>CM029637.1:684013-2184013 GCA_017311315.1 Dendrocalamus latiflorus | reverse complement strand
AAATAATTATACCACAACATACTAGTCATTACCACCATGACCGCCCAACCAGTTTTTCTCCTAATTAAAAGTGATGATTGGGGCATTTACATGCCCCCAGGTATCTAAACAAACTAAGCATGGCATATAATTACGGACTTATTTTCAAAAAGTTATTATTATAATTTTGCTAGGGTGACAAGGTTCACATATTCAAATATTCCAAAGGAGGTGTAACATTAATCAAGTTAAACAATGGGCATATAACTAGAATCTAAAATTAAACATGTATTTGCATATAAAACAACAGCATGCAATCTGATAATTTAAACAAAGGTACTTTGCAAAAAATTTAGGTTCAACATGATCAAAGTATTGGCTCGCCTTGGTCACAGTGATCTGGCTCTTGGTCTTCTTGGGCAGCTGCTTTAGCTTCTTCTTCTTGAGCCTCATATGCTATTTTAACGTGCGCGAAAATTTGGATAAAAAATCAGCATGGCAAACAAATTCCCATAGAAAAATTCAAATGAACTCAAAAATAAATGATTTCAGTTCCATTGTTTAGATTTTGATTTTAGATGAATTTAGAAATTTGTTTCACTTAAATCGGAGTTAAATTGAATTAGTTATGGCCATTTGAAGCTCTCAGTCCGAATAAATTCGGGAAAAAGCTAAAAGTCTGATAGGCGGGACCCTCGGCCGATGGTCAAGATGACAATGTGGTCGTAAATATGACCGCATGGTCGTAAGTTCAGCTGTTGTGGTTGTAAACGGCTGCGTGGTCATGGCTGCGACCGCGTGCTCGGTTACGACCACATGGTCGTAGCGGCCAGGTGGTCGGTTACGACCGCATGGTCGTAGAGGCCAGGGGGTCGGTTACGACCGCATGGTCGTAGCTCGGGGACAAGCGGTCATAAACGGTACTGGGTGGTCATAATTGACACAGAGTGGTCGTAAATGACTGGGCAGTCGTATATGGCGCGGAGTGGTCGTAAATGGTTCTTAGTGGTTGTAGATGACTTTGGAGTGGTCGTAGATGGCACGAAGTGGTCATAAATGACACAGAGCAGTCATAAACGGTACGGAGTGGTGGTAAACAACACAGAGTGGTCATAGACGACTATGAAGTGGTCGTAAGTGCTTTTGAGCAGTCGTAAGCAATATTGAGTGGTCGTAAATGACTTGGACACAACCCGATACTTGCAGGCGTGGTCGTAAGGGGTTACAACCACGTTGTGAGGGAGTGAAAGTGGTCGGAGAGTGCATCGACCATGTTGTGACGGGGTGAACATGGTCGTAAGGCGCTACGGCCACGTGTGAGTGGTCAGTGGGGGCTTCAACCACGGTATAAGTGGTCGGTGGGTGTTTCTGAGTGGTCGTAGAGGGTTACGACCACGTTGTGAAAGGGTGGGCACCGTCGATAGACTTCCTGTGTGGTCGTAGGGAGCTACAACTATGAGGTTTAGACGTGGTCGTGAGTCCACGTGGTCAGAACGACCGTGTGGTCGTAACTTCAACCGCATGGTCGTAAATGGATGGTACAGTACTTTTACGACCGTGGATGCTACAATGATTTTACGACCTCGTGCTATGACTTGCAGCTACAGTAATTTTACGACTACGCGTTCTTCGACTATGGTTGCTACAGTGATTTTACGACCACTACTATGACTTGTGGATGCAGTAACTTTACGACCACATGCAGCGGCGGTGGGGCGGAATAGGGGACGATGGCTATGACGGCTCAAGGCACCAGGGACCAATTAATCAGGAAGGGAGCATCTAGGAGGGCTTAGGAGGCTACCTCAATGGTCGGCTGGGCTTGGGAGGGTCGGTGGCAAGCTGGCGACGTGGAACGGCGGTGGTCGAAGGGGGTCGCACGGTGCGGGCGCAGCTCAGGCGACGACAGGTCTGGCCAAGGGCGGGGATGGCGTTGTGATGCTCCAGGGATGCCTCGGTGAAGAGGAATTGGACTGCGGCAGCAACAATCGACGGCGAGCTCCTTCACCGGTCTTGGGGAAGAAGGGGGTCACCGGGGGTCTACGGTGCTCGAGGGGCTAATTGCTTGGAGTGGGAGACTCAGTGGGGTGGTGTGGAGTGATTGGGAGCTCCTGGGCGTGGCTTTATAGCCGAGGAAAAGGTGTCAGCATGGGGGAGGGCAGTTGAGCGGTCGAAGCCGAGGCGTGGTGGTCGTATGGCCACAGCGCCATGGAATCGACCACGGGTCAAGGCGTGGGCGACACAAGGCATGGCGTGAGGTGGCGGAGTGGTAGGGCAGTGCGAAGTAGGTGCTCGGCTGCTGAGCAGTCGACACCTAGTTAATGCGGCACAAGCACGGTGACGCCCGGAATAGGGGAGGTGACGGAAGTAGGAGCGCGCTGCAGCTAACGAGGGCGGTCAGGCGAGTTGGTGCTAGTCGCTTGGGTGCCCGACTGATGCGACCGCGCGGTCAAAAAGGTGGGTCACCGCGGCAGAGCGAGGCGACGGAGTGAGGCTGCGGGGCAGGTGGGCAGTGACGTGGCAATAGTGGAGAATTGAAGAGAGACGGGACCCGGTGATGCAAGCACAGGGCATGCCATTGTCCATTGCAGGCGCGGATATGGGCTGCTACGATCGAGTGGGCTTCGAGCTTTGGTTGGCGAGGCAAAGCCGACTTCGGCCGTGGTCGATAGGGAGGGGAAAACGGCCAACTGGGCTAGCTTGGCCGAGATTTGGTCCGGGTCCTTTTAATTTCCATTTTTCAAATTTAATTTGTTGGAACCTCATTCACAAAAACCAAAGAGAAATCCAGAAAAACTCCAAATACTGACAAAATATACTTCAAAATAATTCAAAGGCTACACATCTCCTATGTTCATATTTTCAGGATGTTACAACTCCACCCCCCCTTAAAAAGAATCTCGACCCCGAGATTCAACCTAAGTGGAGAATAAATAGGGATAGCCTCTTCTCAGCTGATCTTCATGCTCCCAGGTGGCTTCCTTCTTGGTATGATGGTTCCATTGAACTTGGCATAAACGGATAGTCTGATTCCTGGTCTTCTTTTCTACCGTATCTAAAATCTTGATAGGTCGTTCCTTGTAGGTTAAGTCACTTTCCAGCTCGATTGTTTCCAACAGGGTGTTATCTTGTGGTACTCGAAGACATTTCTTGAGCTGGGACACGTGGAAAACATTGTGCACATCCGCTAAACTTGTGGGCAGCTCTAGTTGGTAGGCAACTTCCCCTTTCTTGGCTCTAATTGGGAATGGTCCAACATATCATGGGGCAAGTTTGCCTTTAACCTTGAACCTTCTAACTCCTCGCAAGAGTGACACCTTCAGGTAGACATAATCCCCAATTTCAAAACTTAGTGGCCTACGTCTCTTGTCTGCGTAGCTCTTCTGTCTTGACTGGGTTGCTTGTAGTCTGTCCCTAATCAGGTGGACTTTTTCTTCAGCCTGTTTCAGTGTGTCTGGTCCAAAGATATAGCTTTCTCCTACTTCTGACCAGTGTAGAGGGGTCCGGCATTTTCTTCCATATAAAGCTTCGAATGGGGACATTTGTCCCAATTCTTAGAGAAATTCAGCATGCACACAGGCTCTAACTATTGTTGTAAGCAAATTCAGCATAGGGCAGACATCTGTCCCAATTCTTAGAGAAATCCAGAACACAGGCTCTAAGCATGTCTTCCAATATTTGATTCACCCTTTCGGTTTGACCATCTGTCTGGGGGTGATAGGCAATGCTGAAATCTAGGTTGGTGCTGAGAGCTTCATGGAGACTGGCCCAAAAATGAGAGATAAATTGGGAACCTTGATCTGACACTATCCTTTTCGGTACACCGTGCAAACACACGATGCGAGCCATGTACAATTCTGCCAGCTTATCTCCTTTATAAGTGGTCTTGACCGGGATGAAGTGTGCGACCTTGGTCAATCTATCTATTACAACCCATATGGAGTTGTACCCTGATTTGGTTTGTGGAAGTCCCGTGATAAAGTCTATTCCATCTTCTTCCCACTTCCACTGAGGTACTTGTAATGGTTGTAATAATCCTACTGGCCTTTGATGCTCGTCCTTCACTCTTTGACATACATCACAGCATGCCACATGCTTAGCAATATCCCTTTTCATGCGTGGCCACCAATAACACTGCTTCACGTCCTGATACATCTTGGTACTCCCAGGATGGAGGGAGTATGCAGAGCTGTGAGCTTCCCTAAGTATCAAGTCCTTAAGGTCCTTTTGGTGTGGCAGAAAGATACGTGTTCCGTATCTCAGAACGCCCTACTGATCCATGGTTACTTTAGGAGCCTTCCCTGCTTCCATTAATCTCTTTAACCTCATAACGATGGAATCTTCTTGCTGTGCGACTATAATCTGCTCTTCTATACTTGGTTGGATTTCCATGGCTGCTATAGTGCCTTGTTCTACTATTTCCAGATTCAGTGCCGTTAACTCCTTATACAACTCTGGCTATTGCTCTAAAACCATGAGATTATTGCAATAAGCTTTAGGACTTAATGCATCAGCTATCACATTAGCTTTGCCTGGGTGATAGTGAACACTTAAGTCGTAGTCTTTGATTAACTCCAACCATCTCCTCTATCGCAAGTTGAGGTGCGACTGGGTAAAGAAATATTTGAGGATCTTCTGATCAGTATATATGTCACAATGGTTACCGATTAGGTAATGCCTCCAAATCTTTAAGGCATGTACCACTTAGGCCAATTCCAAGTCATGAGTTGGGTAATTTGCTTCATGAGGGTGAAGCTGTCGAGATGCATATGCCACAACCCTGCCTCCTTGCATTAGCACGCATCCAAGTCCTTGATGAGAGGCATCACAGTATACCTCAAAATCTTTGTGCATGTTTGGTAGGACTAGCACAGGTGTGGTGGTTAGCCTCTTCTTTAGCTCTTGAAAACTTCCTTCGCAAGCCCTTGTCCATTCAAATCTCTGTTCTTTCTTGAGCAGTTGTGTCAGGGGTCTGGCAATTCAACAAAATCCTTCTATGAACCTCCGGTAGTATCCAGCGAACCCAAGAAAACTTCTCACTTCTGCAGCATTAGTTGGCTGTTGCCATTCTATTACAGCTGCTATCTTGGATGGGTCTACTGATACTCCTTCGACAGTCACTATATGGCCTAGAAAGCTGATATCCGATAGCCAAAATTCACACTTGATAAATTTGGTGTATAACTGGTGTTCCTTCAGCTTTTCTAGCACTAAGCGTAAGTGCTTAGCATGCTCCTCTACATTTTTGGAGTAAATGAGAATATCATCAATGAATACCACCACAAACTGATCCAAGTACTCCATGAAGACCTTGTTCATAAGATTCATGAAATAGGCTGGGGCATTGGTTAAACCAAAAGACATGACTGTAAATTCGTACAGACCATATCTAGTAGTAAAAGCTATCTTTGGAATATCCACAGGTCTAATCTTCAATTGATGATAGCCCGACCTTAAGTCAATTTTTGAAAATATGGTAGCGCCTCCAAGCTGATCAAACAGATCATCTATTCTAGGTAGAGGATACTTATTTTTGATGGTCACTTCATTCAAGGACTGATAATCTACACACACCCGGGCAGTGCCATCCTTCCTCTTCACAAAAATTACTGGGGATCCCCAAGGTGAGGTGCTCGGCCTGATGAAACCTTTGTCTTGCAACTCATGAAGTTGCTTCTTCAACTCTTCTAACTCATCCACGGTCATCCTATAAGGCCTCTTAGAAATGGGGGTAGCACTAGGCTTTAAGTTGATGACAAATTCTAGATCCCGATCTGGCGGCATGCCAGGCAATTCTTCAGGAAATACTTCTGGGTAACCTTGTACTACCGGCATTCATTCCAACGGCACATTTTCGCAATAATAGACCGCCCGATCCCATCGATACGGTCGATCCACCCTCACTTCTACAGCTAATCCAGGGCATTTGGTTAGCTTTACTCTCCTAGTGGCACAGTCTATTATTCCTTGGTGTCTTGCTAGTCAGTCCATTCCAAGTATGATGTCCAGGGTCTGGGTAGGCAACACTATTAAATCTGCTGGGAAACCAAACTCTTCCATGGTAATTTCTACCCCAGCGCACACTAAGGTGGCATTGATAATCCCAGCGGGTGAACTAAGTGCCAATAGTTTCTTTAAAGGGTAAGTGGGCAGCCCAAGCTTATCCACAAACCTCCTAGCTATAAATGAATGTGAAGCCCCAGAATCAAAGAGAACATGTGCTGGCATTGACTTGACAGAGAACGTACCCAGCAAAACACCTGCAGCCTCCTGAGCTTCCTCTGCAGTGATATGATTGATCCTCCCATGGTTTGGAGTTGAGGCAGTCTTGCTGGGTTGAGGGGTCTGATTCCCTCTTGTAACATCCTGATTTTCAGAGTCTTTTTGAAGTTTTTAAAATAAAATTCACCATTTGGATTTTTCTGGAATTAATTAAATCTTAATTGGAATTTTTATTAATTAAAAAGATTTAATATGATTAAATTAAACATTAACTTTTGTCCAAAATATTTTATTTGAGTTCCCTGAGCCTCAGGGGCTTTTTTGTAATTTTCTGGGATTTTTCTGGGTTTATTTGCTATTTTCTAGAGCTCAAAAAGTATTTTCTTGAATTTCTGGAAAAGGAAAATCCTAATATCCCTAAAAAGCCTGGTGGGCCGAAGCCCACCAAGCCGGCCCAACCGCCCCGCAGCCGGCCTGTCCCGCCCCCTTGCCACGCAGCGCGCATCCGCACCCACGCCCGCACCTGCGCCTCTCAGCAGGATGGCGACACGCGTCGCCCATCCGCACGCTCGCCTGGCCGCCGATTGATCCTGGCCCTCCGTCGCTCTGCGTCACCTCCAGGTGGGGCCCGCCTATTAGGGTCGTCCCCGACCCGGACTCCTCCTCCGTCTCCGATTAGGAGACGCTGCCGCCCGCCGTGTCCGTTGCGAACTCCGCCATCGCTTGCCATATCCGCCGAGGACTCCGAGCCGTGCACGAGCCGGTCATCCTCGGGGATCGGCTATAAAAGGGGCCCGACCCCCGGAGCTCTCATCGTCCTACAGCCGCCGCTAGCCATCACAGCGCAGGGCGCCGCCGTCAAAGGTTGCCGGTCATCTCGCCGAGCCGCCGCCTTCGTGAAGCTCCGCCGTCGCCACGTCACCGGAACTCGGCGCCGCCGTCGTTCGTCGTCCTCGCCGCTGTCATTTGCCGTCGCCAGTGAGCCCCACCGCCCGGTCACCTCACCCTGCCGCTCGGTCGCCTCGCCCGCGCCCGCGCGCCTCGCGCCCCGCGCTCCGTGTGCGTCAGCACTAACGCCAGCCGCCGTGCCGCTTCGCCTCCCCGTGCGCCTGGTCCACCATGCGCCAAGCCACCACCATATGGGTCCCCTCGGTTAGCATGGACTGTAGACCGAATCCACGCCAGCCAACCACGCAAGCCGGGCCACGTCAGCCCTAGGCCAACGTGTCATGCCACGTCAGCGCCACCTGTCAGCCATGTTAGCCCTAGGGCCCAGTCAGCAGTTGCGTCAGCTAGCCCAGTCAGCCGCACTATTTCATGAGCCAGGTTCACCGTAGACCGTCCATACCATGCGCCGAGTCCACAGCACAGTGTCTTTTCCGATTTTCAACCTTTTTCCCAAATTAGATTTTCCAAGAGCCCGTTCTCCCTCGTCTGAACTCCGATTGACCCGATTCTTTTTCCTCAATTCATCTAAAATTGAGCTCTATCTTTTGGTTTTGGTTTTGCAGTTTTTGGAGTTCATTGGAATTTTATTTGAATTTGTTTTTGTGTTTCGTTTTGCTTTCTCTCTCGTTAGATCACGCTTTCTAAGGAGCTGAAGCAGGATCCGAAGATCAAGAATTCCTAACTGAGCAAGGCCAAGGCAAGTTGTGTCCTTTGATCATGTTGAACCTAGATTTCAAATCTATTATGTATTATTTTGTTTTAAATTATTATGCTCGCTATTTTATTATAAACCTTTGTATTGGTAGTTAATAACCTAATTGATTACTTCCTCCTTGATAATTTGAATACCATGATTCTATTGTCACCATAGGATGGGAGATTATTTAGTGATGCAATACTAGTTGTCACATGGGTGGTACGTTTAATTTGCTTAGCCGTGCCTATTACTAGTACGTTGGGTCTATCATCACATGTGCTAATTAATCTTGACTTAATGATATACTTGAACGTGGTGGTCAACCACAGTTATAAAATTTGAGTACAATGACATGGGTAGTATCATTGGTGTTGGTTATACAAAATGGTTTTCACTCGGGCGAATGATCGTGCAGTAAAGGGGAGAAGTGTGGTTAACACTTCAGGGATGTGGATGCTTCGCCTGGGTACATCTAAGAACTTAACTTTGTGCGCCATTGATCTGAGCCTTACCGCACAACCACATGTCTAGTATGGGATAGACCTAGCTGATTAACTTGCAACAGTTTAGTAGGGGTACTGGTTTGCTCACAGTGAGGAACAGGGTTACTGTACTCATACGGTGCAAGAGGGGGCTTCTGACTGTGGTGGTTAACCCTTCAGCAATGAAACCTTAGCGGGTGATGTCTAACTAGATTGGAGTGAGGTAAAGGCTTTGTGATAATTTACCTGGGTCTCATGCCTAAGGAAGCATGCTGGCTATTAAGATGACTTATCTCTTGTGGGTAAAGTTGTGCAACCTCTGCAGAGTGTAAAACTATTCGAATAGCCATGTCTTCAGTCATGGACAATGCTCGGTGATTTCACACGAGGGGTAGAGTTTTCATAAAATCTTGGTTGGGTTAAGTGAATGGTTAGTTCACTAGTGGTTCATTATGTGAATCTTGGTTCGTTGATGATTCATTGAAGTGAATTGCCAGTTTACTTGGGGTTTGTCTCAATTCCTTTGATTAATTACTTATTATCATTTTGTAAAGTTCGCTTTTCAATCTATTTATTGTATTTACTTTAAATTGTTGCTTTCTACAAAATTAACCTTTCAGCCATCCATTGGTAAGCCTTGCATACTATATTGCATTCTTTATTACAAACGACTTGCTGAGTACTCTATGTACTCACGACTTCATCCATATTTGCTCAGTTGAGGAGGAAGGACCAGATCAACAGGAGCTACTAGAATGAGGATACTTCACGGATTAGGACTTCGCTCCCCAGTCGATTGCCTGTGGGCATGTCGAGTGGCTGCTATGCTTATTTCTGTTTTTCCGCTGCTAGCTTCTTTAAGTCTTTCAGACTATTAATTGTAAGCTTGGCCATAAGGTCGTACTCTGATAATTATTAATAATATTGAGTCTTTTCCTAGTAAATCGTGATATGGTTGATATTTCATCTTTGTTTATACTGTGTGTACTAGCGTGATCCTGGACTAGTGCAGAATACACAGGAGAGTCCGGATTTGCATATTCGGGTCTCTACACCTCTGCTGGGCGCTGATGCTTGGCCTCGAGCAGGAGTGGTTCCTAGATTGAATCTCACCAGAGTTGTCTGTCGTTGCGGGCACTGACTGACGAAGTGTCCCGTTTCTCCACACCCATGATAGCTCCTGCCCGTGGCAGGGTTCATCTTTGTAGACTGGCCCGCAGGGCGTGGAGTTTGGAATGAGCTGCCACTTGGACGGGGTGTTGTGGTGGGGTTTCTAGGTTGAGATGTCCCCGAAAAAGTGGGGTTGTTGAAGAACTTCTGAATAAACCTCCCCTGGGGTCACTGAGCCACTTGCTTGTGCTTGCGGCTAGCTTCCAAATTTCTCTTCTCGTTTTCCAAAACTAAGGTCTTATTTACCAGTTGGTGAAAACTGGTGAAGTCTTGTATGATCAGCTGTACTCGCAGCTCTTCATTCATCTTCACAAAGAATCTGTCAATCTTCTCCTCTTCATCTGCTACATCCATTGGGGCGTAGCGGGCGAGTTGGTTAAATTTGACGAGGTATTTACCGACTGACATGCTTGCTTGCTTCAACGTGTGGAATTCATTCTTCTTCATTCGCATTACACCTGCTGGGATGAAGTTGGCTTTGAAAGCTACATTGAATTCTGCCCATGATATAATTTCTGAGCTAGCTCCAGTTGGGGTGTCCTCATGTCCCTTAGCAGCAAAATAATTCTCCACCAGGCAGCTGCGGCTCCCTGGAGTTGATGGGTAGCAAAGATCACTTGATCATTCTCTGTAGTCTTAGCTAGGCGGAGCTTTCTTTCTGTATCCCTTAGCCAGTCTTCCGCCTCTAGTGGCTCATCTGCCCCGGTGAAAGTAAGTGGTCGAGTTCTTAAGAAGTCACCCAAGTCAAGGTCGTGACTGCCGGTGCTGGGCTGCTGGCCGGCATATATGGCCTATAGAAGTTGAGTCTACTGTGCCATAACTTGCGCCATAGTCTGGCCGGCATATATCGGCGGATTTGGAAGAGTAGCTCCCGGGTTTGGGCCTGTGGTGGCCCACGTCCAGCTCCCGTACGAAGCCCCCATGCAGATCTAGGCGCAGGGGGTACAGCCCCAGGAAGGCCCCCTGCGGATCCAGGCTCACGTGCAGCAGCCCCGGGAGGGCCTCCTGCAGCTGCAGGCCCCGGAGGCAACACACCGCAGGGTCATCAACGTCATATCCGGAGGCTTTGCGCTGGAGTTCGCCTCAGCACGGCAGCAGAAGGCCTATGCGTGAAGGCTCATCACGTGGCGGCATACCCAGCGCAAGCGCCACCGGACTGGGCACAGCACGAAGTCACGTTCACACCCGACGATGCCCGGGGCGTGGACTTTCCTCACCAGGACCCCCTGATCATCCGGGTCATCATCGCGGGATGCGACGTGGGGCGTGCCCTCGTAGACGGTGGTAGCTCCGCGAATATACTGTTTGCGGCGGCCTTCGACCAGATGGGGATCCCTCGAAGCCGCCTAGGGCCCTCGGGAATCCCGCTGCAGGGTTTCGGGGGACAGCCCCTACGGGCGCTTGGCCAGATATGCCTCCAAGTTTCGTTTGGCCAAGACGACAATTTGCGGGCCGAAGACGCCACCTTCGATGTGGTTGACCTCCCGTACCCCTACAATGCCATACTAGGGCGCCCAATCCTCAACTCCTTCGGCGCGGTGCCACACCACGGCTATTTATGCATGAAGATCCTGGGGCCGCGGGCTATCATCACTGTCCGTGGCGACCAAGATATGGCCCGGCGCATCGAGCCAGGTACCAGGTATCCGCGTCGCGAAGCTCAACGACGCTCTTAGAGTCGGCACCGCAGAGCGGGGACCAGTGGTGTCATTCGAAGGCAGCTGGGTGGGCCTGCGGATAGTCCAACCACTAAAGGCTTCGGCCGCGCCAAGGACAAACGGTTAGTCTATCCATCTTTTGTAATTGCTCACCCGCGCAAACAGGAATGCAATAAAGTTCACCGTTTGTCGCCTATTGTTTGTCATTACGTGCCAAAACGCGGCGAAGGGCGCGGGGAGGCTGTGCCTACGCGCGTGCTCCGGGCGTTCAGACCAAAGACGCACGTTCACATGTGCACTCGCCGTAGCCAGGGGTACGGGACTGAGTATAAACCGAAGTCGCACGTTCGCGTGTGCACTCGCCGTAGCCAGGGGTACAGGACTAAGTATAAACCGAAGTCGCACGTTCGCGTGTGCACTCGTCGTAGCCAATGGTGACGGGTCTGAGTATAAACCAAAGATGCACGTTCGCGTATGCACTCGCCATAGCCAGGGGTACGGGACTGAGTATAAACCGAAGTCACACGTTCGCATGTGCACTCGCCGTAGCCAAAGGTGACGGGCCTGAGTATAAACCAAAGACGCACGTTCGTGTGTGCACTCGCCGTAGCCAGGGGTTCGGGACTGAGTATAAACCGAAGTCGCACGTTCGCGTTTGCACTCGCCGTAGCCAAAGGTGACGGGCCTGAGTATAAACCAAAGACACACGTTTGCGTGTGCACTCGCCGTAGCCAGGGGTACGGGACTGAGTATAAACCGAAGTCGCACGTTCGCGTGTGCACTCGCCGTAGCCAAAGGTGACGGGCCTGAGTATAAACCAAAGACGCACGTTCGCGTGTGCACTCGCTGTAGCCAGGGGTACGGGACTGAGTATAAACCGAAGTCGCACGTTCGCGTGTGCACTCACCGTAGCCAAAGGTGACGGGCCTGAGTATAAACAAAAGACGTGTGAGGGGACGCCCTCACACGCACTCTACGGAGTATAAATAAGACGCGGATGCTATCCCTGCGCACTCTACAGAGTCTAAACAAGACGCGAATCCCGCACACGCCAGGGACCTCGTTTCTGTGCGTACTCTCCGGAGTATAAATAAGACGTGGATGTTGATCCCACGCACTCTACGGAGTATAAATAAGACGCGGATGCTATCCCTGCGCACTCTACGGAGTCTAAACAAGACGCGAATCCCGCGCACGCCAGGGACCTCGTTTCTGTGCGTACTCTCCGGAGTATAAATAAGACGTGGATGTTGATCCCACGCACTCTACGGAGTATAAATAAGACGCGGATGCTATCCCTGCACACTCTACGGAGTCTAAACAAGACGCGAATCCCGCGCACGCCAGGGACCTCGTTTCTGTGCGTACTCTCCGGAGTGTAAATAAGACGTGGATGTTGATCCCACGCACTCTACGGAGTATAAATAAGGCGGGGGCCCCCTGCGCGCTCCGTGGCGCGCAAGATACACCAGAGGCTACCCCCGCTATAAAAAGGCGAAGCGTCGAGGCCCGCCTCCGCACACGCCAGTCTGCGGACTTTAAATAGGTCGTGGTGTCGAGGTTCGCCTCCGCACGTGCCAGTCTACGGACTATAAAAAGGCGAAGCGTCGAGGCCCGCCTCCGCACACGCTAGTCTACGGACTTTAAATAGGTCGTGGTGTCGAGGTTCGCCTCCACACGCGCCGGTCTACGGACTATAAAAAGGCGAAGCATCGAGGCCCGCCTCCGCACACGCCAGTCTACGGACTTTAAATAGGTCGTGGTGTCGAGGTTCGCCTCCGCACGCGCCAGTCTACGGACTTTAAATAGGTCGTGGTGTCGAGGTTCGCCTCTGCACACGCCGGTCTACGGACTATAAAAAGGCAAAGCGTCGAGGTCCGCCTCCGCACACGCCAGACTACGGACTATAAAATGGCGAAGCATCGAGGCCCGCCTCCGCACACGCCAGTCTACGGACTTTAAATAGGTCGTGGTGTCGAGGTTCGCCTCCGCACGCGCCAGTCTACGGACTTTAAATAGGTCGTGGTGTCGAGGTTCGCCTCCGCACGCGCCGGTCTACGGACTATAAAAAGGCGAAGCGTCGAGGTCTGCCTCCGCACACGCCAGTCTACGGACTATATAAAAAAAAGGGCGGGGCGAAACGTCAAGGTCCGCCTCCGCACACGCCAGCCCCGCGTGCGCCCGACGGAGGTCGAGCAAGGCGTCGGACCTTCGAGGAACAAGGCCCCGGGAGCGTTATCGCGCCCACCTCGGCTGGGGGGACGGCGCCCTCGCACAACTACTTCGCCAACGGCACACTTCGAGCGTGGAGATCCCGCCCCCGCGCAGGGTGCGGCGTATCGGTGAACCCGAGATGGAATCAACATACAGCGCATATCCCAAAAGGCCAGAAAATCTACATATCGGAAAAATCACAAAAGTACAAAGGTCCAACAACATCTCCGCCGCCCTAAGCTACTATTCCGCGGGCTCGTCCTTAACACGTGCTAAAGCCGGGACCTCGCCCGAAGGAGATCGACCTGCCCAAAAGTTCAGCGACTCCTCGGCCCTTTACCAGCGTCGAAGGCGCCGCCGGGTCGCAAGACCAGATGCGAGCAGTCACCCCCAGCAAGGAAGCTGCCCGGGAAAGTCAAATAGTCAGCTCGTAAAGCAAGCACGCACTTTATTCATTCAAGAAAGGGGCAAGCATTACAACACACGCTCACATCTAGCCGCTTCGGCGTCGCACCTGTGAGCCTCCGGCACCTTGGGAGGCCTCAGCGCCGCCCTCGTCGCGCCGCGGGACTTCGTCCAGAAATTGGCCGAGGCTCCTCTTCCCATGAAAGGACTTCCGGAGCTCGACCTGTGCAGCAGCTACCCCGGCGTAGTCCCAGATCCGCTCGTAGAAGAATTTGACGGCGCAACGTACGGCGCGGACTCCACCGGACATCACTCCGGCCCCGCCGGGCATCTCCAGCTGGGGGTCCTCCAGCCCGGCGATGTGTGTGCAGCTGCGGTGACGTAGGAGGGCGCACACCATGCATGATGCCACATAGGCACAGTGGTTGCCGAAGGTCGTCGCGGCACCGTGCGCAGCGTCGGCGGCATCTTTGATCCAGCGAAGGGTCCGCGGCAGCTCCTCGGGGCCGAAGGCGTGGTCCAGCACTTTAGCCACGAGCCCCTCGAGATGGCTTTCCAGCGCCTGCATGGCATCCCATGCAATTACCGAAGCTTCGTCAAGCGTTCGGTTACGCTCCGCCAGCAGTAAGGCAAGTTTGCCTTTTTCCTTTTCTAGCGAAGCGACTTGCTGCAGAAGGCCTTCCCGCTCCACCGTGAACTCCCGCTGCACTGCCTCCACGGCCGACTCCTGTGCCGACGCAGCAAGTCCCCCGGCGTGCGCCTTCGCCTCAGCGCACTCCGCTTCCAGCTGGCGGATGCGGGCATCCTGGCCAGCGCGGGTCTCCGCGGCTTCGCGTAGCTGCTCCTCGGCGACCCGCAGCCTATCTTCCAGCGCCCTTTGCGCATGAACATAAGCCGTCTGCAGGGCCTGCCCCAGCACCAGTCTCTGCAGGGCAAAAAGGCGATTTAGCAAGCTCAGCATGGCCGGGCGGGGTCATAAAAGCACGTACTTACCCGCACCCCCGACACCTCGAAGGCATCCCCGAGGCGATCCACCCCGTACGAGGGCAGCGCTTGCTGCCTGACGATGGCAGCCGCGTCGTCCACAACGCCGTGCCACGCCCTCAACGTCTCCGGCGGAGGGACGAAGTCCGCGGGGTCAGGGCGCATGACGTTCGTGCCGGCAGCGCCGGAACCCCCGCGTTCCGGCAAAGGCTCCTCCTCCGGGATCAGCGACGCTGCAGGCAAGGATGCACGTAAGCATACCACAGGGAACAATGAAGAACATACCAGGATCAGATAGGCCAGCCTACCCTCAGTGGCAGCCGGAGGACTGGGGGGGCCTACCCCCTAGTCCCGGGCAGGGTAATAGTGGCGACCATAACCGAAGGCTGCGCCTCCGGCATCGTGGCGGCCATAACCGAAGGCTGCGCCTCCGGCGTTGTGATGACCATGGCCGGAGGATGCGCCTCCAACGTCGCGGTGACCGTGACCACAGCCGAGGGCTCCACTTCACCATCGCCGGCTGGCTCGGATCCCGCCTCGACGGCCACCGGAGGCGACGAAACTTCCTCTCTCCGGCTGTCTGCCGTAAGCCCGTCGTCCAGGGCACCCCTCGAAGACCCTTCGCCCCCGCCGTCCCCAACCTCCAAGCCCGAGTCGGCGTACTTCGCCGAATCTGACTCCATGTCGGCCGCGTCGGTGGCAGCAGCAGGGGCGGCTGCTATGCCGAGCACGACAGACGCTCCGCCCCGGCCCCTCTTGCGAGACGGCGCCTTCGTCCTCGCGGCGCCCGCGTCTTGATGTTGCGAAGACGGGCAAGGGCGGTCCGGCACGGCAAGGCCCAGGGCCTCGCACACGTGGTTAATCCGCCCCAGCCCTGCCGCCGCAGTTGCTGACGCGCGCTGCTCGTGCTCCCTGCCGGTGTACGGCCCGAGGAACACGCGCGCGAGTCGCTCTGCGTCCTCCAGACTAATCTCGAAGCCCAAACAAAAGGAAAAGGGGGGTGAATACATAGCGCACTCCGCGCGGATAGAAGGGGAAAGGCGGTCAGCACTTACGAGGGTCGGAGGGCGCCGGCAGCACGCAGATCGACGGCTCAACATTGTCGTCTCGACGCCTCTCAACGTCGAGGCGCCAACCGCTCGCAAGCGGCGCCACGCCGTACATCACAAACTCTTCGGCAAGGTCGCGCATGTTGAAGCGGGCCGCCAAGCCTACGAGTCGCCAGGCCCTCCGCCTGTCTTCGTCGTCCAAGGTCCGGCCGGGCGAGGTCTTGAATGCGATCGACCGGCCCGTACACTCGTGGCCGCTCCCGCTCTCTACACAGTGGTAGAACCATCGCTTCGTCCAGTGGGACTCCCACTTCCCGCGAGTGGAGTTCGCAGGGAAAAGCTTGGTGCAGGACGACCGAAGAACGAAGCTGACACTGCCGAAGTTCGACAGCGTCCCGTCCTTCCGATCCTTGGGCTGGAACCGTGCCTCGTGCAGATAGGCAAACAAAGAAGAGCTGGGCCAGCACGCTCCCGAGCGTAAAGCCCAGCTGTATACGGCGAGTCGGGCCACAGTGTTCGGAGTCAGCTGCGCCAGCTCCAGCCCGAAGGTCCGCAGCACGTCGCCTACAATCGTCGCCGCCGGGATGCGGAGCCCTGCGTCCAAAAAGGCGACGAAGACGATCGCTTCCGACTGCTCGGGGTGCGGTTCCGTCTCGTCGACGGAAGGTAATCGCACTGCCTGGCGGTCGGATAGCTTCCCCTCGCGCAGCAATCCTTGGATTGTCTTCTCGGTCACAAGCGAGGGGCCCAGCTCGCCGGAAAACGAGCCCTCCTTCTCCGTCGCCAGCCACCATTTGTCCGCCACCGCCGGATCGCGTTCGCCGAGCGAATATTTCACCTCCAGCCGTGATGGCCGCCGGCGAACGCCGCCGCCGCTCGCCGCTGGGCCGTGATTGTCGCCGGATGCCATCGCTTCTCACGGAAGAAAGAGTACGGCCGCAAAAGACCAACAAAGGGGGCGTAGAAGGCGGTGCAGGCAAAAAAGGGGCGTAAAGGGCGATGCAGGCGAAAGGAGAGCGTAGCAGTGCGGGGGCGCGGTTACGGGGGTTATTTTAAGCCACCCCGCCCCTACGGCTGCCACCGAAGCGTCGCGACGGTCCGCGTGCCGGGCCCGACCACAGTGGTACGGAGGCCCGTCCCACACGATTCCCCACAATCGAAGGCAAGGCGTCGTGGCGGTACGTGCCACACGTAACCGCAGAGCTAAGGACCGTCAATGCAAGCAGTTGCGGTCACGCAACCCCTGGCATACCGCGGTGCCCCAATTGCAAGCTGCCGCGTGCCCCACCCACGGGAAGGCGCAGTACGACGCGGCAACCCACCTTTTGGCAGGCCAAGCGTCGCCACAGCGCGCGCGCATCTACTTCGACTAGGCGCCAGCCTCCACTGCCACCCGTCCGAAGGGTGAGGGACGGAGCGCGCGCGCGTCTACTTCGACTAGGCGCCAGCATCCGCTGCCACCCGTCCGAAGGGTGGGCGAGGGACGGAGCGCGCGCGCGTCTACTTCGACTAGGCGCCAGCATCCGCTGCCACCCGTCCGAAGGGTGGGTGAGGGACGGAGCGCGCGCGCGCGTCTACTTCGACTAGGCGCTAGCCTCCGCTGCCACCCGTCCGAAGGGTGAGGGACAGAGCGCGCGCGCGTCTACTTCGACTAAGCGCCAGCCTCCGCTGCCACCCGTCCGAAGGGTGAGGGACGGAGCGCGCACGCGTCTACTTCGACTAGGCGCTAGCCTCCGCTGCCACCCGTCCGAAGGGTGGGTGAGGGACGGAGCGCGCGCGCGTCTACTTCGACTAGGCGCCAGCCTCCGCTGCCACCCGTCCGAAGGGTGAAGGACGGAGCGTGCGCGCGTCTACTTCGACTAGGCGCCAGCCTCCGCTGCCACACGTCCGAAGGGTGAAGGACGGAGCGCGCGCGCGTCTACTTCAACTAGGCCAGCCTCCGCTGCCACCCGTCCGAAGGGTGAGGGACGGAGCGCGCGCGCGTCTACTTCGACTAAGCGCCAGCCTCCGCTGCCACCCGTCCGAAGGGTGAGGGACGGAGCGCGCGCGCCTACTTCGACTAAGCGTCAGCCTCCGCTGCCACCCGTTAGAAGGGTAGGGGACGGAGCGCGCGCGTGCCTCTAGTTCATCTGTAGTTTCGGCCTCAGACCCTGGGCTTCGCAACGCACTAAGGTCTCACAAGATCAGGAGGAGTTCACAGGCCGTAGGGACGGAGGGGGCCAAAGGACTCGGCAGCATGGCTTCGGCCCTGTGAAGCCCTTCACCATGAGAGGCTCCTGTTGTAGGGGTGGCCCTCACCTAAACCCAGCAGGCCTGGTAGAAGGGTATAAGAACCAGAGTAGAACATGTATAGTGACTTAAATACCCCAAATGGGGATGTACTGATGTAAGGGCATAATTGTAAAAGCACATCCCTTATGGATATATATATGAAGGCTATGGGAAGGGGAGGGGTACAGACTCTCCCACTCTCCACTACCATCTCTCTCTCTGTTTGGTCTGTAACCACAACATACATGCTTACTGGATATTGTTGCAATAAGACCAGCCATGAATAAATGGCAAAGAGGCAAGTGCTTACATTCTAGTCGCCTGCTAGACCAACATAAGGAGATAGCAATTGCCAGCAGCAATCTACGCGACAAGAACATCCTCAAGTGGTCCAGAAAGTATACGAGGTTCAACATCAGTAAGATCTGAGCTATGACCAAGCCTCTCAGCACGGCCCCAAGAGAAAGTATAATCCCGGCCCTCTCTGGACAGAACTTAGGACTGCTAATGTAGTTAACATCAGCTGTCCCAAAGATTAGCAACCCCCCAAATATATACTGTCCAAATGTGCAAGCATTGTTCGCCTTGATCCAACTGCAGCTTGTATGATTTTGATGCCTTCCAGGGACCTACAAGGCAGCCACTGTTTGTGACCATGGTACATAGCTCTGTTTTAGCCAAATTAACATATATTACCTGATAAGGCATGGCTTAAACTGATCTTCTGTATCCCCAAGGCCAAGCTGGCCTGAGCAATATGGACCTTTTCAGGCACATATCCAATGCTGCAAGTTCTGGAAGAGACAATGCAAAGTCTGGAGGGAACATCGCCGGCTTTCTGAAGAATTTACATGTAGCTTGAAACAACAGAGGATCTCTCCATCGTCATCATCATGAGCAGGAACAGTTCAAAACTCACAAGAACGTAGTCGTACCTCCAAAGCAGCAAGATCTTTAGGATGCAGCTCGCAGGATGAGAGTACATGGAGGAGAGGCCGTCGATAGCGGCGGATCGAGGAGAGGCGATCACCAGTAGCACACTTGTTCTTGTGTGCTGCCGCAGCTTTCTTCTTAGCCACGGCGGTAGGGATGGATGCCGCGGTGACGACGAAGGCTTCCTTGGCGGAGGTCGATCGAGGAGGCGTCGGCGGTAGGGACGGGTGCAGCCTCGCCGAGGGGTGGGGGATCGAGGAGGCGAGCGGCGGCAGGGGCGCAGGGCCGAGGCCGAGGCATCACTTTTGTTCCTTTTTCTTTTTTGTTCCATTTAGCTGCAATTTTGGGTTTGGATCGGTGATCCATCGGAGCAGACCGAACCCACTCCCACCCCTATGTACACTCCGAATTGGTTTTGGGTCATATATCCACCTGCTTCACGGGTTGAATTAGGATTCAGGACTATACTAGGGTAGCTGGTCGAGACCCTGTGGCCTGTACGAATCCCTGAGAAAAAGTGATGCCTTAATGTAGCCAAGTATTCTAATAATTTTTGTCTGGGCGGGCAGACTTAAGGATGCGGTGTTTGGTTGAAAACCTAACCCTCAAGAAAGCGTATCAGAGCCTGGTGTGACGGTTGGAGCCCAGTGAGAAGCGGTGGTGGTGTCGTAGCTGGTCAAGGAGGAGGTGACGGTGGAGCTTGGCACTAGGTGGAGGAGCTCGGAGACGGTATGTGGGTGAGGAAGAGGAGGCGCTCGGCGTCAGTTAGGAGCCGGTG
This sequence comes from Dendrocalamus latiflorus, assembly GCA_017311315.1. Lineage (NCBI taxonomy): Eukaryota > Viridiplantae > Streptophyta > Magnoliopsida > Poales > Poaceae > Dendrocalamus > Dendrocalamus latiflorus. The sequence continues at coordinate 2,164,223 of CM029637.1, read as the reverse complement.
ATGCCGAGCAAGGAGGCAATGGTGGTGGCTAGAGCCCAGCGAGCGACCACGGAGGTCTTGGTGACGGGATCCAGCCGGGCAAGGAGGTGGCAGCGGCGGCGTTGTAGCCGGGTGAGAAGGAGGCGACAGTGGAGCTCGGCGCTAGCGCGGAGGAGCTCGGTGGCGCTAGCGCTCCTAGCCTCCCAGGCCTCCGTTTTCGAGCACTTGGGCCTGATGTCCTAGCCTGGACCAGGCGAGCTCCTGGGTGGCAACCAAATACACTCCAGGCGCTCTCCAGGGAAGTTCCTAGTCAGACAAGTCAGCTCCAGGGTGGCAACCAAGCATGCCCTTAGTCATGATTTATCTGATCAATGGTGAGAGAATAGGATGTAGTGGTGATCAGGGTTCTCAAAACTGGGGCTGATTTCAGAAAATGGCCAGTTTTCTCCCAGTTTTCAGGCAAGAAACTGAGCCAGTTTGCAACTTCAATTTCAAATTTTAAAAATGTTAGCCTTATAAAAACATTTCTATGGAAGAAGTTGGGAAGAAAAAAAAGTGGGGGTTTTAACCGGGCCGGATCCATATTCTCAGCTAGTTCCCAGCGGTTTTTGGAACGTGATAGTGTACCATAATGCCGATCTAAGGTACATGATTCATTCCCTGTATCCTAACTGGTCACTACTGCCCGAAAATCAGTTCATGACAACTGTTAAGGTGCTACCACCAAGTAGATTTTGCGTGTTTTTTTCATTTCACTGATGGCAAAAGAACACCAAGAATATGTCTTCTAAACTTAAGTTTCTAGGAGAAAAAAGATTGCATAATCGATTGACATACCATTTTATTTATTGTCATACATACGAAAGTATGTTGAAAATAATCTTGACTTAGGACTTAAAACGAGTCCGAGACACAGTAGAGTCTGTCTCTAAATGTAACTCAAGTTGAAGTCGTAACCAATTTGAAATCCGAATACGTAAGTTAGTAGGAGAGTATTATATATTGAGGAGGCTTGTAACCAGTTTTATAAAAAATAAGTAAGACAATAGAGAAATTTAAAAATTTCTCTCATGTTCTCTTATTTTATTTGCAATATATGTATTTTCTCCTATGCAAAACTAAGGATTGGTATGAGAGCCTAGCCATTAGTGAGTAAGGCGAGAACTGAGTCGCTGAAAAAATCGTGTCAGTGATTTCCGTTTCACGCTCGTCTGGCTCAGTGCTCCCGAGGCGAGCGTCGCCTTTCGTCCATCGTGCGCACCTCGTCTTCGTCCTCGTGCAAGATAGCAAGTTTCAGAGAGATTTTTCATTGCGCAGGAGAGAGAGAACAGCCAGCAATGCCTACGCCAGAAGGGAAGCTTTTTCTTTCGCCAACACAAGCAGAAACGACTCGTACCTGTGCCTTGTGATAAGAGACAAAGAAGGAATTCTTTTCTCGTGTCAGGAGAGTAAGAAGCAAGCTAGAGATATTGATTGGTCCTTCGGTTCTTCGAGAAGAGCTTTTCTGCACTTCTGTCTTTGGTCAAGCGACAGCATTATCGAAGTAGCGACAAGGGAAGCGCGAGAAAGAAGCCGAGTCTGACTTTGTCCATGAATCAGAGCCGAAGTCTTTCAGTTTCATCTCCAAAGCAAAGTTGTCCATCCGCGTGAAGAAAATGCCGATGACCATCACTAGTTTTTGGTCTGTAGCTTTAGTTAAAGGTAGAAACCGAACCATCCAACGGGTGACAGCGAAAAACATCATTTTTTCCGTCCCTCAATTTAAACAAAAAAAAACAAATCCCAGTACTCAACATCTATCTACCCCAAATCCGAAAATAAGTTTGCGTCAGTCTGTAATAGAAGTTTTGCATGCCTGATTTCTTGATCCGTGTCTAAGATCATGTCACATTCTCTGAAAGGTTATGTCACCAGTGACGAGGCATCATCTAGTGTGATAGCGAAGATGAGTTCTGTCATCTCGCTGCATTATCCGATACTCACGACGAGTAATTATGCAACTTGGGCAATCAAGATGAAGGTATCTATTAAGGCATCTCACAGGATACGTTCCTCCTACTGGCCGAAAAACAAATGGCCAAAGATACGTGGGAGATGTCGAAGATGCTATCCGGTGCTACATCGTGGGAACGTGCATGAAGCCGATGCTAATGATGAAGTGAGTTCGGGACGTTGAGAAGATGTGTTCGTCGTCTATACTCAAGTAAGGTGAGATGAGTCTGGGACGTTGAGAAGATATATTCACTATCCAAACTTGAGTACGTGGAGATGAGTCTAGAACGTTGAGGAAATGTGTCGCCATTCTATATCAAATATGAGTTGGGTAAGTCGTAGATGAGACCAACTGCCTCAAAAATTATGAAAACTAGTTATGTACCCGTGTGTTGCAATGAAACTCATTAAATATATAGAAAATCATTTTAGAGAAGAGAGTTGCTTTGATCAGTTAGAAAGTGTAGAATGGTGAGAAGTTGAGTAAATAGAGTGGTTGAAGGAGAATAGATTTACAACCGACAACTCTTTCTTTTATAATAGTAATAGATTTTGGGGGAGGCTCCTTAGATTTATAGAACTCATATAAATTATTAGAAGACTCATGTCAAGTGTTATTTAATTACAGAAATCCTTTTTGAGCAGCTGGAAATTAAGAAAAACTTGCAAGAAAAAGCAGAAATGATTATTTTGAAAATAATTCAATAAATTTTGAATTTTTGGGATGGTACAGGCTCGATCATTGCTTAGGGTAAAAGAGAAGATTTTTATGTTAGGCTGCACAGAGGTAAGCAAATCCTCTACAGGAACCGCAGAGGGAACTATTTCTACAGTACCATGAGTCTTCTACTATAGGCACTGTAGCGTATCGTTGCAGACTTGCAGGTACAGTGACTATTTTTACTATAGATGTGTGCTGCTGTAGCGCTCACTTTGGAGACCGATCTGTAGCACTTGATCTGAGCCCTTGCTTTCTGATCCACCGGTGGAGAAATGCCCTCAATGCAGATCACTGTAGATCGTTTGCATTTATGGTGGATTCTTTTGGGCTGTGGCTATGGCTTTTGAATTCTGGTTGTTCGCGAGATACAGTGCGAAGAGGGAATCAGTTGCATGTAATTTTAGCAGGTATATTTGAACTCGGTACAGTGTGCACTACAATTGACTTTGAACCACATCCCAAAAGCCAAAAGGTACGACCTAAAAGAACCCACCTCATGGCTATCGATTGTGAATAATTGAAAAAAGGACACATGGGTGCTACTTGGCTTTGCATCCTATTTGGGAAAAATATCCGATGCTTCTCCCTTTCGGTAGTATCTCGGTTCTTTTCATGTGTGAAAAGTTTTCAAAAAATCCAAAAAAAATTGAATATGTAGTAGCCGGAATATTCTAATGTTTCAGATCTTCTAAATACGATCAAGTATGATCTTAAAATTTTTCATGGCCATAGAATATATCCTACCTACGTCTTGAAATAGTTTGAGAATTTCTGAAAACTTTTGTATGGAAAGCACGGAGGTAGCACCGGATATTTCCCCTCTACTATTCTCTTGAACAGCACATCAATGAGCTCATGACCAAATTTAGCTTCAGCTAAGTTTCCATACTTTGATCATGTACTATGCACTACAGCCGCGACAAGATTTTTTTAGATGAATATCTACGACCTCTGACAGCTGGGACAGACAGCCTACCAGTACATAGTTTTGATACATCAGTTCCAACATGCAAAATAGAGTAACAAGCACCGCGAGACTATCTAACACTAGAGTTCATCAGACTACTACAGCTCGACAAAAAAGCAGTAAACTAAGCTTCAGCCTTCACCAAGCAGTAGAAAGCAAGCTGAATTCCAACATAAAGCCGCCATCCCCCACACAAATACTGTGCTGGTTCTTTCTAATGAAACCCATGAGCCAACTTCCAAACATATGCTGCATGTTATGTTTGGAAACCATCCTACAACTAGATAGACGGATTTCTTTGACTTTCATCAAACTCCACCAAAATTCTGAATCACCTGTCTTGTATTTCACAACAGAAAGATGCATGGAACCCATGTATTCTTTTCTGAGAACCTGCTGCCACAGACCATTTCCATTATACAGCCTGAACAGCCACTTGCATAAGAGACTTCTGTTCATATTCTCAAGATCAGAGATGCCCAGGCCACCTTGATCCTTGGGGATACACACCACTTTCGAATTAGCTAAGTGATATTTTCTACTACCTTGGTCTTCTTGCAAAGGAAAATCTTGCTCTAAAGAAGTCAATCTTCTTGAACACTCCCTTATGGGCAACGAAAAAAGAAAACATAAAGAGAGGCATATTGCTTAGGCTGGGATTGATCAAAATAGTCCTGCCACCTACTGACAAATGTTTGCCTTTCCAACAACCCATCTTATTTTCCACCCTATCTTCATGGTTCTAATTTTACACGAATGCAAGCTTTACTTCATATATTACTTGTTCCTTTAGATGCTACATATTCCTTTTTTTTAGTTTAATGCCATGCCATAGATTCTGTTTCCAACTGAACAGAGTAGTGCACAAAAGATGCTACTTAGGACAATTTTTCTGAGTCCATCACGTTCCTGTGGGAATGGCCTGTTTGACACGTCAAACCAAATTATGCCGTTATAATGTAGAAATGTAATACCATGCTTGCGGGTGATGAAAAATGTTTCTGTTTGTCAAATATAGGATCGACCTGTGTCCAGTTTTGAAAATTTCCTTCGAAAGAATAATGAATAAAACAAATACATGCACATGTGACACAAAACATAAGACAAGGAGATACAGCTTTCCTCTCCAAATATTCCCCTTCATTTTATCTTATTCATTAATCGACACTGAAACATATATCTGTAAAGTATCTAAAAACCATTCAGGGAAAATTAAAGAAGCCATCATACATTTTACAGTACAGAGTACAAACATGTCTAATCCATCAAATACAAGCATCTGTTTCTTTATTCTGCTTATGAGATCTCCGAATAGAAATCATCTATTATCGTTCGAACCGCGATTGGGATCCTCACCCAGTGAGAGCCGCCATCATGCCATGCTAAGCTCCCAAACATGTAGCTCCCTTGCAGCTTGCGGGTGGCCTTGAAAGTAACCTTAAAACTTCGCGTCTTGTTCTCTTTGTTGAAGAACAGAAGTGATGGCTCCACTGACATCTCCACTCCAGGAGGCGACTGAAAGAAAGCTTTGTAAACTGCATCTGCTTGCCCTACATTTGTCACTGTCCTCCACACACTTATTGACATTTTCAGATTTGGAATGGCAATTGATGGAAGGTTCAGGTTATAGGGGGTTTCGCAACCAATATCCGAAATGTTAAAACCACAGCTAAAGAACTTCATGTAATCTTTTGGATTGACATCATATGCTAGACCCGGATCAGCTGCTTTATTGGGATCAACAAAGCCACCACCGTAATCGAAAGGATCTGCAGTCTTCTGAGGCTTCCCGTCGGCCAGTATCGGTAAGCCGTAGCTGTTAGTTGCAGCTGATCCATGTTGAAAGACTCAAATATCAGTAAGGTGCGGTGTGAAATTGGAGCTTGTTTGGTGTTTAGAAATGCGTAGTACCTGTAGTTACTAATGCTGACTTGATAATGGCAGGAGACCAGTCTGGATGGAGTGCTTTAAGCAATGCTGCTACACCGGACACATGGGGACACGCCATTGACGTTCCAGACATGATCTCATATGAATTTTTCACTGCTGCCAAAATGTTAGATCCAGGTGCTGCAATATCAGGCTGTTCAAATGAAAAACATAGTTAGTGCCATCACCAGGCGGAAGAATAAGATTTAGGCTATCCTTGAACATTTCTGGACAAGACTTCTGTTTTGCCATCAGATGATATATGTCTGAAAATCACTCGGCATGTTGTTTCACTTCATATGTAATTGTCTCTAGAATATAAATCTGGGTGACCGATCTAAATGAAAATTTGAAATGCTAAATATGTACATATAGACAAACAGAGGAGGAAATTTTGCGTTACCAATTGTGATTAAGCAATTAGCATTTGATACATCATTGCATGCATGTACCTTGAGGAATTGGGGAAAACGTGGACTGGGCCCTCTTGAGGAAAATGTTGAAATTCTTGGAGCCTGGACCTCGCTTCCAATCCATGTACGGCTTGGAGCCACCTTAGCCACTGATGTGGTGTTTTCATTGCTGTTGACCATTGATTTATTTAGGATAATATATTTTTGCATGAAATTGTCTTCTAAGTACATCCAAATAGATGACGATGTAGAATTCATGCGGTCAAACTTTTTAATGCTTTGACCACTAATGTACAAAAAAAGGCTTTACATTGGTCATATGAAAATGGTACCGGTAGATTTGTTATTATATATTTTTATAATTGAAGGAAGCATTTAAAATAGGAGGAACAAACTTAAGTTCACCTGGCTTTCGTAATGTATGCTTCTATTCTGTCAGCCACCTCGAAGTCTACTAGAATGCATGCCATGGTGTCACAAAATTTAGCAAAATCCATAATATCAAGAGTATACGTTGCAAATGCTTGGATGGCAAATATGTCGGCACAACATCAGGAGTGTAGCAGAACACAATCCTCCCAGCAACATCGGTGGAATTCAGAGAGCTTCGATCACATCTACATAGTCACATTCACTTGGTATCAAACATTCAGCCAAACTTGCCAGCTAGCCACGTTGGGGAATTAAGGAGTGCAGAATTTACCTGTCCACAACTTCATACAACTCAATCCAGTGGTCCTTCTCCTTTCTCTCATAGAACAAAGATTGACCCTGAAAGATCGACAAGAAATGATCACCGGACGTCAAAGACACGGAACTGAACAAATTTCTCATTGTTGCCAAAGAAAGAAGAAGAAGATGATGATGATGATGATGACGATGAAACATACCACTAATTTCTCATTGTTGCCGAGGGTGAGAACGGTCGGGAAAGCACGATCTATTGTCGCTGATGCAACTGTTACAGCCCATGGGGATGCATTGTAAACTGTCCTAGGGGCAGGACCAGAGTTTCCTGCTGAGAAGATGACGGTTATGCCATTTGCCACAGCGTACAAAGCTTCATGGTATTCAGAGCCTGGGCCACCAAGTGATATTGAGAGTACATCAACTCCATCATGTATGGCATCATCAATCGCCTGCATGACAGCCGCATAAGCGCATCCAGCACCATTCCAGCATGCCCATTCCAGCACGAGGAGCGCCTCCTCTGGCGTAACCACCTGCAAGCCCATGAAAGCTCGCGTTTGCCACCAGGACGCCAGCTGCAGTCGAAGCCGTGTGCGTTCCATGGCCACGGAAATCCCTGGCAGATTTGAACTCTTTCTCAAAGACCTCTGGGTCGAGATGATCTGCGTAGTATCGAGCTCCGATGATCTTCCGGCTGCAATTGTTCGAGTCGAATTTTTGGCCTACTTGGCAAACTCCTTTCCACCGGGATGGTACAGGTCCGAAGCCATCGTCGTTGAAGCTCTGAGATTCTGGCCAGATACCTGAATCAACTATCCCGATGATGACATCATCTCCGTGTTTAGCGTCATGGAGTAAACCAGTTGGCTGGTTGTAGTCCAGTCCAAGGAAGTCCCAGCTTCGAGTTGTATGCACGGGGACTGCCGTGTTTGGCTTTATGCTGAGCACTTCAGGCAGCTCTATCATATAGTACAAAAATTAAGATCATGAGCACGATCAACATCGGTTAGCACGCATCAACACATTTCTATTAGCTATATTGAGTTTCATGCGCTCGCCAATTCACCAAAAAATTTAAGATGATAAGAAAAGGCCATCAGCAATGACCAATTACCTGCGATGCTTTGTGCTTGAGATTCTGTGAGCATGGCGGCAAACCCGGAAAAGCCATGTTTGTAGCTGTAGATCATCGAATCATGGGCTTCTCCCTTACTGTAAAATCATACGAAATTGTATTCTCTTTATCAGTCACTGATTTACACGCATATATGTTCATGCATGGCACACGAACGAGAAGGGAAGACAGAAAAACATCTGTATATATAGACATGGTCTCCTTGCCTGCCAATGATCTTGGTGAGCATGTCATGGTGTGATGCAGTGGTTTTATCCGGATCTTCATGCTGTTTATCCCCAAGGTACACAATATAGAGCTGCATGGAATCAAACATTAATTGTAGGAGCAAAATGAGGCAACGGGCCCAATATATATTTATATCTGCAGTAAAATGATGACATATATACACATGTATATTATTTCCTACGTACTTTTGTTGATTCGCTCTGCAGGCCAACCACGTAGGATCTCTTCAATGGAAGCAGGAGAGCGAGGTGGAGGAGGAAGACGACTAGTGCTATCTGAGACAGCTTTGAGAAGTTGCAGATTGCGGCCATGGATGATGGAGAGGTTGTTGCCAAACGACCACTATAATCATCCCCTGGAATGCTAAACTCTACTAAACATACACTACACGACAATGGATTCTCTATCTAGAAACGATGAATCTAATTGTGTTTGATTCTTCGTATGAGAGCGTGCTTCGTCTTGGTTATTAGATCGTCACCAAGATGCCATATCGTCCCTTGGTGCAGCCGTTCAGGAGCTTGGTGTCCATTAATTAAGGGAAAATTCATCATATACCCTCTTCATAGATGAAAATCTAGGATATACCCTCTTACACATCCAAATTGATAATATACCCTCATCCAATCTATTTGCTTTACAAAACATTCTCTTTATACTAATATATATAGGTACAAGGTATAAACTTGTATTGTACCGTATTTTGGGACCTAATGTACCCATTTTACCCTTTTCTTCAGTGGTATACTAATCTGATCACTGCACGCTTTCTTATGATACATGTTGCATGTATGTTGCCATTTGAATAACGTCATAAGAAAAGGGTAAAATGGGTACATTAGGTCCCAAAATACGGTACAATACATGCTTATACCTTGTACCTATACAGATTAGTATAAAGAGGGTGTTTTGTAAAGCAAATGGATTGGAGGAGGGTATATTATCAATTTGGATGTGTAGGAGGGTATATCCTAGATTTTCATCTATGAAGAGGGTATATGATGAATTTTGCCATTAATTATCGCATCTCGTCCTATGCAGCAATGGAGGATAATGCAATTAGGGTTTTACCCTTCAAATAATCACACGCCACAATAAAAGAAAGATAATCACACATAGTTACTGTTTTGCCCCTCAAAGAAAGATACTTTCGTTTGCTTCATAGCGTAGTGTCACCGAATCCCCATAAATCTTACTCGTTGGATTGAAAAAAAAATGACCGGTCAAAGTTAAATGATGTGTAACGTATAAAAACGCTTATGACATAAGGGGTAATCGATGATACGCCCTAAAGTTGAGACGCTATTGTAAAATACTTTTCATTATATGATAATGTATATAATGCCTTAAAGTTACGAGGGTAATTGACGATGTGACCTTTTTCTATTTTAAATATTTTTGAATCATTTGCTTTATAAAATAACTGAAATGCCTCTCCTCTCCCCTTCCTTTTCTCTCGTCCTCCCCAAGGGCCATCTTGGAGGCGCCGGCGAAGTCGCTGACTTCAGTGGTGGTGGTTGAACCTGGCGACGGTGACACTAGGGTGAGAGGTGGTGCAATTGTAGACAGTTAGATTTAGAGAAGAAAGAGCAAATCGACCAAATTTAGAGAAAAAAGAGGGGAGATCAGGTAGAGATAGTCGTGGGTATTTTGGTTATTTCGTGTAAGGTTAACCGTAAAAGCAATAAAAATACAAAAAGATGAAATTATTAATTGGCCTCTCAACTTTGGTGGTTTTATTTGTTATCATGTTATAGAGGACATTTTGACAACATTCTCTCAACTTTAGGGTATATAATCAATTATCACATAATATAATAGCTGTGGTGGAAATGACCGATATGTCCCCCGGTGTATGGACTGAAGGACTGGGGCCGTCCTATCCACGCAACAGATCTTTTCCCCTTTTCTTCGTTGCGTCTTGCGTCTTTTACGTTTGACGGTTTTACTCCCTGGTAAAACTGGCCTTGTCGCAGCTCAGGACCTCACGCCCCGTGTGTTTTCACCTCCGCCGGTCATCGTCGGCCTGGCCGTGTCATTGTCGCGTCGTCCCATCGCCACCGTCCTCCTTTCATACAGCTAGGGCTGTAAAAAAAGCTCGGAGCTCGCGAGCTACTCGAGTTCGGCTCGTTCTAGGCTCGATTCGAACTCGGTTCGAATTTTAAACGAGCCGAACTCGAGCTTGATCTCGAGCTCGCGAGCTTCACCGAGCCGAGCTCGAATAGTTCGCGAGCCCCGAATCGAGCTCAAATAGTAATACATATTAATTCTTACCGAGCTTACTCGAGCCGAACTCGAGCTCGAGCTTTTCTTATTATTGAAAATTAGTGTATATTTGAATTATTTTGACTGTTATTAAGCTTATTAGAGCCGAGCTCGAACTTAAAATTTTCTTATTATTGAAAAATAGTGCATAATAAATTATTTTAATTGCTATCGAGCTTCAACGAGCCGAGCTCGAGCCTACTCGAGCTTAGGCCGAGCCGAGCTCGAGCCCAGGTTCAAGCTCGGACCCCAACTCGAGCTCGGCTCGAGCTTCTACCGAGCTCGAGCCTGGAAGGCCAAGCTCGCTCGAGCTCGACTCGTTTACAGCCCTACATACAACCCAACTAGCCATGCCATTATCGTCTCCCACTACTCTCGCTATCCACCAAATAGACACGGATGACGAATGATCTGGTGAGTTTTAGGTAAACGAGTGCACAAATCGTAACGGTTAGCCAAAGTGTTTTTTTTTTCGTATTTGGGACAAAGGGATTTCACAAGAATAACTCCGTGGAAATGTTTCGAAGAAGTAATAAGATCTCGTTATATTCTTACAAATCTTCCATGTTTCAATCAGTCATTTCAGTCCCATTTGGAATATATAGATTTCGTATCTGATACTGCATGCAGCTAGCTAGCAATGATGATGGAGAGGTTGTTGCCAAGCTACCATAATCGATGTGCTATTTATATCAATCGATCTGCATGCATATATTAGTGCGTCTAGATGTTCTGGCCGGTCAACACAGCATGCAGCTAGCTAGCAATGATATTGGTGAGGTTGTTTCCGCAATGTTTCTACGAAAGTGTCAGGCCAATAATGATGCATGCATTCATATATGGGTGGGTGATGTTAACATCACCCGAATATTTTCTTTTTAACTATCATGTAAATTGATAACCATTAAATTAGAGATTCAATGGTTATGAAATCTCCCCTCATTCCTTCCAAAAAAAATCTCCCCCTCCTCAGGCGACTGAAACCAGTCGACTCCCTATTGAGCGAGTTTCAGTGCAGTCGCCCCCCCATTGGGCGACTGCACTCAGTCCCTGTGAATTTTTTAAGTTTTGTCAATTTTGTAGTTTTAAATTGGAAAAAAATCTGGTGGAGTTGTAATAAAAATTTATGTTCATTGTATGTTGTAGGTGCATAAAAAATTTTGGGAAATTTTTTTAGGAACGATTGACCGTAGAACGATCGGTACATACAATGGTAAGTGATATTTTGATGTTACTGAGAATTCGTGTACGGAGAAAACTGGCATGTTAATATTGTTAAATGACTTAATATGTGAATCAGTGAATGCGAAAAGACAAGATAATAAGGTTATCTGAATAGAAATAAACTTCATAATACAGTTGGGAGTAATACAGTCCTCTCGCTCCCTAGTAGTTTTACAAATGGTACATGAAATTTAGCTGTAGTCTCCAACAACTACTGATCAGGACATACATTGCATCGTCTAGCTGTGTGCCCCTCCTAACCGCATCGCCCGCAACGTGCACCAGATGTTCCAGCTTGCGATTCGTCCATATCATTTCTAATACGCCGGCTCTGTCGCCGACCCTTCCCATCCTTCAGCATGTTAACATCTAGAACCCAGGTCCTCGCTGCAATGTCCAAGGTGGCGAAGTTTCTGACCACCTTGAACCCTCGGAGCTCCCCACACCAAACCTGCAGTACCCTCTCCTTAAACAAATACTCCGACATGAAGTTCGAAGGATCCATGCCCATGGTCCCGCATGCAGCGAGGACATGATCGAGAGCATGACTTGTGTAACAGCTTCAGCTTATTGCACGTGCAGCTAGGTTCGTTTGCATGATCTCCAAGGCATATCTCGTGGGTAACAAGGGAACGAGCCGTCCCAAATCCGGCTCTATCACAGAGTACCACGTCGAAACGATGCTCCCTGTTGCCCATGACCTGCACTGTGTGCAATTGACCCTTCTGTGCCTTCGTCTCCATGTACGCTATAATTTTCGACGAATACAAGGCTCGGGGATTGGCCGCGTGAAGTGCGGCACTCGCGTGTCTCTCCCTGAAGTAGCCGATTGTGCTGTGAAGAACACCTTCCACGATGGCGACAAGGGGCTGAGAACGGAGGCCCCTGAGAACCCAATTGTACACCTCGACAAAGTTAGTTGTCATTATGCCGTACCTTGCGCCATCCGTGTCGTGCAATAGCGACCACTTCTCTAATGGTTCCCCCTCGATCCATTGCGAGAAGCACTTGATGTTTCGTGAGCTCCTCCTTCCTGGACCAGCTGGGTTAGGCTAATCGGTAGGCAATCATTGCGGTTGTGCCGCCCCAGGAATGACCCACCCCTTTCTCCTCTCTTCGACGTTCTTCCTGGTGTGCTCATCCAACAACGCCCACAAAGCATCAAATTTCCTCCGCTGGTTCTGTCTAGCCAGCCTCTTGAATAGTTTCATCAAAGGTTGTTTTAGGAATTGCTTGAAAAAGTTAGCCCCCATATGACGAATGCACCACCTGTTCCTCATGTCCAGCCAAGAAAAGGGCTCCTCGAGGTCTTCCTGAAGTTTTCTTATAGCCTTTATAATACCGGCGTGGCGATCATGGATTACGCACACACCAGGACGAGTGCCGACAACTCCAACCCTGACATGTCTGAGAAACCACAGCCAGCTCTCATAATTCTCACTTTCAATAAATGCGATGGCCAGCGGCAATATTTGGTTGTTGCCGTCAACGCCTATGGCCGTCAGGATCTGCCCCTTGTATTTGCCTGTCAAGAGGGTCCCGTCAACTAAGATCACTGGCTGCATGTGCCTAAATGCCTCAATGCAAGCACCAAATGCTAACAAGGCTCTCTGCATATCCTAGTGGAGTTGTGGAGGCTTGTCTTGCACGGTGATATACGTTCCCGGGTTCCTGTCCTGCAACACCTAAAGCATACGAGGAAGATTGTTGTACACCACCTCGAAAGACCCGAAACATTTTTCCAACGCCTTCTACTTAGCATGCCACGCCTTCGCGTAGCTAATCTTGTACTTGAATTTATTCTCGATAGCTACCACGATATGCGTGGCCTCCATGTCTTTCTTCTTAACTATTTCTCTGTACATCAAATTGGATATAAAGGTGGACGTTAGGTTACGATGCCTCGCCAAAACACTGTTAAGAATCCAAGAGTATGGCTCCACTTTTGACACAATCCAGTGAGTCTCATACTTGGGTCTACGTGCGTGCACCCTCCAAGGACAACCAGCCTACTCGCACTTCACAGTGTACTGCTCCTGGCTTGATTTCACGACACAAAATGTCCGCTGCATTGAAAGGGCCGACAGCTTGATGGCATCCTGCAGTGCTTCCTTGTCTGCAAACATAGAATGCAACCGAACCTCTGTCTCATGATACTCCCACGCTGAATCATGCTCATCATGTGCGGAAACACCCTCAGCGTGAAACCGGTTCCATTCCTGCGGGATTGAAACTTCGTCCTCATCTGAACTGTCCTCCTCGTCGTCCTGTACAACTTTCTCTTCAGCCCATGCCCTCTGGTCATCACAGTCCATCTGCTGCACGATGTACTCAGTATGCTCCCCTTCGTTGGCTTGTCCAGTTCCCTCTGTATGGCTTGACCATTGTATCTCTCCTCCATGTACCGCATCGGCTTTATCACGAGCAACTTGATCATCTTGACCAACATGCGGCCCGCCCGAGCTGCTAGCACCTCCTGGAGCAAGGGCGGATGCATGAGCTTACGCAGCTACTTCTAGTGAGCACGGTTGCACAAGCAAGATACATTGCTAAATCATTTCATACACGGTATGATTGTACCAAATATTAATATTACAAAGCATCAGAGTTTAAATAGACCATGCTAGACAAAGCGGAGCCAAGCTAGCGCAGAGGGGGGGGGGGGGGGGTGGAGCTTAGCTAGCTCGGAAGTGGAGGGGCGGCGGGTGGCACCACTGGGCATGTGCAGCGCGGCCAGCACGCGTCGGGCGTGGGCCGAGGCAGAGGGACAAGCGGATGGAGAGGGAGAGGGGGGAACTAGGTGGGCCGAGGGCTATTGGGCCGAAAGGGGTGAGAGGCCGGGAGGGAGATGGGCCGGGGCCTAACAAATTTTTTTGAATATTTGAGGATTTTTAGAAATTCAACGAATTTGAAAATACAAATTTGAATTTAAACTAAGAATTTTGAAATCGGACACAATATTTTATTAGCACCAAAATGGGGTGTTACAAATTGAGAGCTTGGGCCACCAAGTGATAATGAGAGTACATGATCAACTCCATCTTCTATGGCATGATCAATCACCTGCATGACAGCTGCATCATCGCATCCAGGAGCATCATTCCAGCATGCCTTGTAGACAGCGATACGGGCACGAGGAGCGCCCCCTCTGGCACATGAAAGCACATGAAAGCACATGAAAGCTCGCGTTTGGCACCAGGACGCCAGCTGCAGTCGATGCCGTGTGGAAATCCCTGGCAGATTTGTACTCTTCGGGTCGAGATGATCTGCGTAGTATATAAGATGTTTACCAAAACTGTAATTATAACTATAAACGTTCACAAGTACATAAATTAATAAGAATATCTGAAAATTATTAGAGCATTGCTTGCAATATATACTAAATATGACTTACAGGTGAATAGCTAATCTACTAGGCATCTGCGAAATTATAAATTAGCTGAAGTAATTAAGTAGATATATGTCGTTTAGGAATGAGAATAGTGATAACCTAACAGCAACTTAATTTGACAAGTTGGTATACAGCTATCTAGAGATTGGACTTTCGCTTGTCTGAATGCGTGCCTGCGCGGAAAATTCTTCATTTGGCATGGGAGATAATATGATCGGTATGGAGCAACGGGAAAGAAGATTTTATTTTAAATTCTAGACGCTATTGTTAGATCTCTTCAATGAAATTTCGTTTGGAAAAAAGTCTAGATAACAGATATGGTGGGATATTGTTAGATCTCTTCAATGAAATTTCACAAGAGCTTACTGATCATATGGTGGGATAATTTCTCCAGATCAGCACGCGTTTGGAAAAGTCTGGATAACCGATCTTGTCCAATTTGTGTAAGTTCTCATTAATGCACTCAAACTAAAGCTTACGGCTAACGTTGCAGATCCATTATTAGTTTGAATGGTCTGATTCTGAAAGTCTTAGTAATAGAGGGGGTTGATTGATTGAACAGAACTAAAGTTTCATCCACTACCACAGAAATCCACATTACAGACGGTTCAGAAACGTCATCACAGACGGTTTTCTGAACCGTCTGAAATTATGGGTCAGTGATAATCCAAGTTATCACAGACGGTTTTCGAACCGTCTGTGATTTTGCGATATCACAGACGGTTTTTAATTAAAAACCGTCTGTGATTATCCGATATCACAGACGGTTTTTAATTAAAAATCGTCTGTGATAATCCTCCCCCCAGCAGAATCTATTTCTGTTTATAGCTAGCCTCAGGAAATGCTAGCCATGCCCTCTGAAACAAGCAGATAATCACAGAAAAAAATATACAATTCACACATCTCATTTCCATTCAGATACATTTCACAGACATAAAACATCCCATTGACATCGCACTTCATTTGACAAACATAAAGCATGCATCCATTTCGCAAATCGATTAATTGAATTGAAATGAAATATCCATTAACAAATGCACAGTTACAAAAGATCTGCACTGTATTTGCACTTAGTGATAAGACCATTAAGAAATCATGGTGTGCAGTGGAACCGTCCTCCTGGCGTTATGACTTGAGTCAGCAAAAAGTACGCCAACTCTCCTCGAATCCCTCCAAGAACAGGCTGTTGCAATGCAGTTGACGGGATAGACGCAGCCTGTCGATAGGAATATCAATGTGCGTATATATGTCACGTGATAAGTATGAAGTAATTATGGGAAGAGTGACAAACCTTGCGATTGGTGAGCCTCGAGGAATCGAGGAGTAGATCCATATGTTGGCAAACGTAGTATCCACATGTATTGCCCGGCTCCTGCTGGTGGCACTGCAAAAAATAGAATGTGTTAGTTCAAGAGGCATTAGTACCAACTGTTGCATAGGATTAATTAATGTGAAATAGCGAATACCTTAAAATCTCGAACATGTGTCAGCAGGCCTTTGGCCCCGCGCTTCGAGTCACCTCCCCTTTCAATGTACATCGCGAACGCCCTACGTAATTTGAAAAAGTTAACCTTAATCATTCGGAAGGAAAGAAAGAGTACAATGTAGATATGTATGGGGAATATGTGCTTACCTATCGATTACTTGGCTGACAACTGTGAAGTCCATTTTATTCTTACTTAGGGAATCAACGTAATATACCTTGTTCCATTTTGGTACAATTACTATTAAAATCCAATGAAAGTTCTGAAGGAAGGGCATAAATACATATTCCTTCTTGACGCAACCCAGCAGTCCTGCTGCAATGTACCTCTCGACGAGGGGTGTATCCTGGTCGATGGTAGCCTTGGCGACCAATTGTGGGTCCAAGAAACCAACTGATAAGTTGGATGATCTAGCTTTAATCAGCATGTGTCTATATATATACACACGAAAGCAAAAAATTAGATATGGCATTTATCGGTATGACATTAACGGAGACTGTGATTATACACACTTACAGCGTCCAGCATCGAATGATTGAGACGTCAAGAGCGTTGAACATGAACAGATCGAATAAATCCTCAAAGGCGACCACGAACATACACTCTTGAAAACTGTGGTGTAAATCTTCTTCGGTGAATTTGACAGTGATACTTGAAGTCCGTTCTCCCTCTAGCTTACTGGACTGCTGCATATACCACATGTGCAATTGCGTGCAACTATATGGTAGCTTTTGGAGGTCTTTTTCCTCGAGCAACGGCTCACCAAGCACGAATTTGCGGGCCAAAGGTAGGTACGCAATATCATCATTGGTCTTCTTTGCTTTGCCCTTGCTGCCTCGGCTATAGGCCGACTTAACGGCAGTCGACTTTGAAGGTAGCAGCGGTGCAAGTTGCTCTGGCGAGAATAGGACCCGTGGAGATAGCACCGGTGCAGTTTCCGGTGGTGGAACCGACTGGTCTTGTAATGGAGATGGCACCAGTGCAAGTTGCTCTGGCGAGAGTATGACCAGTGGAGATAGCACCGGTGAAGAAGACTCCAGGGAGAAGTCGCTTTTGGGCCACTGGATGAATGTTCCGATGGCCTGTCCTAGAGTCATGATCTCGTCGTTGGGGGGCTTCGGTAGCGGGACCACCTCAAAATTGACATGCACACCATCCACATTAACTTTTGCGAAGCCTGGCGCTAAAGCTTGACCGTGCACCATAGCCCCGATACCAGACGAATATGCCTGGCCCCAAGCAGCGTACAAGGGAACGGAGCCATATCTCACTTGGAGCTTGCAATTCGTAGGCTCCTACATAACGATACAAAATTAGGCCTCGGATGTGCCTCGGATGCTATGCTATGCTTCAAATTGTCAGTCATGAGCCTGACGACACAATGTATTTCTTTCCACCCAAATGGTCAATGTATACTATTACTACAAGGTCTCTAAACAAAGTTCTATGAAGCAAATAACACAAACTAGTGTATCAGGTTCATTGAACCGGATACACTAGAGTGTGTTACGTGCTTCATGCCCTTTGAAGGTCTATGTGGCATATATTATTACTACAAGGTCTCTAAACAAAGTTCTATGAAGCAAATAACACAAACTAGTGTATCAGGTTCATTGAACTGGATACACTAGAGTGTGTCACTTGCTTCATGCCCCTTGAGGGTCTTGGTCGTCCCGCTACTAAATGAGGAAGCAAGAAAAGTGAAACATGATAAGATGAGGAAGTAAGAAAAGTGAAACATGATGCTCAATGTTAGGAAGAGAGGAGAGGAGTAGAGGGAAGGGGGAGAAGGGAGGGGGTGATGTGGACAGAGAGAGGGGTTATGTGCCTATACTATATACTATATGTGTGTATACATACATATACATATACATACCTACATATATACATATACATACCTACATATATACATATATAATGGTAGCAATATGAAGCAGCAAGCATCCATAATAGAATCAATAACAGTCTCAACATGAATATGTGCTCTCAAATTGTAGGGTTGCACAAGATTAATCTTGGCCGTCCCGCTACTAAATCATATACTCTTCCTTGATTGGTTATGCCAAATAATGAATTCAGTCTTTTGAGCTCTAGATACAAACTCTACAATCTCAAGATCAAGATATATTCAGCATGCATATATTCAGACAGCAGTACATTCATACAGATCAAGACCATACAAGTTAACTTTGCCCAATAATTCAGTCTTTTAACTTGTCAAGATTAAATCCTAACAGATCAATTTAATAACATGCTATAACCTGAAAACTGCATGAACCGACAGCTATTAGAGCTCAAACACTGAGTGAACCAATCTCAGTATATGATTTTATCATCATCGAGCAACTGTAAATCCCACAACATTAAGCATAACAAACTTGAATATACAGTAAGCATCAAGCATAACAGTAAGCATCAAGCATCAACCATAACCCTAAGTATGAAGCATGAAACATCAACCCTAAACCCTAACAGTAAGCATAACAAACTTGAATATACAGTAAGCATCAAGCATAACAGTAAGCATCAAGCATCAACCATAACCCTAAGTATGAAGCATGAAACATCAACCCTAAGCTCGGAGAGGGATTTGATGACCTTAGGGTTTTGGTGACGGAGGACGAGGAGGCGGGGACGGAGGAGGAGGAGGAGGCGGCGACGAAGGAGGAGGCGGCGGCGATGGAGGAGGAGGAGGCGACGGGCTCGGGGAGGCGGCGACGGAGGAGGAGGAGGCGACGGGCTCGGGGAGGCGGTGACGGAGGAGGAGGAGGCGGCGACGATGCAGGAGGCGGCGGCGGCGACGCAGGAGGAGGAGGCGACGGGCTCGGGGAGGCGGCGACGGAGGAGGAGGAGGAGGCGACGGGCTCGGGGAGGCGGCGACGGAGGAGGAGGAGGCGACGAGCTCGGGGAGGCGGCAACGGAGGAGGAGGCGGCGGCGACGGAGGAGGAGGAGGCGACGGGCTCGGGGAGGCGGCCGGTGAGGGCTCGGGGAGGCGGCGGCGACGACGGGCTCGGGATTTAGATCTATATCGAATAACTGCAGCGCACACGGGAAACCCTAGCGAGAGGGTATATATAGGGAGATTATCACAGACGGTTATGAGCTTAGAACCGTCTGTGATATCATTTCACAGACGGTTCAAAACTTAGAACCGTCTGTGATAGTTGACTATCACAGACGGTTTTGAACTTAGAACCGTCTGTGATATGATATCACAGACGGTTCTAAGTTTAGAACCGTCTGTGATAAGGCTTTGCCGGCTGTTGTCATTACGACAACACCAATAACTACACAGCTGCATTCATATCAACCACCAAACAGCTGCATTCATATACAGCACCAACCAGCTGCATTCACACAGTGTATTTCTTGGTACATTTTGTCATTCTCAAATACATCACACTGCAGCATTGTTCTATACATAAATGCATGCCAATTCAATGTACATCACACATATACATCACATATACATAAATGCCAATATACATATACATTTTGTCACACATTTTCACATATACATCTCAAAATTGTCACACATTTTCACATATACATTCTTATTCTACTTGCTTATTTCCTTTAAAAATTAGGCCTTCATCATGATCAATGCGTACGTAACTAGTTTCGTCACGTTGTTCATCATCGACCCTTATGCCATTTCCAAAAGGAGGTAACTCGTCAAATTGATTGTATTCCTCCTCATCCACTACATTCTCCACTCCAACAATTCTCCTTTTTCCATGAAGAACTACATGGCGTTTCTTATTTGCCGGGTCGGTTACATAGAAAACTTGAACAACTTGATTGGCGAGTACGAATGGTTCGTCTTTGTACCCGACACGTTGGAGGTCCACGGTCGTGACACCGTACTTGTCAACCTTCACCTGTGGGAGATGCACCCAACGGCAGCGAAATAAGGGGATCTTGAAAACCACATAGTCGAGCTCCCAAATCTCTTCTATGAAGCCATAGTACGAGTTTCTCGACCCATCGGTACTGAATGCATCTATGCGGACACCGCTATTCTGGTTAGTGCTCTTGACATCCTGAGACTGCGTATAGAATGTGTACCCATTTATGTCATATCCTTGCCATGTCACAACTGTAAATGTCGGCCCTTTTGCCAACCATGTCAGCGTCTCACTCGGCGAGCTCTAGCGATTTGCTCCTTCAACCATTGGTTGAACCAACGGTTGTGTTGCCTCATGATCCAAACATCCGGCCGCTCTGGATTCTGTTGCCGAAGCACATCCTTGTGCTGGTCCACATAAGGCGCCACTTCAGTCATGTGTTGCAACACCGTGAAATGGGCTTGAGTATACGTGTCCATATCTGGAGTGATTGCTTTCTTTCCGATAGTTCCGAGACCCTTAAGCCTCCCCTCATGACGAGATTGAGGGAGACCTATCGGTTGAATCTGAGCCATATAATCGACACAAAACTCAATGACCTCTTCGCTTGCATAACCTTCGACGATGCTGCCCTCCGGCCGAGAACGATTCCGTACGTAGGACTTGAGAATTCCCATGAACCTCTCAAACGGGTACATGCTACGTAGGAATACGGGCCCGCACATTTTTATCTCCCACACAACGTGAACAATGCGATGGACCATGATATCGAAAAACGAAGGAGGGAAATACATTTCGAGGTGACATAGAGTCATCACCACCTCGTCCTGCAGAGCATCTAGTCCTTCGGGATCGATGACCTTCTGAGCAATTGTGTTAAAGAAATTACATAGCCTCATGATTGTCTCTCGGACTTTGATCGGCAAAATATTTCTAATTGCAATAGGGAGCATCTGTGTCATCAGCACATGACAATCATGAGACTTCATGCCATTTAACTTCAAATCTTGCATCGAAACAAGTTTCTTCACGTTGCTAGAGTAACCAGACGGAACTTTGACACCATGCAAGCACTGGCACAGTTCTGTTTTCTCAGCCTTGGACAGAGTGTAACACGCAGGGGGAAGGTACGTTCGTCCATTATCAGTGCATGTCGGTGCTAACTCAGGCCTGATGTCCATGTCAGCCAAGTCAAGCCGTGCGTTGACGCCGTCCTTTGTTTTATCACGGATGTTCAGTAAGAGACCAATCAAGCTGTCGCACACATTCTTTTCTACGTGCATGACGTCGATGCAGTGCCGAACATCTAGGTACTCCCAATAAGGTAAGTCCCAAAATATTGATCTCTTCTTCCAGGTGTTCTTCTCATGAGCCCTCAATTTACGTCCCTTTCCGAGGACAACATCTAAATCCTTAACCATAGCATAAACCTCGTGTCCCCTTAAATGCCTTGGAGCTGAACCGTCCTCCTTCTCTCCGTCAAATTGTTTCTTCATCTTGCGGTATGGGTGAGCCCTCCGAAGGAACCGTCGGTGACGCATGTAGACGGTTTTGCATGAGTGTCTCAGCCACACACTCTCGGTGCCATCTAAATAGTGAGTACAAGCTTTGGCACCTTTTGTAATATGGCCCGATAGGTTACCAAGGGCAGGATAATCATTTATGGTGCAGAACAATAAGGAGCGCAGAGTGAAGTTCTCTCGTTTGTATGCATCCCATACCTGTACCCCTTCGTTCCACAGTACTTTTAGATCTTCCACCAACGGTGCTAGGAACACATCGATATCATTCCCAGGTT
Source organism: Dendrocalamus latiflorus (assembly GCA_017311315.1). Lineage (NCBI taxonomy): Eukaryota > Viridiplantae > Streptophyta > Magnoliopsida > Poales > Poaceae > Dendrocalamus > Dendrocalamus latiflorus. The sequence continues at coordinate 2,142,158 of CM029637.1, read as the reverse complement.
GTTTTGGCGCTTGGATAAGTATCGACAGCAAAATGTACTTTCACTTGATACACAACCAAGGAGGAAGGTTATAGATGCAGAGAGTCACGGGCCATGTGCTATGTCGGCTGCTCATGCTACTGAAAGGATTCATTCCATCTGTACTCAGTCCAAACCTTATATTCCTTGGTTCTGCACCGAACTCTGCAAAACTCCTATCGATGTTTCTCCACTGCGCGGAATCAGCAAGGTGTCTTATCATTCCATCCTTCTTGCGCTCCTCCGAGTGCCAACGCAGCAGTTTTGCCTCCTTTGGATTTGCAAAAAACCTTTTCAAACGGGGAATTATAGGAAAATACCATGCCACCTTAGCAGGAGGTCCTTTCTTCGTCTCTGTTCCCTCGCCATCATCTGATTGATTGTTACGTTTGTATCGGGATGCGTTGCACACTGGACATACATGCATGTTTGCATACTCTTTACGGTAGAGGATACAGTCGTTCGGGCATGCATGTATTCTTTCTACTTCCATTCCCAACGGACAAAGAACCTTCTTGGCTTTATACGTGGTTTTAGCCAACTCATTTCCCTTCGGAAGCATGTCCGCTAAAAGACCTAGCAGCGCCGTGAAACTCTTGTCGGACCAACCGTTGCTTGCCTTCAATTTCAACAGTTCAAGCACGGCCGACAACCTCGTGTACTTGCAGCCCGTGTACAAATGTTTCTCTGAGTCCTCCATCAAGCCACGGAATTTAACATACTCTCTCTCATCATAGTTCTCTTCTACATCGCGAAGCATCTGATCCAGATTATCATCGTACAACCTATCCGAATCCGAGCCACAATCGACATCAACCGGCGGCATGTCATTCACTTCACCGGCGATGTCATCCGGGGGCATATCATTCACTTCACCGGCGATGTCATCCAGCGGCATATGATCATTCACTTCGCCATGACTGGTCCAACACGTATAATCCTTTTTGAAACCCCTCCGAATCAAGTGCGCTACAATTTGCCCTCGGTTCTTAAACATCTTCAAATTCTCGCAGTCAGTGCATGGACAGTACATATATTCCACCCCCTTATTCAACATATCCTCCTCGGCGGCTCTCATAAAAGCAGAAACGCCATTAATGTACTCTTCACTCACACGGCTCGCGGCATACATCCAGCTTCGGTCCTACGTTACGTACATATATAACAACTTAGTAATAAAATCTAGATTAACTAATTATAACTACATATATACGGGCCACATTTATTATATTGAGACTTAATTTGCTAGCTCAATTCATATTACAAACACAACAGCTATTATATAACCAACAATTTTGCAAATTAACCATCTTCAATAACCACTAATGGATTACTTAGACCTAAATTGTAATGCAATTAAAGAAAAAATAAATTTCATTACTAACCATATCTAGAGCAACCAGGAAAGACTGAATATTCAAAGCTTAATCTCTGCCTCTTCCCACCAAATTAACTGGCCTGAAATCGCCGAGCTTCCTCCCGAGTGAAAAAGTGCGCAGCAGTGGCTAGATCTGGATCGAAATGAAGACAGATGCGGTCTGAGCAGCGCAATAAATGCCTTAGCCATTATCATAGACGGTTTTTTATTAAAAACCGTCTGTGATAACCAGCTTATTATAGACGGTTTTTAATAAAAAACCGTCTGTGATAATCTGGGATTATCACAGACGGTTTTTAATACAGACCGTCTGTGATACTTCGGTAATAACCGCCTGTGATAATCCATTTTCCCGCCACAAATACCATAGACGGCCTCCTAATTACAACCGTCTGTAATAGTGTTCATCAGAGACGGTTTCACAAAACCGTCTGTGATGAGGCGTCTATTATGAGGCTTTCTGTAGTAGTGATCTATATATATTCAATATCTAATTCATCTCTACCATTTTTTATAACCTTTTTTGTAAATTCTAAACTTTCAGCACAATTTTAAATTCAATTTGAACCAAAATTACTGATATTTCGGTGATTCTAGTACTCTAGCCACCCAATGAAAAATTTTCGAAACCTAAATAGTTCTCCCTGTCATACCGGAAACGACTTTGGAAGAAAATCACAGCGCATGAGTGGCACTTAGGCCATAGAGAAACTGGTATGATTAAGATGAATCAAAGCTTAGGGATTAGCGGATTCGAGCTTATGCATTTTGAAGAATGTACTGTAATAAGAATGTACATTCTCTAGCTATTAAGAAGTTGTATATTAAATACTTTAGCCATGCGCGGTAAAGGTATTGTTATAAGAATTTATTGTCTCTAACTATCGTTTCGCTACAATACTTTAATTTGTATGGCTTGTTATTTGATAATTAAGATGATATTCTTATTGAAAAATAATCTGTTGTCTAATGTCATGTTCTAATAATAATGACATGGGGCATCACAGATGAAGAAACGGTGCATCGACAAAATTAGCGAACCCAAATATATCATTTTAATTTGGACATCACCAGTATGGTCTCTAAGATAAAACTTTTGAGTAGCGAGTGAATGCTAGGCACTACATACATATAATATGTTCACCAAAAATGTAATGATAACTATAAACATGCACAAGTATATAAATTAATAAGTATATCTCAAAAATATTAGAGCATTGCTTGCAATACTAAATATGACTTAAAGGTAATTAGCTAATCTACTAGGCATCTGCGAAATTATAAATTAGCTGAAGTAAGTAGATATATGTCGTCTAGGAATGAAAATAGTAGTAACCTAACAGCCACTTAATTTGAAAAGTCTACCTAGAGATTGGACTGTTGATTGTCTGAATGCGTGCCTCCGCTGAAAATTCTTAATTTGGCATGGGGATTGGACTATTTTTCAGCAGATGATACATATGCTTCCTTCGGGATTGAATATATTTCCGCAAACTATTGTTAGAACTTTCTAACACGTACGTTTGGAAAAGTCTAGATAACAGATATGGTGGGATCACTACTACAGACAGTCCGAACTGTCTGTGTTTATGTGTTAGTGATAATAGGTGGTTATCACAGACGACTCCCAAGCCGTCTGTGAAAACTTACATTACAGAAAGTTTTTAAGAAAAAACCATCTGTGATAGTCGACTATATAAAAAACTATCTGTGATATTATGTATATCACAGACGGTTCAGTGTTTCGAACCATCTGTGATATACATAATATCACAGACGGTTAATAACAAAGACCGTCTGTGATACTCGACTATCACAGACAGTTTTTGTTACTAACCGTCTGTGATATGATTCATATCACAGACGATTCGTTGTTTCGAACCGTCTGTGATATACAGAATATCACAGACGGTTAATAACAAAGACCGTCTGTGATATCGTTCATATCACAGACGGCTTAGTGTTTGAAACCGTCTGGGATATAGATATCACAGACGATTTTCAACACCGAACCGTCTGTGATAGCTATTTCAACAGCAATTTTATTTGCCGTTTTTCGGCTAGCCTCAGGATATGCTAGCCATGCCCTCTGAAAACAAGCTACATCACGTACATAGCATAGATGAATGAAACAAACCGCCAGCAGATCACATATATATATATATATATATATATATATATATATATATATATATATATATATATATATATATATATATATATATATATATATATATATATATAGAATAAAAATCGTTACACAGATCTCACAAATGAATTAAATTGAATGAATTGTTTGATTAAGCACAATATTGAGTGATTTGTACAATTGAATCCAATGTTTCAACATCTAATTATCACCATTGCCAGGGTTTCCTCGTCTCGCTTCTATCCGTCAGCTGGACCTCATCATCCGCCGTCGACGGAGGTGTCTCGTTGCCGCTCAGGAAAGGGAAACCGCCCTAAGCCTCGTTCTTCTTTGCAATGTGCACAAAGCGGAGGAAGCTCTTGCAGTAGTGCAGAGACACATGGATAACCTTGCCGATCAAGCAGAATCGGCCGATTCTGAGGAAGCTTATCATGGCATCCTCTTTGAGATTATGGGCCATGCTAATGATTTGCCTATGCTAGAGGAGAAAGTGGAGGAGGCAAGGACAATCTTCATGGCATTCGAGAACTCAGCGGCTGATCCTTCAACTCCAGAAATCGAAGAAGAAGCATATGAAGCCCAGAAGATTAAAATCTGGGAATCTTGTTTTTTGGACATTAGTAATAAATTTGCCTCGAATTTGACTCTCGTCTCAGTATAGTTTCTGTAGTTCATACGACAATAAGGTCTGTGTTGTCTGGATTACCACAGACGGTTCATATTAATAACCGTCTGTGATGTCTCAATTATCACATACGGTTCGTGTTAAGAACCATCTGTAAAAATATCACAGATGGTTACTAGAACAAACTGTCTATGATAGTTTAAGCACAGACAGTTCCATATGAACCGTCTGTGATATAGCCGTCCAGTATAGCCTCTTTTATAGTAGTGGATATTGTTAGGTCACTTCAAAGAAATTTCACAAGCTTATTGATATGATGGATTCACAAGCTTATTGATATGGTAGGATAACAGATCAGCACGCGTTTGGAAAAGTATAGATAACAGATCTTGTCCAATTTGTGTAAGTTCCCATTAGTTTGAATCGTCTGATTTTGTAAATCTTAGTAATAGAGGGGGTTGATTGTTGAACAGAACTAAAGTTTCATCTATACTCAATATCCAAATCATCTCTCCCATTTTTTATAATCTTTTTCTTAAAATTCTAAACTTTCAGCAAAAATTCAAAATCAAATTCAATTTCAACGAAATTTGAACCAAAATTACCGACATTTCGGTGATTCTGGTCCTTTGGCCACCCAATGAAAAATTTTCCAAATCGAAATAATTCTCCCTAACATACTAAGGCGTCGGCCGGTATCGATCGTGCTGCAAAACTCCAAAACTAATTAATCATAACGGCAGGAATTGATCCCAACTCATTTTGGAACTTGGGCAGTACTTATCAAAATAAACTAGGAAATCCATATTAAATTACACAAATAATGCAGTTCTCCCTCCAGATGGCAGAAGTCAAATCATTGGTATGTTCGATTTTGTTTATCTGGTCTCCTCGACCGTTTGATTTGGTCTAATTGCACATTTTTGTGCATACAATTAAAACTTATCGATCATAGCAATCGGAGGGGTGAATGATTGCAGTTGTTTTTCAAAACTCAAAAACAATCTAACTTACTAGAAGTAGATTTGCTCACTGCTTGAACTTATCAGATGTTGATTTAATTTCAACCGCTCGGTGTTAGACTGCTTAACAATTGTCAACGTCGACTGGTTCAGACGAACTCGAACTCCGATCGATCTGCACTTACACAAACTTCAAGATAGAGCACTCCTATAATCATTACTTTTGAGTACTCATATCCCCTCTATTTTCCGGTGGTGATTCGACACTTCTTGCAAATCAAGAATAGGATTGCATCAAGGTGATGTTTATAGCTAGATTTTTATGGGTTTACAAAGTGTCTTCACAATCACACCTAAAAGCGCTCACAGGACCTTCTCAATACTTCTCCCAAAAATCACACCTTAACCCTTAGTATCTTCCTACTTTTATAGGCTAACACCTTAAACCATGTCTACATCAAACATAGACACTAAACTCTATTTGTTCCGAAAATCAAGCGATCCGAAAATCCTTCCAAAACACAGGTTTTATAAAATCTCTAAACCTTCCAAGTTATGGGCTCCATCCATAACTCCTAAGTCATCACGTGTCGAAGTCTTTAGGACCACACCTCCCATAGCTTCTCTACGCATCATCCCCTTTGATCTCCACATGCTCCAGCGTGAGCCCGACCACCTCGCGATATCCTTGACCGCTTGGATCTCAGATTTCCCCATCCTAGTCTCGGTCCTACTTGTCACCAACCATAACTGTCTCCATGCCCAACCTACACATGCAACGACCAAAGAACATTTTTCCTAGCACAATTTCTTCCCAACTTGACCGACATTAGTCCACACATACAAATCACACCCTCATCTATCAACAAACACAAACCAGATCATCCATGACCATAATTTCCACGCTCTCCAAAAATCAACCTCAGACCACCCTCAGAACGACCAGTCTGGCCCTGAACCACTTGAAGCCTACGAGTACCTAGCGCAAACCACGAAGTCTATGACAACTGATCACAATGCCTTCGACTACCGAACACCGACCACTATCGCGAAACCTACGACTATCAACCACAAAGCCTTTGACTACCGATCACCAACCACAATCGTGAAACCCACGATTACCGAGTAACGAGTGCTTCCAACTATCGAGTACCGAGTCCTTCCAACTTCCGAGTATCGAGTCATGATCAGGTACTGTAGCTCCGACCAACAACCAAGCACTATAGATTCAACCACACCAAAACACTATAGCTATGACCATCGACCAAAACACTATAGCTCCGACCAACAACCAAGCATTGTAGATTCAACCGTACCAAAATATTGTAGCTACGGCCATCGACCAAAACACTATAGCTATGACCATCTGCTCTCCGACTCCATGGTCTTCGACCGCTCTTCGACTCTGGGGTCTTCGACATGAATCTTCGACCACGCAGCCTCGACAACAACACTTCGACCATGCCATCTCGACCATGGCATATCGACCGCGGCACTAACAAAACTAGATCCAACAATTACCGATTACCGATCAAGGTCGAAGACTCATCGACCGAAACTTTCACAAACATAAATTTTAATGCAACCCAAATATCAATTATTCATCATCACTATATTCACGACCACCCACATGGTCTAACAATCTCCACCTTGATGAATACATTGACATCACCTCCATCTCAAATGAGTTGAATTTGAAAAGAAAAACAAAATTTGTGAAAAGAAAGTTTCAAAACTGCAAAGATCACTCAAAGAAAACTCAGATAAACCCAAAAGCACTCGAAAGCTTAGATCAGACAAACTCGAAAGCACTCGAAAGCTCAGATCAGACAACCTCAACACCACTTCGATGGGCACTCGAAAGCTCAGACATACTGTGCTTCAACACAAGAGAGAAACTCACTCAAAAGCTTAGACAAACTCCCCCTCAACACAAGAGAGCAACTTGAGCAAATTCCTCCAATTACTCCTATTTTTCTCCCCATTTGGCAATGTAATCATCAAGAGCTTCGGAGAAAGAATAATTCTAAAAAGGAGCAATGAGAGAAAATATCCAGAAGCTTTGTAAAGTATCCAAATCACTTTGCATTGATTTAACCAAGCCATCTTGTTTGACTAGAGCTACCTACATCATATATCAGATAGCAATGTCAAAATAAGTCTTTTAGTATGATTAAGCAATTTATATTAATAATAGGCTTCTCAACAATGACCAAACCAATTAGAAAGAGCATAATGAGATATCACACCAAAAAGTGAAGCAAACTTTAAGTTTAGATGAGCTAGCAGTCTCATATAACAACCTATTATTCTACACTCAAATCTTAAACATGTGGCATGCTTGTGGCATACTTATTTTCATAATAGCATGCTTGTAGCATACTTCTTTTAGATGATGGCATGCTTGAAGCATACTTCTTTTCATTTGTGCACTTTTTGTGTTTTTTCTTTTGTTTAACCATGGAATGTTTGAAGCATACATATTTTTAACATTTTCTTTCTCAATTTTTTAATAACATGCCAAATTGAGTGTTCATAAAAAGATTACAATATGAAGCACATGAAACTCATAACTAATATTTAAAATAAGACTCATAATCAAGCTAATCTCTTTAGATAAACATCACAAAGTACTATCTATAATCAATCTAATCAAAATATTCTTCCATATCATACTTTAGTTTAAATGTATTTATTTAATTATTACCAGTCATGAGCAAAACTACACAACATATGAGTAAATATGATAAAGAGCGCTCTACAATTCATTTGATTTCAATGGCTTGGACTTGATGAATTATTTGACAAGAATAATAAACAAAACTTCTGAAATTTTTGTGCAGCAAGCTCCCCCTCAGAATCACCCCAAAGGATGCAATGCACCCAAAACTCTTCACAAAAGGGCAAGACGAGAACAATCAAGAAGTTTGGAGAGAATATGAGCAAATAAAAATCTGACCCAATTCAGGTGTAGGACACATCACATTTTCCACATGATCTCTTACAAAGTGAAATCTCTTGGAAGCCATCAAGGAATGTGAAGAACACTCAGGTGTTCTAATCAAGCAATGATGTAAAAGGTTGGAACCCAATCAAGCGCATGTTCTCTATCCTGCGTTAGTGGTTCTTACATCATAGAAAACATCGGTCCCACAATACTGAGTTTAGTGAAATAAGATCTAGGAATCCAGTACTGAGATACAAGACGAATAGGAGAAACAACGGGCAAAGATAAAAAGTTGAGTGAAAAATTAGCCTATGTAAAATTCTGATTAGACAATTGCTGAGACACTGATTTGACCATGGGGCAGTCTGACCACCTCAGCAAGGCTAGTCTGACTGCAAACCAGTCTGATAGTGTGAAAAACACTGGTCGAAAATGATCTGATCGCCTTTGCAAGACTGGTTTGACTGCCGACCAGTCTAATCGAGTAGAAAATGTTGGTCAAAACTCTGGTCCGACCATGCTGGTCTGACCACGGGAAAAAGCTGGTCTGACCGGTTATGTTACAAAAGCTCCCGAACCTACAGAAGATTGATTAGAGGGAGCAACACAACAATAAGGAGCTTGCACAAACTCCACTCGAGAACACTTCCTTAACCTATTTTTCTTTTCTTTCTTTACTTTTCGAAGGCAAAATTGAACCAAATGACCATCTCTACCACAATGAGTGCATTGATACTTGACTTGATGAGTAGTCGCATCAAACGACTTCACAGCACCACCTTTGGTAGATGAACCCTTCACAATACCAGGAGATTTAAAGATAATTAGTTTTGGTTTAGATTTTACTTTAAATTTTCCAGGTTCAAGAAGTTTAACAACCTTAGAAAGATTATTCTTGACATGCTCAACAAAATTAAATCCTAGAGTACGATCATATTCAAATTCTTCTTGCCAAAAGAAAATCTCTCTAAAATGTCCTTAAGATAATATTTTTCTTTAGCCAGTGAGTAACAAGATGTGCACTTAACAAATTCATTTGCAAGATTTTTAAAAGCACTAGACCAAGCCAATCTATCTTTTTTAGCAAATTATTAAGTTATCTAGTCAATACTTCTATTTCAATGTTAAGGCTACGATAGTTAGAGCAAGAGAGTGTCTCATGATAAAGCATTTGTTGAATTGATTCTTGAGATGACTTAAGTCTAGTTTCTAGTAATTCACATCTTTTACATGGAGTGGATTCACTAGATTTAACGTTCTTAGTACAGAAAGATTGAACTAGCGAACTAGGAACAAGAGCAACATTTATCTTTTTCAAATTCTTCTTGTTAACAGGCAAATTATTAAGAACATAAGCATGGATAGTTGTACCAAGAGCAAAGTAACTATACACGACGAAGGCGGCAACGAAGATGGTGGCGGCGACTGCCATCTTCCTTTCTCTCGTACCCGCCTCATTAAAAACTAGTTGAAATTGAATTAATTGCATAAAAACATGGGCACACAATGACGTAAATATTTCAGAAAAAAGTGAAATTTCCTTCATATTTTAAAAATACAATGTTAATGTCTCGTTAAAAACCTTACGCCCCAGAGTGGGGTTCCCTGAGTAAGGAAAAAAATACAGTAACAATATATGTACATACCCTTTTGTTCCTTTTTCTTTTTTGGGATTTACATCTAATCCATTTAGCTGCAATTATGGGTTTGGATCGGTGATTCATTGGAGCAGACCGACCCACTCCCACCCCTACGTACACTTGCAGAACGATGACCGAATTGGTTTTGGGTCATATATCCAAACAGTTTCATGGGTTGAACCAGGATTCAGGACTATACCGGGGCAGCTGGTCGAGACCCCGTGGACTGTACGAATTCCTGAGAAAAAGTGATGCACTAGGTAGCCTGGTTTTCGGATGATTTTTCTCTGGTCAGGTAGACTTGAGGATTTGGTGTTTGATTGAAGACTTAGATCTGAAGAAAAAGTATCAAGAGCCCAGTGCGGCGGCAGGAGCCCAGCGAGTGACACTACTACAGAAAGCCTCATAGTAGACACCTCATCACAGACGGTTTTGTGAAACCGTCTCTGATGAACACTATTACAGACGGTTGTAATTTGGAGGCTGTCTGTGGTATTTGTGGCGGGAAAATGGATTATCACAGGCGGTTATTACCGAAGTATCACAGACGGTCTATATTAAAAACCGTCTGTGATAATCCCAGATTATCACAGACGGTTTTTAATAAAAAACCGTCTGTGATAAGCTGGTTATCACAGACGGTTTTTAATCGAAAACCGTCTGTGATAATTCACAGACGGTTTTTAGTCAAAAACCGTCTGTGACAATGGCTAAGGTATTTATTGCGCTGCTCAGACCGCATCTGTCTTCATTTCGATCCAGATCTAGCCACTGCTGCGCACTTTTCACTCGGGAGGAAGCTAGGCGATTTCAGGCCAGTTAATTTGGTGGGAAGAGGCAGAGATTGAGCTTTGAAGATTCAGTCTTTCCTGGTTGCTCTAGATATGGTTAGTAATGAAATTTATTTTTTCTTTAATTGCATTACAATTTAGGTCTAAGTAATCCATGAGTGGTTATTGAAGATGGTTAATTTGCAAAATTGTTGGTTATATAATAGCTGTTGTGTTTGTAATATGAATTGAGCTAGCAAATTAAGTCTCAATATAATAAATGTGGCCAGTATATATGTAGTTATAATTAGTTAATCTAGATTTTAATACTAAGTTGTTATATATGTACGTAACGTAGGACCGAAGCTGGATGTATGCCGCGAGCCGTGTGAGTGAAGAGTACATTAATGGCGTTTCTGCTTTTATAAGAGCCGCCGAGGACGATATGTTGAATAAGGGGCTGGAATATATGTGCTGTCCATGCACTGACTGCGAGAATTTGAAGATGTTTAAGAACCGAGGGCAAATTGTAGCGCACTTGATTCGGAGGGGTTTCAAAAAGGATTATACGTGTTGGACCAGTCATGGCGAAGTGAATGATCATATGCCGCCGGATGACATTGTCGGTGAAGTGAATGATATGCCCCCGGATGACATCGCCGGTGAAGTGAATGATATGCCCCCGGATGACATCGCCGGTGAAGTGATTGACATGCCGCCGGTTGATGTCGATTGTGGCTCGGATTCGGATAGGTTGCACGATGATAATCTGGATCAGATGTTTCGCGATGTAGAAGAGAACTATGATGAGAGAGAGTATGTTAAATTCCGTGGCTTGATGGAGGACTCAGAGAAACCTTTGTACACGGGCTGCAAGTACACGAGGTTGTCGGCCGTGCTTGAACTGTTGAAATTGAAGGCAAGCAACGGTTGGTCCGACAAGAGTTTCACGGCGCTGCTAGGTCTTTTAGCGGATATGCTTCCGGAGGGAAATGAGTTGCCTAAAACCACGTATAAAGCCAAGAAGGTTCTTTGTCCGTTGGGAATGGAAGTTGAAAGAATACATGCATGCTCGAACGACTGTATCCTCTACCGTAAAGAGTATGCAAACATGTATGTATGTCCGGTGTGCACCGCATCCCGATACAAACGTAACAATCAATCAGATGATGGCGAGGGAACAGAGGCGAAGAAAGGACCTCCTGCTAAGGTGGCATGGTATGTTCCTATAATTCCCCGTTTGAAAAGGTGTTTTGCAAATCCAAAGGAGGCAAAACTGCTGCGTTGGCACTCGGAGGAGCGCAAGAAGGATGGAATGATAAGACACCTTGCTGATTCCGCGCAGTGGAGAAACATCGATAGGAGTTTTGCAGAGTTCGGTGCAGAACCAAGGAATATAAGGTTTGGACTGAGTACAGATGGAATGAATCCTTTCAGTAGCATGAGCAGCCGACATAGCACATGGCCCGTGACTCTCTGCATCTATAACCTTCCTCCTTGGTTGTGTATGAAGCGAAAGTACATTTTGCTATCGATACTTATCCAAGGTCCAAAACAACCTGGGAATGATATCGATGTGTTCCTAGCACCGTTGGTGGAAGATCTAAAAGTACTGTGGAACGAAGGGGTACAGGTATGGGATGCATACAAACGAGAGAACTTCACTCTGCGCTCCTTATTGTTCTGCACCATAAATGATTTTCCTGCCCTTGGTAACTTATCGGGCCATAGTACAAAAGGTGCCAAAGCTTGTACTCACTGTTTAGATGATACCGAGAGTGTGTGGCTGAGACACTCACGCAAAACCGTCTACATGCGTCACCGCTGGTTCCTTCGGAGGGCTCACCCATACCGCAAGATGAAGAAACAATTTGACGGAGAGAAGGAAGACGGTTCAGCTCGAAGGCATTTAAGGGGACACGAGGTTTATGATATGGTTAAGGATTTAGATGTTGTCCTCAGAAAGGGACGTAAATTGAGGGCTCATGAGAAGAACACCTGGAAGAAGAGATCAATATTTTGGGACTTACCTTATTGGGAGTACCTAGATGTTCGGCACTGCATCGACGTCATGCACGTAGAAAAGAATGTGTGCGATAGCTTGATTGGTCTCTTACTGAACATCCGTGATAAAACAAAGGACGGTGTCAACGCACGGCTTGACTTGGCTGACATGGACATCAGGCCTGAGTTAGCACTGACATGTACTGATAATGGACGAACATACCTTCCCCCTGCGTGTTACACTCTGTCCAAGGCTGAGAAAATAGAACTGTGCCAGTGCTTGCATGGTGTCAAAGTTCCGTCTGGTTACTCCGGCAACGTGAAGAAACTTGTTTCGATGCAAGATTTGAAGTTAAATGGCATGAAGTCTAATGATTGTCATGTGCTGATGACACAGATGCTCCCTATTGCAATTGAAATATTTTACCGATCAAAGTCCGAGAGACAATCATGAGGCTATGTTATTTCTTTAACACAATTGCTCAGAAGGTCATCGATCCCGAAGGACTAGATGCTCTGCAGGACGAGGTGGTGATGACTCTATGTCACCTTGAAATGTATTTCCCTCCTTCGTTTTTCGATGTCATGGTCCATCTCATTGTTCACATTGTGTGGGAGATAAAAATGTGCGGGCCCGTATTCCTACGTAGCATGTACCCATTTGAGAGGTTCATGGGAATTCTCAAGTCCTACGTACGGAATCGTTCTCGGCCGGAGGGCAGCATCGTCGAAGGTTATGCAAGCGAAGAGGTCATTGAGTTTTGTGTCGATTATATGGCTCAGATTCAACCGATAGGTGTCCCTCAATCTCGTCATGAAGGGAGGCTGAAGGGTCTCGGAACTATCGGAAGGAAAGCAATCACTCCAGATATGGACACGTATACTCAAGCCCATTTCACGGTGTTGCAACACATGACTGAAGTGGCGCCTTATGTGGACCAGCACAAGGATGTGCTTCGGCAACAGAATCCAGAGTAGCCGGATGTTTGGATCATGAGGCAACACAACCGTTGGTTCAACCAATGGTTGAAGGAGCAAATCGCTAGGAGCTCGCTGAGTGAGACGCTGACATGGTTGGCAAAAGGGCTGACATTTACAGTTGTGACATGGCAAGGATATGACATAAATGGGTACACATTCTATACGCAGTCTCAGGATGTCAAGAGCACTAACCAGAACAGCGGTGTCCGCATAGATGCATTCAGTACCGATGGGTCGAGAAACTCGTACTATGACTTCATAGAAGAGATTTGGGAGCTCGACTATGTGGTTTTCAAGATCCCCTTATTTCGCTGCCGTTGGGTGCATCTCCCACATGTGAAGGTTGACAAGTACGGTGTCACGACCGTGGACCTCCAACGTGTCGGGTACAAAGACGAACCATTCGTACTCGCCAATCAAGTTGTTCAAGTTTTCTATGTAACCGACCCGGCAAATAAGAAACGCCATGTAGTTCTTCATGGAAAAAGGAGAATTGTCGGAGTGGAGAATGTAGTGGACGAGGAGGAATACAATCAATTTGACGATTTACCTCCTTTTGGAAATGGCATAAGGGTCGACGATGAACAACATGACGAAACTAGTTACGTACGCATTGATCATGATGAAGGGCTAATTTTTAAAGGAAATAAGCAAGTACAATAAGAATGTATATGTGAAAATGTGTGAAAAAATGTATATGTGAAAATGTATATGTGTATTGGCATTTATGTATATGTGTGATGTATTTGAGAATGACAAAATGTATCAAGAAATACACTGTGTGAATGCAGCTGGTTGGTGTTGTATATGAATGCAGTTGTTTGGTGGTTGATATGAATGCAGCTGTGTAGTTATTGGTGTTGTCGTAATAACAACAGCCGGCAAAGGCTTATCACAGACGGTTCTGAACTTACAACCGTCTGTGATAGTTTCATATCACAGACGGTTCTAAGTTTAGAACCGTGTGTGATAGTTTACTATCACAGACGGTTCTAAACTTAGAACCGTCTGTGATAGTTTATTATCACAGACGGTTCTAAGTTCAGAACCGTGTGTGATAGTTTACTATCACAGACGGTTCTAAACTTAGAACCGTCTGTGATAATAAACTATCACAGACGGTTCTAAGTTTAGAACCGTCTGTGATAGTATATCACAGACGGTTCTAAGTTCAGAACCGTCTGTGATAATCTCCCTATATATACTAGTCTCGCTAGGGTTTCCCGTGCGCTGCAGTTATTCGATCTAGAACTAAATCTCGAGCCCGTCGTCGCCGCCGCCTCCCCGAGCCCTTGCCGGTTGCCTCCCCGAGCCCTCGCCGGCCGCCTCCCAGGACAAAGACGTCGCCGCAGCGTCCTCCTCCTCCGTCGCCGCCTCCACGAGCCCGTCGCCTCCTCCTCCTCCGTCGCCGCCTCCCCGAGCCCGTCGCCTCCTCCTCCTCCGTCGCCGCCTCCCTGAGTCCGTCGCCTCCTCCTCCTCCGTCGCCGCCGCCTCCACCTGCGTCGCCGCCTCCTCCTCCTTCGTCGTCGTCACCTCCTCCTACTTCGTCGTCGTCGCCTCCTCCTCCTCTTGCGTCGCCGCCTCCTCCTCCGTCACCAAAACCGTAAGGTCATCAAATCCCTCCCCGAGCTTCATGCTTACTGTTAGGGTTTAGGGTTGATGCTTGATGCTTCATACGTAGTGTTAGGGTTTAGAGCTTACTTTTAGTTGCTTACTGTCATGTATATGCTTACTGTTAGTTGCTTACTGTTATGTATGTGCTTACTGTTAGTTGCTTACTGTCATGTATATGCTTACTGTTAGTTGCTTACTATCATGTATATGCTTACTGTTAGTTGCTTACTGTTATGTATGTGCTTACTGTTAGATTGCCTATGGGATTTACAGTTGCTCGATGATGATAAATTCATATACTGAGATTGGTTCATTCGATCTTTGAGCTCTAATTGCTGTCGGTTCATGCAGTTTTCAGGTTATAGCATGTTATTAAATTGATCTGTTAGGATTTAATTTTGACAAGTTAAAAGTTAACTGCTGTCTGAATATATGCATGCTGAATATATCTTGATCTTGAGATTGTAGAGTTTGTATCTAGAGCTCAAAAGACTGAATTCATTATTTGGCATAACCAATCAAGGAAGAGTATATGATTTAGTAGCGGGACGGCCAAGATTAATCTTGTGCAACCCTACAATTTGAGAGCACATATTCATGTTGAGACTGTTATTGATTCTATTATTGATGCTTGTTGCTTGTTGCTTCATATTGCTACCATTATATATGTATATATGTAGGTATGTATATGTATATATGTAGGTATGTATATGTATATGTATATGTATGTATATACACATATATATGTATTGTAATCAATCAAGGAAGAGTATATGATTTAGTAGCGGGACGGCCAAGATTAATCTTGTGCAACCGACACAGCCGACTTCTTTGGTGAGCGATTATTACAAAAATTTCAAGACAATTTTATTACAAAAGTTCAAAAAAAGGCATTCCCAGATTCTAAGGTGAGCAGCCGACATAGCCGACTTCTTTGGTGAGCGATTATCCATCTGCTTCTTCCCACTTCTCCTCTTCATCTCTGGTCTCTGGATCACGTACGCCAGTAGCGATGATTCAGTTAGATGAATCATCGCTACTGGCGTACGTGATCCAGAGACCAGAGTGAAGAGGAGAAGTGGGAAGAAGCAGATGGATAGTCGCTCAGCGAAGAAGTCGGCTGCTCACCGAAGAATCTGAATGTCTTTTTTTTGCACTTTTGTAATGAAAGTGGCTTGAATTTTGCGGGAAAAAGGACTTGATACATTGGTTTGTGTCATTTGCTTCATAGAACTTTGTTTAGGGACTTTGCTATTTGGTTTATAGTATTAGCAACTAAAGTAGGTGCTAAGATAGGCACATCACCCCTCTCCATGTCCATATCACCCCCTCCCTTCTCCCCCTCCCCTCTACTCCTCTCTTCCAATTCAATATGATCACTTTCTCATCTTATCTTAATAGACCCACAAAATGAGCAACATGTCACCCGCGCATTCTTCAACATCATCGCCGGAGGCGTCCGCTCCAACATCAAGATGCCAAGGAAGAGGGCTATCAAACAAGCCTGAGAGCCGACAGACCATCACAGCGGTAGACGCATCTGGGGTCCCTATCCTTCCTAAAAAAGCGGTAAACGCATTCCGAACCATGGTCGGAATAGTTGTACGAGAACCAATTGAGATCACATACAATTCGTGGAAGAACGTGCCTGACACCCGGAAACATGAGCTGTGGACCGAAATTTTGGCATCGTTCGAGTTCCCAGAAGAACACCAACACGCTGTGCAACAACAAACCTACAAAGCCGCGTGCAAAGCATGGAAGAACTTCAAGAGCACGCTTGTCAGGAAATACGTGGAGACGGACGAAACGCCTTTTCGTAGATACCCATTCCTGGAACCACAATGGGAAGAGTTCAAGGCGATGAAGACGTCCGAAGATTTCAAAAGTACAAGTACGGCTCACAAGGCCCTCCAGGCAAAAAACACACACCCCCACAGACTT
Organism: Dendrocalamus latiflorus; assembly: GCA_017311315.1. Classification (NCBI taxonomy): domain Eukaryota; kingdom Viridiplantae; phylum Streptophyta; class Magnoliopsida; order Poales; family Poaceae; genus Dendrocalamus; species Dendrocalamus latiflorus. Next base: position 2,125,126 of record CM029637.1, on the reverse strand, counting down.
GGCACAGCTGGGTATGCGGGTAAAATCCCGCAGTGGAGGTTGGAGGAGGAGCTGGCAGCTGCACAGGACATCGCCCCGCCGTTTTCCAATATCCCGGATGATCGCGCTCGAAATTGGCTTAGAGCAAGGTCATCTACAACGACATCGGGGGACATCTCCTTTCGAAACCCTGCAGACCAGCAAGTGTCCCAGTGCCTGATAAGATATCAATCGAACTACGTAGCTTGTAATTACTCCACAACTTCGTACGAATTGAAATGACATGTCGTGCTCTTGCAGGAAGAGCTGAGTTTTCAATCTACCCTGGGATCATTTCAGGGAACAATTGAGAATGATACGCTCTCCGCGGCCCTGGGAAACAAGGAGCACCCGGGTCGTACGAGAGGCCTTGGGCTTTACGTTCCTTGGAAACATGGTTTCCAAGATGACTCCGACATGTATCGGCGCAGGAAGAGAAACAAAGCCGAGCGTGACGCACAACTACGAGAAGAGATCAAGGCATCTCTTAAAGAGGAGCTACTGGATTCGCTAGCTGATGTAATCAGAGATGAGGTGCAGAAACAGACAGAAAGTCAGCAGGCCGCCACCGCCGCTCCTGTGCTAGCTAGCCCGCACAACCATCCGAGTAGTTGCGCGTCCAATCCGACGCAAACCCCAGCCAAATTTCCTGTGGACGACATCTTGGTAATAATTATTACCTCTCGAATGCTTGCTCCATTGATAGGATCGTTCGAGTAGCTAATTTTGTATCGTTATGTAGGAGCCTACGAAGTGCAGGCTCCAAGTGAGATATGGCTCCATTCCCTTGTACGCTGCTTGGGGCCAGGCATATTCGTCTAGTATCGGGGCCATGGTGCACGGTCAAGCTTTAGCGCCAGGCTTCGCAAAAGTTAATGTGGATGGTGTGCATGTCAGTTTTGAGGTCGTCCCGCTACCGAAGCCCCCCAACGACGAGATCGTGACTCTAGGACAGGCCATCGGAACATTCATCCAGTGGCCCAAAAGCGACATCTCCCTGGAGGCTTCTTCACCGGTGGCAGCACCAGAGCAACATGCACTGGTGCCATCTCCATTACAACACCAGTCGGTTCCACCACCGGAAACTGCACCGGTGCTATCTCCACTGGTCATACTCTCGCCAGAGCAACTTGCACTGGCGCCATCTCCATTACAAGACCAGTCGGTTCCACCACCGGAAACTGCACCGGTGCTATCTCCACGGGTCCTATTCTCGCCAGAGCAACTTGCACCGCTGCTACCTTCAAAGTCGACTGCCGTTAAGTCGGCCTATAGCCGAGGCAGCAAGGCCAGCAAGGGCAAAGCAAAGAAGACCAATGATGATATTCCGTACCTACCTTTGGCCCGCAAATTCGTGCTTGGTGAGCCGTTGCTTGAGGAAAAAGACCTCCAAAAGCCATTTTCCTATTAGTGTCAATCATTTCTTGAAACTGCTTGGAAACAGATTCAAGTTCAGCAGTTAATTTAGGACAGTTTGAACATGAAGCAGTTGGCTCAAGCAACCAAGAATACAACTCAGATATCTTATGATCTGGCCGTTTTAGGTTCATCTTCAAATTATTGCAATTTTTACAAGACTCGGGCAGATCAAGGAGCATGGTATAAGGTCCTCTAGCAGCAATGTCATTATCCTCACATGAGGTGGGAGGAGTCTCATCAGTAGTAAGTAGGGTAACAGCCATCCTACTCAACTCTAACTCAGCGAGCAGACTATCATTCTTCACCTTAACAGCATCAAGTTCAGAGGACACACTATCATGCGAGGTCCTTAGTTTCTCCAAATCAACCAACAAAGCAGAGCATGTATCACAATCATCACTAGGAGGATCAGATGTAAGAGCAATAATCTCTAGTGACAATCTATCTACTTCCTTCTCTAACTCAGTACACCTAGCCCTAGCTCTAGCATGAAAACCACCTAGCTTAACGAAAGCTTGATTGAGCTGGTCGTAGGAAGGGTATACCTCGTCCGAGTCGGAGTACAGCTCGCTGTCGCTCAGTTCGCCCTCGAGGGCCATGAAGCACATGCCGCTGAAGTCCTCGCCATCCTTGGGATCTTGCTCGTCCTTCCCATCATTGTCACTCCACCCCCTCCACCTCGCTGAGATCGAGGTCGTCGAAAGCGGTGAGGACGCGATGGAAGAGCTTCTTGGCTTTGCCAAGGTTGCGGAACTTCTTCTCTTTGCTCGGGTGCTTCTTGAAGCGGTTCTTGTCGGTGTAGACGTTCTTGCTCGAACCGCCGGAGTCATTCTTGCCCTCCAACTTAGGGCAGTTTGCCCGAATGTGGTTGGGGCCACCACACTCGAAGCAGATCACGGGTCCTTGTCTCTTTCTGTCCCTCCTCCTCTTGTAAGCATGGGAAAACTTCCGAGCTAGGAGGGCCAGTTGCTCATCCTCAAGCTGCTCTAACTGATCATCAGTCACGTCACAGAGAGCAGCGAGGGAGAAACCACAAAGCGAATCAGAAGAAGACCCATAAGCTGAACTGGGATCGGTGACTAGAGCCATCGACTGTGACTTCGACTTGCGAGAGACAATGTCAATCTCGTGAGTCTTGAGACGCGAGTACAGCGCATCAAGAGTCAAAGTCGAGAGGTCCGTGGTGTCCTTGATGGTCGTCACTTTCATCTCCCAAACACGAAGGTCGAGTGCAGCAAGCATCTGACGAGCATTGTCCGAGTCGGGGTATGTGAGACCGACCGCTCGGAGGTTGCTCAAGATCTTGTGAAAACGCGCAAAACACTCATCTAAAGACTCACCAGCAAGCATCTCGAACTTGTTATAGTCCCGCTTGAACTGGTCCTGTCGCACCGTCTTAATTTGGGAGGTGCCCTCATGGTAAGCATCGAGGGTCTCCCAAATGTCGAAGGCGGACGAAAGATGAGATATGCGGTCAAACTCGCTACGACTCAAACCCTGGATGATGATGTTCCTTGCCTTTGCATTTGCCTCAACATCAGCCATGTTCCCGGCATTGATGTTCTCATCGGCAGGAACAACAAATCACACCTTCACCTTCCGCCAGATGGCATATCCTTGAGCCTGGATGTAAGTTTCCATCCGGCTTTTCCAGAACGGATAATCCATGCCATCAAAGATCGGAGGCTTGGTGGAATACTTGTCCGTCGCCATGGCTCTTGAGACCGGTTAAGATCTATTGAGAAGAGCTAACCGGCTCTGATACCAATTGTTGGACCGAAATGGCGACAGAGGGGGGGTGAATGTCGATCAAATAAAAACTCGTCCCCTAAAACTCCACGCAAAAAATTGCCTCTCCAATAACTATGAACAGTTATGAAAAGGAAACAGGCTAGACTCTCTGTAAAAACTCAAGTACTGGAAATGATACTGCAGATCGAGAGACCAACAAAGTGTCAATACCCCTCACAGATCTCCACACAAACTATTCTTCTCTTATAGCAATGGATGCTATTAAGAAGAGAAAGTTATCTTTCTGTAACCTCAGAGACTCAAGGGAATAAGGACCATAAAAAGGAAAAATCAAGAAGTCCAAAAGCATGCAAGAAATACCAAGCACCATAGCCAGAATGGGAGGCCGGTCAGACCGGTATTGATGGGCCGGTCTGACCGGTGTATAGCTGCCGGTCTGACCGCCTCAAAGGGGCCGGTCTGACCGCCCCTCGGGGAAACAGCAGCCCGAGACCCTGAATTTTCAGACAGAAAAAATTCAGAGATTTCAGATTTCGAACTCAGGTCAAATTTGGGACTTCCCTTTGATCCTCTTGGTCCAGAATAGTATGAAAAGACTATAATAGCCCAAAAGACTTAGGACAACAAGAAAATCCACCTTAAGATTAGAAATTTCAGATTTGAACACAAACTTGAATACTTACAGAAGTATTGACCAAAACCTAGATTCCCACCAGGTCATTGATTCTTTGACCACAAGGCTTTGCAGACATGTTAGCAATAGCCATTGGAACCTCCAGGTCAAACCTCAGGCCACCTTCTTGAAGAGAACAAGATAACAACTCAAACCCTAGAAAATCTTGACAAACTTCAGAAGAGAATCCAAAAATCCAAACTTCCTCCCAAACCCTTGAACCTTTGGCACTGAAACTCTGGGGATATATTAGCAATAGCAGGGGGACCTCCCAGACCAGATATCAATTCAAGCCAAGAAAGGAATCGAGAAAGCCAACATGCCCCTGACATAAAACCCTAGAATAGTGAAAAACAGAGGAATGAGCTGAAATAGAATCTTTGGTTTTTATCATTGAATCTCTAGGGAACAAGTTGACCAAATGGTCTAGAGATATCATCCCATCACAGAGCGATCCATTTTGCTTCTTCTTGCTCAAGGAAACAGCTCAACATACAAACTGAAGAAAATAAGCAGAGAGCAACAAGAACTGAGAAGCAAACTGAAACACACAAGAACTCAAAAGAAATCCATTACTGAGAGATGGATGATTACAAATAGGAGTTCTACATCCCCATGGATGCTTACATACAGAGGAAAGATTACATGGGATTTCACTACATGCTTGAGAGCACACACAGTAGTTCACTCCTCTCCTACTGCTTAAACTCAAGCAAGCTACAGACTCACTCCATTTCTTGTTTCCACTCGTGAGCACACTCTCTACAGAATGGAATACATGAATGCCTGAAAATGGATGCCCTCCTACTGCTGCCTTGCCTCTCCTTTTAACCCCCAACACTCACACCAAAGGGGAAATTCAAGAAGAGCCATACATCTTCCACCCATTCTCCTCACACCCATATGAGGAAATGGTCGAACCAGAATTTTTGGAGGGAAATCAGCCTCCACCTCCATTGCTTGAGTCAAAATACCTCAAGCTCATGTACCTTCCCGGAAGCTTCCCGCGTCCGGTACCTTGACCGCCTGGACCTCGACTCCTCCCTGAGCCTAGTCCGGTCCGTTCCGTCATGTACGACCGCAACCGACATCCAACCGTTCTGGACCTCCGACTCCTCCCTGAGCCTAGTCCCGGTTCTCCCGTCGTCGCTCGTCGTGTCCGTCACCGGTAGCTCCCGCTCCGGTTCCTCGTCTCCCGACTCGCAACCACCTCACCAGCCTCAATCATCTTCGGCATCACTGGCCGTCTGGACCTCAACACCTCCTGTGTCTAGTCCCGGTCCTCCTCGCCTCACCATGACCTAGCTCCGAAGTCCTGCAGTCACACAGACAAGCAAACCGTCACATAGCACCGCACGAAACAGCATAAACCATATTAGCGCAAGTAAAGGTACTCAACCCTAGAAAACCCTAAACAAACTCAACCTCACTAAACCACCGTCAATTACTCATCACCAACATGGGGATACCTCCACATGGTCTCTCATAATGTCATACCGATAAATGCCATATCTAATTTTTTGCTTTCGTGTGTATATATATAGACACATGCTGATTAAAGCTAGATCATCCAACTTATCAGTTGGTTTCTTGGACCCACAATTGGTCGCCAAGGAAACCATCGACCAGGATACACCCCTCGTCGAGAGGTACATTGCAGCAGGACTGCTGGGTTGCGTCAAGAAGGAATATGTACTTATGCCCTTCCTTCAGAACTTTCATTGGATTTTAATAGTAATTGTACCAAAATGGAACAAGGTATATTACCTTGATTCCCTAAGTAAGAATAAAATGGACTTCACAGTTGTCAGCCAAGTAATCGATAGGTAAGCACATATTCCCCATACATATCTACATTGTACTCTTTCTTTCCTTCCGAATGATTAAGGTTAACTTTTTCGAATTACGTAGGGCGTTCGCGATGTACATTGAAATGGGAGGTGACTCGAAGCGCGGGGCCAAAGGCCTGCTGACACATGTTCGAGATTTTAAGGTATTCGCTATTTCACATTAATTAATCCTATGCAACAGTTGGTACTAATGCCTCTTGAACGAACACATTCCATTTTTTGCAGTGTCACCAGCAGGAGCCGGGCAACACATGTGGATACTACGTTTGCCAACATCTGGAACTACTCCTCGATTCCTCGAGACTCACCAATCGCAAGGTTTGTCACTCTTCCCATAATTACTTCATACTTAACACGTTACATATATACGCACATTGATATTCCTATCGACAGGCTGCGTCCATCCCGTCAACTGCATTGAAACAGCCTGTTCTTGGAGGGATTCGAGGAGAGTTGGCGTACTTTTTGCTGACTCAAGTCATAACGCCAGGAGGACGGTTCCACTGCGCACCATGATTTCTTATTGGTCTTATCACTAAGTGCAAATGCAGTGCAGATCTTTTGTAACTGCGCATTTGTTAATGGATATTTCATTTCAATTCAATTAATCGATTTGCGAAATGGATGCATGCTTTATGTTTGTCAAATGAAGTGCGATGTCAATGGGATGTTTTATGTCTGTGAAATGTATCTGAAAGGAAATGAGATGTGTGAATTGTATGTTTTTTGTCTGTGATTATCTGCTTGTTTCAGAGGGCATGGCTAGCATTTCCTGAGGCTAGCTATAAACATAAATAGATTTTGCTGGGGGGAGGTGTATCACAGACGGTTTTTCATTAAAAACCGTCTGTGATTATGCGATATCACAGACGGTTTTTAATGAAAAACCGTCTGTGATATCCGATAATCACAGACGGTTTTTAATAAAAAATCGTCTGTGATATCGCATAATCACAGACGGTTCGAAAACCGTCTGTGATAACTTGGATTATCACTGACCCATAATTTCAGACGGTTCAGAAAACCGTCTGTGATGACATTTCTGAACCGTCTGTAATGTGGATTTCTGTAGTAGTGTGACCACGGAGGTCTCGGCGATGGGATCTAGCCAGGCGAGGAGGTGGCAGCGTTGTTGCCAGTCCAGGAGGAGGCGGCGATGGAGCTCGGCACTAGGCAGAGGAGCTAGGCGGCTTTTTATGCAGGTGAGAAAGAGGAGGCGCTCAGTGTCGGTGAGGAGCCAGTGATGCCGAGCGAGGATACGGTGGCGGTGGCAGGAGCCCAGCGAGCGACCACGAAGGTCTTAGTGATGGGATCCAGCCGGGCGAGGAGGCAGCGACGGCATCGTAGCCGGGTGAGGAGGAGGCGACGGTAGAGCTTGGCGCTACCACAGAGGACCTCGACGATGGTAGCGCTCCTAGCCTCCCAAGCCTCCGTTTTCGAGTGCCAAGGCCTGGTGTCCTAACCTGGATCAGGCGAGCTCCCAGGGTGGCAACCAAACAGCCTAGGTGCTCCCTAAGGAAGTTCCCAGCCAGGCAAGTCGACTCCAGGGTGGCAACCAAGCATGCCCTTAGTCCTGAGTTATCTGATCAATGGTGAGAGAATAGGATGTAGCGGTGATCAGGGTTCTCAGAACTAGGGCTGATTTCAGAAAATGACCAGTTTTCCCCCAATTTTTAGGCAAGAAACTGAACCAGTTTGCAACTTCAATTTCAAATTTTAAAAATGTTAGCCTTATAAAAACATTTCTATTGAAGAAGTTGGGAAGAAAAAAAGTGGGGGTTTTAGGTGATGCTCGGTTAGGCTGTGGCTTATAGCTTATTTCACTCTAGCTGGTTAAAATTACACTGTAGTTGATGGTGGCTTATTTGGCATAATTAAATTTAAAAAATCTAAAAATAGAAAAAACGGGTTAGCCCAGCACGTGTAATGCAAACGAATACAGGAAAAAAGAACCGGCAAAAAAGCTCAAAAATCCAAAAAATCATAAAAAGACGAAATTTATGAATAGTAAAAAAATAAGCCGGAAGTCAAAAGCCGAATCCGAAACGAGCGGAGCCTTAACCGGGTCGGATCCAGATTCTCAGCTAGTTCCCAGCGGTTTTTGGAACGTGAGTGTATCATGATGCCGATCTAAGGTACATGATTCATTCCCTGTATCCTAACTGGTCATTGCTGCCCGAAAATCAGTTCAAGACAACTGGTAAGGTACTACCACCAAATAGATTTTGCATGTTTTATTTATTGTCATACATATGAAAGTATGTTGAAAATAATCTTGACTTAGGGCTTAAAACAAGTTTGAGACACAGTAGAGTCTGTCTCTAGGTGTAACTCAAGTTGAAGTCGTAACCAACTTGAAATCCGAATACGTATATTAGTAGGAGAGTGTTATATATTGAGGAGGCTTGTAACCCGTTTTGTAAAAAGCAAGTAAGGGAATAAAGAAATTTAGAAATTCTCTCGTATTCTCTTAGTTTATTTGCAATATATGTATTTTCTCGTAAGCAAAACTAAGGATTGGTATGAGAGCCTAGCCATTACCGAGTACGGTGAGAACCGAGTCGCTTAAAAAATTGTGTCGGTGATTTCTATTTTGCGCTTGTCTGGCTTAGTGCTCCCGAGGTGAGCATCGCCTTCCGCCCATCGTGCGCACCTCGTCTCCGTCCTCATGCAAGACAGAAAGTTTCAGAGAGATTTTTTATTGCGCAGGAGAGAGAGAATAGCCAGTAGTGCCTACGCCAGAAGGGAAGCTTTTTCTTGCGCCAGCATAGGAAGAAATGACTCGTACCTGTGCCTTGTGACATGACAAGAGATAGAGAAGGAATTCTTTTCTTGCGTTAGGAGAGTAAGAAGCAAGCTAGAGATATTGATTGGTCCTTTGGTTCTTCGAGAAGAGCTTTTCTGCCCTTCTGTCTTTGGTCAAGCCACAGCATATCGAAGTAGCGACAAGGGAAGTGTGAGAAAGAAGATGAGTTTGACTTTGTCCATGAATCAGAGCTGAAGTCTTTCAGTTTCATCTTCAAAGCAAAGTTGTCCATCCACGCGAAGAAAATGCCGATGACCAACGCCAGTTTTTGGTATGTAGCTTCAGGTAAAGGTAGAAACCAAACCGTCCAACAAGTGACAGTGAAAAACAACGTTTTGTTTTCAACTCTCAGTTGGAGCGAAAATGCAAATCCCAGTACTCAGCATCTGTCTACCTCAAATCTGAAAATAAGTTTCCGTCGGTCTGTAATAGAAGTTTTGTAAGCCCGATTTCCTGATTCGTGTCTAAGATCATATTGCGTTTTCTAAAAAGTTGTATCACCGGTGACGAGGCATCATCCAGTGTGATAGTGAAGATGAGTTCTGTCATCTCGCTGCATTATCCGATGCTCATAACGAGCAATATGCAGCTTGAACAATCAAGATGGAGGTATCTATTAGGGCATCTAAGAGGATACGTTCTTCCTATTGGCCGAAAAGCAGACGGCCAAAGATGTGTAGGAGACGTCAAAGATGCTATCCGATGCTACATCATGGGAATGTGCATGAAGCCGATGATGATGAAGAAGTGAGTCTGGGACGTTGAGAAGTTGTGTTCGTCATCCAAACTCAAGTAAGGTGAGAAGAGTTGGGACACTGAGAAGATATATTTGCCATCCAAACTCGAGTACGTGGAGATGAGTCCAGAACATTGAGGAAATGTATCGCCGTTCTATATCAAAGTCGTAGATGAGACCAACTGCCTCAATGAGTTAGAATCTTTGTATCTAGATTGTCTCAATGACCATACCAGTTGAGTTGAGTTCCTACATGTAGTTTGCATGTAGAACGTTTCATGTGGAGGCGTAGCTGGTAATTCATAATACATTGAGACTAACTAGGAATATGTCAAGTTAAGATTACGAATGAGATTGTTCGAAATAATCTTGACTAAGGATTTAAAATGAGTCCGAGATGCAGTACAATCTATCTCTATGTGTAACTCAAGTTGAAGTCGTGACCAACTTGAAGTCCGAATACGTATGTTAGTAGAAGAGTATTAGACTATATATTGAGGACACTTGTAACCAGTTTTGTAAGAATCAAGTAAGAGAATAAAGAAATTCAAAAATTCTCTTGTATTCTCTTAGTTTATTTGTAATATGTGTGTTTTCTCCTAGGCAAAGGCAACAAAGTGAAGTTTTCAATGTAGTTTTCGCCATATTGTTCTAACTCCATTATTCGAAACGAACACAAGGCACATACATAAATTCAACCCTGCATTATAATGTTTAACAATAACAATACATTACTTTGAGATGGACCGACACATGCATGCTTCATTCCATATAAATTTGACTTTTATTTTAGCCAGTACCCGATCGAGCATATATAACTTAGGGCATGTACAATGGGTCTCTTCAAGCCGTCTCCATCTCAATATTTTTTGCAAAATACCCCTTGCATGGTCAAGAGACGGCCTCCGCGTCTCTTCACGAAGAGACGGTGAGCAACTCGTCTCTACGCTGAAGTCGAGGCTTAAAGACAGACAAAGAAGACGTTGTATGAGTTGGAGACTCCAAGTTCATCTTAACCACATGCAAAATATTAAATTACTTAAAGACACTAAAATAAATACTCCATTGTATGAACCGTCTTTTCACTGTCTCTATATCATATTTCAGCATCTTATAGACGGACTCCTGTCTCTCCATTGTACATGCCCTTAGGAGACACCCGAATAGAACTCTTCAATTTATGATGCGAACTGCAATTGGGATTCGAACCCAATGATCACCTCCATCATGCCACGCAAGGCTACCAAATGTGTAGTCACCCTGAATCTTTTGTGTCGCCTTGAAGTTCACCTTGAAGCTCTGCACACTCCTCTCCTTGCAGAACGCCAATATCGGCGGCTCCACGGACATCTGGACACCGGCAGGAGGCTGGAAGAAGGCATTGTACACAGCATTCGGCTGGCCGACGTTGGTGACGGTGCGCACAACTGTCTCAGATGTCTTCAGATTAGGAATGGTGATCGATGGGAGGTTCAGGTCTGGTAAAGATGCTTTAGGAGTTGTGCAGCTGTCGTTTGAACCTAATCCTCCCATGCAGTTGAAGAAGTTAAGGTAATCCGATGCACTGATGTCGTATATGAGGCCTGGATCAGCTGCCTTGATCGGATTCACAAACCCTGCTCCGTAGTCAAAAGGATCCGCAATCTTTGCGCGATATCCACCTGCTTGTATTGGGATCCCATTGTTGTCAGTTGTAAGAGCTGCAAGACAGACAGTTTTGAAACTTCAGTCAATTACTGACTTGTTCTTAATATTGGTGCAACAATCTCAATTTTGTGTACAACAGGAAAGGTTACGGGCCAGCTCGAAACTTGAATTTCACAGGAAATATAATAGTTCTTCTAGAATCTCAATTACCAGTTGTCATGAGTGCAGATTTCAGGGCTGCAGGTGACCAGTCGGGATGTAGGGACTTGAGCACGGCGATGATCCCGGATACATGAGGGCAAGACATGGATGTTCCAGAATCAAAATGGTAGAAAGCACCTAGACTTTTGTAAGGAGGGATTTGTGGTGCAGCAGCTACAATGGAAACCCCAGGTGCAGCAATATCAGGCTGTTAATTTCAGAGTACAACATATATGTTAGCACCTTAAATAATTATTACCTCCGTGCCAAAATTTTTGGTTATAGGATCCATGTTGGTCAAACATTTTTAGATTTGACCTTTGATATATAAAGAACTACCTAGATTGACGAAATGAAATTGATGTCACTAGATCCATCATTAAATATACTTTTGTAATATAAGATTATTTTTATTTGAAAATATATTTTGTGATGGATCTAGTGACATCAATTTCATTCCGTCAATCTAGGTGATTTTCCAATAGCAGAAGAACAGCAAAATGCTGGTCAAAGTGTAGTAGTGTTAATGTCTTAAATGACTTATATTTTGACACGGAGGTAGTAGTGGAATGCTGTCCATAGCGGAAGAGCAGCACATATGGTATGAAATCATTACTTGCATTGAGCATGCATGCTTAATAGATTACCTTGAGAACTCCAGGATAGACAGGGCTAGGCCCCCTAGAAGAGAAAGCTGCTATTTTGGGGGCAGGAACTCCAGTTCCAATAGTTGTTCGAGCAAAAGATATCTTTACTTTCGAGCTATCGGTGTACCTGTAATTTTTTGCATAGTAAAAGGAAAATGATTATTAACTGAAACCTATAAATTAAGGAAGAGAAAAGCATGATACTTGAACATTAGCTAGCATCCTCACATCCCAAAAAAAAAGGAGGACGAAGTTAATTATATATATACATGTACTTACTGCTTCCAGTACTGCAAAATCTGGTTGGAGATCTCGAAGTCGACTGCAACACATGGAAGCGAGCTGCATGTTGTTTCCGAGTGACTCAAGGTGTCTGTGTTCCATTGTGAGTATATGATTCCTTTGCCTCCTTTTTCTGCCAATACCGATGCCAGTGCTGTAGAGAAAAGATGCGTTGCATGGCTTGTCCTCAGAGTACCCCAAGAGAAAAAGTGGGTAGAAGTCATCGTCATGTGGCCCTCCCATGGCCGTGAACAAGGATTGCCCCTGTAAGGATCGAACAATCATATGGAATGCTGCACTGTTCATGTTTTAAAAGCACAAAAATATGGACTTTTTAAACTTTTCGATGCATTTTTGGAATTTAATTGAGCCTTCTCTAATATTCTGAAAAACCAAAAACATATTAAAAGAATAATTATATCGAACCAATCAGCATGGAATAAAAATCTATACCAGTTGAATATGGCCGACTAACAAAAGATCATTTCTGATACAAACACTGGACTGAATTGAAAACCTACAATGATTCGAATCAAAATGTAAATCTAAATATGAAAAGGGGATGATAAAACCCTAACTCTACTTGGGCTGCCCCGCAATATACTGTGCGCATTGGTCACCTAGAGTTCAATGTCTTATAACGCCCAGCGGTTATAATTAGTCAGGCAGGTTAATGTCAGACAAACTATTGTAAAGGTTTTGTTTATAGCAACTCAGTCTCGTTGTTTCTATTGCATGCATGACAAAACAAGCTGCTACATCTTGTGGGCAAAGTCTATCTCCTCCGCAGATTGTTACTTAAATCTATTCAAACAGTTATACCCTCGGTTATAGGTATTGCCAAAAGGGTAACATTTGATTAGACTTGTTTTCAAAAATAGATTTGGATAGGATGAAATTATTAACTTTGAAGGGTGGATGGAACCCTCTGTAGTAATGTTTAGCCCTAGGTCGTTCAAACCTAGAAAATGATATAAGCATTTGTGGATGAAACTATTCTCTGTTAAGTAGGTGAATGGAACCTTCTCTATTTGTATAACCATTTATTGTTCATTAAGAATTTTTTTTTCGAGAACACACAAAAGGCTTATGCATATAGGGATGCAAACGGATCGAATACGGACGGATAATGCCTCTACCATATTTATTTTCATATATTTTTTCTTAGATGCGGATACGAATACGGATACCTAGGATACAAATACAAATACAAATAATATCGAATACAGATACAGAGCGAATACGAATCAAAACGGATACGGTCACGAATATTTATCGGAACATGAAAACCCCTTAAAATATACATCCAAAATCAATGAAAATACATAAATAGTTTATCTTGTCAAAACATTAATGAAATCTAAATAACCATAAGTATTTTTATCCACAATAGTCATACTATTATACAGATTTTAAATCTTCAAATGGTAGTTAATTTTTTCTAAAGTCCTAAATAATTCTTAATGGATTTCTACCATTTACATGTGACTAATAAATTAATTAAGAATTTAAATTTGCATCAGAATGATTTAAAAGGCAGTACATCAATTTAATCGGTACAAATTTTAATCTACTGACAATACTAAATTTATTTTTAATAAACATAAATATTTGCTGGTGGGCTGGTGGTAGGGAAGATGAGAGAGGCTAGCTTGGGCTGGGCAATGTTGGGCTGAAATCTCGGATATCCAGATCCGTATTATCCAGATAATCCTTATTTGTATTCATATTCACTGGATATCAGGCCTACTGTATTCGTATTCGTTTCCAACAAAAAAAAATTCGTGTATCTGTTTCCGATCTGAGAATTATCCGAAGAAAATCCGATCTGACACAATCTGTATTCATTTTCATCCGAATCGGTCGGAAACTATCCGATCCGTTTCACCTCTATATGCATCTTTGCATTAAAGATAGAAGAATAATAACAACTAACAAACAAACATCTTGCAACGTAGGTACGGAAAATTAAGGTACCTGCCAAATGAAAAACAAGAAAAGAGAAAACACACAAGCCTTTTCTGTTAAGAAAATTGGTTTAGTCAAAATGCTAGATGATGTTTGGAAACTAGCCTATGCCTTATTTAAAACCTGGTTTTAGGCACAAAAGAAACCCAATTCTCCCTTGGATGCCTGGCTGTACAGTAATGCCGGTCCTAACACACGGTGGAACGTTACTATCGGCGGTGGTAGGTGGTCGCTATAAGTTCACAGAGCATACCACTAGCTTCTGGTTGTTCCCAAGAGTGATAATCGTGGGGAACTGTCGATCAATCGTGGTTGCTGCAATGGTGAGTAGCCATGGCGACGAGTTCTCCACAGTTTGCGCGGTAGGTCCATCGTTTCCAGCTGAGTACACGACCGTGATGCCGTTCGCAACGGCGTGCAGCGTTCCCGGATCCTCCATTGGACCGCCGATCGACACAGACAGGATGTCAACACCATCATGGATGGCGTCGTCCATGGCTTTCAGCATGCCGGCACCAGAGCACCGAGAACGAGTCGGGTCTGCACCCCAACAAACCTTGTACACGGCTATCCGGGCGCGAGGTGCGCCCCCGCGAGCGGTCCCAGCCGCCAGCCCGCGAAAGCTGGCGTTGTGGACGATGTTGCCGCCGGCCGTTGAGGCCGTGTGGGTGCCGTGTCCATTGGCGTCCCTTGGAGACTTGGACTCTCCTATGAACAAGCTTTTATCGACGTCGCCTTCGGCATACCACCGCGCGCCGATGAGCTTCCGGTTGCAATTGTGGGGGCCGAATGAGACACCGGCTTGGCAGGTTCCCTTCCATTTGGAAGGAGGGGGTCCATAGCCATCGTCAGCAAAGCTTTGCGACTCTGGCCAAATACCTGAAATATGTACTCCAATGGTGGTGATCAAAGTTTTAATTGTTTTGACTGTCTGTATTATAAAACGACATCTACTTTGGAACGGTCAATGTAGTAGTACTTACTCCAATGGTGGTGATTAAAGTTTTAATTGTTTTGGCTCTCTCTGTTCTAAAACGATATCTACTTTGGAACAGACGATGTAGTAGTATTTATTTATGCACGGAATAATAACCTGAGTCAAGGACACCGATAATGATGCCATCTCCGTATTTTGCTTTTGCAAGCAGCCCGTTTGGCTGGCTGTAGTCCATCCCAAGGAAATCCCAGCTTCGAGTCGTATGCACTCGGTGGATCTGGTTCTTCCGCACGCTCACCACACCAGGCAGTGCTATATATGTAACGAAAACAGCAATCCATCATTGTCTCAATGATTGTTATCACGGTGTGATAACCAAGCAACTAGCTATAATCAGGGTTCATCATTTCGTTTGAAATTTCACCCCTTTTGAGACCCTCCGAAACAAGTTTTATTTGGCCAAAATTTGGCAGAATTTGGCCCTATTTCAAATTTATTCAATTTTCATGTAAATTTTGGTTAAATTTCATCAAAATCCAAATGATATTTAAAATTTTCGTATCAATTTTCGAACAAAATGAATGAAATTTCGTTCTTTCGTTCCTCTTGGTGACCTTCAAAATTTTTCTCAAACCGAATGATTTAACCCTGATGTGATAACCAAGCAACTATAGCTATAATTAGAGTAGTGCTCCTATACTTTTTCGAAAAGTAAAAAGAAAAAAGAGAATCAGTTACCTTGTATCCTTCTCGCTTGTGATTTTGTGAGCCTTGCAGAAAAGCCTGAGAAACTGTATTTGTAGCTGTAGATAATCGACTCAAGAGCCTCCTCCTTGCTTCAAAACCATAAAATTGCAGTACATTAATCAAGTTGAGCAGTTCTAAGATAATTTTTTTATATAAAGTATAGTGGATATACCAATTTTTAAGTGGAGATATAGTACAATATTTTCTGAAGTTGAACAAGAGAATTTTATATAGTAGGGACCTTTTATCTTAAAAAGAAAACACGAAGTCCTTAAGCGCACAATTCCCCCTTTTTTGCGAGGAATTTCCCTGTCATTTTAATCACTTCTTCTTTTGTATGCAGGACTACTGACATTAAAATTATATTAGTAGAGTTATCATCAAAAGTACTTCCATATTGTTGCCTTTTTAACAACTTTTCTGCCACATAATCATGAAAGTAAAGATCGAAGATGCTCTGTCTCGAGCAGTAGCGGTGCAGATGGACTCCATACCTTCCGAGAATGGAAGCGAGCATGTCGTGGTGTGAAGCAGTGACGAGATCAGCATCTTCATGTCGTCTCTCCCCGAGGTGGACGATGTATATCTGATGACCATTAATTGCAAGATTGATAAGCATGCATTGTTGTGCTTCGTTAATTAGCAAGATTGATGAAGATGGCAATGGCGGCTTACTTGTCTTGGTTCGTCCTGCTGATCAAGCCCGTGAGACCGTTGCAATTGAAGCGAAAAGCGGAGAACAAAGAGCACTACTAGGGACAGAGCTTGTAGCTTTGGGAGCCTCGTCATTTTTTTCTGCTCTATTATTGCAGCATAGGGCTCTAATGCAACTGCATGCTTTCCTTTTTATACTGAGCGAACCAGCGTGTATACCCTTAAGGATGCAGCGTGCGGCGGGGTCGGTGGTGGAGGAAAGTGAGGGGACGCAGCGGTGGGGAGGGAGGGAGAAGAAGAGGGAGTGGGGGAATGGAGAGAGGAAGAAGAGATGGACTCAAACGAATGGATAAGAAGTGGACTCAGAATGAGAGGTCTTAGCAATAGTTAGATGGTATGCCATTACGATGGAATCGGACGGTATATCATCCATTAGATTTTCTCTAAATAAAAAGAATAAAAGTCGGGACATAAGAAACACCTATATATTTGGCCGGTTTGTTTATAAACCTTGGTTAGGAAGGTTTTTCTTCTGTGAGATAATGTAGCTGTGAACATACCACTTGTTATGATATACCACCGAAAGATCAAATTGTAAGTTAGATTTGATTTTTATAAGAGAATAATGAATGAACGTGCATTCTGTCAGTAACAAAGAAGCAGAACCTTATACAACATTTTGAACTAAATATCATAAATAGTTAAAAGGATTATTGGAATGCCCCTCGCTCCCACACATAACACTTGGACTTTCAAGATCATAGACTCATGCCCTATAATAAGTTAGGTCAACCGTCACTTCGATATCTGGAAGGAATATCTTTATAGATCCGATTTTTTAGATGGAGCCACTGTAATGCATCGCTAGTTATTGATCAATCGTCATCCAAATGATAAAGCCGTACTCGCTTCTCTCTTTTTTTTACAATCTGTTTTGATGTCCTTGTATTGAAAGTTCTCGGGAAAAAAGTTCTTGCAATGAAGTGGAAATTTCTTTTTGTAAGCATTCATTCAGATGAATGTAGAATGAAATATATATTTGAAAATCAAGCTGTGTTGACTTCTGAATTTGTGAGGGGTGGTTTTGCTACCTATTGTCGTCAGATTTTGTCAGTCAAAACAGTCGACAAAGTATTTTTGTTGTTTGACGTAATTATAAGAAAAGATTGGAGATTGCCAAAATCAGAATCACACATAACCACGTTAGAAGCCTTCAGAAGATGCCGACTAAAAAAAGGTAGATACAAAATTGAAGAAGGAAATCATCAACAGAAGATTAGAAACATGAAGATTTGTAAGCGGGCAAGGACTCTATCAAAGAAAAGATTGAGCCGACACAAAGAGGAGGACTTGAACGCAATCCAGGATTGAGTCAGCTATTTTAGACTATAAATACCATGTACCGATTGATGGAAAAATGTGCGCACATCAACCTTTACTATCTTTTTGTATCTACTTTTTCTATATCTTAGGAGTAGCCCATAGCTCATAGAATCCTACCTCTATAGTTCAACTTTGATTAATATTGCTCCGCATCGACGTGTTGATCTATTATTGTGAATTACACCTATCCTCTGTTCTGATATTCATTCTCATTCGTTATTGCTTCACATCGATGTTTTGTCTAGGACAGGCCCCAAGCCACCAACGTTGAAGTTATGAGATTTTGGCCAAATAATGGAGTGTGGTAGAACTGCTCAGGTAATCTTAAGGACCGAATCTTGTCATGCAATCCTGTGTAAAACCGTATAACCACAAGTCTGTAAAGTACAACTTGGCTCAGTAAATTTATCGAAACCCCCGGACTCATCTCACCGGTAGTGGATGGAAGTGGATACGCAAGGGCAATGGGAGGCCTAAAGGGACACCGAGTGGAGGGTGAAGTTTCCCAGTCGTTCTAGCGTTGCGGGGAGTGGAGCCCGGCTGCGTTAGTAACTGTGGGGAATATCCCGTGCATAGATGGGACCCACCGCAAGTGGGAGCAGCCCATAAGGTGAGATGATAAAAGGGGCTAGATACTTTGAAAAGTCACTGTAATGGTCTGCTCACCCACATGACTAAGGAATCGTGTGGGGCAACGAGTTGATTGTCTCTTGTGGTGAAAGTGTACAAACTCTGCAGAGTCAAAACTATTCGAAGCCGTGCCCACGGTCAAGGGCGGACATGGGAACTTAACCAGATATAGTTCTATTTTGAAAAATGTTGTGGGTGGTATTGGAGAAGTGAAGGGCTGCAGATAGTCCTGGTTTGAATTGCCCTGGGTGTCGCCCCAGTGATAAGTTAAGCGTTTATAACGCTGAAAGATAAGCATGTGGTGCAGATGCCATGTAATGGTGAACGAAAAATCTGGATCACTATTAATGATATTGCATTCTTTTCACACATTATGATTTAGTTTAAACTGCTAAGTCTCAAGAAATTTCTATGTATTATATTTCAAATGCAATTTATGGCAAATAAAATAACATGAGCCATGCTTTGTTAAGCCATGCATATTATCTATTTGCATTCTGTGTGTTGGCTCGCGGAGCACGGTGGTTGTGCTCACCCTCGCTCTCACAACTAATCCAGCATCAGGCGTCAAGTCACTATGCTTCAGCAATACGACTGCCAAGATGGTGAAGAAGATGAAGATGACAAGAATTAGGTCGCGAATCTCCAGTTGGCTGCCTGTGGGCAAGTCTTGAAGGTCCCACCTGTGTGCTTCGTTCCGCTGCTGCAATTTATTGATTTCGGCCTAATCGGCCTATGGGTAAGTCTACTATTTTGTTTTTGCTTCCGCATGATACGTAATTGGTAGCCATTACTGTAACTGTGAGCACTATCTACTGATCCAGGGAATAGTGCAGTATAATCACAGAGGATTCCGGATTATAAAATCTGGGTCTTACAATATCTAGACACTTCCTTAGAGTTTCCTACTTTCCCCTTGTGGCCCTTTCCAAATATTAGGGTGCTACACATCAGCCGTTCCCCGCTCACCGCGGCTCCCTTGCGGCCATGAGATCGACGAGAGCGCTCCACGTCGTCCCAGCCGGAGTCTGTGTCACCACGCGGTTTACGTTTCTCTGAAGACGTGCGGGACATCCGACGCCGCGCTCTCTGCCACGAAACGCGTGCCGTGAGGTTAAACTTTCGCCATCTCTCTCCAGAGTCCCAATCTGTTTTTGTAACAGTTTTTCTTTGCGCGTGCAGCACCGTTGGAGACTTTGGAGTATGATTGAAGAGCGTCTGCTCTTGTGCTGTGGTCTACGTCCTCGCTGTCTTGATCCGTAATAACTCTAAATCAGGACTTCGCCGTCCAGCATTTCTACCATTCAGAAGTCATGATAGACATTTCGATTGGATGGCCAGAAATTCCCGATAATATGCTCTTGTGCTGTGGTCTTGGACCTCGCGAATTTTTTGTACGGATAATCTATTTTTTATTCGAAATTACATAAATATACCCGCGGGAAATTTTTTTGCAAAAATAGGCTCCAGTCGCCTAATGGTTGGGCGACTGGAGACTTTCGCCCAACCAGACCGCGACAGCTGGAGAGTCTACGAACGGTTGGGCGATTAATTGCAATCGCCCAACCGTTGGGCGCCTTCAATGTAGTCGCCGAACCGTTCGGCGACTGTGATTCAGTCGCCCAACGGTTGGGCGACTGAAGGTGGATATAAGGGGCGCCGGACTGTTCTTCCGTTCGGCCAGCGCAGAGAAGAGAGGGGAAAGAGGGAGAGGGAGAGGAGAAGAGAAGGGGGAGAAGAGAAGGGGGAGGAGAAGGAGTGCGCGTTTTTCAGGTAAGTTTTTGTGTTATATTTTTTGTTAGTGTAGAAAAAATAGTTTAGAAAATATAGTCTAGAAAATTAGTTTAGAAAATATAGTCTAGAAAATTAGTTTAGAAAATATAGTCTAGAAAATTAGTTTACAAAATGTAGTATAGAAAATTAGTTTAGAAATATAGTTTAGAAAATTAGTTTAGAAAATTAGTCTAGAAAATTAGTTTAGAAATATAGTCTAGAAAATTAGTTTACAAAATGTAGTATAGAAAATTAGTTTCGAAGCTCTTATTTGTGGTATTACGTACTATGTGTTAATTTTTTTGCATTCAGGTGGAGCGCATGGTTCCGCAGGCAGACGATCAGCAGGTCTCGCGGCACCTGGAGGCGTACGTGCTGTGGTTGTTTGGTTGGGTGCTTTTCACCACCATCCACGGCAACTCGGTGGATGCGCGCCTCATCGCTTATGCGAGGGCGATCGCTGACGGCGAGCCCCACCAGGTCAGCTGGGGATCGGCCGTACTTGCCGCGACGTACCGCGCGCTGTGCGATGCGTGCACGAGGGTCAAGGCAAACTCGATCCTCACGGGCTGTCCCCTTCTACTGCAGTTGTGGTCGTTCGAGCGCTTAAGCGTCGGACGACCTGTGCTTGACGACATGGGTCCGTATGGGCCCGAGATGTATCCAGGGGGAGGGGGAGACGTCGACCGGCCGACGATGGGTTCTATCTGGTGCCGGCGGCGAGTAAGTGTTATCACAGTCTACTATTTCTTTCGTACTGACGATCGTCAATCTAAACAACTTGTCTTTCTTGCAGGTACAGTTCGCGCACGTGCAGGTCACGCGGGCGTACCGGGTCTTTCTGGAGCAGCTCGACCGCATCACATCCGACGACGTGCGCTGGGAGCCGTACGCTGATACGGCAGTGCAGGCCCGTGCTCCTGCCGGTCTGTCCTCACTTTGCTGGCGTGACAGAGCTTTCTGGCTCACCCGCCGGAAGCTCGTGTACCTCATCTACGTGGAGGACTACGCACCCCAGCGGGTGATGCGGCAGTTCGGGCTACGGCAGCCGGTTCCTGTACCAGTCGGACCATCGCTTCCGCAGCACGTGCACGGGTGAGTGATCGTTTGTGGTAAATATGTACATACTTACTACTGTGTTCGCAAGTATCTCACATTACGTAATGGTTCTATACGCAGGCACAGCGCGAAGGGAGTGAAAAGAGGGATGGACTGGTCGTTGAAGATGCATCCCTGGGTCGAGCAGTGGGAGGGTGCGCTCGACGACCGCGTGGAGGAGGACCACCCGTACGACAGCACGGAGTACGCGGAGTACCTTCGCTGGTACCAGCCACAAACCCGTACCAGGCTCGTATATGTGGTAGACCCGTCTGCCACACACGTCGCCGCTCCGACGGACACGTACCCCGCGCACTTCGCGCGCGACGCTCACCTCGCGGTACGTTAAATGTCATTTCAAAGATTCCCGAATGGTAATGTCGTTTCGATAATCGACCATTTCATTTCATGTCTTTGTGTTCAGGCTGACGTCGGTTCTGTCCTATGTGCCGACTCCGGCACAGTACTTGAGAGGCTCACCAGTGGTGGGCAGCTGACCCATGACGAGGGCGTCAGCTTTGCGCGTCGGATGCACGATGGGTGTAGACGTATTGTTAGCCTACTGTCCTGCACGAGGCTACCGGCGGTCTCCACGCCCACCGCTCGTCCACCAGTGCCACCCCGACCAGCGTGGCACTACTCTGGTGCACCGACATGGACACGTCCTCCACCGCCTCACCCGGAGCAGCCAGGGGGTTCAGCCTGGGCAGGGCCTCCTACACCGGTTCACTTCACGCCTCCTACGCACACCCCTGTCTTTCCTACCTCGATGGCGCCAGCTACGGGTACGCAGAGGTTCTTATATCGTGTTTATCCGAAGACGACATGCAACGAACTAACGTTATTAATATTGCAGGTACTTACCAGCAGCACGGCGTCTCCCCAGGCCCGGACGAAGTGGACTAGTTTTTCGCGTCTACACCGGAGTGGCCTGGACACTTCTCCGACGTAGCACCGGAGGTTATCTCTGGTAGTGCCCTCCCCGGTGCACCAGAGAGCACACAGCCAGAGGTGCAGCTGACTCCACCAGCGCGGGGGCGGGATAGACACTCTCCTCCTCGTTTTACTTTTTCGGATCGTCCTAACCCGTTGCACCGGAGGAGGGCCAAGCGAGGCCGTATGGGAGGACGCGGGCGCGGTGACGGGGCACACCAGGGTGACCAGTGAGGCGTGTTGCAGATGCTATATATGTTATGCATGTAATGCAAAAACATGCGGCATGTTACTCTCAGTTATATTATGAAGTTTATTTAAATTTACATAGTCTATCATCTCTCTCCCCACATATAAACTATCTCACTTAACAGTGTATGTATCGATCGTTTTCTACTCAATCTTTCATAAAAAAAAATTTAAAAACTTTTTACATACCTACAATATACAATGAACATAAACTTTTATTACAACTTCACCGTATTTTTTACCGGTTCAACGTTACAAAATTCACCAAATTTAAAACAATCACGGGGGCTACATGCAGTCGCCTAACGGGATGGCGACTGCATGCTAGTCGCTTAACGGGATAGCGACTACCGTTAAGTCGCCGAACGGTAGAGCGACTTAATGTAGTCGCTCTACCGTGCAGCGAGATAAATTGTGTCGCGGTCTGGTTGGGCGAAAGTCTCCAGTCGCCCAACCATTAGGCGACTGGAGCCTATTTTTGCAAAAAATTTCCCGCGGGTATATTTATGTAATTTCGAATAAAAAATGGATTATCCGTACAAAAAATTCTGGACCTCGCTGCCTCGATCCGTAATAAGTCTAATTCAGGACTTTGCCGTCCAGCATTTCTACCATTCAGAATTCATGATAGACAATTCGATTGGATGGCCAGGAATTCCCGATAATATGCTCTTGTGCTGTGGTCTTGGTCCTGGCTGTCTTGATCCGTAATAACTCTAAATCAGGACTTTGCCGTCCAGCATTTCTACCATTCAGAAGTCATGATAGACATTTCGATTGGATGGCCAGAAATTCCCGATAATACGTCCACTCCCTGCGGTCCAACTGTCGTGAAGTACGATGCACCGCTGTTCATTAGTAATCACCTACACCCATATGCTAGTTTCTTCATTCTTCACTGTCAAACGAAGAAGGCGGTGTCTTTGCTCTCGGCTTCTTCTCCCCGGCCAGCTCCAACCTCCAACAGGAGTTTATACCTTGGCATATGGTACCATCGTGTGGATCGCCAACCGTGACAACCCAATCATCACCCCTTCATCCACGAAGCTCGTCATCACCAACAGTTCTGACCTGGTGTTGTCGGATTCCCATGGCCGCACGCTTTGGGCGACAATGAACAATATCGCTGCTGGAGGCGTCGGAGCTTCCGCGGTGTTGTCGGATCACCCAACCGACACTATCCTCCCGGGCATGAGGTTCTTGCTGAGCTACAAGTCCCGCCCGCGTCGTCTGGCGCCTCGTTGCTTGGAGACTTTTCTTTCAGCCTTGACCCCAGCTCGAACCTTCAGGTCGTCATTTGGAACGGGACCAGGCCATACTGTCGCATCAATGTGTGGGACGGCGTGTCGGTGTCCGGCGGCACATACCAAAGCAAGACTGACTCCATCTCGTACGACACGGTCGCCACCGCGAGGGATGAGTTCTACTATATGTACAGTCTCTGCCGGCTCACCATGCATTTTTATCAAGCCTGACTACACGGGCATGTTGAGGGGTCTGAGCTGGAACAACCAATCGTCGTCGTGGATAGTCATCTTTGAGCGCCCGGCCACTGGCAGCTGCGAGCACTACGCCTCGTGTGGCCCGTTCGGCTACTGCAACTTAACGGGGGCCGTCCCCATGTGCCTTGACGGGTTCGAGCCCGATTTTCCGAGAGGATGTCGAAGAACCGAAGCCCTTAAATGTGGCAAGGAAAATCATTTCGTGGCCTTGGCTGGGATGAAGGTTCCCGACAAGTTCTTGCATGTCAAGAATAGAAGCTTCGACCAGTGCGCAGCCGAGTGCAGCAGGAACTGCTCGTGCACGGGTTACGCTTACGCCAACTTGAGCAGGCCGACCCGTCAAGGTGCTTGGTTTGGACTGGGGAGCTTATCGACGCGTGGAAGATCGGCAACGCTGGCGACAAGCTGTACCTCCGGCTTGCCGACTCTCCTGGTATGCATCGTTCCTCCCTTTTTTCTACAGTGACATCAGTGTTCTTAATGTGCGCCGTATGTGTAGTCATAAGTCATAACGGAGTTTTCCACGTAAATAGCCTGCATCAAATTAACACCAACATTTATACAGGGGACCGGCTAGACATAGCAATTCGTATGAACTTGTCAATATAACATTTCTTCCAGTAAGGAACTACTTGTCCTGTTGCCATTATATAATACCCAAATCCAATTACTTTGGTGTTTGTAGAATCAGTAAATATGCAAAAGTACTGTGTATGTAGGATCGCAAATCAGTAAATCCTGTTGCCTCCACTTTTTGGAACCTAAAACCAAAAACTCGACCACTCACTTGATTGCTTGCTACAATCGCTTTTGCATATAGTCGAAATCCCCTCCGCTTGAAAAGCTTCGATCACTCGAATACTTTGTCGCTCGAACGTTTCGACCGCTCAAATGACTACAAACTGAAGACAACACCATGCTCGTAGCACACCGGATCATGATGCATTAGTACACGACCGAGAACACAAAAAAGCAATGCTCAAGAAAACACGCCGCCGATGAACTTTTCTTGGAATAGATCTAATCTATTATTTCGGTATCATATTTGTGGCTACACGGCGCCCCTAAAGACTCTCGCACAAAAAACCTCGCAAAGCCGCACTTAGTTTTCCCGACATGCAAAGACCAAAGAAACATTTTTCCGACACAAGTCTTTGAGAACTTGATCGTCATTAACACACACATACTCAAAATACACCTTTAACCATCCCCACCATCAACCAGGTCATCTACAACCACCCATCTCATTGCTAGCTAAAAATCAACCTTAGTCAACACATTATGACCGCTAACGCACCGAATACTCGAAAACAACAAGTACTCAAGAATTACCATCGCTCTGCTCCAAACACTCAGGCATAATGAGCATCGCTACCGCTGCCGAGTACCGATTCCTTTCGACTACGAGTGCCATTGCTCAAAACACTATTCACTAATCACCGCCAGCCAGTCCTACCACTGGCCTAATACGAGTACTCGAAGCAATCAAAGATCACAAGAATTAAAGCCTTTGACTACTGATCACGAGGTCTACGACAACCGACCAGAAAACCGAAGACAACGATAGCAGACCACGAAGTCTACGACCATCGACCGCAGTGTCTACGATTATCGAGTATTGTAGCTATGACAATAGAAAAGTACTGAAGCTACGACCATGAACAAGTACTGTAGTTACGATTACCTTCAGTGGTTGTTCTGTCGTGGTCGAAGCTGGATATGGTCAAAGTCTGTCGTGGTCGGAATGCCGTAGTCGAACCGATGTGATTGTAAAGCCATGCTCGAAATCATCGACCGCACTGCTCGAAATAGAGTGATACCACTTGGACACAATCTAATACTCCAAAGACACTTGAAAACCGTCCGATACCACTCGGAGCAAACAAAACCACTCGAACCCAAGCAAAACCACTTGGAACGAAGCAAAAACAACTCGAACTTGAAACATTCAACTGCGATCGACCAAAACTTTCATAAATGTAAATTCCAAAGAAATCCAAATATCAATTATTTATCATCACTTTTAATCATGATCGGTCCAAAAGTGTACGAGCATAATGCGACGTCAAATCTCAGTTTACCACAAGCCCAGCACTAACGCTAGGGGTTACTTAAAGTTAGGTAGGTACTTAGGTTCACAGATTAGTCATGGGCTCAGCAATCATTATGGTACTGTATGCAAGTAATTCCATACTCATGCAATTAATGCTTGACGCGGTAAATTCTGATGGGATACATTTTTGCAGTTCAAAAAAACAGCATTTTGGTAAAGATTGTACTCCCGGTTATAGCATGCCTGATGACATCCACATGCATCCTTGTCTGGGTATGCAAATACAAAGGTACAAGCCCAAAAGCCCTTTTTCAAAATGCAACGCTTTTGTGTAAGCGTTAAGAAAAAAGAATTGATTGATGCTACTACTAGCAGGAATTGATGCAACGTTACTGTGTAAATCTTAAGAAAAAATAATTGATGCTACTACCAACAGGCAAACGACAAAAGAAGGCAACCTAGAAGAGACTGATGCTAGGAAGCCTAGGATACTTGAGTGCTTCCAATGAACTCGGAGGCGAAAATGTTGAATTTCCCTTTGTTAGCTTTGAAGACATTGTTGTTGCAACGGATAATTTCTCCGACTCCAACCAACTTGGAAGGGGAGGTTTTGGCAAAGTTTACAAGGTAACAAAAGGCTTTATATCAAGTTGACAATGATTGCAGTAGCAGAAGTTTTGAAAAAAAAAACAGAGGTAATTCTATTAGTGGAAAAATCTGCTTTCATGATTTTCCAATTTAGAATGATATAATCATGTAGGGTACACTGGAAGGTGGGAAGGAAGTTGCTATCAAAAGGCTTAGTAGTGGTTCTGAGCAAGGTATAGAGGAGTTCAGAAATGAAGTAATTCTAATTGCCAAATTGCAGCACAAAAACCTAGTTAGACTTTTTGGTTGCTGCATTCATGAAGATGAGAAGTTACTCATCTACGAATACTTACCTAACAAAAGCTTGGATGCCTTCCTTTTTGGTATGTTCTGATTTCTGATCACTTATCGCTAAAAGTTTTTATATTGACCAAAAGGATATTCGTGATACTAAAGACATGCTTCATTTCATACTAATCTTGGAAGGTGCTACAAGAAAATCAGAGCTAAATTGGCTGACACGGTTCAAAATAATTAAAGGCATAGCAAGAGGGCTTCTTTATCTACACCAAGATTCAAGATTAACGATAATTCATAGAGACCTCAAAGCAAGCAACATCTTGTTGGACACAGAAATGACTCCCAAAATATCAGATTTCGGTATGGCAAGAATCTTTGGTGGAAACCAGCAACTAGCAAACACTACCAGGGTTGTTGGGACATAGTAAGTAATTTATGTACTAGCCAACTCTAAATACTCTAGTTTTTATGGTCTAGTTTAATTCATGTGCATTCCTTGCTGCTGAAATGATTTAAACAGTGGTTACATGTCGCCTGAATATGTGATGGGAGGTGCCTTTTCTGTCAAATCGGACCAAGGTTTCAAATAGCCGGCTATAGCCTCCGCTATAGCCGGATTTAGCCTTTGGGAAGGCTAAGGGCTAAGAGAATTCAATTTTGGCGCTAAACAGTGTTTGCCGCTATTAGCTGGATTTAGCCCGCTAAATCCGCTAAATGGACTGCTATTTAGCCCGCTAAGGAGGAAAAAAACTTGAAGTGGGCCGAATCGGAGCTGGCCGTCTGGCCCAAACTCTGTGCTGCGTAAGTGTAACCCTAGCCTCCTGCTATAGCCACCGCCGCTCACAGCCTCACACCAGTCACCAGGCCGCCACGCCTGTGCCGCCCGTGTCGCCCACTACAAGAAACATGGCCTTCTATGACGAATATGTGATGACAATGGAACAATCCGTCATTAAATGCTTCCGTTTATGACGTTTTTCATTAGCCGATCCTACTTAATGACATAAATATATTATTCGTCATAAAGTCCAATCCAAAATCGTCATTAACTAGTTAAGCATAATGTTTGTGACAAATTTATATGACAATATATTGCTTTGTCATAGTTATTTAGTGAATAAAAAACAAATCTTATATATTCCACGATAGCATCCACATGCCCACTTGCCCAGTAAACCGTACCGGCTACATCGTCAAACGTGGCAGTGTGGGGCCCACATGTCGTCAAGTGTTGAAAATATGAAAAAGAAAAACAAAATTAGCCCACTTGCTGACATACGTCATATTTACACATATTTATCCGTCATTTTACCCCATTATTTTTCGTATTTCGGGACCAATTATCATCATTTATACGCTTTTCTATATTTAATTGCTCAATTTGGACCATTTTACATTTTTCTGTATTTTTCTGCAGGCCGGCGCGATCGAGGTGCATAAACGACAAATTTTGCATTCTAGGGCTGCTCTGTACAGATGTACGCGTCAACACGATTGCGTAGGATCTTTTCGCGATGAAATCGGAGCTCTGGAGGTCTAAAACAGAAGAAAGTTTCATTGGGGAAGGACTGGACTGTATTTTCTTAAAATCCTGAGGGCCAAATCACAAATGGCCGAATTCCCCACCATCCTCCTAAACCCCAGCCGCCGCTGCCTGCAATGGACTGAGCCCGGCTTTCCTCTTCTGTCTCCTCCTTGCCTTCTTCTCTTTCCCCGGTTCTTCTCCATCTCCGGCCGCCGGCGAGGCCGGGCCGACTCACCGGCGCGCCATCCCCTCACCACCGCTCCTCACCGCCCTCTGCTCACAGCGCCGCCGCCATGCACACCTCCGGTCGGCGCCGCCGCTCCTCCTTCTCAACCCGCAGTGCCGCCGCTCCTTCCTACCTCCTCCCACCCTTCCTCTTCCTCTCCTCCGCAGCACCAGTGCGCCGCCGCCTTAGCTCCTCAACCACTCGCCGCATCTACTCCACCGAGACCGGGCGTCGCCACTCACCAGCTCCGGCCGCCTCCCTTCTTCTCCGCATCCGGCGCGCCACCATCCCCAGATCCACCGGCCGCCGCTCTTCATCTCTTCCACTCCCGGCCACCTTTCCTTCTCCTCTGTAGCCACCGGTCTTCCCAAATCTTCCCCGTCCGAAGCCCTTCTCCGCCGCCTCCCTTCTTTGCTCTCCCTGCCGCGCCACCATCACACGGCCGCCCCCTCTATTCCACTTCCTCTCTCGGCCCCCCTTCTCCGCATCCACTGCCGCTCCTCCGCGCTCACGCTCCTCCTCCCGTGCGCCACCACCTTCTCCTCTTCCTGTGCCCCCTTGCTTTTCCTCCCCTTTTCTTCTGCTCCGGCGCCGGCGAGGGCTGCATCGACTTCTCCACTGCCGCCGCCTGCACCGCCATCCTCTGCTCTCCCTCCGCATCCGACCGCAGCGATCTCCGCCAACCTCGACGACCCCAACCTCAGCTTCCTCTTCACCGACACCGACGGCGACGACTTCTTCCTCCTCAACTTCATCTGCTCCACGGCCTCCTCTTCTACGTCCCCGACGCTGCTAATCTGCTGCTGGTTCTACAACTCCTACGGCTTCATTAACATCTCGGTGGATTCCTTCTCCTTAATCTTCTGTTTTCAGTTACTATTACTGATACTATGTCACTGTTAATTGTTCAATACTATATGAACTGTGCTTGTTATTCTGAGGATTATGATCTGTGATATGTGATGCAGAATTGCTGTGATGTATGTCTGTGTTCAGTGTATTTGTGATCAGTGATGTGTAGGCTCTGTCTGTGCTTGTCCTGTTGTCGGTGTTAGTATATGTGTTTGTTTGAGTTGTGCGGATTAGCTAGCCGGCGATCGTTTCCTCCCCTTTGCTGTCTCGACCCACCTAGTGCTTCTAGATCTTCCCTTATGCTTCTCGATCTCCCTCTTTTCTTCTATCTCGTGGTCGGTCGGTAGTTAAGTCGTGCGTACGTTCGTAGTTCTGTGTTTAGTGTTGTCCTGCCGTCGTCGTCTAGTTGGCCGTTGACTGTTTTCTCTCTCTCTCTCTCGACTCCCTCCTTGCTTCTAGACTTCCCCAGTGCTTCTCGACTTCCTCATTCTATCTCACGGTCGGTTGCTAGTTAGGTTGTCAGTCGGTAGTCGTGTCTAATTTCTGTTGCAACGTTTGTCTCGGTTGTGTCATCACTGGATTTAAGTATTGCCTGCCTGTTAATCTGTTATGGTGTCAAAATACGTCAGCTGAGTTCATTAGTATTTTCAGAACTTTGTTAAGACTTAAGACGTGGTTACTATTGATTGGGTGATATGGTTTAATATTTAGCTCCGTTTGCACATAAATATTAGAGATGAGATATATGTGGAAATGACTGTATTTTGTGTGTCAACAAACTCTAAATTTCGTAGAAATTTAATGATCTGTCGAAATAGTAGTTAGTTTGACCAAAGAGAATACAATACAGAGTAGCTTATGCTGGATGTAAGCATGTTGAAGGGTACCAGCAATTTTTCAAAGTTATCGGAAGAAAAAATAAAAGGGAAAGGTTTTAACGCACGGCTTCTAATTTAAAAACAGCTTATTGGATTGGCCAAGTAATAATATGTCAATTTCTTGCAAAAGATATACGGGAATTCTGTGTAGTTACTTTTACACAAACAAATTGATCTTGTTGTGAAACACATGTCCAGGTCGGGGATTTAGAGTGCTTCCACCATCTTTATCCAACTAGTAGTTGCTTCCACCAAACCAATGTTAGTATGACACCTTTTGATCCCCCAACTGATGCTTCATTTCTAGGTATTGGAAAAGAATGTTTTCATAAATCCATTAAGTTGATATTTTTATAGCACTATAATAATTTGCTACTTGTTGCCCTATTTCCATATGCGACAGATGGACAGGAGTTGGATCAACTGTAGACTATTTAGCAAGTCGCATCTGGAAGGGGTCAGCGAGTTCATGGATTTTGTTTCAAGGAGATTTGATAAGGATGAAGAGATACTTTGCCCATGCCGTAAGTGTTTGAATCAAATTTATGGTCATCAAGAAAAGGTGGAGGATCACTTATATATTCATGGCATGGCTAGCACATATACTAGATGGATAAATCATGGAGAAGCAATGGAGATTGGAACTAAGGAAAATGCAGACCATCTAGATGAACATATTGGTTTCAATGAGGATGTTGGTATGGATGAGGACGAAGAAGATGGCACCGATGATAGAATTCCTGACATGGTAGAGGAGCTGTATGGTTTTAGTGAAATTGATCTCTTCAAGGACACACATTGCAGCAAGAAAATTGGTTTTAGTGAACCTGTGAAGAATGCTATCGTAAGTATTTGATTTCTCTTTTTTTTCCTCATAGACATGAATATATTGGAAACTGCCCCCATAGTACAATATGAAAGACTAATTTAATTGTATATGATGCTAGGCTGCTATGGAAGCTATTGTGGCTGAACCAGTTGAAGAAGGACAGCAGCCAAAGTCTTCTACTGAAGTGGTTACCAAAGTTTTGCCAAAGTCAAGTTTCCTTCGACATATGGGTCTGCAGTCTGCCACCAAGACAAGTGAAAGAGGTGCTGTTAGTGCGCAAGTGCAAGATCTCCAGGCTCAACTAGAGACGGAGAAGCAAGAATCTGCAGGACTTCGGGAAGAGGTTGGTATCTTGAAGGCGCAGGCAAAAGAATATGCACAAGAGATTGATAGTGTGAAGAAGGCACAATATGATACTCAACAACTGGTTCGTCAACTACTTAACTTTAATCAGAGTCAGGTGACTCCTCCTTGAAATTCCAGGGCCTGCTTGTGAGCATGAGCACATACAAGTTTATGCTGTATCCATCACTTTTCTTGTGATGTTAGAGCTGTTCTGGTTAGTTGCTTTAAAGTTAGGTGACTTTACTGTTTTATTTTTGTAATTGGAGTTTTGGTTGAACTTGTACTGTTTCTTACTTGTGCTATTTGGTGAACTTATACTGTGGTCTGATGGGTCTAGTTTGGTTAAACTATGTTGTTGTTTCCAAATTTATGGTTGATGTATGAACTCTCATCTTTGTATGTATGCAATGAATTGATAAAATGTATTGTTGTTTATTGCAGCAATTTTTAAATAGGTACGGTTAAACAGTTCTGGCTGCTAAAGCCCAAATAATAAGGCCCATGAATTTATCCACGAATAAAAACCCTAATGGGTTTTAAATGGGCAAAATTCAGGCCTAAAGCCTATTTAAGAACAGGCTAAATTTTAGTCTAAACTAAATTTAAATGGGCCAAGCCCAATAATCTATGACGACGAAATTTGTCACGATATTCTTTACACGTCACTTGCCACGTCATCTGCCATGTCAACTTCGCCATGTCAGCGTCCATGTGGCAGCTCCCTAGGCAACGGTCCGTGACGTTTTTCATGACAATCTGGAGCGTCATAGTTGCTTGTGACGAAAATGTACCGTCACTAAAACTATGACATTTTTTGTTGTTTCGTCATGAAAGGTGTTTAGAGACGCACCTTCTGTGACAGTAGCCTTTTCGTCACTGAGTCGTCACAAATTGGGTACAGTGACAAAAAAACCACTGTTTGTGATGATATTTAATTGTCATAGAAGGCCTGTTGTGTTGTAGTGGCCGCCCGCCGCCGCCGCTACGCCTCCCGAGCCCGTGCCGCCCGGCGCCGCGCCTCCCGGCCGCACCCGCCGCTTGACCGCGTGCACTCCCGCACGGCGCGCTCCCGCGACTTCGCCCAGCTGCCGCCGCCCGCACGCGCCCACGCACACCATCCTTGCTTGCTGCAAGAATGACCAGGACGCCATCGCCTAGGTGAGTAGATCCTCACTATTTGCTGCTATGAATATTTTTGTATGCTAAAATATCCTTGATTATATGCTTGTATGTGCATAAAACATTGAATTCTGAGTTTTTTACATATACTTTTACTAATCCGCTAAATGAGGCTATTTGAAGCTATAGCCCGCTATAGCCTTTGTAACCTCTGCGGAACCCATCCGCTAAATGTCTTAGCCGGCTATTTGAAACCTTGAATCGGACACATATACCTTTGGTTTTCTTCTCTTAGAGATTGTAAGTGGTTTGAAGATCAGCTCACCGCAACTCATAATGAACTTTCCCAGCCTTACAGCTTATGTAAGTATTGTGGAATGCTCAACATTTCAACAGCCGCAATAAAATATAGTAATTTGATCATAACTTGATTCTATTGGCTCAGGCGTGGGGATTATGGAAAGATGGTAAAGCAAAAGAACTGGTGGACTCTTCAGTTGCTGAGGGCTGTCCACTTCATGAAGCTCTACAGTGTATTCACGTAGGACTGTTGTGTGTTCAAGACCGTCCGAACGATAGGCCACTTATGTCATCTTTTGTATTTATGTTAGAGAACGAAAGCGCACACCTTCCAGCACCGAAGCGACCTATATATTTTGCTCTACGTGGTTGCGAAACTGAAGAAACAAGGGAAAACATGGAAAATTCGGTGAATGCAATGAGTATCACAACACCAGAAGGGCGCTAGATTTTTAAGGTCAACTTTTGTTGTATGCGAATTTCAGTATATGTATATTTTTATGATTTTCTCTTTGTGGGTTGTGAATTTCTGCATAAGTGGTCGTAATATCTGAGAGTTTACTTATGGGAAAAAGTGCTGAATAATACATCAGAATTGATCAGTGGAGGCTAGCATTTTTGGAGTAGCGACACAAGCGAGGGAGTAATGGCTCTTGCTGTGTAGGATTTGCTACAGTGTGGCTGCTAGACGCCGCCTTTTCCTTCTCATTTTGCTTGTTGCTGTGATATGGTTTTTTATTTGGGTCTTTCAGTTAATTGCAATCGGGAAACAGTGTAAACTTTTAATTGTCCTCTAATGCAAAATCAGAGCTCTTGCCAAAATAGTTTTGAGAAATATATTGGAATTGAGATTTATATCGAAAATGTCTCATTTAAAACAAAGGTATTCATTGGTTTGCGGGGACCCCAGGCACGTGAGCACCCATAATCGCCGTGTGTGTTCTGTACTAGTCCTATGATCAGTAGCTTGTACACACATTTACATCAATGAACTCACATTCATACACATCGCACATAAATAATTTTCAATAAAAGGGGTAATGTATATATAAACGAGATATAAAAGAGTCTGTACACATAAAGCCGACTGGCCAATTAACATCAGAGTCTTGAACAAAATATAGCTGAAGTCTAATAACAAAAGTATCTAGTGATTTTTCCTCATAATCCATAGGCAATCGACTTGAGTTAGGCTCTAGAAAGACCACTCGTCGAATTCCTCGGTACCAGAGGCGATATACACATCGTCGGGCACGTAATCTTCATTCTCTGATCAACAATAATTTAAGTAAGGTTGAGTACATTGTGTACTCAGTAAGACATGTAGTACATCACAAAATTTTACATATATACAAATCTATCAAAGAATGATGCTCTATACTAAGTTTCAGCATAAAGCAGATTTTATTTTTGCAATATCAATAAGTAATAATGTGAAAACAGAATTGTAAAGAGCATTTGACATGTAATGAAATAGCATTAGCATACTTTCCATAATAGTAGCTTAAATCCATTCACAACCTTCCTCGGCTGAGAACATCGCACAAATCCCACTCATAGGCATGGCACACGATTAGACATTCATTACATCCCATATGTTCAGTGAAATAGTTTTGAAAAGGAAAATTATACCCTATGTGGTTACATTCAAGCTTGCTCATAACCGCGAACATGGCTATTTAAATAGTTTTTAACACTTTACTGAGGTTGTACAACTTTACCCACACGAGATAATCAATTATATTATCGGCAACTTCACACTTCCTTTGGCATGTGACGAAAGTTGATTATCATATAGCTTTTAGGTCGCCTAGTCATACCAGCTCAATGAATGAACAAGCCCTCACTTGGGTGCACCAAGTGAGCTATATGACAGACCCTCACCCTAGTGAATTACCTCCTTTTGGTGAGGCATTTACCGTTGTATTAGCAAGCTTTGGTTCCAACACTTTGGTGAAGGAAACCCCTACGAGCAAATCTAGCCGGAGTTCCCTTATGTTGGATCGAAATGGCGACAGAGACGGGGGGGGGGGGGGGGGAATGTCGACTTTTTAGAAATTCCCCCACTTAACGAAACTCCTCTCCGATAGCTATGAAAAACTATGAAGAGGAATACTCATGTCTTTTGGAACTCCTAAACACACACGAGAAAGAAGCAATGAAGAAAATCTGCTCAAACAACATCTTCCAGAGGGCCGGGATGAACATTGTTCAAAGAGAGGTCAGACCTCTCTTATAACGCCGGTCAGACCGCCCTTATAACGCCGGTCAGACCTCCCTTATAAGTCCGGTCAGACCGCCCTTATAACACCGGTCAGACCGCCCACCCATTTTCTAGCAACCCGAGAGCACTCTGAATTTTCTGAATTTTGAGTACTACTTCAGACCTTCAAGAATCAAGCCAAGCACTGGATTCCTTTCATTCTTTTTAGCCCAGAGCAACACTACCATATTCTAAATAGCAGAGAAAACTTGGGAAACAAAGAAATCAAATGGAAGGACTAGGATTTCAGAAATTTGCTAAGAACTTGAAAAGTACAGAGGCAAACCACAAACTTCAAAATATTCTCCAACCACTTATCCTTGGCTCATGAAACTTTGGAACTGGATACTAGATAGCCTCAGAGCTCTCCATATCAGATTTCAAGCCATCTCAACAAGAGAATCTCAATTTTCACCAAACCCTAGAAAACTTGATAACCTTCAGAGAAGAGCACTCAAACCCAAATTGCTTACACTTCACAAGTCCTTTGCACATGAGAATTTGCAGTCATGATAGCAATAACAGAAGGACTTCTCAGACAAAAAATCAGGCTAATTCTTAAAGGGAATCAAAAACTACCTTAAACCCTAGAAACTGAAAAGATGAACAAAGAGGCTCAAAATCCCAAAACTGAAATCAATACTGGGCTTTTGGGATTTTAATCGATCAAATGACCTTGAAACACTATCCCATCATAGAGAAACCCATTTTGGCACTTCCCAGCAACAAAGAATGAGAAATCTAAAAACTCAAAGATCCACCACAGAGAACATCGTAGCAAGAACTGAACAGAGAGAGCACGGGAGATAAAAACTTCAGATTTTCATTCCAAATCAAGGATGAATACAGAGGAGTCCCGATACCACTGGACATTAGAACAAGAAGTTTGATTACAAGACTCTCAATCCATCCTTCCCTTCTCTCCCAACTCAAGAACACTCTCAAGAACTCACATACTCACTCAGAGAGGAAGCTACGGGAGACATAGAGAAAGAGGAGACAACACCCTGCCTACCTCAACAACTCTCACCCACTAAAGAGCAAAGGAGAAACCAACCTCCCA
The DNA here is from genome assembly GCA_017311315.1 of Dendrocalamus latiflorus. Classification (NCBI taxonomy): domain Eukaryota; kingdom Viridiplantae; phylum Streptophyta; class Magnoliopsida; order Poales; family Poaceae; genus Dendrocalamus; species Dendrocalamus latiflorus. The sequence goes on along the minus strand of CM029637.1, from coordinate 2,088,880 downwards.
AAGCCTCTTTTGACTAGAGCTAACCCTAATTCCCTCCAAAATCCATAAGGGGGCATGCAGCCACTCCCTCCTTTATATAGCCTTGGCTAACGGGTCTCCGCCCCGTTACGCCCGCTAAATCCAACGGAGCCCGCTCCTGCTTGTGCAGCCTTGCAAAATTCCCGTTTCGCCCCTCCTGCACCTTCCGGGAAGCTTCCGCGCTCCTGTCGTCCAAGCCTCGCAACCACCTCGAGTCTCCGTCGTCTTCGACACATCCCGACCGTTCTGACCTCAGCGCCACCTGCGCCTAGTCCGGTCCACCGTGTCTCGCCACGACTCCGCCTCGATGTCCTGCGGCCACACAGACAAGAAACACATCACATAGCACCGCTCGATTCATGAAAGCGTAAATAGCATAAGCACATCATACTTACTCATGACGAAGTCCAAACCTGTCGAATCATCAGAATATGCAACCTAATCCCATACGACCAAGTTTGACCAAATCCGACCGAGCCCGATTGTGCCACGCAACGACTCGACTCCGAACCACTCAAACCAAACTCGACTTACTTAAACCAATGTCAATTACTCATCATACACATGTGGTCACCTCCACATGGTCCATCACCTTACTTCATTTGTGCCTACCACTGTGCAAAGTTAGACCTAAACAACTTAATCAGCTAAATGCCAGAGCCCATATAGCATATATAGTTATACGGTGTGACTTAGATGTATGACAATAGTGTTCGGTCCTTAATTGACCCGGACGAGAGTCTCCCCCTATATACATGCGAGATTCCCTATCACATTTTACAGTATACCATATAACTCGTCCATGTCCAGAAACTAGGTTTTTCATTTTATTTGATATCAAAGTAATAGAGTTTCCCCCTTTGGTCCAATATTTTGAAACCACCATGCCTACGTGTAAACTTGTTTGAAAGATCAAACTTAGCAAAAACTAGTGCTTGCTTAAGCATCTAGAGCATGTACTCAAAGTAATATACCCAAATTTTGGCATTAGCTATGTCTAACCATATCCTAAGGGGTACAACAGTGAGGATATCAAATTTGTAAGATTCAATGCATTCGAGTGGGCATAACTACCATTACCCACAATATAGGCATGTTACTGATATATACATGCATGCATAATATATTTTGCATGCAATGTACAATAATTGAAATACTAGGATCATTATGGTCAAAGGGGGTGCTTGCCTTGCTCCTGTTGATCAGAGAATGTTTTCGGTGCATTCTCAGCATTGTCTGGCACAGAGTCATTTATTGTAGGGACCCAGATATTAATATCCAGATTCCTCTGTGATTCCACCGCACTATTCCCTGGATCAGTAGATAGTGCTCACAGATTATAGTTCTGAATATCAAAATACATATCATGCGGAAGTGTAATTAAAATAATAGACTTACTTCATGGGCCGATTAGGCCGAAATCAATAAATTGCAGCAGCGGAAGAACGAGCACACATGTGGAACCTTCAGGACATGCCCACAGGCAGCCAACTGGAGGTTCGCGACCTAGCCCTTGACATCTTCATCTTCTCTGCCGGCTTGTCCAATCTTGTTGCTGAGGCGTGGCGATTTGATTCCTGATTCTGAATTTTGTCGCAAAAGCGAGCGTGAGCACTCCGACCCCGTGCTCCGCGAGCCAACACAGAATGCAAATAAATAGTATGCATGGATTAACAAAGGAGAGGTTCAGGTTGTTTTATTTGCCATAAAACGCGTCTAGTAGCATTTCTATTATTATATCATATTGTTGTTTTTGTGACCTAAAGACTCCTCACCGCAAATGACATCATTGACTTAATCCACCAAAGACTCACGCTCTTTATTAACTGCTGTCTAAGACTCCCAACAGCGATTGCCATAATTGACTTAATCCACCGAAATTACACTTCCTTTATTGAGTGCTCTCTAAACTCCAAACAACATGTGTCATCCTCTATTCAATCCACCAATCATATTCTTTCTGTATTGGTTACTGTCTAAGACTCCAAACAGCGAATATCATCATTTATATAATCCACCAATCATGCACTCATTGCTGCCTAATACTCCAAGCAGTGAGGGTCATCCTTTATTTAGATCCACCAATATCTTTTGAATTCTAAAATCCAATCTTGTGGTTGCTAATCTCCAACTCTTCATTTCTAAACTCTAATAACTATCCAACATAATTGCTTTTAAATCCACCGAAATCCTTCGTATCAGGACTTCCTAATAATTCAATCCTTTTTTTATTGATCCAAAACCATAATTTGTTCTCCCAATAATTAATCTTATTTTCTACTATCTATTTCTAACTAATTCACTAGTATACATCCCGCAAGAATACTAATGATCAAGTCTACGACTCACTAGTATACATCCACCAAGAATATCAATGATTAAGTCTACGACTCACTAGGATTCATCCACCAAGAATATCATTGTTCAAAATTATAATCCAATAATTGTTATCATTCCTCCCATATTCCTAGAAATTCAATTCATCCATCTAGTATTTGATCCAATCCTATTAATCCCATTACTGCCATCATCTTCCAAGAATTTATATTAGTTATCAGTGATGTAATCCCGCAATTACCTTTGCATCCCTAATACTCCAAAAATTATTTAAATCATCTATCTAACCTATATACTCATTTAGACTCCACCACATTACTTCTCCCAGACCCCACACATCATTTCCTTTTTATAATCGACCTGAGTCCACCAATATCTTTATGTTTTTACCAGAAACTTCCATCTCCTCTACTCACGACCCTTTTTATTTCACCCATATTTTATTTTGTAAGAATAGAAATGCCACTATTTGAAATACAATACATAAAATTTCCTGAGACCTAGCAGCTTTGGAACAAAACGTAATGTTCAAGGAATATTAACATGATTTTCCATACATATGACATCACACCGTATAACATCTTTCAGCATTATAGCCGCTTAACTTACCACTGGGACGACACCCAGGACAACTCAAATCAGGGCTTCCCACTGCCCTCCTCTTTTCCATTCCCACCCACAAAACATTTTGAAATAGAACTATATCTGGTTAAGTTCCCATGTCCGCCCTTGACCGTGGGCACGGCTATTCGAATAGTTTTGACTCTGCAGAGTTTGCACACTTTACCCACAAGAGACAATCTGCTCGTTGCCCCACATGATTCCGTAGCCACGTGGTTGAGTAGATCATCACAGTGACTTTTCAAAGTATCTAGCCCCTTTTGTCATCTCACCTTATGGGAACCTGCCCACTTGCGGTGGGTCCCATCTATGCACGGGATGTAACCACGTCTACTAGCGAAGACATAGGCTCCACTTCCAGCAACGCTAGTACGGCTAGTTACCTCACCCTCCAGCTCGGTGTCCCTTTAGGCCTCCCTTTGCCCTTTTGCGTATCCACTTCCATCCACTACCAGTGAGATGAGTCCGGGGGTTTCGATAAATTTACTTAGCCAAGTTGTACTTTACAGACTTGTGGTTGCACTTGTTTTACACAGGAGGTCATGACAAGATTCAGTCCTTAGAGTTATCTGGGCGGTTCTACCACAAACCACACTCTCGTGCACACCTGCACCATACCCCCGATCCATCCGCCCAGATAAATAAGCAATTCGAGATTTTTAGGAATATAAAATAACCATATCCAACATACACCAGTCATTACCACCATGACTGCCCAACCAATTTTTCTCAGGATTAAAAGTGATGCTTGGACGCTCTCGCGCCCATGAGTATCTAAACAATACTAAGTATGGCATATATTTAGGGACTTATTTTCCAAAAGTTACTATTATAATTTTGCTAGGGTGACAAGGTTATCATGTTCCAATATTCCAAAGGAAGGGCAATATTAATCAAGTTAGATAATAGGCATTTAACTAGAATTCTAAATTAAACATGGATTTGCATATAAAATAACAGCATGCAATTTGATAATTTAAACAAAAATAATTTGCAGAAAATGTAGGTTCAACATGATCAAAGTATTGACTCGTCTGGCGCGGTTTACCGCGGTCTTGAGCTCACACAAAGTTGTCTCATGCGATGATCTTTAATTCCTGGTCTTCATCGATCTCGTTCTCGCTTGATCCCTAGAATCTTCAGGACTCCGGTTTCTAATTTCGCAATAAATGACTGAATCCAAATAAAAGCAAATAACTCAAAAATCCAAATAAATCCGAATAAACTCAATTTGGTTCTATTTTGAGTTAATGGGTGATTTGGTGATTTGCGGCAAGGTTAGTAATAGCATATGACAACTTGATCTTTTTATTACGAACTTCCTCTACTATTTTTATATTTATTAAGGAAGTTCCATGAGTTAGGTTAAACCTATGATTTGGTGTATTTTGTCGAGTGTTAATACTTAGGGCATGCATTATATATGCGGTGCATAAAATCTTTAGCTTACCAATTTAGTCTTAGAGTCTGAATTTGCAGTATTCTGTGATGCGATATTTTATGTACCTTCTTTTATCGCTAGGCTAAGTGTAATCTAAATTGGGGTCTATTTATACGGGTCTCCGCTTGCTATATATACAATCATGTTCAATGTTACTATGTACTAAAGCTAGTGTAAAAATTTAGTTAATGGCACTATTTTTATCCTGCTCATTCTTTAGCTACTATTAGGCTTATCTTTGTTTCCATTTTTGGTTTTAAATTTAGCTATCTGAGTAAAGCTTAGTATGTATCATTTTATGTGACCCTAATTACTCGTGCTATTGGTTACCTGTTTACCTTAGAGTATCTATGTGTCAGTGAGATTATTTTGATGCTTGATGACCTAGGGCTATTATATTTTAGCATCTGCATTTTATTATATCCTTTTAATTTGGGTGCTCTCTGAAAATTACTGTTGCGGATATTTTTATCCCTTGATAACCAGAACCTGCTATACTTGATTACATTTTGTTATCTTTTCTAAATTAAAGTTACTACTTAAGATTTCATGGTCGGCAATATGCTAATGATAGAGTTTATATTTTCAGTAGGGTCTAAGGTGTATAAAAATTTGTATTAACATATTTGCTAATGAGTTGCATATAGGTAATCCGCATTTTCTAACTATTAATCTATATGTGTGTGTGTGTATGTGTTTATAAAAGCCTCTATCTTTATATGTACTTCCTATTTCAAATACTTTAATATTTTGTTTAATTCATGTCCCTGACTGGTTGTTATTATTCACCTTCTATTAATGCCCTTTTATCCATATTTATATTTGAAGCAAGTAATAAGGGCACCTTAACTATTTATGCATGGTGATTAACCTAATTTTTAAATCCTTAATACTGTTAGTTATGCACTAACTAAACTTGGTTGGCCTCCAGGCATAATTTCTAAGCTTCCTTATTCATTCTCGGGTTGGAGTGGCAAAAGAGCAACACACAAAATAACTAATTGAGAATGTGGCCAAAAGGAGGGGGTTACTCGAACCTGCGACTTCTAGCTGATGCACAGAGCAATTAGCTAACTGGACTACGGCCCCAAGCGACAACACCGAATCCGCATACAGATAAGAGTTAGGGGGGTGGCCGGGTGCCCAAAACAGAGTAGGCGGCGTGGCATCTCCGGCGTCGGCAGCTCCGGCAGGGCAAAGCTTGGGATCTGGCCGCGGCAACTAAAATGGAACCCCGGGATGCTCTGAAGGCTAGTGGTATCCATCTTGCAGTTTGGGCGGCGACACAGCGTGGCTACGAAGGCCCACGGCGGCCGGCCATGGAGGGGAGAGGACCAACGGCGGCGCCGATGCGGGGGAGAAGAAACCAAGGCTAGTATGAGCTACAGGGGGGTTGAGGGAGGGCTCACCATGCAGTTGGTCGGGCCGGGGAAGTACCGAGGCGCGCCGGCGACGGGAGCCGAGGGCGGCGCGGTCGGGTCACCGTGAAGGGGGTTGTTCGGGCGGCGAAGGGTCCGGGCGACGGTTGGGGAAGCTTCACGGTGCCGAGGAGGTGCTCCCACCGCGATGAATCGGCCCGGGACTAACCGAGGCAGCGACGGTGGCGGAAATGGCGGTTTTGGCCGGCGGAGAGGAAGATCGGCCGTGCGGCACGCCGGGGGCGCCGGAGTTCAATTACCTGAGGGAGGATGGAGAAGGCCGCTTGGGGCGCATCATGACGTGGTCGGACCGGCGGGGGCATCACCGGAGCGGCCGGGGCGGGGTGAGGCGGTGGTGGCCGGTGTGGGCACGGCAAGAGAAGGAGGAAGGGAGGAAGGGAATGGCGCGCGCAATGGGGAAGCCGACGGCGTTTTATAGCTGCAGAGGGGCGAGGGAGGCGCAGTTGGTAGGGGAATGAGTGGCAGCGGAGGACCGGGCAGAGCGAGGGAAGGACCACCGGGCAAGAGCTGAAGGCGCGGGGCTCGGCGGAAGGGGATGTGCAGGGCGCGGAGCTCGGTGGCGAAGTGACTAGGCGAGCGGCGCTTGCAGAGCAGAGAGGAGGCAGCGCACGGCAATATCCCGAGAGGGACTTGGGCGTGATTCGGCGCAGGAGAGAAAAGGGAGAGGGAGACGTGGAGGATACTCAGCCACGGGAGGAGGAGGAAGAAGGAGTAGAGGAAAGAAAGAAGATAGGAGCCAGGCGCACTGCACAAGGAGAAAAGAAAGGGAAGGAGAGAGGGAAAGGGTGAGGCCGGGCCCACATGTAAGAGTGTGGGAAGAAAGTGCTAAAGTGGAAAAAGGGAAAGAAAATGTTGGACTTAGTTTTGAAATCTCCGATTTCTCATTTAGATTTTTATTTCATATTTATGATTACTTATTTTTGCATGACCTTTCTAAATTAAGATTTGAATTTTTAACTATCAAATAAGAGTTTCTGTTATTATTTAAGTTGTATGTATGTATATATTTTATTCTTTCACTTTTAGTGCTACTAATTCCCAAGTAAATCTTCATATTTTAATTCAGTTTCCTCTCTCCCTTGTAGGGTTCATCTTTTCAGATTTAAATTTAAAATTTATAATCCCCGTCATTGGCATATTTCCTTTTACATCATTGCTGATGTTTTTGAAACCACAACCAAAATTTGGGAAACACCATGAAAAGTCAAATTCTTCAAGAAAATATATTGCAAATAAATTAAAGGCTTCCCATTTTCAGATTTTAAATTTTTGGGATGTTACAAACCTACCCCCCTTAAATGAATCTCGACCCCGAGATTCCGGTTGAGTAGAAAGAAGCAGGTGGGGTTATATTGGCTAGCAAAGGTTTTTGGGGTGTTGCTTGACGTATAGTGTTTAGCTCCACAGAGAGATGAAATTCTGCACAATAGGGGTTAGCACTTGGAGAAGTCTGAAGGAAAGAGAGATACCTTGTTCTCCTAAATAGGTCGTAGATTTCTAAATACTTGCTCTTTGACGTTGTTGCCTTCACGTCTTCGTAGAATGGAGTAGCTACATCGCCTTTTGGACATATGGTTGTGGAATTTCATATTGATAGGTGGGTAGCAATGGTCTGTGCCCTAGGGAATAGAGGGCCTTGGGATGCAGAGGTACTTCTAGGTAGGGGTCTTTTACTTTTACTGGGATCCCGTTCTTAGTCTTTGGCTTTGCCAAGCACGATGATTTTTGCTAAAGGTGCGTCTTGTAGTCCTCATCACCAGAAGACTTCTGGCCTTGCGAATCTCCTTGTACTGGTTTGATTAGCTCTGAGTCCATGTTGCTGCACCTCAAAATACACATCGCAGTAGTTCTTCGACGTTTTTGTCCCTTAGTGCTACCCCCCTTAAAATGGGTATCACTAGTCATTATTCATCTCTTCTAACCCCAGGCATGATGGGTCCTCTTGGTAAGTAAGGAGAAAATGTTAGCAGGGCAGCGCCTCGAGTCTTGGTCTTGGTGCCGGCTGGATCTCTTAGTTGGAGAACGGTGAAGGCTCCACCTGTCCTTGTTTTTCTTGGCTTGGCTATCTATCACTTTGCTGGGATCGATCTGACTGGGTTTGTAGCAAATGGGGACGAGAGGGAATAGCAGGAGGTAAGGATAGAATCGCGGGGATACGGAAATCTAAACCCATTACAACTGTAAAAGAGTATACCCCGGGAAACTGGGGTGGCACATGAATCTCATAAGTTTTTAAAACACTCTCTTCCTGTGACCACGAAATGTAACGCCCGAGGCCAAAATCCCCACCCGGTCATAAACCCTAGCCGCCGCCACCTGGAATTGATTGAGCCCGGCTTGCATTTTTCCTCCTCCTCCTACACTCTCGGCGCCGGCGAGGCCGGGCCAAACTCGCCGACGGCCACTGCTTCTCCATCCACCGCCACCTACTCCTCCGCATCCTCCTCTGCGCCCCCGCTGCTCCTCTACCGCGCCACCTCTCCTCGTCGCTCTTCATCACCTCCACTCCTCCGTCGCCAACTCCCGCGCGCCACCTCTCTCCGCCGCCTCTCCCTTTCATCTCCACCACCGGCGCCGGCACTCACCGCCATCCGTGCGCCGCCAACTTCTCCCCCGTCTACTCTCCACATCCAGCCGCTGTCCCCCTGCGCCTTCTCTTCCCTCTAGCACCACTACTTCTCCCCAAATCCCCTTCGCCGCCACCATCTCTCTCCGCCGTTGCGTCCCTGTGCCCTTCTCCTCCAGATCCACCTCGGCGCCGCCGTCCTAACCTGCTCCTCCACCAGATCCCCTCTCCGGCCGCCTACATCGCCCCTCTCCTCTTCACCGGAGCGCCGCCCCTGCGCCATCACCGTCGGCCAACTACACCACCAAGCGCCGGGCCGCCGCATCCTCTCCACCACATCCTCGAGTTCAACCGCAGCGCCAACTCCCTCTACATCAACCCCTTCACCGACGGTCCTCGGCGCCGCTTTCCACTTCAACGCCGGCGACCACCTCAACGCCCTCGACTCCACCGGCAACTCTTCCGTCGGCCGCGCTGCTTCCCCTTCACCGACCTGGACTTCATCGACGGCCTAATCTCCACCGACCCCGTCCTCCTCGGCTCACTTCACCGACAACTCCTTCACCGAACCTACCCCCTGCTTCCTCTTCATCTCGGTTGATTTCCTTCTCCCAAACCATCTATTCTTAGTTACTTATTTTGATACTCTTAACCTGTTAATTAGTGATGTTGTGAACTGTCAATGTTTGGGCAGCATTTTGATCCTGTTAATTAGTGATGTTGTGAACTGTGAATGTTTGGGCAGCATTTTGATTGTGTTCTGTTATGTCTCACTGTGATGGATGCATGTGATCAGTGGAGATAATATTGTGCCCTGTCCTGTTATTGTTATATATGTTCTGTTATTGTGTCCTGTTCTGTACTTCTGTTATTGTGATAACTGTGCAATTTTTGTTCTATTAGTAGTATGGTCAGTGTGTGTGCTTCCTGTGTATCGATGTCCTGTGCTTGTCTTGTCGTTAGTGTAGTATATGTGTATGCTTGTGAGTCTCGTCGATTTAGCTAGTCGGCGGCCGTTTTCTCCCCTCGTGCTGTCTCGACCTCTCTGTGCTTCTTGACCTCCCTCCTTGCTTCTACCAGCGGTTGTTCGATAGTTAAGTCGGTGCGTGTGTTTGTAGTTTTGTGCTTGTGTTGTCCTGCCGTTATCATCTAGTTAGCTGTCGACCGTTTTCTACCTCTTTCTCTCTCGACTCTCTCCCTGCTTCTAGACTCCCCCAGTGCTTCTCGACTTCCCCCTTTCTGTCTAGCGGTTGGTAGTTAGTTAGGTCGTCAGTCGGTAGTCGTGCTATCGTTCTCTCCGTCAATGTTGTTTGTGCGTCATTTCTGTAGTCGTTGTCGTTCGTGTGTCGTTGTGTCGTAGTCGTGTTGTTCGTTCGGTTGTACGACGTCCATTCGTACGGTCGTTCATCTCATCGTCGTTTAGTTCGTACGTTTGTTTAGTTCGTTCGTTCAGTAGTTTAGTTTTCTCCCCCGTTTCGTTTGACCTAGCTTTAGCTGAGCACCGGTAGCCTTAGTCTAGTCCATGTGGAGAACACGACACTCGCCGCTATTTCAGTGGCAACCGGTGCACTTGCGGGTGTGCTATTTTTGCACGATCAAGTATTTTGGCGCCGTTGCCGGGGATTAGCTTAGAGCGACAGTGTTAGGCTATAGACTAGGTCGTTTGTTTTCTTTTGTTTATTTTGTGTTTGTGCTGACCTGTCTTTCTTATCATCATTGTTCGTATTTGTGATATATTGCTAACCCCTAATCCTTTCCCTAGTTACTTCTCTCTTTCGCGATTTTCGTATCCATTCTCGCAGGTTGATTGATATAGGTACTTATTGAGGCTATGGCTTACTATTATGATTCTCATGGTTTTATGAGCACCCCTAGCACTTATGATACTCTTCAAGAACAGGTAAATTTATTGTCTCGTCAGTTAGAGCGCTATGCTTTAGAGCGAGGAGTTGTGTTAGAGCGCAAGCATGATCAGTATAGTTCTTTATCAGACGTTTGCTCTCTAGTTGTTCCTATATGCCAGACTTGTGGTTTCCAGGGCCATTCACCCGCTGAGTGCCAGCGTGGTTATTTGTCCACTCCAGAGTGTTATGGGATGAGCTTTGCTCAGCCGAGCGAGCCATACCCTGACACTTATTACCCTGGATGGCCTGAGCACTCGAGTCTGTCATATGGAAACAACAACCCTGATATCTCATCATTTTCTTCTAGTACACCATTGCAGGGTTTTAGATTTGGAGATCAGGATGTTTCTCATTAGTCACACCAGCACTATCATGTACCTCAGCATCAGACTCCTACTCCTGAGCTCGATCAATTGACCAGATTTGAGGAGAGGATTTCTAGGATTATAGGAGATTCCGAGAGAAGAATGAGTAGTGACTTCTCATTAGATCCGACACCTCCTGCTTTACAGTTCCTATATCTGAGTCCTTAGAGCAGTCTCATGAGCCACCTCCTTCACATGTAGATCAGGCTGCCAGACTTGATGCATTATGCAAGGAGCTGATGACTGTGCCTCCTGGTGGTGATCGTGCGATGGCGATTCAGGACGAGATTGAGGCGATTATGAGCACCAGTTCTACTTGTGTGGATAGTTTTACCTTTTCACAGCCTTCCATTAGCACCACAGAGATAGTTATGGATAGAGATGAGTGTCAGCCTACTAGTCTTACACCTGATCTTGCTAGCGAGGGCCTATTGTTGGAGACACTGCAGACATACCTAGAGGCACCTCAGTCGGATCCTTCACTTATTGACTCCGAGAGAGAGATCATTGAGCCAGATGATGATTGTTTCACTATGGATATGCTCTTGAGTTCTGAGATTCCACATCTTGATGAGGGGGCTGCTTCCGATGTTGAGGAGGAGCACATTTCTATTGATCCACCACCGGCTACTTCCTTCGTCGACATCGCCCCTCTGGAGGTTTCTACTACCGTACATTCTCCTTCACCTACACTTCAGGTAGTTTGGAAACTCTTCCCCGACCACCTCAGGTTTGATTTCTTTGGCCCTGACGAGACATATTCTATTACTGATTGTGCTCATCGCGCTTATAGTCCTCATGATGTGATTTATCGATATGCCTACATGATTGGATATTCGATTGATGACTTAGAGGGCGTCGACCCTATTACACATTCTTGCCATGTCTTTGAGTTCATTTGTAGGCTTTCACTTGTGTACCATCGACTACGAGCAGACTTGACTCGAGTCGACATCCCTTGGGATCCAGGTGGATTTCGAGGCATGCTGCTTCATGAGGAGGGCGGACATGTGCCTTTTCCATGTCCCGTCCTTGGCTCTCCTCCCGCTACATCCAAATGAGCACATCTTTTTCCTTTTATTTCCCTTTTGTTAGTTTTTGTTGGTTTCTCTTCTTTTCTTTCTTTTTATTTCAGGTCCCGTGTTAGATCTTCATCCTTATACGTGCGAGAAGCCACAGGATGATTCATCTACTTCCACTGCATCATATATACCCAGTGAGCTGTTTCTTACCCCTTTAAGCACACTCTTGATTCATTGCTCAATTTAAGCTTGGGGGAGGACTTGTATGTGTATGGATGATGTTCTAGCATGTTTGTATTATATTTGTGAGCATTTGAGCTTATTGTCGTGTAGTTGATGATTTGTGGTCATTCGTATGCTTCATATTATGCTTGTGTTGATGATATATGGCCTTTACCATTGCTCTCATGTTATGCTTGATTGTACATCTTGGCCATGTGAGCCCATGCTATGATTAATCAAGAAAGGTCATGCCCAAATTTTCATTGTGCTATATTGTTACTAGTTCTTTGTATGTCTTAAGTCACTTGGCATCATATTAGAGCTTAAGTTTTGTTTATTATCCTTGATGTGCTTAGAAACCTTGTGATTCTATAGCATTTGATTCATTGCGAGTTACGCATGTGTTTTAACCATTTGCGGATTGAATTGGTTCTAGTCATAGCCTCTTTAATGATTATATCTTAGTTTCATGCTTTGGCATATGTTATTTTAGATATTGATACTTTTCTTGAATGTCAAATTTGCGAAAGGGGTAGTCCTATCTTGAGCCAATAACTTGGTTGATTTATCTAAGTTTCCATGTCTCAGGACATGTGTTACTTAGCATTAATGAAAACCGGTTAAAGATGCTTAATCATAAAAAAAAGAAAAATTTGTGATGAAATGTGTGAGTGTGAAATAAGTGACTATGTCACATTGGTTTGAAAGTGTGTTGAATAAGTGGCAATGTTTTGCCCAAGTGAAGTGTGAGTGTGAATAAGTGGCTAGCTAGCCCAAGGGTTGGAATAAGCGGCACTTGTGCCCAATGTGTGTGTTTATAACTTGTTTAAAATCATCAAAAATTTAAGGTATCATGGCTCAAGTGTGGGCTTTTTCATAAATATCATGCAAGTATTAGTCTCTTTATCTCAAATAGCAAATGCCTTTGCATGACCCTTCGCTATGCTCATTCTTGATGTTATACCTAGTTCCGATGCTTTACAATTTTGGTTGGAATTCATGTGATTATTTGAGTGTATAACTTGATTTGGTCAAATGCTATGGTTATCACTTGAAATCTTTGCTTGCATATTGCATTCTCATCTTGGATGGTCCTCAAAACTCGAGTTAGATAATGTCATTTCATATTGTTGTATGCCACTTGACTTATTACATGCATTTAACTAGTCATTTACCATAATGACTTGTCCGGGTTCGATAATATCATGCCATTTACTTGAGGACAAGTAAAAGTTTAAGCTTGGGGGTATGACATGCGTCATATTTATATATATTTACCCGTCATTTTACCCTCATGTTCTTCGCATTTTGTGACCATTTATGATTATTTACACATTTTTCCATATTTAATTGCTCGAAATGGACCATTTTACATTTTTTTTTGTACTTTTCCGCAGGCCGGCGCGATCTAGGCGCATAAACGACAAATTTGGATTGCTCCGTACAGTTGTACGCATCGTCACGAACACGTAGGATCTTTCCGTGATGAAATCGGAGCTCCGGAGGTCTAAATCAGAAGAAAGTACATTGGGAGAGGACTTTGTTGCAATTCCTGAAAAGCTGGAGGGCCAAATCGCAAAAATGCCAAAATCCCCACCCGGTCATAAACCCTAGCCGCCGCCGCCTGGAATGGATTGAGCCCGGCTTGCATTTTTCCTCTTCTCCCCCTAGCCCCCTACTGCTTTCCTCCTCCTCCACTCTCGGCGCCGGCGAGGCCGGGCCAAACTCGCCGACGGCCACCGCTTCTCCATCCACCGCCGCCTACTCCTCCGCATCCTCCTCTGCGCCCCCGCTGCTCCTCTACCGCGCCACCTCTCCTCGCCGCTCTTCATCACCTCCACTCCTCCGTCGCCAACTCCCGCGCGCCACCTCTCTCCGCCGCCTCTCCCTTTCTTCTCCACCACCGGCGCCGGCACTCACCGCCATCCGTGCGCCGCCAACTTCTCCCCCGTCTACTCTCCACATCCAGCCGTTGTCCCCCTGCGCCTTCTCTTCCCTCTAGCACCACTACTTCTCCCCAAATCCCCTTCGCCGCCACCATCTCTCTCCGCCGTTGCGTCCCTGTGCCCTTCTCCTCCAGATCCTCCTCGGCGCCGCCGTCCTAACCTGCTCCTCCACCAGTTCCCCTCTCCGGCCGCCTACATCGCCCCTCTCCTCTTCACCGGAGCGCCGCCCCTGCGCCATCACCGTCGGCCAAATGCACCACCAAGCGCCGGGCCGCCGCATCCTCTCCACCACATCCTCGAGTTCAACCGCAGCGCCAACTCCCTCCTCTACATCAACCCCTTCACCGACGGTCCTCGGCGCCGCTTTCCACTTCAACGCGGCGACCACCTCAACGCCCTCGACTCCACCAGCAACTCTTCCGTCGGCCGCGCTGCTTCCCCTTCACCGACCTGGACTTCATCGACGGCCTAATCTCCACCGACCCCGTCGTCCTCGGCTCACTTCACCGACAGCTCCTTCACCGAACCTACCCCCTGCTTCCTCTTCATCTCGGTTGATTTCCTTCTCCCAAACCATCTATTCTCAGTTACTTATTTTGATACTCTTAACCTGTTAATTAGTGATGTTGTGAACTGTGAATGTTTGGGCAGCATTTTGATCCTGTTAATTAGTGATGTTGTGACCTGTGAATGTTTGGGCAGCATTTTGATTGTGTTCTGTTATGTCTCACTGTGATGGATGCATGTGATCAGTGGAGATAATATTGTGCCCTGTCCTGTTATTGTTATATATGTTCTGTTATTGTGTCCTGTTCTGTACTTCTGTTATTGTGATAACTGTGCAATTTTTGTTCTATTAGTAGTATGGTCAGTGTGTGTGCTTCCTGTGTATCGATGTCCTGTGCTTGTCTTGTCGTTAGTGTAGTATATGTGTATGCTTGTGAGTCTCGTCGATTTAGCTTGTGGGCGGCCGTTTTCTCCCCTCGTGCTGTCTCGACCTCTCTGTGCTTCTTGACCTCCCTCCTTGCTTCTACCAGCGGTTGTTCGATAGTTAAGTCGGTGCGTGTGTTTGTAGTTTTGTGCTTGTGTTGTCCTGCCATTATCGTCTAGTTAGCTGTCGACCGTTTTCTACCTCTTTCTCTCTCGACTCTCTCCCTGCTTCTAGACTCCCCCAGTGCTTCTCGACTTCCCCCTTTCTGTCTAGCGGTTGGTAGTTAGTTAGGTCGTCAGTCGGTAGTCGTGCTATCGTTCTCTCCGTCAATGTTGTTTGTGCGTCATTTCTGTAGTCGTTGTCGTTCGTGTGTCGTTGTGTCGTAGTCGTGTTGTTCGTTCGGTTGTACGACGTCCATTCGTACGGTCGTTCATCTCGTCGTCGTTTAGTTTGTACGTTTGTTTAGTTCGTTCGTTCAGTAGTTTAGTTTTCTCCCCCGTTTCGTTTGACCTAGCTTTAGCTGAGCACCGGTAGCCTTAGTCTAGTCCCTGTGGAGAACACGACACTCGCCGCTATTTCTGTGGCAACCCGTGCACTTGCGGGTGTGCTATTTTTGCACGATCAAGTATTTTGGCGCCGTAATTTTATTGATCCAAAACCATAATTTGTTCTCCCAATAATTAATCTTATTTTCTACTATCTATTTCTAACTAATTCACTAGTATACATCCCGCAAGAATATTAATGATCAAGTCTACGACTCACTAGTATACATCCACCAAGAATATCAATGATTAAGTCTACGACTCACTACGATATCAATGAGCAAGTAATAAGGGCACGTTAACTACTTATGCATGGTGATTAACCAAATTTTTAAATCCTTAATACTGTTAGTTATGCACTAACTAAACTTGGTTGGCCTCCAGGCATAATTTCTAAGCTTCCTTATTCATTCTCGGGTTGGAGTGGCAAAAGGGCAACACACAAAATAACTAATTGAGAATGTGGCCAAAAGGAGGGGTTTACTCGAACCTGCGACTTCTAGCTGATGCACAGAGCAATTAGCTAACTGGACTACGGCCCCAAGCGACAATACCGAATCCGCATACAAATAAGAGTTAGGGGGGGTGGCCGGGTGCCCAAAACAGAGTAGGCGGCGTGGCATCTCCGGCGTCGGCAGCTCCGGCAGGGCAAAGCTTGGGATCCGGCCGCGGCAACTAAAATGGAACCCCGGGATGCTCTGAAGGCTAGTGGTATCCATCTTGCAGTTTGGGCGGCGACACAGCGTGGCTACGAAGGCCCACGGCGGCCGGCCATGGAGGGGAGAGGACCAACGGCGGCGCCGATGCGGGGGAGAAGAAACCAAGGCTAGTATGAGCTACAGGGGGTTGAGGGAGGGCTCACCATGCAGTTGGTCGGGCCGGGGAAGTACCGAGGCGCGCCGGCGACGGGAGCCGAGGGCGGCGCGGTCGGGTCACCGTGGAGGGGGTTGTTCGGGCGGCGAAGGGTCCGGGCGACGGTTGGGGAAGCTTCACGGTGCCGAGGAGGTGCTCCCACCGCGATGAATCGGCCCGGGACTGACCGAGGGAGCGACGGTGGCGGAAATGGCGGTTTTGGCCGGCGGCGAGGAAGATCGGCCGTGCGGCACGCCGGGGGCGCCGGAGTTCAATTACCTGAGGGAGGATGGAGAAGGCCACTTGGGGCGCATCATGACGTGGTCGGACCGGCGGGGGCATCACCGGAGCGGCCGGGGCGGGGTGAGGCGGTGGTGGCCGGTGTGGGCGCGGCAAGAGAAGGAGGAAGGGAGGAAGGGAATGGCGCGCGCAATGGGGAAGCCGACGGCGTTTTATAGCTGCAGAGGGGCGAGGGAGGCGCAGTTGGTAGGGGAACGAATGGCAGCGGAGGACCGGGCAGAGCGGGGGAAGGACCACCGGGCAAGAGCTGAAGGCGCGGGGCTCGGCGGAAGGGGATGTGCAGGGCGCGGAGCTCGGTGGCGAAGTGACTGGGCGAGCGGCGCTTGCAGAGCAGAGAGGAGGCAGCGCACGGCAAAATCCCGAGAGGGACTTGGGTGTGATTCGGCGCAGGAGAGAAAAGGGAGAGGGAGACGTGGAGGATACTCAGCCACGGGAGGAGGAGGAAGAAGGAGTAGAGGAAAGAAAGAAGACAGGAGCCAGGCGCACTGCACAAGGAGAAAAGAAAGGGAAGGAGAAAGGGAAAGGGTGAGGCCGGGCCCACATGTAAGAGTGTGGGAAGAAAGTGCTAAAGTGGAAAAAGGGAAAGAAAATGTTGGACTTAGTTTTGAAATCTCCGATTTCTCATTTAGATTTTTATTTCATATTTATGATTACTTATTTTTGCATGACCTTTCTAAATTAAGATTTGAATTTTTAACTATCAAATAAGAGTTTCTGTTATTATTTAAGTTGTATGTATGTATATATTTTATTCTTTCACTTTTAGTGCTACTAATTCCCAAGTAAATCTTTATATTTTAATTCAGTTTCCTCTCTCCCTTGTAGGGTTCATCTTTTCAGATTTAAATTTAAAATTTATAATCCCCGTCATTGGCATATTTCCTTTTACATCATTGCTGATGTTTTTGAAACCACAACCAAAATTTGGGAAACACCATGAAAAGTCAAATTCTTCAAGAAAATATATTGCAAATAAATCAAAGGCTTCCCATTTTCAGATTTTAAATTTTTGGGATGTTACAAACCTACCCCCCTTAAATGAATCTCGACCCCGAGATTCCGGTTGAGTAGAAAGAAGCAGGTGGGGTTATATTGGCTAGCAATGGTTTTTGGGGTGTTGCTTGACGTATAGTGTTTAGCTCCACAGAGAGATGAAATTCTGCACAATAGGGGTTAGCACTTGGAGAAGTCTGAAGGAAAGAGAGATACCTTGTTCTCCTAAATAGGTCGTAGATTTCCAAATACTTGCTCTTTGACGTTGTTGCCTTCACGTCATCGTAGAATGGAGTAGCTACATCGCCTTTTGGACATATGGTTGTGGAATTTCATATTGATAGGTGGGTAGCAATGGTCTGTGCCCTAGGGAATAGAGGGCCTTGGGATGCAGAGGTACTTCTAGGTAGGGGTCTTTTACTTCTACTGGGATCCCGTTCTTAGTCTTTGGCTTTGCCAAGCACGATGATTTTTGCTAAAGGTACGTCTTGTAGTCCTCATCACCAGAAGACTTCTGGCCTTGCGAATCTCCTTGTACTGGTTTGATTAGCTCTGAGTCCATGTTGCTGCACCTCAAAATACACATCGTAGTAGTTCTTCGATGTTTTTGTCCCTTAGTGCTACCCCCCTTAAAATGGGTATCACTAGTCATTATTCATCTCTTCTAACCCCAGGCATGATGGGTCCTCTTGGTAAGTAAGGAGAAAATGTTAGCAGGGCAGCGCCTCGAGTCTTGGTCTTGGTGCCAGCTGGATCTCTTAGTTGGAGAACGGTGAAGGCTCCACCTGTCCTTGTTTGTCTTGGCTTGGCTATCTATCACTTTGCTGGGATCGATCTGACTGGGTTTGTAGCAAATGGGGACGAGAGGGAATAGCAGGAGGTAAGGACTGTAGCTGGGATCGATCTGATACCATCGCTGTAGGGACCCAGATATTAATATCCGGATTCCTCTGTGATTCCACCGAACTATTCTCTGGATCAGTAGATAGTGCTCACAGATTACAGTTCTGAATATCAAAATACATATCATGCGGAAGCGTAATTAAAATAATAGACTTACTTCATGGGCCGATTTGTCCGAAATCAATAAATTGCAGCAGCGGAAGAACGAGCACACATGTGGAACCTTCAGGACATGCCCACAGGCAGCCAACTGGAGGTTCGCGACCTAGCCCTTGACATCTTCATCTTCTCTACCAGCTTGTCCAATCTTGTTGCTGAGGCGTGGCGATTTGATTCCTGATTCTGAATTTTGTCGCAAAAGCGAGCGTGAGCACTCCGACCCCGTGCTCCGCGAGCCAACACAGAATGCAAATAAATAGTATGCATGGATTAACAAAGGAGAGGTTCAGGTTGTTTTATTTGCCATAAAACGCGTCTAGTAGCATTTCTATTATTATATCATATTGTTGTTTTTGTGACCTAAAGACTCCTCACCGCAAATGACATCATTGACTTAATCCACCAAAGACTCACGCTCTTTATTAACTGCTGTCTAAGACTCCCAACAGCGATTGCCATAATTGACTTAATCCACCGAAATTACACTTCCTTTATTGAGTGCTCTCTAAACTCCAAACAACATGTGTCATCCTCTATTCAATCCACCAATCATATTCTTTCTGTATTGGTTACTGTCTAAGACTCCAAACAGCGAATATCATCATTTATATAATCCACCAATCATGCACTCATTGCTGCCTAATACTCCAAGCAGTGAGGGTCATCCTTTATTTAGATCCACCAATATCTTTTGAATTCTAAAATCCAATCTTGTGGTTGCTAATCTCCAACTCTTCATTTCTAAACTCTAATAACTATCCAACATAATTGCTTTTAAATCCACCGAAATCCTTCGTATCAGGACTTCCTAATAATTCAATCCTTTTTTTATTGATCCAAAACCATAATTTGTTCTCCCAATAATTAATCTTATTTTCTACTATCTATTTCTAACTAATTCACTAGTATACATCCCGCAAGAATACTAATGATCAAGTCTACGACTCACTAGTATACATCCACCAAGAATATCAATGATTAAGTCTACGACTCACTAGGATTCATCCACCAAGAATATCATTGTTCAAAATTATAATCCAATAATTGTTATCATTCCTCCCATATTCCTAGAAATTCAATTCATCCATCTAGTATTTGATCCAATCCTGTTAATCCCATTACTGCCATCATCTTCTAAGAATTTATATTAGTTATCAGTGATGTAATCCCGCAATTACCTTTGCATCCCTAATACTCCAAAAATTATTTAAATCATCTATCTAACCTATATACTCATTTAGACTCCACCACATTACTTCTCCCAGACCCCACACATCATTTCCTTTTTATAATCGACTTGAGTCCACCAATATCTTTATGTTTTTACCACAAACTTCCATCTCCTCTACTCACGACCCTTTTTATTCCACCCATATTTTATTTTGTAAGAATAGAAATGCCACTATTTGAAATATAATACATAAAATTTCCTGAGACCTAGCAGCTTTGGAACAAAACATAATATTCAAGGAATATTAAATGATTTTCCATACATATGACATCACACCGTAAAACATCTTTCAGTGTTATAGCCGCTTAACTTACCACTGGGACGACACCCAGGACAACTCAAATCAGGGCTTCCCACTGCCCTCCTCTTTTCCACTGCAGTGGGGAGGGTCATGCATTCTTCATCATCTCCATGTCCCAAACAGCCATTGGTACCCCATCCCCATCTCCATACACGTCCATTGCAGCCCAGGACGGCGGCATGCCAAGTGCCAGCTAAAATTGACATCGGCTTTATGTTGAATGCCTGAAAATGTGCAATCAACTGAAGGATACCCTCGTTTTCCTTGCTGCCATTCCCAAGCTTGCCTCCTAAACCACAGCCTACAGAGTACACTAACCTGCATTTTAACATGCACGATCAAAATTTGTACTCTCAAGAGAATGTAATTATCCAGATCACAAAAATGTCATGAACCTGAATTCTTTCAAACCAAGGTTGTTCAATTATGTGGATGGACATGCTTACTGGATATTGTTGCAATAAGACCAGCCATGAATAAAGGGCAAAGAAGCAAGTGCTTACATTCTAGTCGGCTGGTAGACCAACATAAGGAGATAACAATTGCCAGCAGCAATCTGTGCGACAAGAACATCCTCAACATCAGTAAGATCTGAGCTATGACCAAGCCTCTCAGCACGGCCCCAAGAGAAAGTATAAACCCGGCCCTCTCTGGACAGAACTGCAGAGAAGTAGCCTCCTATAGAGGCTTGCACCACAAAGATGCCCTTCAGTGATTCCACCAACTTAGGACTGCTAATGTAATTAAAATCAGCTGTCCCAAAGATTAGCAACGCCCCAAATATATCCTGTCCAAATGTGCAAGCATTGTTCGCCTTGATCCAACTGCAGCTTGTACGATTTTGATGCCTTGCAGGGACCTACAAGGCAGCCAGAGTTTGTGACCATGGCACATAGCTCTGTTTCAGCCAAATTAACATATATTACCTGATAAGGCATGGCTTAAACTGATCTTCTGTATCCCTAAGGCCAAGCTGGCCTGAGCAATATGGACCTTTTCTGGCACTAGGCGGAGGAGCTAGGCGGCTGTATGCGGGTGAGAAAGAGGATCCAGATTCTCAGCTAGTTCCCAGCGGTTTTTGGAACGTGATAGTGTACCATGATGCCGATCTAAGGTACACGATTCATCCCCTGTATCCTAACTGGTCACTGCTGCCCGAAAATCAGTTCATGGCAACTGGTAAGGTGCTACCACCAAGTAGATTTTGCATGTTTTTTTCATTTCACTGATGGCAAAAGAACACCAAAAATATGTGTTCTAAACTTAAGTTTCTAGGAGAAAAAAGATTGCATAATCGATTGACATACCATTTTATTTATTGTCATACATACGAAAGTATGTCGAAAATAATCTTGACTTAGGACTTAAAACGAGTCCGAGAGTATTATATATTGAGGAGGCTTGTAACCAGTTTTATAAAAAATAAGTAAGAGAATAGAGAAATTTAAAATTTTCTCTCATATTCTCTTATTTTATTTGCAATATATGTATTTTCTCCTATGCAAAAGTAAGGATTGGTATGAGAGCCTAGCCATTACTGAGTAAGGCGAGAACCGAGTTGCTGAAAAGAATCGTGTCAGTGATTTCCGTTTCGCGCTCGTCTGGCTCAGTGCTCCCGAGGCGAGCGTCACCTTTCGTCCATCGTGCGCACCTCGTCTCCGTCCTCGTGCAAGATAGCAAGTTTCAGAGAGGTTTTTCATTGCGCAGGAGAGAGAGAGAACAGCCAGCAATGCATATGCCAAAAGGGAAGCTTTTTCTTTCACCAGCACAGGCAGAAACGACTCATACCTGTGCCTTGTGACAAGAGACAAAGAAGGAATTCTTTTCTTGTGTCAGGAGAGTAAGAAGCAAGCTAGAGATATTGATTGGTCCTTCAGTTCTTCGAGAAGAGCTTTTCTGCACTTCTATCTTTGGTCAAGTGACAGCATTATCGAAGTAGCGACAAGGGAAGCGTGAGAAAGAAGCCAAGTCTGACTTTGTCCATGAATCAGAGCCGAAGTCTTTCAGTTTCATCTCCGAAGCAAAGTTGTCCATCCGCACAAAGAAAACGCCTATGACCATCACCGGTTTTTGGTCAGTAGCTTCAGTTAAAGGCAGAAACCGAACCATCCAATGGGTGACAACGAAAAACAACATTTTTTCGTCCCTCAATTTAAACGAAAAAACAAATCCCAGTACTCAACATCTGTCTACCCCAAATCCGAAAATAGGTTTCCGTCGGTCTGTAATAGAAGTTTTGCATGCCTGATTTCTTGATCCATGTCTAAGATCATGTCATGTTCTCTGAAAGGTTATGTCATCGGTGACGAGGCACAGGGGCGGAGACAAGGGGGGGCGGGTAGGGGCCTGGCCCCCCCCCCAATGGTCCACCAAATGCATTAATAGGACCCCTTAATCATCCTTCATCACAGTCAATTAGTCAATTAGACCCCTGCATTTCTAACACAAAATCATTGCTTAGTGACTTGAGAAATGATGGCTGGGAACCACTTCTTGAGGAGGTGAAAGCCTTTTGTGACAAGCACGAGATTGAGATTTCGGATTTAAATCACAAGTAAGTTATTATCTTACCTTCAGTTTTTTAATATGAGCACAAATACATATTTTTTTATTCTTATGGTACATATCTAACTTGTTTAACTACATGTCGCAATTTGTAGGTGTGTGGATGTGACCAAATCTCGGAACAAAAATGATAATACCACCACTCTTCACCATTATAAAATAGATGTGTTTAATGTTGCAGTCGACCAACAATTGATTGAGTTAGAAGATCGATTCAGTTCTCAAGCAACAGAGCTTCTATCACTTTGTGCCTCACTAGATCCAAGAAAAGATGGCTTTGACATTTCAAAGATAAGTACTCTGGTGGAAAAGTACTATCCCGCTGATTTTTCAAGTCAAGATCAAGCTCAATTGGAGTGTCAACTACCACATTTTCAACTTGATGTATGCAACCATCTAGAGCTAAGTACATTGCCATCACTTGCTGATCTAACAAAGGGACTAGTGATATTAGGTAAAAATTCTATTTATCCAATGGTCGATAGATTGCTAAGATTAGTCATAACTCTTCCAGTATCAACAGCGACCACTGAGAGAGTCTTTTCAGTATGCTAGACGTATGCTACATTATTTTGCCATATGTGTTATGATTGAATTTATATGACAATATATATGCGTATGTTTAATTATATATGTGTATGTCTAATTTTGCTGACACACGGCGCCCAAGACCTATGACGCCGGCGCCTTGGCGGGTTGGCCCCCCTTTATCTGGATCCTGGCTCCGCCCCTGACGAGGCATCATCCAGTGTGATAGCGAAGATGAGTTCCGTCATCTCGCTGCATTATCCGATACTCACGACGAGCAATTATGCAACTTGGACAATCAAGATGAAGGTATCTATTAAGGCATCTCACAGGATACGTTCTTCCTACTGGCCGAAAAACAGATGGCCAAAGATCCGTGGGAGATGTCAAAGATGCTATCCGGTGCTACATCGTGGGAATGTGCATGAAGCCGATGCTAATGATGAAGTGAGTTCGGGACGTTGAGAAGATGTGTTCGTCGTCCAAACTCAAGTAAGGTGAGATGAGTCTGGGACATTGAGAAGATATATTCTCTATCCAAACTCGAGTACGTGGAGATGAGTCTAGAACATTGAGGAAATGTGTCGCCGTTCTATATCAAATATGAGCTGGGTAAGTCGTAGATGAGACCAACTGCCTCAATGAGTTAGAACCTTTGCATCTAGATGGACCCATACCAGTTGAGCTGAGTTCCTACATGTAGCTTGCATGTAAAACGCTTCATGTGGAGGCGTAGCTGGTAGTTCATAATACATTGAGACTAACTAGAAGTATGTCGAGTTAATATTAGGAACGAGATTGTTCGAAATAATCTTGACTTAGGATTTAAAACGAGTCTGAGACGATCGTGACCAAGTTGAAGTCCGAATATGTATGTTTGTATGAGAGTATTAGACTATACATTAAGGAGACTTGTAACCAGTTTTGTAAGAATAAGTAAGAGAATAAAGAAATTCAGAAATTCTCCCGTGTTCTTTAAGTTTATTTATAATATGTGTGTTTTCTCCTGGGCAAAGCCAACAAAGTGAACTTTTCAATGTAGCTTTCGCAATATTGTTCTAACTCCATTATTCGAAACGAACACAAGGCATATACATAAATTCAACCCTGCATTATAATGTTTAACACTAACAATACATTACTTTGAGATGGACCGACACATGCATGTATTATTCCATATAAATTCGACATTTATTTTAGCCGGTACCCGATCGAGCATATATAACTTAGGGCATCTGTAGTGTATGAAAATAGAGGGTCTTAAGCCACCTTAAGGTCAACCTTATACATTACAGGGATGACCTTAAGAAGGCTATAAGCAAAAAAGGCTTAAGGCTGGTCCTCAAGCTAAAGACCTGGCCATAAGCATTAAAATACAATTTTTCTTTATCTGCCAAGTGGGACCGTCTTAAGGCCCCTTGAGTTATATACACTATGGAGTTGACCTTAAGGTTTAAATGGGACCCACCTTAAGGTCCTATGGGTTATATACACTACAGATGCCCTTAGGAGACACTCGAATATAACTCTTCAATTATGATGCGAACTGCAATTGGGATTCAAACCCAATGATCACCTCCATCATGCCACGCAAGGCTACCAAATGTGTAGTCACCCTGAATCTTTCGCGTCGCCTTGAAGTTCACCTTGAAGCTCTGCACACTCCTCTCCTTGCAGAACGCCAACACCGGCGGCTCCACGGACATCTCGACACCGGCAGGAGGCTGGAAGAAGGCCTTGTACAGAGCATTCGGCTGGCCGACGTTGGTGACGGTGCGCACAACGGTCGCAGATGTCTTCAGATTAGGAATGGTGATCGATGGGAGGTTCAGGTCTGGTAAAGATGCTTTAGGAGTTGTGCAGCTGCCGTTTGAACCTAATCCTCCCATGCAGTTGAAGAAGTTGAGGTAATCCGATGCACTGATGTCGTATATGAGGCCTGGATCAGCTGCCTTGATCGGATTCACAAACCCTGCTCCGTAGTCAAAAGGATCGGCAATCTTTGCGCGATATCCATCTGCTTGTATTGGGATCCCATTGTTGTCAGTTGTAAGAGCTGCAAGACAGACAGTTTTGAAACTTCAGTCAATTACTGACTTGTTCTCAATATTGGTGCAACAACCTCAATTATGTGTACAACAGGAAAGGTTAAGGGCCCGCTTGAATAGAATAGTTCCTCTCGAATCTGAATTACCAGTTGTCATGAGTGCAGATTTCAGGGCTGCAGGTGACCAGTCGGGATGTAGGGACTTGAGCACGGCGACGATCCCGGATACATGAGGGCTAGACATGGATGTTCCAGAATCAAAATGGTAGAAAGCACCTAGACTTTTGTAAGCAGGGATTTGTGGTGCAGCAGCAACAATGGAAACACCAGGTGCAGCAATATCAGGCTGTTAATTTCATAGTGCAACATATATGTTAGCACCTTAAATAACTATTACCTCCGTGCCAAAATATGTCGTTCTAGGATCTGTGTTGGTCAAACATTTGTAGATTTGACTTTTGATATAAAAGAATTACGTAGATTGACGAAATGAAATTGATGTCACTAGATCCATCATTAAATATACTTCATAATATATAATTATTTTTATTTGAAAATATATCATGAAAATAAATTCATGATGGATCTAGTGACATCAATTTCATTCCGTCAATCTTGGTAATTTTGTCCAATAGCAGAAGAACAGCAAATTGCTGGTCAAACTGCAGTTAATTATTTTGTCCTAAATGACTTATATTTTGACACGGAGGTAGCACTGGAATGCTGTCCATAGCACAAGAACAGCACAAAGGACTTGGAATGTATGGTATGAAATCATTATTTGCATCAAGCATGCATGCTTAATAAATTACCTTGAGAACTCCAGGATAGACAGGGCTAGGCCCCCTTGAAGAGAAAAATGCTATTTTGGGGGCTGGAACTCCTGTTCCAATCGTTGTTCGAGCAAAAGATATCTTTACTTTTGAGCTATCAGTGTACCTGTACTTTTTTGCATAGTAAAAGGAGAAAGCATGATACTTGAACATTAGCTAGCATCCTCACATCCCAAAAAAAAGGGAGTGTCTATACAACATTCGACTGTTTTTTAGGATAAAAACAGTTAAATTTTGAGCCGTTAGATGGAGATCCAACGCCTTAGATCATTTTTTTTGGAGGGGGTCATTTTTTTTGGAGGGGGGTTTGTATGGGTGGATCCGTTGGATGGAGATCTAACGTCCCAGATCAATCTGACTGTTTTTGTCCTAAAAAACAGTCGAATGTTGTATAGCAATACTCAAAAAAAAAAGAGGACGAAGTTAATTATATATACATGTACTTACTGCTTCCAGTACTGCAAAATCTGGTTGGAGATCTCGAAGTCAACGACAACACATGGAAGCGAGCTGCATGTTGTTTCCGAGAGACTCAAGAGGTCTGTGCTCCATTGTGAGTATATGATTCCTTTGCCTCCTTTTTCGGCCAATACCGATGGAATATCTTGATAGTCGGGCTGTAGAGAAGGGGGTTTGGGTGTGACGCAGAAGACGACCACCCCTTCTATGTCCATGCCAGTGCGTCGCATGACCACCCCTTCTATGTCCATGCCAGTGCGTCGCATGGCATGTGCTGAAAGTGCCCTAAGGGAAACAGTGGGTGGAAGTCATCGTCATGTGGCCCTCCCATGGCCGTGAACAAGGATTGCCCCTGTAAGGATCGAACAATCATATGGAATGCTGCACTGTTCATGTTTTAAAAGCACAAAAATATGGACTTTTTGAAACTTTTCGATGCATTTTTGGAATTTAATTGAGCCTTCTCTAATATTATGAAAAACCAAAAACATATTAAAAGAATAATTATATCGAACCAATCAGCACTGGAATAAAAATCTATACCAGTTGAATATGGTCGACCAACAAAAGATCATTTCTGATACAAACACTGGACTGAATTGAAAACCTACAATGATTCGAATCAAAATGTAAATCTAAATATGAAAAGGGGATGATAAAACCCTAACTCTACTTGGGCTGCCCATTTGGAGCATATACTGTGCGCATTGGTTACCTAGAGTTCAATGTCTTGTAACGCCCAGCGGTTATAATTAGTCAGGCAGGTTAATGTCAGACAAACTATTGTAAAGGTTTTGTTTATAGCAACTCAGTCTTGTTGTTTCCATTGCATGCATGACAAAACAAGCTGCTACATCTTGTGGGCAAACTCTATATCCTCTGCAGATTGTTACTTAACTCTATTCGAACAATTATACTCTCGGTTATAGGTATTGTGAAAGGGTGACATTTGATTAGACTTGTTTTCAAAACTAGATTTGGATAGGATGAAATTATTAACTTTGAAGCGTGGATGGAACCCTCTGTAGTAATGTTTAGCCCTGGGTCATTGCAACCCAGAAAATGATATTAGCCCTGTGGATGAAACTATTCTCAGTTAAGTTGGTGAATGGAACCTTCTCTATTTGTATAACCATTAATTGTTCATTAATAATTTTTTTTTGAGAACACATAAAAGGCTTGAGTGTCTTTGCATTAAAGATAGAAGGAGTAACAACCAACGGACAAATGTTTTACAACGCAGGAACGAAAAATGAAGGTACTTGCCAAATGAAAAACAAGAAAAGAGAAAACACAAAAGCCTTTTCTGTTAGGAAAACTGGTTTAGTCAAAATGCTAGATGATGTTTGGAAACTAGCCTATGTCTTAAACACAAAAGAAACCCAATTCTCCCTTGGATGCCTGGCTGTACAGTAATGCCAGTGGGCACCGGGAAGGTAATGCGGGTCCCAACACAACATACCACAAGCTTCTGGTTGTTCCCGAGAATGATAGCCGTGGGGAACTGTCGATCAACCGTGGTTGCTGTAACGGTGAGTAGCCATGGCGACGAGTTCTCCACTGTTTGCGCGGTAGGTCCATCGTTTCCAGCTGAGTGCACGACAGTGATGCCGTTCACGATGGCGTGCAATGCTCCTGGAGTCTCCGTCGACGGGCCACCGAACGATAGAGATAGGACGTCAACACCGTCGTGGACGGCGTCGTCCATGGCTTTCAGTATGCCTGCATCAGAGCAGGAACGTTCACTCAGGCTCAGGTATGCACCCCAACAAACCTTGTACACGGCTATCCGGGCGCGAGGTGCACCCCCGCGAACGGTTCCGGCCGCCAGCCCGCGAAAGCTAGCATTGTGGACGATGTTGCCGCCGGCCGTTGAGGCCGTGTGGGTGACGTGTCCATAGGCGTCCCTTGGAGACTTGAACTCTCCTATGAACAAGCTTTTATCGACGTCGCCTTCGGCGTACCACCGCGCGCCGATGAGCTTCCGGTTGCAATTGTGGGGGCCAAATGAGACGCCGGTTTGGCAGGTTCCCTTCCATTTGGAAGGAGGGGGTCCATAGCCATCATCAGCAAAGCTTTGCGACTCTGGCCAAATACCTGAAATATATACTCCAATGATGGTGATCAAAGTTTTAATTATTTGACTGTCTCTGTTCTAAAACGATATCTACTTTAGAACGGACGATCGATGTAGTAGTATTTATTTATGCACGGAATAATAACCTGAGTCAAGGACACCGATAATGATGGTGATCAAAGTTTTAATTATTTTTGCAAGTAGCCCGTTTGGCTGGCTGTGGTCCATCCCAAGGAAATCCCAGCTTCGAGTCGTATGCATACGGTGGATCTGATTCTTCCGCACGCTCACCACAATCCATCATTCTCTCAATGATTGTTATCATGGTGTGATAAACAAGCAACTAGCTATAATCAGGGTTTATCGTTTCCTTTTTGGATCCTCTGAAACAAGTTTTATTCGGCAAAAGTTTGGCTGAATTTGACCCTATTTAAATTTTGTTCAAATTTTATCTAAATTTTGGTTAAATTTCATTAAAATTCAAATGATATTTGAATTTTTTGTCCAAATTTTTAAACGAAATGAATGAAATTTCGTTCTTTCATTCCTCTCGATGACCTTCGAAAATTTTCTAAAACCGAATGATTTAACCCTGGCTATAATTAGAGAATCGGTTACCTTGTATCTTTCTCGCTTGTGATTTTGTGAGCCTGGCAGAAAAGCCTGAGAAACTGTATTTGTAGCTGTAGACAATCGACTCATGAGCCTCCTCCTTGCTTCAAAACCATAAAATTGCCGTACATTAATCAACTTGGGTAATGCTAAGATACATATAGGCTGGGTTCGTTTCAGCTTGTTTGTGGCTTATGGTTATACTATTTACAGTAACTAGCTTTTAAACAGTGCATGTTTTCAAACCGGGGTCAATAGAAAAATTATAGTAAAAAGTATACTGAGTTTAACTGTATCGGCCAAAATCACATGCGACTATTTTTCTCTACGCATTACCTCTCGCGAATAGACAGAATTCAAATATTTAAGCCATCAGTCTAAAAGAATTCACCCATATATATACACTAGTTAGAGACCTGTGCATTGCAACGGAATCATAGAAATAGTGAGACGAAACTTACTGCCTGACCAACTTCACACATCAAATATTAAAGAGTAAGCGATAGAGATGGAAGGGTGGTCATAATGCGTGAGGAGATGGGGAAAGTGGAGGGGGTGGACGGTTGTATCCAGAAAGAGAGAGAAGAGGAGAGCGATGAATGGTCCAGATCAAATCGGATGGATGTAGAGAGGGGAGAGGAGAACGCACCAACGACCACCAACTCCTCTTTATATAATAGTAGAGATATACACATATACATATACAATATTTTCTAAAGTTGAAGAAGAGAAATTTATACAATTCCCCTTTTTCTGCAAGGAGTTTCCCTTACTGTCATTTTAATCACTTCTTCTATTTCAGATTATAAGCCCTTGCGTACGAATTTCCTATCAGATCTTTCTAAGGCAACTTTTACTAAAATTATTTATTTAATTGCAATATTCATGCCTATATATAACTAATAGTATGCTCTTCTGCCAAGACATCTTAATTAAAAACTCTCCCCATTTCATTTTGCGTTTCATCTTGTTTTCAAATATAAGGCCTCCATGAAAAGCAAAGGTGCATTTGAGCAACACTTTCCTTCTTATACCTATACTAATAGTGTTATATACCTATACCAATAGCGCTATATACCTTTAATGTTCCAAAATAGATGCACGTCGCCCCAGAATGTGTGCAGTAAACCTTTTAAAAAATTTTAGTAAACCTTTTAAAAAAATTTATCACTAACATAGAAAAAAATTGTAGGACTACTGACGTTCAAATTATATGAGTAGAGTTATCATCAAAAGCACTTCCATGTTGTTTCATTTTTAACAACTTTTTCTGCCACATAATCACGAAAGTAATGGTCTGTCTCGAGCAGTAGCAGTGCAGAGGGACTCCATACCTTCCGAGAATGGAAGCGAGCATGTCATGGTGTGAAGCAGTGACGAGATCTGCATCTTCATGTCGTCTCTCCCCGAGGTAGACGATGTATATCTGGCGACCATTAATTGCAAGATTGATAAGCATGCATCGTTGTGCTTCGTTAATTTGCAAGATTGATGAAGATGGTCATGGCGGCTTACTTGTCTTTGTTCGCCAGGCTGATCAAGCCCGTGAGACCATTTTAATTGCAGCGAAAAGCGCATAAGAGAGAGCACTACTAGGGACAGAGCTTGTAGCTTTGAGAGCCTCGTCATGTTTTTCTGCTCTATTATTGCAGCACAGGGCTCTAATGCAACTGCATGCTTTCCTTTTTTATACTGAGCGAACCAGCGTGTATACCCATAAGGATAAAATGTAAGCACTGCAGACATCACATGGATGCAGTTAGGAGCAGGGTTCACAGAACCGGAACCGAAACCGGTAATCCTTGGAATTTATCAGAAAAAATTAAAATCGGTCAAAATCAGACCTTAGAATTATGAACAGGACATAACTATTGGTCAAGTCCTTGATTAATATCGGTCACACTCAGGTCTTCCCACTTGCTCTTTTCGTCTTCCCACTTGCTCTTTTCGATAACGCTCCTTGCACATCAGAGCTTGATGTATCCATCAATCGTCGTCCAAATGATAAAGCCATTCTGTAATGCGCCACTAGTTCTTGCCGGTTGAGAAAGCACGGTCTACTGTGGCTGATGCTAATGTTATAACCAGGGAAAAAAATTTCGGCCGAAATTTCGGTCCTTTTGGTGCTGAGCGAAATTATCCCGTTCCGGTCAAAAATTTCGTATGTATTTGTATGTATTTCAGAATCGGCCCGGGCGAGCCTCACGCCCGCAACCGCACGGGCCGCACGCACGACGCACAAGCCCAAATGCGCAGCCCACCAGTCGTCCCCCCACGCCGCAGGCCGCACTCGCGAAAACCCTAACCCCAGTCCCCAGCAATTCCCCAATTGCATCCTCTCCCTCCCCATCTTCTCACCGAGCGGCGGGCGGCGGCGAAGAAGAGCGGCGGGCGGCGGCCATCCCCATCCTCCACGGGGAAGAAGAGCGGCGGGCGGCGGCCATCCCCATCCCCAATCTCCACCGAGCGGCGGGCGGACCTCGGTAGTCGACGGCGGCGCAACTCCCTCCCCGAGTGGACGGCCGGCGGTGGCGAGTGGAAGCACATGAAGATGCGGCGTTGAAGGAGAGGAGGAAGGGCGGCATGGGAAGGTATTTATCTCAATTCTCAAATTTTGGTTAAATTTCATCAAAAATTGATTTTTTTTTCGTCCGAAATTCGAACGAAATGAACAAAATTTTGTTCTTTCGTTCCTTTCGCCTGCAGCCGAAAATTTTTTGCATCCGAAAGATTAAACCCTGGTTATAACCCATGGGGATGCATTGGAAACTGTCCTAGGAGCAGGACCACAGTTCTGCCATTTGCCACAGCGTGCAGAGCTTCAGGGTATTCAGATATCAACTCCATCATGTATGGCATGATCAATTGCCTGCATGACAGCTGCATCGTTACATCTACCAGCCCCCCAGTAAACAGTCGTCGTGAGGGACGCCAGCTGCAGTCGACGCCGTGTGTGTTCCATGGCCATTGAAGTCCCTAGCAGATTTGTATTCGGTCGTTCAACTGTCCCGATGACTGGTTGTAGTGCAGTCCAAGGAAGTCCCAGCTCCGAGTTGAATGCACGGGGACTGCCGTGTTTGGCTTTATGCTGAGCACCTCAGGCGGCTCTATCAAATAGTACAAAAATTAAGATCATGAGCAAATTAATGAACTTGACATTCAATCCTTATTCCATCCTTTTCCAAATAGGTGACGTTGTAGAATTTGTTAGAAATAATCAAGACTTGTTAGAAACTATCTAGTGCTAGTATACGTTCAGAGTCCGAGTCGGATCAAATTGGTTGTGGTGCTCATCCAGAAGTCTGGTTAGAAGTTCAGATTTAGAGTATGTAGGATCGGAAATGGCAAGAGAGGGGGGAGGGGGGGTGAATGGTGCCTTAAAAAATTGCCCCGAAATATCCACATAATTTTCTTCAATAGCTATAGAAGCTATGAAGAATGAGGATAAGAACGCTCACTAAAAATTGAAGCACACAGCAGACAACAGAGCAAAGAAGAGTATCAGAGCAGAGGGGCCGGTCTGACCACTATGGTGGAAGCGGTCTGACCGCCGGACTCTTGCCGGTCTGACCGCCTATGCCCACCCGGTCTGACCGCAGATGTAAACCTGGTCTGACCGGTGATGAAGGTCCGGTCTGACCAGAACCCAAACCAGCGAAGGCAGACAGCAGAGCAGAAAAACTGAGGTTTTGTCAGCACAGTAAATAGTGTAGGATGAACCTAATACAGAGAATTGATTGCATACTAGCTGAGCTTCTCAGGACACTTCAACAGAACTTCAAATTAAATAAAGGATTGATATCAGAACCAAGAGATCACAAACAAAAAGACAACAACCTAAAAACTGAACTGCAAACTGAAAAACCAAACAGAGAACATGACTGAGATCCAAAAAGCTTGTGATTTTTGAACCCTTTGATCCTGAGGTTTTGATCTCATCATAGTAAGGCCCTCAACTAGAAATCACAAACCAAGTCACTTCTCAACAAGAAAATCATGAGAACAAAGATCCTCTTCTCACTGAAGCAGAAAACCCTAGAAATTTTGAAAACTTGAGAATCTGAAATGTTGAAAACTTGAGAATCTCTTGTCTTCCGAGCAAGAGACTTCAAATCTCAACAAGAAATGGCCTCACACTTGGACAACTCAAACCAAAACAACCCTTTTTCTTGAGACACAAGAAGAACCAAGGTTGCTCTGCCTCCAAACCCTAGAAATGGATAAGCAAATGAAGTTGAGGCGCACAGGAGAAAGAAACCAATACACATTGAATCTGCCTTTTGCTCTCGGGAATGGATTGGCCTAATAACCATGAAGATATTCCCAGCTCAGAGATAATCATTTTGTAGCAACTCAACAAAGATTCAGCTCAAGAACCAAAAGAGGCAGAAAAGAGCTGTGAGCAGCGGGGAGAAAGAACTGAAGCAAAACACAGAGTGAAACTAGAACCCAAACAATCTCAAGCTCAAGATTTCTTATAGAGATACAGAGACATGAATGATTACAAGAGTGTTCTTCTACATTCATCTCACACAAGATCTCACATCTTGATCAAACACACACACACACGGAGACACACCACAAAACTCAGGAACAGGGAACACACTCCAGCCACTCACATCCTAGAGTTCACAACACAAGACTCACACACGAGAGACAAAACAAGAATACAAGACACAAGCCACCAGACTCACACACTCAAAAATGGAAAATCAAGAAGTGACAGCCAAGACCCACTCCATGACACACACACACATGGGAGAAGGGGGAACCAGGATGGAGGGAAAACAAGCACACACTCTCCAAACCCTAAACCTCTCCTTTTATAGCCTTCCGCTACCGGGTTCCATTCACTTCGCCCATTAGCAAACTCAGTGCTCTACCCGTGAGCTCCAACCGAATCCGCTTCCATTTTGCAGCCTTGCGCATTTTACCGAAATGCCCCTGCTGCACCTTCCTGGAAGCTTCCTCTTTTATTGTTGTCCACGCCTCGCAACCACTTCGAACGCTCGCCGTCTTCAACATCTCCCGACCGCTTTGACCTCAGCACCGCCTGTGCCTAGTCCGGCCATCCATGCCTCGCCACGACCTAGCTTCAAAGTCCTGCAGCCATCACAGACAAGAATACATCACATAGCACCACTTGAAACAGCATAATCATACATTAGCATTAGTGAAAGGTACTCAAGCATGAAATACCCAAAACAAACTCAAACTCTCTAACTCAAACGTCAATTACTCATCACAAATATGGGGATACCTCCACATGGTTGAGTTTGTTTAAAATGAAAAAGAGTCACACATGGCCTAAAAGAGAAGCAAAGAGATTCAAGACCATGTTGACAAAGGAGCAAAAGAAAGAGCATGTTTTCCTCAAAAGCTCCAGAAAATTCCCTTGAAATGGCTTTTTCTCCATTATTCTCTCCCTTTTGGCAATAAAATCATCAAGATGCATGGAGGAATATAGATCATGATTTTGGATGGAATGGTTGAATATTATTTATTTTAAGCATGATGAGCCATGAAGATTATCCAAAATGACCTTGAAGTATTACACCAAGCCATAATATATAAGAATGCTATCAAGATCATGAATATGCATGTATAGACAAGCTAAACCAAATAAGTCATAATCTGAGAATTAGTCGAATTTCTTAGCATGTCAAGTCATTCAAGAGTATAGTCTAGCTAAAGGTATCTAAGGATGATGTAAGCCATATCAATAATCTAAGTGGGACCAAGAAGCTAGTATTGAGTCATTTTAGAGTGCTACAAGTTCAAGAATGAATACTACTTGGTTCTTTTGTAATTAAGCTAATTTAGCACAATTGACTTGTTTTTCTTTTTAGAAACTCATGGTTGTTTCCAACCAAGATTGTTGTGTAGTCATGTGCTAGATCTCAATCCTTATGCGACTACTCCAAGCTAGAAGCTTAAGAAGATAATCTTGGTCATCCAAAACTCTCCCTGAGTTCATGCCTAGTGCAATGGCAAGCAGTCTCATGAGAAAGAATTGGTAAGATCAGTTCTTTCGCACAAAACATATCTTTTTGCTTTTGCTGAATTTAGTTCGAGAACAAAGAGTTAATAAAAACTCATGCTTCATAAAGGAACTAGCATAACTCAATCTAAAGCTCAATAAAGATTCAAGACTTAATTAAGCCTATTTGACATGGCATAAATAATAAAAGGATAACTAAAGACAGACTAGTCTCAAGAGCTAACATGACATGATTTAATTCAAGTTGTGCATTTTAATCAACTTATCATGGCAAAGACTAGACTACACAAATAAAGTCATGATAAATCTAGCAATTTAGCACAGATTATGGCAAGATGTAAAGCAGTTGATTCATGTCATATAGGGATAATAATCAAGGCTCCATGCTGAATGATAGAAATGCAAGAAAATCCAGCTCCCCCTCAACAATAGATGCACTTTTAGTTCAAGTTGAGTTATGTCAATATTAAGATCTAGCAAGTCCCAAATGAACTCCCCCTGAACCAAAGCTATAAAGCGAGAAGCTGGCAAGAAAAACAGAAAAGGCAGTCCTTAAAGCATAGATAAAATATAGAGAATATTATGGCTCAGACTGACTCTCATCTACCCCATATGACGCTAGGACTATCAGCTGGTCTTCTAACACATTAAGGAGTAAACATGTTCCCTGTCTACCCAAGGGTGGCCCAACCCTTGCTAGAACCTATAAGAAGTGAGTGAACTCAATCTTGTGAGAAGAGAGATAACTAATAAGCAGCATCCTAGAATCACAAGATGAGAGGAAGAAGTTTAAGTAACTAGGCAAGAGAACCACTCTAACCTATGCTACAAGGACTAACCCAAATGCACTCCTATACAATGCAGCAGAATGAAACAGGAGCATATAAACAGGATAAAACATGAAGCACAAAGCTCCCCTTCACAACAGTCCATACGGACAGACCACCCCAAGCTCTGCCCGCAAGGCTGAAAACCTAGAACTATCCAAAGGCTTAGTAAAGATATTAGCCAACTGGTGGTCACTCTCAACAAACTAAAGCACTATGTCACCTCTCTCCATATGGTCTCTAAGGAAGTGATTCTGATATCAATGTACTTGGTCCGGGAGTGTTGCACTGGGTTCTTGGCAATGTTAATAGCAGAAGTGTTATCACAAAATAGTGAAACACTGTCTACAACTAACCAAAGTCCCGCAGGGTTGAAGCCATCCAAAGTACTTGGCTGCAGCAACTGGCAGTAGCAACGTACTCGGCCTCTGCGGTGGACTGTGCAACACCAGACTACTTCCTAGAAGACCAGGAAACAAGAGAAGTGCCAATGAATTGGTAGGTGCCAGAAGTGCTCTTCCTGTTTATCCTACAACCAGTAAAGTCTTCGTCCGAGTAGGCTCTAAGAGAAAGACAAGAAGACGAAGAGTACCAAATACCATAATCTATGGTAGCTCGAAGGTACCGAAAGATGTGTTTCACCGCTTGGCGGTGAGATACGCGAGGAGAAGCCTGAAATCAAGCACACAGACACATAGAGAAGTATATGTCCGGTCTCGAGGCAGTGAGGTACAAGAGGGAACCGATCATGTTGTGGTACTCCTTCTGATCAACTGGCTCGCCATCCTCATCTGGATCAAGTGTAGCAGATGAAGCCATCGGAGTCGACACTGGCTTGCCATCACTCATATCAAAGCGTTTTAGGAGGTCACGAGTGTACTTGCCCTGATGCAAGAAGGTACCCTCCCGAGTCTGCTTGATCTGGAAGCCAATGAAGAAGCTCAACTCGCCCATCATGCTCATTTCAAACTCTGTACTCATGACATCAAAGAACTGGGAAACAAGAGCATGAGAGGAGCCGCCAAAGATGATATCATCGACATAAATCTGGACGAATAGAAGGTCATTGCCATGCCTGCGAATGAACAAAGTCTTGTCTACCTTACCCATCTCAAACCCATGACTCAGTAGATAGGACTTAAGCCTCTCATACCAAGCTCTAGGGGCTTGGTTAAGTCCATACAAGGCTTTGGAAAGCTTGTAGACATGGTTTGGGTATTTCGGGTTCTCAAAACCTGAGGCTGCCTAACATAGACCTCTTCTTGAATATACCCATTGAGGAAGGCACTTTTGACATCCATC
Organism: Dendrocalamus latiflorus; assembly: GCA_017311315.1. Lineage (NCBI taxonomy): Eukaryota > Viridiplantae > Streptophyta > Magnoliopsida > Poales > Poaceae > Dendrocalamus > Dendrocalamus latiflorus. The sequence goes on along the minus strand of CM029637.1, from coordinate 2,051,533 downwards.
TAGTAAATCTTGAAGCCCTTAGACGCTGCGAATGCAAGCAAGATCCTAATGGCCCCTAGACTAGCTACAGGGGCAAAGGTCTCCTCAAAATCTAGACCCTCAACCTGGGAGAAACCTTGAGCTACCAATCTAGCCTTGTTTCGAATGACTACCCCATCCTCACTCTGCTTGTTTTTGAACACCCACTTAGTACCTATGACATTATGACCTCTAGGGGGCTCAACAAGCGGCTAGACCTTGTTTCTCTCAAAGTTTTCTAACTCCTCGTGCATGGCATTAACCCAAGACTCATCAGAAAGAGCATGACTAACATCCTTGGGCTCGAAAGAGGCAACAAATGCAGAGTGGAGACAGAAGTGAGACATGCCAGACTTTGAGCATGTGACTCGCTCAAAAAGATCTCCTGTCATCTGCTCTGAAGGATGATGTTTTTGGATATGACCGGGAGGTCCTGGATGAGAAGAAGAAGTGGCCTCTACCTAGAAAGAAGTCGAGTAGCCTAAAAAGATCCCATCACAAGATCGTGACTCGAACTTATCTAGGTTCCCAAATTTCAGAATAAAACACTTGCAACCAAATACGCAAAAATGAGAGACACTGGGCTTTCGCCCATATCTCAAATCATAAGAAGTGCGATGAAAGTGTGCCCTCAGAAAAACTCTGTTTGAAACATGACATGTGGTGGCTATCGCCTCAGCCCAAAACTTCCTAGGTGTAGAGTACGGTTCTTCCTCTCCACAACACCATTTTGCTGGGGGACACGCAGCGAAGAGAACTAGTGCTCTACACCTATCTCATCGCAAAACCTCTCAAAGTAGGAATTCTTGAACTCCATGCCATTGTCACTGTAGATCGCTCGTAAGGTACCCGGGAGCTCAATAGAAAGCCTACTAAAAAGACCCCGAAAATGGGCAAATGTCTCATCCTTCGAGGCTAAGAAAAATACCGAAGAGTACCTCGAGAAGTCATCGACCACAACAAGAATGTACCACTTCCCTCCTGCTGACTGCACTCGAGTTGGACCAACTTTGTCCATGTCGAGCAGCTGTCCTGGTGCATCAGTCATAGTCACTGTGACCGGAGGATGAGAAGCGGCAACCATCTTGCCGTGCCGGCAAGGAGCGCAAACTAGATCTTTGACCATTTTGAGTTTAAGTAGACCACGAATGAGATCGTGGCCGCTAACTCGAGTCAAATGGTCAAATCCAATATGACCAAATCTCCTACGCCAGAAAGTAAGGTCACGGGACTCAGAAGCAACTAAACACCTGAGAGGATCACCAGAAGACTCAACAAAATCAGCACGAAAGATCCTCCCATATCTAGAAATCTCGCAAACCAGACTCCCCGAAGAATCAAGAATTTTGCAAGCATTTTTCTTAAAGCTCACCTCAAAATCATCATCGGTAAGCTGGGAAACCCAGAGCAAATTGTACTGCAGCTTACTCACTAAGGCAACATCTTTTAAAATGAAAGACTCATTAACTCGCACTGTACCTTTTGCGATGACGCGCCCAGAAGAGGCATCTCCAAAGGTGATCGTCTCATCACCTGGAGCTCGGGCAAAAGAAGAGAACCAACGAGAATCTCCGGTCATGTGTTGAGAACACCCGGAGTCCACAAGCCATACCTCTGCCTTCCCTGCCCGGCGAACCTGAGTCAACAAGAGAGCGATGGCTCAGTACTGGGATAAATCAAAAGAGATTTTGAAACCCAATACTGAGTCACACGATGAGCAGAAGAATTAGTCATACACGATTGACCTCTAACTACCCTACGCTCTCCGTCGCTCAGAAAGCCAGAAGGTTTATGAGCAGACCTGGAGCTGTTGTTGGCTTGACTACTATGGAGGAGCGAGTCAGAGCACCAGCAACATGCTGATCTCGCCGTGGGTAGCTATCTCGACGGGGAAAATGAGATCTACCCTCAGGACAGCGGATATCACGACCAGAGGCAAATCGAGGATGAAAATCAGAAAACTCAGAAAAATCAAGTCCTCGATGCTGCCCAAACACGTCAAGCTGATCAACCCTAGACCTCGTGTTGGTCTTAGGTGCACTCAAGGTCTGGGGCTAACCCTGAATACGCCTAAGAGCTTGAACACGGTCTCTCCGCGCGATCTTGGCGCGCCTGAAGCATCTCTCGATCATGTGTCCATCCTTCTGACAGAAAGTACAATGATACTTCACCTTCTGAGAGGTAGAAGTAGCATGATGGGGCTTCGCCTTTTGAGAGGTCGAAGCAACAGGTGTTACCACCTTACTGTCAGAGATCCCTTGGACAAAGCCTGTAGATTTGAACTCAACCTTTTTGGCTTTGGGCTTGACCTCGATCACACCTACTGCTATTGGTCTGAGAACAGTAGGTGGATGCTTCCTAACATCCTCAAGAAAATCATATCCTAGACCTTGATTGAATTTGCAAATCTTGAATTAGCTAGCTTTGAGTTGTGGCTGGCTACCCTTGCTTGTTGACTGGTAAACATGGAATGGAGGATTTCTGTTTGTTGTGCCATCACTTGTGCCATGGTAGGGGGTCCTAGTGGTTGTGGCGGCAGGTTCTGACCACAGCCACGACCTTTCCCATGAGCTAGGGTTCCTGGAGTTCGACCTCCTCCACGAGCTAGGGTTCCTGAAGCTTGACCCCTACCATGAGCAGCAGCTTTTTTGAGTGCTATCTAGAAATAGCTAAGGCTTTTTTAGGGCCAAAAAATGGGAGAAAACATATATGAGGGTTCACTAGCCCTCTACTAGCATAGCAGAAAAACCAATTTAAAAGAAAAGAGAAGCAACGCAATAAAAAGCATAAGGCCTAATATAGTTCATTACAAAACAGGGGGTTAAGTGTTACATGACTGCTAGACATGGCATAAATCCTATGTCAAGTCATGACACCAGATACACAACGTCCACTAAGTTGGGTACATAAGGGGGGTACAACTTAAGAGAAGGAAGTGCTTGCAACCCAAAGACTGCCTAGCAAGCACTGCTACCTAACCTACAACAGACTACTCCCTTGTGGAGTGGCTTCGGCCACAGAAGATGCAGTCCCTTGGGAGCAAGAGCGGGAATGAGAATGGCTTCGACTGATGCTGGGAGACCGGGAGCAAGAACAGGAGGGGCTTGAGCTATCGTTGGGAGACCGGGGCGAGAACGGGGACGAGAAAGACAACGCTTCCTGCTAGGTCCTCTGAGGTCGTTGTTGGGCGGTGGGTGCGTGCTCTTACGTGCCATGAGTAAGGTGCAGGGTCCCTAGCGCTGAGTCGGTGCGGGGCCTCTAGTGGCGGCGGTAGGTACTGGCACTGGTGCTGGTGCTGACACTTGGACTGGTGCTGGTGTTGATGCTTGGACTGGTGATGGTGCTGGCGTTGGAGCTGGTGCTTGAACTGATGGTGGCGAGGGTGAGGGGTGCACAGCCATAGACTGTAGGTGCTCCAGCCCGGCCTTGGTAGCAATCCGCTCGTGTTCTGCTACCGAGAGGATGACCTAGCAGTAGGTAAGCTAGGTGCGGAGGACATCCAAGTGCACGTAGCTGGAAGTTAAGAGCATCCGCAGCTGCCCAATCTCCTGTAGGGCATGGGCATAGGTGACTGCTATTGCCTCTATCAGCTAGATTTGGTGCAACAACAAGGGGTCATCTACCCTGGCATCGAGGCGCTCTAGAAGATACTCCCCATCGTGGATGCAAGGGAAGTGGGAGAAAGAGGACTGTCGCAGCCTCTCCTCGTGCACTTGGCACAGGTGGGTTGTTGCTAGACGTGCCGCGTCTTGGATGGAGTCCGAGAGGTGTGTCCGAGGGGGCTTGGTCATGATGGTGTGGGAATTGAGCTCCCTATCCCATGCATAGAGGAAAACATCTATGGTCCATAAGTCTCGGTTCTGGACCCGGGTCCTCCTACCCCTGAAGATGGATTGGCGGCTATACCCTAGGTACTACAAAAGCTGTCGCAGGAGTTCAACAAACTCCCCATCGTCCTCTCCGTGGGAGAAATGATCACACAAACCAACTGATGAAGCTTCGGCCATTTAAAAATTTTGAACACCAAGAGGTTAGAACATGTGAAAATACAAAAGAGAGTATAGAAGAGCAAGGAACTAAGAGGGATAAGTAAAGCAAGTACTATATTTTGCTAGAGTTTTTCTTAGTTCTTCAAAATAGAAATTAGGCCTTAGAACGCAACCAGCCTAACCAGGGTTTCTACAGCCGTATGCTCTGATACCAGCCCTGTCGGACCCGGATTTTATCAACCTGAAATCCTCTATGATCTCACCACACTATTACCTGAATCAGTAGATAGTGCTCATAGGTACATTGTTGGATCATTTCATATATGATAAATACCATACCATTACAATACCATAGTTCAAATGGACCGCGTCGGGTCGAGTTTATAATCGGGTCGTTAGGCTAAATGTTTGCATTACATAAAGTGTGAAAGTGGAAGCGAACGTGTAGACAAACGTGGTAAGGCACAACCTGCCATACGCAAGTGGCTGAGACAACTTAGGTACTACCGATATTAGCTAGAGACCTGACTAATATTGGAACCACCAACAAGTTAGCCTGGTCGGCTAGACTGAGGTGAGAGACAAGACTACTAAAGGCTACTCTAGTTTCCATCGTCTTCACCACCTTTAAGGCCATGTGGGTGCCGTGTCCATAGGCGTCCCTTGGAGACTTGAACTCTCCTATGAACAAGCTTTTATCGACGTCGCCTTCGGCGTACCACCGCACGCCGATGAGCTTCCGGTTGCAATTGTGGGGGGCGAATGAGACGCCGGTTTGGCAGGTTCCCTTCCATCTGGAAGGAGGGGGTTCATAGCCATCGTCAGCAAAGCTTTGCGACTCTGGTCAAATACCTGAAATATGTACTCCAATGGTGGTGATCGAAGTTTTAATTGTTTGACTGTCTCTGTTCTAAAACGATATCTACTTTAGAACGGACGATCGATGTAGTAGTATTTATTTATGCACGGAATAATAACCTGAGTCAAGGACACCGATAATGATGCCATCTCCATTTTTTTTGCTTTTGCAAGTAGGCCGTTTGGCTGGCTGTAGTCCATCCCAAGGAAATCCCAGCTTCGAGTCGTATGCATACGGTGGATCTGGTTCTTCCGCACGCTTACCACACCAGGCAGTGCTATATATGTAACGAAAACAACAATCCATCATTCTCTCATGGTGTGATAAACAAGCAACTAGCTATAATCAGGGTTCATCGTTTCCCTTTTGAGATCCTCTGAAACAAGTTTTATTCAGCAAAAATTTGGCCGAATTTAACCCTATTTAAAATTTCTTCAAATTTTATCTAAAATTTGGTTAAATTTCATTAAAATTCAAATGATATTTGAATTTTTTGTCCAAATTTTTAAACGAAATGAATGAAATTTCGTTCTTTCATTCCTCTCGATGACCTTCAAAAATTTTCTAAAACCGAATGATTTAACCCTGGCTATAATTTGAGAATCGGTTACCTTGTATCTTTCTCGCTTGTGATTTTGTGAGCCTGGCAGAAAAGCCTGAGAAACTGTATTTGTAGCTGTAGACAATCGACTCATGAGCCTCCTCCTTGCTTCAAAACCATAAAATTGCCGTACATTAATCAACTTGGGTAATGCTAAGATACATATAGGTTGGGTTCGTTTCAGCTTGTTTGTGGCTTATGGTTATACTATTTACAGTAACTAGCTTTTAAATAGTGCATGTTTTCAAGCCGGGGTCAATAGAAAAATTATAGTAAAAAGTATACTGAGTTTAACTGTATCGGCCAAAATCACATGCGACTATTTTTCTCTACGCATTACCTCTCGCGAATAGACAGAATTCAAATATTTAAGCCATAAGCCATCAGTCTAAAAGAATTCACCCATATATATACACTAGTTAGAGACCTGTGCATTGCAACGAAATCATAGAAATAGTGAGACGAAACTTACTGCCTGACCAACTTCACACATCAAATATTAAAGAGTAAGCGATAGAGATGGAAGGGTGGTCATAATGCGTGAGGAGATGGGGAAAGTGGAGGGGGTGGACGGTTGTATCCAGAAAGAGAGAGAAGAGGAGAGCGATGAATGGTCCAGATCAAATCGGATGGCTGTAGAGAGGGGAGAGGAGAACGCACCAATGACCACCAACTCCTCTTTATATAATAGTAGAGATATACACATATACATATACAATATTTTCTAAAGTTGAAGAAGAGAAATTTATACAATTCCCCTTTTTCTGCAAGGAGTTTCCCTTACTGTCATTTTAATCACTTCTTCTATTTCAGATTATAAGCCCTTGCGTACAAATTTCCTATCAGATCTTTCTAAGGCAACTTTTACTAAAATTCTTTATTTAATTGCAATATTCATGCCTATATATAACTAATAGTATGCTCTTCTGCCAAGACATCTTAATTAAAAACTCTCCCCATTTCATTTTGCGTTTCATCTTGTTTTCAAATATGAGGCCTCCATGAAAAGCAAAGGTGCATTTGAGCAACACTTTCCTTCTTATACCTATACTAATAGTGTTATATACCTATACCAATAGCGCTATATACCTTTAATGTTACAAAATAGATGCACGTCGCCCCACAAATGCTAGCCTTGGCAACGTCACCTCTATCCGGTGTCCCATTCAATGCTGGATTCTTACTATCCGCCTACACCAGTCTTCTGTGAGCCGACTAGAGGGTCTAGTAAATTATTCAGCCCAGCCTACATTTTGCGAGCTTGTGATTGCACTGTTGTACACGGAGAAGTCATTATAGGATTAAGTCCTTAATTTGTCCAGACAGTTCATTCAACAAACCACCAATTCTTGTGTTACATCCACATCCACCACTCTTACCACCTGCCCAGATAGGTATAGCAGGTTTTAAGGGTTTTGAGAAGCATAAATTAAGTTGTCACAAATATTCAACCACTTACATTCCGTGACTATCCCAAAATAAGTTTTCATGTTTAAAGATTGATGATCAGGGCAACTAGTGCCCTGGACTCTAGACAAGACCTTTGCACAGCATTTAATTTGACTTATAGTTATCGAGATTAATAGTGTTACCTAGGGTGACAAGATTCATTGATATTCAAGTTTCAAGGATGGGGTATTATATTACTAGATTGACAAGCAGGTGTTTAGCTACCTTATGAGTAACATACGTTTGCATATAAAGTAAAGCAAGCAGTTTTGATAATTTAAACAAACATAATTTCGCATGAAATATAGGCTCAAAATGATCAAAGTATTGACTTGCCTGGATTAAAAGCTTGGCGGTCCAGCACTGCTTCAATCGGGAGTTCATTCGCACCTTTGAACTCTACTCAGGAGAACATACCGGAAAAAGAACGCAAATGAGCAAACACAAATAAATACCAAATAAAATTCAACTAAACTCAAAATTGAACAAAACTAGTAGCAATAGGTAGGTCTTGATTTTATAAAAAATTTAGATACAAGTTTCATTAAATTTTAAGCTACGACGGGAGAGAATGAGCTCTTCAAAGTTTTATTTTCAGGAAAAATCCCCAAAAATAACAGAGGAGAGAGGAATGTCTCTCTGACAGGTTGAGCCCAAAAATTTTAAATAGTCTTCAGATTATTTTATGTTTTTGGTCTGGAATGACTGACATGTGGGCCCACTGTCAGTTTCTACTAGTAGCCAAATAAGACATTCATTAGTTGGGCTAATCACATGTGCTAATTAAATCACGCAGCTACAGAGATGTGCTACTGTCTCTTCCGTGCCATGAGGAAAGTAGAGCTGGCTGGTGGCGAGGAAGGCCACAATGGTGCAATAGCATCAGCAAAACAGGCTCCATGGCCTTGCGCGCACCCCTGGGAGAAGCGGAGCGACCCGATTTGGCCTGACAGCGGCGGACGACAAGCACAGCGGTGACCGGAATAGGGGAAGTACTAACCAGTGGAGCAAGGCATTAGAAACCAATTATCTGGTGTGGAGAATCTACTGGTGATTTTGAACACACCCGAGGCTATGGCAGTGGTCGGGGTGGAACCCAAGGTGCTAGCGATAGAGAACCTGTGCGGTGGCTTCGGTGCGAGCTCACCGGGGAGGTAGGAGAAGTCTGGCAGGGGTTAGGTCAGCCTCACAGGGTCCGGGAGAAGCTTCAGTCTCTGGGAATTGGGGCGGTGCTCAACGGTTTGCCAGGGCGGACGGACGCCGAAGTTAGGGAAGATCACGGCTGCTAGTGGCCTACAGGGAGAGAGAGAGCAATTAGACGAGGGAGGAGGGAGAGAGATTAATGGTCAACTCAGGGAGAAGCTCAGGAGGTCCCGAAGTCCACCGAGGGAGGCTGGCGACGAAGCCGGTCGAAGGCAGCGTGAACGGCAGAGGCGGTGGTGGGCTCACGTAAGTGAGGAAGGTGGAAGGGAAATCGAGTGGAGATGGTGGAGCGGGAGGGAGGCTCGGGCATCCTCTTTATAGGCAAACGGGGGAGGTTAGCGTTTCAACGTGGCTGCAGTGGGGGGCAACATGGCCAAGGCTCACCACAGTGGTGTAGAATGACCACAAGTATGATGGATGGTTGTGGCAGAGCACTTCTCAGCCTGGTGGCACTACTACAGAAATCCACATTACAAACGGTTCAGAAACGTCATCACAGACGGTTTTCTGAACCGTCTGAAATTATGGGTCAGTGATAATCCAAGTTATCACAGACGGTTTTTGAACCGTCTGTGATTGTCCAATATCACAGACGGTTTTTCATTAAAAACCGTCTGTGATTATCCGATATCACAGACGGTTTTTAAGTAAAAACCGTCTGTGATATCGGATAATCACAGACGGTTTTTAATGAAAAACCGTCTATGATATCGGACAATCACAGACGGTTTTTAATGAAAAACCGTCTGTGATATTCCTCCCCCCTATAACACAATCTATTTCTGTTTATTGGCTAGCCTTAGGAAATGCTAGCCATGCCCTCTGAAACAAGCAGATAAACAAGTATATGTATACATACAATTCACATCTCAATTCATTTGACAAACATCCAATTCACATCACATTTCATTCACAGACATAAGGCATCCATTTCGCAAATGAATTAATTGAAATGAAATAAAATATCCATTTACAAATTCACAATTACAGAGTGATAAGAGCAATAAAAAATCAATCTGCGCAGTGGAACTCTCCATCTGATCTTACAACTTTAGACCACAAAAACCAAATTAACTCTCCTCGAATTTTTGCTAAGTCCGCCTGTTCCAATGCAGATTTAGAGATGGGCGCAACCTGTAGATAGGAATATCAACGCGCGCACATATAAAACCTGACATGTATGAAATAAATGTGGGAAGATTGACAAACCTTAGAATTAGTGATCTTGGTGGAATCGAGGAGTAGTCTCATATGGTGGCACACGTAGTATCCACACGTGTTGCCCGGCTGCTGCTGGTGGCACTGCAAAAATTAGAATGTGTTAAATCAAGTGGCATTACTACTAAGTGTTGTATATGATTAATTAATGTGTAGCTAGCCAATTGATCGTGCAAAAATAGCACACCCGCAAGTGCACGGGCTGCCACTGAAATAGCGGCGAGTGTCGTGTTCTCCACAGGGACTAGACTGAGGCTAATGGTGCTCAGCTAAAGCTAGGTCAAACGAAACGAGGGAGAACTAACCCTAAAACGACTACTAAAGCAGCCAAACGAACGAACTACAGAACGAAACCTAACTCGCACAGACGAAACGACGAACGACTAAACAAACGAAGGACGACGGGACGAACGACCGTACGAATGGACGTCGTACGACCGAACGAACGACACGACGACTGACTACACGAAACACACAAACTACAACGACTACAAGAACGATGACACGACTACCGACTGAACACTACCACCGATCGACGATATAACTAACTATCGACCGCGAGAAGCACTGGAGAGAGTCTAGAAGCACGGAGGGAGTCGAGAGAGAATGAGAGAGGAAACGATCGATAGCTAACTAGACAACGACGGCACACTACAACACAAGCACAGAACTACGAACGACTGCACGACCTCGCTAACGACCAACCGCGCAGATAAGAAAAAGGGGAGGTCGAGAAGCACAAGGGAGGATTAGAAGAAAAGAGGGAGTCGAGATAGCACGGGGAAGGGAGACGGTCACCAGCTAGCTAATCCGTGCAGGACAACACAAAGACAAACACAGATTCAACTAACTCTGACATCTAACACAGAGAAACATTAACAGAGCTAAACAAAATCACATGAGCTGAACAATACTACCATTGCTAAACAAAATCCATATCCACTGTCATCCACAATCAAAATCACAGTGAACAATACTACCATTGCTAAACAACTTCCAACAGCATTAACAGATTACATAAACATCACAAAACATTGCACAGATCAAATATCACCATCACATATCACTGGTTAACATCCACAGTGCACAATAGAAATTAACAATCACTAACAGAAATTCAGTAACACAGTAATTGAGAACAGAAATTAGAGATGGAAGAAGTAGTGGAGCATGAACCGAGGGGAGGTGAAGAAGAGTCGGAGCTGATGTTGGTGCGGCGGAGTGGAGCCGAGGAAGGAGGGGTCGTCGGTGTCGAAGCTGCAGAGGAAGCCGGGGTCACGATGTGGACACCGTCGGTGGAGACGTGGAGCAGAGGTGCGGTGCTGATGAAGGAGAGCCGAGATGGAGGCGGCTCGGTCTCGGTGGTGGCGGCGCTAATGGAGGAGGCGGCGGCGCACGGGTGGAGAAGTAGCCGAGAAGGGAGGCGACGGTGGATATGGCCGAAGGTGGTAGATGGCGACGAGGTGGCCGGAGTAGTGGAGGTGGATTCGGTGGAGGAGAGGGATAGCAAGGCGGGTGGAGAAGGGGCGAGGGCGCGGTGGAGACGGGAGTCGATGGCGCCGGCAGATCTGGATGAGCGGCGCTTCGGTGGGAGGTGGCGGGTGAGAAGGCGGAGAAGGGTGGCCGGAGAGGAGAGAAAAGCAGCGGCGCCGACCGGAGGTGTGCAAGGCGGCGGCGCCGTGAGCAGAAGGCAGAATAGAGGGGACAGCGGCGCTCTGTGGTGGAGAGGAAGTAGGGGTCGATGAGATAGGAGGCGGCAAATGGGAGGCAGAGATGGTGGCGCGCAGGAGCTGGGAAGGGAGACGCGGTGGAGGAGAGACGGAGAAGAGGGGCGGCGGCGCGCGGGTGCTGTGAAGAAAGAGCAGGAGTGGGAAGATGGTGGCACGGGTGGAGTAGAGGGAGCGGCCGAGAGGTGGTGGCGGTGGCGAGCCGGAGGTGGTGAAGAAGGGAGGCGGCGCGGAGCGGTGAGAAGGTGGCGCGGTAGAGAGTGGCGGGTGGAGAGCAGTCGGCCCGGCGCTCGCCGGCTGCCGGACTTGGAGGAGAATCGTGGGGGAGAAGAAGAAGCCGAAGGGGAGATAGAGAAGAAGGACCGGGCTCCCAGGATTCCCAGGCGGCGGCGCTAGGGATTTGTGGCAGTGGGGGATTTCTGCAACTTTGCAATTTAGTCCCCATAGTTTCTAGGGTTTACAAATTGGTCCTTCTCCCTTTTCGATTCTTCCATTCTAGCCCTCCGGAACTCCGTTTTCTTCGCGGATAGGTCCTACGTGTCCGAGACGACATGTACATTTGTACAGAGCAGTCCCGGAATGCCAATTTTGTCGTTTATGCGCCTCGATCGCGCCGACCTGTGGAAAAATATATAAAAATGTAAAACGGTCCATTTCGAGCAATTAAATATGGAAAAATGTGTAAATGGTGATAATTGGTCCCGAAATGTGAAAAATAATGGGGGTAAAATGACGGATAAATATGTGTAAAAATGGCGCATGTCATACCCCCAAGCTTAAACTTTTACTTGTCCTCAAGTAAATGGCATGATATTATCGAACCCGGACAACAAGTAAACATGAGGGAAAAGACTAGTTAAATGCATGTAATAAGTCAAGAGGCATATAACAATGTAAAATGAGATCATGTAACTCGAGTTTTGAAGACCATCCAAGATGAGAATGAATATTCAAGCAAAGATCTCAAAGTGATAACTATAGCATTTAACCAAATCAAGTTACACACTCAAGTGTCGAAATACACTCAAGTGATGACATGAATTCAACCAAAATTGTAAGGCATCGGAACTAGGTATAACATCAAGAATGAGCATAGCAAAGGGTAATGCTAAGGCATATGCTATTTGAGATAAAGAGACTAACACTTGCATAATATTTATGAAAAAGCCCACACTTGAGCCATGATACCTTAAATTTTTGATGATTTTAAACAAGTTATAAACACACACATTGGGCACAAGTGCCGCTTATTCCTACCCTTGGGCTAGCTAGCCACTTATTCACACATTCAAACTTCATTTGGGCAAAACATTGCCACTTATTCAACACACTTTCAAACCAATGTGACATAGTCACTTATTTCACACACTCACACATTTCATCACAAATTTTTCTTTTTTTCTTATGATTAAGAATCTTTAACCAGTTTTCATTAATGCTAAGTAACACGTGTCCTGAGAAATGGAAACTTAGATAAATCAACCAAGTTATTGGCTCAAGATAGGACTACCCCTTTCACAAATTTGACATTCAAGTAAAGTATCTATATCTAAAATAACATATGCCAAAGCATGAATCCAAGATATGATCATTAAAGAGGTTATGACTAGAACCAATTCAATCCGCAAATGGTTAAAACACATGCGTAACTCGCAATGAATCAAATGCTATAGGATCACAAGGTTTCTAAGCACATCAAGGATAATAAACAAAACTCAAGATCTACAATATGATGCCAAGTGATTTAAGACATACAAGGAACTAGTGACAATATAGCTCAATGAAAATTTTGACATGACCTTTCTTGATTAATCAAAGCATGGGCTCACATGGCCAAGATGTACAATCAAGCATAACATGAGAGTAATAGTAAATGTCATATACATCGTGTAAGCATAATATGAAGCATAAGAATGACCATATATCATCAACTACACGACAATAAGATCAAATGCTCACAAATATAATACAAACATGCTAGAACATCATCATACACATACAAGTCCTCCCCCAAGCTTAAATTGAGCAATGAATCAAAAATGTGCTTAAGGGGGTAAGAAACAGCTCACCGGGTGTATATGATGTAGTGAAAGTAGACAAATCATCCCGTGGCTTCTCGCATATATAAGGATGAAGATCTAGCACGGGACCTGAAATAAAAAAGAAAGAAAAGAGGAGAAACCAACAAAAACTAACAAAAGATGTGGAAATACAAAGATAAAGGGATGCTTATTTGGATGTAGCGGGAGGAAGGCCAAGGACGGGACATGGAAAAGGCACATGTCCGCCCTCCTCATGAAGTAGCATGCCTCGAAATCCACCTGGATCCCAAGGAATGTCGACTCGAGTCAAGTCCACTCGCAGTCGATGGTACACAAGCAAAACCCTGCAAACAGCCTCAAAGATATGGCAAGTATGTGTGATAGGGTCGACGCCCTCTAAGTCATCAATCGAATATCCAATCATGTAGGCATATCGATAAAGTACATCATGAGGTCTATAGGTGAGATGAGCACAATCAGCAACAGAGTATGTCTCGTCAAGGCCAAGGAAATCAAACCTGAGGTGATCGGGGAAGAATTTCCAAACTACCTGAAGTGTAGGTGAAGAAGAATGTACGGTAGTAGAAACCTCCAGAGGGGCGATGTCGATGAAGGAAGTAGCTGGTGGTGGATCAATAGAAATGTGCTCCTCCTCGACATCGGAAGCAGCCCCTTCATCAAGATATGGAACCTCAGAACTCAAAAGCATATCCATAGTGAACTCATCATCAGGAGGTAGGTCCTCATCATCTAGCTTAGTGTCAACATAAGGATCATCAGAGTGGAGCACTAAGTCTGGCAAAACAGTGTCTATGCAACTGACCATATGCTCAATAGGAATTGTATCCTTATCATCGAAGATAATCAGCTTGAGTTCAGCCTGGTCACTCATGGAATATGGCTCTAAGATGTGCGTGTCAGCGGAACACGGAGATGTCTCTAGCACAAGCTCATCAACCTCATCTATCTTGTAGCACTGACTAGGAGACTGAGTAGATGGCTTCTTATGGTGATGACGTGGAGGATGTCTAGAAGCTGTAGGCTGACTCTGCTGAAGCACTAGTGGAGTAGGTGGAGTAGGCTCAACCAAAGTCATACCGCTCTCCGTGGTGACAGACTGGTAGTGAGCTAGAGAACTCGGGTAAGACTGTGAGGATGCCAAACTGTCACAACGGGAGGTCAAAGTGTGCATAGCCTCTCTAAGATCATGCAATTGGGCCATCAAAGTCTTCACACCACATAACTGTGACTCCAGATGAGATGTATGCAAAATAGACAGCTCGGGACTATAAATCTGATCATGATCAAGAGTAGGTAACTGCTGCTGAGGTGTAGCAGTGGAATGAAAACTATGCTGGTGCGAAGACAGAGAAGGCTGTGGCTGACTAGAGCTCAAACTGTACTGATCCATATGATGCTCAGGCGCATGCACTTCGGCTGTCAAAGAATCCGAACAAGGCTTCTCATTGTACCACTGGAATTGATGGAAAGCCATGTTCTCAATAAGAGTAAATGCATCATCAAGTGTCTTGTTTGTAATTGCTCCACCAGCTGCTGCATCAACTAAAGATCGTGTGGCACATGTCAAGCCTCTGTAGAAGATCTGCAGAACAAGCCATCTCTCTAGACCATGGTGAGGACATCTCCTGAGCAAAGCCTTGTATCGCTCCCAAGAATCATATAAACTCTCTCCATCATGCTGAGCAAAACTGAAGATCTGATCGCGGATCTCAAACTGTCTGGATAATGGAAAGTATCTCTCCAAGAAAGCACATGACAGCTGATCCCAAGTGAATGACCTCGATGGCAAAGAATAATACCAAGTACGAGCACCATCTCAAAGAGAGAATATGAATAATCTGCATCTAATAGTGTCCTGAGAAACCCCATGGTACTTAATAGTATCAGAATACTCCAAGAATGTGTGAATGTGCTCATAAGGGTCCTCGCTGGGTAATCCTCCAAAACGGGTCTCCTGAACCAAGGCAATCAGACCAGGTCTCAACTCAAAATCATCGACCTCAAATACTGGCAAAACCGGCCCTGACATAGCACTCTGACTACTCGGAGCCCAAAGATCATGAACTAATGCCATATCCTCAATATATACCTCTATCGATCAACCTATGGGAAAAGATAAGAAAAACCACAAAAAGAAGTAGAAATAGCTAGGAAAAGGGTTAAGGGTTAGCGATATATCACAAATATGAACAATGACAATATGAAAGACAAGTCAGCACAAACAAAACAAACAATGACCTAGTCTATAGCCTAACACTGTCGCTCTAAGCTAATCCCCGGCAACGGCGCCAAAATACTTGATCGTGCAAAAATAGCACACCCGCAAGTGCACGGGCTGCCACTGAAATAGCGGCGAGTGTCGTGTTCTCCACAGGGACTAGACTGAGCCTACTGGTGCTCAGCTAAAGCTAGGTCAAACGAAACGAGGGAGAACTAACCCTAAAACGACTACTAAAGCAGCCAAACGAACGAACTACAGAACGAAACCTAACTCGCACAGACGAAACGACGAACGACTAAACAAACGAAGGACGACGGGACGAACGACCGTACGAATGGACGTCGTACGACCGAACGAACGACACGACGACTGATTACACGAAACACACAAACTACAACGACTACAAGAACGATGACACGACTACCGACTGAACACTACCACCGATCGACGATATAACTAACTATCGACCGCGAGAACCACTGGAGAGAGTCTAGAAGCACGGAGGGAGTCGACAGAGAATGAGAGAGGAAACGATCGATAGCTAACTAGACAACGACGGCACACTACAACACAAGCACAGAACTACGAACGACTGCACGACCTCGCTAACGACCAACCGCGCAGATAAGAAAAAGGGGAGGTCGAGAAGCACAAGGGAGGATTAGAAGAAAAGAGGGAGTCGAGATAGCACGGGGAAGGGAGACGGTCACCAGCTAGCTAATCCGTGCAGGACAACACAAAGACAAACACAGATTCAACTAACACTGACATCTAACACAGAGAACCATTAACAGAGCTAAACAAAATCACATGAGCTGAACAATACTACCATTGCTAAACAAAATCCATATCCACTGTCATCCACAATCAAAATCACAGTGAACAATACTACCATTGCTAAACAACTTCCAACAGCATTAACAGATTACATAAACATCACAAAACATTGCACAGATCAAATATCACCATCACATATCACTGGTTAACATCCACAGTGCACAATAGAAATTAACAATCACTAACAGAAATTCAGTAACACAGTAATTGAGAACAGAAATTAGAGATGGAAGAAGTAGTGGAGCATGAACCGAGGGGAGGTGAAGAAGAGTCGGAGCTGATGTTGGTGCGGCGGAGTGGAGCCGAGGAAGGAGGGGTCGTCGGTGTCGAAGCTGCAGAGGAAGCCGGGGTCACGATGTGGACACCGTCGGTGGAGACGTGGAGCAGAGGTGCGGTGCTGATGAAGGAGAGCCGAGATGGAGGCGGCTCGGTCTCGGTGGTGGCGGCGCTAATGGAGGAGGCGGCGGCGCACGGGTGGAGAAGTAGCCGAGAAGGGAGGCGACGGTGGATATGGCCGAAGGTGGTAGATGGCGACGAGGTGGCCGGAGTAGTGGAGGTGGATTCGGTGGAGGAGAGGGATAGCAAGGCGGGTGGAGAAGGGGCGAGGGCGCGGTGGAGACGGAAGTCGATGGCGCCGGCAGATCTGGATGGGCGGCGCTTCGGTGGGAGGTGGCGGGTGAGAAGGCGGAGAAGGGTGGCCGGAGAGGAGAGAAAAGCAGCGGCGCCGACCGGAGGTGTGCAAGGCGGCGGCGCCGTGAGCAGAAGGCGGAATAGAGGGGACGGCGACGCTCTGTGGTGGAGAGGAAGTAGGGGTCGGCGAGATAGGAGGCGGCAAATGGGAGGCGGAGATGGTGGCGCGCAGGAGCTGGGAAGGGAGACGCGGTGGAGGAGAGACGGAGAAGAGGGGCGGCGGCGCGCGGGTGCTGTGAAGAAAGAGCAGGAGTGGGAAGATGGTGGCGCGGGTGGAGTAGAGGGAGCGACCGAGAGGTGGTGGCGGTGGCGAGCCGGAGGTGGTGAAGAAGGGAGACGGCGCGGAGCGGTGAGAAGGTGGCGCGGTAGAGAGTGGCGGGTGGAGAGCAGTCGGCCCGGCGCTCGCCGGCGGCCGGACTTGGAGGAGAATCGAGGGGGAGAAGAAGAAGCCGAAGGGGAGATAGAGAAGAAGGACCGGGCTCCCAGGATTCCCAGGCGGCGGCGCTAGGGATTTGTGGCAGTGGGGGATTTCTGCAACTTTGCAATTTAGTCCCCATAGTTTCTAGGGTTTACAAATTGGTCCTTCTCCCTTTTCGATTCTTCCATTCTGGCCCTCCGGAACTCCGTTTTCTTCGCGGATAGGTCCTACGTGTCCGAGACGACATGTACATTTGTACAGAGCAGTCCCGGAATGCCAATTTTGTCGTTTATGCGCCTCGATCGCGCCGTCCTGTGGAAAAATATATAAAAATGTAGAACGGTCCATTTCGAGCAATTAAATATGGAAAAATGTGTAAATGGTGATAATTGGTCCCGAAATGTGAAAAATAATGGGGGTAAAATGACGGATAAATATGTGTAAATGCTGATAATTGGTCACCGGGAAGACACATTCCTGAAGTTCGTGCAAGAAACCATGTTCCCTGGAAACCATCTTGGAGTTGAAGTTCGGAGTCATCTTGGAAACCATGTTTCCAAGGAACGTAAAGCCCAACGCCTCTCGTACGACCCGGGTGCTCCTTGTTTCCTAGGGCCGCGGAGAGCATATCATTCTCCCTTGTTCCCTGGAATGATCCCAGAGTAGATTGAAAACTCAGCTCTTCCTGCAAGAGCACGACATGTCATTTCAATTCGTACGAAGTTGTGGAGTAATTACAAGCTACGTAGTTCGATCGATATCTTACCAGGCGCTGGGACACTTGCTGGTCTGCAGGGTTTCGAAAGGAGACGTCCCCCGATGTCGTTGTAGATGACCTTGCTCTAAGCCAATTTCGAGCGCGGTCATCCGGGATATTGGAAAACGGCGGGGCGATGTCCTGTGCAGCTGCCAGCTCATCCTCCAACCTCCACTGCGGGATTTTACCTGCATACCCAGCTGTGCCAAGTCTGTGGGGGTGTGTGTTTTTTGCCTGGAGGGCCTTGTGAGCCGTACTTGTACTTTTGAAATCTTCGGACGTCTTCATCGCCTTGAACTCTTCCCATTGTGGTTCCAGGAATGGGTATTTATGAAAAGGCGTTTCGTCCGTCTCCACATATTTCCTGACAAGCGTGCTCTTGAAGTTCTTCCATGCTTTGCACGCCGCGTTGTAGGTTTGTTGTTGCACAGCGTGTAGGTGTTCTTTTGGGAACTCGAACGATGCCAATATTTCGGTCCACAGCTCATGTTTCCGAGTGTTAGGCACGTTCTTCCACGAATTGTATGTGATCTCAATTCGTTCTCGTGCAACTATTCCGACCATGGTTCGGAATGCGTTTACCGCTTTTTTAGGAAGGATAGGGACCCCAGATGCGTCTACCGCTGTGATGGTCTGTCGGCTCTTAGCCCTCTTCCTTGGCGTCTTGATGTTGGAGCGGACGCCTCCGGCGATGATGTTGAAGAATGCGCGGGTGACATGTTGCTCATTTTGTGGGTCTATTAAGATATGATGAGAAAGTGATCATATTGAATTGGAAGAGAGGAGTAGAAGGGAGGGGGAGAAGGGAGGGGGTGATATGGACATAGAGAGGGGGGGGTGATGTGCCTATCTTAGCACCTACTTTAGTTGCTAATACTATAAACCAAATAGCAAAGTCCCTAAACAAAGTTCTATGAAGCAAATAATACAAACCAATATATCAAGTCTTTTTCCCGCAAAATTCAAGGCACTTTCATTACAAAAGTGGAAAAAAAAGACATTCAGATTCTTCGGTGAGCAGCCGACATAGCCAACTTCTTCGCTGAGCGACTATCCATCTGCTTCTTCCCACTCCTTTTACTTCATCTCTGGTCTCTGCATCACGTACGCCAGTAGCGATGAATCATCTAACTGATTCAGTTAGATGAATCATCGCTACTGGCGTACGTGATCCAGAGACCAGAGATGAAGAGAAGGAGTGGGAAGAAGCAGATGGATAGTCGCTCACCGTAGAAGTCGGCTATGTCGGCTGCTCACCTAAGAATCTGAGAATGTCTTTTTTTTGAACTTTTGTAATAAAATTTCCATGAATTTTTTGCCTGGAGTGTGTCACTTGCTTCATTTGCTATTTTTTGGCTAGATACATGGAGCATTTGGGTGGAAAGATGAACTGTTTCGTCAAGCGCATGACTGCCAATTCGAAGCATAGCATAGCATCCGAGGCACATCCGAGGCCTGCTGCTGTGTCTCGAGGAATGCCAAGAGCTGGTCTTCAGATGTGGCATCTGAAGAGCCACATCTGAAGACCAGCTCTTGGCATTCCTCAAGACACAACAGCATGCCTCGGATGTGCCTCGGATGCTATGCTATGCTTCGAATCGGCAGTCATGCGCCTGACGAAATAGTTCATCTTTCCATCCAAATGGTCAATGTATCTTTTGCAACAATCGCAATCCCCTTGAAGGTCTATGTGGCATATATACTATTACTACAAGGTCTCTAAACAAAGTTCTATGAAGCAAATCACACAAACTAGTGTTTTAAGGTCATTGAACCGGATACACTAAAATGCGTTACTTGCTTCATGCCCTTTGATCATATACTCTTCCTTGATTGGTTAATTTGTGCTCTCAAATTGTAGGGTTGCACAAGATTAATCTTGGCCGTCCCGCTACTAAATCATATACTCTTCCTTGATTGATTACAATACATACATATGTGTATATACATACATATACATATATATACCTACATATATACATATATAATGGTAGCAATATGAAGCAACAAGCAACAAGCATCAATAATAGAATCAATAACAGTCTCAACATGAATATGTGCTCTCAAATTGTAGGGTTGCACAAGATTAATCTTGGCCGTCCCGCTACTAAATCATATACTCTTCCTTGATTGGTTATGCCAAATAATGAATTCAGTCTTTTGAGCTCTAGATACAAACTCTACAATCTCAAGATCAAGATATATTCAGCATGCATATATTCAGACAGCAGTTAACTTTTAACTTGTCAAGATTAAATCCTAACAGATCAATTTAATAACATGCTATAACCTGAAAACTGCATGAAGTATCAAGCATCAACCCTAAACCCTAACAGTAAGCATGAAGCTCGGGGAGGGATTTGATGACCTTAGGGTTTTGGTGACGGAGGAGGAGGCGGCAACGACGGAGGAGGAGGCGGCGACGCAGGAGGAGGCGGCGGCGACGACGGGCTCGGGGAGGCGGCCGGCGACGGCTAGGGGAGGCGACGGCTCGGGGAGGCGGCGACGACGACGGGCTCGGGGAGGCGGCGGCGACTACAGGCTCGGGGAGGCGGCGGCGACGACGGGCTCGAGTGAGGCGGCCGGGGAGGGCTCGAGTGAGGCGGCCGGCGAGGGCTCGAGGGAGGCGGCGGCGAGGGCTCGGGGGAGGCAGATCGGGATTTAGATATAGAATAACTGCAGAATACACGGAAAACCCTAGACACGGGTGTATATAGGGGATTATTACAGACGGTTATAAACTTAGAACCGTCTGTGATATGAATATCACAGACGGTTCTAAGTTTAGAACCGTCTGTGATAAGCCTATGCCCGACTGTAGTCATTCATGATCAACAGCCAACCATCTGCATTCATGATCAACTACCTACCAGCT
Source organism: Dendrocalamus latiflorus (assembly GCA_017311315.1). Lineage (NCBI taxonomy): Eukaryota > Viridiplantae > Streptophyta > Magnoliopsida > Poales > Poaceae > Dendrocalamus > Dendrocalamus latiflorus. The sequence continues at coordinate 2,030,608 of CM029637.1, read as the reverse complement.
GCATTCATTTACACATTTTCTCAATTTGCATTCATTTTTGTCACACATTTTCACATATACATCTCAAAATTGACTACATCACACATTTTAACATACACATCTGAAAATTGACTACATCACACATTTTCACATATACATCTCAAAATTGACTACATCACACATTTTCACATATACATCTCAAAATTGACTACATCACACATTTTCACATATACATCTCAAAATTTACTACATCACACATTTTCACATATACATCTCAAAATTGACTACATCACACATTTTCACATATACATTCTTATTGTACTTGCTTATTTCCTTTAAAAATTAGCCCTTCATCATGATCAATGCGTACGTAACTAGTTTCGTCACGTTGTTCATCGTCGACCCTTATGCCATTTCCAAAAGGAGGTAACTCGTCAAATTGATTGTATTCCTCCTCGTCCACTACATTCTCCAGTCCAACAATTCTCCTTTTTCCATGAAGAACTACATGGCGTTTCTTATTTGCCGGGTCGGTTACATAAAAAACTTGAACAACTTGATTGACGAGTACGAATGGTTCATCTTTGTACCCGACACGTTGGAGGTCCACGGTTGTGACACCGTACTTGTCAACCTTCACCTGTGGGAGATGCACCCAACAGCAGCGAAATAAGGGGATTTTGAAAACCACATAGTCGAGCTCCCAAATCTCTTCTATGAGGCCATAGTATGAGTTTCTCGACCCATCGGTACTGAATGCATCTATGCGGACACCGCTGTTCTGGTTAGTGCTCTTGACATCCTGAGACTGCGTATAGAATGTGTACCCATTTATGTCATATCCTTGCCATGTCACAACTGTAAATGTCGGCCCTTTTGCCAACCATGTCAGCGTCTCACTCGGCGAGCTCCTAGCGATTTGCTCCTTCAACCATTGGTTGAACCAACGGTTGTGTTGCCTCATGATCCAAACATCCGGCCTCTCTGGATTCTGTTGCCGAAGCACATCCTTGTGCTGGTCCACATAAGGCGCCACTTCAGTCATGTGTTGCAACACCGTGAAATGGGCTTGAGTATACGTGTCCATATCTGGAGTGATTGCTTTCCTTCCGATAGTTCCGAGACCCTTCAGCCTCCCCTCATGACGAGATTGAGGGACACCTATCGGTTGAATCTGAGCCATATAATCGACACAAAACTCAATGACCTCTTCGCTTGCATAACCTTCGACGATGCTGCTCTCCGGCCGAGAACGATTCCGTACGTAGGACTTGAGAATTCCCATGAACCTCTCAAATGGGTACATGCTACGTAGGAATACGGGCCCACACATTTTTATCTCCCACACAATGTGAACAATGAGATGGACCATGACATCGAAAAACGAAGGAGGGAAATACATTTCAAGGTGACATAGAGTCATCACCACCTCGTCTTGCAGAGCATCTAGTCCTTTGGGATCGATGACCTTCTGAGCAATTGTGTTAAAGAAATAACATAGCCTCATGATCGTCTCTCGGACTTTGATCGGCAAAATATTTCTAATTGCAATAGGGAGCATCTGTGTCATCAGCACATGACAATCATGAGACTTCATGCCATTTAACTTCAAATCTTGCATCGAAACAAGTTTCTTCACGTTGCCGGAGTAACCAGACGGAACTTTGACACCATGCAAGCACTGGCACAGTTCTGTTTTCTCAGCCTTGGACAGAGTGTAACACGCAGGGGGAAGGTACGTTCGTCCATTATCAGTGCATGTCGGTGCTAACTCAGGCCTGATGTCCATATCAGCCAAGTCAAGCCGTGCGTTGACACCGTCCTTTGTTTTATCACGGATGTTCAGTAAGAGACCAATCAAGCTGCCGCACACATTCTTTTCTACGTGCATGACGTCGATGCAGTGCCGAACATCTAGGTACTCCCAATAAGGTAAGTCCCAAAATATTGATCTCTTCTTCTAGGTGTTCTTCTCATGAGCCCTCAATTTACGTCCCTTTCCGAGGACAACATCTAAATCCTTAACCATATCATAAACCTCGTGTCCCCTTAAATGCCTTGGAGTTGAACCGTCTTCCTTCTCTCCGTCAAATTGTTTCTTCATCTTGCGGTATGGGTGAGCCCTCCGAAGGAACCGGCGGTGACGCATGTAGACGGTTTTGCGTGAGTGTCTCAGCCACACACTCTCGGTACCATCTAAACAGTGAGTACAAGCTTTGGCACCTTTTGTACTATGGCCCGATAAGTTACCAAGGGCAGGATAATCATTTATGGTGCAGAACAATAAGGAGCGCAGAGTGAAGTTCTCTCGTTTGTATGCATCCCATACCCGTACCCCTTCGTTCCACAATACTTTTAGATCTTCCACCAACGGTGCTAGGAACACATCGATATCATTCCCAGGTTGTTTTGGACCTTGGATAAGTATTGACAGCAAAATGTACTTTCGCTTCATACACAACCAAGGAGGAAGGTTATAGATGCAGAGAGTCACGGGCCATGTGCTATGTCGGCTGCTCATGCTACTGAAAGGATTCATTCCATCTGTACTCAGTCCAAACCTTATATTCCTTGGTTCTGCACCGAACTCTGCAAAACTCCTATCGATGTTTCTCCACTGCGCGGAATCAGCAAGGTGTCTTATCATTCCATCCTTCTTGCGCTCCTCCGAGTGCCAACGCAGCAGTTTTGCCTCATTTGGATTTGCAAAAAACCTTTTCAAACGGGGAATTATAGGAAAATACCATGCCACCTTAGCAGGAGTTCCTTTCTTCGCCTCTGTTCCCTCGCCATCATTTGATTGATTGTTACGTTTGTATCGGGATGCGTTGCACACCGGACATACATGCATGTTTGCATACTCTTTACGGTAGAGAATACAGTCGTTCGGGCATGCATGTATTCTTTCTACTTCCATTCCCAACGGACAAAGAACCTTCTTGGCTTTATACGTGGTTTTAGGCAACTCATTTCCCTCCGGAAGCATGTCCGCTAAAAGACCTAGCAGCGCCGTGAAACTCTTGTCGGACCAACCGTTGCTTGCCTTCAATTTCAACAGTTCAAGCACGGCCGACAACCTCGTGTACTTGCAGCCCGTGTACAAAGGTTTCTCTGAGTCCTCCATCAACCCACGGAATTTAACATACTCTCTCTCATCATAGTTCTCTTCTACATCGCGAAGCATCTGATCCAGATTATCATCGTGCAACCTATCCGAATCCGAGCCACAATCGACATCAACCGGCGGCATGTCATTCACTTCACCGGCGATGTCATCCGGCGGCATATGATCATTCACTTCGCCATGACTGGTCCAACACGTATAATCCTTTTTGAAATCCCTCCGAATCAAGTGCGCTACAATTTGCCCTCGGTTCTTAAACATCTTCAAATTCTCGCAGTCAGTGCATGGACAGCACATATATTCCACCCCCTTATTCAACATATCCTCCTCGGCGGCTCTTATAAAAGCAGAAACGCCATTAATGTACTCTTCACTCACACGGCTCGCGGCATACATCCAGCTTCGGTCCTACGTTATGTACATATATAACAACTTAGTATTAAACTCTAGATTAACTAATTATAACTACATATATACCGGCCACATTTATTATATTGAGACTTAATTTGCTAGCTCAATTCATATTATAAACACAATAGCTATTATATAACCAACAATTTTGCAAATTAACCACTTCAATAACACTTATATGGATTACTTAGACCTAAATTGTAATACGATTAAAGAAAAAATAAATTTCATTACTAACCATATCTAGAGCAACCAGGAAAGTCTGAATCTTCAAAGCTCAATCTCTGCCTCTTCCCACCAAATTAACTGGCCTGAAATCGCCTAGCTTCCTCCCGAGTGAAAAAGTGCGCAGCAGTGGCTAGATCTGGATCGAAATGAAGACAGATGCGGTCTGAGCAGCGTAATAAATGCCTTAGCCATTATCACAGACGGTTTTTAACTAAAACCCGTCTGTGAACGGTTTTTAGTTAAAAACCGTCTGTGATAACCAGCTTATCACAGACGGTTTTCTATTAAAAACCGTCTGTGATAATCTGGGATTATCACAGACGGTTTTTAATACAGACCGTCTGTGATACTTCGGCAATAACCGCCTGTGATAATCTATTTTCTCGCCACACAAACCACAGACGGCCTCCAAATTACAACCGTCTGTAATAGTGTTCATCAGAGACGGTTTCACAAAACCGTCTGTGATGAGGCATCTACTATGAGGCTTTCTATAGTAGTGTGGTAACAGGGGGGTGGAGCGAAACATGAGACAGAGGGGAGTGGCTGCCATGGCAGAGTCCTTGAAGGGGGGCCGTAATAGGGGCACTGCCGTGGCAGGCATGGGGGCCATGACGGCATGTGCGTAGAAGGGCCAGAGCACGGTGGCGTAGCATGGGGAAAACCGACGTGAAGCTTGGTCGGGCACGGAAGCAGAGGTCGGGCGCATGCTTTGACCCGATGGTAGCGAGGGGGAGGGTCAGTGGTACAGTACATGCACGGGGAAGGGGTGAGCGAAGGTGCTGCCACGGCAAGGCAGACTTTAGCCCAATGGTCACATGGCGAGGAGCTGAAGATGAGGCATTGCTATGGCAAAGGAACTGAAGACGAGGTGCTGCCGTGGCAGGGTGCTAGCTGAGGTGACATAGTCGGACCACGGCTGTATGTGGGAGTTCATGGGTCAACAAGGAACAGTGGTGGGGAGATTAGGTATGAGGGAGAAGGAGATGGGAGGTGCCATAGAGAATGGGCTAGAGGCCTATGAGGAAAGTTTTGAAAATTTGGAGTTTTCCCACCGAAAGAATTTGCATTCAGAAATTTAGTTTTAAACTTTGAAGTTCAATTCAAAACATTGAAATTCTTGCTCACACTCAAAGCCAAAAAAATGGGATGTTACACCAGCACCAGATTGCTTCCAAACCACGTGGAACGCGCGCCGTGCGTGCCCATGCCACGCCTGCAGCATTGTTTGGCTCTGTGCTCCACAAATCTCAGCCTTGTGCCATCCCCTGCCCCGACCTATCACCTCCCGTCTCTTCTGCATGCTTGGATTCACGCTGCATTGCTCCATCACTGCCCCTCTATGCCAGTGCCGCTGCTCCCTTCTTTGTTGCCACATCACTGCACCATGCCATTGTAATGCCCCCGTTTTTGGGAACAGGGTCGTCGTATGTCTCGTAATAGTTCAGGAGTTCAGTTGCGGATAGAAGGAGTATCATGCCTGCTCACGAACATTTAAAAAGAATTAGTTTGATTACAATAAGACCTGAGGGTCAATTTTAACAATTATAAGGGCGTCCAAAACCAAAACTTAACTTACAATCAGAAGAACTTGAGAGACCATGTGGTTGTGACCCCATGTGTGTGATGAGCAATTGACGCGTGTTCGGGAAAGTTTGAGTTTGGGTTGAGTGGTTCGAGCCATGTCGTTGCACGGTGCAATTGGCTTCGATCGGACTTGGTCAAACTTGGTCGGGGTGCTTAGGATGGCTATTCTCTTGATTCGACAGGTTTTGGCTTAAAATTACTCTTATTGCTATGGTTCATAACATTGTGTCGAGCGGTGCTATGTGATGTATTTCTTATCTGTGATGGCTGCAGGACGTCGAGGCGAAGTCGTGGCGAGGCACGGGATGACCGGACTAGGCGCAGGTGGTGCCGAGGTCAGAACGGTCGAGGTGTGCCGAAGACGGCGAGGGCTCGAGGTAGCTGCGAAGCTTGGAAGGCAAGGAATGAGGAAGCTTCCCGGAAAGTGCAGGAGGGGCGTTTTGATGAATACGCAAAGCTGCAGTAAAGGAAGTGGATTGTGGATAAAGCACTTGAGTTGGTGGAGGCTTAATGGGCAAAGCATGTTGCAAACCTATTATGCAAGGCTATAAATAGTTGCATGTTTTCTGGTGGTTGCATGGCTTGGGAGAAGGGTTAGAGTCTCTTTTGCTTTGAACTTTAGTTGTTGGGAGTAGTTGAGAAAGGGCAGAGAGTTGGCTCATGTTCTCTTGTATGTGTTCTTGAGGTTTCTTGAGATTGTGAGAGGGGAAATGAGTTGATACTCCATGTAATCTTTCCTCTGTATCAATCGCGTATGTCTCTGTCTCAGTTTATGAGAAATGCTTTTTTATTGAGATGATTACTGGTTCCTATGTTCTTCTTCGTGCATTTTGCTCTCTGTGATTTTTGAGATTTTGTGATTTGATTTTGTTTCTTGCTGAGGAGGTGCAAAATGGATTGCTCTGTGATGGGAATAGGTCTCAAGATCATTTGATCAGTTAAAATCCCAAGAGCACATCAGGGAAATCAAAGATTCTCCTTTTATTCCTCCTGCGCCCAGTTCTTCCTCTGGTTCCCTGTTCTAGGGTTTGTGATGCTTTTTATTTTTCTTCAAAAGATTGTGCCCTGGATTGAGCTTCGAAGTCCTAAGGCTATCCCTGATCTAATCTCTTAGTTTCATGATCGAAGAATCAAAGATTAGATGGGAATTTGAGTTTGAGGGCAGCTCTCTGTAACTTCTCAGTGTTTAGCTCAATTCTCAATTTCTTGTGTTTCTGTTGAATTCTCTTGTGGTTTGAAGCCTCTCTGCTGTTTAGAATAAGTAATTACTCTTTTGGCCAAAGGGCATCCACAGCAAGGGATCAATCTTGTTGATTTCCTCTCTTCTCAGTTATTCAGGGTTTTCTGTTTTCGGACTCTGTCCTCGCTGTGCCGTCAGTCAGGATAACCGGCCAGACCGACCAGCCGGCGGTCAGACCGGCCCAACAGTAGCGGTCTGACCAGCCAGGCTACGGTGGATCGACCGGATTTAGGGCCGTTAGACCGGCTCCTCTTGACCGGTCAGACTGGCGGTGTGTAGGCGGTCTGACCGGCCAATGCACACCGGTCAGACCGGCCAGATGACTTTTGTTGCTAGTTTTTCTCCTTCTTGTTAGTTTATTTGTCGATCTTTCTTGTTTTTGTCTGGCTTGATTTTTCAGTGAGCATAAGATATTTTTCATCATAGCTTTTATAGGTTTTGGTGAGAAAATCTTAAGTGGATACTTTGGGGGATAATTTTTTTAAAGAAGCAACATTCACCCCCTCGGTTGCCGATTTCGATCCAACAATACTAAAGAAAACTCCACAGGAACGCCTGGGTGTGGTCGTAACATTAACGCAAAAACTTGTAACATCCTTTCTTCTTTTGATCTTTGTGTTGGTGGAAAAACATGTAACACTAACATGAAAACTTGTAACTCCACAGAAACCTGCGAAGTCCTGTGTCGGAGCCAGGTCACCCTACCGAGGCCGAGGGCAGCACGTGCGCGGGGGGCAGGGAGGTGAAGACGCCGTTCCCCTACCATCAAAAGCTCGTGTCTTATTTATACTCCATAGAGTGCACGCAGAGGCAAGCTACGACGCGTGTCTTATTTATACTCCATAGAGTGCACGTGGAGGCAAGCTTCGACGCGCGTCTTATTTATACTCCGTAGAGTGCACGCGGAGGCAAGCTACGACGTGCATCTTATTTATACTCCGTAGAGTGCACGCGGAGGCAAGCTTCGTCGCGCGTCTTATTTATACTCCGTAGAGTACACGCGGAGGCAAGCTACGACACATCTTATTTATACTCCGTAGAATGCACGCGGAGGCAAGCTACGGCGCGTCTTATTTATACTCCGTAGTGCACGCAGAGGCAAGCTACGACACGCGTCTTATTTATATTCCGTAGAATGCGCGCGGAGGCAAGCTATGGCGCATCTTAATTATACTTCGTAGAGTGCACGCGGAGGCAAGCTACGGTGCGCGTCTTATTTATACTCCATAGAGTGCGCGCGGAGGCAAGCTGCGACGCGCGTCTTATGTATACTCCGTAGAGTGCGCACGAAGGCAAGCTACGACGCGCGTCTTATTTATACTCCGTAGAGTGCACGCGGAGGCAAGCTTTGACGCATGTTTTATTTATACTCCGTAGAGTACACACGGAGGCAAGCTACGACGCGCGTCTTATTTATACTCCGTAGAGTACGCCGAGGCACAAGTGCATCGTGCGATTTGACGAGCATATGCATGCCATGGGCACATGCACATGGTGCCTTTTCGCGCATGCACGCTCGCCTGCATGCACTTCTTGCGGCGCCCTTCATGCATGCAAGCTTGGCAAAGGATGACCCGCTGTCGGAGGCCAAGGTGAATGCGAAGTTTCGGCGTGCGAAGTCCATCGCGAGCGGAGGCTCGGTTTGCATGTGAGAAGTCCGGCACGTGGAGGCGTGGCTGTGGTGAGGTAGGTGTAGCCAGCTCGGACATCAGCGAAGCGCATGCCGTGGCTGAAGGCAAAGCGTGGCGACATCGGCGCAGTCATCTTGGAGGTTGATGCCGAGCGACGCGGAGTCGAACCCTCTGCCGAAGTCGTCCATCAACTGCGAGGTGTAAGCAGCCAGTGGAGCCGGCCCATCTAGACGAAGTCGAGTTGGTAGCCGGGTTAGGCGAGGCGGGTTGCGGAGTCGTTCATTGTAGACAAGACCGAATCGGAGGCCGGAGTCAACCCACGGACAAGGTAGGCTCTCGGGCCGTCGCGCGGAGTCGTAGTCGGAGTGGACTCCAGAGCTGCGGCGTGGACTCGAAGTCGAAGTGGAGCCCGGTGGCTCGCGACTCAAAGATGGTGTTTTAATGACACCGAGGATTACGCCAGCGGCTGTCATGCGACGGGACATGACTAGCGCATCTTACGCTGTCAGCGGGCGCACAGCCGCGGTGGTGCGTTCCTTCCCAAGAGGGCGGGACACATGGCGACGCGTGATTGGGGCGTTGTTGTCAGACCCAGATTTTATAATCCGGATTCTACTGTGTTTAGCTGCACTATTCCCTGGATCAGTAGATAGTGCACACAGTTACAGTTATGGACATCAATATACATATCATGCGGAATCGTAAATATAATAGTAAACTTACTCATGGGCCGATGAGGCCGAAATCATTAAATTGTAGCAGCGGAAGAACGAAGCACACAGGTGGGACCTTCAGGACATGCCCACAGGCAGCCAACTGGAGGTTCGCGACCTAGCCCTTGACGTCTTTATCTTCTCTACCATCTTGTCCAATCTTGTTGCTGAGGCGCGGAGACGTGATTCTTGATTCTGAATTTTGTCGCAAAAGCGAGCGTGAGCACTCCGACCCCGTGCTCCGCGAGCCAACACACCTAATGCAATATCTAACATGTATGGCTAAACAAAGGATGGCTCGGGTTCTTTTATTTGCAAGAGTGCTTTTGAATACAATTATATAAAAATTTCCTAAGACTTAGCATTTTTAGAAATGACTGAATTTTTTAAGAATACTCATGTATATCAGTGTTACAGAATCCATCCACCATTACATGGCTTCTGCACCATATCATTTCTTTCAGCGTTATAGCCGCTTAACTTACCACTGGGACGACACCCAGGACAATTCCAAACTAGGGCCTTTCTCCGCCCTCCACATTACCATTTCCACCCACAAAGATTTTGAAACAGAACTATATCTAGTCAAGTTCCCATGTCCGCCCTTGACCGTGGGCACGGCTATTCGAATAGTTTTTGACTCTGCAGAGTTTGTACACTTTACCCACAAGAGATAGATCCACTCGTTGCCCCACATGATTCCTTAGCCATGCAGTTGAGTAGACTATCACAGGACCTTTACAATGCATTTTTCTTAGCAGAGTTACGTCCGCTAAGGTTTCCACTTCCTTCGGGGTACGACCACCCCTCCAGAAGCCCCCTCTTGCGCCGTCACGTCGGAGGATGTGGCCATCCTCTGCCCGCCCGTGGTCACACCGGCGCAACTCTTACTAAGTCGATGCAAATTAGTTAGCCCTGCCTACATTTTGCCAGCTTGTAGTTGTACTTGTTGTACACTGGGAGGTCATCACAAGATTCGGTCCTTAGGGCTATCTGGGCGGTCTATCACGAACCCACTTTGTGCCTCCACTGCACCACACATTCACACCCTCGAACCAGTCCGCCCAGATATTTAAGCAAGTTGGGGTTTTTGGGAACATCAAATAATCATACCAACATATACCAGTCATTCTTGTCATGACTGCCCAAATCAATTTCTCATGAATAAAAGTGATGTTTGGGGACAATTTCTTGCCCCGGATTCCTAATCAATGCTAAGCATGGCATATAATTACGGACTTAATTTCGAAATGTTATGATTATAGTTTTGCTAGGGCGACAAGGTTCTCATATCCAAATATTTCAACGGATCATTATTAACAAGTATTGTACAAGGTGTATAACTACCATGTCTGAAAATGAACATATTTTACCACATAAAATATCAGCATGCATGTTGATAATTTAAAAAGGAATTAACTTTGCAAAACCATGGGTTCAACATGATCAAAAAGTGTTGACTCGCCTTGGTCACAGTGGTCTGGTGCTCGATTATCCGGAGCTTCTAGGGCTGCTGCCTCGAACTCTTCTTCTTGCGCCTCGTAAGTTATTTTAGCGCGCGCCAAAAATTTGTACAAAAAGAAAAGCAGCAAATCAAACCAAATAACACCAGAAATTCAAATGAACTCTAAAAATTATGATTTTGGTTCCATTGGATAGATCTTGATTTTAGATGAATTTAGAAATTTGTCTCATCCAATTTGGAGTTAAAATAAATAAGTTATGTCCATTTGAATCTTTCAGTCCAATTTAAATCTAAAAATTATTAAATTTCTGACAGTGGGGCCCACATGTCATATTTTAATTTTTATCTTTTTCTTATTCTTGTGTCTATGACTGGTGGGGTCCACTCGTCGGCGTGCTTAGACACTGACGGGTGGGGTCCGGCTGTCAGTGGGCCTGGGGTCCCGCAGCGGCTGACGAGCGGGGCCCACCTGTCAGCGGGGAAAATGAAAAGAAATGCTCGACCGCTACGCGCGGAGCCAGAGGCTCGAACGCGCGCCGCGGGAGCGAGAGGGAGAAGAGACGAGCGGTGATAACCAAGTGAGCGGGGAGGCGTTGCCTACCCTATAAGGATAGCGAATCCTTTTGAGCCAGCTCGCGGAGGAGGCCGGGCAGAGGAAGTCGAGGGCGACGGTGGCCGGCGGCGAGCGGTGGCCGGAGAGGTCCGGGTGCTTCGTGATATACAACCCCCGTGTGCTGGTGAAGCTTCTGGTGAAGTCAGCGGTGATGGAGGAGCACGGTGGCGAGCCGGCGGCGTGCGACGGCGGCGGTCCAGGGACGGCTACCGTGGCCGGCGAGGTAGAGACCACGGGAGGCGTGGGGAAGGCCTGGAATGTGTTGGCGACGCTCCGAGGATGGTGTGGGCAAAGGCAATCGGGTTGTTACAGCGGAAAGCGGCGGGGAGGGCGGCGCCGGAGTTCGGGAAGAAGGAGGGGGCCGGCGGCGATCGGGGCTCTACTGTTCGATTGCTCACAGGGGAGGGAAGAGGGAGGTATTGCGGCGCGATTGCGGCTCCCAGGTGGGATATTTATAGCCGGGAGAGGGGGCACGTGGCGAGGCAGCGGCGGCCTCCGCCCTGCTCACGCTGGCGGGGGGGGGGGGATGAACCAAATCTCCCCGAGATTTTGTGGAGGAGAGAGGTAGCGGGAGAGGTGCTTCCCCCCTCCTGTAACTGTCCTTTTTAATTCGCCCGCGAGTTAAGAGAGAGAGCGGAGCAAGCGCGAGGGAGGAAGAGCGGCGACGCGTGCGCTGGAGAAGAGAGAAGCCGGGGAAGAAGAGAGCTCGGCGCGAGAGGGCCACCGGTCAAAGGAAGAGGCGCGGGTGAAGGCGGGGCCGCTGTCAGCGGGGTGAGGCGCGAGGGAGCGGTGAGGCTTCGGGCCCGCGGGCAGGGAGAGAAAGCGGGGAAGGGCGGTCCACCGCGCAGTGAGAGCGGGCGCGCTGCGCACGCGGGCGTCCGCGCGGCCACGCGGCAGCGGGAGGAGAGGCGCGGGCGACGCGTCGCGCATCGGGCCGGCCAGGTGTCGGTTCGAGAGGAGAAGGAGGATGATTTTTATTTTTCAAGATTTTCAGAAATGCGCAGTTAATTGAATAAATCTCGGAAAAATATGAAATTACTTCCCAAAATTTCAGAAAAATTCACAGAAGCTCCTGAGGACCTTCTGGATTTAATAAAAATATTTCCAATTATTTTTGGTATTAATTTTATTTATTTCCCTTGTTACTCATGTCATTGTTAAAAACAAGGTTTTATATTTTAGGCCTATTTCTCTCCCCTATCCTTTCTGGATCATCTTTTCAGATTCTTTATTTAGATTTTAAGTTTCCTTTATTTGCATATTCACATGTGTAGCATTAATATTATTGATTTTGATTTTGGTCTTTATTGAGTTTCTTTAACTTTTGAGAGCTCAATAAAAATTTAAAAACACCATGAAAATCCAAATTCAAATAGAAAGCAATTAAAAAATCCAAAAATTCCACAATTTAATATTTACATTTTTCAGGATGTTACAGTTGTGCACCGTCAGACGATCGCACGGCTGCGGTCGCGCGCTCCTTCCCAATGTGGTTGGACGCGTGGCGACACGCGATTGGTGTGACGTATGCTGTGGGGCAACTGCACGGCCGTGGTCGCGCACTCCTTCCTAACGCGGCCAGACACGTGGCGGCATGTGATTGGCACGTCGTGCGCTGTCAGGCGACCGTGCGGCTGCGGTCGCGCGCTCGTTCCCGACGCGGTTGGAAGTGCATGTAAGGTCTGGCATGGTGGGGACCTCGATGGAGGAGTCGGACTGGAACATGGCGATGTGGCAGCTGAGAGGCGGCCCAGAAAGTCAGCGGGTGCGAAGCCGAGGTCGAGGACGTCGATGTGAAGTCTGTGTAGGGCCACGCGGAGGCGAGGCTATCCATTGCGAAGCCAACATGCGCGGAGCCAAGGTCGAGGATGCCAGCGCTGAGTCTGGCGCGAAGACCTCGAGATGTGTTGTTGTGACCTGGAGGCTCGACGCGATGCTCTAGGTAGTGAGGCTTGGAGAGGATAGGGACACGCTTTGCTACTCAAGCAGCGCTCAACAACACTACTTGTGAAAATCAGCTTTGAAGAAACATATATCACTTGTGCACAGACTCACAGTTATCATGCAACATGGGTTTTCAAGTAGCACTCACGATGATGGATCGGTGGATCTACCAGATCCGCATGGAGACTTGCCTGCAACAACGACTGATGAGCGAGTTGACTTATCCAGAAATGCTCTACCTTTTCTTTATTTTTTTGTTCCAACCGATCTGGATCCAGCATGCCTGGATATATCCCAGCTCAGCTATACCAGTATAGAGGAATGTACCAATGTGCCCTTATCCTTTGTAAGTACTAAGGGGTCGGATGGGAATTTTCCATCCTACCCCACTCATGTATATAAACCCCTAAGGGGGTAGGAGAGGGCATCCTCTCATTATTCACCCACTCACTTTCCACATATCTTCTCCGTGCTGGCTCCCCTTTTCTTCTACTAGTCCCCTTCTTTACTGTTTGACATGTAGCCACAACAAATATATTTAATATTACTAAGTCTTATCAAGGTGAATATAGCCATTAAATTAAATAGAGTTTTTTCCAGATAGTAGAACATAACTAATATCGTATCATACTAAATATTTATCGTATAAACAATAATAGTGCATAAATATGGTAATGAAAATACTAATAAAGCGCCACTGAAATGGCTTGAGTCGTGTGCCATGGTGCACCTGCCATCGGCCTTGAGTCGTGTGCCACTCCATGGAACGCAGTTTTTCTGTTCTTTTCGTGCTTTTGTTGATGTGATAAAGATCTAGAGTATCAAAAGAATATAAGGGGAAAAGAGAATACTCTGAATCTTTGCCATATGGACAAGAACACGAGAAAAAAGGGAGAATGGAACAGAAGCCGCGTGCCACTCCCTGCATCACTGCGCCAGTCCTCGGCCGCCTCTTCCCTGTTTTCCCACCGACGTCCGGCTCGGCCGAGACGACGCCATCATGGCACTCCGCCACACCGAGCCTTCTCCGCCCCTATAATTTCAGCGACTCGTTGTGTTCCACTCATCCCCACACCGCTGCACTTACCTGCAATTGAGCTCTAACTCCCCCAAATCCTCCCTCAACTCCGGTGAAGCACCACCGCCAAGCCAAGTTGAGTTACGCCGCACGACGGTTCAATTGGCCTTTACTGGAGCTCCGTGTGGACCTCCTGAGTGCGACCCCGATCTCGCCATCTCCTCCTTCTCTCACCGGCGAGCTTCCAACGTGCGCACCTTCCCCGCCGACCGGGTCTCCGACGACAGCCCACACCGCGCCACGTCAAGCGCCGCCACCACCATAGGTGAGCTTCTATACTCCCGTGGATGCTCCTCCCGCCTTTAATTGGATTTTAATGGCTTGTAGCATCACCGCGCCGAATGCCTCCCGCCGGCGCCGCTCGAGCCTCGCGGCGCTCCACTTCGATTCCTTGCGCCCGGAGCTCGGCCTCAACACCTTAAAGCTACTCCGGCCACCGCCTCCTGCTCACCTCCCCTCCGGCTGGCCCTCCACGGCGGCCTCCCCGCGCCGAACAAGGTGCACGCCGCCGGCCTGCTCCGGCGACTCCCCGACCACACTGTCGCCGCCAGTGAGTTTCTATTGACCCCCTCACGCCCATGCTCCCTCACTCTTCCTCTCCTTTCTCTCCAGCCGCCGGCCGCGCCATGGCCGTGCGCCCTGCCCCCCTGTTTTGGCTCCCCTGTTCTTCTGCTTTGCCTCCCCCTTAGCTCTGTTCTCTCCTATTGCCTAATGACTTGTGGGCCCAATTCAAATAGATGACTAATGCATCCTTTTAACTTCATAAGCAATCTGTATGATCTATAAATAAGAATGAGAATAAAATTTTATTATGAAACTTTAACAAAAGTTCAATGAAAATACTAGATATTTAGTCTTGTTTACTCTCATGTCATAAATCAAATTGCCATACCCTAGTAGAAAACAACTCTGGAGATGAAAGCACTTGACTTATACTCAAGTAAAAATATAATGGTGAATCCTTTAGCTATGAATAAAAATAAGAACAAGATTTGTTTAGAAAATTAAAATAAAGATTTGTGCAAGATAAAAATAATAGAAACTTAATCTTGATTCCAAAATAATTTTATATAAAATTTTATTTGAGGCAAGACACTAAATTAATCACCTTTTAAATTAAAGTATACTCTATGAACAAAACCACATAAGATATAATCAGTACAGATAAAAGAACAAACTTTGCTAAGAAATTATGCCAATAGTGGATACTAGAAATTTAATCTTGTTTAATATCAACCAAGAATCTAGCAAAATAATCCTTATGAGAACAGTTATTACAAGATTAAGCCATGATTTAATAATAGACGTTATTTGAGCATATTAAAAATCTTAAGGCCCCTTTTAATAAGGAGTATTGATTAAGAAAGATAATGTGATCAATAACATTTAACTACAAATATTAAAGTTTAACCTAAAATCCACTTGCATATAATGTCTCAAAGAAAATAATTATCGTATCCTTAAGTGTGCTTCACAAACTCTTTTGCCAATCAATGAGACATCATTGATAACATTAAAATTTACGGAGCACATGAATTGAATGTCTCTCAAAAATAATTTGTACGCCGGTATCATTTTCCTCAAATCCAAACATTACTAAAAGCTATATAGAATGATGTCAATTCATGCAAAGAACTTTGTTAATTAAAGAATCTTAATAAAAAGGAATCTTGCCAAATTAATAATCATCCTATCATTATCTCTAGATTTAAAATCTGTAATTAATGATAATTAATGTACCAACAACTCAAGGCTCAAACCCTCTAGTTATCTCTCTAGCTCATCAAATATTACCCAGTATCATGGATAATCTCTCCTATCTATCCGTGTATCTACCCCGACTCTTGAAACTTCCTTAATAAATGATAAAACGATAAAAAAACTATTAAATTGAAAATCAAGCCGTGGTGCTCTTCGATAAGCTATTCCTAGCCCTCTTTGAATCCAAAGCAGAATATTCCCGCTAATATTCCTTCACCCATCCTTGTGTTCCTTTCCCAGCAAATCTTCTGCGCCATCCCCTTAAACTCCGTTTGACTCTGTCAAGCATCCCGCTAAACCTAATCTCATACCACCAAACTCAACCCTGATAAAATTAAATTAAATTATTTTTGGATTTATTTGGATCTTTTGCAGTCCTTTGGATTTATTTGTTGTTTCAATTGTTTATCACATAATTAGAGGTCGAAATTCCGAAGAAGCATCGACGGAGCAAGATCGTGATTCAGATAAAGACGAAGACCAACTGCTTCAAGAATATTGACTGAGAAGGTTTTGAGTAAGATCAAGACCACGGTAATTTGAGCAAGGCAAGCACCTCCTTCAACTATGTTGATCCCAGTATTTCAATTATTGTATATTGATTGCAAAATCTATTATGCATGCATGTATGTTCCATTAAAATTACTATATTGTGGGTGATGGTAGTTAGAACCACTTGTATGCATTGAACCTCCTTTCAAAATTGATCTCCTCACTATTGTAGCCCTTAGGACATGGGTTAGACAATATCTAATGTCAAATTAGGTATATTACTTTAATATATGGTCTAGATACTTAGCCATGCAATAGTTTTCATTAAGCTTGATATTTCGAAAATTTTGCGTATGGATATGGGTGATTTCAAAATATTGGTTCAGAGGAGGAACCTCTATTAATTTGGTGCAAAATAAAATGAAAAAACTTAGTTTTTAGACGCGGGCGAGTTATATGATAAACTGTCAAATGTGAGGAGGAACCTCACATGTATATAGGAGAGATTCTCGCCCGGGTCAATTAAGGACCGAATGTTGTTGCCGTATATCTAAGTCACACCGTATAACCACATGTGCTATATGGGATTTAGCTTTAGCTGATTAAAGTTGTCTAATTCTAGCCTTGCATTTAGGTAGGCATAGAAGAAGTAAGGGCATTTTCGAGTGAAGGTCTGCTCGTAGGGTCTCCCACACCACGGTGATAGAAACAAAGCTTGCTAATATAACGGTGAATGCTCACTTAGAGGAAGCTTGCTAATATACAATCCGGCACCCTCTGTGATTTGACTGCACTATTCCCTGGATCAGTAGATAGTGCTCACAGTTACAGTAATGAATATCAAAAATACATATCATGCGGAAGCGTAAATATAATAGTAGACTTACTCATGGGCTGATTAGGCCGAAATCAATAAATTGCAGCAGCGGAAGAACGAGCACACAGGTGGGACCTTCAGGACATGCCCACGGGCAGCCAATTGGAGGTTCGCGACCTAGCCCTTGACATCTTTATCTTCTCTGCCAGCTTGTCCAATCTTGATGCTGAGGCGAGGTGATTTGATTCCTGATTCTGAATTTTGTCGCAAAAGCGAGTGTGAGCACTCCAACCCCGTGCTCCGCGAGCCAATACACAGTATGCAAATAAATAGTATGCATGGCTTAACAAAGGAGAGGCTCGTGTTATTTTATTTGCCAAAAATCGCTTTTAGTAGCATTATTACTATTATTTAATCAAAGTGTTACTATTGCTACCTAACTCCACACTACAATTGCCAAAATTGACTTAATCCACCGAAAATGCACTTTCTTTATTGACTGCTGTCTAAAACTCCAAACAGCAAGTGTCATCATTTATTTAATCCACCGATCACACTTTGTATTTTGAATTAATAATAATCCAATCCTATCATTACTATTCATCAGCTCCTCACCTCTGAATTATAATGATTCTCTAACATAATTACTTTCAAATCCACCGATATTATTCGTATTCAATCCTTTTTGTCATTGATTCAAATCCATAATCCAATAATCAATCTCATTTTCCATTATCTATCACCAGCTAATCCACAAATATACCTCCACCGAAAATTCAATTTACCAAGATTATAATCCACTAATTGTTATGAATCTTCCAATCTTCTCAGAAATTCAATTCATCCCTCTAGTAATTGATCAACTCCTATTAATTCCCATTATCGCCAATATCTTCCAAGAATTTATATTAATCATTAGTGTAGTAATCCAGCAATTTACCTTTGCACTCCCTAATTCTCCAAAATTGATTCACTATTATATATCCACCAAGAATATCACTAATCAAGAATTATACTCCAATACTTGTATTATTTCTCTAAATTCTTGAAAATTCAATTAGATCATTTATCTAGCTTATCTATTCAGCTGGACCCCACTAATTTATTTCTCCCAGAACCCACACTAGCATTTCCTTTTCATGATCGACCTGAATCCACCCATACCTTTATGTGCATACTAAAAACATACATCTCCTTTACTCACAACCCTGTTTATTCCACCCATATTTTAGTTTGTAAGATTAGTAATGCCACTATTTGAAATACAATACATAAAATTTCCTGAGACCTAGCAGCTTTGGAACAAATCATAATGTTCAAGGAATACTAACATGATTTTCCCTACATATGGCATCACACCATATGCCTAATATCACCATAATTTTTCCATACATATGGCATCACACCATTTAACATCTTTCAGCGTTATAGCCGCTTAACTTACCACTGGGGCGACACCCAGGACAATTCAAACCAGGGCTTTCCACTGCCCTTCCACTTTTCCATTCCCACCCACAAAGTTTTTGAAATAGAACTATATCTAGTTAAGTTCCCATGTCCGCCCTTGACCGTGGGCACGGCTATTCGAATAGTTTTGACTCTGCAGAGTTTGTACACTTTCACCACAAGAGACAATCTGCTCGCTGCCCCACATGATTCCTTAGCCACGTGGTTGAGTAGACTATCATAGTGACTTTTCAAAGTATCTAGCCCCTTTTGTCATCTCACCTTATGGGAACCTGCCCACTTGCGGTGGGTCCCATCTATGCACGGGATGTAACCACGTCTACTAGCGAAGACACAGGCTCCACTTCCAGCAACGCTAGTACGGCTAGTTATTTCACCCTCCAGCTCGGTGTCCCTTTAGGCCTCCCTTTGCCCTTTTGGGTATCCACTTCCATCCACTACCAGTGAGATGAGTCCGGGAGTTTCGATAAATTTACTTAGCCAAGTTGTACTTTACAGACTTGTGGTTGTACTGTTTTACACAGGAGGTCATGACAAGATTCAGTCCTTAGTGGTATCTGGGCGGTTCTACCACTACCCACTTTGTGCTTCCACTGCACCACATACACACACCCTCGAACCATTCACCCAGATAATTAAGCAACTTGAGGTTTTTGGGAGCATAAAATATCCATAACCAAATATACCAGTCATTTCCATCATGACTGCCCAAACCAATTTTTCATGATTCAAAGTGATGCTTTGGGGCATTTTTTGTGCCCCCGATTATCTAAGCAGTACTAAGCATGGCGTATAGTTATGGACTTATTTTCGAAAGGTTACCATTATAATTTTGCTAGGGTGACAAGGCTCAGATATTCAAATATTCCAAATGAGGTATAATACTAGCAAGTCGAATAATGGGTATGTAACTAGAATCTTCAAACAGACATATATTTGCATATGAAATAACAGCATGCAATTTAATAATTTAAACAAAAGTAGATTTGCAGAAATTGTAGGTTCAACATGATCAAAACATTGACTCGCCTGGCGCGGTTTACCGCGGTCTTGAGTTCACACAATGCTTCCTCTTGAGCTTCTAGTCTTTATCTTCACTTTGCTCTTGATCTCGCTCGATCCATTGATTCTTCGGGAATCCAGTTTCTAGCTACGCGATAAGCGACTGATTCCAAATGAAAGCAAATAACTCAAGAGATCCAAATAAATTCGAATAAACTCAATTTTAGTTTTATTATGAATTGATGAGTGATTCGGATGATTTGAGGCAAGGTCGGTGGTAGAATTACGATGACTTGATCTTTTCATTAATGATCTCTTTTACTATTTTTATATTTATCAAGGGAGTTCCATGAGCTAAGTTAAACCTATGAATTGGTGTATTTTGTCGAGTGCTAATGTTCAGGGCGTATGATGTATGTATATATAAGTAATGTTTGCAAATTTTGGCTTACCAAGTTAATCTTATAGTCTATGTTCTTTTATGTACCTTTAGTTATTACTAGGCATAATCAGAATCCATTGGTTCGGGTCCTAGCTTGCTACATCTATTCAGTCTCAACTTTATTATTTACTAAATCTGACGCTAATATTTAACTTCTGGCACCTATATCATTTTGCCTACCCCTTTGTTATTATTCTGCTTAGCGTTATTTTCAGTCAAATTTATTTATCAGAGCTTGTCGTTCGGGTTCATATACTAATATAGCTACCTAATTAATTTTGTCACGGGGATTTGTTTAACGACGATATGTTACATGTTAGAGCATACATTAGTATTATAAGGACAACTTTTATCTTAAGGTCTTGCTTTTATAACTAAAGGTAGCCTTTATTAAATTTGAACATTTAACCAAAAGAGATTTTTTTTATTATTGCCCTTACTTAGTAGTTAACCATTCACTTCATTTAGGCAAATCACATTAATTATTTATATGTGATAACTAGTCCAAATACTAGTGGCTTTCTACCCAAATTATTTAATAGTCAAAATTGGTTCTCTTGATTGCTTAGGGTATATAGAGATGATGATTAAGGTCTTTATCATGCTATGGTCACTCCTATGTTGTTCACTAATATACAATGGCTTAGGTTTATTTTAATTTAAAGTTATTTATCTGGGCAAAGATTGTTCTATAGAATCACATTTCATTATCTGCCACTTAGCAAAAGTCTATCGTTAAGATTTATTTCATGGCATGATAATTATTAGGGCATATAGGTTTATATTTTAATTAAGGGTAACCTCTGTTAAACTTGGATATTTAATCTAAATCATAATGCCTTTAATAATTAAGTCCTAATTAAATGTTTGCACAAGTTACTCAGATATAGCGTTTATTCCTATTTTTAAACCTTAAATAATCTCAGCTATTTCCTAATTAAGTCTTTATTGCCTTCCATGAACAAATTTCTAATTTAACTAACTATTACATAATGGAACTGGATTAAAGCAGTAAAAAGAAAAAGAGGAGAAAACAGTGCGGCCAAGGTACTCGAACCAGCGACCTTAGCTATAGAGCCTTCATACGCGCGCACTAGCCATCTGGGCATTCGGTCCTTCGTGACTTAGTGGGGAGCAGTATTATTAAAGAGCATGCGGGATTGGGGTTACACAGAGAAGCTACCGGCTGAAAACAGAGGAGGCGGGGGCGCCCGGCTGGTGGCAAGGGTTCCGGCGAGGGGAGGCCAGAGGGGCGGGGTAAGTCGGCAAAATGGGTCCCTGGGGAGGTGTAAAAGCCAGTGGAGGCGACGGCGCGCCTCAGAACGGGGCGTGCCGGCGGGGCGGCGGGTTGTGCGGCCGGCGGCGGGGTGGGATTGGAGTGGCGGCGCCGTGATGGGGAAGAGGAGGAATCGGCGAGCGCATGAGCTATAGTGGATGCCAAGAGAGCTTACCCCACTGTTGATCGGGCCGGGGAGGGTTTGAGGCGGGCTGGCGGCGTGGAGCGGGGCCGGCGGCGGTGGCGTGCGGTGCCGAAAGCTCACAGGCTGCGACGCCTCCGGCCAACGGTGGGGGTGGCGTTGCCGAACTACAAGGTCGCCCTAGCCGCAAGGAATTGACCCGCGGTGGTCGCAATTGGCCGGATTCGGGTTCGCCGGAGCTAGAGGGAAAGGGAACGGCCGGCGGCCGGTGGGGCTCCAGAGGCCGATTCCCGGCGGTGGGAGGAAGAGGGGAAGGGGGTGAGGTGATTGGGGGCGTGCATTCCTTCTTATGGAGGCGGTGCCAACCGGGCGACGGGGAAGGACCGGGCGGTGGGCGTGAAGAACCGCGGGGCTTTGCCCGGGCGCGGGGCTCGGTGCGCGGCGGTGCCAGGCGCGGGGCTCGGGGACGTGTCGGCGCAGAGCAGGGCGTGGCAGGCAGCATGCTCTGGCGGGAGTGGTGCGGCGCAGAAAGCAACGGGAAGGAGGAGATGACGCGGAGGATGCTCGGCCACGGAAGAAGGAGAGGAGGAAAAAAGAAAGAAGGACGCGCGGGTGGGGAAAAGAAGAGAGAGGCCGGGGGGCCAGCGGCCAATAGAGAGGAAAGAGAGGGGGCAGGCCGGGCCCGTGCGCAGGAGAAAAGGAGAGAGGGAAGGGGTGGGGGCCGGGCCCACATGTAAGAGAGGGAGAAATGGGAAAGGAATAAGGGGGGAAAATGAGAAGCTTTTAGCAATTTTTGGATCTTGAATTTTTAATTTAAATTTCTATTTCTCATTTAAGATTGTCGATTTCAACTTTTGCATGACGTTTACAATTTAAATTTAAATTTTTACTATTTAGGTGTGAGTTTCTTTTTTTTACACTTCTTTGGCCATTGCTTCTCTTTTAATTAAGTAAATTGGATTTCAAATCTTTATTTCTTTTATTTATCGTCAATATTGTTTTTTTGTTGTTTTTTACTTTGGGTATTACTTCTCAGTACATTAATTTATATTTCTCAAAACTCAAAAGATTTCGAATAAATATTCAAAAACAATTTAGAATACCAGCAATTTGCAAGAAAAGTTTTTAAAAAACCCCTTATTTTCGAACACTCAAATTTTAGGATGTTACAGTGAGGGTTTGTCAGTCAGCTCACTTGGTGAAAGGATATGCTCAAGTGAGAGATTATCCATTCATCAGGCTGGTGTAAGGTTAGAATTATATAACCTAAAGGCTATATGACCAGGAAGACAACCTACGGCGAGTGGCAAAAATCACTTGATTATGGTGTGAAGGTCATTTCTTATCAAAGCAAGCTGCATTCCTTGCACGCCAAATTGCTCAACATAAAGCCACCATCCCCACAAATACTATGCTGGTTCTTCGTACTGAAACCCATGAGCCAACTTCCGAACATATGTTGCATGTTATGTTTGGAAACCATCCTGCAACTAGATAGAAGGATTTCTTTGACTTTGATCAAACTCCCACAAAATTGAGAATCCCCTGTCTTGTATTTCACAACAGAAAGAGACATGGAATCCATGTATTCCTTTTCGAGAACCTGCTGCTACAGACCATTTCCATTATACAGCCTGAACAGCCACTTGCATAAGAGACTTTCGTTCATATTCTCAAGATCAGGGATGCCCAGGCCACCTTGATCCTTGGGCATACACACCACTTTGCAATTAGCTAAGTGATATTTTCTACTACCCTGGTCTTTCTCTAAAGAAGTCAAATCTTCTTGATCACTCCCTTAAGGGCAAGGAAAAAAGAAAACATAAAGAGAGACATATTGCTTAGGCTGGCATTATCAAAATGATCCTGCCACCTACCCACAAATGTTTGCCTTTCCAACAACCTATCTTATTTTCCACCCTATCTTCACGGTTCTAATTTTACAGGAATGCAACCTTTACTTCATATATTACTTGTTCCTTTAGATGCCACATATTCTTTTTTTTTGTTTAATGCCATGCCACTGATTCTGTTTCCAACTGAACAGAGTAGAGCACAAAACATGCTACTTAGGGCTTAGGTTGAATGTTGTTTCGGATCCTCCCTATCCAAATAACTTTATGGGCTGAATTATCGTACGTAGGATCCAAATAATGTTGTTCCTGTGGGAATGTCCTGTTTGACACGTGAAACACCACATTAGATGGTAGCTGCCTAGGTGGACAATTTTTTTAGTATAACTCTACTTATTATGCCGTTACATTGTAGAAATGTAATGCCATGCTTGCTGGTGATGGAAAATGTGTCTGTTTGTCAAATATAGGATCGACCTGTGTCAAGTTTTGAAAATTTCCTTCAAAACAATAATGTATAAAACAAATACCCGCACATGTGACACAAAACGTAAGGCAAAGAGATACAACTTTCCTCTCCACTTTCTACATATATTTCATCAAATTATCCGCTTTATTTCATCTTATTCATTAATCGACACTAGAACATATAACAGTAAAGTAACTAGAAACCATTCAGGGAAAATTAAAGAAGCCACAATACATCTAACAATACAGAATACAAACATGTCTAATCCATCAAACACAAGTGTCTGATTTTTATTACTTCTACTTATGAGATCTCTGAATAGAAATCATCTATTATCGTTCGAACCGCGATCGGGATCCTCACCCAGTGACAGCCGCCATCATGCCATGCTAAGCTCCCAAACATGTAGCTCCCTTGCAGCTTGCGGGTGGCCTTGAAAGTAACCTTAAAACTTCGTGTCTTGCTCTCTTTGTTGAAGAACAGAAGTGACGGCTCCACTGACATCTCCACTCCAGGAGGTGACTGAAAGAAAGCTTTGTAAACTGCATCTGCTTGCCCTACATTTGTCACTGTCCTCCACACACTTATTGACGTTTTCAGTTTTGGAATGGCAATTGATGGAAGGTTCAGGTTATACGGGGTTTCGCAACCAATATCCGAGATGTTAAAACCACAGCTAAAGAATTTCATGTAATCTTTTGGATCGACATCATATGCTAGACCCGGATCAGCTGCTTTATTAGGATCAACGAAGCCACCACCGTAATCGAAAGGATCTGCAGTCTTCTGAGGCTTCCCGTCGGCCAGTATCGGTAAGCCGTAGCTGTTAGTTGAAGCTGATCCATGTTGAAAGACTCAAATATCAGTAAGGTGCAGTGTGAAATTTGAACTTGTTTGGAGTTTGGAAATGCGTAGTACCTGTAGTTACTAATGCTGACTTGATAATGGCAGGAGACCAGTCTGGATGGAGTGCTTTAAGCAATGCTGCTACACCGGACACATGAGGACACGCCATTGACGTTCCAGACATGATCTTATATGAATCTTCCACTGCTGCCAAAATGTTAGATCCAGGTGCTGCAATATCAGGCTGTTCAAATGAAAAACATAGTTAGTGCCATCACCAGGCGGAAGAATAAGATTTAGGCAGGACTTCTGTTGTGCCATCAGATGATATATGTCTGAAAATCACTCGGCATGTTGTTTCACTTCATATGTAATTGTCTCTAGAATATAAATCTGGGTGACCAATCTAAATGAAAATTTGAAATGCTAAATATGTACGTATAGACAAACAGAGGATGAAATTTTGCGTTACCAATTGTGATTAAGCAATTAGCAATTGATCCATCATTGCATGCATGTACCTTGAGGAACTGGGGAAAAAGTGGACTGGGCCCTCTTGAGGAAGTTGTTGATATTCTTGGAGCAAGGACCTCGGTTCCAATCCATGTACGGCTTGGAGCCACCTTAGCCACTGATGTGTTTTCATTGCTGTTGACCATTGATGTAGTTAGGATAATATATTTTTGCATGAAATTGCCTTCTGAGTACTTGAAGCAATAGGTATGAAAGTGGACTGATCTTGTTTTTGCATAATCAAGAAGCAATAGGTATGCAAATTAATGAATCCATGCATTTCATAATTGAAGGAAGCATTTCAAATAGGTGACGTTGTAGAATTCATGCAGTCAAATTTTTTAATACTTTGACCACTAATATACAAAAAAGTCTTTACATTTGTCACATGAAAATGATACCAGTAGATTTCTCATTAAAAGTTCTTCCATTATATATTTTTATAATTGAAGGAAGCATTTCGAATAGGAGGAACAAACTTAAGCTCACCTAGCTTTCATAATGTATGCTTTTATTCTCTCAGCCACCTCGAAGTCTACTAGAATGCATGCCATGGTGTCACAATCTTCAGTAAATTCGATAATATCAAGAGTATACATTGGAAAAATGAGCCCCCTGGCAGATGCTTCCTTTGCTGTTGCTATAGCTTTGGGCAGATCATTGAATGGCAAATTTGTCTTCACAAGATCAGGAGAGTAGCAGAACACAATCGTCCCAGCAACATCAATGGAATTCAGAGATAAGCCACGTTGATCACATCTACATGGCAACATTCACAAGGCATCAAACATTCAGCCAAACTAGCCAGCAATGTGTAAGCCACGTTGGGGAATTAAGGAGTGCAGAATTTACCTGACTCCCACAAGTGTAGACAACTCAAACAAGTGGTCCTTCCCCTTTCTCTCATACAACAAAGATTGACCCTGAAAGATCGACAAGAAATTGTCACCGGAGATCAGAGACATGCAATAGAAGATGAAGAATACCACTAATACATTGGTAAAACAGAACTATGTAAATTTCGTTACATTGGTAATGGAATCCGAGTTTCTTGTGTGGAAAAAGGAAGAAGATGATGAAGTATACCACTAATTTCTCGTTGTTGCCGAGGGTGAGAACAGTCGGGAAAGCACGATCTATTGTCGCTGATGCAACTGTTATAGCCCATGGGGATGCATTGGTAACTGTCCTAGGAGCAGGACCATCGTTTCCTGCTGAGAAGACGACCGTTATGCCATTCGCCACAGCGTGCACAGCTTCAGGGATTTCAGAGCTTGGTTCACCAAGCGATAATGAGAGTACATCAACTCCATCATGTATGGCATGATCAATCGCCTGCATGACAGCTGCATCATCACAGTCACCATTCCAGCATGCCTTGTAGACAGCGATAGGGGCACGAGGAGCGCCTCCTCTGGCGTAACCGCCTGCAAGCCCATGAAAGCTCGCGTTTGGCACCAGGACGCCAGCTGCAGTCGATGCCGTGTGCGTTCCATGGCCAATGATATCCCTGGCAGATTTGTACTCTTGCTTAAAGACCTTCGGGTCGAGATGATCTGCGTAGTATCGAGCTCCGATGATCTTCCGATTGCAATTGTTCGAGTCGAATGCTTGGCCTGCTTGGCAAACTCCTTTCCACCGGGATGGTACTGGTCCGAAGCCATCATCGTTGAAGCTCTGAGATTCTGGCCAGATACCTGTATCAACTATCCCGATGATGACATCATCTCCGTGTTTAGCGTCATGGAGTAAACCAGTTGGCTGGTTGTAGTCCAGTCCAAGGAAGTCCCAGCTTCGAGTTGTATGCATGGGGACAGCCGAGTTTGGCTTTATGCTGAGCACTTCAGGCAGCTCTATCAAATAGTACAAAAATTAAGATCATGAGCATAATCAACATCGGTTAGCACGCATCAATACATTTCTATTAGCTATATTGAATTTTATACACTAGCCAGTTCACCCAAAAATTTAAAATGATAAAAAAGGCCCCTCACATGTAGGCTCTCTTAGATCTAAGATGTGGAATAGAAGTGGACTGTAATTATTTTTTTAATTGCGCCAACTAAGTCTTGAACTCAAGACTAAATTTAAGATGATAAGAAAAGACTCCTCACATGTAAGCTCTCTTAGGCCTAAGACGTGGAATAGAAGTGGGCTGCAATTATTTTTTTAATTGCGCCAGCCGAGTCTTGAACTCAAGACCTCTTGACTCTAATATCATATTAAATTTAATGCGCTAGCTAGTTCACCTAAAAGATTAAGTTGATGAGAAAATACATGAAATTCATTTATACTTCAATAACTAGAGCCTATTCATCGAATGCGAAAAATGCCGATTTTACTCCTCTAAATTGACCAAGTACGGACACAAATTCCCCTATCGACTAGCTTTCGATCAGTTCCAACTTTGACTAGGTGAAACAATAGATAATTTATACAACGCATAAATTATTTAGCAAGATAATTTATAGAGCAATTTATGAAACACCTAGCAACGCAGCCAATCAAGTTAATTATAGAGCAACTTATGAAACACCTAGCAACGCAGCCAATCAAGTTAATTATCGACTAGCAAGATGGATGCCCTAGCAGGACTCCGATGTACAAATCCCGACACATGCAAACGATGGCTTCAAGTCTTCATGCCCATGGGTGCATGGGGTTATTTGCCATCAGCAATGACCAATTACCTGCAATGCTTTGTGCTTGAGATTCTGTGAGCATGGCGGCAAACCCGGAGAAGCCATGTTTGTAGCTGTAGATCATCGAATCATGGGCTTCTCCCTTACTGCAAAATCATACAAAATTGTATTCTCTTTATCAGTCACTGATTTACACAAATATATGTTCATGCATGGCACACGACGAAAAGCAAAGAAAGAAAAACATCTGTATATATAGACTTGGTCTCCTTGCCTGCCAATGATCTTGGTGAGCATGTCATGGTGTGATGCAGTGGTTTTATCCGGATCTTCATGCTGTTTGTCCCCAAGGTACACAACATAGAGCTGCATGGAATCAAACATTAATTGTAGGAGCAAAATGAGGCAACGGGCCCAATATATATTTATATCTGCAGTAAAATGAAGACATATATACACATGAATATTATTTCCTACGTACTTTTGTTGATTCGCTCTGCAGGCCAACCACGTAGGATCTCTTCAATGGAAGCAGGAGAGCGAGGTGGAGGAGGAAGACGACTAGTGCTATCTGAGACAGCTTTGAGAAGTTGCAGATTGCGGCCATGAGAAGCAGGAGAGCACAGCATGCTTAATTTGACAAGTTGGTATACAGCTATCAAGAGATTGGACTGTTGCTTGTCTGAATGTGTTCGGCCGCAAAACGAATGGTTTTGACTTAGCCAATTAAAACATGCTGTTGAGAAGGTTTGCAAGACCCAGTCCTTTATATTTTTAATTACAATCTCTTCACATTGATTTTGTCAACAAAGGAATTTATGCTTGATTGGGGTAAAGACTAATTAACGAATATCAATGTAGGCATTGAGCTCCTCTGGAGTTTATCATCTTTCAAATACCACTATTAATTAATTGTTATTAGTAGTGGAGTAGATTAGAGGAGATATGGACGTACTACTCCAAATAGTGAAAACATATGTGACGTCCTAGAATTCCCAAATGCAAAATTTGTGCACACTCCATGGAGCCGCTTCTAGCCAAGGGAATGCATGGACGAGCATGCATGCATGACTTGGTGACTTATCTAGTCAAGGGAATGTATGGACGTGCATGCATGCGAGACTTGGCTAGCTAGTCAAGCATTCTATGCATGGTGACCAGTGCTCCCACGGAGGCATGTGGGTTCTTCCGTGTCGGTAAGGTTATATTTGTAATTTTATATCGCACAGGATTAATTTTGAAATTAAGATGGTATAATTGGGCCAGATAAAAAAATGATTCTCCAGAACTCGGTTGTTCCTGATTTTGTAAGAAGAATTCAAAAAGGAATTATGATAAGAGGCGTACGTGCACTACGAACAATTAATCCTAATTTCCATGAAGAAACGGTGCATCGACAAATTTAGTTAACCCAAATATGTATTTTTGAACGTCACCGTATGGTCTCCAAGATAAAACTTAAGAGTAGCGAGTGAATGCTAGCTAGGCACTAAATATATATAAGATGTCACTACTACAGAAAAGGTCATCACAGACGGTTCGAAAACGTCATCACAGACGGTTTTGTGAACCGTCTGTATTTATGGGTCAGTGATAATCGAAGGTCATCACAGACGGTTTTTAGTTAAAAACCGTCTGTGATACTGATCATCACAGACGGTTTTTGAGTAAAAACCGTCTGTGCTATTCTCTTCTACCCCTAAATCTATTTCTGTTTATTGGCTAGCTTCAGGAAATACTAGCCATGCTCTCTGAAACAAGCAGATCAACATGTACATGTATACATCCTCACATCTCAATTCATTTCATAAACATAAAACATCCATTTCGCAAATCAATTAATTGAAATGAGAACAAGCAAATACAGTATGAAACACAGTACACATTTTAAGATTAGAGTCTACCATTACAAGAATAGACAGACAAACAACAAACAATAAAGAGGAGGAGAATAACAAACAGGTTGCTCATCTAGCTAACACAACAAGAACAGAGAAAAGCAAAGATCCTCTATGCCTAGGCCTTCTCGCCCCTGATGCAGCGCGCGAGCTGGATGTCTTTGACGCCCACCATCGTCGGTGTTGATTGAGCGCTGCCTTGGCACGAGCTAGTTGCTTCTGCGGTGTCTTGCCTCCCGTTGACGTGTGCGTCGTCTGCAAGGAGGAGGACAGCAAGGAGGAGGGAACAGCAAGGAGGAGGATAGCAAGGAGGAGAAGAACAACAAGAGGAGGAGAACAAGGGCAGCAAGGAGGATGAAACTAACAAGGAGGAGGAAACTAGCAAGGAGGCTGGGTTTTGGTAATATTTATAGGGGAGGGAGAGGGAGGGAGAGGCGGGAGTTCGAAAGTTTGGGCGCGGGAAAAGAGAGGCGGAGCTACGATCCGTGGGGTGAGGAGGATTCACGGGCCCAGTGGTCAGATTATCACAGACGGTTCTATTGGCTAGAACCGTCTGTGATGAATGAATATCACAGACGGTTCTATATATAGAACCGTCTGTGAATTAGAGCACATAATTTTATATACCGATACAATATAAACAACTAGTATGAAAAGATAAAATAGCAAAGTTTTATATAGCTTATATATACTCATTTAAAAGGTTTCGACGAGATCTACAACTTTGCAGTTGAAGAAAAATCCAAATTCCGAAAGGAAGACCAAGAAAATGGGAAAAAACAGACACCAAAAACTTGCGACGCAAGTTTAGGTCCAAAGATGGCCGACTTTCGGGGTCTTGGAGGGCGACTGGCACAAGCGGGTCATTATTTTTGGATCGGGCTCGTCGTTAGCTTTCCAACGAGTACAAGAACGTCGAAAACGGACACCGTATGCAAAAGTTATGCCCGTTTTACTGAAGGTGTGTCAAAACTGAATCCTACTCGGACTCAGGCGGGAAATTATGAAATTTTGGGAAATTGCAAGGCGGGAAACATATCACAGACGGTTTTTAATAAAAAACTGTCTGTGATATTCCAGTATCACAGACGGTTTTATAATAAAATCTGTCTGTGATAATCCGGAATATCACAGACGGTTTTTAATAAAAAACCGTCTGTGATATTCCAGTATCACAGACGGTTTTATAATAAAATCCGTCTGTAATAATCCGGAATATCACAGACGGTTTTTATTATAAAACCGTCTGTGATATTCCAGTATCACAGACGGTTCAGAGGTAAGAACCGTCTGTGATACTCCTTTTTCCCGCCACAAATTCCACAGACGGCTTTCAAATTAAAACCGTCTGTAATAGTGTATATCATAGACGGTTTCACAAAACCGTCTGTGATTTGGCGTCTACTATTAGCCTTTCTGTAGTAGTGTGTTCACCAAAAATGTAATGACAACTATAAACATGAAAAGTATATAAATTAATAAGTATATCTCAAAAATTGCGGAAATTATAAATTAGCTGAAGTATGTAGATACGTGTCGTTTAATTTGACATGTTGGTATATACCGCTATCTAGAGATTGGACTGTCGCTTGTCTGAATGCGTGCCTGCGCTGAAAATTCTTCGTTTGGCATGGGAGATAATAAGACAGGTGGAGCAACGAGAGAGAAGATAATACATATATTTCCTTGGGGATCGAGGGAAAAAAATCTATAATATGATGAAAAACTATTGTTAGAACTTTCTAACACGTGCGTCCGAGGTAATTTATATATGAAATTTCACAAGCTTACTCACATCCAGATCAGCACGCGTTTGGAAAAGTAACTATTTGTTCAAAAAGGGTTAAATTTTAACTCGTATAGGGAATAAGATACTGTAGGACCGGACAGGCAATAGAGAGGGGAGGGAGGTGAATGGTGCCTTCGAATTCTCCCCAAGTATTCACACAACCCTTTTCTCCGATAGCTACTGAGCTATGAAGATTAGAGTTGAAAGCTCACTTGAAAACTAGAGCAATAGAGAAGACACAACAGAGAATTGACTATGGTCAGAGACCAGCAACATGGTCAAAATACGACAACGTAGTTGAACTCTGACAACGTTGTCAAAAACAGACAACGTGGTCGTAACTCGACAACGTGGTTGGAAGCAGACAGCGTGGTCGGAAATCGACTACCGAATAGAAGTCATTGTAGTCTATAACCACTACGAACAGGAACAATGTGATCGAAAATGGTTGCAGTCGAAACTGACGTAATCGTAGACAACGTGATCAAATGCCAACCAGTGGTCAAAAATCAATGTTGTCATATTCAGTCAGCACCGTAGTCGTAACCTACGTGGTTGTAAACCAACAAGTGGTCAAACAACCAACGTAGTCGAAACCAGTCGGTAACGTGGTCATAAACCAATGAGATGGTCGAACAACCAACATGGTCGAAACCAGACTGCAACTCAAAAGATCAACGTGGTCGTAAACCAACAAGTGGTCGAACAACCAATGAGGTCGAAGACCAACGAATGATCTGCAACCAGCGTGATCGATTCAGCTCAAATACCGACCAGAGAAAATGAGGATCCATGTGCGACCAGAAATTCCATGCAGTAAGAGAAAGTGAAGCAATTGGAGAAGTGAACGTGATCGAAGTTGGTGTGATACAGTCTGGAACTTGACCATGGTCAAAACCAACGTAGTCATAAAGCTGATCGACGTTCCAGACAGAGATTGCACCGACTAACAACTGCTTTAGTTCAGATTCAACAGAATAATGCCAAAAAATGAAAACTCTGAACGTGGTCGAGCGACAACACAGTGTGAAGCAACCGAAAGACTAAACACAGTCGAAAACAACATGCTTCAGTCTGGAACTCGACCATGGTTGAAACCAACGTGATCGTAAAACCGATCGAGTCCCAAATAGTGATTTCACTGACTTCCGATTGCTTCAAATCAGACTCAACAGAATAACAAGAAGAGATCGAATGGTTTGAATGAGGTCGAAACAAAAAGCGATACGGTCGGAGACTTGACCGCAGTCGAATCTGGAGGCAGTCTTAACAGCAAAGGAAGAACAGAGGAAAGCAGAGAGTGCACGACTACAAGATCCAAACTCCTCAAAACTTTTGACTAAGAGATCAACTGGCCATGAAACTTTGTATACAACATGGTTAAGGTCTCAAGAAGTTGCTCAAATCTTTAATTGAAAACTAAGCAACCAGATTGAGAGCTTTACGAGATTTCACAGAGCGCACACAAGAACCTAAACCATGAAATTGAAAGGACAATCAGACCATGCCCATGGGAATAGAATAACCAAGATGGCTTTGAGCATGCTCCTACAACACACAGCAAGTCAGATCATCAACAAGACAAGAAGGAACTTCTCAGATCAAGAAAGGAAAGAAACAACCAAAGAACAGAAGAATAAGGAAGAACTAAATTGAAGCCAACTCAATCAGATGAAAACAACACAAGCAGTATATGGAAACTTGATGTATTGCTCTGATGATTGGTTTCACAGCCACTCCCCTTGAGAGGACCAAGCTCTAACTCTAGAGCCAACACCCACTGTCTAACCTAACAACCATGGAGGGAGGAAGAACTAGCTACCACCAGACCAACTCACGGTTTGCCGTCTCCAGCCTCTACTAACTCTTGCCTCCCCTCCCCTTTTTATAGGCTCACAAACGAACCCTAGACCTAATGGATCCAACCATTAGTCCAAACCGGGGATAACCCGTTAACCCCATCTAACACCAGGTTTTACTCACGCACGTTTCTCAAAGCAGCTTACATGTGGCCTCAATGACTTGTTGTCAAGCCTCTCATGCGTCCGGCTCCCACCGATCCGTCCTCGCTTGCAAACAATCCAAGTCACTTGGCGCACCACGTGCTTCTCCTTGCGCATGATGGCACCCAGCATCCTTGACCGTCTAGACCTCGACTTCTCCCTGAGCTTAGTCCAGGTCCACCTCGCCGTTGCCCATCATGTCCTCCTCCTGTAGCTCCCTCTCCAGTTCCTTGTCGTCCCGTCTTGCAACCACCTTACCAGCCTCGATCATCTTAGGCGTCTCTTTGAATGTTTTGGAAAAATGGGGTTTCTTTGAAAACAATTAAGAACCCATATGTAATAATGAGAAAACTATAGGGCTTTATCCTGTAAATGGAGGGTCCATCTCGAAAATCAAGGATTTATACGTAATTCTTGAAAATTTATATGGTGTTTTCGCGAAATGCTAACATGGTGGGGTCTTTCGCAAAATTGAAGGACCTGTACGCGATTTCAAAACAGGCAGAGTGCCTTTTACAAAGCTGGTGACGCCAAGGGCCTCCCCGGGAACTCCTCCTACCTTCGACGACGTTGAGGCTAGCGTCGACAGGTAGTTGAGCCGGCCGCATCAATCGGGTCGAGCAGTGGCGGAGGACGGGAAAAAAATGAGGTGGGTCGGATCGCAAGCAATACCATTCAAGCTATAATACTAATCAGACCCATCAACAATAATCCAAGCGCAAAGATACTTAATAATGCAAGACATTGAAAAGTACCTCCAAAAATTGAAGAATCACAATAATATATCACCAATTTAACATATACCTTGTAGAGCATAGCAATGGAAATAATCTGCCAAAGAAAGAGCAAACATAGTTAATATTGTTATGTATAGTGTAAATTTGCAAAATGTAAATTGACAAATGCCTCACCTCTCTGTGATTTTCCCTTTTCCCCTCTATCCATTGCTCAAGCCTCAAATCAAATGCCACAATATATGCGGGCCTCAAGCCTCAAAATCTCAAATCAAATGCCACAAATCGTCAAATCCACAATATATACCGCTGCCTGTCGCTGCTGGCTGCTGCCGGCCTCAAGCCTCAAGCCTCAAATCCACAAGTCAGCAGAGCAGAGAGCAGGGAGTGGCTACTGCCGGCATGTCGGCGCTGTCGCCCGCCTCCCGCCGGCCGCCGGCCGGCGGCCTCCCGCCGCTCGCCCGGCGCCTGCCCGCCCGCCTCCCGCCGCCCGCCCGCCAGCCTCGGCGCCTCCTCGCCCTCTTGTTTCTGTGGAGTTTCCGTTCGATCTGGTCGGACGCCGATGGCGGCTGTTCCCGTTGCCGCTGCCGACGTGCAGTCCAGTTGGTGGCGTTCCAGGCGGTTATGGCGATGGTCAAGTCGTTCGGATCCAGCTCGGTTCCGCGGGATCTGGTCGAGGAGAAGCTCTTCCACCTTGGCCTAGCTAGTGCCCGTCGTCTTGGTCACCAGTGTGCCTCGGCAGCGCACCGTACGTGCTTCTTCGCCAGATCTGTTCTTCTCCTTGGCAAATCCGGTGATCCGTCTTGGTCGACGAATGCTTGGTGCGGGCGGCTGCGGTGTGCAGTGTGCTGGCTCGTGCATTGAGGCGGCGCCACGGTGTGGCACGCGGGCGCGAAAGTGCATGAGTCACTCATCGTCGGTCCTATTCTCCACCGCCTCCTTGGGACTTCCGGTGTCTGTTCCCCGGACATAGTACCATGACAAGCCACAACAAAAACACTAGAAACAATGCATCGAAAAATGTCTGGTCTTGCTGTGTTGTTGGGGCTCTCGTCGTGGACCATGCAGCAAGCAAGCTGGTGGTCCTGACCTGAGGTGTCGTCGTGGAGGCCTCGTGAGTTGCGGGGACGGAGGCGGAGGCGGCGCCGGCGCGCGGGGAGGCGCGGGGACGGAGGCGGAGCCGGCGAGCGGGGAAGCGCGGGGAGGCGCGGGGACGGAGGCGGCGGCGGCGGCGAGCGGGGAGGCGCGCGCGGCGGCGCAGGCGACGGCGCCGGCGAGCGGGGCGGGGAGGCGCTGACATGGCGGGCCAGTGGGGCGGGGAGCGCTGACATGGTGCTTCGTGGGCTCGAAAGTGGCAAAAAATTAGTCAAGCACATGTTAAGAGTGGCAAATTATTGAATGCAACGATAAGGATGGCATTTGGATAGGTGGCAACGATAAGGGTGGCAAAAAGTTAAATTCCCCGTCCGGTGATGGGTTCACATTGGTGAGTCATAGTGTGGCTATTGCCATGATGAGCACCCTGATGTTGATTGATGTGATCACTCATGCCATCACTATCTTAATTAATGGCATCAGTCTATGGTTATTACTTAACAAAACATAATAAATTCCTATTTTATCGATAAATAAGCCGCATCAGAGTGTTGTAGCACAACAATAATTAGAGGCAGTACACTAATATTACAATATCATGACCACGCAAGGCTCAAGTTCGTTACAAGGCTAAACAATTGCCCAATTATTACAATATCACTACAAATAAAAGTGCTTCTAACCAATAATTATACAAGTACTGAAATATAGATAAAAGCATGCTATTATAATATGAGTTCCACATACAATTTACTACCAACCTGTTACCCATCCCACGTCTCATATAACGCATCCACCTCATAAACATCATACACAGGGTCAACTCCATCCCCCTCGGCATAGTTAGCCCCGCGTAGGCATCGTCCGCACTAGGTAGAACTTCGGATATACTAGTCTCTAAATAGGGGGAATAATAGAAAGGATGAGTACAAGGGTACTTAGCAAGTATTATAGCAAATATGCAACTTTATGAATATTAACCAATATCTCCGTGGATTCTATCTCATCTCACATCATCTCGAAGATAAGTGTTTTTATGTTAGAAAATATTTCAGATTTTAAATTTAGAAATCTACTGATTACTCGCATCGCATGATAAGATAGAACCCTAATTTGGTTTTCGTAGCCTCTAATCCAGGAGACAGGCATGAGTTCACGGTTTATACGGCATTACGCAATCTTGTACCACTTTACCAATAGATATTCTGACTTTAATAGCAAATGGTTCTTTGCATTTCCTTATATGTGATGCCCAAATCAGAGTAAAGAATTTTTTTGCTCTATTTCTGTATATTATGCCTTCACCTGACTAGAGTATCCCTAGTCATTGGTCGGGCCGAACGCACCATCACCCAACACTCTACTACGCCAAATATAGACACGGGGCTTATCCTTTATGGTCTTGAGTCCAATTGAGACGTCACCTCTGGAATTTCCTAGATAATCTACATACCCATTATAGCGTATAATAATATTATGGAAATATAAAATACGCTATGTCGATGTGTCCCAATGGCTAGTCTTTGGTCAATTAAATCGGTCATGGTATTTATAATTGAATTTTGTCTTGTACCCATCATTCATTGTTATTTTACTGCTATGAGAGTATGTGGGCTTATGAATGTAGTGTATTTGATATTTTGTTGTTGTTGGCTAAATACTTTACATGCATGAATGCGTATATGTATACATATATAGTTATATATACCCATATACCCTTATGTATGTGTTTATGCATTTATATGTATCTATATAGGTGTGATTTACGTACTTGTATTCCAGCTAGCCCAATCCCCTTAGCCTACTATCGGCCTAGTTGTCCCCTTATCTACTCTCTCTCTCTCTCTCTCTCTATCTATGTATCGCACACAAGCGCACTCGGTTGTGCTCCCCTGAGTACCTTCTCCGCCGCCATACGCCGTCTGCCCCTCCATTGGTCCCTAGTCAACAGGTTGCTGGCCTCCTAGCAAGATGCCACTGCTATCCCCTATGTGCTCCCCTCTCTCCAGCTCACGCCTCTACTACATCGCTCCCCTGGTTCTCCCCTTTAGCTTTCTTGTCCGGACCCTAGCCCAGATCAGTCGCTACTGGGTTTGGGCTGGCCCCCCGACTCCCTACTAGTTAGATCCACGCCGGTCGGTCGCAATTGCAACTCCGGTCGATTGCAACTATGAGCATGGTTTTGGATATTGTGAGCTCACTTGGGTATGCTCTACGCCCTCTAGCCCCCTTACATCCGCGTACCCTAGTGGTGAATCCTATTTGGCACTACGGTGGTGCAAGTGCATTTGGGGGAGGGGGCTGTATGTGTGTGTGGTCCTACAATATGATATCGACAGTGGTGGGGATAAACATGGGGTATCTTCATTGATCTTATCGGCTTGATTTGGTACAATCTATGTGTTGTGGTTACAACCAAACAGAGAGAGAGAGAGAGTATGGTAGTGGAGAGTTAGGTGAGCAATGGCCTAGGGTTTTCCCTATGGCCTGTATCGTATATATATATTCACATGGGGAGTGTTTTTACAACCTTGCCCTTACACCTGAGTATCCCCTCAAGGGTGTTTATGTCATTACATATGTCCCATATTGGGCTTTACAGCTTTCTAACAGGCCGGTTGGGCTTAGGTGGGGGCCACCCCTACAACAGGAGCCTCTCATGGTGACGGGCTTCACGGGCCGAAGCCATATTGTCAAGCCATTTGGCCCCCTCCATCCCCACGGCCTGTGAGCTTCTGTATTATTTGATGGAGCCTTATTGCCTAGTGTAGTCCCCGCCCCGCAGCGAGGATATAGCGTTAAGCGGGTTGTCGAAGTCGTCCTTGCCCGTAGGGCCCTTCGGTGGCGGAGTCGAAGTCGGAGCGGAGACGAGCTCATGCCGCGGATAGGTCGAGGCGTCGGGCAGGGCCCTTCAGTGGCGGAGTCGAAGTCGCACTGGACACGAGCTCATGCTGCGAACACCCCTGGGCGCGGGACAGGCCAAGCTCCCGTGCATAGCGCCTGGGAGTCGATTGCAGGGGTCTCCTCCCGGTCCGGAGACGGCATGGCCCGACAACTTCGCGGTCCGGTGACGTCGTAATGGCGGCGAGAATTGTGCCGACCCATTGAAATGTCAGGGACGGGCTACTGCAGCCGTACGCACTATCCCGATGGGCAATACACGTGGCGGGATGCGATTGGCGCGTCGCGGGCTGTCAGCGGTCGCACGACCGCAGCCGCGCGCCCCTTCCCGAGAGAGGCGGGGCGCGCGGCGGGATGCTACTGGCTCGTGCGGTTGCGCTTCCCGATCGTGGGGAGCTGAACTGCTGGGCTTCCGTTGGTTACGTTTCCCATCGGCTCAGGGCGCCGCGGGTATATATATGTGTCGTCTTCCTGCGCCATCCTTCATGGTGCCGCGGCCGGGTACAGTTGAAATAATCTTAGTCTCAAAAATAGGCTGCCTCTGTTCATCTGCATTCTTTGAAAGGATTGTTTTATAGCAGGGTTTGCGCTGATGGACGCGGTCATAGAATGTTGATGAACAGAAGGATGCCTATTTTTGAGTTTCGGAAAAAGTTATCTTCGGCCCAGCGCCGGGCGTTTTGGACCGCTGGTTGCGCTATGCTGCTGCTTATGACGCGCGTTTCGAGGACAGCTAGGATGATCTAGCCCTCATAAATAGGTCTTCCTCAGTTCATGTGCACTCTCTGATGGCAAAGGCGGTGATGAACTGATGGAGGCCTATTTGTGAGAGTTCAGTTAAAGCATACTGAAGATGACCGGTCACGCTCCCCGATTGAGCGCACGGTTAGTTGGGTCTCCGGTGTCTGGGGGCTGCGAGTTTGCTGCGTGGACTTGGAGGCCGATGTGGTCGCTTGTGATGCTCCCACAGCTCAAGGGTAGCATTTTGGCGCGGAAGTGAGCCTTGTCGGCGAGGCGGAGCTCCTGTCGAGGCTGCCGTCACACCCCGGCGCGGGGTCGAGGCATGGGGCCAAGCCGAAGTGGAGGGCCTAGTATCTCCGCCGGAGCGGAGACTCGCCCGTCTTAAGCTGCTGAAGTCGGAGCGGGTTTAGCGGAGGGAGACCGCGCGCCCCAGAGTTCCCTAGGCGTGGGGTGGTTGTGTCTCCGCGTTCCAGTAGTGTGTTTTAATGGCTCCTAGAATCACGCTGACCCTGGGCTGGCGGGAGCAGCGGACTGCGGCCGTCCGTGCTTTTTCGCTCGGGAGGTACACGCGGCGGGCCTTGATTGGCACATCGTGGGCTGTCAGCGGTCACGCAGCCATGACCGTTCGTTCCTTCCCTGAGAAGGCGAGGCGCGTGGCAGGATGCCATTGGCGAACCTGTTCGGCCACCGGCAGTTGCGCTCCCATGTCGTGGAGAGCCAAACAGCCAGGCAGCCACCTCGTAGAATATATATGTATGCGTCCGTTTCTTGCCGTTGGGGCCTGTGGCCGTGCGGGTGCAGGGGTTGGGCCTCCGCTGGCCAAGGCCGGGAGGTATGGTGGGCCTTGGAGTCGTAGTGGCTTCCGACACTCTCGCGGCGTCCCAGACAGGGCCGAAGGCGAAGCCAGGGCGTCGCTGTTGGGACGGAGACTTCGCCGAAATTGTTGCGGTTGATTGGTCACGAGGATCGCGCCAGCACGCGGCAGGGCGCTATTGGTGAGTCGTGCGCTGAAAGGTCTTTGTACGGTCGCGGTCGTGTCCGACACGCGTGAGCGGTCGCGACGCTTGGAATCCGGTGGTGGGGAGGTGAGCGGTTCGTTGCCCACCGGTTACGCTTACCAGCGGTGTGAGGGGCGACGGGTCCTTAAATACCACCCCCCGGCGGTACCACATCTGCGCCTCCTTTGCCCGGTTTCTGATAGTCCGTGCCGTCTCCTGCTCTTCTTGGCTTTTCTCGCTCCCGCGCTTCCCTTCTGCCTTCGTTTAGCCCGTGGACAACGATGGCATCTGGCAGCGAGCGTGCGCAGACGGTTGGCGGCTGCGCCATCCGCCGGCGGCCCTCGCCACTTGAGGTGAAGTACACGCTCGAGGAGCGCGACCCGGCGACGGTGGACAACTGGTGGGTGGCGACGGAGAGGAAGGAGGAGCCGTACTCCAGCGTCTTGGGTTCGACGCTCGTGACGGAGGAGACGATCCGCAGACTGCTACGTGAGGGGAAGCTGTCGGACCGCAGCGCGGTGCGGCTGCCCGCTGATGACGAGGAGGAGCCGCGACCTGAAAAGTCGGAGGCGGTCATTTTCGTCGCCTACTTCGACGCCGGGCTCCGCATCCCGGCCATAATGATCGTTAGCGATGTGCTGCGAACCTTCAAGCTGGAGCTGGCGCAACTGACTCCAAACACGC
Organism: Dendrocalamus latiflorus; assembly: GCA_017311315.1. Classification (NCBI taxonomy): domain Eukaryota; kingdom Viridiplantae; phylum Streptophyta; class Magnoliopsida; order Poales; family Poaceae; genus Dendrocalamus; species Dendrocalamus latiflorus. The sequence continues at coordinate 1,990,030 of CM029637.1, read as the reverse complement.
TGGCCTGCCTTGCCGTATATAGCTGGGCTTTGCGCACGGAGGCGTGCTGGCCCAGCGCGTCGATGTTCGCATACCTGCACGATGCACGGTGCCAACCAAAGGAGCGGAAGGACGGGATGCTATCGAACTTCGGCAGCGTGAACTTCATTCTATGGTCGTCGTGCGGAAAGCTCTTCCCCACGAACTCCACTTGAGCAAAATGGCAGTCCAGTTGGACGAGACGGTGGTTCTACTACCGTGTAGCGATCGGTAGCGGCCTCGAGTGTACGGGCCAGTCGATGGCGTTCAACACCACGCCCGACATAACGCTCACTCGCGAGGACAGGCGAAGGGCGCGAAGGCTCGTGGGAGTCACTGCTCGCTTTAGCATGCGCGACCTCGCCGAGGAGTACATTATGTACAGCGTTTCGCCGCTCTCCCCCGAGTAGCCCCTCACTGCCGGGAGACTTCGAGACGACAACGTCCGCCCATCTGTTTGCTCGCTACCGGCGCCCTCCGACCCTCGTAAGCCTCGGCCGTGTCCCCCTTTCCATTCGTGTTCGCTGCGTTGTGTTTCACCATGCTGCTTGCCTTCGCAGGAATTCGCTTGGAGGACGCGGAGCGTGTAGCAAGTGTGTTCCTTGGGCCATACACGGCCAGGGAGCACGAGCAGCGACCGCGGAAGCGGGGCTGGGGCGGTTGAACCGCGTGTGCGAGGCTCTAGGCGTTCGCGTGCCGGAACGCACCCCTCTGGCCCCAAGCCAGCCACGACCTTCAGACGGCGGTGCCTACGGAAAAAAGGTGTCGCGCCGCGGGAAGACTAGGGCCTCCGCGGCCGTGTACCCCACGGCGGCTACCGTTGCCCCTGCCGATGCGGCCGGCGCCGAGTCGGATTCGGCGAAGTATGCCGATTCGGACTTGGAGACAGGCGCGGTTGACAGGGGCGAAAGTTCTCTGGGCGGTGCCAGGGACGGAGGACGTGCCGCGGGCGATCGAGAAGGGGAAGTCTCGTCGCCCACTGCGGTCGCTGAGGTGGGGCTACTGTCTGCTGGCGGCACTGGGGCGAAGTCCCCGCCTGCAGCGGCGACTGTGTCAGAGCTAGCTTCCGTGGGGGCCGTTGAAACGAGGTCTTCGCCAACCGCGGTACCTGAGACGGAGGCGCCTCCTGCGGAGGTTACCAAGGTGGGGCCTCCGTCTTCTCCCAGGGCGAAGCGGCCGCACCTGCGATCCCCGTTCACCGAACCTCGAGGGGGTTCGCCGTGGCGGCCCGCGTTGGGAGTTTGTGGGGCCCCAACTCCGATATCGGGGCTCCCGTATCTAGCATTCCTCTGGCTCCTTCGCGGGCCGGAGCGGCCGGGGCGCGGGGGCTGCCAGCGCTGGATGTTGATGCGGAGACTTCTCGGCCCCTAGGGCCGGCTCCGTTTCAGGTGACCGGCGCCCCTGTTGACTCGTCCGAGGCTGGGGGGACACCTCGGCGTAGTCAGTCGCCTGTCACCGAAGGTATGCCACCCTGTCACCGAAGATATGCGTTCTCATATGGCTAACCAGTACATCTCCTTGCAGCGGCACTCATCCCCGAGGAGTGGCGATCCCAGGGGGCGGGGACGTTCCTTCGGGAGGGGTGCCCGGCGCTTCCGAGGCTGCCGACGTGGACACCGCGCACCCAGGCTTAGCGGACTTCGTCCCTCCTCTCGAGGCGCTGGGGGCGTGGCGCGGGATTGTGGACGACACGGCCGCAAGCGTTGACCAGCAGGCGCTATCAGCCTACGTGGTGGCACGCGCTGGGGGTATCGGGAGTGAGGGTAAGTATCCGACCTTACGACCACGTGCGATTGTTTGGAAGCTTGATGACCCCTTTGTCGCACAGACCCTCGTCTTGGCCCAGGCATTGCAAACGGCTCACGCCCGCGAGAGGGGGGCGCTGGAGGACCGATTGCGGGCCACCAAAGGGGCCCTACGCGCGGCCAGGGAGGCGCACTCTGCCAAGGACAATCGCATCCATGAGTTAGAGGCAGAATGCGCGGCGACGAAGTCGTACGCCGAGGCACTCGTGGCGGCGGCGCGGTTATCGGCCACGGAGGCCGCACGACGAGAGGTTGCGGAGGAGCGAGATGGCTTACTCCAGCAGATCACTCTACGCTAGAGAAGGAGAAGGGCGATCTCGCGACGTCTCTAGCGGAGCGGGACCAGACTCTGGGCGACGCTTCAGTGGCAGCGTGGGATGCCATGCTGGCCCTGGAGGTCGCCCTTGAGGATCTCATTGCCGAAGTGCCGCCCCACTCCTTTGGGTTCGAGGAGCTGTCGCGGACTCTTCGGTGGATCGGAGACGCGGCCGGCATCGCTCGCAGCTCTGCGACCGACCTTCGGCAACCATTGCTCGTACGTGACCTCGTGCTTGATATGCGCGCTCCTACGACACTGGGGCTGCCAGCATGTCGGCGGGTTGGCTGATCCCCACCTGGAGATGCCAGCCGGGGTGATGTCTGATGGCGTGCGTGCTGTTCGCCGTCCCGTGCGGTTCTTCCATGAGAGGATCTGGGAGTACATCGGGGAGGCTGCGGCGAAGGTCAAGCTGCGAAACAGCCTGTACGGAGATGGGGCCCCTGGCCTGTGGCTGGACGAGGTCCCGCGACGCGTGTTTCTTATGAATAAAGTACAAGTTGTCTTATCAGTATCCTGACCCGTGTGCCTGCGTGTCCTGAGTAGCTACCCGACCCGGGCCAGCTGCCAGTTTCTGACCTTGTTACCCGACAGCGTCTTCGGCGCTAGCGGAGGGCCGAGGAGTCACTTGACTTCTGGGCGAGCCGAGCTTCTTCAAGCGAAGCCTCGGCGTGAACGCGCACCAAGGAGGAGCTGGTCGAGTAATGGCTTCGAGCACCCGAGGATGCTTGTAAATTTGTATTATATGTCTTTGTAAGCATATTCGGATGAATACAGACCGAGGGGAGGGAGCGGACTTATTTGGAAAACATTGCCCTGAGTTATTTGGAAAATACTGCCCGAGTCCCTATCCTTGCTTATGACCATGCTGTCCCGCGGTAGAGTAGCGAGGTTACAACTCGATTACTTATGTGCAGTAATTTAGGCCTAGCTGGAGCAGACGTCCGGGCGCTCTGCATTTTACCTTTCAAGGTGGTGGCCGCGAGGCTGGCGCCTTAGTCGAAGTAGTCACGCGAGCGCTCCTCTACCCTTCGAGGTGGTGGCAGCGGAGTTGGCACCTTAGTCAAAGTTGACGCGCGAGCACTCCGTCCCCTACCCTTCGAGGTGGTGGCAGCGGAGCTGGCGCCTTAGTCGACGTAGACGCGCGAGCGCTCCGTCCCCTACCCTTCGAGGTGGTGGCAGTGGAGCTGGCGCCTTAGTCGAAGTAGACGCGCGAGCGCTTCGTCTCCTACCCTTCGCGGTGGTGGCAGCGGAGCTGGCGCCTTAGTAGAAGTAGACGCGCGAGCGCTCCGTCTTCTACCCTTCGAGGTGGTGGCAGCGGAGCTGGCGCCTTAGTCAAAGTAGACGCGCGAGCGCTCCGTCCCCTACCCTTCGAGGTGGTGGCATGCGGAGGCGAGCCTCTGCTACTTCGTGCACGTTGTTTATTCTCCGTGGAGTGCGTGGGACTATCTACCACGTTTTATTTATACTCCAGAGAGTACGCAAAAGGGGCAATGCCTATGCGTGCACGGGAGCATCCGCGTCTTGTTTATACTCGGTAGAGTGCGCAGGGACAACATCTGCGTCTTATTTATACTCCGTAGAGTGCGTGCGGAGGAGAACCTCACGCTACGCCTTATTTAGAGTCCGTAGACTGCGCGCAGAGGCGAGCCTCCACGCGTTGCGGGCGGTGAAATTGCGTGCGGAGGCAGACCTCGCGCGACGTCTTATTTATACTCCGTGGAGTGCGTGTGGAGGCGTTCCTCCGCACGTCTTTGTTTATACTCATGCCCGTGTTTTTCACAGAGAGTGCGTGCGCGGACGCGTGTCTTTGTTTATACTCATGCCCGTGTTTTTCACGGAGAGTGCGCGCGCGGACGTGTGTCTTTGTTTATACTCATGCCCGTGTTTTTCACAGAGAGTGCACGCACGGACGCGTGTCTTTGTTTATACTCATGCCCGTGTTTTTCACGGAGAGTGCGTGCGCGAACGTGTGTCTTTGTTTATACTCCTGAAGAGTGCGCGCGGAGGCAATCCTTCGCGCACTTTTGCGGGAAATAAGACAATATCTTGCAAACGGTGAACTTTATTAAATTCCCATTTGCGCGGGTGAGTGATTACAAAAGACGAAGTAATGATCACTGACCGCTTAACAATGGGAACAGCCGCAGCTGTCATTGCCCGGTGACGAGGCGGCGTGTGATGGGAGCCTCCGGTGCTGGAGCGATTCGCGTAGGAGCTTGGCGGGGTGCCTTCCGGAGTCGCCAAGGGTTGCTGCCCTTGCACGCCTGGCCTAGGCTTTCCGCTGGGCCTCGCGGTGTGGACCTTTGGTACCGAGCTCTATGCGCCGAGCCATATCCTGATCACCGCGGACGGTGATGATGGCCCGCGGTCCAGGGAGCTTCATGCATAGGAAGCCGTGGTGTGGGATTGCCCCGAGAGAGTTTAGGGTTGGTCGTCCCAATATGGCGTTGTAGGGGTACAAGATGTCGACGACGTCGAAGGTGGCGTCCTCAGTCCTCACATTGTCGCCGCGGCCAAAGGAGACTTGGAGGCATATCTGACCCAACGCTCGTAGGGGCTGACCTCCGAAGCCCTGCAATGGGATTCCCGAGGGGCCCAATCGACTCCGGGGGATCCCCATCTGATCAAAGGCCGCCGCGAACAATATGTTTGCGGAGCTTCCTCCGTCGACCAGGACGCGCCTTACGTCGCAGCCTGCGATGGCGACCTGGATGACTAGGGGGTCATGGTGGGGGAAGTCCACGCCCTCGGCATCGGCGAGCGCGAAGGTGATTTCGTGTTGCGCCCACTCCGGCGGTACCTGCGCTGGATATGTCGCGACGTGGTGCAGCCTCCATGCATTGGCCTTCCGTTGCCGCGCCGAGGCAAACTCCAACGAGGAGCCCCCGGAGGTGACGCTGATGGTCCTGCACTGGGCTCCTTCTAGAGCTTGTAGTTGCAGGAGGCCCTCCCGAGGCTGCTGTACGTGGGCCTGGATTTGTAAGGGGCCCTCCAGGGGTGGCATCCCTTGATCTTGGGGTTGCTGGACGTGGGCTATGACAGGCGAGCGTACTTCGAGGTTTCTGTCCCTGACGACACTCTGCCGAAGTGCTGCAATGGTGATGCACGTACGCATGTCGTGGCTACCCCGGCCGTGGACCTCGCACCACTACCCCTAGTGCTGGTCGTCGTACTCCCCACGGCCCTGTCGTCACGACCCCGCCCACGCCCCCGTCCTCGGCCTCGGCGTCCCCTACCGCCGCGGCCGGCGAGAGCGTTGTCCTCAGAACCGCCCTCGATGTCAAAGACATAACGAGGTTTCCAAGATTTGCGCTGGTCGCATTTGGTCCTATCGCCCGATGAGTCTTTGTGCTGGGTATCCTTGTGCCCGAAGATGCCCTTCGATGGTTCATGCTTTCGTTTGCCTTTCGAGGAGCCCTCTTGTGGCGAACCCTCATTTTTCTGAGAGTCCTCCACTTGATTGGTGTCGGAGTCGTCGCCGTGCCTGCGCCGCGCGTCCTTTTCCGCTCTTGCGTACTCCTCCATCTTGTCGAAGAGCTTCGCCACCGTCTTGATTGGTTTCCGTGTGTTGTATTCGGCCATTGGCCCCGGGCAAAGACCCTGTATCGCTGCGTTGATGACGGTTGTCTCATTGACATCCTTTACGTGGCAACGTACCTTCGCGAATCGCTTGAAGTAATCCCGAAGCTTCTCCGAGGGTTTTTGCTTGACTGCGAAGAGTTGGTCCGCATCGATGCGCTCGATGTAATTTCCCTGGAAATTGTTGTAGAGCCGGTCGCGGATCTGCTCCCACGCGTAGATGGAATTTGGTTCGATGGTAAAGAACCAGGAGAGGGCTACCCCTGCAAGGCGCGGGGGAGCCCCTTCGCCTTCGCCTTCGACCATCATCATAACCCAAAATACTCCCAATTGAGCTAAGCAGTAAGCACCGGGAATGGAACAATGGATAGTTGGATACCTGCGTGTGAGTGGCCACGGGAGGAGGGGTTCTGGACGACGAGGTGCGGCGGCGTGCCCTTGGCGGCGAGGTCGACGTAGTAGAAGCCGTCACGGGGCTCCTCGAGGGAGTTGGCGAGGTTGAGCGCCTCGGCGAGCTTGGAATCGAGGAGGGAGCCCGGGCGGAGGCGCGGCTGCACCACCAGCAGCCGCGGCGGGTGCGCGGGGTCGCGGGAGAGCACGAAGAGGCCGCGCAGGGGGCCCTCGTCGTCGGACTCGGCGGGCGGTGCGGTGGGGCATGAGCGCTTGCCGCAACGGCTAGGAAGGGAACAGGGAGGGATAAGGGAGGGGGACTTACCGGCTGCGACAGCGAGGAAGGGAACAGGGAGACGAGAACGAGAGGGCTTTTGGTTGCTGCGCCGGCGGTGGTGAGATCGACAGGCGGGGATGCCGGGGAGGGATTTGGGGGCGGCCGGGCGGGAGCGAGTTAGGGTTCGGGTGGGGACCGGGAACTGGGGAAGGGAGGAGATGGCGAGGCGAGGCAAGGCGAGAGCGAGCGAGGTCATCGTGTGCGGTGTGGGCGGTGGGCCGTGCTGATTCGCTGATGGGCCGAGCGGACGGGGAGTGCCGGAGGGGCAACACTTGTACATGGGAGCGTGATTTGTGCTGGTGGAGCAGCTCTTGCAAAACCTTTTGCGGTAGCGCCGGTGATAGATAAATTGCCAACCATTTATTGTTTTGGTATCAAATTTATAAATTGAATTCATTTTACATAACATATGTATTTAAAACTGAATTGACAATTGGGTCAAACATATGTATTTAAAACTGAATTGACAATTGGCTAATTGTACTCTAGCATCAAAAACAGAAAGACAATGTTATGATAATTTGATAACATATGAACCACTATGATTTGATAACATATGATATGATAATTAATTAAATTTTAAGCTATATCATCATCAGATCAGATAATTAGATAAATTATAAGCTATATCATGATACGATAATTAACTAAATTATAAGCTAAACTAGTCGTTAACCCCATGACTAGCGTCTAGACGGGTTAGACTTACGTGTAGGCGAACACTAGGTAAACCTAGCTCATACTTTGGGAGTCAAATGAGATAAAATACCTAATCACAGTTGGATCTGAGATATACATGGAGCTCTCTCAGTTGGGATCCTTGCTGAATTTATAAATTTCGGTCAAGCTAAGGAAACAATTGATCACTCGCTCACCAGCTGTGTGTTTGCAAGGCAATTCTGGTTCTCCCTCCTAAATCGCTTTGGGCCGCAAACTCTACCGCCAACGATCAATGATGCTTCTTTTGAGGACTGGTGGTATAGAGCTGATGAGATGGTCGATGGCAAATTGCAACAAGGCATCAACTCCTAAATCGTAGAAGGCGTACAACACCGTTTGGCTATATCAACCTATGTGGGCCTGTTCAAGCGAGCAGTCATACTCTGAATGAGCTGAAAATTTCACGTTTGACTCCCATCTGGACTGCTGGCTTGCCATTGGAATTCGCCGCCAAAGTTCAATTCGTACTGCACATGAGAAATCGTAGAAGGCAGTACGTACACCGTTTGGTTATATCAACCTATACAAGCGAGCAGTTGTTCTCCGAATGAGCTGAAAATTTCACGTTTGGCTCCAATCTGTACCGTTGACATACCATTGGAATTCGCTGTCAAATTTTATTTTGTACTGTACATGAAAAATCGTAGAAGGCAGTACGTACACCGTTTGGTTATATCAACCTATACAAGCGAGCAGTTGTTATCCGAATGAGCTGAAAATTTCACGTTTGGCTTCAATCTGTACCGTTGACATACCATTGGAATTCGCCATCAAATTTCATTTTGTACTGTACATGAAAAATCGTAGATGGCAGTACGTGTACCGTTTTGCTATATCAACCTATGTGGACCTGTTCAAGCGAGCAGTCCTACTCTGAATGAGCTGAAAATTTCACGTTTGGCTCTCATCTGTACTGCTGGCTTGCCATTGGAATTCGCCGCCAAAGTTCATTTCGTACTGCACATGACTGCTCGCTTGAACAGGCCCACATAGGTTGATATAGCCAAACGGTGTTGTACGCCTTGCTGCTTGCTAAGGAGGAGGCCCAACTTTGGGCATTGGCTGGAGCACAAGGGATCTTTTTCTTGTCGGCCCTTGTTCCTAGGGGTTAGGTCGTTCCAGGTCATGTGTACTTATAGCAAATAGACGCGTCTATAATTTTGTGGTCCTTCTTCTTTAATATAATGATACGCAGCTCTCATGTGTGTTCAAGAAAAAACGAGATAAAATAGCTCAGAATTAGGAAAAGTTGGTGATAGATACTTGTCCACTATGATTTGTTCTAAACAAAGTGTATGCTATGTACAATTATGAATACTATGTGCAAAGGAATGCTATGCACTAAGGAACTCAAATTGGACTCCAATTAAGAATTGTGACAAACTTGCATTGTTCAAGATCACGGTAATTTTTGGTGATAGATCCTTTATTTTCCACTATCATTTGCTTTTAAATAAATGAACGCTCTGTACAATTAAACCCAATTTGGATTGAACAAAGTTTGGGACGCTATCTTGAGTGAAACTTGATCAAGATTAGGATTCATTTGGTACTATTTTTACAAGGAGTTGTTTCCCACCAAATATGATCAAATTATTTCCCACTAAATTTTTACAAGGAATTCATTACCCGCCAAAAGTCCTCCATATTCCAATCTAATCTAAAGGGCACGCCAGGAATTGGGCCCATAACCCCACGCGCGCGTGCGTCGGCCACGGAACCCTAGTGCCAGTGCCCCACGCCGCCTCCCTTAGTCACCCCTCCCCGGTCTCTCGCCCCAGTGCCCCACGCCGCCTCCCTTAGTCGTTTCCTCCCCGGTCTCTCGCCCTAGTGCCCCACGCCGCCTCCCTTAGTCGCCTCCTCCCCGGTCTCTCGCCCAGTGCCCCACGCCGCCTCCCTCGCTCTCCTCTCTCTCGCCCTTCCTGCCGCGATGCCGACTCAACCACGCAGCACGCCGCCGGCGACGGCCCCATAACCCCACGCGCGCGTGCATCGGCCACGAAACCCTAGCTCCCTCAGTCGCCTCCTCCCCGGTCTCTCGCCCCAGTGTCCCACGCCGCCTCCCTCGCTCTCCTCTCTCTCGCCCTTCCTGCCGCGATGCCGACTCATCCAGGCAGCACGCCGCCGGCGACTGCCGCCGCTAACGACATCGGCCAACCTGACATTTCTATAATTGACGCGATCAAGGCTGGGGAGAAATCGCTGGATCTTCCCCGACCCGACAAGTAAGTTTTCTGCTGCATCCAACCCTAATCGATGGATCGAACCGGCATTCACGGATGGTTTGAGATTCAATGCCCTATGGTGTTGCAGATTCTTTAGGAACTCCATTTAGGCATAGCAGATCTTATAAATTGTCTGTGGTGCGGATTGATGTGAGGGTCATGTTGGGTTTGTGACACTGGAAAATAAGAAACAAATCGGATTAGCTGATACGCAGGGCATACTTCTATATTACTCTGTACTATCGTGTATTTGGCCCCTGGTGGTAGATTAAACTTGTATTACATATGGTGTACCAATAATTTTATTCTAAAGTGATACTAGTTCAGGGCTACGTCAGGAAGGTAGCTGTGCAAATTAGTTTTTTTTGTAATATTAATGAATCCTCAGGCCTGCTACTACTTTGTTAGTTGCTTCTATCAAGAACATATTAATCAATACATCCTTCTATCCAGAGATTTTTCTATCCATGAAAAATTCGTTTGCAACAAAGTTTCATATTTAAAAATTCATGCTTTGTAACAGCTAACAGTACTTGTACATTTACTATTCTGAATCATTACTTATTAGGCATCATGTTAATACAGTCACTTTTCTCAATTTATACTGTGCCAGGTTCATCGGAGAGATTTGGAATATCAAGTTTGATTGCTTTGGGGCGGATCCAGAAGTCGAAATTGTCGAGTTAGAACTTGACAGGGCTTATATCACATTTTACAACTTGATGTATATCAAATCGAACCTTGGGTACTCTGGGAGGGACTTCTTATTTTATAAGAAGCGATGTGGCAGGGCTCAGGCAAAGCTCGAGGCGCTCGATTTTAACCACCAAACAGAAGCCATGCTAGCAGAGAATGAGAGGGAGAAACAAATCAGGTTTGTGCTGACAAAAGATCAACCGAGAGGTCTGCAAGTGAGCATAACCCCCATCAAGCGACCAAGGCAGCGGCCAAATGGTGATGAACCAACTTCAGGAGTAGATATTGATGCATACAAGAAATGGCTTGCAATACTGCAACGCGAAGACCCAGAGACACGTAAGTTAAGATGCCGTACTCATTGCATTTAATATAAGATGTGTTGTTTGGACCAAACAGCTAACATATTCGTTAAGTGCAGCTTTACAAGATGACTACAGGGAGGAAACAATCCTAACTTATAAAGCATGGCTAAGGCAGCAAGGCGATCTTCCAGAAATCTGTAATTTCTTTTGATCATTGTCAAAGTACTAACATGCAATGTAATTTTTGCAAACGGTTAGAGACAGTTATAGTAGCCAGTAGGATTTGTAGGGATTATTATTCATTATCCAGACTCCAGAGAGTAGAGATTAGAGACAGTTTTGTATCTGATTGGTGATTGCCCATCTAGAATTCTAGCTTACTGCATCCCCTTTAGTTGAAATCTTAAATGCTTCTTAAATGTTTACAGTGTTTGGTCTGTTAGCACAGAAGATTATTTTACCTGATCATAGAAATCCTTCTGTGTACCTTTGCATCTGATGTTGGATATATATGCAGTATCGTATTTAGATCAGCATAGCCAAGATGATGAAATACTCGCTGAAGAGGAAAGTCATGGCAGCAGCGAAACTCCTCCGTGTTGGCCATCTCATGCTAGACGTCAAAGGAAAAAGCATGATGGTATATTTTCCTTTGAACAATTTTTATTTTAAGCTTCAAAACTTCCATTCTGAATGTGTCTAATCATTTAATTGTAATTGGTTTCTAACTAGCTTCCGGCGGAGGCTTCAAAAAAGAGGGACGTGGTACCCTTAAGGGTATAGCAGCAGCCAACAAGCGAATAAAGAGTGGTGATCAGAAACTTAAGATTGAATTTTCATCTAGGCTTGGAGGTCCCATAGGAGACAACAGCCGTGCTTTTGTGGATGAAGTGGTACTGTTTACAAAGAAAAGGGCACCACTCATTGGAGTAAAAAAGTGGAAGGATATAGAGCCTAATGTCAGAAATTCAATAGCATCCGATGTACTGGTACGTGCATATTTTTTTGTTGCCTAAGCATGCACAGTCCCAGGTTACCAAATAATTCACCTTTTCTTTGTCTTTAAACTTAAAACAGCAAAGGTGGGACATTCCAAGCACTGTGGATGAAAATGAAAAGATATGGTCGATTGCCAAAGAGAGGTACAAAGGATGGCGATCAGCTTTAAGTTCTACATATAAGGCATACAACACTTATGCTGAGAGGATGAAAAATAAGCCCGCAGATGTAGACATTGTTGAGTGGCACTACTTGCAGTTGTATTTTGGATCTGAAAAATTCCAGGTTCGGTACCATTTCCTATAATTTCACTATACACTTGCAAATATGGACCAAAATAGATGAAAGTTGTGAACATTTTGTTTCTTTCAATATTTCATTTTCTGGCCTCTCCACCTGTAGTTAACTTAGTTTAACAAGTAGATGTATTTCTTGAGGGCTTGATATGCAACCACCCACTACTCTACAACTAACCGTACTCAACAGAATTTTTTTCTGTTGAATTGTGCAATTTATTTTTTGATAGAGCAGATGTGAATAATTTGATGATAAGGGATGCTGCAGAATTTTATTCCAGACAATAAAAAGTATATATAGTTCGCCAATTCTTGTAGACAAGTCATATTATGGTGCAGCATGTTATTAGCAGGAGAATAAGCAAACAGAACCATTATCGACAATTTAAAATAGTTGAACTGATGCGTATGACAAGTTAAAAATAGCTTGGGCTCGCAAAGTTGAGGTTCAAGAATATGAAAGAATATCTCCCAAATGAATCTTTTGACAATTGACAGGAACTTTTTTTGAAACAAAGAAAAGACTGAAACAATAAAAACAGTATAATGGTTGAAGAAACAGCTATCATGGGTACGACGTAAATTCTTATAAAAGAAAAATACAAACAAAACAGAAGCCTAATGAGACATTGAGAATTGAAGTGCTGTATTCACTGGAAGGTTAATAATTTTAAAAAGGGGATGGCTACACTCCACAAATGCAGACGTTGGCTTATAGTCTGCACATTATCCAAGCTGTCCCAAAAAGAGATCCTGATAGTTCATGACGCAAATCCAATTCATTGTCCACAAAACTTTTTCCTAGCCCATAGATACGTGGTATGTGAATTCTGCTGGTAAAGAGATCACAAGCACATTGGATGAAAGTTGTCATTCACTGGCCTCTCCACCTGTAGTTAACTTAGTTTAACAAGTAGATGTATTTTGAGTGGAGTTGTTATATTCCATAGCTTATGGATCATGGAATGATATCTATCGCTGTGTTTAACCTACTGTATTCCTTTCTCACATGATTTGCTTTGAATGTCAACAATAATATGTGCATCTGTTGAACAGTTACAGAGTTCCATTTAACCACACTATTTCCATCTAGATTCTGTTTCTCTTTTTTTCATTGTTTCCTTTATTCATAATTATTCCTGCGACCTGACAACTGGATGCAAGCACTTTATTTGACATGCTCTCATGCACCATTTCTGTTATACATGTTACATTAATCATTACCTCTTAAATATAACCATAAACAATGAAATTCACCTTCCATTTTTTTAATTTGCCAGTACCAAATTTACTTATTTTAACTAGTATACACTTAATTTTCCTCTAAATACAGGCTTGTCAAATAAATATTCAGTTAATGATCTCATATATTTTTTGAAGCACAATATCAGATTATCACTTTAACAAAGTATTGCCACTATCACTCCAACAGCTAGCCCTTCAGATTGGCTGCTTGTTTCACTTGCAAGAAAAAAAATCTAGACACGCTATCTTTTTTTCCTAGAGCAACAAAGTATGGAGCAATAGAGGAAACATGAATTTTTCTTGACCGGCTTCAATTTTCTTTGCTATATTCTCTGAAACAGAAGGTGCTTTAGTGAAATTACTTGCTGAGAAGAGTGTTTTTAGTGTGAACAACCAAGCTATAATACAAATTCCAGGATAGATAGCATTTCCTTTAATTAATGCATTTTTCTACTGATTTCAGAAAATTAGCAGCCAGAACTCTGAAAACCGTTATAAACAAAAGACTATGCACATCATGGGAAGCAGAACGTTTTCTCGAATAAGCTATGAGCAGGTAATTATGACATACTAATATAGTTCTTTTTCATCAATGACAAACTCATATAATACATTGTTCCCATCTTTTAGAGAGACCCTGTAACTGGTGAAGAGCCAAATGATTTGAATCTTTGGATGACTACTCACATGAAGAATGGACAATGGTCAAATAATGCTTCAAAGGATGTCTATGTGAGTAAATCAGAAATTACACTAGTCACAGCATGCTTCAATATATTGTGCATCCATTCAGTTCTGAATTCTACTTACTTCAATTATGACCTTCCTCTTAGGATAATGCATGCAACCGAATTATGGAGAGCGAACAACAATATGACTTATCCAGCCTTACAAGAGAAGAGGAGAATGTTTTTTTCCAGTCATCGTACAAGGAAACCACAGGATGCAAAGCAACTAGACTTCATGGTCACGGGTACTTGTCGAAATATCCAACACAAAGTCGTATGCTGAATGTTCAATTCCTAGAACAAGCTCGTGCTACAGCTGCAACCAACCAGAAGAATATTGAGCTCCAAGGTGAGGTAGAATTGTTAAAAGAAAAACTTGAAAAAGAAGCTGCTGAACGGGAAAGGATATTGGAAGAAAAAATGCAACAGCTTCAAGAGGAAGAGGACAAGAAAAGACAAGTATTAAGAGAAGAAATGAGGAAAGAAATGCTTGCAGCCCTTGCAGAACAAAGGGAATCCACATTACAACAGGTATAAAAATTGTATCATTGTTTGCACCAACTCCAGTCTTGGAAACTTTATGCAAGCTAAATTGTTTCATCATTTTTTGTATGCAGATTGATCCTGAGAGCATCGTCCAAACTAATCCTTCTGCAGCTACGCCTGACACAACAAACACTGTTGGCAACAAACGTTCAAATAAAAAAGGAGGCACTTCTCAAAAAAACAATGCTTCAGCGTATTACATTTCCTCACAAAGTCTAAGGAATGCTGCGTCAAAACGTGTACTGGCAAGGAACGGACAGGTATGAACTGCAGTATGTTATATTTTGATGACAACAACCTGTTGATTCAAGGGTTTTGCTTTTTTTAATCAACACCTGCTTCTGCAATACAATTTTCACAATATGCAACGTCTAATTCCTCCAGACCATGAAAATAGTAGTCTTGCTCCAGTGCTACTAGGTTTGGACAGTTAGAGATCTTCAGCCTGGAAAGTAATGGTTTTTGGGGTAGTGTTGCTTCACTGGGCTGATAAGTTGCAGGAAGAGTAGTCAAACCAACACGATATATTTCGAGATAGGCAAGAGTAGATGGTAGTACTGGTACATTTCTCAACGCTATGCACCCCTTGATATATAGCGCCTTAAGCTGAGGAAACAGATTCCTGCCTTCCGTTCCAACCCACTCCTCTAGTTTAGGAAGGCTTTCGATATAGAGTAACTTAAGAGATTGGAAGCCAAAAGGGTTCTGGCATCCATAAAAGGAATGATCTATTCTTTTCACTGCATTCATGTGTCTTATGTAGAGATATTTGAGTGAAGGTAGTGTGCCAAGAGGTCGAAGGCGTTGCCAGTTATGACAGCTAGAGAGAGAAATATATGTCAAGTTAGTGAGAATGGGATTTTTCATCCAACATGGAGCTCTGGGACCATTATATCCCCCAATCTTCAGCTTGGCAATATTACTGTGAGGCTGAAGGTTATTTAGTACTCTTTCCTCGTTATCTGCTTCCCGTTGGCTACTCCCCCAAGTGAGTGACAGCATAACAAGATTTTCCTTTTTGCTCAGCTTAGCGAAAGCAGCTTCTTCTATATTGACATTTTCAAGACCGTCGAAATGTAAATGACGAAGATCTTTTAGATCCTGAAGCTCACGTGCTAGGAAACCATGCTGATGGGGGATATAAAAATCAGTTAATTCGTGAAGAGAATTCAACTGCCCAATGTAAGGGGGAAATCCAATTAGAAATCCAGAATAGTATATATGAAATAGACGTTGCATATTGTGAAAATTTGTTACATTTTGTCTAAACGATTGGTTTGACTATCGTGTACGCGATATATTCATGTCATCCATGCTATGGTTGCATAATTTTTAATTTCAGTTACTCAATTATGTCATGACTAATTAGAGCAGTGAGAATATGGATTTACTTCTGGGAATGTTGGTATATATCAGCAGAAATATTGTAACTGATCAATGTCCTGCACATTTTGAGTAGCACAGAAGCTAGCAATTATGATATTGTTGCCCTATTTCATTTGTAAATAAACTCTTAAGATCTGCTTTAAGAAAATTCCTTTGTTGTTTTTGTTTATTAGAGTCCGTACCTTTCCCATCATTTTTGATGTATTTAAAATATGAATTTATGAAAGCTTGCCAGCGTTTACAGACATGTTTGAAAATATTAATGCTTAATTTTTCTGTGATAACTGATACAACCTAATTGGTTAGGGTTCTCATGAAAAATTTCTTCAATAGCTATAGACAATCATGCAGAGAGCTAGCTTGCAGCAGTAATGGCAAATCTCGCCAAATTTCATGTCTTCTATAGGTAGACTCAAATGTAGTGGAGGCTCAGTTAGGAGCTGTATAGAGTTGTCTCAATGAGGAAAGCATTGTTTCCACACAAAGTACTTGTGTCATGTCTTTGTTGTTTATATTCTTCCCCACAATCCAATCGAAGGCATTGTGTCCTATGTCCCTCTCATTTGACCAATTTGATCAGTGTTGCTTTATGTTAATTCGTTGTTAATTTTGTCTTTGGTGGTAGGTATTAATGTCCTACCTTGTCTCTTTTACTTGCTGAACGACTTTATGCTAATAACGAGTTATGTTTTTTTGTTCCTTTTTTTATTTCTCATATCCAACACTGTGCAGCCTACAGATTGCTCCAGCATGCAATATACAGGATAAAAAGGCAAGCCTTGTCATTCATGGACTTGTGGATAAGGTAGCTGTTTGTCTTGAGGTTCCTTTGTTGCCATAATCTTTTCTTGTAATAGTGATTTAACTGTGTCAACACAGGTCATTGCTAGGGTGATGTGCATGCTGAATCTGCGCATCCCTCCATATATACATACAGGATCACTCGGACTCAGAGTCATGGCATGGTCAAGACAAGATAGCAGAATGCTGATGCAAACAAGCTATGTCGAAGCCTAATATAGCTAGAATATTTATGTTATATCAATTTTAGTTACCAGTTTTCAATGACATTGTTATAGTAATAGTAACTTTTGCTTGATGATTGTACAAACTATTTTGCTGGCAATATATTACAATTAATGATGGTTTCATTCCATATTGTTGTTGCAAAATTTATAATTATTTAATTCTGTTTCAATAATGTTTAATAACCGAATTCAGAATGCAAAATGCATTGCCACAGAAATCTTCTGTTGCAATACATGTAAATGCAACATTTGTACTTCGTTGTTATAAGGGCCTATTGCCACCAGACAGATTGCGTTGCAAAATGCTTTAATGCAATGAAACATCCTCCGATGCAATAAATATTGTTACCACGAGCTAATTTCCATGGCAATAGAGCCTATCGCCACCAGATAAATTGCGTTGCAAAATATTCTATTGCAATGAAAAATCCTCCGTTGCAACAAACATTATTACCACGAAACATCCTCCGTTGCAAAAAGGATTATTACCACAAACTTATTTCCGTGGTAATAGGGACTATTGCCACTGGACGTATCGCGTTGCAACAATGCTCTAATGCAATGAAGCAATGAGCGTGGCATTATAACCTATTGCCACGAAACAACGACGTGGTATTAGATCCTGCTGCCACGAAACATATGCGTGGTAATAAAGCCTTTTGCAACGGATTGAAAAGTGGCAATATACCTTATTGCCACAATATGGTATGTTGCAACACCTATCAACTGCAACGCATGATTACGTTGCAATTAGCATTGCTCTTGCAACAGGATGCAAAACTGTTGCAAAGACCTTTCGCCACTCACTTTTTTGCAACGGCTGCCAACGAAGTGATATTGTGGCAATTGGTAGCTGTTGCCACGATTTTGGCCCTATTGCCACGATTTTCCGCCGTTGCGTTAGGGGGATTTTCTAGTAGTGCCACCCATGCCCGCGACTGCCGACTCTGAAGCCCGGGTACTGATGCGATGCTTTGCCGCGCCCACCTTCTTCTTCGCCGTCGCCGATGAAGGTTTCTTCGGTGCCATCCTTCTCTGGATCTTGGGGCTTGCTCTCGTTTGTCCCCACGGACGGCGCCAACTGTTGTGGTTACAGACCAAACAGAGAGAGAGAGTATGGTAGTGGAGAGTTAGGTGAGCATTGGCCTAGGGTTTTCCCCATGGCCTATATCGTATATATATATTCACATGGGGAGTGTTTTTACAACCTTGCCCTTACACCTGAGTATCCCCTCAAGGGTGTTTATGTCATTACATATGTCCCATATTAGGCTTTATAGCCTTCTAACAGGCCGGTTGGGCTTAGGTGGGGGGCCACCCCTACAACACTATGCTCTCCTCCTTCCCCATGCATGCATGTAGCTTTTCTTCTCCCCTTCGGCTCCTCCTAGTCTTAGCTCCCTTGTTCTTTAGTGTGGCTTTCTCCTCCTGGCCTGGCTCCTTCTCTTTAGCGTTGCCTCCTTCTCCAGGTCCAACCGTCGCAGTTCACTCCTCCATCTTCTCATTCCTTTTCTTTGATGGGTTGGATTTAGGGAAAATGTGGGGTGGACCTGGGTCATGGTAGTGCATTTCTTACCTTGGTTGCACTATAGTTCTGGGTGGCTTCTGCTTTCTCTCAATTCCTCGCTGATCTTTATCCCTTCTGTTTGTGCACCATATGAGATGGGCGATGGAAAATTTACATCTGTCTACAGGGTGCTATGTACTCCATTAAACTACTTTTTACTAAGATATGCTAGCAGTGAAAATATGCTTAGAATTGACTCGAGTTTATTTCTATGTCAACTTATGAAACCCTATGGCTGTGAGAGGTGCCAATCGGCCCCGGATGGTCTGGTATCTTGATGAACTAATCGCCCAATGCTATTTTCCTAAAAAGTGTTCTAAAGGCAATGTTGTCTTACTAATTTGGTCAATTTGGTTCTTCTCTATATCCAGTTATTGATTCTCTCTACAGATGCTTGATCCGCCTACTACAAATCATGCCAACTCTAATGATATCGAAGGACCTCATTAATTGCGACTGTATAGAGTTTGGTTTATCTATATGTATGGACATGAGTGTGTGACCTTTTGTATGAGTGGTTCTTCCATTGTATTTTACAAAACTGGAATATTCGGTTTCTGAGTTTGCGATCTTCAGTCACTAGTATCTTTAGTGGATGTTCTTCATACATGAAATCGGCTTGTAATGACATGTCCAAGTCAGTTATCTGTGCTAAGGATTCGCTGGGACACTTTCTAAGTTGGGAGATGTGATATACATTGTGGATTCAAGGTAGTTGTTTAGGTAGCTCGAATTGATAAGAAGAGGTACCCTTTTGTTCTAAGATCTTGAATGCTCCCACATATCTAGGACTTAGCTTCCCTTTTATCCCAAACCAACAAACTCCTCACATCGGCACCAAATTGGCACCGGGGTTAGCTTCACAGGGGTGATGAGGGTGCTTTGGATGGGAGGAATTGGTCGGAAACATCGGCGAGGAAGGGCGACCAGAGTCGAGGAAGACACGGCTTCCGGCGAGCTGCAAAGGAGGAGACTCCAATAAGGCTAAGCATGAGGACCGGAGATGTCAAATGAGCACAAGAGAGGGCTTGGTATGGCTCGATGTCCATTGTGGAGATCTAGCACTGGCGGTGGCCGAAGGAGGTCTCAGCGGCGGTGGTGTTTAGCTCGATAAGCAGGGGGAATTGAGGAGAGGTGGAGGAATGCCGAGAAGGGGTTGAGTTGGGCCCTTTTTATAGTGGAAAGAAGGGAGTGGGGAGCGTTGGGTGTGAATTAAAGCGAGCGGTGGTAATGGCGGTACTATGGATGAACAGGGGCAGTGTAGCCATGGGGGCAACTCGGCGCAGCTAGGAGGCAGAGAGGGAAGGAGAGAGGAAGTCCATCCCCACACAAATACTGTGCTGGTTCTTTCTACTGAAGCCCATGAGCCAACTTCCATACATATGTTGTATGTTATCAGGTGGAATGAAGCCAAAAGTGGCGGCTATCACACTGCCATACATATCTTGCCAATGGACACTTCAAAAATAAGTGATCAATGGTTTCACCAGATGAGCAAAAGCAACACCACTTATCTTTCGTTTTCCAATTTCTCTTGCAAGGTTATCTTTAGTCAATATAATACCCCTGCCCAGGTACCAAAGGAATACCTTGATTTTCAGGGGTATCCTCACTTTCCAAATGTACTTAGGAGGAAAAAACAAAACTGGAGTTAACCAAAGCAAGATACATCGAGTGAACCGAGAACTGACCATTTTTTTGTGTAATTTCCATTTAACCATATCATCCTCATTTGTTAATTGAATATCATGGCACATTGCCATAATATTGTTCCATTTCATCAAAACCTCCACATGCAAGGTTCTTTTGAACGTGATGTTCTGATAATCAGAACCAAGCACTTCAGCAACAGAGCAATTTTTAGAAGAACAGAGTAGAGCACAAAACATGCTACTTAGGGCTTAGGCTGAATTTTGTTTCGGATTCTCCCTATCCAAATAAAATTATGGGCTGAATTATCGTACATAGGATCCAAATAATGTTGTTCCTGTGGGAATGTCCTGTTTGACACGTGAAACACCACATTAGATGGTAGCTGCCTAGGTGGACAATTTTTTTTAGTATACCTCTACCTCTACTTATTATGCCGTTACAATGTAGAAATGTGTCTGTTTGTCAAATATAGGATCGACCTGTGTCCAGTTTTCAAATTTTCCTTCAAAACAATAATGAATAAAACAAATACCCGCACATGTGACACAAAACAGAAGGCAAAGAGATACAGCTTTCCTCTCCACTTTCCACGTATATTTCATCAAATTATCCGCTTTATTTCATCTTATTCATTAATCGACACTAGAACATACAACAGTAAAGTAACTAGAAATCATTCAGGGAAAATTAAAGAAGCCACCATACATCTAACAATACAGAGTACAAACATGTCTAATCCATCAAATACATGCATCTGTTTTTTTATTCTGCTTATGATATCTCTGAATAGAAATCATCTATTATCGTTCGAACCGCGATCGGGATCCTTACCCAGTGAGAGCCGCCATCATGCCATGCTAAGCTCCCAAACATGTAGCTCCCTTGTAGCTTGCGGGTGGCCTTCAAAGTAACCTTAACACTTCGCGTCTTGTTCTCTTTGTTGAAGAATAGAAGTGATGGCTCCACTGACATCTCCACTCCAGGAGGTGACTGAAAGAAAGCTTTGTAAACTGCATCTGCTTGCCCTACATTTGTCACTGTCCTCCACACACTTATTGACGTTTTCAGATTTGGAATGGCAATTGATGGAAGGTTCAGGTTATAGGGGGTTTGGCAACCAATATCCGAGATGTTAAAACCACATCTAAAGAATTTCATGTAATCTTTTGGATCAACATCATATGCTAGACCCGGATCAGCTGCTTTACTAGGATCAACGAAGCCACCACCGTAATCGAAAGGATCTGCAGTCTTCTGAGGCTTCCCGTCGGCCAGTATCGGTATGCCGTAGCTGTTAGTTGCAGCTGATCCATGTTGAAAGACTCAAATATCAGTAAGGTGCAGTGTGAAATAGGAGCTTTTTGGTGTTTGGAAATGCGTCGTACCTGTAGTTACTAATGCTGACTTGATAATAGCGGGAGACCAGTCTGGATGGAGTGCTTTCAGCAATGCTGCTACACCGGACACATGGGGACACGCCATTGACGTTCCAGACATGATCTCATATGAATTCCCCACTGCTGCCAAAATGTTAGATCCAGGTGCTGCAATATCAGGCTGTTCAAATGAAAAACATAGTTAGTGCCATCACCAGGCGGAAGAATAAGATTTAGGCTATCCTTGAACATTTCTGGACAAGACTTCTATTGTGCTGTCAGAGATCGAATATCCATCGATAACAAAGTTTTATGTAGGAAATGAATAACGTAAAAGTTTCAAAGTAAGACAAAAAAGGGACACTAACAATATGAAATACGTCATCCTTCCACAAGACGACATTGAGACACAAACAAGTGGGCAACAGAAATTAGATGATATTGTCTGAAAATCACTCGGCATACTGTTTCACTTCATAAGTAATTGGCTCTGGAATATAAATATGGGTGAACAATCTAATTGTTATTAAGCAATTAGCAGTTGATCAAACATTGCATGCATGTACCTTGAGGAATTGGGGAAAACGTGGACTGGGCCCTCTTGAGGAAAATGTTGAGATTCTTGGAGCATGGACTTCGCTTCCAATCCATGTACGGCTTGGAGCCACCTTAGCCACTGATGTGGTGTTTTCATTCCTGTTAACCATTGATGTATTTAGGATGACATACTTTTGCATGAAATTGTCTCCTGAGCAGGGTTCTCAATTTCGTCCCCCAGCGAAATGTATTATATTCGGTTAAAATTCAGCCGAATTTGGTACTATTTAAAATTTGGTCAAATTTTAGTCAAATTTTGGTTAAATTTCATCAAAAATTTGAATTTTTTAGTCCGAAATCTAAACGAAATTTTGTTGTTTCGGTTGTTTCGCCTGTGGCAGAAAAAAATTCAAAAAAAAATTTCCCCCCGAAAGATTAAACCCTGCTCCTGAGTACATCCAAATAGGTGACGTTGTATAATTCATGCAGTCAAACTTTTTAATACCTTGGCCACTAATATACAAAAGAAGTCTTTATATTTGTCACATGAAAATGATACTAGTAGATTTGTCATTAAAAGTACTTCCATTATATATTTTTATAATTGAAGGAAGCATTTAAAATTGGAGGAACAAACTTAAGCTCACCTGGCTTTCGTAATGTATGCTTCTATTCTGTCAGCCACCTCGAAGTCTACTAGAATGCATGCCATGGTGTCACACAATTTAGCAAAATCGATGATATCAAGAGTATACATTGGAAAAATGAGCCCACTGGCAGATGCTTTCTTTGCCGAATCTATAGCGAGGGGCAGATCATTGATTGGCAAATTTGTCTTCACAAGATCAGGAGAGTAGCAGAACACAATCCTCCCAGCAACATCAGTGGAATTCAGAGAGCTTTGATCACATCTACATGGTCACATTCACATGGTATCAAACATTCAACCAAAACTTGCCAGAAATGTGTAAGCCAGCTAGCCACGTTGGGGAATTAAGGAGTGCAGAATTTACCTTTCTCCTTCATACAACTCAATCCAACGGTCCTTCTCCTTTCTCTCATAGAACAAAGATTGACCCTGAAAGATCGACAAGAAATGATCACCGGACATCAAATACATGCAACCGAACAAATTTCCAACTGAGATCATATGTTATATATGCATATTTCTAAAATTTTGGGTAGGACTTCACAAGGAAGAGGAGAAATAATAGATTGCAGAAGTTTCCTTGTTGCAGAGTGAAGCTCTCAAGATACAAAAGTGAAGAGGATGGCTGAGAAGAAGAAGTTAAAGACACTCTCAAGCGCAAAATAATAGATTCAGACTTCTATAAAAAAAGAAAAACTAGTTTTTTTTGTATCTAACTTGGTTATTAGTTTCCTTGTTTTGCTTTTTGTTGATCTGCAGCTGCCTTGGCTATAGTTTTTTCGCTTAGATCTTAGCTATGGCTATGCTTGGTGCACTTTGACAGGGACAGATGGGGCATAACAGTAAACCCGTAATAACAGTAGCTAAAAAATACTAAAATAGAACTATGTAAATTCCGTTATATTGGTAATGGAATCTGGGTTTCTTGTGTGGAAAAAAGAAAAAGATGATGAAGTATACCACTAATTTCTCGTTGTTGCCGAGCGTGAGAACGGTCGGGAAAACACGATCTATTGTCGCTGATGCAACTGTTATAGCCCATGGGGATGCATTGGTAACTGTCCTAGGAGCAGGACCATCATTCCCTGCTGCAAAGACGACAGTTATGCCATTTGCCACAGCGTGCAGAGCTTCTGGGTATTCAATGCTTGGGCCACCAAGTGATAATGAGAGTACATCAACTCCATCATGTATGGCGTCATCAATCGCTTTCATGATAGCTACCAAATCGCAATCCGCACCATTCCAGCATGCCTTGTAGACAGCGATACGGGCACGAGGAGCGCCTCCTCTGGCGTAACCTCCTGCAAGCCCATGAAAGCTCGCATTTGGCACCAGGATGCCAGCTGCAGTCGATGCCGTGTGCGTTCCATGGCCGTCGAAATCCCTGGCAGATTTGTACTCTTTCTCAAAGACCTTCAGGTCGAGATGATCTGCGTAGTATCGAGCTCCGATGATCTTCCGGCTGCAATTGTTCGAGCCGAATTCTTGGCCCACTTGGCAAACTCCTTTCCACCGGGATGATACAGGTCCGAAGCCATCATCGTTGAAGCTCTGAGATTCTGGCCAGATACCTGTATCAACTATCCCAATGATGACATCATCTCCGTGTTTAGCGTCATGGAGTAAACCAGTTGACTGGTTGTAGTCCAGTCCAAGGAAGTCCCAGCTCCGAGTTGTATGCACGGGGACTGCCGTGTTTGGCTTTATGCTGAGAACCTCAGTAGCTCTATCATATAGTACAAAAATTAAGATCATGAGCACGATCAACATCGGTTAGCACGCATCAACACATTTCTATTAGCTATATTGAGTTTCATACACTAGCCAGTTCACCAAAAAATTTAAGCTGATAAGGAAAAATAGATACTTATATTTCAACACTCCATCTCACATGTAGACGTCAGCTGAGTCTTGAACCCAAGACTTTTGGACTCTGATACCATATTGAGTTTCATGTACTAGTCAGTTCACCTAAAAGATTAACTTGATAAAAAAAGACATACAATTCACTTATACTAGAGCCCATTCATCGAATGCTAAAAATGCCGATTTTACTCCTCTAAATTGATCAAGTACGGACACAAATTCCCCTATCGACTAGCTTTCGATCAGTTCCAACTTTGACTAGGTGAAATGTACAACTTATATGATTTGACGCGATCTTGCTACTTGGGGTGTTCTGCATGATGGAAGATGTTATACAACGCAGCCAAACAAATCCCGACACACCTAGCAAGTTGGATGCCCTAGCAGGACTCCGATGTACAAATCCCGACACATGCAAACGATGGCTTCAAGTCTTCATTATATTTGCCATCAGCAATGACCAATTACCTGCAATGCTTTGTGCTTGAGATTCTGTGAGCATGGCGGCAAACCCGGAGAAGCCATGTTTGTAGCTGTAGATCATCGAATCCTGGGCTTCTCCCTTACTGTAAAATCATACGAAATTGTATTCCCTTTATCAGTCACTGATTTACACAAATATATGTTCATGCATGGCACACGACGAAAAGCAAAGAAAGAAAAACATCTGTATAGACTTGGTCTCCTTGCCTGCCAATGATCTTGGTGAGCATGTCATGGTGTGATGCAGTGGTTTTATCCGGATCTTCATGCTGTTTATCCCCAAGGTACACAATATAGAGCTGCATGGAATCAAACATTAATTGTAGGAGCAAAATGAGGCAACAGGCCCGATATATATTTATATTTGCAATAAAATGAAGACATATATAATATATACACGTGAATATTATTTCCTACGTACGTACTTTTGTTGATTCGCTCTGCAGGCCAACCACGTAGGATCTCTTCAGTGGAAGCAGGAGAGCGAGGTGGAGGAGGAAGACGACTAGTGCTATCTGAGACAGCTTTGAGAAGTTGCAGATTGCGGCCATGGATGATGGATACTGCATACAGAGCACAGCATGCAACGATGATGGTGAGGTTGTTGCCAAGCTACCATAATCGATGTGCTATTTATATCAATCGATCTGCATGCATATAGTCGTGCGTCTAGATGTTCTGACCGGTCAACACGATAGACCAGGTGTCCGCAATGTTTCTACGAAAGGGTCAGGCCAATAATGATGCATGCATTCATATAACACGTGTGGCATACATCCAGGACTCGGTTGTTCTTGATTTTGTAAGAAGAATTCAAAAAGGAATAACGAAGGCGTACGCGAGTTATGAACAGTACCCAAATATAACTTTTTGGACGTCACCGTACGGTCTCCGAGAAAAAACTGAGTAGCGAGTGAACGCTAGGCACTACATATACATAAATGTTCACCAAAAATGTAATGATAACTATAAACATACACAAGTATATAAATTAATATCTCAAAAAATTAGAGCATTGCATACAAATATGACTTAAAGGTAATTAGCTAGTTAATCTACTAGGCATCTGCGAAATTATAAATTAGCTGAAGTAAGTACATATATATTGAAGGAATGCGCGTAGGCTACGGGTGCAGAAAACAAAACTTTCTACCGCGCACCCAAGAACATCATGCTTAAGGAGGGATCATGGATCGTTACCACTAGACGCGCAGCGCAGCGGAAGAAGAGTTGGAGAAGCCGATCCAACCACGCGCGTCGAGGTAGTAGTGGAAGTAACCGATCGTCCCGAACAGATCGTCTCCTCCCCGCGACCGACCACATCACGAGCAGATCCAACCTGTAGGTTGTTGATGCCTACCAACGCCGCAACGAGCAACGCCTCCACCGGTATCCACACGTCCGGGGCTGGAACGCCGATCGTGAGTGTACTAGCACTCGTGAGCGGCTAGGGTTTGGCTTGGGAGGTGGCGGCTAGGGTTTTTCAGGAGTGCCTCCCCCTCAGCCCCTCGCCTCCATATATATGTAGACCTCCTCACTTGGGCCTTGTGGACCGAGACCCAATAGGAGTCTATCCGGATCTTTATCCGAATTGAGCCCATATCCGAATCATATTCGAATTAGCGTTCCAACCCGTTAAGCGTGCGACCCTGTAGGTTCACGTATACTTGGTCGCTACCCGGAAACGCCTTTCCGGTCACCCCGTTAATAGCGGCCTCTAGTAAGACATATTAACCCCAAAGTATACGTAAGGATCATATCGGCTGAACCTGTAATGTTCTCATGTACGAATCCCTTTGCCTCATGATATAGATTGAGCTCAAGGCGAGACCTGTGTCATCCTCTTAATAGCTCAATCACTCTCTCGATTCCGTGATGGATTATAAACTTGTGATTGACTCCTCAATCACCTTGGCATGGCCATGCACTTTCATAATCCATTACATCGAGGGGCCCAGAGATATCTCTCCCATAAGGAGGGGCAAATTCTATCTTGATCATTCATATCCCACTACATGTTTCATGGCAAACCCGAAGACTACTTTTATGACTACCCAGTTACGGAGTAGTGTTTAGTAGTCCCAAAATAAGCTACTACGCATGTTGGGAACCATGATGATCTCAAATCTAAGGATTCTACATAAACACTACTTGAGACCAACTGATGACACATGGAATCTCTGCAGTGTCTCATGGCGGGTCTATCCAACATATGTTCACTAACACATGTCCATATTATTGATTTGGTATCACCATACCATGATCCATGAGACATGATCATCAATCAATACATATGCTGATCTTTGAATCATATTTGTTCCTCATATGATATATGATCAGGGATCATTTAGAAATAGCAACATTTTAGCATTAAGAGTCTTATGAATAAGTCACATACTCATTGATCAATAATGATAATGTCTATTTCAAGGAACAAAGTAATGTATCATAAACATAGTATGTGATATATAAAACATCTCCATGTTACCTCTAGGGCATATCACTAACATATATGTCGCTTAGGAAAGAGAATAGTAGTAACCTAACAACAACTTAATTTGACAAGTTGGTATACAGCTATCCAGAGATTGGACTGTTGCTTGTCTGAATGTGTTCGGCCGCAAAACAAATGGTTTTGACTTAGCCAATTAAAACATGCTGTTGAGAAGGTTTGCAAGACCTAGTCATTTATATATTTAATTACAATCTCTTCACATTGATTTTGTCAACAAAGGAATTTATGCTTGATTGGGGTAAAGACTAACGAATATCAATGTAGGCATTGAGCTCCTCTGGAGTTTATCATCTTTCAAACACCACTATTAATTAATTGTTATTAGTAGTGGAGTTGATTAGAGGAGATATGGACTACACCCTATAGTGAAAACATATGTGACGTCCTAGAATTCCCATTCAGTCGAACTATTTTAACTTTAATCAATGATATCTTTATAAATATTTAAACTAGCATCACTGAAAATGATAAGAATATACATTCCGTCTCAAAAAAAAAAATCGAACCACCTCCACCCACCTCCCTGGCGACCCGGCGCTTGCCAACCAGCTACGCACAGCAATAACAAAATATAACAGATGATGCATGCTTCTAGGTGATGCATGCTTGCATGTATTCGTGCGTACACTACTACAGAAAAGATCATCATAGACGATTCAAAAACATCATTATAGACAGTTTTGTGAACCGTCTGAATTTATGGGTCAGTGATAATACGAGGTCATCACAGACGGTTTTCGAACCGTCTGTGGTGCAAATATCACAGACGGTTTTTAACTAAAAACCATCTGTGATAGTTATAATCACAGACGGTTTTTAGTTAAAAAACCGTCTGTGATATATAGTTATCACAGACAGTTTTTAGTTAAAAACCGTCTGTGATTTATAAATATCACAGACGGTTTTTCTTAACTAAAAACCGTCTGTGATATTTATAAATCACAGACGGTTTTTAACTAAAAATCATCTGTGATTATAACTATCACAGATGGTTTTAAGTTAAAAACCGACTGTGATATTCCCTTATACTCCTAAATCTATTTCTGTTTATTGGCTAGCCTTAGGAAATGCTAGTCATGTCCTCTGAAACAAGCAGATCAACATGTACATGTATACATCCAATTCACATCTCAATTCATTTCACAAACATAAAACATCCATTTTTATTAAGATTAGAGCCTACCATTACAGTATCCCAAAACAACGAGCAGGTTACACAACAAGAACAGAGAAAAAGTAAAGATCATCTATGCCTTCTCGCCCCTGATGCAACGCATGAGCTGGATGTCTTTGACGCCCACCATCGTCGACGTTGATTGAGTGTCTGCACGGTTGGCACGACCTAGTTGCTTCTGCGGTGTCTTGCCTCCCGTAGATTTGTGCGTCATCTGCAAGGAGGAGGACAGCAAGGAGGAGGAGAACTGCAAGGACGAGGAGACTAGCAAGGAGGCTGGGTTTTGGTTATATTTATAGGGGAGGGAGAGGGAGGGAGAGGCGGGAGTTCAAAATTTTTGGCGCGGGAACGGAGAGGCGGAGCTACGATCCGTGGGGTGAGGATTGGTGGATTTCTATTGGCTATGATTGGGTTGAGGAGGATTGAAGGGCCCAGCGGTCAGATTATCACAGACGGTTCTATATATAGAACCGTCTGTGACTTAGAGCACAAAATTTTATATACTGATGCAATATAAACAACTAGTCTGAAAAGATAAAATAGCAAAGTTTTATATAGCTTATATATACTCATTTGAAAGGTTTCAATGAGATCTACAACTTTGTAGTTGAAGCAAAAACCAAATTCTGAAAGAAAGACCAAGAAAAAGGGCAAAAATAGAAACCAAAAACTTGCGACGCAGGTTTAGGTCCAAAGATGGCCGATTTTGGGGGTCTTGGAGGGCGACTAGCACAAGTTTTGTTTGGATCGGGCTCGTCGTTAGCTTTCCAACGAGTACAAGAACGTCGAAAACAGACACCGTATGCAAAAGTTATGCCCGTTTTACTGAAGGTGTCTCAAAACTGAAACATACTCGGACTTAAGCGGGAAAATATGAAATTTTGAGGGATTACAAGGCGGGAAACGTATCACAGACGGTTTTTATTATAAAACCGTCTGTGATATTCCAGTACCACAGACAGTTTTATAATAAAAACGTCTGTGATGTTCCAGATTATCACAGGCGGTTTTAGAATAAAAATCGTCTGTGATATTCCAGTATCACAGACGGTTCAGCGGTAAGAACCGTCTGTGATACTCCTTTTTCCCACCACAAATACCACAGACGGCCTCTAAATTAAAACTGTCTGTAATAGTGTACATCACAGACGGTTTCACAAAACCGTCTGTGATTTGGCGTCTAGTATTAGGCTTTCTGTAGTAGTGGTATGCCTCTACGAAAGTCTGGTCAATGATGCATGCCATTGGCGGATCTGCTATAGGGTATGGGTGTTCGACTGAACATCTAAATTTTTTATAAAATATCAGGTATATAATAGGTATATTAGATATATATACTATTAGTTGTATTAAAACTATATTTTATGCCTACAAATAAATTCAACCCGCACTCCCCGTATTTCGCGCACATCCCATGTAATACATTAGACTTATTTTTCTTTCCACCTCAGCCCTCTTCACGCCCAAAGAGATAAAGATATAAACAAAATCCTAACATTTGTTCTATTTCTTATCTTGTGGCTGTTTGTGTGGGAGGCGACTTCGACCTTTGAGTGGCGAGCGGGCGGAGGTGCAGGCTAGAGGCGAGTGGCGACCAGTAGACGCGGACGTGGTGCCATGATATGACAATAATCATGCGTGAGGCAGCGCGTGGTGCAAGGTGAGCTTGTGGCAGCGCGGGCGAACAGAGAGGTGTCGCGGGGAAGCGGGCTGTGGCACAACGAACACGAAGGTATGGAGCAGACGACAGGAAGGCAGCAGCACGATAGCTGGGAGGGAGCGTGGTATTAGGAAGTAAGTAGCACCTCCAACTTATTGTCATCGTTCTCTCTTCAGATCTAGGTGTGCTCCACCCCACTCCACTTATTTACTTTCTTGGTCTGTTTTGCTCCATGGAAGGAACATACAATTTCCTCTTAGATGGATAGTTTTTGCTGATGGGGAAATAGCAAAAAAAGGAAAGATCAATAAGATATACAACTCTCATTTATCTCTATAATTTGTTATTTAATTCATATAATTATGCTCGCCTTATGTCGCCCATTTCCTCATAAGAAATCATTAATTTCTATAATTTATGTATTTTTATTATATCTACATACATGTATCGTTGTATCGGTGTTTTGGGGGAAGGACGGTGTACTGTGGTATCGACGTACTCGAGCAACTTATGCTCCAAAATTCGAATAACTATCCTAAAAATTTTGGATCCGCCACTGATGCATGCTTGCATGCTTGCATGTATTCGTGCATCTAGATGTTCTTTTTTTTCATATGTAGAGTCATTTTTTGTGTTTAACACGCGTGGCATGCATCCAGAACTGAATCATCTTTTTATTTAATCCGCTGCATCATCTTGAATTCAAAATTAAATGCATACAATATAAAATTGTAAATCTAGCCCTCGGCCAAGTATAAAAAACCTGTGGATGATATGCGGCTTCTACCGTGTCACCTGAGCACAGAAGCAACCAACCACACGCCACCTGAGCGCGGAAGCGAGCTCTCACGACCCATTCAGCGGTTGCATGCTAATCAGCCAAGCATTGCATGTATGGTGACTAGTCCTAACTTCCATGATAAGAGATGTACGCGCATAATCTTTACTATTATAAAAGTATGAGTTAATGGTTGATCTATTCTTCTTTATCTCTTCTCAGCCATCCGATTTGATCTGGAACCATTCGTTTCTCTCCTCCTCTCTCTCAGGATACAACCGCCCACCCCTCCACTTTCTCTATCTTCTCGCGCATGCTAGCCACCCCCCTCTCTCTCTGTCGCTTGCTCTCCAATGTTTGATATGTGAAGTTGGTCAGACAGTAAATTCCATCTCATTATTTTTATGACTCTATTGCGACGCACGGGTCATTAATTAGTGAACAATTAATCCTAGCTTTCATGAAGAAACGGTGCACCGACAAATTTAGCTGACCCAAATATATATTTTTGAACGTCACCGTATGATCTCCAAGATAAAACTTAAGAGTAGCGAGTGAATGCTAGGCACTAAATATATATAAGATGTTCACCAAAAATGTAATGACAACTATAAACATGCAAAGTATATAAATTAATAAGTATATATCTAAAAAATATTAGAGCATTGCATGCAATACTAAATGTGACTTAAAGGTAATTAGCTAATCCACTAGGCATCTGCGAAATTATAAATTAGCTGAAGTATCTAGATACATGTCGTTTAATTTGACATGTTGGTCCTGCGCTGAAAATTCTTCATTTGGCATGGGAGATAATAAGACAGGTGGAGCAACGGGAGAGAAGATAATTGGACGAAACGAAATTTTATTTTGAATTCTAGGTCCCCGCAAACTATTTTTCAGCGGATGATACATATATTTCCTTGGGGATCGAATATATTTCCACAATACTAACACGTACGTTTGGAAAAGTCCAGATAACAGATATGGTGGGATATTTGTTAGATCTCTTCAATGAAATTTCACAAGCTTGATGTGGTGGGATATTTTCTCCAGATCAGCACGCGTTTGGAAAAGTGTAGAGAACAGATCTTGTCCGATTTGTGTAACTTCTCATTAATTCACTCAAACTGAAGCTCACGGCTGACATTGCTGATCCATTAGTTTGAATGGTCTGATTCTGTAAGTCTTAGTAATTGAGGGGGTCGATTGATTGAACGGATCCCATGTTTCATCTATATTCAATATCTAATTCATCTCTACCATTTCTGATAACTTTTTTCTTAAAATTCTAAACTTTTAACAAAAATTCACATTCAATTTGAACCAAAATTACCGATATTTCGTTGGTTCTGGTCCTTCGGCCACCCAATGAAAAAATTTCCAAACCGAAACAGTTCTCCCTATCATACTAAGGCGTCGGCCGGTATCGATCGTGCTGCAAAACCCCAAAACTAATTAACAAGATTTGTTTAACTTGATGATCCGTCGCAACTCATTAGTCATAACGGCAGGAATCGATCGCAACTCATTTTGAAACTTGGGGAGTACTTGTGAATTGTGATAAAAATAAACTAGGAATTCCATATTAAATTACACAAATAATGCAGTTCTCCCTCCAGATGACACAAGTCAAATCGTTCGTAGGACCGATTTTGTTTACTGATCTCCTCTACCGTTTGGTTTGGTCTAATTGCACATTTTTTGTGCATACGATTAAAACTTATCAAGATAGAAAAATCTATAATATCATGAAAAACTATTGTTAGAACTTTCTAACACGTACGTCAGAGGTAATTTATATATGAAATTTCACAAGCTTACTGACATCCAGATCAGCACACGTTTGGAAAAGTAACTATTTGTTCAAAAAGGGCTAAATTTTAACTCGTATAGGAAATAAGATACTGTAGGACCGGACAAGCAACAGAGAGGGGGGAGGGGGTGAATGGTGCCTTCAAATTCTCCCCAAGTATTCACACAACTCTTTTCTACGATAGCTACTGAGCTATGAAGATTAGGGTTGAAAGCTCACTTGAAAACTAGAGCAACAGAGAAGAAACAACAGAGAACTGACCGTGGTCAGAGACCAGCAACATGGTCAAAATACGACAACGTAGTTGAACTCTGACAACGTGGTCAAAAGCAGACAACGTGGTCGTAACTCGACAACGTGGTCGGAAGCAGTCAGTGTGGTCAGAAATCGACTACCGAATAGAAGTCATTGTAGTCTATAACTACTAAGAACAGGAACAACGTGATCGAAAATAGTTGCAGTCGAAACTGATGTAATCGTAGACAACGTGATCGAATGCCAATCAGTGGTCGAATAATCAATGTTGTCATATTCAAATGAGCACAAGAGAGTGCTTGGCATGGCTCGAAGTCCATTGAGGAGAGCTAGCAATGGCGGTGCCCGAAGGAGGTCTCAGCGACGGTGGTGTTTAGCTCGGGAAGCAGGGGGAATTGAGGAGAGGTGGAGGAATGCCGAGAGGGGGGTTGACTCGGGCCCTTTTTATAGTGGAAAGAAGGGTGTGGGGAGCATTGGGTGCGAATTATATGAACAGGGGCGACATTGCTTAGGGGGCAACTCAGCGCAGTTAGGAGGCAGAGAGGGAAGGAGAGAGGGAAGTCCATCCCCACACAAATACCGTGCTGGTTCTTTCTACTGAAGCCCATGAGCCAACTTTCAAACATATGTTGTATGTTATCAGGTGGAATGAAGCCAAAAGCGGCGGCTATCACCCTGCCATACATATCTTGCCAATGGACACTTCAAAAATAAGTGATCAATGGTTTCACCAGATGAGCAAAAGCAACACCACTTATCTTTCCTTTTCCAATTTCTCTTGCAAGGTTATCTTTAGTCAATATAATACCCCTGCCCAGGTACCAAGGGAATAGCTTGATTTTCAGGGGTACCCTCACTTTCCAAATGTACTTAGGAGAAAAAAAACAAAACTAGAGTTAACCAAAGCAAGATACATCAAGTGAACCGAGAACTGACCATTTTTTTTGTGTAATTTCCATTTAACCGTATCATCCTCATTTGTTAATTGAATATCATGGCACATTGCCATAACATTGTTCCATTTCATCAAAAGCTCCACATGCAAGTTCTTTTGAACGCGATGTTCTGATAATCAGAACCAAGCACTTCAGCAACAGAGCAATTTTTAGAAGAACAGAGCAGAGCACAAAACATGCTACTTAGGGCTTAGGCTGAATTTTGTTTCGGATTCTCCCTATCAAATTATCCGCTTTATTTCATCGTATTCATTAACAGATCGACACTAAAACATATAACTGTAAAGTAACTGCAAACCATTCAGGGAAAATTAAAGAAGCCACCATACATGCATCTGTTTTTTTATTCTGCTTATGATATCTCTGAATAGAAATCATCTATTATCGTTCGAACCGCGATCGGGATCCTCACCCAGTGAGAGCCACCATCATGCCATGCTAAGCTCCCAAACATGTAGCTCCCTTGCAGCTTGCGGGTGGCCTTGAAAGTAACCTTAAAACTTCGTGTCTTGCTCTCTTTGTTGAAGAACAGAAGTGACGGCTCCACTGACATCTCCACTCCAGGAGGTGACTGAAAGAAAGCTTTGTAAACTGCATCTGCTTGCCCTACATTTGTCACTGTCCTCCACACACTTATTGACGTTTTCAGATTTGGAATGGCAATTGATGGAAGGTTCAGGTTATATGGGGTTTCGCAACCAATATCCGAAATGTTGAAACCACAGCTAAAGAATTTCATGTAATCTTTTGGATCGACATCATATGCTAGACCCGGATCAGCTGCTTTATTGGGATCAACGAAGCCACCACCGTAATCGAAAGGATCTGCAATCTTCTGAGGCTTCCCGTCGGCCAGTATCGGTAAGCCGTAGCTGTTAGTTGAAGCTGATCCACGTTGAATGACTCAAATATCAGTAAGGTGCAGTGTGAAATTGGAACTTGTTTGGAGTTTGGAAATGCGTAGTACCTGTAGTTACTAGTGCTGACTTGATAATAGCGGGAGACCAGTCTGGATGGAGTGCCTTCAGCAATGCTGCTACACCGGACACATGGGGACACGCCATTGACGTTCCAGACTTGATCTCATATGAATCTCTCACTGCTGCCAAAATGTTAGATCCAGGTGCAGCAATATCAGGCTGTTCAAAAACATAATTCATGTCATCTCCAAGTGCAAGAACAAAAAATAGGCGAAATGCTAAATATGTATAGACAACAGATATGAAACTTTGCCTTAATTGTCGAGTGTGATGAGGCAGTTATTAGCAGTTATTCAAATATTGCTTGCATGTACCTTGAGGAATTGGGGGAAAAGTGGGCTGGGCCCTCTGGAGGAAAATGTCGAGATTCTTGGAGCAAGGACCTCGGTTCCGATCCAAGTACTGGCCGGAGCCACCTTAGCTACTGACGCAGTGTTTCCATTCCTGTTAACCATGAATGATTAATGTATATACAATGGTGTGTTTCGCATAATTATCTTGATAGTACAACAATAATATTAGAAGCAAATGGTTGATTAGTGAGAAGAATAATATGAGAACTACTGAATTTGTCATTCAACTCGTATAGGAAACAAGAAACCATTGAGCAAACTAGATATTCACTTGATGTTGCAAGGCAAGTAACTATTTGCTCAAAAAGGGTTAAATTTTAACCAGTACAATTATCGTTGCATGATACATTTAAAATAGAGGGGACAAGCTTAGCTTTACCTTGCTGTAGTAATAATGTATGCCTTTATTCTATCAGCCACCTCGAAATCTACTACAACACATGCCATGGTATCACAAACTTGAAGATTTTGGATATCATCAGGAGTATACGTTGCGAAAATGAGCCCCCTTGCAGCTGCTTTCTTTGCTGCTGTTATAGCGTTCCCCAGTTCCTGCATTTGCCAATTACTCTTCACAAGAGCAGGAGCATAGCAGAACACAATCTTCCCCGCAACATCAGTGGAATTCAGAGAACTTTGGTCACAACTACAAGGTCACATGCACATGGTATCAGACATTCAGCCAAAACTAGCCAGCAATGTGTAGGGCAGAGTCAAGAGATGGATAGTAGATATAAATAATAAGGATGCAACATTCACCTGTCTCGCAGAACTGGGTACAGCTCAGCCTCAAACCAGTGGCCTTTATCCTTTCTGTCATAGACCAAAGATTGACCCTGAAAGATCGACAAGAAATAATCACTGGTGTTGCAGTGTAGAGATGCAGAAGCCGGTGCCACTGCGGGGAGCCCCCTCGCCATGGCCTTGCAGGGGAAGAAGCTCATAAAGACATAAACATCCCAACGGTACCCGCCTCCGCGCCCATTTCCACCAATTTCCCGCTAATTTTTTGGGAGGTTTTTTCAATTTCTAGGTTTTAATTGCTTCCAATGGTCTCGGTGGGGCGTGGATTGGTTCCTTTCGCAGAGGGGCTGGTTGAGACCAGATCTGCAGTACCTGGATGGGTTCGCGAGAGAGACAGTTTTCAAGTTGTTCGTAAGAGAGATGATTTTGAAGTTGTTTGGTGACCACTTTGTGACGAAATTCCCGTCAAATTTATGTGCAGATTAAGGTTGTTCTTCGTGCCAATGTCGTGTGCAGTGCCTATGACAAGGTCACGGTCATCTCAGGTACCGCCTTGTTTGGAACTATGCTTTTGTGAATGTGATGATTGCACTACAGCAGAAATACTATTAGTAGACGTCATATTATAGACGGTTTGATAAAACCGTCTGTGGCGTATACTATCATAGACGGTTTTAATTTGGATACGTACCGTCTGTATTGTTGGTATCGGAAAAAATGAGTATCACAGACGGTTCTTACCGATGAACCGTCTGTGATACTGGAATATCACAGACGGTTTTTATTAAAAACCGTATGTGATAATCTATGATAATCACAGACGATTCTAAACTAGAACCGTTTGCGATAATCCGGCTACATATTTATTGCGCCACTCAAAACCGCATCTGTCTTTATTTCGATCCAGATCTAGCTGGTATTGTATCTAGAGAAGGCAAGGCTTTCAGGCCAGTTAATTTGGTGAGAGGAGGCAGGAGAGCTTTGAAGATTCATACGTTCCTAGTTGCCCTAGATATGGTTAGTGATGAAATTTATTTTTCTACGTTGTGAGGATTTGCCAAACACATTAAGGAAATTGTGTTTTACTGCAAGCTAAAGGACCAAACACATTAAAGAAAAAAACATAACACATATATGTTTTACTGGATATGTGGTTAGGATAAAACTGATATTAATTGTACGGTTTAAAATCATCTTTAGTTAATTATATATATCATCTTCTTTTGAGATTTTGTTGCGTCGCACAGATACCGTACCTTACATGATAACACAAAAAAGGGAAGAGATGATGAAACGTACCACTAATTTCTCATTGTTGCCGAGGGTGAGAACGGTCGGGAAAGCACGATCTATTGTCGCTGATGCAACTGTTATAGCCCAGGGGGATGCATGGGAAACTGTCCTAGGAGCAGGACCATCGTTTCCTGCTGAGAAGACGACAGTTATGCCATTTGCCACAGCGTGCAGAGCTTCAGGCATTTCAGAGCCTGGGGCACCAAGTGATATTGAGAGTACATCAACTCCATCATGTATGGCATCATCAATCGCCTTTGTGATAGCTACCTCATCGCATGTAGCACCATTCCAGC
The DNA here is from genome assembly GCA_017311315.1 of Dendrocalamus latiflorus. Lineage (NCBI taxonomy): Eukaryota > Viridiplantae > Streptophyta > Magnoliopsida > Poales > Poaceae > Dendrocalamus > Dendrocalamus latiflorus. The sequence goes on along the minus strand of CM029637.1, from coordinate 1,952,454 downwards.
ATACCTTGTAGACAGCGATACGGGCACGAGGAGCACCTCCTCTGGCGTAACCGCCTGCAAGCCCATGAAAGCTCGCGTTTGGCACCAGGACGCCAGCTGCAGTCGAAGCAGTGTGCGTTCCATGGCCATCTGAGTCGTGCTCCCTGGCAGATTTGTACTCTCGCTCAAAGACCTTTGGGTCGAGATGATCTGCGTAGTATCGAGCTCCAATGATCTTCCGGCTGCAATTGTTCGAGTCGAATGCTTGGCCTACTTGGCAAACTCCTTTCCACCGGGATGGTACAGGTCCGAAGCCATCGTCGTTGAAGCTCTGAGATTCTGGCCAGATACCTGAATCAACTACCCCGATGATGACATCATCTCCATGTTTAGCGTCATGGAGTAAACCAGTTGGCTGGCTGTAGTCCAGTCCAAGGAAGTCCCAGCTCCGAGTTGTATGCACGGGGACTGCCGAGTTTGGCTTTATGCTGATCACTTCAGGCAGCTCTATCAAATAGGACAAAAATTAAGATCATGAGCATAATCAACATTGGTTAGCACACATCGACACATTTCTATTAGCTATATTGAATTTCATGCGCTCGCCAATTCACCTAAAAATTTAAGATGATAAACAAGGTCCCTCACATATAAGCTCTTTTAGATCTAAGACGTAGAATAAAAATATACTGCAATTATTTTTTTAATTGCATAGCTGAGTCTTGAACTCAAGACTAAATTTAAGATGGTAAGAAAAGGCTCCTCACATGTAAGCTCTCTTAGACCTAAGATGTGGAATAAAAGTGGGTTGTAATTATTTTTTTTAATTACGTCAGCTGAGTCTTGAACTCAAGACCTCTTAGCTCTAATACCATATTAAATTTTATGCACTAGCTAGTTCACCCAAAAGATTAAGCTGATAAAAAAGACATAAAATTCATTTATACTTCAACAACTAGAGCCTATTCATCGAATGCAAAAAAATGCCGATTTTACTCCTCTAAATTGACCAAGTATGGACACAAATTCCCCTATCGACTAGCTTTCGATCAGTTCCAACTTTCACTAGGTGAAACAATAGATAATCTAGTCACAACTTATAAGATTTGACGCGATCTTACGACTTGTGGAAGATGTTATACAACGCAGCCAATCAAGTTATAGAGCAATTTGTGAAACACCTAGCAAGATGGATGCCCTAGCAGGACTCCGATGTACAAATCCCTATATGGCTTCAAGTCTTCATGCCTATGGGTGCATGGGATTATTTGCCACCAGCAAGGACCAATTACCTGCGATGCTTTGTGCTTGAGATTCTGTGAGCATGGCGGCAAACCCGGAGAAGCCATGTTTGTAGCTGTAGATCATCGAATCATGGGCTTCTTCCTTACTGTTATCATACGAAATTGTTTTTATCTTTATCAATCACTGATTTACACAAATATATGTTCATGCATGGCACACGACGAAAAGCAAAGAAAGAAAAACATCTGTATATATAGACTTGGTCTCCTTGCCTGCCAATGATCTTGGTGAGCATGTCATGGTGTGATGCAGTGGTTTTATCCGGATCTTCATGCTGTTTGTCCCCAAGGTACACAATATAGAGCTGCATGGAATCAAACATTAATTGTAGGAGCCAAATGAGGCAACAGGCCCAATATATATTTATATTTTCAGTAAAATGAAGACATATATACACATGAATATTATTTCCTACTTTTGTTGATTCGCTCTGCAGGCCAACCACGTAGGATCTCTTCAATGGAAGCAGGAGAGCGAGGTGGAGGAGGAAGACGACTAGTGCTATCTGAGACAGCTTTGAGAAGTTGCATATTGCGGCCATGGATGATGGATACCGCATGCATGCAGAGCACAGCATGCAGCTAGCTAGCAACGATGATGGTGAGGTTGTTGCCAAGCTACCATAATCGATGTGCTATTTATATCAATCGATCTGCAAGCATATATTCGTGCGTCTAGATAGACCAGGTGTCCGCAATGTTTCTACGAAAGGGTCAGGCCTATAATGATGCATGCATTCATATATTAGCGCAGATACCTAGATGTTCTTTTCTTTCATTGGTAGGTGGGTTTTTTATGTTTAACACGTGTGGCATGCATATCCACGACTCGGTTGTTCTTGATTTTGTAAGAAGAATTCAAAAAGGAATAACGAAGGCGTACGCACGTTACGAATAGTAATCCTTCGATGAAGAAATGGTGCATCGACAAAATCAGCTAACCCAAATATGACTTTTTGGACGTCACCGTACGGTCTCCGAGAAAAAACTGAGTAGCGAGTGAACGCTAGGCACTACATATACATAAATATATGTTCACCAAAAATGTAATGATAACTATAAACATACACAGGTATATAAATTAATATCTCAAAAAAATAGAGCATTGCATGCAAAATATGACTTAAAGGTAATTACCTAGTTAATCTACTAGGCATCTGTGAAATTATAAATTAGCTGAAGTAAGTACATATATATGTCGCTTAGGAAAGAGAATAGTAGTAACCTAATAACAACTTAATTTGACAAGTTGGTATACAGCTATCCAGAGATTGGACTGTTGCTTGTCTGAATGTGTTCGGCCGCAAAACAAATGGTTTTGACTTAGCCAATTAAAACATGCTGTTGAGAAGGTTTGCAAGACCTAGTCATTTATATTTTTAATTACAATCTCTTCACATTGATTTTGTCAACATATTTATGCTTGATTGGGGTAAAGACTAACGAATATCAATGTAGGCATTGAGCTCCTCTGGAGTATACCATCTTTCAAACACCACTATTAATTAATTGTTATTAGTAGTGGAGTTGATTAGAGGAGATACGGACTACTCCCTATAGTGAAAACATATGTGACGTCCTAGAATTCCCATTCAGTCGAACTATTTTAACTTTAATCAATGATATCTTTATAAATATTTAAACTAGCATCACTGGAAATGATAAGAGTATACATTCCGTCTCAAAAAAAAAAAAAAGGAACCACCTCCCTGGCGACCAGGCACTTGCCAAGCCAGCTACGCACAGCAATAACAAAATATAACAGATGATGCATGCTTCTAGGTGATGCATGCTTGCATGTATTCGTGCGTATGCCTCTACGAAAGTCTGGTCAATGATGCATGCCACTGGCGGATCTGCTATAGGGTATGGGTGTTCAGCTAAATTTTTTTATAAAATATCAGGTATATAATAAGTATATTAGATATATATACTATTAATTGTATTAAAATTATATTTTATGCTTATAAATAAATTCAACCCGCATTCCCCGTATTTCGCGCACAGCCCATGTAATACATTAGACCCATTTTTCTTTCCACCTCAGCCCTCTTCACGCCCAAAGAGATAAAGATATAAACAAAATCCTAACATTTGTTCTATTTCTCATCTTGTGGCTGTCTGTGTGGGAGGCGACTTCGGCCTTCAAGTGGCGAGCGGGCGGAGGTGCAGGCTAGAGGCGAGTGACGACCGGTAGACGCGGGCGTGGTGCCATGATGTGACAATAATCATGCGTGAGGCAGCGCGTGGTGCCAGGTGAGCGTGTGACAGCACGGGCGAACAGAGAGGTGTCGTGGGAAATCGAGCAGTGGCACAACGAACACGGAGGTAGGGAGCGGACGACTGGAAGGGAGCAGCGCGGTAGCTGGGAGGGAGCGTGGTATTGGGAAGTAAGTAGCACCTCCAACTTATTGTAATCGTCCTCTCTTCAGATCTAGGTGTGCTCCACCCCACTACACTTATTTACTTTCTTGGTCTATTTTGCTCCATGGAAAAAACATACAATTTCCTCTTAGATGGACAGTTTTTGCTGATGGGGAAATAGCAAAAAAAAGGTAAGATCAATAAGATATACAACTCTCATTTATCTCTATAATTTGTTATTTAATTCATATAATTATGCTCGCCTTATGTCACCCATTTTCTCATAAGAAATCATTAATTTCTATAATTTATGTATTTTTATTATATCTACATACATGTATCGGTGTTTTAGGGAAGGACGGTGTGCTACGGTATCGACGTATTCGAGCAACTTAAGCTCCAAAATTCGAACAACCATCCTAAAAATCCTGGATCCGTCACTGATGCATATTTGCATGTATTCGTGCATCTAGATGTTCTTTTTTCCATATGTAGAGTCATTTTTTGTGTTTAACACGCGTTGCATGCATCCAGAACTGAATCATCTTTTTATTTAATCCGTTGTATCATCTTGATTTCAAAATTAAATCCATATAATATAAAATTGTAAATCTAGCCCTCGGCCAAGTATAAAAAACCTGTGGATGATATGCGGCTTCTACCGTGTCACCTGAGCACAGAAGCAACCAACCACACGCCACCTGAGCGCGGAAGCAAGCTCTCACGACCCATTCCGCGGTTGCATGCTAATCAGCCAAGCATTGCATGTATGGTGACTAGTCCTAACTTCCATGATAAGAGACGTACGCGCATAATCTATACTATTATAAAAAATATAAGTTGATGGTTGATCTATTCTTCTTTATCTCTTCTCAGCCATCCGATTTGATCTGGAACCATTTGTTTCTCTCCTTCTCTCTCTCTCAGGATACAACCGCCCACCCCTCCACTTTCTCTATCTTCTCGTGCATGCTAGCCACCCCTCTATCTCTGTCGCTTGCTCTCCAATGTTTGATGTGTGAAGTTGGTCGGACAGTAAATTCCATCTCAATATTTTTATGACTTCATTGCAACGCATGGGTCATTAATTAGTGAACAATTAATCCTAGCTTTCATGAAGAAACGGTGCACCGACAAATTTAGCTAACCCAAATATATATTTTTGAACGTCACCGTATGATCTCCAAGATAAAACTTAAGAGTAGCGAGTGAATGCTAGGCACTAAATATATATAAGATGTTCACCAAAAATGTAATGACAACTATAAACATGCAAAGTATATAAATTAATAAGTATATATCTAAAAAATATTAGAGCATTGCATGCAATACTAAATGTGACTTAAAGGTAATTAGCTAATCTACTAGGCATCTGCGAAATTATAAATTAGCTGAAGTATCTAGATACATGTCGTTTAATTTGACATGTTGGTATATATATACAGCTATCTAGAGATTGGACTGTCGCTTGTCTGATGCGTGCCTGCGCTGAAAATTCTTCATTTGGCATGGGAGATAATAAGACAGGTGGAGCAACGGGAGAGAAGATAATTGCACGAAACGAAATTTTATTTTGAATTCTAGGTCCCCGCAAACTATTTTTCAGCGGATGATACATATATTTCCTTGGGGATCGAATATATTTCCACAATACTAACACGTACGTTTGGAAAAGTCTAAATAACAGATATGGTGGGATCGATATTGTTAGATCTCTTCAATGAAATTTCACAAGAGCTTACTGATATGGTGGGATAATTTCTCCAGATCAGCACGCGCTTGGAAAAGTGTAGATAACAGATCTTGTCCGATTTGTGTAACTTCTCATTAATTCACTCAAACTGAAGCTCATGGCTGACATTGCTGATCCATTAGTTTGAATGGTATGATTCTGCAAGTCTTAGTAATTGAGGGGGTCGATTGATTGAATGGATCCCAAGTTTAATTTCATCTATATTCAATATCTAATTCATCTCTACCATTTCTGATAACATTTTTCTTAAAATTTTAAACTTTTAGCAAAAATTCACATTCAATTTGAACCAAAATTACCGATATTTCGTTGATTCTGGTCCTTCGGCCACCCAATGAAAAATTTTCCAAACCGAAACAGTTCTCCCTATCAGCCGGTATCGATCGTGCTGCAAAACCCCAAAACTAATTAACAAGATTTGTTTAACTTGATGATCCATCGCAACTCATTAGTCATAACGGCAGGAATCGATCGCAACTCATTTTGGAACTTGGGGAGTACTTGTGAATTGTGATCAAAATAAACTAGGCAATCCATATTAAATTACACAAATAATGCAGTTCTCCCTACAGATGACAGAAGTCAAATCGTTGGTAGGACCGATTTTGTTTACTGATCTCCTCTACCGTTTGATTTGGTCTAATTGCACATTTTTGTGCATACGATTAAAACTTATCAAGATGGAAAAATCTATAATATGATGAAAAAATATTGTTAGAACTTTCTAACACGTACGTCAGAGGTAATTTATATATGAAATTTCACAAGCTTACTGACATCCAGATCAGCACGCGTTTGGAAAAGTAACTATTTGTTAAAAAAGGGTTAAATTTTAACTCGTATAGGAAATAAGATATTGTAGGACACCGGACAGGCAACAGAGAGAGGAGGGGTGAATGGTGCCTTCAAATTCTCCCTAAGTATTCACATAACCCTTTTCTCCGATAGCTACCGAGTTATGAAGACTAGGGCTGAAAGCTCACTTAAAATCTAGAGCAACAGAGAAGACACAATAGAGAACTGACCATGGTCGGAGACCAACAACATGGTCAAAATACGACAACGTAGTTGAACTTTGACAACGTGGTCAAAAGCAGACAACGTGGTCGTAACTCGACAACGTGGTCGGAAGCAGACAGCGTGGTCGAAAATCGACTACCGAATAGAAGTAACCACCAAGACCAGGAACAATGTGATCGAAAATGGTTGCAGTCGAAACTAACGTAATCGTAGACAACGTAATTGAATGCCAACCAGTGGTCGAACAATCAACGTTGTCATATTCAGTCGGCACCGTAGTCGTAACCTACGTGGTCGAAACCAACGAGTGGTTAGCCTCCACCATAGCCAACGAGTGGTTTGCTCGGGTTAGCCTCCACCATAGCCATCATCATGTCATTCTTGTTTGCCTTGACTCCCCTGTGCTAACGCGCCCCCTTGCTTGCCTTTCCGTGCCCTGGAGCCGCTAAGACACGATCGTCTTCCCCAACACCAAGCTCATCACTGTTGCCATTCTTGTGCCTCACCTCGAGATGTCAGTAAGCCTTTTTGTCCTTGTGCAATTCACTTCAAAGCCAAACTTGTAGAACCAGCTACAATACCCCAGACATGTTCACCCTTCTTTGCTGTTGCCGGCCACCGTGGATAGCATGGCATGCCACGCAGAAAGCCTTGAGCATTGCTCTATTAGCTTCGCCTTAACTTGTAGAACATGGAACCGCCTCCAATTTGAAGAAGCAAAGTAGAAAATCCGAAGTTAGCCATCTCCTGGCCCAAGCATTCCATTTTGTCCCTTAGCTAAGCATGCCAACTTTCCCCTAGCTGCTAGTAAGCTCCCCAAGGAGCTCCACTATGAGCCCCTCTGTTTTTTTGTTTAATTTCACTGACCAGTGGGCCATGCCAGCCAGTTGATTAAATTAACTCAAGGATTAAGTTGATTGTTAAATATATACCAAGTATTAGTATGACATGTGTACCCTGCAAGATTAAGATTTTCTAGTTACCCTTGGTTTAAAACCCATTGGACCCCACCAGTCAACCTCTCCCATTTTGCCAAGTTAAAATAATTAGAAAGTAAATTAAAATCCAGTGGACCCCACCTACCAACCACATAATATTTTCCTTAAGAAAAATAATTGAGAAGGAATGAAAAAAACCCTAGCCAACCCACCTGTCAACCACTGCAAGTTTTCTTTAAAAAATAATTTCAAACGTAAAGGAAATTCCAGCCAACCCCACCTGTCAGAAATTTTTGAATTTCTAGAATTTTATCTCGGTTCAAACTTTGAAAAGCCGTAACTTCTTCATTTCAAATCTAAATCCAGTAATTTTTGTTTGTAAATTCGAAACCTTTCCAACAGCACCAAGATCATAATTTTTAGAGTTCATTTAATTTATTTGAATGTTGTGTACGATATGGATGATTTTATGCGTATAGACTTCCACGTGTATAGACGAGTGCATTCTGGTCGACTCAGTGGAGGGAAGCCATGGATAAGGGGTAAATGGAGACGACATGGGGAGGGAATCTTGTCACGCAATCGGTAGTGGCTTAAGTAGAGAGATGGCGACGTTCTTCTCCTCACTTTCTTATGGTCGTGGCCGAGAACTCGCGGAATAGTGCATGGTAGTGGCTTGCGATCGACGTTGCCTTCAGCTTGGGGAAGGGACCGTTTGGAGGAGACGACATGCTGGGCAAGCGAGGCAAAATGCTAGGTAACGTAGTCGAATCCTGTGGGCACTACAGTGTGCTTAGGAGCTCACAAATGGCGACGGTGCAAGGTGGAAGATGATGCTTGCGCATGGGCCTGGCTTGTTAGTGGCTGCGGGAGGATGACGAGAGATGAGGCCGCACTGGTAGGAATACGCCAACAACATGAGGAAGCGAAAAACAGAGAGGAGAGAGGTGGCTCTGGTCAGAGGAAGTCGTGCATGCGGGGTTTGGGCTGAAATATTACCGGACCTGGCCAGCGGCAGAGAATTTTGCCTGAGAATAGGAACCAGATTTTATTTATTTTCTCATTTGTTTTATTTCAGCAGAGGGAACTATTTCTAATTTCTGCAGCACCATGAGTCTTCTACTGTAGGCACTGTAGCGTATCGTTGTAGGCACAACTACTATTTTTACTATAGATGTGTGCTGCTGTAGCGCTCTACTTTATAGACCGATCTGTAGCATTTGATTTGAGCCCTTGCTTTGTGATCCACCGGTGGAGAAATTCCCTTAATGCATATCACTGTAGATCGTCGCATTTATGGGTGGGTTCTTTTGGGCGGTGGCTATGACTTTTGAATTTTAGTTATTCGCGAGAGGTAGTACAAAGAGAGAAACAATAGCATGTGATTTTGGCCGGTATATCTAAACTCAGTACAGTGTGTACTACAATCGACTTATAGACCCTGCTATGAAAAGACGCACCGTTTAAAAGCTAGTTATTATAGCAAAAAGTGATAAGCCAAAGCCAAATACAGCCAAGCACAGCCCATATCTCCAACGCAGAGGATCCATTTCTTGTACAGAGGGACCCCCAAAGAACCAGTGTAGCTCCTTGCCGTATAGCATGGCTATATATTGTGAATAATGGAGAAAAAAAGACAGATGGGTGCTTCTTGGCTTGGTGTGACTGAGTCCATAGGGTCTCTTTATATTGGCTTCTGTCTAGAGAAGTCAGAAGCAAATATGAACATTTAGTTCCCTGAAGAGGTTTTCCCACTCCTATCGTTTTCATCTCATTCTGGAGATAAAGCAAGGGGTTACGGGTGCATCATGTACTCCACTCCTCTCGCTTCTGTCTCGTGCACACATCTCTCCCCCGCTTTTCCAGCTGCTTGCCCTTTCCTTCTAAAAGTCACCTTTTCCGGCCACTACAATATATTTTCAGACAAAAGCCATGAGCCATAACTAAAAGCTATTAGTCGCGGCTAATATGAACATGCTTTATACCCTATTTGGGGAGATATCCAGTAATTCTCCCTTTCAGTGGTATTTCCGTACCTTCCAGGCGTAAAAAGTTCTAAAAAAATCCAATTTTTTTTGAATATGTGGGGTAGGAATATTCTATAGTTTCATATCTTCTAAATGTGATCAAGTTTGAATCACATCCCAAAAGCCAAAAGCCATAACCCAAAAAGACCACCCCCTGGCTATGGATTGTGAATAATGGAAAAAAAAAAGACACGGGTGCTACTTGGCTTGGTGTGACTGAGTCAAATTATATCCTTTTTTGGGGAAATATCCGGTGCTTCTTCCTTTCGGTGGTACCTCAGTTCCTTTCACGTGTGAAAAGTTTAGAAAAAAATAAAAATAATTGAATATATAGGGGTGGGAATATTCTATTATTTCGGATCTTCTAAATACGATCGAGTTTGATCTTAAAATTTTACATAGTCATAGAATATGTCCTATCTACATCTCCAAATAGTCCGAGAATTTTTGAAAACTTTTGTATGGAAAGCACGGAGGTACCACCGGATATTTCCCCTCTACTATTCTATTGAACAGCACATCACTGAGCTCATGACCAACTTCAGCTTCAGGTAAGTTTCTATACTTTGATCATGTACTATGCACTACAGCCTCGACAAGATTTTTTTAGATGAATATCTATGACCTCTGTCAGCTAAGACAGACAGCCTAGCTACCAGTACATAGTACATAAGGCAAGGAGATACAGCTTTCCTCTCCAAATATTCCCCTTCATTTTATCTTATTCATTAATCGACACTGAAACATATAATTGAAAAGTATTTAGAAACCATTCAGGGAAAATTAAAGAAGCCATCATACATTTTACAATACAGAGTAAAAATATGTCTAATCCATCAAATACAAGCATCTGTTTCTTTATTCTGCTTATGAGATCTCCGAATAGAAATCATCTATTATCGTTCGAACCGCGATTGGGATCCTCACCCAGTGAGAGCCGCCATCATGCCATGCTAAGCTCCCAAACATGTAGCTCCCTTGCAGCTTGCGGGTGGCCTTGAAAGTAACCTTAAAACTTCGCGTCTTGTTCTCTTTGTTGAAGAACAGCAGTGATGGCTCCACTGACATCTCCACTCCAGGAGGTGACTGAAAGAAAGCTTTGTAAACTGCATCTGCTTGCCCTACATTTGTCACTGTCCTCCACACACTTACTGACGTTTTCAGATTTGGAATGGCAATTGATGGAAGGTTCAGGTTATAGGGGGTTTCACAACCAATATCCGAAATGTTAAAACCACAGCTAAAGAATTTCATGTAATCTTTTGGATCGACATCATATGCTAGACCCGGATCAGCTGCTTTATTGGGATCAACGAAGCCACCACCGTAATCGAAAGGATCTGCAGTCTTCTGAGGCTTCCCGTCGGCCAATATCGGTAAGCCGTAGCTATTAGTTGCAGCTGATCCATGTTGAAAGACTCAAATATCATTAACGTGCGGTGTGAAATTGGAGCTTGTTTGGTGTTTGGAAATGCGTAGTACCTGTAGTTACTAATGCTGACTTGATAATGGCAGGAGACCAGTCTGGATGGAGTGCTTTCAGCAATGCTGCTACACCGGACACATGGGGACACGCCATTGACGTTCCAGACATGATCTCATATGAATCTCTCACTGCTGCCAAAATGTTAGATCCAGGTGCTGCAATATCAGGCTGTTCAAATGAAAAACATAGTTAGTGCCATCACCAGGCGGAAGAATGAGATTTAGGCTATCCTTGAACATTTCTGGACAAGACTTCTGTTGTGCCATCAGATGATATATGTCTGAAAATCACTCGGCATGTTGTTTCACTTCATATGTAATTGTCTCTAGAATATAAATCTGGCTGACCGATCTAAATGAAAATTTGAAATGCTAAATATGTACGTATAGACAAACAGAGGATGAAATTTTTGCGTTACCAATTGTGATTAAGCAATAGCAGTTGATCCATCATTGCATGCATGTACCTTGAGGAATTGGGGAAAACGTGGACTGGGCCCTCTTGAGGAAAATGTTGAGATTCTTGGAGCAAGGACCTCGCTTCCAATCCATGTACGGCTTGGAGCCACCTTAGCCACTGATGTGGTGTTTTCATTGCTGTTGACCATTGATGTATTTAGGATAATATATTTTTCCAAATAGATGACGGTGTAGAATTCATGCGGTCAAACTATTTAATACTTTGACCACTAATGTACAAAAAAAAGGCTTTACATTTGTCACATGAAAATGATACGAGTAGATTTATCATTAAAAGTACTTCCATTATATATTTTTATAATTGAAGGAAGCATTTAAAATAGGAGGAACAAACTTAAGCTCACCTGGCTTTCGTAATGTATGCTTCTATTCTGTCAGCCACCTCGAAGTCTACTAGAATGCATGCCATTGTGTCACAAAATTTAGCAAAATCGATAATATCATCAGTATACGTTGCAAAAATGAGCCCCTTGGCAGATGCTTCCTTTGCCGATTCTATAGCGATGAGCAGATCATTGGATGGCACATATGTCGACACATCAGGAGAGTAGCAGAACACAATCCTCCTAGCAACATCGGTGGAATTCAGAGAGCTTCGATCACATCTACATGGTCACATTCACATGGTATCAAACATTCAGCCAAACTTGCAAGAAATGTGTAAGCCACGTTGGGGAAGTAAGGAGTGCAGAATTTACCTGTCCACAACTCCATACAACTCAATCCAGTGGTCCTTCTGCTTTCTCTCATAGAACAAAGTTTGACCCTGAAAGATCAACAAGAAATGATCACCGGACGTCAAAGACACGGAACTGAACAAATTTCCTTGCCAAAGAAAGAACAAGATGATGACGATGACGATGATGAAACATACCACTAATTTCTCATTGTTGCCGAGGGTGAGAACGGTCGGGAAAGCACGATCTATTGTCGCTGATGCAACTGTTATAGCCCAGGGGGATGCATTGTAAACTGTCCTAGGGGCAGGACCATCGTTTCCTGCTGACAAGACGACGGTTATGCCATTTGCCACACCGTACAGAGCTTCATGGTATTCAGAGCCTGGGGCACCAAGTGATATTGAGAGTACATCAACTCCATCATGTATGGCATCATCAATCGCCTGCATGACAGCTGCATAATCGCATCCAGCACCATTCCAGCATGCCTTGTAGATAGCGATACGGGCACGAGGAGCACCTCCTCTGGCGTAACCGCCTGCAAGCCCATGAAAGCTCGCGTTTGGCACCAGGACGCCAGCTGCAGTCGATGCCGTGTGCGTTCCATGGCCACGGAAATCCCTGGCAGATTTGTACTCTTGCTCAAAGACCTTCGGGTCGAGATGATCTGCGTAGTATCGAGCTCCAATGATCTTCCGGCTGCAATTGTTCGAGTCGAATGCTTGGCCTTCTTGGCAAACTCCTTTCCACCGGGATGGTACAGGTCCAAAGCCATCATCGTTGAAGCTCTGAGATTCTGGCCAGATACCTGAATCAACTATCCCGATGATGACATCGTCTCCGTGTTTAGCGGCTTTAGCGTCATGGAGTAAACCAGTTGGCTGGTTGTAGTCCAGTCCAAGGAAGTCCTAGCTCCGAGTTGTATGCACGGGGACTGCCCTGTTTGGCTTTATGCTGAGCACTTCAGGCAGCTCTATCAAATAGTACAAAAATTAAGATCATGAGCATAATCAACATCGGTTAGCACGCATCAACACATTTCTATTAGCTATATTGAGTTTCATACACTAGCTAGTTCACCCAAAAATTTAAGATGATAAGAAAAGGCCCCTTACATGTAAGCTCTCTTATGTAAACTCTCCTAGGTCTAAGATATAGAATAGAAGTGGGTTGTAATTATTTTTTTTAATTGCGTCAACCGAGTCTTGAACTCAAGGTCTCTTGACTCTAATATTATATTAAATTTCATGCGCTAGTCAGTTCACTTAAAAGATTAACCTGATGAGAAAAGACATACAAATCATTTATACTTCAACAACTAGAGCTAGCCTATTCATCGAATGCGAAAAATGCCGATTTTACTCCTCTAAATTGACCAAGTACGGACACAAATTCCCCTATCGACTAGCTGTCGATCAGTTCCAACTTTGACTAGGTGAAACAATAGATAATCTAGTTGGGGTGTTCTGCATGATGGAAGATGTTATACAGCGCAGCCAATCAAGTTACCTGCGATGCTTTGTGCCTGAGATTCTGTGAGCATGGCGGCAAACCCGGAGAAGCCATGTTTGTAGCTGTAGATCATCGAATCATGGGCTTCTCCCTTACTGTAAAATCATACGAAATTGTATCCTCTTTATCAGTCACTGATTTACACAAATATATGTTCATGCATGGCGCACGACGAAAAGGAAAGAAAGAAAAACATCTGTATATATAGACTTGGTCTCCTTGCCTGCCAATGATCTTGGTGAGCATGTCATGGTGTGATGCAGTGGTTTTATCCGGATCTTCATGCTGTTTATCCCCAAGGTACACAATATAGAGCTGCATGGAATCAAACATTAATTGTAGGAGCAAAATGAGGCAACGGGCCCAATATATATTTATATCTGCAGTAAAATGAAGACATATATACACATGAATATTATTTCCTACTTTTGTTGATTCGCTCTGCAGGCCAACCACGTAGGATCTCTTCAATGGAAGCAGGAGAGCGAGGTGGAGGAGGAAGACGACTAGTGCTATCTGAGACAGCTTTGAGAAGTTGCAGATTGCAGCCATGGATGATGGTGAGGTTGTTGCCTAGCTACCATAATCGATGTGCTATTTATATCAGTCGATCTGCATGCACATATTAGTGCGTCTAGATGTTCTGGCCGGTCAACACGATAGCTAGCCAATAATGATGCATGCATTCATATATGGGTGGGTGTTGATAATTCAAAAAGGAATAACGAAGGCGTATGCGCGTTATGAACAGTAATCCTGACTTCGATGAAGAAATGGTGCATCGACAAAATTAGCTAACCCAAATATGACTTTTTGGACGTCACCGTACGGTCTCCGAGAAAAAACTGAGTAGCGAGTGAACGCTAGGCACTACATATACATAAATGTTCACCAAAAATGTAGTGATAACTATAAACATACACAAGTATGTAAATTAATATCTCAAAAAAAATTAGAGCATTGCATGCAATACTAAATATGACTTAAGAGCAGTACTTCTATATTTTCCTCTCTCACAAAAGTAATACTAATATCAAAATGAATAAAGAGGTAAGTAACATCTATCCACCATTTATCATGTTTTAAAAATTATATAAATCACTATTGAGAAAATCATAGAAGCACATCCCATGAGGTAAAGGTAATTAGCTGAAGTAAGTACATATATATATATGTCATTTAGGAAACAGAATAGTAGTAACCTAACAACAACTTAATTTGATAAGTTGGTATACGGCTATCTAGAATTGGACTTTGCTTGTCTGAATGCGTTCGGCCGGAAAACAAATGAATTTTTTGTACGAATAATCTATTTTTTATTCGAAATTACAGAAATACATCCGTGGGAATTTTTTTTACAAAAATAGGTTCCAGTCGCCCCCCCATTGAGCGACTGGAGCTAATCGCCCAACCAGGAGCCAACAGAATCTTTGTCGCCCTACCCTCGGGCGACTAAAACTAGTCGCCTCCCCATTGAGCGACTTTCAGTGCAGTCGCCCCCCATTGGACGACTGCACTCAGTCCCCGTGAATTTTTTAAGTTTTGTCAATTTTGTTGTTTTAAACTGGAAAAAAATCTGGTGGAGTTGTAATAAAAGTTTATGTTCATTGTATGTTGTAGGTGCATAAAAAATTTTGGGAATTTTTTTTAGGAACGATTGACCGTAGAACGATCGGTACATACAATGCTAAGTGATATTTTGATGTTACTGAGAATTCGTGTACCGAGAAAACCGGCATATTAATATTGTTAAATGACTTGCTATGTGAATAGTGAATGTGAAAAGACAAGATAATAAGGTTATCTGAATAGAAATAAACTTCGTAATACAGTTGGGAGTAATACAGTCCTCCCGCTCCCTAGCAGTTTTACAAATGGTACATAAAATTTAGCTGTAGTCTCCAACAACTACTGATCAGGACATACATTGCATCGTCTAGCTGTGTGCCCCTCCTGACCGCATCGCCCGCAACGTGCACCAGATGTTCTAGCTTGCGATTCGTCCATATCATTTCTAATACACCGGCTCTGTCGCCGACCCTTCCCACCCTTCAGCATGTTAACATCTAGAACCTAGGTCCTCACTGCAATGTCCAGTGGCGAAGTTTTCGACCACCCTGAACCCCCGGAGCTCCCCACACCAAGCCTGCAGTACCCTCTCCTTAAAGAAGTACTCCGATATGAAGTTCTAAGGATCCATGCCCACGGTCCTGCATGCAGCGAGGACATGAGAGCATGGCTTGTGTAACAGCTTCAGTTTGTTGCACGTGCAGCTAGGTTCGTTTGCATGATCTCCAAGGCATATCTCATGGGTAACAAGGGAACGAGCCGTCCCAAATCCGGCTCTATCACGGAGTACCACGTCGAAACCATGCTCCCTGTTGCCCATGACCTGCACTGTGTGCAATTGACCCTTCTGTGCCTTCGTCTCCATGTACGCTATAATTTTCGACGAATACAGGGCTCGGGGATTGGCCGCATGAAGTGCGGCACTCGCGTGCCTCTCCCTGAAGTAGCCGATTGTGCTGTGAAGAACACCTTCCACGATGGCGACAAGGGGCTGAGAACGGAGGCCCCTGAGAACCCAATTGTACACCTCGGCAAGGTTAGTCATCACTATGCCGTACCTTGCGCCATCCGTGTCGTGCAACAGCGACCACTTCTCCAATGGTTCCCCCTCAATCCACTGCGAGAAGCACTTGATGTTTCGTGAGCTCCTCCTTCTTGGACCAGCTGGGTTAGGCTCATCGAGTGCTGGCAAGCATTGCGGTTGTGCCGCCCCAGGAATGACCGGCCCCTTGCTCCTCTCTTTGACGTTCTTCCTGGTGTGCTCATCCAACAATGCCCACAAAGCTAACCTCTTGAATAGCTTCATCAAAGGTTGTTTTGGCAATTGCTTGAAAAAGTTAGCCCCCATGTGACGAATGCACCACCTGTTCCTCATGTCCGGCTAAGAAAAGGCCTCCTCGGGGTCTTCCTGAAGTTTTCTTATAGCCTTTATAATACCGACGTGGCGATCATGGATTACGCACACCCAGGACGAGTGCCGACAACTCTAACCCTGACATGTCTGAGAAACCACAGCCAGCTCTCATTATTCTCACTTTCCACAAATGCGATGGCAAGCGGCGATATTTGGTTGTTGCCATCAACGCCTATGGCCGTCAGGATCTGCCCCTTGTATTTGCCTGTCAAGAAGGTCCCGTCAACTAAGATCACTGGCAGCATGTGCCTGAATGCCTCAATGTAAGCACCAAATGCTAACAAGGCTCTCTGCAACACCGCATATCCTGGTGGAGTTGTGGACGGCTTGTCTTGCACGACGATATACGTTCCCGGGTTCCTGTCCTGCAACACCTGAAGCATACGAGGAAGATTGTCGCACACCGCCTCGAAAGACCCGAAACGTTTTTCCAACGCCTTCTGCTTGCCACGCCACGCCTTCGCGTAGCTAATCTTGTACTTGAATTTATTTTCGATAGCTACCATGATATGCGTGGCCTCCTTGTCTTTCTTCTCAACTATTTCTCCGTACATCAAATTGGCTATAAAGGTGGACGTTAGGTTACGATGCCTCGCCAAAACACTGTTGAGAATGCAAGAGTGTGGCTCCACCTTTGACACAATCCAGTGAGTCTCATACTTGGGTCCACGTGCGTGCACCCTCCAAGGACAACCAGCCTGCTCGCACTTCACATTGTATTGCTCCTGGCTTGATTTCATGACATAAAATGTCCGCTGCATTGAAAGGGCCCACAGCTTGATGGTATCCTGCAGTGCTTCCTTGTCAGCAAACATAGAATGCAACCGAACCTCTGTCTCATGATACTCCCACGCTGAATCATGCTCATCATGTGCGGAAACACCCTCAGCATGAAACTGGTTCCATTCCTGCGAGATTGGAACTTCATCCTCATCCGAATTGTCCTCCTCATCGTCCTGTACAGCTTCCTCTTCAGCCCATGCCCTCTGGTCATCACAGTCTATCTGCTGCACGATGTACTTAGTATGCTCCCCTTCGTCGGCTTGTCTAGTTCCCTCTATATGGCTTGACCATTGTACCTCTCCTCCATGTACCGCATCGACTTCATCACGAGCAACTTGATCATCTTCACCAACATGCGGCCTGCCCGAGCTGCTAGCACCTCCCGGAGCAAGGGCGGATGCATGAGCTTGCGCAGCTGCTTCTAGTGAGCACGGTTGCACAAGCAGGACACACTCATATCCATAGCGCCAGCACCCTTGCACAAAGCCCTTTCACGAAGCAGTGTGCACCAATGTCTTCAACTCCCATCTGATGTTTGTGGGAGACCAACTCCAAAGCCCTTGCACGACGACACTGCACACCTCGGGGTCCAACGAAAAACTCCGGGTCAGCCAATGCAGCACATCTACGATCCAAGCATTCTCGCCATCCGGATGTACGAGAGTGACTTGCGGAAAACCGCTCAAATCCACACCATTCAGACCTTCATGAATGGTTCCATCACTGTAATGCACTCTCAATATAGTGGCTATTGCCATTGCTGATGTCGGCCTGTATATATGTTTCAATTTTGCGACATGTAAAATAACATCGCACAATACTAAACTTTCTATACTAAAAAATGTGCTAAAATTTCTATACTAAAAATGTTCCATACTACAAAATGTATACTAAAACTTTTCTATGCTAACATTTCTATACTAAAAATGTACTAAATTTTCTATATCTACAATTTTTACTAACACTAACATTTCATAAAAATAATACTGCAAATATAATATACTCAAAAAATACCTGGATCTGAGAATCTAAATGGATG
Organism: Dendrocalamus latiflorus; assembly: GCA_017311315.1. Classification (NCBI taxonomy): domain Eukaryota; kingdom Viridiplantae; phylum Streptophyta; class Magnoliopsida; order Poales; family Poaceae; genus Dendrocalamus; species Dendrocalamus latiflorus. The sequence goes on along the minus strand of CM029637.1, from coordinate 1,934,107 downwards.
GAATAGCTTCCACTGCCCCTTCCTCCCTCACCTCCTCCTCTCCTCCTCCTATCCTCTCCCTCTCCTCCTCTTCCATTCCTACCTCTCCTCTCTTCCTCTCCCTCTTCTCTTCTCCCTCTCATTTTCTTCCCTTCCTTCCTTCCTCTCCTCTCCTTTTCTCTTCTCTCCTTTCTTCTCTGGGCGCAGAGTGAGTGAAATGAAAAAATGAGCAGGGCGGCGGCGGCCGAGCGCGCTACCTTAAACCCCCATGTCGCCCCGGCGTTGGGCGATTGAAACTCCAGTCGCCCAACCGTACAGTGACTGAGATTCCAGTCGCCCAACGCTAGGGAGACAGCAATAATTCGTCCAACCGTTGCCATATTTCCCACGTGTCGCCTACTGGTTGGGCGATTAGCTCTAGTCACTCAATGAGGGGTGACTGAAGCTAATTGCCCAACCAGTAAAACATTTTCTGCAGGTATATTTCTGTAATTTTGAATAAAAAAATAGATTATTCGTACAAAAAATTGGAAAACAAATTGTTTCGACTAAGCCAATTAAAACATGTTCTTGAGAAGGTTTGCAAGACCTAGTCCTTTATATTTTAGTTACAATCTCTTCACATTGATTTTGCCAACAAACGAAGTTTTGCTTGATTAGGGTAGCATCCCATTTTGGGAAAATTTTGTGCTTGTGCGAATTTCAAATTTTAAATTTGAACTCAAAATTTTGTCTTCTCAATTTGGCCCAAATTTTCAAAATTTCAAAAATTTCAAATGTTCTTGGGCCGGTCCAGCCCATCTCCCCTTCCCCTGTCCCATTTGGCCTTCGGCTTGGCCCAGCCTCCTTCGGCCTAGTGCCATGCCTACCGCGCCCCCGCGCCATGCGTGCTCCTGCGCCATGCGTGCTCCCATGCCGCCTGCACTGTTCACCCTCCTCTGTGCCAACCCGGCTCCGCCGTGCCCGCACCTCTTGCGCCTCCCTCTCCCCTCAGCCCATGCCACCCACCTTCCTCCTCTCCCTTCCCCCACGGTGCAGCCCACCGCACTTGCTCTCCTGTGCACCGACCCGTACCCACCGTGTCCGCGTCCCTGCCTACCCATGCCTCTCGGCAGACCGAGGACCTTGAGCCGCCCACCTCCTTCCTCTGAGCCACCTGCGTCCCTGTCTTGCGTTGCCCTCACCGCCTTCAGACTTCACGCTACCCAATAGTGGTCGCTGCCCAAGACTTCCATGCCACCCAATAGCCTTCCTTCTCCCCCTCACCTATAAAAGCCTCGGCTGTGTGCTCTTTGGCCTCACCCCACCCCACCTTCGCCTCCTCTCCACTTGCCTCAACCGCCCCTACTCCCCAAGCTTGCCTCCACCTCTGCCATGCTCCTCCTCAGCCGTCTTCGATGCCAGCCACGCCCAGTGAGCCTCAGACCACTCTGAGCCCTCCTCTGAGATCGCCTCGCTCCCCTCCTCCTCTCCCTGTGCCTAATCAGCCTGCCTCGCCTTGTAGCTTGTCGGAGGTAGTGTCGTCTTCAATTCTGGCCACCTCAGCTCGCCGTCGATCCCAAGCACTAGAGCCCAATTCCTCCTGTCCGGAGCTGTTGAAAATCTATGAAATATTTTAATTCCAAATTTAACTAAGAGACAAATACAATAAACCAGTGATGCAAAACTACTCATCATACTTCAGAATATACACAAGTAAATTATAGTATCAAAGACAAACAAATGCGTGAATGACTTACAATTAGGCTTGATGAAGGATAGGAAGTAGCGTAGGCTTGATGCTGTGCAGAACGTAGATAACGCAGTGAAGTGAGCGGTAGCGTAGATGTGCGCTACCCAGAAACCTTATTGCCGCCCAGTGCAGGTACTCTCTGCAGCAATGGTTTGGAGATAGCCGCTCTCCCTCCTTCCAGGTGCATGCTGGGAAGAAAGGTTGACGAAGTTCAGACAGCACAGAACAAAAGCACAAGATCGCAGAGAAGAAGAAAATGGAGACAGTGAGTTTCTCACACATACTCTGGATGTCTCCAGGCATATAAATAGATAGACTAATAATTGACATGATCAAAATAGCCATTTATTCACTGGTAACTAACACATTCAACCAGCCATTTACCCACTGCTAACTACCTGTCATCAAAACCCCAATAAAGCCTCAAATTTAAACATTTGAATCTCATTCAAACATAGAGAGAGAGAGAGAGTGGTGCAGGGTTCGGCAAAAATAAAGATGGACTTGGTCTGCCAAGTGGTGCACCACATCACGGCACGGTTGTGCATCGCAAGCCACAAGTCACGTGATCTTCACGTGAAAATATGCGAATACACGTGTGCGTGCCTGCGCGCGTGTGTGACTAGCCAGAACTCTCCTCATACCGTCTCTATCCATATTCAAGGAGTGGTGAGGACTCCACCTTATAAATTGGTCTCCCTCACCTTGCCTTAGCAATATGGTACTAAACCATGCATGCTTTGGAATTAAGGAAATAGGCCTTGCTCATATGGGTCAATTTCTAACATGTGCTTCCTCATGGTGCCGTGAAGCCATGCCTGGTGTTGCCTCGGCCCACCATCGCCCTAGCTCTGCTGGTGCCGTTTTCTCTCCACCATCGCCTCGGCCTTACATCACTAGCACAACCCTGACTTCACTGAGCTTCGCCGTCACTCCCGGTTGTTGGCCGTTGTTGAGCTCTAGTGCTATGTAGCGTCATGGTGCCATGCCCCCTGTGTTGGCCACTGTTGAGCTCGCTGCTGGCCATTGCTTCAGTCGAATTGGCCAGCGAGACTCTGCCCAAGGGTGTGCGTGGGGTTAAGTAATCCATTTTGGGCATGCTCCCTCGCCGCCGGTGAGCTTTGCTGTGATTTAGCTGGAGAAGAGCACTGTAGCAACATCATTAAGGCTAATCGAGTTATTAGTTATCATTAATGACATCCTAATGACCAGTTTAGTTAAGTCACTAACTAGTGGGCCACCCTCCTTAATTAAAGTTAACATTTCGCTAACATGCAGGCCCCACCCGTGTTTCAAATCTTTTAAAATGGTTTCTAAAACCTTGAGCCACTGACATGTGGGCCTGAGCACTGTGTGCACAGTGCATTGGCCCCACGTGTCAACCTCTGTTTCCTTTAACATTAAGAAAATAATTCAAATTAAAATAAACACCACAGGACCCACCTATCAGTCTCTTGAGCTCACTACTACAAAAAGGGTCATCACGGATGGTTCAAAACTATCATCATAGATGGTTTTTTTTGAACCATATGAATTTATGCGTTAGTGATAATCAAAGGTTATCACATACGGTTTATGAGCCGTCTATGATAAATACATCACAGATGGTTTATAATTAGAACCATCTGTAAAGAACACTATCATAGACGGTTCTACCTACCAACCATCTGTGATACTCACACATCACAGACGGTTCTAGCTACCAACCATCTGTGATGTGTGAGCATCACAGATGGTTGGTATATAGAACCGTCTGTGATACTTCTCCATCACAGATGGTTTCTGGTTCGAGCCGTCTGTGATAATTCTTTAGAGACGGTTTATACCACAAAACCGTCTGTGATAGTTCATTCTATACCTAAATTTTTTCTATTTTTTGGCTAGCCTCAGGAAATGTTAACTATATCATCTGAAAACAAGTAAATACATCAACAAATACAACAACACATTCTATTTCCTTTAAGATTAGAATCTACCATTACAACATCACAAGATATTGAGTAGGTTACCCATAGCACTACATACACAAGAGAACACTTACAATTTTACAAATGTAAGCTTCACGGTTACAAATTCAAAAAAAAAATGCTTACACTATAAGAAACTTCAGACTAGTGCAAGCTACACTTACAAATCCTTCATTAAACTACAATCTAAAACAAGTAGTGCAGGAACAAAAGGCAACGAACACCATTTTCAGCTTCCATAACAAAATCAACAGCTTCTATGCTGGCGACATAAAATAGTATAGATTTTCCATTGCCTTCTTCCTTTCCATCTTGCTTCAAGTAAAATTTCAGTCGCTCTTGCCGAACCCTTTCCCACCCTTGCCGCACACAAACGAGTTGGAGTAGTACTGGAGGTATTGGTTCTTCAAGTAGGGACGTGGGGTTAATTAGGAGTGAGAGGTGGGGAGAAGAACGGTGTCTACCGTTCGATGCGGAGAGAATGGATGGGTGAGATCGGAATCCTGGGGGATATGCTGCGGATCGGTGACATGGCGGAACATCATAGACGGTTTAGACTACAAATCGTCTATAATTGAGACATCATATATTATTCATAATAAAAACCGTCTATGATAATAGGAGATATCATAGACGGTTCATAACAAAAACAGTCGGTGATAATGGCATCACAAAGACAATATGTCGCTACAATATAAATAGCTAGTCTCAAAAGATAAAATAGAAAAATTTTATATGGCTTATATATGCTTGTTTGAAAGGTTTTGATGAGATCTACAACTTTGTAGTTGAGGCAAAACATAAATTCCGAAGGGAAGATCAAAATTTTTGGCAAAAACAGAAACTGAAAACGTGTAACGCAAATTTGAGGCTAAAGATGGTCAATTTTGAGGGTCTTAGAGGGCAACTACCACAAGCCAGTCATTTTTTTGAATCAGGTTCATCGTTAGCTTTCCAACGAGTATAAGAACGTTGAAAACGGATACCGTATGCAAAAGTTATGCCCATTTTACTGAAGGTGTCTCAAAATTGAATCCTACTGAGACTCAGGCGGGAGATTATGAAATTTTAGGTGACTACGTGGTGGGAAACACATCACAGATGGTTTTTAAAACAAACTATCTGTGATAACTTTATTATCGCAGACGTTTTTTAATACAAACCATATGTGAAGTATCAGAGACGGTTTAAATAAAAAACCATCTATGATGTCTACCACTATCACAGACGGTTCTTGATAAGAACCGTCTGTGATAGTGGTAGACATCATAGATGGTTCGTATAAATAACCGTCTATAAAAATACCACAGACGGTTATTCATATAAACCGTCTGTGATACTTACAGCACAGATGGTTCCTAGAAACCGTCTATGATGTAAGCGTCTAGTTTAGCATCTTTTGTAGTAGTGGCTATTTTCCCGTATAAAATTAATTCTAAAATTAAATTAAATATATGGTCCCCCACATGTAAGAGAGAATTTCTCTCCTCTATTTATTTTTGGGGTTTTGTTTTCTGAAAATAAACTTTGAAGAGCCTGTTCTCTCTCGTCCTAGCTCCAAATTTAGTGAAACTTGTTTCTAATTTTTTTCTAAATTCAAAATCTATCTATTGGAACTAGTTTTGTTCAATTTGAAGTTCATTTGAATTTTCTATGACATTTATTGTAGTTCTTTGTCTATTGCATGCTTTTCAATGCAATCCTCCGAGAAGAGTTCAAAGACGCGGACGAGCCCCACATCAAAGCAACTCAAGAATATCAAGACCAACCCACTTGTGGCTCAGGCGAGTCAACATTTTTATCGTATTGTGCCTATATTTTATGCAAATTTATATTCATTTAAATTACCAAATTGCATGCTTTATTTCCTATGCACATGTATTTTAAAATTTAAGGTAATTACATGCCTACTTGTGAATGAAATATTACCACATGCCTACTTGTGAATGAAATATTACCACATGCCTTGACACCTGAAGTTCATACAACCTTGTCACGCTAGTTGATCTATTTAACCTCTCTAGCTATAGTTGGTACCTGAAATGCCATGCTTGTATTGTCTAATTACCAGGGCATTACAATGCCCTAATCATCATTACTTTTGAACATGAAACTTATTTTGGGTTGTCATTGGATGTAAATGAATAATATTTTGGGACAACTTAATTTATGCTTTTCAAAAACCTAAAAACATGCTATCCTTATCTGGGGAGATGGTAAGATGGCTGGTGCGGATGTAGCACAAGAAATGGTGGTTTGTGGTAAGCACCATCCAGATTAACTTAAGGACTTAATCCTATGATGATCTCCCAATATAAAACAGTACAACCATAAGTCTATAATGGTATTGACTTAGATAACTAATTTGTATCCACTAGTGCGAGTTGCACCATTGGTGTGACCCACGAGTCATATCGCTAGTTTTAAGCCGTCGTGGACACAAATCATGTCGCTGGATGTAAGCCGTCGAACTACTACAAAAAGCCTAATACTAGACACCACATCACATATGGTTCCCCAAAACCATTAGTATTAAATACAATTTTAGATGGTTTTAGTTTAGAGACTGTCTGTATTGCTCCCAGTGCTAAAAACCATATGTGAAGAGGTAATATCATAGACAGTTCATGGTTAAAACCGTTTGTGAAGTATCATAGACGGTTATTAACAAGAACCATCTGTGAAATTACCAAATATCACATATGGATTTTTCTTTGAACCATCTGTGATATTTTACATATAGTTTGTATTAAAAAACATCTGTGATAATTAACTTATCACAGACGGTCACTATATTAATTGCGCGCAGGCCTGTCTAACCTCTGTCTTAAATTCCAGATATACACTACTGCTTTGAGTTGGAGGTAGGGCTTGAGGCTATTTAGTGAAAGTAGACTATTTGGCAAAAGTATTTGTAGATCCACTAAGTTCTTGACTATATACGGTTTGTAATTTGTCCCAAATTGCATTATAATTTAGATCTAGCTTTTGATGAAAGGAGAATTGAAGATGGTTTAGATCTAGCTAGCTTGATGTAGAGAGAAGATTATTTTACATCTAGCATGGTTTAGGATTTAGTCAATTCATAGTCTATTTATACTTAATTAAATTAAATTAATTATTATTGCTACATATAGCTACTTTAGATTTTATATATCTATTATACTAATAAATTAATTTAGTATTTAATACTAAATTATTATATGCATAACGTAGGACTAAAGCTGGATGTACGTTGGGAACTATGTTAGTGAAGAGTACATTAATGGCATGTTTGCTTTTACAAGAGCTACCGAGGAGGATATATTGAATAAGAGGGTGGAATATATGCACTATCCATGCATTGACTACAAGAATCTAAAGATGTTTAAGAATCGAGCGTAGATTAAAGCACACTTGATTCGAAGGGGTTTCAAAAAAGAAGGGTATGCACATTGGACTAGTCATGGTGAAGAGCGGATTACACATGAATGTAGTAATAATGACATCACCGATGAAGTCAATGATATGCCGTCGGATAATGTCGATTGTTGTTCCGATTTGGATAGGCTGCATGATGATAATCTAGATTAGATGCTTTGCAATGTATAAGGGAACTGTGATGAGAGAGTATGTTAAATTTCGAGGCTTGATGGAGGACTCGGAGAAACCTTTGTTCACATGCTATAAGTCAAAGTACACGAGGTTGTTAGCCATGCTTGATCGAGTGCTGAAATTGAAGGGGTACAGGTATGGGATGCGTACAAATGAGAGAACGTCACTTTACGTTCCTTGTTGTTCTACACCATAAATGATTATCCTGCCCTTTCTAACCTATTGGGCCAGAGTACAAAAGGGGCCAAAGCCTGTACTCACTGCTTAGATGATACCTAAAGTGTGTGACTGAACCACTCATGCAATTAGAAGTATTTTACCGATCAAGATCTGAGAGGCAATCATGAGGTTGTGTTATTTCTTTAACACATGGCTCAGGTCAAACCGATAGGTGTGCCTCAATCTCACCATAAGGGGAGGCTCAAGGTTATCAAGACCATCAGAAGGAAAGCAACCACTCTAGATATGGATGCGTATGCTTAAGCCCATTTCACAGTCTTCCAATACATAACTGAAGTGTCCTCGTATATCAACCAGCACAAGGACGTACTTCGGTAATAAAATCTAGAGCGGTTGAATGTTTGGATCACGAGATAACACAATAGTCAGTTCAACCAATGGTTTAAGGAGTGACTTGCTAGAAGCTTGTCAAGTGATATTCTAACATGGTTGGCAAAAGGGCCAATATTTACAGTAGTGACATGACAATGATATGACATAAAAAGGTGCACATTCTATATGCATGCTCAAGATGTAAAGAGCACTAACCTAAATAGTAGTGTCTGCATAAATGTGTTTAGTACCAATAGGTTGAGAAACTCCTATTATGGGTTCATAGAGGAGATTTGGGAGCTCGACTACATGTTTTTCAGGATCCCCTTGTTTCAATGCCATTGGGTCCATCTCCCACGAGTTAAGATTGACAAGTACAGTGTCACTACATTGGACCTAAAACATGTTAGATATAAGGACGAACCATTCATACTCGCTAACCAAGTTGTTTAAATTTTCTATGTAACCAACTAGGCAAATAAGAAACGCCATGTAGTTCTTCATAAAAAAGGGGGATTACCGGAGTTGAGAATGTACTGGACGAGGAAGAATTTGCATTTATGTATATAAGAATGTGTGATGTATATGTGAATTTACATTTATGTATTTGAGAATGTGCGATATATATGTGAATTTGCATTTATGTATATGAGAATGTGATTGTGTGACATATATATGTGAATGTGAGTAGGAAACATCACAGACGGTTCTAAAGTAAAACCATCTATGATATATATCATCATAGAGGGTTCTAAAGTAAAACCATCTGTGATGTTTTCTTACTACAGATGGTTTTACTTCATAACCATCTATGATGTTTTCTTATTTCAGATGGTTTTACTTTAGAACCATATGTGATGTAAATATCACAAATTGTTCTTAAATAGAACCGTATGTGATTATTCCCCTATATATATTGTGCACTAGGGTTTGTCCCCACTGTACTGCACACTAACGCCGTCGCCTCCCCTCGAGCACGTTGCCCTCCTCCTCCTCCTCCCGAGCCCGTCGCCCTCCTCCTCCTCCCCTGACTCCAGTGGCCTTCCTCCCCAGAGGCTAGCTGTCGCCCTCCTCCTCCTCCTCCTAAGCATGTCCCCGCCTCCCCTGAGCCTGTCACTGTCTCCCCTGAGCCCAGCACCGCCTCCCCCCGACTCCAGCGGCCCTCCTCCCCCCACATCGTCAACTCATTGGCTTAGATTGCCATTACGGCTATGAGTTTTCCTCTTTACTTTGATATTTACTATCATGCTTAGTTTGCCGTGCTAGTTAATGTAAGTTCTATTATATCTGAAACTCATAAGTGCTAGCACTGGGAGACTTTGCATGATTGTGTAGGACCAGACAGGCAATAGAGGGGGGATGAGTGGTGCCTTCAAAATCTCCCCAAGTGTCCACTTAACTCTTTTCTCCAGTAGCTACTGAGCTATGAAGACTCGAGTTGAAGTCTCACTTGAGAAACAGAACAGCGGAGAAAACACAGTAGAGAACTGACCATGGTCGAAGACTAGTAGAGCAGTCGAAATACGACAACGTAATCGCAAGCATGACAACATGGTCATAAACTTCGACTATGTGGTCGATAACCGACAACATGGTCAGAGATTGTTCGAGTCGATGACCGCTAAGACCAGAGCCAACGTGATCAGAAATGGTTGCAGCCAAGACTGATGTGGCCGTAGACAACATGATCGAAAGCCGACTTGTAGTCGAATAATCAACGTTGTCATAACCAATCAGTACCATGGTTGATACTAGCATGGTCGTAAGCCAGTGAGTGGTCGAAACAAGTGGGCAAAGCGGTAGTAACAAACTTGGTCGTAAGCCAACAAGTGGTCAAAGAACCAGTGTGGTCAGAACCACTCTACAACCAGGAAGATCAGCGTGGTCGATATCAGTGCGATGTAGTCTGGAACTTGACAATGGTCAAAACCAAACATACTCATAAAGCTGATTAACGTTCCAGACTAAGACTGCACTGACTATGACTGCTTTAGACCAGAATCAACAAAAAGAAGGCAAGACACCGATAAATCTGATTGTGGTAAAAAAGATGAACTATGCAAAGAGAACCTTGACCGTGGTCAAAGATTTCCAGGAAGAAACAGAGGAAAGGCAGGGAGGCGCACGACCGCATGATCCAAATTCTGAATAACTTTTGATTCAAGGATCAACTGGTCATGAATCTTTGAACACAGGAAGAATAAGATCTCAAGAACAGAGAACAGAGTTTCAGATTAAGAACGGAAAAAGTGAATCGAAGAATAGAGAGAGAACATCTGAAATGAACAAAACCAACTCAACTCCACGCATATGAGCAAACACAAACATAGATCAAAAGATGATATATTGCTCTGAGTTTTGATTCTACAGCCACTCCATCCCGAAGGACCAAGAGCACGAGTGCTCCTTAACCAAAAACAAGAATGGACCTAAGAAGAACAGAAAACCCTAGATACTCACTCGGATGGGTAGTCCTCCATCCCTATTTATAGCCTCTAGATACCAAGGATAACCCGTTAACCCCCTACCTACCATTGGGTTTTCTCACGCACACTTCTTACAGTAACCCGTTAACAGTACATGTCTAAAACCGTAACAGAAATGCCTCCTTTTGTGGTCTTGAGCAATTTACCAAAATGCCACTCTACCACCTTCCTGGAAGTGTCCTACTTTCTTGTCGTCCATGCTTGCAACCACCTTGAGTGCCTCAGTCATCTTCAGCATCTCCCTGGCCGTTTTGGACCTCAACACCTCTCCTGTGCCTAGTCCCGATTCTTCCACACCTCACCATGACCTAGCTCCAAAGTCCTGCAACCATCACCAACAAGCAAAGCATCACATAGCACCGCACAACACACAAGGATCATCAGTCTGCATAAGAGAATGAACTCAGTGAACAACTCAGCTGGTCTTATACAACTTACGACTACTCGGATACCCAAGACAGAGGTACTCGTTGCCCATGAAGTGTTCCCAGTAGTTTATGACCACCCAGCAAGTCGTTACGACCATTGCACAGGCTGCTACGACCATGTAGCAATCACTACGACCATTGCGCACAGCGGTTACGACTTTAACACACCTGGTCGCTACGACTTACGATCACACATACATAGTGCTACGACCATTGCTCACAGCCAGTAGAATCTACGACCATCGACCATGGCCAGACAGAGCTACGGCTATCGATCACGGCCAGACACAGTTACGACTATCGACCACGGCCAGACAGAGCTACGACTACCGACCACGGCCAGTCAGAGTTACAACTATCGACCACGGCTAGACAGAGTTATGACTATCGACCACGGCCAGACAGAGCTACGACTATCGACCACATTCAAACAGAGCTATGACTATCGACCACGGCCAAACAGAGCTATGACTATCGACCACATTCAAACAGAGCTACGACTATCGACCACAGCCAGACAGAGCTGTGACTATCGACCACGGCCAGACAGAGCTACGACTATCAAGTCGTAAGACCTCCTACTGACCACCAAGTCGTAAAAGCCTCTGCCGACTGTCAAGTCGTAAAAGCCTCTGCTGACCACCAAGTCATAAAAGCCTTTGCCGACCACCAAGTCGTAAAAGCCTATGCCAACCACCAAGTCGTAAAACCGGCTGCCGACCACAAAATTGTAAAACCTACTACCGATCACATGGTCGTAAGAATGGCTACCGACCACAGAGACACACGTCAGTGGTCGTAAAGAGCAAGTCGTAGGTCATATGGTCGAAACAATAAGAGCTCTAGAACTTAGGCAGAGAGCCAATAGCTGCTCAAACCTCAAAAACCAAACTCAACCTCTCTAGATCAAGAGTCAATTACTCATCACAACCATGGGGTGACCTCCACATAGTCTCACAATCTCCCCCTTGATGAGTATATTGACAAACACTAAAAAGGCATAAAGATGAGTTTGTTTTTGAAAAGAAAAGCAAGAAGTTGCAAAAGCCACACATGGTCTAAATAAAGTGAAGAAGAAACTCATGACCATGTTGACAAAGATTGAAATGGAGCAATAAACAGGAAAGAGCAAGTTTTCTACAAAAAATTTAAATCATCCCCGTTTAATGCCTTTTGCTCTATCAGTTTCTCTCCCTTTTGGCAATAGAGTCATCAAGATGCATGAAAGAAAATAAAGCATGAGTGAAATGGAGTGACTATAATTTATCCTTTTTCAGAATTAGGAGCCATGAAGATTATCCAAAATGACTTTCCAGGTATTACACCAAGCCATAAAAGGTGAAAGTGCTATCTAGATCATGAAAAAACCATGTATTACCAAGCTAAAGCCAAATAAGCCATAATCTGAAATTAGATGAATTGATTAGCATGTCAAGTTACTCAAGATCATAGTCTAGCTAGAGGTATCCAAAGGTGAGGCAAGCCATATCAATATTCTAAGTGGAACCAAGAAGCTATGATTGAGTCAGTTTAGAGTGCCATAAGTTAAAAAATGAGACATTTTGCTCAAGTACTTAACATTACTTGTAATTGAGCATGGTTGTTTTCAACCATATTTCTGTTTGCTTAGCCATGTGCTATATCTCAAGCCTTATCCGACCGCTCCAAGCAAGAAGCTTCAGGAGGTGGTCTTGGTCATCCAAAACTCCCCTTAAATTCATGCCTAGTGCAATGGTAAGCCATCTCAAGAGAAAGAATTGGTGAGATCAGTTTTTTCGCGTAAAAAAGATCTTTTTGCATTTTCTGAATTTAGTTCAAGAATAGAGAGTTAATACTAACTCATGCTTCACTAAAGAACTAGCATAGCTCAATCTAAAGCTTAATATAGATTCAAGACTCAACTCAGCCTATTTGACATGGCATGAATCATAAGAGGATAACTAGAGCTAGACTAGTCACAAGATCTAACAGAACATGATTTTAATTCAAGTTGTGCACATTTACTCAAGCTATCATGGCAAAGACTAGGCTACATATAGAAAGTCATGATAAATCTCGCACCCTAGCACAAATCATGGCAAGATGTAATTCAATTTTATCATGTCATATAGGGATAATAATCAAGGCTCCATGTATTCATATTACAATACACATTGCTAAAATTAAATGCCATGAGATGCAAGAAAATCCAGCTCCCCCTCAGCATGTGAAGCAATTTCAATTTAAGTTGAGTTATGTCATCTTTAAATTCTAGAAAATCTCAAATGAACTCTCCCTGAACCAAAACAATAAACAAGAGGAAGGGGTCTAAGCAACTGAGAAAGAGAACCACTCTACTCTATGCTAGAAAAACTAATCCAAATGCACCCAATGGAATGCAGCATAATGAAACAGGTGCATATGAATAATATAATACATAAGATGCAAGAAGCACCTGAAGGACTACGGGTAGGCTACGCTAGCGCAAATTAATAAAAATTATGCCCGTAAACCAAGATCACTGCAGTTATAGATCACGGAATTACCACTAGACGCGCAGGTGCGGAATTGATGCAGCACGTCGGGGCAGAGTAGTCGTACTACGTCGATGCAGCACGTCGGGGCAGAGTAGTCGTACTACTTCCTCGTCCTCGTCGCGGCGTCCAACGTACGACTCCTCTCTTGCGGTTCGTCCAAACGCTACAGATGCAGCGCCGCCAAAAGGTATCCACACGTACGGGAGGAAGCGACGCACGCCGGATTACTAGATCCGCGCGAGCGCCCAGGGCGTGGGAGGGGTGGCGGCCAGGGTTTGAGGAGGTCACGGAAAAATTCTCCCAACCCTGTGCGCCCTAGCCCTCCTTTTATAGACGTCCTTATAATGGGCTTCAGCGAATGGAGGCCCATTAGGACTCAATACCCAGTCCAACCCGGATCCAATCCGAATTAGGCTTCAGCCCTTAAGTGTGTGACCCTATGGGTTCACGTATGTTTAGACATGACACGAGTTTACCTACTCGGTCAATAGTTGGTAGCGGCCTCTAGCAAGACGTGCCAACTCCTAAACATACATAAAGATCATATCGAACGAACCATCACAACTTTATGTACATGCCAATCCCTTTGCCTCACGATATTTGGTCGAGCTCCAAGCTGACCACTCTTTCTCGATCCTGTGATCCGGAATCCCTTACTAGGTTAACTCTTAACCTTAAGTAGCATGGCCATGCATTTCTGGATCCGATCACTCGAGGGGCCCAGAGATATCTCTCTCAGGTAGAGAGGGGCAAATCCCATCTCGACTGACCATGCCTCGCAGCATGCTTCATGACAAACCCGAAAGCTACCTTTATAACTACCCAGTTACGGAGCAGCGTTTGATAGCCCCTAAGTAGGTCGATTCACATCTCAAGTACATGCGACAATCTCAGGTCTAAGGACAAGGCGTACACATTGTGTAGAGAGAGAACCATAAGTATAATTGTTATGTCTCATGTTGGGTCGGTCCAACCCCATGTTCTAAACATGTGTCCACATTATTGGTTTGACATCTCCATGTCTATGACCTGTGAAACATGGTCATCAACCGATACATGTGCTAATCCATTATTCACGTGTGACCACATATGAACTTCGACTAGGGACAACTTTAGAATAACCATACAAGTAAAGAGTTTCACAAACAAGTCACATACTTGTTAATCAATACAAAGGCAATATTCAAGGAACATTTATTAAATCATGGATACAACGAAATATCATCATCTCTATGATTGCCTCTAGGGCATATTTCCAACAGTCTCCCACTTGCACTAGAGTCAATCTAGAAGATATCTAATACCCATAGCTCTTGTGTGCGCCTCATGCTGAGGCTGTGGGAGAGGCTTCGTCAAAGGATCTGAAATATTCAAATCCGTATGTATTTTGCATATCTTTAAATCTCCTCGATTGAGGATCTCTCGAATGAGATGAAACCGCCGCAGTATGTGTTTGTTCTTTTGGTGATTCCTTGGCTCCTTGGCTTGCGCAATGGCCCCACTGTTATCACAGTAAAGATCCAGAGGACTGCATGCACTAGGAACCACACCTAGTTCAGATATGAACTTCCTTATCCAAACACCTTCCTTTGCTGCTTCAGAAGCTGCAATGTACTCGGCCTCCGTTGTAGAGTCAGCAACAGTCTTCTGCTTGGAACTCTTCCAACTGACCGCACCACCGTTCAAAATGAACACAAAACCCGATTGCGACTTGTAATCGTCTTTGTCGGTTTGGAAGCTTGCATCGGTGTAACCATTTACAACGAGCTCTTCCTCACCTCCGTAGACTAGGAACACATCCTTAGTTCTTCTCAAATACTTGAGGATGTTTTTAACCGCTGTCCAGTGACTCTCACCGGGATCAGCCTGGTATCTGCTCGTAACACTTAGAGCATAGGAAACATCTGGGCGAGTACATATCATAGCATACATGATAGATCCAATGGCCGAAGCATATGGAATCTTACTCATGCGATCTCGCTCATCAGTTGTCGAAGGACACTGAGTCTTGCCAAGATTTATGCCATGAGACATGGGCAAGAACCCTTTCTTTGCCTCCTCCATGTTGAACCGTTTCAACACTTTGTCAATGTAAGTACTCTGGCTTAATCCTATTAGCCTTTTTGATCTATCTCTATAGATCTTAATACCCAAAATATATGCCGCTTCCCCTAAGTCCTTCATTGAAAAACTATTTTTCAGTGAGGTCTTAACGGACTCGAGCATAGGAATATCATTTCCAATCAGTAATATGTCATCTACATATAAGATTAGAAATACGAGCGAGCTCCCACTTGCCTTCTTGTAAACGCAAGATTCTTCTTCGTTTTTGATGAAGCCAAACCCTTTGACCACTTCATCAAAACGAATGTTCCAACTCCGAGATGCTTGCTTCAATCCGTAAATGGATTTTTGAAGTTTGCATACTTTTCTAGCATTGATTGGATCGACAAAACCCTCGGGCTGTATCATATACACGTCCTCGGTTAAATTTCCATTAAGGAAAGCCGTTTTGACATCCATCTGCCATATCTCATAGTCGAAATATGCAGCAATAGCTAGAATGATCCGTATAGATTTAAGCATCGCTACAGGCGAGAAGGTCTCATCGTAGTCAACTCCTTGAACTTGCCGAAAACCTAAGTCTGCTACAGGCGAGAAGGTTTTGACATCCATCTGCTATATCTCATAGTCGAAATATGCAGCAATAGCTAGAATGATCCGTATAGATTTAAGCATCGCTACAGGCGAGAAGTACCCTCCTAAGTCTGCTTGATCTGGAAACCAAGGAAGAAGCTCAACTCGCCCATCATGCTCATCTCAAACTCTGTGCTCATGACTTCATAAAACTAGGAAACCAGAGCATGAGATGAGCCATCAAAGATAATGTCATCCACATAAATGTGGACAAGTAAAAAATCATTGCCATGCCTGTGAATGAACAAGATCTTATCTACCTTATCCATCTCAAACCTATGACTCAACAAATAGGACTTAAGCCTCTTATACCAAGCTCTAGGGGCTTGCTTAAGTCCATATAGGGCTTTGGAAAGCTTGTAGACATGGTTTGGGTACTTGGGGTTCTTGAAACCTGGAGGTTGTCTAACATAGACCTCTTCCTCAATATACCCATTGAGGAAGGCACTCTTGACATCCATCTAGTAAAGCTTGAAGCCCTTAGAAGCTGTGAAAGCTAGCAAGATCCTAATGGCCTCTAGCCTAGCTACAGGGGCGAAGGTCTTCTTAAAATATAAACCCTCAACCTGGGAAAAACCCTAAGCTACCAGTCTACCCTTGTTTCGAATGACTACCCCATCCTCACTCTACTTGTTTTTAAAAACCCACTTGGTTCCTATGATATTGTGACCACTAGGGGGCTCAATAAGTGACCATACCTTGTTTCTCTCAAAATTTTCTAATTTCTCATGCATGGCATTGACCCAAATCTCATCAGAAAGAGCATGATTGACATCCTTGGGCTCAAAAGAGGTGACGAAAGTAGAATGGAGACAGAAATGAGACAAGCCAGACTTGAGCGTGTAACACACTCAAATAGATTTCCTATGATCTGCTCCGAAGGATGATATCTCTGGATATGACGGGGAGGACCTGGATGAGACAAGGAGGTAGCCTCTACCTCATAAGCTGAAGAGGTAGGAGCAGAGCCACTAGCTCCAGAAGAACTGGAAGGAATGGATTGATCTCCCTGAGGTGCACTGGTAGAAGCACATATCTCAAGGGAAGGATGAACTGGATCAGGTAAAGAACATTCATCTCCATCCTCCTCAGCATCTATAAAGATGGTCTCGGACTGCACTACAAGACCTGAGATGTCGGGCCTAGTACCAGGACTGGCCTCATCAAAGGTCACCTCACAGGTCTCTATAATCTTGCTAGATTCGCAGTTCCAGACCCTATAACCCCACAAAAGAAGTCGAGTAACCCAGAAAGATACCATCACACGAGTGTGATTCGAACTTGTCTAGGTTCCCAGACTTCAAGATAAAACACTTGCAACTAAACACACAAAAATGTGAGACATTGGGCTTTCGCCCATACCTCAGCTCATAAGAAGTACGATGCAAGTGGGCCCTCAGAAAAACCCTATTTGAAACATGGCACACGGTGGCTATAGCTTCAGCTCAAAACTTCCTAGGTGTAGCATACTCATCTAGCATCATCTTGGCCATCTCGACCAAGGTACGATTCTTCCTCTCCATGACGCCATTTTGCTGGGGGACGTGCGGAGAAGAGAACTGATGCTCCATACCTGTCTCATCACAGAACTTCTCAAAGTAGGAATTCTTGAACTCCGTGCCATTGTCACTGCGGATCGCTCGTAAGGCACCAGGGAGTTCAATAGATAGCCTACTAAATAAACCCCAAAAATGACTAAATGTCTCATCCATTGAGGCTAAGAAAAATACCCAAGAAAACCTCAAGAAGTCATCAACCAAGACAAGAACATACCACTTCCCACCTGCCGACTGCACTCTAGCTGGACCAACAGTGTCCATATGGATAAGTTGTCTTGGTGCATTAATCATAGTCACAGTGACTGGAGAATGAGCAGCAATAACCATCTTGCCATGTTGGTAAGGAGCACAAACTAAGTCTTTGATATCTTGAGTTTGGGCAGACCACGTATGAGACCGTGGCCGCTAAGTCGAGTCAAATGATCAAAGCCAATTTGACCAAGTCTCCTATGCCAAAAAGAGAGATCACGGGACTCAAAAGTAACTAAACACCTAAGAGAATCACCAAAAGATTCAAGAAAATCAGCTCGAAAGATCCTCCCAAATCTAGAAATCCTGTAAACAAGACTCCCCAAAGAATCAAGAACTTTGCAAGCATTTTTCTTAAAGATTACCTCGAAATTATCATCAGTAAGTTGGGAAACAGAAAGCGGATTATAATGTAGCTTACTAAGGCAACATCCGTAAGAATGAAAGAGTCATTGATGTGCATAGTACCTTTAGCGATGACTCAACCAGAAGAGGCGCCTCCAAAGGTGATCGTCTCTTCACCTGGAGCTCGGACTAGGGAAGAGAACCAATGTGAGTCTTCAGTCATGTGACGTGAACAGCTGGAGTCAACAAGCCAAACCTCTCCCTTCCCAGCTTGGTGAACCTAAGTCTACAAGAGAACATCATATGTGGCTCAGTATTGGGGTAAATAAGAACATATTTAGGAACTCAGTACCGAGTCATGCGATGATCGGAAGAAGTAGTCACAGACACAAATGACTGACCTCTAGCTACCCTACGCTCTCCGCCTCTCACAAACTCTGAAGATCTGGGAGCATACCTGAAGCCTTTGCTAGGTCCAACCGCTATTGAGGAGCGAGTCTAACCAACAGTAATATGCTGATCACGCTGCGGATAGCCATCTCGACAGGGAAAATGAGATCTATCCTCAGGATGGCGGATATCCTGATCAGAAGAAACTCGAGGACCAAAAACAGAAGAAGTAGGAAAACCAAGTCCTCGACGTTGTCTAAAGACCTCACAAGAGTTTTCTACGACTCTGAACCTCGTGTTGGTCTTAGGTGCACTCCGAGTCTGAGGCTGACCCTGAATACACTTAAGAACATGAACACAATCTCTTTGCACAATCTTGGCATGCCTAAAACATCTCTCAACACCATGTCTATCCTTCTGATAGAAGGTACAATGATACTTCACCTTCTGGAAGGTCAAAGCAGCATGATGAGGCTTCACCTTTTGAGAGGTCGAAGCAATAGGTGGTACATCCTTTTTGTTAGAAATCCCCTGGACAAAGCCCGTAGACTTAAACTCAACTTTCTTGGATTTGGGCGCAACCTTGATCACACCTGCTGCTATATGTCAAACAATAGCAGGTGGATGCTTCCTCACACCTCTAAAAAAATCATATCCTAGACGTTGATTGAATTTACAAATCTTAGATTTGTCTAGAATAAGATTAAGCTTCTTCTTGCCTCCAAAATTTTTTTCAAGAGTGTTCATAAGGTACTCACACTCCTGAAAAATAGAGGCGCATGAAGAGCAGGGAGAAGAAGAAGATGAGACACCAAAAGGAGAGGAAGAAGAACCAACATATGAAGATTGAATAGCACGTGCATATCTCTCCTTATGCACGTCCGCCTCAACCTTGAGGGCTTCACAAGACACACAAGGGGCAGTTCTAATCCTAGCCATTTGGTTCTCGTAGCTCTTCCTAAAAGTCTCTACGATGTCCTTAGACTTCCTTAGATTTTCCCCCCACTTTAGCATAGAAAGAGCAAGCAGATTGTGGCTTCTCTACTAAATCCTTAGTTAGCTTCATACATTTATAATCCAATGCAACCAATTCAGATTTTTGTTTTTCACAGTTATTGCATGATGAGCTAACAGGTGCCTTAGAAGCATATTGATCCATTTTCTTATTGTAATCAACCATGTCTTGAAATTGTTTTCAAACAGATTCAAGTTCAGCAGTCAGTTTAGGGTAGTTGACACAAGAAGCAATGGGTTCTAATAGAGCAGCTTGGATTTCAGCAATTTTATGATCTGCCTTTTTAAGTTAATCTTCAAATTATTACAACTTTCACAAGTTTCAGGCAGATCAAGAAGCATGGTATAAAGACCTTTAAAAACATTATCCTTATCCTCACATAAGGTGCAAAATATAGTCTCAACAGAATTAGATGAAATAGATGCTACTCTAATCATATCTATTTCAGCTAGCAGACTAACATTCTCCACCTTAAGCATGTCTAATTCAGACATCATACTATCATGAGAGGTCCTTAACTTCTCCATATCCTCTAGCAAAGAAGGACATACATCACAATCATCATGGGAGGGAGCATATCAAAGTGAAGTAAGCTCCCTTGACAAGCTCTTTACCTTCTTCTCTAACTCCCACATCTAGCTCTAGATCTAGCATAAAACCTTCCTAGTTCAAGAAAAGCATTATTGAGCTGGTTGTAAGAAGAGCCTACCTCATCGGAGTCACTATAGAGATCGTCATCGCTGATGTCGTTCTCGTCAGCCATGAAACACATGCCGATGAACTCATCACCATACTTGGTGTCCTTGTCTGGATCATCCTTGCCGTTGTCATCGCTCTAGGCTTCCATGTCGCTGAAGTTGAGATTATCGAAGGCGGTAAGGACACAGTGAAAGGACTTCTTGGCTTTGCCAAGGTTGCGGTACTTCTTCTCTTTGCCCATGAGCTGGGGGCTTCTTGTTGCAGTTCTTGCTGATGTAGTCATTCTTGCTTACACCGTTGTAGTCGTTCTTGCCCTTCTCCAGCTTAGGGCAATTTGCTCGAATGTGGTTGGGGCCACCATACTCGAAGCAGATCACCGAACCTCCTCTCTTTCTCTCTCTAACCCTCATGTATGCATGTGAGAATTTTTTGGCTAAGAGGGCTAGCTCACTCTCTGTAAACTACTCAAATTGATCATCACTTATCTCACACAAAGTAGCCAAAGAGAAACCAGAAGGGCCATCAGACAATACTCCAGAAGTAGAATCGGGAGCAGTGACCAAAGCCATCGACTTTCGACTTGCAACAGACAATGTCAATCTCGTGAGTCTTGAGGCATGAGTACAACGCATCAAGAGTCAAAATCGATAGGTCAGTCGTGTACATGATGGAGGTCACTTTCATTTCCCACACCCTAAGGTCCAAGCAGAAAGCATTTGATGAGCATTGTCCAAGTCTGGGTATATAAGACCAACAGCTCAGAGGTTGCTCAAAATCTTGTGAAATTTGGAAAAGCACTCATCCAAGGACTCACCAGCGAGCATCTCAAACTTGTTGTACTCTTGCTTATATTGGTCCTGTCAGACAGTCTTGATTTGAGTGGGGCCCTCATGGTATGCATCGAGGGTCACCCAAATGTCATATGCTGATGAAATATGAGAAATATGATCAAATTCATTTCTACTAAGACCCTGGATGATGATGTTCCTTGCCTTAGCATTTGCCTCCACATCTAGTGTATTCATCGCTATGATGTGCTCATCGGCAGGAACAACAAAGCGAGTCTTAACTTTTCTCCAAATCGCATAGCCTTGAGCCTGAATGTAAGACTCCATTCTACTCTTCCAAAAGGGATAGTCGACCCCATCGAAGATAGGAGGCTTGGTGGAATACTTGTATGTTGCCATGGCTCCAAAAACTAGTTAAGATCTATTGAAAAGAGCTAACCGGGCTCTGATACCACTTGTAGGACCGGATAGGCAACAGAGGGGGTGAATGGTGCCTTAAAAATCTCCCCAAGTATCCACTTAACTCTTTTCTCCAATAGCTACTAAGCTATGAAGAATCGAGTTGAAGTCTCACTAGATAAAAAGAATAGCGGAGAAAACACAACAGAGAACTGACTGTGGTCGAAGACTAGCAGAGCGGTCGAAATGTCGGACCTCGGAGCAACAACTCCGAAACCCTCTATGTAAATCACACTACTCCAAGATCAGCTAGTGCACATAGTGATAACATGGATACAAATCAAGCACAATGACAAAACTTTATTTAACTGAATATGGGCCTGATGGCCAAAGTTTACATCAATGGCACATAAGCCAAAATTAAATATAAGCAGTGGAAGAAAAACATTGAAGTGGTAGAAACCCACTGAGCCTGTCCAAAAGCAAACGACAGTAAGACGCAGCCTACACGTCCAAGTCTTCACCGTAGTTGAAGTCGTCTTCCTCTGTGTGGAGATAGCAAGGTGAGTATAAACTTGTACTCTGCAAGTCGCACGGAGAAATGCAATATAATGATAAAGGCAGCATAAAATAACATTTAAAGAAATACAATAAGTAGATTGAAAATGCTGAATTTAATATAGTAAGCAAAAACAGTAACTGTAGTTGAAAATAATACCGTTAGTGCAGGCTCCGACCAAACACCAACCTAACCACAGGCATCCCACCCAGACCATCTTTTTCAAAAGACCACGTATGGATTCCATCCATCCACACACTTCCAAACACTCATGGATTCCATCCATTCATAAGGTTTTCAATCTCTCATGGATTCCATCCACCCATAAGGTTTTCAATCTCTCATGGATTCCATCCACAAGGTTTTCATAAAATGTTTTTGAAAAGTAAAGTCTAATCCATGAAACAATTTACTCAACATGCCCATGACCGTGGGCACGGCTATCCAGGATAAATTATACACTCTACAGAGGTTGTACAACTTTACCCACAAGACATGATCGTCTCATATTGCCACGCGATTAGCACACTTCCTTTGGTGTGCGGCGGAGAGATCATGACAAGGCCTTTACAATGCAAAGCCTTCAACCTGGCCAAGCCAACTCTAAGGTTTCACCCCAGTAAGGAATCCACCAAACTAGGACCCCATCTTGAGCCGAGTGAGACTTCTCATGGCCTACGCCACACTCAATTTCAACCTACGACGAGACTCAGGTTGGGACCCACAAATTATTCAGCTAGAACTGTCCCGTACCAACCTTGTGGTAGTACAATAGGGCTTTGCAATAGTAGCTCACATACCGGTCCTTAATTGAGTTAGACTCAACCACATACCCCCAGTGCCTGACAATCAACACTATGTCACCGAACAACAGTGCATGCCCGCACCCACCACCTAACCATTAGCCTAAGTCTAAACCAGATTTTATATTTTATTTCAAACTATTTCATAATCCTTCTTGACTCACCGAAGTCAAGAATGTTTTATGTGAAAAGGTTATCCCAAAAAAAATTATATCTAAGCAGGTCTAAGCATTTGATATAAAACTCTCTATCCAATACTAGTGTACTAACTAGAGTTTGATTCTAGGGTGACAAGGTATAATGTTACACAACGTCAAAGGTGTCAATAACAATTGGGAATTAACTAAGTTTAAAACTGGAATTGAAATACTTGAATAAACATATGCATGCAATATAATTTAACATAACATAATTTTATTTCACAATCTGGAATCAACATGGTCAAGGTGTCTAACTTGCCTTGCTCCACGAATTGGTGTGAACCATTGTCGGGATCCGGAGCAGCAACTCCAGAACCCTCTATGTTAATCGCACTATCCCAGGAAAAGCTAGTGCACACAGTATCACAAAGACAAATATCATGCGTAATGACAATTTTATTTAACTAATATGAGCCTGATGGACAAAGTTTACAATAATAGTAAAAGAAGACAGCGGAAGAAATACATAAAGCAGCAGCCCATCCAGCCTTCCCACAAGGCGAATGAGTGTAAGACGTGGCATAGTCGCAATCCTCACCGAAGTCGTCGAAGGCTTCCTCTGGAAAGAGTTAAATTGAGCAACATGAGTACATAAAGTACTCCACAAGTTACACCAGGAGATTAACAGAATTGATGCATGCATATGGAGTATCAAAGGAAGGCATAATATGGTTAATTTGCATAAAAGGCGATCATTGGAGTAAATATCATAAGTAAGTGCAAAAGCTGAATTGATACAATATATAAAAATAACATTGTAATCAAAATAATTAACGTTAGTGCAGGTCCATCCCCTACACTAACCTATCCACGGGCATCCCACCCGGACCATCTTTCCAAAAGATACCATATGGATTCCATCCATCCATACAGTTTTCAAAATCTCTCATGGATTCCATCCATCCACAAGGTTTTCGCAAACCATTTTGAAAACCAAAGTCTAATCCGTGAAAAACTTCACTCAGCTTGCCCATAACCGTGGGCACGGCTATCCAGGATAGGTTATACACTCTGCAGAGGTTGTACAGCTTTACCCACAAGACATGAGCATCCCTTTTTGCCACCGGATTAACACACTTCCTTAGGTGTGCGGCCAGGAGATCATGACAAGGCTTTTACAATGCGAAGCCTTCAACCTGGCCAAGCCAACACTGAGGTTTCACCACAACTTGAATCCACAAGTTGGAGCCCCCTCTTGAGCCGAGTGAGACTTCTCATGGCCTACGCCACGCTCACTTTCAACCTACAGCGAGACTCAGGTTGGGACCTGCAAATTAATCAGCCAGGGCTGTCCCATTCCAGCCTTGTGGTAGTACGAAAGGGCTTTGCAATAGTAGCTCACAGACCGGTCCTTAATTTGACTTAGGCCCAACCACATACCCCTATGCACGACAATCAACCACTGCGGCTCCAACTAACAGGGCATGCCTACACCCACCAATCTAACCAATTGCCTAAGTCTAAACCAGGTTTTATATTTTGTTTTCAAAATATTTCATAATCCTTCTTGACTCACTAAAGTCAAGAATACATTTCAAAAACTTATCATTTTATGTGAAAAAGGTATCCCAACCTAAATCATTCTAAGCATGGCTAAGCATTTCTATAAAATTCTCAGTTAATACTAATGTACTAACTAGGTTTTCATCTAGGGTGACAAGGCATAGAAAGTTCAATGTCAAATTTGGCCATAACAAAGGAATTGGGTATAACTAGAATTTAAATCAGATTTAAACTAGGTTTGAATAAAAATACGCATGCATAATAATTTCAAAAATAGCATAAATAATTTAAATTACTGGGAGCAACATGATCAATGGTGTAACTTGCCTTGCTCGAAGACCTGGTGCGAATCGTCGTAGTCGTTCTCTCCGAATTCGTCGAAATCTACGCGCGAAGAACCAAACAAATAAAATCCAAATAAAATCCAAAAATTATAAAATATATACTGGAAAATAGATTATGATTTTACACAAATTTAGAAATTTGAATCACTGGATTCAGAGTTCGAACGACAGAGAACGAGCGATTGGAAGATTGAATGGATTGGAAATTCCAGAAAATGCAAAACCGAGAGAATATTCTCTGGAATCTTATTTTTGGCTGATTTTTGGATATATTTGAGTGTATGACATGTGGGGCCCGGCTGTCATTGAGTAGAGATTTTTTTATTAATACATGACAAGTGGGTCCCGCTTGTCTTTGGCTAAGCAAAATGGATGATAGCAACCGAGAGCTATGGATGGGGAAAATGTTGCATTTTCCTAGATTTGAACACACAGCACCTCCCACATGTATGCTTTACCTTGCCTCTACTAACCAAGTAAGCATTTGTTCTTTTGTGACAAAGATGCATCACCAAAGAAAGAAAAAGCAAAGAAGATGCTATTCTATGATGAAAACAACCGAAGTATACAGAGAGGTTGCGGCCATGAAGGATGGAGGCGCTAGGGAGGGAATAGAGGGGCGGCGCGGGAAGGGGAGACCGAAGGGGTGCTGCTCTTACCGGCGGCGGCTCGGGAGATGGCCGGAGAAGGCGGCGGCGGCGAGAAAAAGCGGCGGCGCTCGGTGCGGTGGCTCCGGTGGTGTTGGGGCTCGGCCGAGGGGCGGAGGGTGGTCGTCGGCGCACGGAGAAGGCGGAGATGGCGTCGGCGAGGTGCGCAAGTACCCTGGGCGGCGGCAATTTCTCGCCGGAGCTCGCGAAGAAGCTCGGGGGCGGCGAAGGGCGGCACAGGCGGCGGCTCCGGCGGCACGGGCGGCGTCGGCCGAAGGGTGGAGATGGGGCAGTGGGGAGAGGAGATGGTGAAGGGGAAAAATCGGCTCACGGGTGAAGGCTTTATAGGCGGAGAGAGAGAAGAAACGGCCGGCGGTTTTCGAATTGTTTTTCAGAAAATACTATAAATTTTATAAATACTTAAAAAATATTAAATAATTTCTAAAAATTCCAGAAAAATCATATAATATCCTGGAGGTATTTCAGACTTATTAAAAATATTTTTAATTTCAGATTTGTATTTAATAATTTTATAAAATACTTTTTAACTTTTAAAATTAATTTTTAATTCCACAAAATTCTCACAAAAAAATTTAAAATTCAGGGAAGGTTGAGAAAAATAAAATAAACTCTTTTTGGCTGTAATAAAATATTTAAATCCAAATAAATCCCAGAAAAACACAGAAAATCAAAATAAAATCAAAATGCTTTTAAATACTTATTTTTAAATTATATTTTTACAAAAATTCAAAATATCTTTTTATTTAATAATAGTTTTATGTTTTGAGTTAAATTACTTTTTTAAAAGCCTTTTTAAAAGCTAAAAACAGGCAAATAAAATTAGGCAACCAAAGCACACTTGTTTTATTTTAAATTAAATTAATGTTTTTACTGAAAATTTTTCAATAAACAGCTGGGCTGTTACAACCATCATTAAGGAAATATCTGGAATCGTAGCAGTCTACACGTGAAAATAACCAACCAAACTAAAAATAAATTCAAATAAACTTCAAATATTTAAATTAAGGGCATAAATGGATAGAGGGGAATTTTTGATGAATTTGGAAATTTGAATGGGCTCAATCGGAGTTAGGATGAAGGAGAACAGGCTCTTGGAAGTTTAAAATCAGAGAAAAAGAATAAATTAGATTTTCTAGAATTATTTTTCTAAAGGAAATTGGAATTATGACGTCAGCCCTGGGATTTTCTTTTCGGCTGAATTATTTTCCTACTGGAAAATGGGATTATGATGTCAGCCCTTTGGAACAGAGATTGACAGGTGGGCCTTGGTCTACGTGGACTAAGTTCATGGACTAAGGGGGAGGCTAAGGTGGCAGGGTGGATGATGTGGTAGTGACATGGTAGGTGACTAGGCTAAATTGCTGACGTGGCAGCTAGGTGGCGCTAACATGGCTGACATGTGGCTCGGGGGCTCTCAATGCTGACGTGGTGTCCACGTGTCACTGACGTGGCAGCCACATGGGTCTGGTCCGCCATGGTGGCACCACACGTGGCTTCCACGTGTGCCGAAGGGGGAGGTGGTGCTGACGCGGCGCTATCCGAGCGGGCGGGCGCTGTCCGAACAGAGGTGGCGTGCCACCGGGCACCATGTGGTGTCCACGTCGGCCGAGTGTGCTGACATGGCTCGCCGGGCGGGGAAAACGCTCGAGGACTGGGGCCTGCCGGAGCTCTGGTGGTGGCGGTGGCTGGCGAGGGACGGAGGAGGGAGAGGGAACGGAGGGGAACCCAATGCCACCTGGAGCGGGGTTCGACGAGCACGGTAGGCGGCCGGCAACGAGCGAGTTGCGGCGGCGCAGCTCGGGCTTCGGCGGGGACGGCGCTCCGGCAAGCTTTGACAACGGGGAAGGGGCGCACGGGCATCGCACGGACGCGGGGAGGCCGAGGGAGGCGACTGCAGGGCTTGAGGCGGATCGAGGTGGTGGCGATCTCTCGCCGAAGTTGGTGGCGGCGGCGGCAATGAAGGCGCACGGTGTTGGGGCGCTTGGCTCACGGGAGAGGGGAGAGGAGGGCAGATAGAGGTGGTGCGGAGAAAAGCGGTGTCGAGTGAGAGGTTTTATAGTGGAGGGGGCGGCCGAGCGGCAAGCATAATCGCCCGTGGAAATGGCGGCGGCGGCGGGTGTGGCGCGAGGAGGAAGAAGGGGGCGAGGAAGAAGACGCCTGACAGGTGGGGTTGGTCGGTAGAGAGAGAGGAACAGGCGGGATCACACCACGTGGCCAAGAGAAAGAGATCTGGTGGCTGGGTGCAGAAGTGAGGACAGAGAGAGAAGAGGGAGTGGGTGGAAGAGATGGCAACACATGGCCAAAAGATGATCTGGCGGCCAAGAGAGAAAGGAGGCGGCGGACGGGTAAGATGGGTTTGGTCGCGGCATGGCTTGATCTAGGCCGGCCAGGTGTTGGCCCGAGGGGAGAGGGAGGCGTGATGAGCAGCGGTGACATGGGTAGATCTGGCCCGTCCATGCGTCGGCCGGAGAGAGGAGCTGGAGGATTTGAATTTTTAATTTGATTTTGGATTTTCAAAAAAGCTGAGGAAATTCAAAAAGGCTTAGAAAAATACCAAATATATTGTATAAATTCCAAAATATTCACAAAAATTCCTGGAACCATTTGGACTTATAAAAAATATTTCCAACTAAAGTTCGTCTCACATTTTTATACTTAAAATACTTTTTAATTTCAAATAGATTTTTAAAACTCCAGAAAAACCAGAAAACTCAAATAAAAGCCAAATACGTCTTAATACTTAATTTAAATTAGGACTTTTATAGAAAATCAAAATATCCTTTTATTTAATAATGTGTTTGAGCTTTACTTAAATTACTTTTTAAATCTAGCCTTTTTTTAAAAAGTAGAAAATCAGGCAATTCAAAACACTTAATTTTATTTTAAACCAAATTAATTAGTTTTAATAAATATTTTTACTCAAAAATTCGAAATAAACAGCTGGGCTATTATACGAAATATGACAACGTAGTCGTAAACACGAGAATGTGGTCGTAAGCTTCGACTATGTGGTCGAAGACTAGCAAAGAACTGAATTGTGCCAGTACTTGCATGGTATGAAAGTTCTGTCTGGTTACTCCGCCAATATAAAGAAACTTGTTTCGATAGAAGATTTGAAGTTAACTGGCATAAAGTCTAATGATTGTTATGTGCTGATGACACAGATGCTCCCTATTACAATTAGAAGTATTTTACCAATCAATATCTGAGAGGCAATCATGAGGCTGTGTTATTTCTTTAACACAATTGCTTCGAAGGTCATCGATCCTGAAGGACTAGATGCTCTGTAGGATGAGGTGGTGATGACTTTATGTTATCTTGAGGTGTATTTTCCTCCATTATTTTTTGATATCATGGTCCATCTCATTGTTTACATTGCATGGGAGATAAAAAATGTGCGAGTCGGTATTCCTACGTAGCATGTACCCATTCGAGACGCTCATGGGAATTCTCAGTCCTATGTACGGAATTGATCTCGGCTGGAGGGCAGCACAATTGAAGGTTATGAAATTGAAGAGGTCATTGAGTATTGTGTTGATTTCATGGCTCAGGTCGAACCGATAGGTGTGCCTCGATCTCACCATGAGGGGAGGCTCAAGGTTATCGGGACCATTAGAAGGAAAGTAATCACTCCAGATATGGATATGTATGCTCAAGCCCATTTCACAGTCTTGCAACGCATAACTAAAGTGTCCTCGTATATCTACCAGCACAAGGACATACTTCGGCAATAGAATCTGGAGTGGCTGAATGTTTGGATCACGAGACAACACAATAGTCGGTTCAACCAATGGTTGAAGGAGTGGCTTGCTAGAAGCTTGTTGTTGTGGTTACAGACCAAACAGAGAGAGAGATGGTAGTGGAGAGTTAGGAGTGTTCTACCCCTCCCTGCCATAACCCTCCCGTATATATATTCATGGGGGATATGCTTTTACAATTATGTCCTCATATGAGTACACCCTCATCAGGGGTATCTATGTCTTTACACATGTTCTATCTTAGTCCTAATATCCTCCCAACAGGCCTGCTGGGTTTAGGTGGGGGCCACCCCTACAACAGGAGCCTCTCATGGTGAAGGGCTTCACAGGGCCGAAGCCATGTTGCCGAGTCCTTTGGCCCCCTCCATCCCTGCGGCCTGTGAACATTTGGTCTTGCGGTGCCCGAACTGGTAAGCGGAAGCTAAGACGTACGCACTCCGCCGCCTCCGCGCCGAACGGCAAGCCGACGTGGAGGCGCGCACGCGCTCCGTCCTTTCTGTGCGAACGGGTGGCAGCGGAGCTGGCGCCCAAGTTGAAGTAGAGGCGCGCGCGCTCCGTCCCCTACCCTTCGAACGGGTGGCAGCGGAGCTGGCGCCCGAGTTGAAGTAGAGGCGCGCGCGCTCCGTCCCCTACCCTTCGAACGGGTGGCAGCGGAGCTGGCGCCCGAGTTGAAGTAGAGGCGCGCGCGCTCCGTCCCCTACCCTTCGAACGGGTGGCAGCGGAGCTGGCGGCCAAGTTGAAGTACAGGCGCGTGCGCTCCGTCCCCTACCCTTCGAACGGGTGGCAGCGGAGCTGGCGCCCCAGCCGAAGTAGAGGCGCGCGCGCTCCGTCCCCTACCCTTCGAACGGGTGGCAGCGAAGCTGGCGCCCAAGTTGAAGTAGAGGCGCGTGCGCTCCGTTCCCTACCCTTCGAACGGGTGGCAGCGGAGCTGGCGCCCGAGTTGAAGTAGAGGCGCGCGCGCTCCGTCCCCTACCCTTCGAACGGGTGGCAGCGGAGCTGGCACCCGAGTTGAAGTAGAGGCGCGCGCGCTCCGTCCTCTACCCTTCGAACGGGTGGCAGCGGAGCTGGCGCCCGAGTTGAAGTAGAGGCGCGCGCGCTCCGTCCCCTACCCTTCGAACGGGTGGCAGCGGAGCTGGCGCCCCAGCCGAAGTAGAGGCGCGCGTGCTCCATCCCCTAGCCTTCGAACGGGTGGCAGCGGAGCTGGCGCCCAAGTTGAAGTAGAGGCGCGCGCTCCGTCCCCTACCCTTCGAACGGGTGGCAGCAGAGCTGGCGCCCGAGTTGAAGTAGAGGCGCGCGCTCCGTCCCCTACCCTTCGAACGGGTGGCAGCGGAGCTGGCGCCCCAGCCGAAGTAGAGGCGCGCGCGCTCTGTCCCCTACCCTTCGAACAGGTGGCAGCGGAGCTGGCGCCCAAGTTGAAGTAGAGGCGCGCGCGCTCCGTCCCCTACCCTTCGAACGGGTGGCAGCGGAGCTGGCGCCCCAGCCGAAGTAGAGGCGCGCGCGCTCTGTCCCCTACCCTTCGAACGGGTGGCAGCGGAGCTGGCGCCCAAGTTGAAGTAGAGGCACGCGCGCTCCGTCCCCTACCCTTCGAACGGGTGGCAGCGGAGCTGGCGCCCGAGTTGAAGTAGAGGCGCGCGCGCTCCGTCCCCTACCCTTCGAACGGGTGGCAGCGGAGCTGGCGCCCCAGTCGACCCAATCGAAGTAGAGGCGCGCGCGCGCGCCGTCTGGACGCTTGGCCTATCAAAAGGCGGGCTGTCACGTCGTACTGCACCTCCCTGAGGGTGGTGCACGTGGCAGCTTGTGATTGGGGCGCCGTGGGCTGCCAGGGGTTGCGTGACCACGGTTGGTTGCATTGATGTTCCACAGGCATTTGGTCGCGTGCAGTGCATATCGCCACGGCGCCTCACCTTCGATTATGGGGAATCGTGGCAGACGGGCCTCTGTTCCACTGGGGCTGGGCCCGGCACTCGGAGCGTCGCGACGTTTCGGTGGCAACCCTAGGAGCGAGGTGGCTTAAAAGTAACCTCCGCAACGCCGCCGCACTTGTACGCTTTTCTTCTCGTCTGCATCGCCCTTGACCCCCTTTTCCTGCGACCGCATATTCCCTCGTGTGATACGCGATGGCCTCCGGCGACGATCGCGGTCTCACGACGAGCGGTGTGGGTGTTTGCCGGCGGTCCTCACGGCTGGAGGTGAAATACTCACTTGGCGAACGCGATCCGGCGGCGTCGGAGAAATGGTGGTTGTCGACGGAGAAGGAGGGCTCGTTTTCGAGCGAGCTGGGCCCGTCGCTTGTGACCAAGAAGACCATCCGAGGGTTGCTGCGCGTGGGGAAGCTATCCGACCGCCAGGCGGTGCGGGTGCCTTCTACTGACGAGACGGCACCGCATCCCGCCCACTCAGAGGCGATCGTGTTCGTCGCCTTCCTGGACGCAGGGCTCCGCTTCCCGGCGGCGGCGATTGTGGGCGACGTGTTGCGGACCTTCGGGCTGGAGCTGGCGCAGCTGACGCCGAACGCTGTGGCCCGGCTCGCCGTATACAGCTGGGCTTTGCGCTCGGGAGCGTGCACGCCCAGCTCTTCTTTGTTTGCCTATCTGCACGAGGCGCGGTTTCAGCGCAAGGATCGGAAGGACGGGGCCGTGTCGAACTTTGGCAGCGTCAGCTTCATTCTTCGGTCGTCCTGCGCCAAGCTTTTTCCTGCGAACTCCACGCGCGGGAAGTGGGAATCTCACTGGATGAAGCGGTGGTTCTACCATCGCGTGGAGAGCGGGAGCGGCCTTGAGTGCACCGGTGGGCCAATCGGGTTTAAGACCTCGCCGGGCCGGACCC
This sequence comes from Dendrocalamus latiflorus, assembly GCA_017311315.1. Lineage (NCBI taxonomy): Eukaryota > Viridiplantae > Streptophyta > Magnoliopsida > Poales > Poaceae > Dendrocalamus > Dendrocalamus latiflorus. The sequence continues at coordinate 1,902,051 of CM029637.1, read as the reverse complement.
TGGACGACGAAGACCGGTGGAGGGCCCGACGGCTCGTAGGCTTGGCTGCCCGCTTCAACATGCGCGACCTTGCCGAGGAGTTCGTGATATATGGCGTGGCGCCGCTTGGGAGCGGTTGGCGCCTCGCCGCCGAGAGGCGTCGGGACGACAACGTTGAGCCGTCGGTCTGTGTACTGCCGGCGCCCTCCGACCCTGGTGAGTGCCGTCCGCTTCTCCCCTTCTGTTCGCGCGGAGTGCGCTACGTATTCACCCCCGGTTTTCCTTTTGCTTTGACTTAGAAATTAGCCTGGAGGACGCCGAGCGACTCGCGCGTGTGTTCCTCGGGCCGTATACCGAGAGGGAGCACGATCAGCGTGCGTCAGCAACCACGGCAGCAGGGCTGGGGCGGATTAACCGCGTATGCGAGGCCCTGGGGCTTGCCGTGCCGGACCGCCCGATTCTGCAGCGTCAAGACGACGGCGCCCGGAAGGCGAGGGTATCCTCGTACAAGAGGGCCCGCGGTGGCGCGGCTGCTGTGCATGGGGCGGCAGCTCCCACCGCCGCTACTAACGCTCCCGACAGCGCGGCGGACGCGGAGTCGGATTCGGCGAAGTACGCCGACTCAGGCGTGAGTGGTGCGGCCATCGGGGGCGAAGGATCCTCGGGGGGCGGCCTGGATGGCGGGATTGTTGCGGGCGGCCGGGAAGGTGAAGTTTCGTCGTCCGCGGCGATCCTCGGCACGGACCCTTTGCTGACCGGTGGCGAGGAAGAGCCTTCAGATCCGGCCCCCGTAGCGTCGGAGACACTAGCTCCAGCTGTCACCATGCCCGAGACGCGGCTTCCATTCGAGGTCATCACGGCGCCGGAGATGCGAGCTCCGACTGCTTCCACCGTAGTGCCGGAGACACTTTCCGTGGGGGCTCACGGAGCCGGACTCTCGTCGACGGCGGTCCCTTCACCTACAGACGCTGCGGCATCGAGGATCGCTGCGGGAGCGGCCCCCGAGCCGGAGCCATCGCCGCTTATGCCGGCGAAGCAGCCGTGTCTGCGGCCGGAGATCCACCGAACGTCGAGGGGGTTTACCGTGTTGACTGGCATCAGGAGCTTGTGGGAGGCGAAGACGTGCGCCGAAGTTCCTCTGGCGCGTTCACCTATCGCTTCTCAGGCTGCCCTGTCCCCGATACGGGAGCAGTCAGCACCGGCCCTGGACGCCGGGGGCCCCCTTGCTGATGAGGCAGTGCTCACCGTGGCACGGGATCGTAGAGGACGCGGCTGGCACCGTCGGCCAAGAAGTGCTGTCGTCATACGAGGCTGGCCGCCTTGGGGACGCCTTTGAGGTGTCGGGAGTGCGGGTGGGTACTTGCGCACACAACAAGGACTGGCCCTGCTAAGTTCGCTAAATCTTTTTTTTTTGCCGTTCTGCAGACACTCGTGCTGGGGCAAGCCTTACAGGCGGCCCATGCTCGCGCGCGCAAGGCACTGGAGGAGAGGCTTCGGGCCGCTGAAGAGGTTCTACGCGAAGCTGTGGAGACTCGCACCACCCAAGATGCCCGCATTCGTCAGCTGGAAGCGGAGTGCGCCGATACGAGGGCGCACGCCGAGGGGCTTGTTGCGTCGGCGCGGGAGTCGGCCGCGGAGGTGGCGTGGGCAGAGTTCGCTGAGGAGCGGGACGGGCTTCTGCAGCAGGTCGCCTCGCTAGAGAAGGAAAAGGGCGAACTTGCCTTGACCCTAGCGGAGCGCGAGCAAACGCTCGGCGAGGCCTCGGTAGTCGCCTGGGATGTAATGCTAACATTGGAGAGCCATCTCGAGGGGCTTGTGGCCAAAGTGCCGGAGCACGCCTTTGGTCCCGAGGAGTTGCCGCGGACTCTTCGCTGGATCAAGGCCGCCGCCGATGCCGCCGGCGGAGCTGCGACGTCCTTCGACAACCATTGCGCCTTCACAGCGTCGTGCTTGCTGTGCGCGCTCCTCCGGCACCGAGGCTGCATGCACATCATCGGGCTGGAGGACCCCCAGCTGGAGATGCCCGCCGGGACCGGAGTGATGTCTGGTGCCTTCCGCGCCGTGCGTAGGGCCGTCGGATTCTTCCACGAGCGGATCTGGGACTACGTCGGGGTGGCCACCACGCGGATCGAGCTCCTGAAGTCCTTTCACGGTGGGGGGAGCGCGGGCCAATTTTTGGACGAAGTCCCTCGGCGCGACGAGGGCGGCGCTGAGGCCTCCGAAGGTGCCGGGGGCTCACAGGTGCGACGCTGAAGTTGCCGGGTGTGGGCGTGCGTTGTAATATCTGCCCGTTTTATTGGACAAATAAAATGCATGCTTGCTTCGAGAGCTGACTCTTTTGACCTTATCCCGGGCAGCTTCCCTGCTGGGGGCGACTGCTCGCGGCCGGCCTTGCGACCCGGAGGCGCCTTCGACGCTGGCACAGGTCCGAGGAGTCGTTGAATTTTTGGGCAGGCCGACCTTCTTCGGGCGCGGCACCGGCTGTGGCGTATGTTAAGATTGAGCCTGCGGAGTAGTGTATTAGGGCGGCAGGGATATTGCCGTACCTTCATACTTGTCCGGTTCTTCCGATATATAGATCCGTTTGCATCTTGGGAAGCGTGCTCCATGCTGAATCCGCTGGGGGCCCAGCAACATGCCACCACCGCTGCGTGCTGCGTGGGGGCGGACCTCGGTGCTCCACCTTTTTATAGTCCATAGACTGGCGTGTGCGGAGGCGTACCTCGACGCTTCGCCTTTTATAGTCCGTAGACTGGCGTGTGCGGAGGCGGACCTCGACGCTTCGCCTTTTTATAGTCCGTAGACTGGCGTGTGCGGAGGCGGACCTCGACGCTTCGCCTTTTATAGTCCGTAGACTGGCGTGTGCGGAGGCGGACCTCGACGCTTCGCCTTTTTATAGTCCGTAGACTGGCGTGTGCGGAGGCGGACCTCGACGCTTCGCCTTTTTATAGTCTGTAGACTGGCGTGTGCGGAGGCGGACCTCCACGCTTCGCCTTTTTATAGTCCGTAGACTGGCGTGTGCGGAGGCGGACCTCGACGCTTCGCCTTTTTATATTTATATAAGGGCAGCCTTTGGTGCGTGTCGTCACCATCACCCCGAGCTCTTGGGGGAATGCGTGGGATCAACATCCACATCTTGTTTATACTCCGGAGAGTACGCACAGGGACGCGACCCCCGGCGTGCGCGGCCTTCGCGTCTTGTTTAGACTCTGTGGAGTGCGCAGGGAAAGCATCCGCGTCTTATTTATAGTCCGTGGAGTCGCGCGTGCGGAGGCAACCTCGACGCTACGTCTTATTTAGAGTCCGTGGACTGGTGCGTGCAGAGGCGACCTCGACGCTACGACTTTCTTTATAGTCCGGAGACTCGCGCGCGCGGAGGCGACCTCGACGCTACGTCTTATTTAGAGTCCGTGGACTGGCGCGTGCGGAGGCGACCTCGACGCTACGACTTTCTTTATACTCCGTAGAGTGCGTGCAAAGGCGTCCCCCCGCACGTCTTTGGTTTATACTCAGCCCCGTCACCTTTTGGCTACGGCGAGTGCACACGCGAACGTGCGTCTTCGATTTATACTCAGACCCGTACCCCAGGCTACGGCGAGTGCACACGCGAGCGTGCGTCTTTGGTTTATACTCAGCCCTGTCACCTTTTGGCTACGGCGAGTGCACACGCGAACGTGCGTCTTCGATTTATACTCAGACCCGTACCCCAGGCTACGGCGAGTGCACACGCGAGCGTGCGTCTTTGGTTTATACTCAGCCCTGTCACCTTTTGGCTACGGCGAGTGCACACGCGAACGTGCGTCTTCGATTTATACTCAGACCCGTACCCCAGGCTACGGCGAGTGCACACGCGAGCGTGCGTCTTTGATTTATACTGCGGGAGCGCACGTATAAGCAAAGCCTACGTGTGCTCTTGCCGCGTATACTTGTACCAAGAACAGAGATGGGCGACAAACAGTGATCTTTATTATACCCCCGTTTGCGCGGGCGAGCGATTTACACGAGGCAAAGGTACTGACCGGTCGGTCGAGGTTTAGGCGGGGCCTGTAGTAGCTGAATCATCCGCGGGGCCTGCCTAATCGCCTTCGTGTGACGCCGCCGGTCGCCATGCTGCGGTGCTAATTGTGGGCGAGCTGTTGACCGCTACGGCGAGGGTATCTGGAGCCATACTCGATGCGCCGCGCCATGTCTTGGTCGCCCCGGACGGTAATGATGACCTTGGGCCCCGGGAGCTTCATGCACAAATAGCCGCGATGCGGCACCGCCCCGAAGGAGTTGATGAGTGGACGCCCTAGTATGGCGTTGTAGGGGTACCGGAGGTCAACGACGTCAAAGGTGGCATCTTCGGTCCTAACGTTGTCGTCTCGACCGAAGGAGACTTGGAGGCATATCTGGCCGAGCGCCTGCAGAGGTTGCCCGCCGAAGCCCTGTAGCGGGATTCCTGGCGGGTCGAGACGGCTTCGGGGGATCCCCATCTGGTCGAAGGCTGCCGCGAACAGAATGTTCGCAGAGCTGCCGCCATCCACGAGGGCGCGCCCTACGTCGTAACCCGCTACGACGACCCGGACGATGAGGGGGTCGTGGTGTGGAAGGTCGACGCCCTGGGCATCGGCGGGTGTGAACGTAATTTCATGCCGTGCCCAGTCTGGTGGCGCCTGCGCTGGGTACGCTGCTACATGGTGTTGATACGGGGAGGGGTCCCGATCTTCTCAGTGAGGAATTGTGGATTGTTGATGCGAAGTAGACGATGTCGCTAGTTGAACACTCGCGCCAATGCACGAACCCTCAACTCTTCGGAATACGCCCAAAACACACCGGATAATTGTTCGTCGCGAGACCACAAGCGACGAACGCCAAGTCCCCAATTCCCAATGGAACGACGGCTTAACCTTGAATTGCAGAACGAACAATGGATCGCCTAGTTCTCTCTCAAAGTCCTCGCATGAACTCTGGTGTTGAAAGAACAAGCAATAGCTATGTTTCAATCTTATGCAAAAACTTGGTCCCTTTACAATGGGGGTCTACCCCTCAATATATAGTCTCAGCCTAAGACCATTCAACACTAAAATTTCCATGGGGTACTATTCATCCGCCAGTACTGTAGCGCTACTGTTCACGGGCCGTATTGTAGCGTACTGTTCATGGGCCGTACTGTAGCGTACTGTTCATGGGCCGTACTGTAGCGTTACTGTTCACAGGCCGGACTGTAGCGGTACTGTTCACGGGCCGTACTGTAGCGGGGTACTATTCATGGTCTGGATGCTGTTCGTGGGCCGATCGTTGCTCATGCCGTGGACTTGTGCTTTCTTGGATGACGGCCACATATTCTTGATCTCCATCCATCGCTGACTGTTCAAACCTGAGCACAAGTAAAACATTGTTTTTAGGTAGTATAAAATTCTCATTAAAATTAATGACATATTCATTAAGGAGCAGGTTCACCTGAGATTGTAGTTTCTTGGCTCGTGCTCTTGTTATTGGTCCTGTTATTGAAGTCTCATTACTCGCTTTGGCATTACTAGCGATGTCCTCATCAGTATGTGCATGACCACCAATAGGAGAAGATGTATAAGTGTTAGGGATGCCCTCATCATCCTCCCCCTCTTGAAAAGGCGTCGTCCTCGACGCTGGGTCATCACCACCGAAGAAAGGTGATAAATCAGCGACATTGAACGTAGAGCTCACACCATAGTCATCGCCGGAAAGCTCGATCTTGTAGGCATTGTCGTTGATCTTTGCAAGCACCTTGAAAGGTCCATCACCTCGCGGCAGCAATTTAGACTTGCGGCGTTTTGGAAAACGATCCTTGCAGTAGTGTACCCAAACCAAATCGCCTGGTTGAAAAACCATCTTCTTCCTTTTCTTGTTCGCCTTCTCAGTATAGTACTTGACCTTGCGCTCTATCTCTTCTTTTGTCTTGAGATGCAATTTCTTCACATATTCAGCTCGCTTGGACGCCTCCATATGAGTATGATGTTGACTGGGAAGCGGCAACAAATCAAGCGGCGTAAAGGGCTTGAAACCATAAACTACCTCAAACGGACACATCTGCGTAGTGGAATGCACGGCCCGATTATAAGCGAATTCCACGTGCGGCAAACAATCCTCCCACTCGCGTAGATTCTTCTTGATCATGGTCCGGAGTAGCATCGAAAGTGTGCGGTTCACCACCTCTGTTTGACCATCTGTTTGGGGATGACAAGTTGTGCTGAATAACAACTTCGTCCCCAGTTTACCCCAAAGCGTCTTCCAGAAGTAGCTCATGAACTTCACGTCGCGATCTGACACAATAGTACGGGGCACGCCATGTAGTCTCACGATCTCCCTGAAAAACAAGTCAGCAATATGCGACGCATTGTCGCTCTTGTGGCACGGAATAAAGTGTGCCATCTTCGAAAAACGATCCACAACGACAAAAACAGAATCACTCCCCCTCTTAGTTCTAGGCAGTCCTAAAACAAAATCCATACTAATATCCTCCCATGGGGCATTGGGAACAGGTAAAGGGGTATACAAACCGTGTGGATTCAACTTCGATTTCGCTTTGTGGCAAGTAATGCATCGCTGCACATACCTCTCCACATCTCGCCTCATCTTAGGACAATAAAAGTGATCGCTCAGCATAGACAACATCTTCTCACGTCCAAAATGTCCCATCAATCCACCTGCATGTGATTCCTGCAGTAATAGCAAACGCACAGAGGATTCTGGAACGCATAATTTGTTAGTGCGAAACAAAAACCCATCATGGATGTGAAATTTATCCCAGCCTTTTCCCTCTGTGCAATCATGAGCATATAAATCACGCAAACTCGCTAAACCAGGGACGTGCACTCCTAATTGAGTTAAAAGCACACTTTTCCTAGAAAGAGCATCAGCTACCACATTTTCCTTTCCCTTCTTATATTTCACAATGTAAGGAAATGACTCAATGAATTCGACCCATTTGGCATGTCTACGGTTCAGGTTTGCTTGGCCCTTTAAATACTTCAATGCCTCATGATCAGAATGAATAATAAACTCTTTAGGCCATAAATAGTGTTGCCAAGTTTCTAATGCACGCACTAACGCATAAAGCTCTTTGTCATAGACCAGATAATTCAATTGAGCACCATTCAGTTTCTCACTAAAATAAGCTACCGGTCTACCCTCTTGCAATAAAACACCGCCAATACCCAATCCACTAGCATCACATTCAATTGCAAAATTTTTAGTGAAATCAGGTAAAACAAGCAACGGTGCTTCAGTCAAGCGTCTCTTAAGTTCAGTAAAAGCATTTTCTTGCGCTACCCCCCACACAAATTCAACACCCTTTTTAGTAAGGTCATTCAAAGGGTCAGCGACGGTGCTAAAATCCTTCACAAAACGCCGATAAAAACCAGCGAGACCATGAAAGCTCCTAATCTGACTTACATTCACAGGAGTTGGCCAATTTTTAATTGCCTCAATTTTAGACTCATCTACTTCAACTCCCTGTGCAGAAACAACATAGCCCAAAAAGATGACACGATCTTTGCAAAAAGTGCACTTCTCTAAGTTACCAAATAACCTATTCTCACGCAAAACTTGTAGAACTTGTCTAAGATGGTCTATGTGTTCAGATTCAGTGCGACTGTAAATCAGAATATCATCAAAGTACACAACCACAAATTTACCAATGAAATGCCTTAAAACATGATTCATCAAGCGCATGAATGTACTGGGTGCATTAGTCAAACCAAAAGGCATGACTAACCACTCGTACAACCCAAATTTCGTTTTAAAGGCTGTTTTCCACTCATCCCCTTCATGCATTCTAATTTGATGGTAACCACTGCGCAAATCTATCTTAGAGAAAATAACAGCACCACTCAATTCGTCTAGCATATCATCTAAGCGAGGTATAGGATGACGATATCGAATTGTGATATTATTAATCGCTCGACAATCTACGCACATACGCCATGAACCATCTTTCTTAGGAACTAAAATAACAGGAACAGCACAAGGGCTTAAGCTTTCACGTACATACCCTTTGGAGAGAAGCTCTTGTACTTGTTTCTGAATTTCCTTTGTTTCCTCGGGATTGGTGCGGTACGGTGGTCGATTCGGTAGTGATGCTCCTGGAATGAAGTCGATCTTATGTTCTATCCCGCGGATTGGTGGTAGCCCAGCTGGTACCTCCTCTGGAAAGACGTCGCTGAATACCTGTAAAACAGAAACAACACCACTAGGAATAGAAGTTAAGTCGTTAGTCGAAAGCAATGCATCTTTGTACAGTAGCACCACATGCACCAAATTAGGGTCCTCGCTGAATTCTCGCATCTCTGATTTGGTGGCTAACATCACTAAATTCTTCTCTCCCTCACGTTTCTTGTTATGACTCAGAATGTTCTCTCGCTCTTGTGCACTCTCAACGTGTATCTCAATTTTCTGCATGGAAGAATTGACAATTTGTTGCGGTGTAAGCGGCTTCAAGATGACATCCATATTGTGCCATCGAAATGTGTAGCGATTTGTACGCCCATCGTGAATAGCGGAACGGTCATATTGCCATGGCCGTCCCAAGAGCAAGTGACAAACCATCATAGGCACAACATCACAGTCCACAGTATCGGTGTACTTCCCAATAGAAAACGTCACACGCACCATATAGTTCACCTTCACTTCCTCTTTGTCGCTCAACCATTGCACTTGATAAGGACGCGGATGCGGCAAATATTTCAAACCCAACTTATGACACATATCCTTGCTAGCCAGATTGTGACAACTCCCGCCATCAATGATCACTTTGCACACCTTACCCTTATCAAGCTTTGCCCAATTCTGAAACAAATTGCACCGCTGTTCGAGTGATGGCGATGGCATCACACTAAGCACCTTGGGTGTGCAAACAATGGAATACTACTCAGTGTTAGGAAACTCAGGATCGCACTCACATTGTTCTATGTCATCAGTGTGCAGGACTGCTTGTGCATCAGGCGACTCATCATCATCACTAGCTGAAACATAACCGCCATCCTCTGTGATAAGCATAGTTCTGACATTTGGGCAGTCCCTCTGAAAATGGCCAACACCCTTGCACTTGTGGCAAATAATGTCACGTGAACGACCTGTCGAACCCATAGACGAGATCGCACTAGCAGCGGGCGCCATAGGTCGACGCACCGGTGATGGTGTACTCTCCAGCTTCTTAGTTGCAGAATTACGCATCGATGAATTGCTTGCAGCCGAAGTGCTCTTGTTTGGTTGGCTGTTGTTATATATCTGTCCCGGACTAGGTGAAGAACGTGACCGGGCAGCGAACCGTGCGTCGTCAATCACTTGTCGCTCGGCTTCGCGTGCTTGGTGCAGCAACTCAATCATATCATTATAGGGATGGTGGTTGACAATGCGCTTGACAGCATGATTCATACCAGCTAGAAATCTCGCCATGGTCTGTTCTTCATTCTCGTGGACATCTGCATGTATCATGATAGTCTCCATTTCCTTATGATAATCATCAATTGATTTCATACCTTGTTGTAGCCCTATCAACTTCTCAAATAGTGATCGCTTGTAGTGGCGAGGTACAAAGCGTGCCCGCAAATGCTGCTTCATCTGCTCCCAGGTGATAATCGGCAACTCATGGCGCTCCATGCGCTTACGGATGAATTGCTCCCACCAATGTGTGGCATAATCATCCAAGCCATTGGATGCAAGCAACAGCTTCTTCTCATTGGAATAGTTGTTCATCCGAAACAACTTATCAACTTTCAGCTCCCAAGTGAGGTATTGTTCCACATCTGTACCACCTGAAAATATAGGAAGATTAAATTTGGGCTTAGCGACAAAATCCTCGGCGTCGTCGTGGCGAGGACGCTGCACGTTGTTGCGGTGGTGGCGCTGTCGGTCATCGTAGTCGTCGACGGGGAAATCGTTATCCCAGCGCTCGTCCGCATCAGCGCAGCTACGAGGTGCATGATGCACACCTGCTCCGTGGGCACCCTGTGGTGCACCTCCTCCTTGGCCGCCGTTGCCTCGGCCAGGCCCATGTGCCTGGGGGCGTGCCGCGGCTGCCATCCGACGTTTGGCGGCACTGCCATGCGACGCGCCTGTCGCTGACGTCGCTCCTCATCTAGACGAATAGCACGCTCCTCATCGGTCTCATTGTGCAAAACGACAGGAGGGCCGTGCACACTTGTGTCATCAGCTGGTGCACCCCCACGTAAAGTGTGGTGTGCGAACATGGCCTGTAGCTCCAGAAAATTATTGTTGATGGTCGTACGCAATTGTGTGACCTCCTCCCCAAGGGTGTTCAGTCCAGTCTGAACTTCCCCGAGCTCATCGCGCACGCCATTGTCACCATCATGAAGTTGTTTTTGTAGCATCTCACGCAACCGAGTGTACTCGGTCCATGTGACCGGCGCCTCTGGATTAGGTGGATTCTCCTTGTGACCTGCCATGGGAACGACTCACAAACAAGAAACAAGGTTATATCTGGGTTAGTAAAACAAAAGCTCTCTCTAGCTTGCAACTCACTGTCCTGAAAACAAGACAAGCTTACCGTTCCAAAGTGAAACAAGGACGGCAAATCGACACTTGTGACAGCGAACGACCTCAACCCGGTAATGTATGAGCGTAACCAAGAGCAAGGGAGTACACAGACGGGTGTAGGTGGAGCTTGGACAGGTATGTGGATATCCTAAGCAATCTGATATTCAAGGTATTGTAAAGCTAAGTAATGATCCAAGCTAGAGTATTTTGCCTATGTGCTGAACCAATTGGTTTAAGCGAGTGTAAGAACGCACACGCAACGATAAATGGGACTTAATGCAAACAAAGGAATGAGCTAGGGAGAATCAATCGGAAACAGAGATGAAACTAGCTCGTTTTGCACCAAGTACTAAGAGAGACGCTAACCAATTGCAACTGAATATACGAGGGCACAAGATTGCTCAAAGAAAGATTGAAAACACAATCTGGTACGTTGCACACGGAGTTTGGAAGCTCGAAAAGTTGCTGCGTGTGTGCCTGGCGGCTTACGCGGATCTAAAAACTCCAGATTTCTCCGACTTCTCATTTTTTTGGGTCTATCTTCTCGTTTCCTTTCCAACGGAGCAAGAAACGCCTCAATCGGAGGTCGTATGCAAAAGTTATGTGCTTCTCTCTCGTTTTTTTACTCCGCGGCTCTTGCTAACTGCGGCTGCCTTTTCCTTCTTTTCTCTCTACTTTGCTCCCCGCGGAAGTGTACAACCCTCACAACCAGCAACGTGTAATCAAGATGAATGAGCAGCCCTAAATGCAATGTCGATAGCTAGTCTCAAGATAAAAGGATATAAGATGGAGGCTTTGTTCGTTTTGGTTGCTAATTGAGGGAATCAACCAGCAATTTTGTAGAGTTTATGTGAACACAACGATTAAGCAACGCAAAAGGAAACACACGGATCAGCACTAAAACAAAACTCTAATGGACGAAAACTTAACAAAACGCACAAGAAATAACAGATTAAACTACGGTTTTGGTATTGCAATTTTCGGTTTAATAGACGATAGGACAGAAAATGAATCTAGCTACGGGTAAAGAAATTCTCACCGAGTAAACCTAGAATCTGATACCACATGATACGGGGAGGGGTCCCGATCTTCTCAGTGAGGAACTGTGGATTGTTGATGCGAAGTAGACGATGTCGCTAGTTGAACACTCGCGCCAATGCACGAACCCTCAACTCTTTGGAATACGCCCAAAACACACCGGATAATTGTTCGTCGCGAGACCACAAGCGACGAACGCCAAGTCCCCAATTCCCAATGGAACGACGGCTTAACCTTGAATTGCAGAACGAACAATGGATCGCCTAGTTCTCTCTCAAAGTCCTCGCATGAACTCTGGTGTTGAAAGAACAAGCAATAGCTATGTTTCAATCTTATGCAAAAACTTGGTCCCTTTACAATGGGGGTCTACCCCTCAATATATAGTCTCAGCCTAAGACCATTCAACACTAAAATTTCCATGGGGTACTATTCATTCGCAAGTACTGTAGCGCTACTGTTCACGGGGCCGTATTTGTAGCGTACTGTTCATGGGGGCGTACTGTAGCGTACTGTTCATGGGCCGTACTGTAGCGTTACTGTTCACAGGCCGGACTGTAGCGGTACTGTTCACGGGCCGTACTGTAGCGGGGTACTATTCATGGTCTGGATGCTGTTCGTGGGCTGATCGTTGCTCATGCCGTGGACTTGTGCTTTCTTGGATGACGGCCACATATTCTTGATCTCCATCCATCGCTGACTGTTCAAACCTGAGCACAAGTAAAACATTGTTTTTAGGTAGTATAAAATTCTCATTAAAATTAATGACATATTCATTAAGGAGCAGGTTCACCTGAGATTGTAGTTTCTTGGCTCGTGCTCTTGTTATTGGTCCTGTTATTGAAGTCTCATTACTCGCTTTGGCATTACTAGCGATGTCCTCATCAGTATGTGCATGACCACCAATAGGAGAAGATGTATAAGTGTTAGGGATGCCCTCATCAGGTGTAGTCTCCGCACATAGGCCTTCTGCTGCCGCGCGGAGTCGAACTGCAGCGAGGAGCCTCCGGAGGTGACGTTGATGACCCTGCGCTGGACCGCCTCCGGAGCTTGTAATTGCGGAAGGTCTTCCCTGGGCTGCTGCACATGAGCTTGGATTCGCAGGGCGCCCTCGTAAAGCTGCGCCCCCTGCCCTTGGATCTGCATGGGGGCTTCGTATGGGTGTTGGACGTGGGCCACTACAGGCTGGCGCGCGTCCGGGTTTCTGTCTCTGGCAACGCTCTGGCGGAGTGCCGCTATGGAGGTGCACGCGCGCGTGTCGTGGGTGCCGCGACCGTGGACTTCGCACCACAGCCCCTGGTGTTGGTCGTCATAATCGCCACGGCCCCTATCATCATGGCCTCGGCCGCGACCGCGTCCCCGACCTCGGCGCCCCCTGCCGCCGCGACCGGCGGGGGTGCTTTCTTCGGGGCCGCCTTCGACGTCGAGGATCTGCCGGCCTCGCCGCGACTTCTGTTGGCCGCGCTTGGATCCCTCATGCGGCTCCTTGTGTGGGGCGTTCCTTCGCTCAGGAGGGTCCTTCGATGACTCCGGCTTGCGCTTTCCGCTGGAAGAGTCGTTCTTTCGCGAGCCTTCGGCCTTTGCTGAGCCTTCGGCTTGGTTGGAGTCGGAGTCGTCGCCCTGTCGCCGCCGTGCGTCCTCTTCGGCCCTGGCGTATTCCTCCAGCTTGTCGAAGAGCTTCGCCACCGTCTTGATTGGCTTCCGCGCGTTGTATTTGGCCATCGGGCCTGGGCGAAGGCCCTGTATGGCTGCGTTGACGACAGTAGTTTCGTTTACGTCCTTGACCTGGCACCGGATCTTTGCGAAGCGCTTGAAGTAGTCCCGGAGCCTCTCCGAGGGTTTCTGCTTCACGGCGAAGAGCTGGTCCGCGTCGACTCGCTCGACATAGTTTCCTTGGAAGTTGTTGTGAAGGCGGTCTCGGAGTTGCTCCCACGCGTAGATGGAGTTCGGTTCTATGGTGAAGAACCAAGAGAGCGCCACACCTTGCAATGCGAGGGGGAGCCCCTTCGCCTTCGTGGTATCGTCCCCACCCACTGCTTCGATTGTGGTTTCGTACACGCGCACGAACTCGCGGGGGTCCGTATCGCCTTTGAATGGCTCGACGACGCTTGGGAACTTGAAGTCTTCAGGCCACTCCGCCTGCTGTAGCCCAGCTGAGAGCGGGGACTCCGGATCTACGTGTCGCAGCGGCACGCGGCTGGAAGTGGGGGCGTCGCGGCTGTCCGCCCTCTCCGGGGTAGGTTCTGGCGCGGCCGCCGGTGCGGGCTGCTGACTCCAAGCCTCTTGCATATTGCGGACGGCTCCGCGGAGGTCTGCGAGTTCCCGCTGGAATGCGTTGAGAGCCGCTAGCAGAGCACCTTCCACCGCTGACGTGGTTGGAGTCTCCGGCGTATTTAGCGGATGGGTTGTCGCGGGGACTACCGCCTCGCGGAATCCCGAACCGCCGGTTACGCCGTCGCGGCTACCTTCAGCTACCCTATCCGCACCTGTTGCGACGGAGGTAGGGGCAGAAGTTGTCGCAGCTCCGGTTGCAGGGTTGGTCGTTGCGGCTCCGGTGGTGGGGTCAGTCGTCGCGGCTCCGGTGGTGGGGTCGGTCGTCGCGGCTCCGGTGGTGGGGTCGGTCGTCGCGGCTCCGGTGGTGGGGTCGGTCGTCGCGGCTACGCGGATGCCGGCGACTGCGCCTCCCACGGTCGCTGCCGAGGCCCGGGTACTGACGCGCCGCTCCGATCCGACCGTCTTCTTTCCCTTTGCCGTCGTTGATGAAGCTTTTTTCGGTGCCATCCTCCTTCGGTCTTCAGGCTTGCTCCCGTCGCTCCCCACGGACGGCGCCAACTGTTGTGGTTACAGACCAAACAGAGAGAGAGATGGTAGTGGAGAGTTAGGAGTGTTCTGCCCCTCCCTGCCATAACCCTCCCGTATATATATTCATGGAGGATATGCTTTTTACAATTATGCCTCATATGAGTACACCCTCATCAGGGGTATCTATGTCTTTACACATGTTCTATCTTAGTCCTAATATCCTCCCAACAGGCCTGCTGGGTTTAGGTGGGGGCCACCCCTACAACACTTGTCAAGTGATATTCTGACATGGTTGGCAAAAGGGCCAATATTTCCAGTTGTGACATGGCAAGGATATGACATAAAAAGGTACACATTCTATACGCAGGCTCAAGATGTAAAGAGCACTAACCTGAACAGCGGTGTTCACATAAATGTGTTTAGTACCGATAGGTTGAGGAACTCCTACTATGGGTTCATAGAGGAGATTTGGGAGCTCGACTACATGTTTTTCAAGACCCTTATTTCAATGTTGTTGGGTCCATCTCCCACAAGTTAAGATCAAATGTGAGTAGGAAACATCAAAGACAGTTCTAAAGTAAAACCATCTATGATATATATAATCATAGACAGTTCTAAAGTAAAACTATCCATGATGTTTTCTTACTACAGATTGTTTTACTTCATAATTGTTTATGATGTTTTCTTATTACATACGGTTTTTACTTTAGAACCATATGTGATGTAAATATCACAGATGGTTTTTAAATAGAACCTTATGTGATTATTCCCCTATATATATTGCGCGCTAGGGTTTGTCCTCACTATACTGCCCACTAACGCCGTTGCCTGCCCCCAAGCACGTCGTCCTCCTCCTCCCGAGCCCGTCGCCCTCCTCCTCCTCCCTCGGCTCTGGTGGCACTCTTCCTCTGAGGCCGTCGCCCTCATCCTCCTTCGCCTACTCTGGTGGCTTTCCTCCCCCCGAGGCCATCGCCCTCCTCCTCCTCCCAAGCCCATTCCTACCTCCCCCGAGCCTATCACTATCTCCCCCGAGCCCAGTGCCACCTCCCCCGACTCCGGCGACCCTCCTCCCCCCCACATCATCAACTCAGTGGCTTAGATTGCCATTGCAGCTGCGAGTTTTCCTCTGTACTTCGATATTTACTATCATGCTTAGTTTGCCGTACTAGTTAATGTCGATTTTGTTATATCTGAAACTCGTAAGTGCTAGCACTGGGGGACTTTGCTTGATTGTGTAGGACCGGACAGGCAACAGAGAGGGGGGGGGTGAATGGTGTCTTCAAAATCTCCCCAAGTATCGACTTAACTCTTTTCTCCAATAGCTACTAAGTTATGATGACTCGAGTTGAAGTCTCACTAGAGAAATAGAACATCGGAGAAAACACAGCAGAGAATTGACCGTGGTCGAAGACTAGTAGAGCGGTTGAAATACGACAACATAGACATAAGCACGAGAATGTGGTCGTAAGCTTCGACTATGTGGTCGATAACTGACAACGTGGTTGGAGATTGTCCGAGTCGATGACTGTCGAGACCAGAGCCAACGTGATCAAAAATGGTTGCAGCCAAGACTGATGTGGTCATAGACAACGTGATCGAAAGCCAACATGTAGTCGAACAATCAACATTGTTGTAACCAATCAGTACTGTGGTTGATACCAGTGTGGTCTTAAGCTAGCGAGTGGTCGAAACCAGTGGGCAAAGTGGTAGTAACTAACTTGGTCGTAAGCCAACAAGTGGTCAAACAATTAGTGTGGTCGGAACCACTCTGCAACCAAGAAGATCAGCAAGGTCAATATCAGTGCGATGTAGTCTAGAACTTGACCATGATCGAAACCAATATACTCGTAAAGCTAATCGATGTTCTAGACTAAGACTGCACTGACTACGACTGCTTCATACTAGAATCTACGACCATCGACCATAGCCAGACAGAGCTATGACTATCGATCATGGCCACACAAAGTTACGACTATCAACCACGGCTAGACAAAGCTACGACTATCGATCACGGCCAGTCAGAGCTACGACTATAGACCACAGCCAGACAGAGCTACAACTATCAACTGCAGCCAAATAGAGCTATGACAATCGACCACGGTCAAATAGAGCTACGACTATCGACCACGGCTAGACAGAGCTACGACTATCGACCACGGCTAGACAGAGCTATGACTATCGACCATGGCCAGACAGAGCTATGACTATCGACCGTGGCCAGACAGAGCTACGACTATCAAGTCGTAAGACCTCTTGCCGACCACTGAGTCGTAAAAGCCTCTGCCGACCACCAAATCGTAAAAGGCTCTACCAACCACCAAGTCGTAAAAGGCTCTGCCAACCACCAAGTCGTAAAAGCCTTTGCCGACCACCAAGTCATAAAATCCTTTGCCGACCAACAAGTCATAAAATCGGCTGCCGACCACAAAGTCGTAAAACCTACTGCCGATCACATGGTCGTAAGAATGACTGCCGACCACAGAGACACATGGTAGTGGTTGTAAAGAGCAAGTCATAGGTCATATGGTCAAAACAACAAGAGCTCTAGAACTCAGACAGGGAGCCAACAGCTGCTCAAACCTCAAAAACCAAACTCAACCTCTCTAGATCAAGAGTCAATTACTCATCACAACCATAGGGTGACCTCCACATGGTCTCACAGATTGTTTGTGGGTGTTGTGATTGCTCAATGAGGAACTTTGTTAAGTCTAAAATCACAGTGACAATCTAAATTCATTAGGCTAGTTTGATGTCTCATATGTTAGTAGTATACTTCTCTGAAGTATAAGTTGCAACTCTGTCAAATTGCCTATGCTTTAATTTAACACCTAGTTCATTATTGCTTACTATCATAGTCAGGCTTTGCCGAAAATATATGTACACATCTGTTGATTCTGCAATTGCCTAATGTATTTGTTGTTGCTACAGTAGCTTTACTCTGTGACTAGTGACTTATTTAGGTCAAAATCTACTGTTCTTGCATGCTCTTGACATTGATACAACACTGAGGTGATATTTACAAAGACATCTAGCAGATTTTTGAGGATTTGTCACTGTGATTGTTGAAAACTAACAAGAGTGTTAGAAGGCCAAGTTTCTTTTAACTTGTGCAACTCCTCACTTGAGAGCAATACTTCAATTCTTAATATGTGCATTATGCAGTCAGTTAATGTTCAGTTAAGCATACTGTTTTGTATAAATGACCTAAATGCTATATCTAAGCTGAGAGATATTTGTTTAATTTTCATGTCATTTATTGCCTGCTGAATATATGCTTTGCTCTACATTGTTAACTTTGGAATTAACATGAGAAATTTGCTAAAATCGCTTTATTTCCAACAATCTATAGTAAAACTCATGCTCTATGTTTGCTCGACGAGGAAAACTTAGTTCATATAACGATTGCTCAATGAGGAAAACCTATCAAATTAAGTAGTTCATTTTAGGCTTGGCTTCAAATTTGTAGTTCATTTTTGGGTTTCGAAGCCTGCGTGTTTGACCAGAAATTAGCAACCAATGAATGGCATCCAAAGATTATATATATATATATATATATATATATATATATATATATATATATATATATATATATATATATATATATATATATATATATATATATATATATATATATATATATATATAGCAAAGCTAGCAATGGAGGGAATGAGAGTCTTATTAATATTAAAAAAATTTGGTTTACTTGGCACATTAATTTTTGAAACATATTCCAAATTCATCAAGAATTGCTCACTTCTATTAGTTTTTAAAGATTTCATCCACTCATTCTTTGTCATCGTCATCGGATGCGTGTGATGCACCGTCCTCTGGAAAATCCCAAAAATAAAGAGGACTATCGAAAAGGCAAGATGGCTGATTTACGGGGGATATCCACACTAGAGCTACTTGCACAAATGCAGCAAGAGTGCGATGCATCTACATCTTGTGCCCGGTCGACTACTGTGAAGTCGACTTACAGCTGAGGCAGTAAGGGCAAACCGATGCAGACCGATGATGAGATCCCCTACTTGCCGTTGGTCCAGAAATTTGTGCTAGGTGAGTCGTTGGTTGTCCCAAAAGAGTGCCTCGTAACCTTAGGACTGGCTTGCTAGAGTTTGCATGCATGGTACATGGAACGGGCCAACAAGCTGGCGGAACAGTGTCACCGTCAAGTTCAGGTCACATCATCTTCAGCACGATATTCATGACTGTGTCTTGACGATGACCTTTGAGGACTTATTCTTTCTCTTCACACTCAATGCCTCACTCATTTGGTGCTGGATACTGTAAGTATCTACAATCATGGTCTATTTTTATGTAATACTAATAAATGTCGTGTATAACTCATTGCTTTTGTATGTGTATATATACATAGTGACTGAAGCTAGATTGATGAAATCACAGGTTGGTTTCTCTGACCCACACTTGGTCTCCATGGATACTATCAAGGAGGATGCACTGTTCGTCGAGGCTTACATGACAACGACATTGGTGGTTTACCGCAACAAGGAATTCATATTTATGCCTATAACCAAGAGTAAGTGCTGCATTAGTGGCTATACTCATTGATTTGTACTTTATAAGTAATATGAACTTAGGTTTAATGGCCATGACATACCTATGTAGGTTCCACTGGATTCTAATTGTAATTACACCAAAATGGAACAGGTAATATACCTTGATTCACTAAAGAAGAACAAAACCGACTACACAGTTGTCCAATAATTAATCGATAGGTAAACATTTTTCCTCCATAGATAACTCTATTGTAGTCTTTCCTTCCTTCCCAATGACTAAAGCTAACTTTTTAGAATCACGTAGGTCATTCACCACGTACGTTGCAAAGGTAGGGAAATCCAATGAAGGAATCGACACCCTACGACATGATCTAGATTTCTCAGTATTCGCTGGTACACATTAATCCTATATAACACTTCGTAGTAATGCCTCTCGAACTAATAAATTTTATTTTTGCCGTGCCACCAGTAGCCGCTGGGCAACACCTGTGGATTCTATGTTTGCTACAACATGCAACTACTCCTCAATTCTGCGAAGACCAATGATCCTCAGGTTTGTCAATCTGCGATAATTATTTCATACTTATCAATTTATATATGTATGCACGACAATGATCTCCCTAATGATAGGTTGTGTTCATCTCTACAACTCCATTCGAATGTCCTAACCTCCAACATATTCTAAAATCATAAAAGAAGATGGAGAGTTTCACAATGTAGAATGAATTTCACTAGGATAAGATTGATCTTAATTGTTCATATGTTCATTTGTTCACGGATGGATAATTTACTTCACTTTAGTTAATTTATTTGTGAAATAGATGTTCTTATTTCTAAAATGAATGAATATGAATTGGATGTATATATACTATATTTATCTGCTTGTTTCAGATAGCATGGCTAGTATTTTCTAAGGCTAGCCAACAAACAGAAATAGATTTATGAATAGAAAAGAATATCATAGACGGTTACTAACTCATAACCATCTATGATAGTCAACTATCACAGATGGTTTTTAGTAAAAAAACCGTCTGTGATATATGCTTTATCACAGACGGTTTCAACTACAAATCATTTGTGATTGTTTAATACCACAGACGGTTTGTAGTTGAAACTGTTTGTGATAAATCATATATCATAGATCGTTTCCACTAAAACCGTCTGTGATAGTTGACCATCATAGACAGTTTTTAGTAGAAACTGTCTATGAAAGTCTGCATCACAGACGGTTCGAAAGTCGTCTGTGATGACCTCATATCATACTGACCCATAAACTCAGACGGCTCATGAACCATCTATGATGACCTTTTCTGTAGTAGTGTCGTGTGGCGCAAGAGGGGGTATGGGTGTAGCGGACGTAACTGCTCTAAGATGAAACCTTAGTGGGTGTAGCTTACTCTGGGGGATGCATTATAAATGTCTCGTGATAATCTCCTTGATTTACATGTCTAAGAAAACATGTGAAATATACCAATTTGATTATCTGTTGTGGGTAAGGATGTACAACCTCTGTAGAGAATAAACGGTTCGAACAGCTGTGCCCACGGTCAACGGCGGGTATGGGAAATTACTCAAGTTAGGTCTATTTCAAAACCTTTTAAATTTAGGGTGGGATGAAAACTTGTTGGGTGGATGTAACCCTGATTTTGGACTTTTCCTGGGTGGATGTAACCCAACGTCGTTAATTGGGTGGATGTAACCCTAGTAATCAAAACTAAGCATAAGGAGGATGGAACATGCACTACTATAAATATTGCAAATTTCATTCTCTTTAGTACAAATTGAATTTGATAAAAATGTGAAGTCATAGGGATTTCTAATATTGATAATTTCAAACAGGTGCCTTCAGCAAATAAAAGAACCCTAGCCTTCCTTGGTCAGCCTTGCATGTATAAATAATTGCACTCTGTGTGTTGGCTCACGTAGCACCATTGTTTTGTGCTCACTCTCACCCTCAAAACCCTTCAGAGCCCGTGGACCAATGCCACTACATATACTACGAGGACCAAGGAGCTGATGGCACTAAAGATGGTCGAGAGTAGTCTAGTTCTAGTAGTCTGAGTCTCACCTCAGTCTGGCCGATTACGCCTACCATGCATGCAACAATATTATTTAAGTCTTGGGTAATATCAGTTGCATAAAGGGTTTTGCAATCACTTGCCTATCACGAGATGCTATGCATGGCAATAACAATATGTAACAATTGCTATTCACATTTGTTAATTGAGTAGATAAGATTGTCGGACTAGATTTTGCCAATCCAGAATTGTCTATAAAATCACTGCACTGTTTCCTAAATCAGTAGATAGTGCTCACAGATACATTGCTAAATCATTTCATACACGGTACGATTGTACAAAATATTAATATTACAAAGCATCAGAGTTTAAATAGACCATGCTAGACAAAGCGGAGCCAAGCTAGCGCAGAGGGGGGGGGTGGGGCTTAGCTAGCTCAGAAGTGGAGGGGCGGCAGGTGGCACCGCTGGGCGTGTGCAGCACGGCCAGCACGCGTCGAGTGTGGGCCGAGGCAGAAGGACAAGCGGATGGAGAGGGAGAGGGGGGAACTAGGTGGGCCGGGGGCTATTGGGCTGAAAGGGGTGAGAGGCCGGGAGGGAGATGGGCCAGGGCCCAACAAAATTTTTGAGTATTTGAGAATTTTTAGAAATTCAACGAATTTGAAAATACAAATTTGAATTTAAACTAAGAATTTTGAAATCAGACACAATATTTTATTAGCCCCAAAATGGGGTGTTACAAATTGAGAGCTTGGGGCACCAAGTGATAATGAGAGTACATGATCAACTCCATCTTGTATGGCATGATCAATCACCTGCATGACAGGCGACAGCTGCATCATCACATCCAGGAGCAATCATTCCAGCACGCCTTGTAGACAGCGATACGGGCACGAGGAGCGCCTCCTCTGGCACATGAAAGCTCGCGTTTGGCACCAGGACGCCAGCTGCAGTCGATGCCGTGTGCGTTCCATGGCCACCGAAATCCCTGGCAGATTTGTACTCTTGCTCAAAGACCTTCGGGTCGAGATGATCTGCGTAGTATATAAGATGTTTACCAAAAATGTAATTATAACTATAAACGTTCACAAGTATATAAATTAATAAGAATATCTGAAAATTATTAGAGCATTGCTTGCAATACTAAATATGACTTACAGGTGAATAGCTAATCTACTAGGCATCTGCGAAATTATAAATTAGCTGAAGTAAGTAGATATATGTCTTTTAGGAATGAGAATAGTGATAACCTAACAGCAACTTAATTTGACAAGTTGGTATACAGCTATCTAGAGATTGGACTTTCGCTTGTCTGAATGCGTGCCTGCGCGGAAAATTCTTCATTTGGCATGGGAGATAATATGATCGGTATGGAGCAACGGGAAAGAAGATTTTATTTTAAATTCTAGACGCTATTGTTAGATCTCTTCAATGAAATTTCGTTTGGAAAAAAGTCTAGATAACAGATATGGTGGGATATTGTTAGATCTCTTCAATGAAATTTCACAAGAGCTTACTGATCATATGGTGGGATAATTTCTCCAGATCAGCACGCGTTTGGAAAAGTCTGGATAACCGATCTTGTCCAATTTGTGTAAGTTCTCATTAATGCACTCAAACTAAAGCTTACGGCTAACGTTGCAGATCCATTAGTTTGACTGGTCTGATTCTGAAAGTCTTAGTAATGGAGGGGGGTTGATTGATTGAACAGAACTAAAGTTTCATCTATATATATTCAATATCTAATTCATCTCTACCATTTTTTATAACCTTTTTTGTAAATTCTAAACTTTCAGCACAATTTTAAATTCAATTTGAACCAAAATTACTGATATTTCGGTGATTCTAGTACTCTGGCCACCAAATGAAAAAATTTCGAAACCCAAATAGTTCTCCCTGTCATACCGGAAACGACTTTGGAAGAAAATCACAGTGCGTGAGTGGCACATAGGCCATAGAGAAACTGGTATGATTAAAATGAATCAAAGCTTAGGGATTAGCGGATTCGAGCTTATGCGTTTTGAAGAATGTACATTCTCTAGCTATTAAGAAGTTGTATATTAAATACTTTAGCCATGCGCGGTAAAGGTATTGTTATAAGAATGTACTGTCTCTAACTATCGTTTCGCTACAATACTTTAATTTGTATGGCTTGTTATTTGATAATTAAGATGATATTCTTATTGAAAAATAATCTGTTGTCTAATGTCATGTTCTAATAATAATGACATAGGGCATCACAGATGAAGAAACAGTGCCTCGACAAAATTAGCGAACCCAAATATATCATTTTGGACATCACCAGTATGGTCTCTAAGATAAAACTTTTTGAGTAGCGAGTGAATGCTAGGCACTACATACATATAATATGTTCACCAAAAATGTAATGATAACTATAAACATGCACAAGTATATAAATTAATGAGAAAAAACCATCTGTGATCGTCGACTATCACAGACGGTTTTTTTATAAAACCGTCTGTGATATTGTGATATCACAGACGGTTCAGTGTTCTGAACCATCTGTGATATACACAATATCACAGATGGTTAATAACAAAGACCGTCTGTGATACTCGACTATCACAGACAGTTTTTGTTACTAACCGTCTGTGATATGATTCATATCACAGACGGTTCGTTGTTCCGAACCGTCTGTGATATATAGAATATCACAGACGGTTAATAACAAAGACCGTCTGTGATATGATATCGTTCATATCACAGACGGCTTAGTATTTGAAATCGTCTGGGATATAGATATCACAGACTGTTTTCAACACCGAATCGTTTGTGATAGCTATTTCAACAGCAATTTTATTTGCCGTTTTTCGGCTAGCCTCAGGATATGCTAGCCATGCCCTATGAAAACAAGCTACATCACGTATATAGCACAGATGAATGAAACAAACCGTCAGCAGATCACACACACACACACACACATATATATATATATATAATGAAAATCGTTACACAGATCTCACAAATGAATTAAATTGAATGAATTATTTGATTAAGCACAATATTGAGTGATTTGTATAATTGAATCCAATGTTTCAATATCTAATTATCACCATTGCCGGGGTTTCCTCGTCTCGCTTCCATCTGTTAGCTGGACCTCATCATCCGCCGTCGACGGAGGTGTCTCGTTGCCGCTCAGGAAAGGGAAACCGCCCTCAACTTCGTTCTTCTCTGCAATGTGCATAAAGCGGTGGAAGCTCTTGTGGCAGTGTAGAGACATATGGATAACATTGCCGATCAAGCAGAATCGGCCGATTCTGAGAAAGCTTATCATGGCATCCTCTTTGAGATTATGGGCCATGCTAATGATTTGCCCAAGCTAGAGGAGGAAGTGGAGAGGGCAAGGACAATCTTCACAGCATTCGAGAACTCAGCGGCTGATCCTCCAACTCCAGAAGTCGAAGAAGAAGCATATGAAGCCCAGAAGATTAAAATCTGGGAATCTCTTTTATAGCCTCGAATTTGCTCCCGGGCGAGGCTTTATAGCCGAGGAAAAGGTGGCGGCATGGGGGAGGGCAGTTGGGTGGTCGAAGTCGAGGCGTGGCGATCGTATGGCCACAGCGCCATGGAATCGACCTCGGGTCAAGGCGTGGACGACGCAGGGCATGGCATGAGGTGATGGAGCGGCAGGGCCGTGCGGGGTAGGCGCGGAGGCGACGGGAGCAGGTGTGCGGCTGCCAAGCGGTCGACGCCGAGTTAATGCGGCATAGGCGCGATGACGCCCGGAACAGGGGAGGCGACGGAAGTAGGAGCGCGCTGCAGCTGACGGGGGCGGTCAGGCGAGTTGGCGGCGGTCGCTTGGGTGCCGGACTGATGTGACCGCGTGGTCAAAAAGGTGGGTTGCCGCGGCAAAGTGGGGCGACAGAGTGAGGTTGCGGGGCAGTTGGGTAGTGATGCAGTGGTAGTGGAGAATTGAAGAGAGACGGGACCCGATGATGCAAGCACATGGCATGCCATTGTCTGTTGCGGGCGCGGAGATGGGCTGCTGCGGTCGAGTGGGCTTCGGGCTTTGGTTTGCGAGGCAAAGCCAGCTTCGGCCATGGTCGACAGGGAGGGGAAAAACGACCGGCTGGGGCTGGCTTGGCCAAGATTTGGCCCAGGTCCTTTTAATTTCCATTTTTCATATTTAATTTGTTGGAACCTCATTCACAAAAACCAAAGAGAAATCCAGAAAAACTCCAAATACTGACAAAATATACTTCAAAATAATTCAAAGGCTACACATCTCCTATGTTCATATTTTCAGGATGTTACACCTAGCAACAACTTAATTTGCCAAGTTGGTATACATCTATTCTAGAGACTGGACTGTTGCTTGTCTGAATGCGTTCGGCCGCAAAACAAATGGTTTTGACTTAGCCAAGTTGGTATTCAGCTATCTAAAGAAGGTTTGCAATACCTAGTCCTTCATATTTTAATTACAATCTATTCACATTGCTTTTGTCAACAAAGGAATTTTTGCTTGATTGGGGTAAAGACTAACGAATGTCAATGTAGACATTGAGCTCCTCTGGAGTTTATCATCTTTCAAATACCACTATTAATTAATTGTTCATTAGTAGTGGAGTTGATTAGAGGAGATATGGACTACTCCCTACAGTCACATATCAAACTATTTTAACTTTGATCAATGATATCTTCGTAACTATTTAGTCTAGTCTTACGGAAAATGAGTCACTACTACAGAAAGCCTAATAGTAGACGCTAAATCACAAACGGTTTTGTGAAACCGTCTGTGATGTACACTATTACAGACGGTTTTAATTTGGAGGCCGTCTGTGGTATTTGTGGCGGGAAAAAGGAGTATCACAGACGGTTCTTACCGCTGAACCGTCTGTGATATTCCAATATCACAGACGGTTTTAAAATAAAAACCGTCTGTGATATTTCAGATTATCACAGACGGTTTTTATTATAAAACCGTCTGTGATACTGGAATATCACAGACGGTTTTTAATAAAAAACCGTCTGTGATAATCTGGAATATCACAGACGGTTTTTTATTAAAAACCGTCTGTGAAACCAGATTATCACAGACGGTTTTATAATAAAAACCGTCTGTGATACGTTTCCCGCCTTGCAATCCCTCAAAATTTCAAATTTTCCCGCTTAAGTCCGAGTATGATTCAGTTTTGAGACACCTTCAGTAAAACGGGCATAACTTTTGCATACGGTGTCCGTTTTCGACGTTCTTGTACTCGTTGGAAAGCTAACGACGAGCCCGATCCAAAAACAATGACCTGCTTGCGCCCGTCGCCCTCCAAGACCCCAAAAATCGGCCATCTTTGGACCTAAACCTGCGTCGCAAGTTTTTGATGTCTGTTTTTGCCCTTTTTCTTGGTCTTCCTTTTGGAATTTGGATTTTGCTTCAACTACAAAATTGTAGATCTCGTCGAAACCTTTTAAATGAGTATATATAAGCTATATAAAATGTTGCTATTTTATCTTTTCAGCCTAGTTGTTTATATTGCATCGGTATATAAAATTTTGTGCTCTAATTCACAGACGGTTCTATATATAGAACCGTCTGTGATATGCATTCATCACAGACGGTTCTAGCCAATAGAACCATCTGTGATAATCTGACCGCTGGGCCCGTCGATCCTCCTCAACCCAATCTCCGTTCCCGCGTCAAAAATTTCGAACTCCCGCCTCTCTCTCCCTCTCCCTCCCCTATAAATATAACCAAACCCAGCCTGTCTCCTCTTCCTTGCTATCCTCTTCCTTGCTATCCTCCTCCTTGCTGTCCTCCTCCTTGCTATTTTCCTCCTCCTTGCAGACGACGCACAAGTCTACGGGAGACAAGACACCACAGAAGCAACTAGCTCGTGCCAACCGTGCAGGGGCGAGAAGGCATCCAGCTCATGCGTTGCATCAGGGGCGAGAAGACATAGAAGATCTTTGCTTTTTCTCTGTTCTTGTTGTGTAACTTGCTTGTTGTTTTGGGATATTGTAATCTTTTTCTCTGTTCTTGTTGTGTAACCTGCTGTTCTTGTTGTGTAACCTTCTCGTTGTTTTGGGATAGTGTAATGGTAGGCTCGAATCTTAATAAAAATGGATGTTTTATGTTTGTGAAATGAATTGAGATGTGAATTGGATGTATACATATACATGTTGATCTGCTTGTTTCAGAGGGCATGGCTAGCATTTCCTGAGGCTAGCCAATAAGCAGAAATAGGTTTAGGAGTAGAAGAGAATATCACAGACGGTTTTATAATAAAAACCGTCTGTGATTTATAAATATCACAGACGGTTTTTAGTTAAGAACCGTCTGTGATATTTAATATCACAGACGGTTTTTAGTTAAAAACCGTCTGTGATATTAAAATCACAGACGGTTCGAAAACCGTCTGTGATGACCTCGTATTATCACTGACCCATAAATTCAGACGGTTCACAAAACCGTCTGTGATGACGTTTTTGAACCGTCTGTGATGACCTTTTCTGTAGTAGTGTACGAGTATATATATTCCGTCACAAGAAAAAAGAAAAAAAAAACTCCGACGACCTCCACCCACCTCCCTGGCGGCCCGGCACTAGCCAAGCCAGCTACGCACGGCAATAACAAATTAAAATAGAACAGATTGCTAATTGAGAGCATAAGACAATGTGCAATCAGGCAGTAAGCTGTAGCCTTTTCGGACGTAACGTGCGTGGGCTCGTTTTCGTTTTGGTTTTACGCTGAAGGGAGCAGCGCGGTAGACGGAAGAAAGCGCGGAATCGGGAAGTAAGCAGCACATTGAATTTATTGTCACATCGTTCTCTCTCTAGATTTAGGTGTGCTCTGCTCCACTCCATTTATTTTCTTTCTTGCTCCGCTTTGCTCTATTCTGCTCTATGCTGACTCCGGTTCTTTCTGGAGCTTAGCATTTGCTTCCTTCATTTTATCTAATAGATGCTGTATAAAAATACAATCTTTGCCTTCGGCAATGAGCAGTTAGTTAGATCCTTATTGCATTTATTTACATGCTAATTTTTGCTATGTTTTGCTCCATGGAAGAAACATACAATTTCCTCTTAGATAGACAGTTCTTGCTGACGGGAAAAAAGCACAAAAAGGCAAGATCAACAAGGTATACAACTATCATTAATATTTATAATTTATTGTTTAATTTATGTCATTATGCTCATCTTATGTCGCCCATTTCCTCGTAAGGAATTATTAATATATATAATTTATATATTTTTATTATATCTATATACACGTATTGTTGTATCGGTGTTTTTGGGGAAACGGTGCTTTGCGATATCGACGTATTCGACAACTTAACTCTGAAGTTTGAACACATATTCTAAAAATTCTGGATCCGTCACTGGTATACAGCTATCTAGAGATTGGACTGTTGCTTGTCTTGAAGCGTGCCTACAGGGCGTTCTTCTTGGGTTCAGCCACCTTCCACCATTTTAGAAAAATTCAAATGTATTCAGAAATCTCAGAAATTTTGGCGAAATCTCGGTAATTTGTTAACAAGAT
This sequence comes from Dendrocalamus latiflorus, assembly GCA_017311315.1. Classification (NCBI taxonomy): domain Eukaryota; kingdom Viridiplantae; phylum Streptophyta; class Magnoliopsida; order Poales; family Poaceae; genus Dendrocalamus; species Dendrocalamus latiflorus. The sequence goes on along the minus strand of CM029637.1, from coordinate 1,873,691 downwards.
TCATTCACGATTTTCTGTTCCAATCCGTGCAAAAGGGTAAGATCCGGATGAAACACTGGCATGCCGATTCAGGCGAAACTGCAACAAATCTAGCAGAAGTAGAACCAGTTTTGGTGGTTATCTTTTTTGTCTGGTCTGGTGAGAAGAGAAGAAGCTTGTTGACCTTCTAGTCCATCTTGTTCTTGCCTTTCATCCTCTCATTGAGGAGGGTGTCTATGTCCTCCTTCCCGCGAACTCGATCTGCGCCCGATGTTTCTCCGTGTCGCCGCCGAGCATGTCGAGGTTGCCGAGTTCGCCGTCGAGCCCGCTGCTGAGTTCGCCGAGCTCGCTGCCCAGGTCTCCACTTGTGGTCGCGTGAGCCTAATCTTGGTCGGCGTCCATTGATTTCTTGTTCGAGAGCTTGCTGCTTCTATTGGAGTGGTGGTGTTGTACTGTTGTTCTTGGATGCAGTTGAGCATTGGGATGGACAGAATATTCTATCGGACCCTTCGAAGATGTATTTTCCCAATTTAACAGGAGCATCCCTGTTGCCACAGCATCTTTTGTACTGCTATCAGTAAAATTTGCATATTGAACCGCCTGAGTTGCTGCTTCTTTAACTATCCCCTGTGGACAGTGATGCAAAGAAGTTAATGTAGTTACATTTTGTACATATAGTACGGTTGAATGTTCTTTATATGTACAACATATATGCTTTCTGTTTTTGCGATATATCCGACTAAATATCTATGACCGAGACAATCCGTATTCGGTTCGCCATGTATTCATTCCGTATTCATGACCGGAACTATCTATATTTGTATTTGATATTATTGATGTCTCACTCCGATTTTAAGAAAATAGAAGCCAAGAAGCCAAGAATCGCAATTCAACAGTGAAATCATAGAAGGACGCACGTAATCATGCCAGCTAAAATTGACATCGGCTTTATGTTGAATGCCTGAAAATGTGCAATCAACTGAAGGATACCCTCGTTTTTCTTGCTGCCATTCCCAAGCTTGCCTCCTAAACCACAGCCTACAGAGTACACTAACCTGCATTTCAACATGCACGATCAAAATTTGTACTCTCAAGAGAATGTAATTGTCCAGATCACAAAAATGTCATGAACCTGAATTCTTTCAAAGCAGGTTTGTTCAATTATGTGAATGGACATGCTTATTGGATATTGTTGCAATAAGACCAGCCATGAATAAAGGGCTAAGAAGCAAGTGCTTACATTCTAGTCGGCTGGTAGACCAACATAAGGAGATAGCAATTGCCAGCAGCAATCTGCGCGACAAGAACATCCTCAAGTGGTCCAGAAAGAATAAGAGGTTCAACATCAGTAAGATCTGAGCTATGACCCACTCCCACCCCTACGTACACTTGCAGAACGAGGCCCGAATTGGTTTTGGGTCATATATCCAACCAGCTTCACGGCTTGAATCAGGATTCAGGACTATACTATACTGGGGTAGCTGGTCGAGACCCTGTGGGCTGTACGAATTAATGAAAGAGCCGAATACAATACAGCCCATGTTGGTTTGGTATCCTGAACGGACCATTGCTATCAAGACGTTGAGCTAACTGACCAACATAATGAACCTACATGCCGATTCCCCCCATGGGGTATATATACGGTTCATTTTTCTTTTCTTTTTGCAACATGCCACGTCGCACGAGGCCCAGATCAGTCTTTATTTCTTTCTTTCTCCTCGTGTTTTTTCTATCTTTCCTTTTCTTTTCATTAGTTTCATTTGTGTTTTGCTCAATGGTGTCGTATGTCTTTTTTTTTACTCTCGTTTTTCTACTGTTGTACTATTAATTTGTTTCATTTGTTCAGCTCATTGCCGAATATTGTAGTAGGTTATTTTTTGCTCAATTTCATTTTGTCCCACTACTGTTCTATTTTTTTTTTGTTCAACTAATTACAACTCGCTCCGGTTAATTTACCTTGTCCTGCCATCGGGGCATTATAGACAAATTGTCGGAACATTATAGATGAAGCATTGGAATATTGAAACAAATGCATAGAACATATATATTTAATGCATGGAAAATCACCGATAAACTATTGAAACATTAAAACCAAACGCATATGAAACATAGAACTTTAATGCGTCAAACATCGTCAATGAGATGTTGGAACATTGAAACCAAACATGTGTAACATTGGCCTATTTCCCTTCAGAACTTAATACGTAGAACATCGTCAATAAACTATAGGAACATTGAAACCAAATATATGGAACATATCATACTGCCTATTGGAACATTCAATATCCACCTGATTTATTCCCTCCTACTCAATTCAAAACATATGTACTGGAACATCACCTATGAACAAATGAAACAATGGAAAATAATGCGTGGAATATTTTTTTATCAATCAGAACATGTTCCTAATGATATCATTTACTAAGTTTAAATATATGCAAGTGGGGTATAGTTTTAAGATCTCATTATAAGGAGCACGATGGTTTAAACTGATCATGAATTGGATGCTTAGTTTAAAAGATAGGATCATTTGAATTCTCAGGTTAAAAAATGCATCGGACTATGTGCGTTGACATGGCTACACGGCATGGTGGGCTTCCGTTTCCGTGTGGTGTGGCCCACGTTCCAAACTAGGTAGCATATATGGGGCTGTTCATTTTGGTTGCGGCTTATGGCTTATAGCTGTAGTTATGGCTAAAGCTATTATGTTCTCTTGGACTGATGGTTTATAGCCGAAGCTGTAGTGTTCTTTTAGGCTGATGGCTGATTGTGGTGCTACTCTTGGGACTAGGCCCAACAAATTAGTAACCGAGTAAAATCATTCATGTTCTTTGTCCAGCTATTTTGCTGTTATCTTTTGTTGCCTTTGACCACCCTAATTAGAACATAGTTAATAGCATCTGTACATTTCTTGTTCTTTTGAGAAACTGTGTGGACAACACACGTGTATTTTATTTCACATAGCATGAAAGCACATAGTACAATCTTTTTTACGACAGGAGTAAAAGGGAAGGTCAATCACTCGATGGCCTCATGACCAACTATACAAAATGATGTTGTGTACATGATCCATGTTCGCATCCCTGTTTTGCACTGAATCCATAGGGCCATTCCCATTGTCTGGGTCCTAGCTCGAAAATTTGGGGCCTAGATTGGGACTTCAAAGTCCTGATTGCCTGTAGCATGGTTGACTAAGCAGTTGTGCAGTGTCATCATGGCAGATATGATCGGTGTCTCGGTGTGTATGTAGTTATGCTGTTGAGGATGCGCCACTTTGTCTTCCGGACGCCAAAGCTCACTTGATAACATTGTGCAATGAAGAGTGGTGGTAGTTGTCCATCTCCAGCATCTCTTCATGGCAAATCTCTAGGACTGCCAAACTGGCCACCTCGTCCCACACTTTCCCGTTCAACAGGGAGCTGTCCATCTAGAACACCACCAATGTAGTTCGGTAGGTGCCTCAAAAGTTAGCGAATCAAGCAGTCCAAGAAGGCATTTATCTGCCACGCTAGGATGATGTGCTACAAAGAGGGGGATGGCACTGCTTGTGATATGGCACGCACCATGGCTGGAGAGACAATGCACGTAAGAGCCTTGGCCATGGAAGGGGAGGCGGTGAGAGCGCGCGTGCCATGGACCAGACCTTAGAGTTGCTAGTGACCGGGGTTGCGGTGTCGGAGGTCCCCTCGTCGTTCGACCCCTTCTCAGACTCAGGGCCAGAGGTGGCCCTCAATAGTGCTACAGCGGAGCCCTAGGCATCAGCGACTGGGCATGAGATGGAGCAGATTGATAGCGGGAGATGATGGCTGGTGGAGTATCCGGTGGTGGAACTGACTGGTCTTGTAATGGAGATGGCGGCGACGACGGGCTCGGGGAGGCGGCCGGCGACGACGGAGGAGGAGGAGGAGGCGACGACGACGGAGGAGGAGGAGGAGGCGGCGACGCAGGAGGAGGAGGCCCCGGGCTCGGGGAGGCGGCGGCGACGACGGGCTCGGGGAGGCGGCCGGCGACGACGGACGAGGAGGAGGAGGCGACGACGACGGAGGAGGAGGAGGAGGAGGCGACGACGGGCTCGGGGAGGCGGCGGTGACGACGGGCTCGGGGAGGCGGCGGCGACGACGGGCTCGAGTGAGGCGGCCGGGGAGGGCTCGAGTGAGGCGGCCGACGAGGGCTCGAGGGAGGCGGCGGCGAGGGCGGGCTCGGGGAGGCGGATCGGGATTTAGATATAGAATAACTGCAGAATACACGGAAAACCCTAGACACGGGTATATATAGCAGATTATTACAGACGGTTCTAAACTTAGAACCGTCTGTGATATCAATATCACAGACGGTTCTAAGTTTAGAACCGTCTGTAATAAGCATACTATCTCAGACGGTTCTACGTTTAGAACCGTCTAAGATAGTAGGCTTATCACAGACGGTTCTAAACTTAGAACCGTCTGTGATATTGATATCTAGAGCAACCAGGAAAGACTGAATATTCAAAGCTCAATCTCTGCCTCTTCCCACCAAATTAACTGGCCTGAAATCTCCTAGCTTCCTCCAGAGTGAAAAAGTGCGCAGCAGTGGCTAGATCTGGATCGAAATGAAGACAGATGCGGTCTGAGCAGCGCAATAAATGCCTTAGCCATTATCACAGACGGTTTTTGATTAAAAACCGTCTGTGATAACTAGCTTATCACAGACGGTTTTTAATACAGACCGTCTGTGATACTTCGGTAATAACCGCCTGTGATAATCCATTTTCCCGCCACAAATACCACAGATGGCCTCCTAATTACAACCGTCTGTAATAGTGTTCATCAGAGACGGTTTCACAAAACCGTCTGTGATGAGGCGTCTACTATGAGGCTTTCTGTAGTAGTGAAACCGTTTATGATAGTCGAATATCATAGATGATTTTTCTAAAAAACCGTCTATGTTGCAAGTTATCACAAACGGTGTGGGAGCTGTCTGTGATAACTAGCTATTGTCACTGATATATAAACACAGACGGTTCAGAAACCGTCTGTGGTGACGGTTTTGAACCGTCTATGATAACCCTATCTGTAGTAGTGATGACGTCCTAGAATCCTCATTCAGTCAAACTATTTTAACTTTGATCAGTGGTATTTTTATGAATATTTAGACTAGCCTCACGAGAAATGGTACGAGTATATATTCCGTCTCATAAAAATGCTCCAACCACCTCCCTGGCGGCTACGCACGGGCATAACAAAATACAACAGACTGGTAATCACATTTGTTAATAGCCAAGCTGTAGCCTTTTCTGACGTAACGTGCGTGGGCTCAGAGTCGCCACAGATTAGACCTGTTTTACGCTGAATTTGGCTGATCCTTTCCGTCCTCCCACGCGCAATTGTCGGCGAAGAAAAGGAGCTGGCTGGTCGAGATATATCCAAACAGCTTCACGGATTGAATCAGGATTCTGGACTATACTGGGCTAGCTGCTCGAGACTCTGTGGATTGAACATCTTTCTGTAAACCGATAAATAAATAGATGTCGACTATTTTTGGTGCATATGATGCAAATAAAATAGATTAAGTTGTAAGAATGGATATGTTTTTTTTTCTCTCTATTTGGTAGCACTAGAGTAAAGAGCGATAAAGGTAGGTTGAGAAACAAAGGTTGGAAGTAGCCCTACATGTTTCCAAATACTTAAAAATACGAGCCATTGTTAATATAATTTGTCTCAACATTGGCACAGTTTAGCACTTGTGACATTGTTTGTATGAGATCTGTTGCAACGCACCTACACTTTACTAGTTAATTATTAATTAGTAGTGGAGTTGATTAGAGGAGATATGGACTACTCTCTACAGTGAAAACATATGTGGCATCCTAGAATCCACATTCAGTCGAACTATTTTAACTTTGGTCAATGATATCTTCCTAAGTATATATTTAGACTATCCGCACGGGAAATGATACAAGTATATATTAATTCCATCTCAAAACATACTCCCTGGCGGCTACGCACGGCAATAACAAAATACAACACATTGCTAATCACATGTGTTAATTGAGTGGATAAGACGATGTGCAATCAGGCAGTAAGACGTAGCCTTTCCGGACGTAACGTGCCTAATTAGCGAACCCTAACTCTGTGGGATGTACGAATTAATGAATGGGCCGAATACATTCATGTTTCTACGAAAGGGCCGCGTCAGGCTAGGTCAATGATGCGTGCGTGCATGTTTGTGGATGTTCTTTTCTTTCATAGGTAGATGCCTTTTTCGGTTTAACACGTACGTGCGGCACGCATCCAGAACTCCGTACGTTGTTCTTGATTTTGTGAGAAGATTCAAAAAGGAACGATGGAGAGGCGTACGCGCGCTATCAGCAATTGACTCCTTTTTTTTTTTTTTGCTTCCATTCCTGCTTTGCCCTTGGGAGAAAAGAAGTCTACGTTTTTCTGTGATGCTTCTCGATTTGGTTTGGAGTGTCACTACACCAGGAAGGAGCTATAGTAACACGTCTATATGCTACTACATATCAATAAAGGTGTTATTAGTCTTTGCAGTAACACAATTTTTAAGTGTTCTTATAGCCCATGTTACTAGCTAGGTTTGAAGTAACACGTGATAAGTGCTACTACATGTCTGAAAACATGTTACTACCTTGCAACACATATCTTATCTATAAGAACACATATTATGTGCTACAACAAACTACCCTGGTAACACAAATATGTGCTACAACAAGCTACCCCAGTAACACATTTTTGAAGTAATACTAACACCATTGTAATATGAGTAGCAACACACTTTCTTACACCAAAACATTTTGTGAAAACTTATTTTAATACATATAAATATATATACAGAGAGATCTAGAGAGAGGAAAAAGTAATGATTTTTTTGAAATGACAATTAATTAATTGCAGAATTATTTTCTTTCACAAGAATCACATATTGCACAAAATTATAACCATCACCAACATTGCATTCCACAGGGAAATATATACAATATGGTTCACATAATTTTATAACATACATAACAATCCATTTGAGAAAACAAGTCTTGGGAATAACAACACAAACTTTTCATCCTAGAATGACATAATGATATCTATCTATTCTTCTCAAAATCTTTGCCCGATGATCTATCCATGAGGTGAAACAAGTATGAGATTTCAACCATTAATCTTCCGAACCTGCATGTGGCAAACATTACTGAGCTTTAAGGATACATGAAAAAGTATATATGTAGTATTATATGGACCAAGGTTGAAATATCATACACATATTGAAGGCCAAGCAATCGGCATTCCTTTAGCATGGGCATCATCAATTGACTTGCAACAGTCCAGTGGTCGTACAAGCGCCTCAGTTTTACGCAAAGAGAGATTGATTCTTACTTTCCAAAATTGGTTGTCTAGCTCAACACCACCTACTTTTGTAGATGGATTGCAGCTCAACAAACTAGCATAGACCACCTGGTCTTTGTTTGGATATTTTGCACTCAAGAGTAATACTGTTGAACCAACCAATATTTATCACTTATTTGCAATAACTAGCATATAAGCAAATTAGCTGTAACATGAATCCAAACGTAGTGTTTTTTACCTCCGTTGGTGAAGGTCGTGTCTTCTTTGAAGGCACACGATGTGGAGTCTTGTTTCGAATCACTTGATCTTGTATGTTGTTCATGCAATTTTGGAACTTTTCCTGCTATTGTTTAGTTACTTACAGTGAAATACAGTAAAATTTATTACATGCTATCAGTATAGATACTAAAAAATCACACAACAATTTTTCTACTAAAAATATGTATATAAGATGCCATTATTTGGCTATCTTAAAACAATTTCTTTATACACATCGAACTGAAAAGTAGGGAATAGGTTAATTAGTTACTGAAAAAAGAGCAGGTTTGAAGGAAGCATTTTTTAGACTATGAAATATCCTTATTTATTCATAAAGGTAAGCTTGTATTCTAAAAGATTCCAAACCTTCCATTATATAGCTATAACACAGTAGAAATAATTATAATTGAATTAAAGAAAATTGATTTATTAAATTTGGATGCATGCAACTCATTATATATGAGGTGTGCCATAAATTTTATTGTTGGTTCTTTAATTCCTTAATCCTCAAACAACCTAGTTAAAATGATATATCTTACTAGTACTGTAGAAAGTGATATATCTTACTATTTTCTTGCAAGTGCATCACATCAAATCATTTATCAAAACATTTACCTCTTGCTGTGGAAAAGAACGTGTAGACCATTGCGATGACGGTGCTTCATGACATTGTAATAGTTGTTGATTTGCATAGTTGTCGTGCCCAAAAACCCCCATTCTCCAATCCTTTAAGTTAAGTGGACAATAAACCCCATTTCTTGCTACCGTGCCCAAAAATTTCCCTAAAAGTCCACCTTCTGCTCCAATGGGTTGTCCAAGCTTAGCATTTAACTACTATTCGATTTCCTACTGGTAGGTCCCAAATATGTGTTAAAGTAGTTCTTCCACGCTTTTTCTCTGTTGCATTCTCACCTGTAAATTAAAGAAGAACAGTAATAGTTGATCCAAGGATTTCCATATATCAATCTTGCTGCTCGACATGTACCTCATTACCTTCCAATTCCTGTGACTCAAGAACTTCTTCAACTTGGTCCATGAAATGCTCACTGATATCACCATCTCCGTTGCTATAATGAGCACTGCTTTGTACTACATTCAACCTTTTCTTTCTTGCCATTTCACCTGGAAATTGTTGTGGAGTTTCTGAAATGAGCTACTCGGCAGCTACGAGCAAAGTATGCAAGAGTTCATCGCGAGTTAGATCCACTCCTTCAATTAACATTACGAAAAAGAAGTAATAAACAAGTGAGAAATTAAAGCCACAAAACGCGAACAAAAAATCTGCAGCGTGATTTCAGGCGGCACGTACACGACGACTATGTGCATACTGAAATGGGCCCTTAAGCTAGGAAAATTGCCAGAGAAATCTACGAAGCTGGAGATTACTAATACTTGAACGCAAGATCTTATAAGAAACAAAAGCCAGCAATTTCATTATGTCCGTGGTGACATGGGAAAAGGTAAAAAATGAGGGGCAAAACAGATTACAGGCAGCAAAAGACTAGCCACCAACACAAACATATACCACTGTATCAGGATTAATAAACTCAAGCTGTCATTCTACACTGCATCTGTTGTCTAGGCTCTATTTAGGATACAATAATAATAATAATAATAATAATAATAATAATAATAATAATAATAATAATAATAACACAGTGCATGAAGAACACAATAAAATTCTTGGAAAATGGTTTTACTACTGTATCAGGTGTGCAGGTATCAAGTGAGTAAACTCAGGTGGCAGGTGCCTTGGCAATACTTCCAAATGCAGTCAGCTAATAGTCTAGCTAACATCATTTGGGTGAATACATGTGGTTTGAAATATCTGCATCTTTTCCCTCCACAAAAACGTGTACTATGTAGATACCTGTTTGATCAACCCACTAGTTATGGAGACCCAAACTACCAGAACTTATTTGAGATAACGAACGGAAAAAAGACATCAAAACTAGAGAGCATTTCTGAGGACAAAAATATACTATCTTGTTTGCTCTCTGCAATTTGAACCATAAGCCGATCAGTATGTTCAAGTTCAAATCGCCTGAGTGTAACATAAAATGGACAGTAGCAAATTGTTGAGCCAAGAAAATTGAACAGGTATTATGAGGCTAATGGAATCAGCAAATGCGGAACACATGTACTACCTCTGAAACATCGAGGAGAACCATCCTTTCCCTTTTTGGCCAGTTCCAGCATTTTCCTTTCCGTCTTCCTCTTGCTCCTCACCGTCGCTGCTCAGGAACAAAAAAGATGGGAAGGCAGTTCGTGACTTGTGAGGACTGAGGGGTGAGGAGTGGGGACTTAGGAATTGTGACCAGGTGATATATACGAGGAGCCACCAATGAGTTATGGCGCATGGAAAGTTGAACTGAGAGATTTGCCTGAGATTATTGGAGGGAAGATTTTACATTAGCGGGAAGTATGTGGAGGGAGATTTGTGTGTGAAACATTTCAGGCCATGCATAAAACAACATTATTTTTAAATGATTTTTATATTTGATCGCTCCATGGAAAAAATATAAGGCTTTTTTAAAGTATATTTAGCAAAAAATAGAGCGTACATATTTTCCAAAACTCTAATGCTTTTTAAATGATTTTAATATTTGATCGCTCCGTGGAAAAAAATATAATTACGGACTCGGCTCTAGATTTTCACTTGTTTTAATTCGATTGTTCATTATACACTTAGTCACATCACTTTAAATTGTAATTAAATTTAGGAAACTATATTTTTGAAGATACCTGCTTATCATGACGTTATCAAATTTCCTGCAGCAAGTTGTTACAAGAGGTACGAACAAAATTTTATTCATGTTGTAGACCCAGGTTTTCTTATTAGGGTTCGGCATGCAAGTAGATGAGGATTTATTTAGTAGAAAACAGCATGACTTCCCCTCTAATGTTTTCATCGCAGCATACCCATTAGGCAAATAAAGTCCAAGAAACATAGAGATGCAAAAAGAATCACTCCTACACTACTCTGGGACTACGTGCCCAGCGACGCTCGAGAACTCACTCTCGAGACTGCCCAAATTTTTCGCGTTTGGGACCACGCTCAGGGCTCATCCTGAGTACGCCCAGGACTTCGTTCCTGAGTACGCCCGAAACTTACGCGTTCGGGAGCGCCACGGACCACTCGTCCGGGAAATCTCATATGCAGAAGTGAGAAAAGTAAATTTTATTTTGGTTCATCTGCCATCATGAATAGTCATAATATTTCCTTTCTTTGATGATCTCTACTAAATTTTGTGATGGCGGATGCGTTCATTTAGCTGCAAGAGCGAAAAGATAAGGGTCTCAGAGTTTTAGTTCACTTCTAAACCATTATAACTACTCATATTTACCTTAGTTTGCCCTATGTCGCTATGGTTGAGACAATAGAATAGCAATCATGTATTTGGCTGAAATGCAATAATTTAAATGTAGAATATCTAATTGCAGCAAAATTAAATGTTAAGCTCATAATTAAAAATTATATTGCTTACCAACTACCATTAGAGTTTTGTAGACTAACACTGTTACCGATGAAAAGAACTAGTACCATAATTTAGATCGTCATAACTATTATTATCACCGTTCCCATCCTCGCTACCCATTCTAGCTCTAAAATTAGGTGGTGGTCTAAAAGTAACGATGCCGAGCCTAGAGCTAACTAAATACAAAATTATGTAAAGATGAGAAGTATTAAAGAATACATATTTGCCATATAGCAAGGACAACATCCTTAAGTCAAAAACCGTCTCTAATTATTTGCGTGGCCCTCGAACCATTGCTCTAACGGATGTTTATAACGTTGGGGTAGCCAATATTCAGTTGCATAGTTCCTAAACACTTGCAGTTAATTTATTTATTTTTGGCAATTCGCTAAAGCAAGATTATTACAATACATGCTCATGAGTGTTCTTAATTTAGCAAACTACTTTTTCACAATTCTACTTAACCTTTCTATTTTCCCCTTCCGCCCCTGCTCTTCTCTTTCTGGAACCGCCGGCCGACTCTTCCTCTTCCGCCCGGCCTTTATTGCTCGCCGCTCCACCGACGCCTCAACTCCCCTCTGCCCCGACCTTTATCTCTTCGCCGCTTTGCCGACGCCTCGGTTCCTGTCTCCCTGCCTCCCTTCTCTTATTTCCTCGCCCGCTCCGCCGACGCCTCCATTCCTCCTCCCCGCCTCTAATTAAGCTCTAGTTTTCACCAATACCGATTCGTGATATTTTATACTTTTAACATGATTAGTATAATGCTAGCAAGTAGTTTAATCTGTAATCTATCACTTGAATTAAACATTTACGAAGACAAATTTTTATTATACACACGCTTCCCTAAAAAAATGCATTCGTGCACTTTCCCTCAAAAAAGCACTATTAGGGAAAAAAGGGTTCCCGCTAGAATGAAAATTTTCGCTCCAACACTCCTAAAATCAATAGCCTTTAGTCTTTACTCACCAAACTCCTCGTTCCCTGCTTCTCTAATCATTACTCAGATCGCCGACGCCTCCTTATCTTTCTCCCCCGTTTCCCCTTCTCCCGACTCTCCTCCTCCCGATTTCCCTTCAACCTGGTGCCTCTTCTCGGCTCCTCCGTGCTGCATCATCTCGGCTCCCCCTCACGTGTCTTCCCCTCGCGCTACTGGTACCAGCCGCGACGCGCCGCCGCGCCGGCCCCTACCTACCGCACCGCTCGGCTCCTCCTCCCCTCGCGCCGTCTGCCCCGTCGGTGCCGCGCCGCCGCGCCTCCCGATTTGGCTTCCTGTCCCCGGATCTCAGCTTCCTACCTTCGGCTCTCCCTCTCTCTCTTCTACTACTCTCCTTGCCGTCCACCGCCGCACGGTAAGCTGCAGCCAGATCCATGGCCTAGAGCCCGGATCTGGTGTCTTTTCTCCAAATCCAACCCCGATCTACTGGTTTTGGCTTGTTATTTTTGGTTTGCTCAAGGTGCTAGGCTGGGAGGCGAGTTGCCCCGGCTAGCCACGGCCAGCTAGCCGCTGCCCGTACGCCGGGGGAGTACCCGGTGGTAGCTAGAGGTGTGGCTCGGCCGGTGGTAGCACGCAGCCGCCGCCCTCTTCGGTAAGCCCCTTTTCTCTTCTTCTACCTCTGGTGGTATGCTTTGGGTTGGTCCATGGTGCTCTACTGAGGCTTGATTACTTATTGTCTCTAGTTCAGTATTGACTATAATGGCTGAATGTAATATACTGCCGGGAGTCTTGTGTGGTTTACCTTCACTAGTGGTTGATGGCTGGTTGTGAGAAGGGATTAAGGTTGGCTTGTGGCTGTCGCCTTCTTGTGGTGGGGGTGGTCGCTTGGTGATGCTTCCCTCCTAGGGTTGACAGGTTCGGCTTGCGGTTTTGCTCCTGGTTGACTCGTCCCGATGCTGGTCTGGTGGTCTCCTCCTCTTGCCGTCGCTGTCGCCGTCGCCTTGATCCTGATCGGCTCGCCTGGCCTTCGTCTTGCGGTCTGGGTCTACTCGGCTGGTGGGGTTTCTCTGTGGCTTGGAATGGATGGGGAAAGGGGAAAAGAATGCGGTGTTGTGCTCAGGACTGACTTCTCTCTTTTTCTCTGGTTGGCTGTGCCGTCGGTCTGGCTGAGATATTTTCGGGAGTGGCTGTGCTGCAATGTATGGGGCCGTGCTGACCTTTTGGTTGCGGTGTAGACATGAAAATTGATATTTTGGCAACTGGTTTTATATTGGATGTTCTCTATATCAAATCAGGTTTGTTTGTGTCGAGTGATGAGCCTACGGTCTTGAGAGGTGTCGATTGGCCCCCGGACAGTCAGGTATCTCCGTGAACGGATTACCCCGCCCGAATTTAACTCCTAGGGCTCTGACGGCAACGCTCTTCTTTGCTTCGCTTATTTTGATTCGTTCTTTTGTTCGGTCTTTTTCGGCATTATACTCACTGATTCGCTCACAAGGAAACATCGACGTGGTGACAATTTGACGACCGACTCTAATGTATGCAATGGTCTATAATTGTAATTGGGCTTTCTTTTAATATTGATGTATAGATGATACTAAGGTTTTCTAAATGTAATTTATATTCTCCGTTGATTCGGATGTAACTGAATATGTATGAGATGGACTTGGTGTAAATTAATTCCCGAACTTCCTAACCAAATATTATTGTATTACAATTGCTTCATTTTTGAGATAGTTATTTGGTTAAGGCACAAAATTGTATATTTGTTGTAATTCGTAAGGTGGCTATTATGTAATACAATTGGTAATATTTTTATTAGACTTGATATGCGTTCTAATCGTCGATCAATGGATTTTATTGATTTTATCCCACACGGATTGTAATTTAATGACTAATGTACTACGGATTGTTATATATAATTTAATTGAGTTGCAAGTTTTTACCTTTCGTGCAATCACATTTTATCTCACTCTAGTCTATACCAATTGGTCTTCGCCCTGGTCGATGGAGTTGCGGTATTAACGTAGTTATTCATCGTTCGTTGGTTTCAATCTATATTGACATATAAAAGTTTAAATTCCCCCGTATTTTAGTTCATTAGTTATGTATAATTAATCCTGCTAACATCGTAATTCATCACTTATGGTTAATTAATGACGTGGGTCGTTACATATAATGTCTAATTATTTTGGACTATACAAATCTGGATTATTTTGTATGAACAACATGTTAGCACTTTTTGTCATAATTAAATTTTCAACTTTACAAATCTGCCTTGTGGTTCCACGACCTGAAAGCAGATTTTCTAACATGAAAAATAGCAGCGAGGTTCCACATATTTACCTTAAACTGCAATTTTAAGGTTCCAAACCAAAAACTGCTGTTGTGGCTACAGACCAAACAGAGAGAGATGGTAGTGGAGAGTGATGAAGATAAGTGTAATGGCCTGGGTTCTCCCCATGGCTTGCTTGTATATATACATACACATGAGGAGTGCTTTTACAGTTATACCCTTACATCTGGTTAGCCCTCCGGGGGCAGTTATGTCATTACGCATGGCCTATTCTGGGCCTTATAATCTCCTACCAGGCCTGCTAGGTTTAGGCGGGGGCCATCCCTACGACAACTGCAATTTTCTGTTATGAGGGACAGTTAGTGTAAATTTAAGGACTTCTACCTTTGCCCTTCCAATTTCTTTTAAAAAAAGATCAATATCTTCAATCTAGTAGTGGTGTTGTTTGTACAAATCTATCAATGTTGAACAAGATTATCCCTACAGTAGAGAGTAACACATGTCTGTAACACATATATTGTATGTTACCAGATGGCTTTGTAACACATGTTTATGTTGCGGTACTATATGCTTGTAACACGTTTATTGATCATACTGAGTATGTGTTACAGGGTCTCCTGGGGACACAAAGTATGTGTTGCTGAGTTTTTTTGCCTGTAACACAATTTGTATTATGTTGCAGGCAAGTGTTACCATAACAATGTTCTGTTGCAGTGTGTGTCCTCATACAAGAGGACAAAGTGATAGATTATGCTTCTTAACTGCTTAAGAAGTACGAACTCTACTATCCTACTTGATCTAGAGCTAGGGGCAGTGGTCTTTGCCCTCAAGTTTTGGCGCCATTACCTCTATGGAGAGGAGTGCGACATCTTCACCGACTGTGGGAGCTAGAAGTATTTCCTCACTCAGAAAGAATTGAATTTGAAACAACACTGTAGGTTAGAGCAAATCAATGACTACGACCTCACTACTCATTATTATCCAGGCAAGGCTATTGTGGTGGCTGAAGCCCTCAGCAAAAAGCAAAGTGATGGAATTCATATTCCCACATCAGTCCAAGAGGAGCTTGAGGACATCCAAACCATACTTTGTGTTGCTTTCTCAGCACTGTCCTTGGAGAAATCGGAGACTCCATCCTCTCTGTTTGATGCTTTGCTAGAGGCCCGAGCCTTAGGTTCGGAGATTCGACACTCTTGTGCAAAGGTCATTTGGACTAAACCGCATGGACTAGACGGCGAGTCTAAGATGTTCAAGGACCTTCAACGGCAATTGTGGTGGCCGAGAAAGAAGGACATAGCTAAGTTGTGTCTCAGTGTGTAGAGTGCCAGCAAGTGAAAGCAGAGCACCGCAATCCTGCTAGTCTTTTGCGGTCATTAGAGTTTTCCCAGTGCAAATGCTTAGGAAATAGCAAATAAAGTCCAAAAAATTTTAGCAAAGTTCATAGAAATTCCAAAATATATTTTAGGCTTAGAAAAGAATATTTCCGTCTTACAGTTAGACTTTAAATCTTTTTCAAAAATACTTTTATGTTTTGAAATTTATTTTAAAATCCAGAAAATTCACAGAAAAACCATATAAAAGGTAAATACTTTAAAATAATTAATTTGAAATAGAATTTTTACAAAACTTAAAATATCCTTTATTTATTAATATTTTTATTTTATTAAGTTACTTTTAAGAAAAGTCTTTTTCAAACAATTGAAAACATGCAAATAAAATCTTCAAAATTTCATGCAAACCAAATAACACTTGTTTTCATTTTAAATTAAATTAATTTCAATAATTTTGAAATAAACAACTAGGTTGTGACAACTATTAAATATATACTTAGTATTAGTATGACATGTGGGCGCAACATGATTAAGAATTTCTAATTACCCCTTGTTTGAATCCCACTGGACCCACCTGCCAACCTCTCTCATTTACCTGAGTTAAAATAATTAGAAAATAAATTAAAACCCAATGGACCCCACCTATCAGCCACACAATGTTTTCCTTAAGAAAAATGATTTCAAAAGAAAAGGAAATTCCAACGACCCCACCTATCGAAATTTTTTGAATTTCTAGAATTTCATCTTGGTTCAAACTTTGATAGACTATAACTTTTTCATTTCAAACCCAAATCCAGTAATCTAGTATACCTTTCCAACAGCACCAAAATCACAATTTTTGGAGTTTATTTAATTTTATTTGAATGTTGTGTACAGGCTTTTGCGTGTATAGATAAGCACGTTCTAACCAACTTTGTGGAGGGAAGCCATGGATATGGGGTAAATGGAGAGGGCATGGGGAGGGGATCTTGTCATGCAATCAGTCAGGGCTTAAGTAGCAAGATAACACCATTCTTCTTTGTTTCTCGTGGTCATGGCTAAGAACTCATAGAATAGCATGCGGTAGTGGCTTGTGATCGATGCTACCTTCAACTTGGGGAAGGTATCGGTTGGAGGTGACGACTTGCTAGGCAAGTGACGCAAAACAGTAGGCAACGCAGTCGAATCCTGTGGGCGACAATGTGAGGTGGAAGATGATGCTTGCGCACGCCTAACTTGTTAGGGCCTGTTTGGAACAGAGGAATTTCACAGGAATTTTGCAGGAAACAGTTCAATTCCCGCAGGAATCGGGAAAAATTCCCGCATTCCAAACAGGGCCTTAGTGGTTGTGGTAGGGCGGCCAAAGACGAGGCGCACAAGTAGGAATACACCAACAATGAGGAGGAAGCGAAAATCAGGCAGGAGGGATGCGTCTCTGGTCGAAGGAAGCCGTGCAGGTGGGATTTGGGCCGAAACATTACTGGACCTAGCCAGTGGTAGAGAAGTCGACCTAACAACAAGAACTGGATGTTTTTTATTTTTTGATTTGTTTCCTTTCTAGAAATCGAGTTTGAATTTTCAAAATTATCAAATCGATTCCAAAAATTATGAAAAAGTTTTGGGGTGGCTCCTTAGATTTATAGAACTCAGATAAATTATTAGAAGATTCATATCAAGTTTTAATTCATTACAGAAATTCTTTTTCAAAAGCTGGAAATTAAGAAAATTTATATTCTTTTAATGAAATTTTTTTTGAAAACGCAAGAAAAAGCAGAAATGATTATTTCAAAAAAAATTTAATAAAATTTGAATTTTTTGGATGTATATAGGCTCGATAATTGCTTAGGGTAAAAGAAAAGATTTTTATGTTAGGGTGCGTAGAGGTAAGCAAATCCTCTACAGGAATTGCAGAGGGAACTATTTCTGCAACACCATGAGTCTTCTACTATAGACACTGTAGCGCACCGTTGTAGGTACAACAACTATTTTTTAGTTGGTGTGTGCTGCTGTAGGGCTCCACCTTAGTGACCGATCGGTAGCACTTGATCTGAGCCCTTGCTTTCTGATCCCCTAGTGGAGAAATGCCCTTAATGCATGTCACTATAGATCACCTTCATGTACATGTTCAATGCAGAGTATTAATGCAAATAATGCACAGAAAAATAGAGACAAGAGAGACAAATTTTTACGTGGAAAACCCTTGTGGGAAAAATTATGGACACTCAAAGGCAAATCACTATAATGAGAAGAGATTACAATGGAGCACTTGCTCTTCCCATGGGTTACTAGGGTACATATATAGTGTGAGAGAAAAGAATCCCACACGTAGAGGAAACCGAATCAAAGTTAGTTGCTACAGATTGACACCACGTCTGATACAACCTATGCATGCACTTGCCATGTCACGTCTGGCATGAGGCGATGAAGTGTCCTACACGGACACAGTGCAAATTCAGATCAACTTTAACAAGCTCCACCTTGAGACGAATTCTCTCTAGTAGTTGAAGAATATGATAGACTCATCTAATAATATTATCATGTATAGCTTGAGCGCCGAAAATCCAAAGGACTAGTGAGCAATATCAACTAAGTCTGAGTATAGCTCAAACTTAGATGCAGGAATTGGCTTTGTCAACATGTCATCTAGATTATCGTGAGTACTTATCTTGCAAACTTTAATCACCTTGATTAATGACACTTCGAATATAGTGATACCTAATATCAATGTGCTTTTGTTCTCTCATGGAACATTTGATTTTTTTGTAAGGCAAATAGCACTCTGACTATTATAAAATGTTGTAGTGCAAGATGTACTTTCACAAATCTTAGTAAATAAACATCTTAGCCAAATTTCTTCTTTCCAAGCTTCAGAAATAGCCATATACTTAGCTTCTGTAGTAGACAGGGCAACAGTAGCTTGCAAACTTGCTTTTTAGCTAACGGCACACCCTCCAATAGTGAACACATAACAGTACCCTTCATCATCATACTTACCTCTTGTAGGGACCCAGATATTAATATCCGGATTCCTCTGTGATTCCACTGCACTATTCCCTGGATCAGTAGATAGTGCTCACAGTTACAGCAATGAATATCAAAATACATATCATGCGGAAGCGTAAATATAATAGTAGACTTACTTCATGGGCCGATTAGGCCGAAATCAATAAATTGCAGCAGCGGAAGAACGAAGCACACAGGTAGGACCTTCAGTACATGCCCACAAGCAGCCAACTGGAGGTTCGCGACCTAGCCCTTGACCATCTTTATCTTCTCTGCCGGCTTGTCCAATCTTGTTGCTGAGGCGAGGTGATTCGATTCCTGATTCTGAATTTTGTCGCAAAAGCGAGCGTGAGCACTCCAACCCCGTGCTCCGTGAGCCAATACACAGAATGCAAATAAATAGTATCCATGGCTTAACAAAGGAGAGGCTCGGGTTATTTTAGTTGCTAAAAATCGCTTTTGGTAGCAATATTATTTAATCATAGTATTATTGTTACTACCTAAAACTCCACACGGCGATTGCCATAATTGACTTAATCCACCAAAGACACACTTACTTTACTGATTGTTGTCTAAAACTCCAAACAGCGAGTATCATCATTTATTTAATCCACCGAATATACTCTTTCTATACTGAGTGCTGTCTAAAACTCCCAACAGCGAATATCATCAATTATACAATCCTCCAATCAATTGCCACCTAAATCCCCAAACAACGAGTATCATAATTTATATAATCCACCGATCAATTGCTGTCTAAAACTTCGAATAGCCTGTGACATCATTTAATTATGAATCCACCAATATCCTTTATATTCTGAATTTCTAATAATCCATTCTTGTAATTGCTAATCATCAACTCTTCCCTTCTAAATTTTAATGATTCTCTAGCATAATTACTTTCAAATCCACCGATATTATTTGTATCAGAAATTTTCTAACAATCCAATCATTTCAGTTATTGATCCAAAACCTTAAATTGATCTTCTAGTAATCAATCTTATTTTCTACTATCTGCCTCTGGTTAATTCGCTAGTATACATCCACCAAAAATATCATTGATTAAGATTGTAATCTAGCAATTACCTTTACCCTCCTAAAACTCCAAAAATCATTTAAATCATCTATCTAGCCTATATATTCATTTAGACTCCACCAAATTATTTCTCCCAAATTCCACACTATCATTTCATTTTTATGATCGACACGAGTCCGCCAATATATTTATGTTTTTACCACAACTTCCATCTCTAATACTTCCGACTCTATTTATTTTCTCATATATTTTATTTTGTGAGAAGAGAAAACATTTTACATTTGAAATATGATACATAAAAATTTCATGAGACCTAGCAATTTTGAACAAAAGCATAATGTTCAAGAAAATGCAATAATAATAGCGATCCAGATTCCATCCACCGTTACATAGCATCCGCACCATATAGCATCTTTCAGCGTTATAGCCGCTTAACTTACCACTGGGATGACACCCAGGACAACTCAAATCAGGGCTTTCCGCTGCCCTTCCACTTTTCCATTCCCACCCTCAAAGTTTTTGAAATAGAACTATATCTGGTTAAGTTCCCATGTCCGCCCTTGACCGTGGGCACGGCTATTCGAATAGTTTTGACTCTGCAGAGTTTGTACACTTTCACCACAAGAGACAATCAACTCGTTGCCCCACACGATTCCTTAGTCATGTGGTTGAGCAGACCATCACAGTGACTTTTCAAAGTATCTAGTCCCTTTTCTCATCTCACCTTATGGGCTTCTCCCACTTGCGGTGGGTCCCATATATGTGCGGGATGTTTCCCCACAATTACTACCGCAGACGGGCTTCTCAACTCCCCGCAACGAATAGAACAGCTAGGGAAACTTCACCCTACCTGATGTCCCTTAGGGCCCCCGTGCCCGTGCATAACCACTTCTATCCACTACCAGTGAGATGAGTCCGAGGATTTCGATAAATTTACTTAGCCAAGTTGTATTTTACAGACTTGCGGTTGTACTGTTTTACACAGGAGGTCATGACAAGATTCAGTCCTTATTAGTATCTGGGCGGTCTACCACTAACCCACTTTGTGCATCCACTGCACCACATTCACACCCTCGAACCATCCGCCCAGATATATAAGCAAGTTGGGGTTTTTCGGAACATAAAGTAATCATACCTATACATCAGCTAAGCCATCCTTTAGTGTGTGTGTGTCTGTGTGTATATATATATGTTTTAATCGTACATGAGGATTTATATGTTATTTTGTTACTTTTTACTATCCTGAAATTTATTGAAGATAAGTTTGGAATTGCAAGCCTCCTTTATCATTTTGCAATTAATCCCTCGTTTCCATCACATTTTATCACCTTGCTCACTTGAGAAAATCCTAGATAAAAATTCAAGATTTGGAAATAAAGTGAGGGGATACAGAGATATACCTATACATCAGCTAAGCCATCCTTTAGTTGGGCCCATACGTCAGAAGAGTGAGGCACACAGAAAGGAATGACTTTCGGCTGAACTGAGAAGAAGGAAACAGGGGAAACAAGAGAATGGAGGCGGCGGCAGAGCCGTGCGGCGTCGCCTGCGGGGAGCTACCGGAGAGGCGCCAGAGACCCGCAAAACGGGTTGCTCATTGCTCGGGGAAGCCAGTGGTGGTGGAACGGTGGCCGGAGCGGCAGCGAGGCGGGTGGGAAGGAGGCGCCGGCGGCCGGGGAGGAGAGGGAAGGGGGCAGTGGGCGCATGAGCACCGGCGAGGTCCCCGGAACCTACCTGAGTGGGCTGGGCGACCGGAGGGGCCGGTGGCGAGCTGGCAACGGAGCTCCATGGCGGCGCGGGCATGCGCACGGCGCCGGCGACGCACGGGCAGCGGTATCTTCGGCCGGTGGTTGGGATGGCGTTGGGACGCCGAGGTGGTGCTCCCATCCCAAGGAATCGAGAAGGGATCCGCCGGGCAGGGAGCGGCGCGCTGGCAGCGGTATTTGGCCAGCGGTGGGAAAGGAGTTGATTCCGGCGAGCACGGCGGTTCTTGGGGCAATTCCTTGCAGTGGAAGGATGAGGGAGGGTAGAGGCGCGAATTGGCACGGTGCAATTGGCCGGAGCTCGCTGGAGCGGCCGGGGTGGCGTGGAGGCGTAGGCGGCGGCGTCGCCCGTGCGCGGGAGAAGACAGAGGGGGAAAGGGAAAGAGCCAGGGGAGCAATGGGGGGGGGGGGGGGCGGCGGGGTTCTTATAGTCGGGGAGGGGTTGCTCCAGGGGCACTGTGGCCGACGACCCGGGGATGGGAAATGGTGGGGGCGGCGGCATGGCTCCGCACGGCCGATGACGCGCGGCACAGTGTGCGGCGTGCGGGCGCAGGGGCAGAGCAGGGCATGGCGCGGGAGCGGTTGAGCGCAGGCACGAGGCGACGGGCGTGAGTGGACGGGGCAGGAAAAAGACGGGAGCAGGAGCGCGCGACCGGCGGGCGCGGGCGAGCATGGCTGACGCGAGCGAAGGAGTGGAAACAGGGGAAGGGAAAAGAAGGAAAGGAGAAGGGAAGAGAGAGGCCGGGGGCCAGCGGCAGGAGGGAAAAGAAGGAGAGAGGGAAGGGGTGCGGGGCCCACGCGGAAGAGAGTGGGGGAATAGGAGAAGTGAGAAAAGGATGGAAGGCTAGGCATACTTTAAAATTTGGGTTTTTAATTTTAATTTTAATTTACAGTTTAATTTATATTAGGGTTTACTGATTTTAGTGCTTGCATGGCATTTAAAATTTGAATCTTATTCTGCACTTCGATTATTATTATTTAGAGACTTAAGTTGGGAATATTCTTTTTGCCATTTTTCTTTTACCTAGGTAATTTGAAATTCAACTTCTTATTGTCATTATACTTAACTTTAACTTGTGTGTAGATGCTTAGATTTTTCCATTTCTCTTATTACACCTTAATTGTTTTTTTTTTAAAAAATTGGATATTATTTCTCAACATATTACTTTGTCTACCATAAAAATCCAGAAACTTCAAATAAATGTTCAAAAGGAATTTTGAACACCAGCAAAATGCAAGAAAAATTTTAAAAATTCCATATTTTTGAATCCTCGAAATTTAGGATGTTACACCTCTGTAGCTCCAAGGTCTGCAACAACTTCCTTAAAAGTTGTTAGGTGGTTCAACAATGAGTCATCATTCTCCATCTTGTGGGAATAAAGCTTCTGCTTCAGATGCATCTTGCTGGTCAAATCCTTGGTCATGCAAATCGGCTCTAGCTTTAACCATAATGCGGCAACGGATGTCTCCTTCCTAACGTCCTATAAAATATTATTTGATAGATGAAGATGAGTTTGAAATAAGACCTTACGATCTTTACATTGCTTCTCATCAGCGGACAGTGTGGCTAGCATCTTGTCGATCCCTAGAAGAGCATCATCCAAATCAAGCTATGGTAAAATAGCTTGCATCTTGACTTGCCATAGAGAACCTCATGTCGCGATCCAATAACGGAAGATCATACTTCAGAGTCACCAAATTTTGCTAGTACCATTTTGTGTACCTAGCAAAATTCTCACAAGGGAAAGTTCCTAGTACAACCTCAGGTGAATTTAGCAATTTCTGTCAGAACTAACACCAAAAAAATGCCTCTAGAGTCTGGACGCCTTTTTCTTTTGGCCTTGGTTTTCGTTTACTTTTTATTGCTTCTGATTGCTTTGCGTTTTGCTGGCTTTTGCTTTGGTCTTGCTTTACCTTTCACACGGTGGCGATCGCTTTTGCTCGGCCCACCTGGTGCCGTGCTATCTCCTGGTTGCTTTTCTTCAGCGTCGCTTGGATCGAGGCAGCAAAAGACGGCTTGCGCCTTTTACCGAATGAGTTCTCCTGACCGAAGGAGACACACTACTACTGAAACGATGGCGCTCACATGCCGTGGACGATGTGCGGAACGAGGTGAGCTGCACGCCTCGTGAGGAGACGAGGACAAAGACACATTGTGCAACTGAGCTTCGGAGACGGCGACATCTAATGCGGTTTAGACTCGGCGACGATGATTTTTTTCTTGATCTCTCATACCCTAATCTCCTGTGCTCTAATACCACTTGTTGCAAATAATACACAGAAAAATAGAGACAAGAGATATGAATGTTTACATGGAAAACCCTTGGGAAAAAAAACCACAGGCGCTTAAAGGAAAATCACAATAATGAGGAGAGATTACAATGGAGCGCTTGCTCTTTCTATGGGTTACTAGGGTACATATATAGTGTGAGGGAAAATAGTCCCATAGGGAGAGAAAACTGATCAGAGTCAGTTGCTACAAATTAACACCATGTCTGATACAACTTGCGCATGCACTTGTCATGCTACGTCTAGCATGAGACGATGTAGATCATCTACATGTACATCTTCAATGTTGAGGATCTATTTCCTACACAGAGGGACCCCCAAAGAACCAGAGTAGCTCCTTGGCATATACCACGGCTACAGTTGTGAATAATGAAGGAAAAAAGACACATCGATGGTGCTTGGCTTGGTGTCATTGAGTCAAATTATATCCTAGTTTGTTTATAAAATTATTGCTTGTGAAAAATTTAAGTTTGTTTTTGAATTTCAAAAGTGCTTCTTCAAACGTTTTACTTGGTTCTCAAATTTCAAATTTCAAAAAGGTTTCTTTTGGGCCAAGCAAAGTTCCTCATAGCCTTAGTCCAACTCACCTAGGCCTCGCCCAGCCTACGAAGCCTCTTGCCCCGCCCAGTGCTGGCCACTCACGCCCGGCGCACGTGCACTCCATGCCGTGCACATCCCTATGCGTGTCAACCTACCTCTATCACGGTCACATCTCCTGCTGCCCCACGACTAGGGATGGCAATTGTGCCCGTTTACCCGTGTACCCGTGGGTAAATACCCTAATGGAGCCGGGTATGGGATACATTTTCTACCCACGGGTATGAAAATGGGGAGAATTATCTGCCCATCGGGTAAACGGGTACGGGTATGGGTAAGCTCTACCCGTACCCGTCTTACCCGTTTACCCGCCAACTAACAAACCCTAACCGGCTAACCCTAACTCAGTCTCCCGGTCTCCCCAGCCGATTTACTCCCCAATCCCCATCCGCCGCCACCCGTTCACTCTCCGCCCGCACCCCCACCCGCCGAGCCGTTCCCCAGTTCCCACTTCCCCCCCCGCAGTCCCGCACGGCCGCACCCGTCTCCTATTCTCCGCCGCCCCCACCCGCCGAGCCGCCGCCCCCACCCGCCGAGCCGCCGTCGTCCGATCTGCCGCCGCCCCCATCCGCCGAGCCGTCCCCCCCGATCTACCGCCTCCCCCACTCGCCGTCGTCCTCCGATTTGCCGCCGCCCCCACCCGCCGAGCCGCCGTCGTCTGATCTGCCGCCGCCCCCACCCGCCGAGCCGCCGCCCCCGATCTGCCGCCTCCCCCACTCGCTGCCGTCGTCCGATTTGTCGCCGCCCCCACCCGCCGAGCCGCCGTCGTCCGATCTGCCGCCGCCCCCACCCGCCGAGCCGCCGCCCCCTGATCTGCCGCCTCCCCCACTCGCCGCCGTCCTCCGATTTGCCGCCGCCCCCACCTGCCGAGCCGCCGCCCCCACCCGCCGAGCCGCCGTCCTCCGATCTGCTGAGGCGTGAGAAGAGCTCCTTCTTGGAGGCAGGTGAGCCTTAGCCCTTAAGCTTCTCTCCATCGTATTCGTCGCAAACGCCTGCCACTCGTCTGCCGTATCACCGGCCTTCAAGGCCGCCGCCAACTCCGACGCCGTCTGGGACTGCTTCCTGCCGCCCGACCACGCCGCCATCCTCGCCCGCCCGACCACGCCGCCATCCTCGCCCGCGCCGACGAGCCCCTCCAGCCGTCTGCCGCCCCACCAAAGTGTTTTTGTCTGCGTGTGATGGACATGAGATCTTGGGTTTCTTACTGTTTGTTCCTTAATGTATCATCGATAAATCAATGTCTTCATATGCTGTTTGGAGTGAACCAAAGCTTGCTTGCCATTTAGGTTTGTGTGTTTGGTGAATGTTGGGTTGCTTACTGTTTGTTTGGAATGATGGACATGAGATCTTGGGTTGCTTACTGTTTGTTTGGAGTGAACAAATTAGTGAATAGCGAAATGGGGCAGTTGATGACGAAATGCTAATGGGGCAGTTGATGACGAAATGCTAATTGTTAGATCTAGAATAGCACATCAGTTCGGTTGTTTTTTATGTGAATTTGTGATGCATTGGTGATGTTTAAATGTGAATATGTGATGTACTCAGTTCGCGGGTAAACGGGTATACCCGCGGGCGACGGGTACCCGCGGGCGACGGGTATGGGCGGGGTTTTTTACCCGCGGGCGGGTATGGGTATGCCCGTGGGCGAAAATTAGGGTCGCGGGTACGGGTATGGGCGAGCACTACCCGTACCCGCCGCGCCCGATTGCCATCCCTACCCACGACAATGCATTGTTGTGCCACCAGTACCGCACCTCCCCCTCCCAAGCTAGTCCCCCCTAGCGCTGCTTTTGTTTACCCAGACCCCCCTCTCTCCCTCCGCGCACCACTGTGGTGACCCAGTCTCAGCGCTCACATGTGCCTGCTTCCCATTGCCCGAGCCAACTACACCCCTCCCCTTCTCGTGTAGCTCAGCACACCAGCCCACTCCTGTCCTGCACCGTGTGTCGGCCTGCCTCTCCTCAGTCGTCGCCCACGCCATCATGGCACTGTGTGGCTCTCCTCTTCCCCATGGCTATAAAAGCCATTAAGTGGCTTCGCTTCCTCTTCAATCGCACCTCCGTGCTTTCAACCTCCCCCGAGTACCACTCCTTCCCCTTTCTTCCTCCTCTCTGGGTGGACTGCCAACGCTAGTGCCTTTGGAGCTCCGTGACACTTTAGGCCAATTGTGTGTGTGTGAAGCACCACACGGACATCCCAAGGCCGCCCTGACCTTCACCTAGCTATTTCTCCTCTCAAGCAAGCTCGCACCGATGACTTGGTTATCATCGCCAGCTCCCTCTGCCACCGCTTGGTGCCCGTCAAGCCTTCCGATGATCCCCCTTGTGCCCGTAGATGCTCCACTAGGCTAGAATCGTGCCATGCTCTGGCCTTTGCCGTTGCCTAGCCCACTGCCGACTATCCCAGGGACCAAATTAGCCCATGCCACCCCATGTGGAGGTTCACGTGAGGGCCTAGAACCCATTTAGGCCATCGACACTAGCCACTGTCCCCACCTTGGTTGTCGGCGAGCCTTGTCATCCTTCAGCCAAGAAGGAACCCTATAGCATCACCATTAAAGAGTAAGCATGATTAATTAGTAAGTAATGACTGTGGTTAGTAAACGTTAATTCGTCTTTATCCCATGTGCCATCCCTTAATTAAAGAACCTTGTTCGACTAACAAGTGGGCCCCCTCCTGTTTTAAAATTCTTTCAAACTTGATTTTTAATTTTAGGCCACTGACATGTGGGCCCATCTACTGTACCTTTCACATGTGAAAAGTTTTCAAAAAATCCAAATTTTTTTTGATTATGTAGGAGTAGGAATATTCTATAGTTTCATATATTCTAAATGTGATCAATTTTGAACCACATCCAAAAAGCCAAAAGCCACAACACAAAAGAACCCACCTCATGGCTATCGATTGTGAATAATTGAAAAAAAGACACATGGGTGCTACTTGGCTTTGTGTGACTGAGTCAAATTATATCCTATTTGGGAAAATATCCAGTGCTTCTTCCTTTCGGTGGTACCTCGGTTCCTTTCACGTGTGAAAAGTTTTCAGAAAATAAAAAAATTGAATATGTAGGAGTGGGAATATTCTATAGTTTCAAATCTTCTAAATACGATCTAGTTTGATCTTAAAATTTTACATGGTCATAGAATATGTCCTACCTACATCTCGAAATAGTTTGAGAATTTTTGAAAACTTTTGTATGGAAAGGTAGCACCGGATATTTCCCCTCTACTATTCTCTTGAACAGCATATCAATGAGCTCATGACCAAATTTAGCTTCAGCTAAGTTTCTATACTTTGATCATGTACTATGCACTACAGCCGCGACAAGATTTTTTTAGATGAATATCTACGACCTCTGTCAGCTGGGACAGACAGCCTACCAGTACATAGTTTTGATACATCAGTTCCAACATGCAAAATAGAGTAACAAGCACCGCGAGATTATCTAAAACTAGAGTTCATCAGACTACTACAACTCGACAAAAAAGCAGTAGACTCAGCTTCAGCCTTCACCAAGCAGTAGAAAGCAAGCTGAATTCCTTGCACGCCAAATTGCCCAACATAAAGCCGCCATCCCCACACAAATACTGTGCTGGTTCTTTCTAATGAAACCCATGAGCCAACTTCCAAACATATGTTGCATGTCATGTTTGGAAACCATCCTGCAACTAGATAGAAGGATTTCTTTGACTTTCATCAAACTCACCAAAATTCTGAATCACCTGTCTTGTATTTCACAACAGAGAGGCTGTTGAAAATATAAGCACATGTAGGTTCAATTTATTCCATAAATTAATCATGACATCATGCACGCACAATAACAGAACCATCATAGGCATAAAAGATCTAGACATGTAAACCAGGAAACTGTACATGAACAGATCTAATACGGAGAACATTACTGTTACGTACCGATGGTTCTGTTCTGATCGGTTTGCCGATGTAGACGCCGCAGGCACGGTGAGGATGACACGAAGTCGATGACGATTCGCCGAAGCCGAACGACGAGGAAGACGAGCCAGAGCTACAGCGAGCAGTCGCGCAGAGCGCTTCCCAAAAACCTTATTCGCCCTCTCCCGGTGCAGGACTTCGAAGGCGACGGTTCCGGAGACCTGCTCTCCCGAACGACAGTGCACGCCGGCAGACGGGACGGAGTAGACTACGTGGGACGGCGCAGCACAATGGATGGAGGAGGCAAAACCCTAGATTGATTTTCGCATATTCTGTATGAAGGCGGCGGCTCCGTATTTATAGAAGACCAGGACGCGTGATCAAGACGCCTGCACGTTCTCCATAACTCGTAACCGAACCGGATTAGCAACCGTAACCGATCCGGATTCACCGCCACTCAAAACAGCAAAATAAAACTGCAAAAGGAAGCCGCGTCTGCGCAAGCACCTGGAGCGGATTTTGGCGGACCATTCACGCAGGTGCCGTGCGCCCGCGCCGCCCGCCCAGCCCGGCCCGGCCCGGCCCGGCGAGGCGAGCGAGCGCGCGCGTGTTATCCTCTAGTTCTCTCCCACACATGCCTCAAGTGGCTAGGAGTGCACCATCCCTTTTAAGGTGGTCTTCCTCTCCTAGAACTAGCAATATGGTACTAAAGGTCACATGCATGCCTCCTTTGCATGAGTGGGCCTTTGAGATTTAATAGGAATTATTCTTATTATATGGGCTTGGCCCACATATAATCCAACAATCCCCCACCAGATCTCAAAGTCCCACAGAGATTTGCCTGAATTCCAATGTACTGTTTATATATCAATATTTCGATGGAGACCGATTAAGGTTGAACATCCACCTAGAACTCCAAGCTACACTTACTCACAACTTGAACAATGGACTATGCCTTGAATTGCAAGTTTGGTGCAAGCAAGCTTCACTTAAAGACTTAACTGATACTAGGCCGCCAGTAGGCTACCCCTCGGTTGGAGCGTATAAGTCATACTCCTTGGTCTCTTCATGAGCTTAGTAGGAGATTACCCAAGATCTCCATAGACTGCGACTAACAGTCGGGCTCATATAGGTGTGTTCTTTCAAGAACGCTCTGCAGGATAGCGTCTTCACTTCTAAAAGCCAATGGAACACATTAAGACCTTAGTCAACCTGCCTTGCAGTTTCTGAGAGTATTGCATCTTCACATAGAGAGGGTTGAAATTACTCTCCTCCAGTTAACTAATGGCTTGTTTTTCCCAGATCCTAATTCACGGGATCTCCAATCACATAGGTTGGGTTACTACCATAGATAACTCACATGGGTCTCATACCCATCTCCTTCGATGCACTATCTATCACATTCCGTGATAGTCCCTTTGTAAAGGGATCTGCCAGGTTTTTATCTGTTTGGATGTAATCCAAGGTTATAACTCCGGAGTTTCTCAATTTCCTGACAGACTTCAATCGTCTCTTAACATGCCTAGACGATTTCATATTATCCTTAGAACTGTTCACTTTAGCGATAACGGTTTGATTATCACAGTTCATAAGGATAGCTGGCACTGGCTTTTCCACCGTAGGTAGATCCATCAATAGATCTCGTAGCCATTCTGCCTCAACAATAGCAGTGTCTAGTGCCGCAAGCTCTGCTTTCATGGTTGACCTCGTCAAAATGGTCTGTTTGCAAGACCTCCATGAAACAGCACCACCACCAATAGTGAAAACATATCCACTAGTGGCTTTGATCTCATCAGCATCAGAGATCCAGTTGGAATCACTGTAACCCTCCAGCACCGACGGGTACCCAGTATAGTGAAGTCCAAAGTTCGAGGTACCTTTCAGATAGCGCAACACTCGCTCAAGCGCCTTCCAGTGATCATCTCCTGGGTTAGATGTAAACCGACTCAATTTGCTCACAGCAAAGGAGATGTCTGGCCTTGTTGCACTAGCTAGGTACATTAGTGAGCCAATTATCTGGGAGTATTCCAGCTGATTCCTAGCAATTTTCTTATTCTTACGAAGTAACACGCTAGGATCATAAGGTGTTGGAGAAGGCTTGCTGTCAGAAAAGCCAAAACGGCTCAAGACCTTTTCCACATAATGAGATTGCAAAAGTGTAATCCCATCCTCACCTCTAACCAATTTAATGTTTAGAATAACATCAGCCACTCCCAGATCTTTCATATCAAAGTTTTGAGACAAGTATGATTTGACCTCATTTATCACACTAATGTTTGTCCCAAAAATCAAGATGTCATCCACATACAAACATAGAATAACTCCCTCACCCCCACCATAACGATAGTATACACATTTATCTGCCTCATTGACAGCAAAGCCTGCAGATGTCAGTGTTCTATCGAACTTCTCATGCCACTGCTTAGGGGCTTGTTTCAGACCATACAAAGATTTCAACAGTTTTAACACCTTGCCTTTTTGACCTTCTACTACAAATCCATCAGGCTGTTCCATGTAAATTTCCTCATCCAGCTCTCCGTTAAGAAAAGCTGTCTTAACGTCCATTTGATGAATGAGAAGACCATGTGAGGCAGCCAAAGCAAGTAGTACTCGAATTGTGGTCAGTCTAGCAACAGGTGAGTAAGTGTCAAAGAAATCTTCGCCTTCTTTCTGAGTATAGCCCTTGGCAACAAGCCGAGCCTTATATTTTTCAATAGTACCATCAGGCCTAAGCTTCTTTTTGAACACCCACTTGCACCCTACAGGTTTGCACCCATAAGGTTTATCTGTCAGCTCCCAGGTTCCATTAGCGATAATGGAATCCATTTCACTACGGACAGCCTCCTTCCAGTAGTCTGCATCAGGGGATGCATACGCTTCTGAAATAGACTTGGGAGTGTCGTCCACAAGGTACACAGTGAAATCATCACCAAAGGATTTGAATATCCTTTGTCTCTTGCTCCTTCTAGGAGCTCCACTGTCATCCTCCTCATTGACAAGTTCATGTGTATGTTCAAAAGGTTCAGGTGATGTGATTGAACTGGGAATTATTTCAGAAGGTTGACTAGTAGTGTTATGTGTATCCTTCATAGGAAAAATATTCTCAAAGAATGTTGCATCTCGAGACTCCATAATTGTACCAACATGCATGTCAGGTACCTCAGTTTTAACTATCAAAAATCTATAGGCAATGCTATGATTAGCATATCCCAGAAAAACGCAGTCCACAGTTTTAGGTCCAAGCTTGCGTTTCTTAGTTATTGGCACATTAACTTTCGCCAAGCACCCCCATGTACGCAAGTAAGAAAGTGATGGTTTTCTCCCAATCCATACCTCGTATGGTGTTTTGTCCTTATTTCTGTTAGGAACTCTATTTAATACGTGATTAGACGTTAGCAAAGCCTCCCCCCACCATGCCTTAGGTAATCCCGCAGTATCTAACATGGCATTCACCAAGTCAGTCAACGTGCGGTTTTTCCTTTCGGCAATCCCATTTGACTCGGGGGAATAAGGAGGCGTCCTCTCATGTATAATGCCATGTTCCTCACAAAATAAGTCAAATTCGTTTGAGAAATACTCTCCACCACGATCTGACCTAAGTCTTTTTATCTTTCTATTTAACTGGTTTTCAACTTCTGCCTTATAGATTTTAAAATAGTCTAAAGCCTCATCTTTCGTTTTCAATAAATACACATAACAGAACCTAGTTGCATCATCAATCAATGTCATGAAATATCGTTTTCCACCCTTCGTCAACACGCCATTCATCTCAGAAAGATCTGAATGCAGGAGTTCTAGTGGTGCCAAGTTTCTCTCCTCGGCAGCCTTGTGAGGCTTACGAGGTTGCTTTGATTGCACACAGCTATGGCATTTAGAACCTTTGGTGATGGGAACGTTTGGAATTAAATTCATACTGGAAAGCCGAGACATCAAACCAAAATTAATATGACATAGACGTGAGTGCCAAACATTAGCCTCATCATCCACACTGCCACAAATATGGTTTACAGTCTTATTGCAAAAATCTGATAGGGAAAAGCGGAACAAGCCTCCGCACTCATAGCCTTTACCAATAAAATGTCCATGTTTAGACACGACTACTTTATTAGACTCAAATACCAACTTAAGCCCGTCTCTACATAAACGGGAGCCACTAACGAGATTCTTGTCTATAGAAGGGACATGCTGCACGTTCTTCAGCTGCACGATCTTTCCCGAAGTAAACTTCAGATCTACCGTGCCAACACCATGAACAGTAGCATGTGACCCATTCCCCATTAGGACGGAGGAATCTCGGGCGACCTGATAAGAAGAAAACAATGAAATATCAGCACACACATGTACATTAGCTCCTGTATCAATCCACCAATTGGTAGATTGACTAACTGAAAGAACAGTAGGTAAATTACCATACCCA
The DNA here is from genome assembly GCA_017311315.1 of Dendrocalamus latiflorus. Taxonomy (NCBI): domain Eukaryota; kingdom Viridiplantae; phylum Streptophyta; class Magnoliopsida; order Poales; family Poaceae; genus Dendrocalamus; species Dendrocalamus latiflorus. Next base: position 1,841,105 of record CM029637.1, on the reverse strand, counting down.
GTCCCATCTCCAGTCTTGCCAATGGTCACGTTGACAGACTTAGAAGTCTGTCCTGCAGGTGCCTTCTTTCCTTTGCGTTGTGGGCACTTCTTGGCCATGTGACCAGGCTCACCGCACACAAAGCAAGTTCTATCATCCTGATTGTTGTTGTTCTTCTTCTTCTTGAAGTTGGTTGTCTGTTGGGCTTTAACAAATTTCCCTTTGTTCTTGCTTGAGGGTTTCTGTACCACATTGGCACTAGACTGCCCTCCATCACCCTTAGACACAGCGTCCTTTTCCCGAGCTTTCTCCTCAATTTCAAGAGACCCAATCAGATTCTCAACAGAGTATTCTTGTCTCTTGTGTTTGAGTGCTGTTCCGAAATTCCTCCATAAAGAAGGTAATTTCGCAATAATACATCCAGCCACAAACTTGTCGGGTAAGGCACACTTCAGGAGTTCGAGTTCCTTGGCAATGGCCTGTATCTCATGAGCCTGATCTACTACAGAACGGTTATCAACCATCTTGTAGTCATGAAATTGCTCCATGACATACATGTCATTGCTGGCATCAGTAGCACCGTATTTGGAATTCAGTGCATCCCATAACTCCTTCGCGTCTGTCATGTGCATATACACCTCGCACAGACGGTCAGCAAGAACACTAAGAATGCATCCAACAAAGAGAGTAGTGGCAGTCTCGAATTCTTTCTGCTTTTTAGCATCAAGAACACCTTCAGGCTTGCCATTACTAACCCAGAATACATTCATAGCAGTAAGCCACATAGTGACCCTGATCTGCCATCTCTTAAAGTGCACACCGGAGAACTTATCCGGCCTCAGTGCATCGGCAAATCCAGCCATAGTAAAACCACAGTGCCTACAATAAGGTTTTTGGATTGTTGAAAATATAAGCACATGTAGGTTCAATTTATTCCATAAATTAATCATGACATCATGCACGCACAATAACAGAACCATCACAGACATAAAAGATCTAGACATGTAAACCAGGAAACTGTACATGAACAGATCTAATACGGAGAACATTACTGTTACGTACCGATGGTTCTGTTCTGATCGGTTTGCCGATGTAGACGCCGCAGGCACGGTGAGGATGACACGAAGTCGATGACGATTCGCCGAAGCCGAACGACGAGGAAGACGAGCCAGAGCTACAGCGAGCAGTCGCGCAGAGCGCTTCCCAAAAACCTTATTCGCCCTCTCCCGGTGCAGGACTTCGAAGGCGACGGTTCCGGAGACCTGCTCTCCCGAACGACAGTGCACGCCGGCGGACGGGACGGAGTAGACTACGTGGGACGGCGCAGCACAATGGATGGAGGAGGCAAAACCCTAGATTGATTTTCGCATATTCTGTATGAAGGCGGCGGCTCCGTATTTATAGAAGACTAGGACGCGTGATCAAGACGCCTGCACGTTCTCCATAACTCGTAACCGAACCGGATTAGCAACCGTAACCGATCCGGATTCACCGCCACTCAAAACAGCAAAATAAAACTGCAAAAGGAAGCCGCGTCTGCGCAAGCACCTGGAGCGGATTTTGGTGGACCATTCACGCAGGTGCCGTGCGCCCGCGCCGCCCGCCCAGCCCGGCCCGGCCCGGCGAGGCGAGGCGAGCGAGCGCGCGCGTGTTATCCTCTAGTTCTCTCCCACACATGCCTCAAGTGGCTAGGAGTGCACCATCCCTTTTAAGGTGGTCTTCCTCTCCTAGAACTAGCAATATGGTACTAAAGGTCACATGCATGCCTCCTTTGCATGAGTGGGCCTTTGAGATTTAATAGGAATTATTCTTATTATATGGGCTTGGCCCACATATAATCCAACAGAGGCATGGAACCCATGTATTCTTTTCTGAGAACCTGCTGCCACAGACCATTTCCATTATACAGCCTGAACAGCCACTTGCATAAGAGACTTTTGTTCATATTCTCAAGATCAGAGATGCCCAGGCCACCTTGATCCTTGGGGATACACACCACTTTCGAATTAGCTAAGTGATATTTTCTACTACCTTGGTCTTCTTGCAAAGGAAAAACTTGCTCTAAAGAAGTCAATCTTCTCGAACACTCCCTTATGGGCAACCAAAAAAGAAAACATAAAGAGAGGCAGATTGCTTAGGCTGGCATTGATCAAAATGGTCCTGCCACCTACTGACAAATGTTTGCCTTTCCAACAATCCATCTTATTTTCCACCCTATCTTCATGGTTCTAATTTTACACGAACGCAAGCTTTACTTCATATATTACTTGTTCCTTTAGATGCTACATATTCCTTTTTTTTAGTTTAATGCCATGCCTTAGATTCTGTTTCCAACTGAACAGAGTAGTGCACAAAAGATGCTACTTAGGACAATTTTTCTGAGTCTAACAACACTTATTATGCCGTTACAATGTAGAAATGTGTCTGTTTGTCAAATATAGGATCGACCTGTGTCCAGTTTTGAAACACAAAACATAAGGCAAGGAGATACAACTTTCCTCTCCAAATTATCCACTTCATTTCATCTTATTCATTAATCGACACTAAAACATATAACTATAAAGTATCTAGAAACCATTCAGGGAAAATTAAAGAAGCCACCATACATCCAACAATACCAACATGTCTTATCCATCAAATACAAGCATCTGTTTTTTATTCAGCTTATGAGATCTCTGAATAGAAATCATCTATTATGGTTCGAACTGCAATTGGGATCCTCACCCAGTGAGAGCCGCCATCATGCCATGCTAAGCTCCCAAACATGTAGCTCCCTTGCAGCTTGTGGGTGGCCTTGAAAGTAACCTTAAAACTTCGTGTCTTGTTCTCTTTGTTGAAGAACAAAAGTGACGGCTCCACTGACATCTCCACTCCAGGAGGTGACTGAAAGAAAGCTTTGTAAACTGCATCTACTTGCCCTACATTTGTCACTGTCCTCCACACACTTATTGACGTTTTCAGATTTGGAATGGCAATTGACGGAAGGTTCAGGTTATACGGGGTTTTGCAACCAATATCCGAAATGTTGAAACCACAGCTAAAGAATTTCATGTAATCTTTTGGGTCGACATCATATGCTAGACCCGGATCAGCTGCTTTACTAGGATCAACGAAGCCACCACCGTAATCGAAAGGATCTGCAGTCTTCTGAGGCTTCCCGTCGGCCAGTATCGGTAAGCCGTAGCTGTTAGTTGCAGCTGATCCATGTTGAAAGACTCAAATATCAGTAAGGTGCAGTGTGAAATTGGAGCTTGTTTGGTGTTTGGAAATGCGTAGTACCTGTAGTTACTAGTGCTGACTTGATAATAGCGGGAGACCAGTCTGGATGGAGTGCTTTCAGCAATGCTGCTACACCGGACACGTGGGGACACGCCATTGACGTTCCAGACTTGATCTCATATGAATCTTTCACTGCTGCCAAAATGTTAGATCCAGGCGCTGCAATATCAGGCTATTCAAATGAAAAACATAGTTAGTGCCATCACCAGGCAGAAGAATAAGATTTAGGCAAGACTTCTGTTGTGCCATCAGATGATATATGTCTGAAAATCACTCGGCATGTTGTTTCACTTCATATGTAGTTGTCTCTAGAATATAAATCTGGGTGACCGATCTAAATGAAAATTTGAAATGCTAAATATGTGCATATAGACAAACAGAGGATGAAATTTTGCGTTACCAATTGTGATTAAGCAATTAGCAGTTGATCCATCATTGCATGCATGTACCTTGAGGAACTGGGGAAAAAGTGGACTGGGCCCTCTTGAGGAAGTTGTTGAGATTCTTGGAGCAAGGACCTCGCTTCCAATCCATGTACGGCTTGGAGCCACCTTAGCCACTGATGCGGTGTTTTCATTGCTGTTGACCATTGATGTATTTAGGATAATATATTTTTGCATGAAATTGTCTTATGAGTACATCATAATCAAGAAGCAATAGGTATGCAAATTAATGAATTTGACATTCAATCGTTATTCCATCCATTTCCATGCAGTTAAACTTTTTAATACTTTGACCACTGATATACGAAAATGTCTTTACATTTGTGTCATTAAAATTATACCAGTAGATTTGTCATTGAAAGTACTTCCATACCATTGTAAATTTTTATAATTGAAGGAAGCATTTCAATTAGGAGGAACAAACTTAAGCTCACTGCTCACCTGGCTTTCGTAATGTATGCTTTTATTCTTTCAGCCACCTCGAAGTCTACTAGAATGCATGCCATGGTGTCACAAGCTTTAGCAAAATCGATCATATCAAGAGTATACATCGGAAAAATGAGCCCCTTGGCAGATGCTTTCTTTGCCGATTCTATAGCGATGGGCAGATCATTGAATGGCAAATTTGTCTTCACAAGATTAGGAGAGTAGCAGAACACAATCGTCCCAGCAACATCAGTGGAATTCAGAGATAAGCCGTGTTGATCACATCTACATGGTCACATTCACAAGGCATCAAACATTCAGCCAAACTAGCCAGCAATGTGTAAGCCACGTTGGGGAATTAAGGAGTGTAGAATTTACCTGTCTCCCACAAGTGTAGACAATTCAAACAAGTGGTCCTTCCCCTTTCTCTCATACAACAAAGATTGACCCTGAAAGATCGACAAGAAATTGTCGCCGGAGATCAGAGACATGCAACAGAAGATGAAGTATACCGCTAATACATTGGTAAAACAGAACTATGTAAATTCCGTTACATTGGTAATGGAATCCGAGTTTCTTGTGTGGAAAAAGGAAGAAGATGATGAAGTATACCACTAATTTCTCGTTGTTGCCGAGGGTGAGAATAGTCGGGAAAGCACGATCTATTGTCGCTGATGCAACTGTTATAGCCCATGGGGATGCATTGGTAACTGTCCTAGGAGCAGGACCATCGTTTCCTGCTGCGTAGACGACAGTTATGCCATTTGCCACAGCGTGCACAGCTTCAAGGTCTTCAGAGCTTGGTTCACCAAGTGATAATGAGAGTACATCAACTCCATCATGTATGGCATCATCAATCGCCTTTGTGATAGCTGCAGAATGGCATCCAGCACCATTCCAGCATACCTTGTAGACAGCGATACGGGCACGAGGAGCGCCTCCTCTGGCGTAACCGCCTGCAATCCCATTAAAGCTCGCGTTTGGCACCAGGACGCCAGCTGCAGTCGATGCCGTGTGCGTTCCATGGCCACCAAAATCCCTGGCAGATTTGTACTCTTGCTCCAAGACCTCTGGGTCGAGATGATCTGTATAGTATCGAGCTCCAATGATCTTCCGGCTGCAATTGTTCGAGTCGAATTCTTGGCCCACTTGGCAAACTCCTTTCCACCGGGATGGTACAGGTCCGAAGCCATCATCGTTGAAGCTCTGAGATTCTGGCCAGATACCTGAATCAACTATCCCGATGATGACATCATCTCCGTGTTTAGCATCATGGAGTAAACCAGTTGGCTGGCTGTAGTCCAGTCCAAGGAAGTCCCAGCTTCGAGTTGTAAGCATGGGGACTACCGAGTTTGGCTTTATGCTGAGCACCTCAGGCAGCTCTATCATATAGTACAAAAATTAAGATCACGAGCATAATCAACATCGGTTAGCACGCATCAACACATTTCTATTAGCTATATTGAGTTTTATACACTAGCCAGTTCACCCAAAAATTTAAGATGATAAAAAGGCTCCTCACATGTAAACTTTCTTAGATCTAAGACGTGGAATAGAAGTAGACTGCAATTATATTTTTTAATTGCGCCAGCTGAGTCTTGAACTCAAGACTAAATTTAAGAAGATAAGAAAAGGCTCCTCACATGTAAGCTCTCTTAGGTCTAAGACGTGTAATAGAAGTGGGTTGCAATTAGTTTTTTTAATTACGCCAGCCGAGTCTTGAACTCACGACCTCTTGGCATTAATATCATATTAAATTTCATGCACTAGCTAGTTTACCCAAAAAATTAAGCTGATGAGAAAAGACATAAAATTCATTTATACTTCAACAACTATATCCTATTCATCGTATGCGAAAAATGCCGATTTTACTCCTCTAAATTGACCAAGTACGGACACAAATTCCCCTATTGACTAGCTTTCGATCAGTTCCAACTTTGACTAGGTGAAACAATAGATAATCTAGTCACAACTTAAAACATTTGACGCGATCTTACGACTCGGGGTGTTCTGCATGATGGAAGATGTTATACAACGCTGCCAATCAAGTTACAGAGCAATTTGTGAAACATCTAGCAAGATGGATGCCCTAGCAAACGATGTGCAAACGATGGCTTCAAGTCTTCATGCCCATGGGTGCATGGGATTATTATTTGCCATCAGCAATGATCACCAATTACCTGCGATGCTTTGTGCTTGAGATTCTGTGAGCATGGCGGCAAACCCGGAGAAGCCATGTCTGTAGCTGTAGATCATCGAATCATGGGCTTCTCCCTTACTGCAAAATCATACGAAATTGTATTCTCTTTATCAGTCACTGATTTACACAAATATATGTTCATGCATGGCACACGACGAAAAGCAAATAAAGAAAAACATCTGTATAGATCGACTTGGTCTCCTTGCCTGCCAATGATCTTGGTGAGCATGTCATGGTGTGATGCAGTGGTTTTATCCGGATCTTCGTGCTGTTTATCCCCAAGGTACACAATATAGAGCTGCATGGAATCAAACATTAATTGTAGGAGCAAAATAAAGCAACGGGCCCAATATATATTTATATCCGCAGTAAAATGAAGACATATATACACATGAATGTTATTTCCTACGTACTTTTGTTGATTCGCTCTGCAGGCCAACCACGTAGGATCTCTTCGATGGAAGCTGGAGAGCGAGGTGGAGGAGGAAGACGACCAGTGCTATCTGAGACAGCTTTGAGAAGTTGCAGATTGCGGCCATGGATGATGGATACTGCATGCATGCAGAGCACAGCATGCAGCTAGCTAGCAACGATGATGGTGAGGTTGCTGCCAAGCTACCATAATCGATGTGCTATTTATATCAATCGATCTAGACCAGGTGTCCGCACTGTTTCTACGAAAGGGTCAGGCAAATAATGATGCATGCATTCATATACTAGTGCAGATACCAGGTGTTCTTTTCTTTCATAGGTAGATGCATTTTATATTTTTAACACGTGTGGCATGCATCCAGGACTCGGTTGTTCTTGATTTTGTAAGAAGAATTCAAAAAGGAATAACGAAGGCGTGCGCGTTATGAACAGTAATCCTGACTTCGATGAAGAAACGGTCTCCGAGAAAAAACTGAGTAGCGAGTGAACGCTGGGCACTACATATACATAAATGCTCACCAAAAATGTAATGATACTATAAACATACACAAGTATATAAATTAATATCTCAAAAAAATTAGAGCATTGCATGCAATACTAAATATGACTTAAGAGCAGTACTTCTATACTTTCCTCTCTCACAAAAGTTACACTAATATCAAAATAAATGAAGAGGTAAGTAACATCTATCCACCATTTATCATATTTTAAAAATTGTACATATCACTATTAAGGAAATCATAAAAGCACATCCCATGACGTAAAGGTAATTAGCTGAAGTAAGTACATATATATGTCGTTTAGGAAAGAGAATAGTAGTAACCTAACAACTTAATTTGATAAGTTGGTATGCCGCTATCGAGAATTGGACTTTGCTTGTCTGAATGCGTTCGGTCGGAAGACAAATTGTTTTGACTTAGCCAATTAAAACATGTTCTCGAGAAGGTTTGCAAGACCTAGTCCTTTATATTTTTAGTTACAATCTCTTCACATTGATTTTGTCACCAAACAAATTTTTGCTTGATTAGGGTAGCATCCCATTTTGGGATAATTTTGTGCTTGTGCAAATTTCAAATTTTAAATTTGAACTCAAAATTTTGTCTTCTCAATTTGGCCCAAATTTTCAAAATTTGAAAATTTTCAAATCTTCTTGGGCTAGTCCAGCCCATCTCCCCTTCCCCTGGCCCATTTGGCCTTCAGCTTGGCCTAGCCTCCTTCGGCCTGGTGCCACGCCTACCGCGCCCCCATGCCATGCGTGCTCCCACGCCGCCTATGCTGCTCGCACTCCTCTGTGTCGGCCCGGCTCCGCCGTGCCCACACCTCTTGTGCCTCCCTCTCCCCTCAGCACGTGCCGCCCACCTTCCTCCTCTCCCTTCCCCCATGATGCAGCCCATCGCGCTTGCTCTCCTGTGCACCGATCCGTGCTAACCGTGTCCGCACCCCCGCCTACCCATGCCTCTCGGCAAACCGAGGACCCTGAGCCGCCCATCTCCTTCCTCTGAGCCACCTGCGTCCCTGTCTCACGCTGCCCTCACCGCCTTCGGCCTTCACGCTGCCCTGTTTCACCATAGTGGTCACCGCCCAAGACTTCCATGCCACCCAATGGCCTTCCCTCTCCCCCTAACCTATAAAAGCCTCGGTTGTGTGCTCTTTGGCCTCACCCCACCCCACCTTCGCCTTCTCTCAACTTGCCTCAACCGCCCCTACTCCCCAAGCTTGCCTCCACCTCTGCCATGCTCCTCCTCAGTCATCTTCGATTCTAGCCACACCCGGTGAGCCTATGACCTCTCTGAGCCCTCCTCTAAGATCGTCTCGCTCCCCTCCTCCTCTCCCTGTGCCTTATCGGCCGCCTCGCCTTGTAGCTTGTCATAGGCAGCGTCGTCTTCAATTCTGGCCACCTCAGCTCGCCATCGATCCCAAGCACTAGAGCCCAATTCCTCCTGTCCGGAGATGTTGAAAATATAGGCAATATTTAATTCCAAATTTTACTAAGAGACAAATACAATAAACCAGTGATGCAAACCTTACTACTAACAGCAGGCTACGCATCATACTTTAGAATATACACAAGTAAATTATAGTATCAAAGTCGAACAAATGCATGAACAACTTACAATTAGGCTTGATGAAGAATAGGAAGCAACGCAGGCTTGATGCAGTGCAGAACGTAGATGACGCAGTGAAGTGAGCGGTCGCGCAGATGTGCGCTGCCCAGAAACCTTATTGCTGCCCTATGCAGGTACTCTCTACAGCAATGGTTTGGAGATAGCCACTCTCCCTCCTTCCAGGTGCATGCCGAGAAGAAAGGTTGGCGAAGTTCAGACAACATAGAACAAAAGCACAAGATCATAGAGAAGAAGAAAATAGAGGCAGTGAGTTTCTCACACATACTCTGGACTTCTCCAGGCATATAAATAAATAGACTAATAATTGACATGATCAAAATATCCATTTACCCACTGGTAACTGACACATTCAACCAACCATTTACCCACTGGTAACTGTCTATCATCAAAACCCCAATAAAGCCTCAAATTCAAACGTTTGAATCTCATTCAAACACACACACAGAGAGAGAGAGAGAGAGAGTGGTGCAGGGTTCAGCAAAAATAAAGATGGACTTAGTCTGCCAAGTGGTGCGCCACGTCACGGCACGATCACGCATCGCAAGTCACGTGTTTTTCACGTGAAAATACGCGAATACGCGCGCGCATGCATGCGCACATGTGTGACTAGCCAAAACTCTTCTCATACCATCTCTATCCATATTCAAGGAGTGGTGAGGAGTCCACCTTATAAATTGGTCTCCCTCACCTTTCCTTAGCAATATGGTACTAAACCATGCATGCTTTGGAATTAAGGAAATAGGCCTTGCTCATATGGGCCAATTTTTAACATGAGCTTCCTCATGGTGCTGTGAAGCCATGCCCGATGTTTCCTCGGCCCACCGTCACCCCAGCTCCGCTGGTACCATTTTCTCTCCACCATCGCCTCGGCCTTACCATCGCTAGCCCAACCCTGACCTCACTAAGCTTTGCCGTCACTCCCGGTGAGCTCCTCTTCAACTCTATATGCCCTAGAGCGATGGATCGGCTTCTAGTGTTGTGTAGCATCGTGGTGCCATGCCCCCTGTGTTGGCCGCTATTGAGCTCGTTGCTGGCCATTGCTTTGGTTGAATTGGCCACCGAGACTCTACCCAAGGGTGTGCGTGGGGTTAAGCAATCCATTTTGGGCATGCTCCCGAGCCGCCATGCCTTCCCTCGCCGCCGGCGAGCTTTGGTGTGATTTAGCAGGACAAGAGCACTGTAGCAACATCATTAAGGCTAACCGAGTTGTTAGTTATCATTAATGACATCCTAATGACCAGTTTAGTTAAGTCACTAACTAGTGGGCCACCCTCCTTAATTAAAGTTAACATTTCGCTAACATGCAGGCCCTACCCATGTTTCAAATCTTTTAAAATGGTTTCTAAAACCTTGAGCCACTGAATGTGGGCATGAGCACTGTGTGCACAGTACATTGGCCCCACGTGTCAACCTCTGTTTCCTTTAACATTAAGAAAATAATTCAAATTAAAATAAACACCATGGGACCCACCTATCAGTCTCTCGAGCTCACTACTACAAAAAGGGTTATCACAGATAGTTCAAAAACTGTCATCACAGACGATTTTTTGAACCATCTGAATTTATGCGTTAGTGATAATCAGAGGTTATCACCGACGGTTTATGAGCCGTCTATGATAAATACATCACAGATGGTTTATAATTAGAACCGTTTGTAAAGCACACTATCATAGATGGTTCTAACTACCAACCATTTATGATACTCACACATCACAAACGGTTCTACCTACCAACCATCTATGATACTCACACATCATAGACGGTTCTAGCTACCAACCATCTGTGATGTGTGAGTATCACAGATGGTTGGTATATAGAACCGTGTGTGATACTTCTCCATTATAGATGGTTTTTGGTTCGAGCCATCTGTGATAATTCTTTAAAGACAATTTATACCACAAAACAGTCTATGATAGTTCATTCTATACCTAAATTTTTTTATTTTTCGGCTAGCCTCAAGAAATGTTAACTATATCATTTGAAAACAAGTAAATACAGCAACAAACACAACAACACATTCTATTTCCATTAAGATTAGAATCTACCATTACAACATTACAAGGTATCAAGTAGGTTACCCATAGCACTGCATAGACAAGAGGACACTTACACTTTACAAATGTATGCTTCACGGTTACAAATTCAAAAAAAATTCTTACTCTATAAGAAACTTCAGACTAATGCAAGCTAGACTTACACATCCTTCATTAAACTACAATCTAAAACAAGTAATGCGGGAACAAAAAGGCAATGAACACCATTTTCAGCTTCTATAATAAAACCAACAGCTTCTATGCCGGCAACCTAGAATAGTATAGATTTTCCATTGCCTTCTTCCTTTCCATCTTGCTTCAAGTAAAATTTCAGTCGCCCTTGTCGAACCCCTTCCCACCCTTGTCGCACACAAACGAGTTGGAGTAGTACTGGTGGTATTGGTTCTTCAAGTAGGGAGGTGGGGTTAATAAGGAGCGAGAGGTGGGGAGAAGAACGGTGCCTGCCATTCGATGCGGAGAGAATGGATGAGTGAGACTGAGATTCTGGGGGATATGCCGCAGATCGGTGACATGGCGGAAAATCACAGACGGTTCAGACTACAAATCGTCTATGATAGAGTTATCATAAACTGTTCATAATAAAAACCATCTACGATAACAGGAGATATCATAGACGGTTCATAACAAAAAACAGTCGGTGATAATGGCGTCACAAAGATAATATATCGCTACGATATAAATAGCTAGTCTCAAAAGATAAAATAGCAAAATTTTATATGGCTTATATATGCTCGTTTGAATGGTTTCAATGAGATCTTCAACTTTGCAGTTGAGGCAAAGCCTAAATTCCAAAGGGAAGATAATTTTTTTTGGCAAAAACAGAAACTGAAAACGTATAATGCAAATTTGAGGCTAAAGATGGTCAATTTTGAGGGTCTTATAGGGCAACTTCCACAAGCTAGTCATTTTTTAATCAGTCTTGTCGCTAGCTTTCCAACGAGTATAAGAATATTAAAAACGAACACCGTATGCAAAAGTTATGCCTATTTTACTGAAGATGTCTCAAAACTGAATCCTACTGAGACTTAGGTGGGAGATTATGAAATTTTGGGGGATTACGAGTTGGGAAACACATAACAGATGGTTTTTAACACAAATTATCTATGATAACTTTATTATCATAGACGTTTTTTAATACAAACCATCTGTAAAGTATCATAGACGGTTTAAATAAAAACCATCTGTGACGTCTGCCATTATGACAGATGGTTCTTGATTTCTGTGATGTTTTATATTATCACAGATAGTTCATATAAATAACCGTCTGTAAAAATACCACAGACGGTTATTCGTATAAACCGTCTGTGATACTTACAGCACAAATGGTTCTTAGAAACCGTTTATGATGTAAGCGTCCAGTTTAGCTTATTTTGTAGTAGTGGATATTTTCCCATATAAAATTAATTCTAAAATTAAATTAAATATATGGGCCCCACTTGTAAGAGAGAATTTCTCTCCTCTATTTATTTTGGGGTTTTTTTCTTCTGAAAATAAACTTTGAAAAGCCTGTTCTCTCTCGTCCTAGCTCCAAATTTAGTGAAACTTGTTTCTAATTTTTTCTAAATTCAAAATCTATCTATTGGAACTAGTTTTGTTCAATTTGGAGTTCATTTGAATTTTGTATGACATTTATTGTAGTTCTTTGTCTATTGCATGCTTTTCAATGCGATCCTCCGAGAAGAGTTCGAAGACACGGACGAGCCCCACATCAAAGCAACTCAATAAAGTCAAGACCAACCCACTTGTGACTCAGGCATGTCAACACTTTGATCGTATTGCGCCTATATTTTATGCAAATTTATATTCATTTAAATTACCAAATTGCATGCTTTATTCCTATGCACATGTATGTTAAAAATTTAAGGTAATTACGTGCCTACTTGTCAATGAAATATTACCACATGCCTTGATACCTGAAGTTCATACAACATTGTCACGCTAGTTAATCTATTTAACCTCTCTAGCTATAGTTGGTACCTGAAATGCCATGCTAGTATTGTCTAATTACCAGGGCATTACAATGCCCTAATCATCATCACTTTTGAACATGAAACTTATTTTGGGTTGTCATTGGATGCAAATGAATAATATTTTGGGACAACTTAATTTATGCTTTTCAAAAACCTAAAAACCTGCTATCCTTATTTGGGCGGATGGTAAGATGGCTAGTGCGGATGTAGCACAAGAAATGGTGGTTTGTGGTAAGCACCATCCAGATTAACTTATGGACTTAATCCTATGATGATCTCCCAATATAAAACAATACAACCATAAGTCTATAATGGTACCGACTTAGATAATTAATTTGTATCCACTAGTGCGAGTTGCACCATTGGTGTGACCCACGAGTTGTATCGCTGGTTTTAAGTTGTCGTGGACACAAATCGTGTCGCTGGATGTAAGCCATTGAACTACTACAAAAATCCTAATACTAGACACCACAACACAGATGGTTCCCCAAAATCATTAGTATTAAATACAATCTTAGATGGTTTTAGTTTAGAGATCATCTGTATTGCTCCCAGTACTAAAAACCATATGTGAAGAGGTAATATCGCAGACGGTTCATGGTTAAAACCCTATGTGAAGTATCATAGACGGTTATTAACAAGAACTATCTGTGAAATTACCAAATATCACATACGGATTTTTCTTTGAACCGTCTGTGATCTTTTACATATAGTTTGTATTAAAAAACGTCTGTGATAATTAAGTTATCACAGACGATTTGTATAAAAAACCATCTGTGATAATTTCACTATATTAATTGCGTGCAGGCATGTCTAACCTCTGTCTTAAATTCCAGATATACACTACTGCTTGGAGTTGGAGGTAGGGCTTTAAGGCTATTTGGTGAAAGGAGACTATTTGGCAAAAGTACTTGTAGATCCACTAAGTTCTTGACTATATACGGTTCGTAATTTGTCCCTAATTGCATCATAATTTAGATCTAGCTTTTGATGAAAGGAGAGTTGATGATGGTTTAGATCTAGCTAGCTTGATGTAGAGAGAAGATTATTTTACATCTAGCATGGTTTAGGATTTAGTCAATTCATAGTCTATTTCTACTTAATTAAATTTAATTAATTATTATTGCTACATATAGCTACTTTAGATTATATATATCTAGTATACTGATTAATTAATTCAGTATTTAAATTATTATATGTGTAACGTAGGACTGAAGCTAGATGTACGCTGGGAACTGTGTTAGTGAAGAGTACATTAATGGCATGTTTGCTTTTACAAGAGCTACCGAGGAGGATTTATTAAATAAGAGGGTGGAATATATGTACTATCCATGCATTGACTACAAGAATCTAAAGATGTTTATGAATCGAGTGCAGATTAAAGCACACTTGATTCCAAGGGGTTTTAAAAAAGGGTATGCATGTTGGACCAGTCATGGTGAAGCGTGGATTACACATGAATCTAGTAATAATGACATCGCCAATGAAGTTAATGATATGCCATCGGATAATATCGATTGTTGTTCCGATTTGGATAGGCTGCATGATGATAATCTAGATTAGATGCTTTGTGATGTAGAAGGGAACTGTGATGAGAGTTTATGTTAAATTTCGAGGCTTGATGGAGGACTCAGAGAAACATTTGTTCACGTGCTATAAGTCAAAGTACACGAGGTTGTCAGCCATGTTTGAAGTGTTAAAATTGAAGGGGTACAAGTATGGGATGCATACAAATGAGAGAACTTCACTTTATGTTCCTTGTTGTTCTGCACCATAAATGATTATCCTGCCCTTTCTAACCTGTCGGGCCAGAGTACAAAAGGGGCCAAAGCCTGTGCTCACTATCGTTGGTCCATCTCCCACAAGTTAAGATCGACAAGTACGGTGTCACTACCGTGGACCTCAAACATGTCAGATATAAAGATGAACCATTCATACTTGCTAACCAAGTTGTTTAAGTTTTCTATGTAACCAACTAGGCAAATAAGAAGCACCATGTAGTTCTTCATAGAAAAACGAGGATTATCGGAGTTGAGAATGTACTGGACGAGGAAGAATACAACCTTTTGGAAACGGCATAAGGGTAGAGGAAGAACGTGATGAAACTAACTACATACGTGCCGATCATCATGAAGGGCTAATTTTTCAAGGAAATAAGCAAGTGGAATGATGAATGAAATGTTTATGTGTCATATGTTCTGTATTTGCATTTATATATGTATATGAAAATGTGTGATATATATGTAAATTTGCATTTATGTATATAAGAATGTGTAATGTATATGTGAATTTACATTTATGTATTTGAGAATGCGTGATATATATGTGAATTTGTATTTATGTATATGAGAATGAGTAATATATATATATATATATATATATATATATATATATATATATATATATATATATATATATATATATATATATATATATATATATATATATATATATATATATATATATATATATATATATATATATATATATATGTGAATTTGCATTTATGTATATGAAAATATAAATGTGTAACATATATATGTGAATGTGAGTAGGAAACATCACAGACGGTTCCAAAGTAAAACCATCTATGATATATATCATCATAGATGGTTCTAAAGTAAAACCATCTGTGATGTTTTCTTACTATAGATGGTTTTACTTCATAATCGTCTATGATGTTTTCTTATTTTAGACGGTTTTACTTTAGAACCATATGTGATGTAAATATCACATATGGTTTTTAAATAGAACCGTATGATATTATTCCCCTACATATATTGTGCACTAGGGTTTGTCCCCACTGTACGACACACTAACACCGTCGCCTCCCCCCCGAGCACGTTGCCCTCCTCCTCCTCTTGAGCCTGTCGCCCTCCTCCTCCTCCCCCGACTCTGGTGGCACTCCTCCCCCGAGGTCGTCGCCTTCCTCCTCCTCCCCCGACTCCGGTGGCCTTCCTCCCCCGAGGCTGTCGCCCTCCTCCTCCGCCCAAGCCCGTCCCCACCTCCCCCGAGCCTGTCATTGTCTCCCCCGAGCCCAGCACAGCCTCCCCCGTCTCCAGCAACCCTCCTCCCCCCGCATCGTCAACTCATTGGCTTAGGTTGCCATTGCGGCTATGAGTTTTCCTCATTACTTTGATATTTACTATCATGCTTAGTTTGTCGTGCTAGTTAATGTCGGTTCTATTATATCTGAAACTCGTAAGTGCTAGCACTGGGGGACTTTGCATGATTGTGTAGGACCGGACATGCAACAGAGGGGGGATGCGTGGTGCCTTCAAAATCTCCCCAAGTATCCACTTAACTCTTTTCTCCAATAGCTACTGAGCTATGAAGACTCGAGTTGAAGTCTCACTAGAGAAACAGAACAGCGGAGAAAACACAGCAGAGAACTGACCATGGTCGAAGACTAGTAGAGCAGTCAAAATATGACAACGTAGTCGCAAGCATGACAACATGGTCGTAAACTTCGACTATGTGGTTGATAATCGACAACATGGTCAAAGATTGTCCGAGTCGATGACTGCCGAGACCAGAGCCAACGTGATCAGAAATGGTTGTAGCCAAGACTGATGTGGTCGTAGACAACGTGATCGAAAGCCAACTTGCAGTCGAACAATCAACGTTGTCATAACCAATCAGTACCGTCGTTGATACTAGCATGGTCGTAAGCCAATGAGTGGTCAAAACCAGTCGGCAAAGAGGTAGTAACCAACTTGGTCGTAATCCAACAAGTGGTCAAAGAACCAGTGTGGTCGGAACCACTCTACAACCAGGAAGATCAACGTGGTCAATATCAGTGCGATGTAGTCTAGAACTTAACAATGGTCAAAACCAAACATACTCGTAAAGCCGATTGACGTTTCATACTAAGACTACACTGACTACGACTGCTTTAGACTAGAATCAACACAAAGAAGGCAAGACATCAATAGATCTGACTATGGTAAAAAAGATGAACTCTGCAGAGAGAACCTTGACCATGGTCAAAGATTTCCAGGAAGAAACAGAGGAAAGGCAGGGAGCTGCACGACCGCATGATCCAAATTCTGAATAACTTTTGCTTCAAGGATCAACTGGTCATGAATCTTTGAACACAGCAAGAATAAGATCTCAAGAGGCTGCTCTGAGCTTTAATTGAAAACTTATCAAGAAAATAGAGATCTTTCTGGAATTTAATCAAGAGCGCTCAAAACCGAGATTGAGAAGAAAAGAAGATAATCAGACCAAACAAGTGGGAATAAAATAGCCAGGATGGCTTCGAGTGAGATTTCCCAACACCAGGCAAGTCAGATCATCAACCAACCAACCAAGAATAGAGTCTCAGATTAAGAACGGAAAAAGTGAATCGAAGAACAGAGAGAGAACATCTGAAATGAACAAAACCAACTCAACTCCACGCATACGAGCAAACACAAACATAGATCAAAAGATGATATATTGCTCTAAGTTTTGATTCTACAGCCACTCCATCCCAAAGGACCAAGAGCACGAGTGCTCCTTAACCAAAAACAAGAACACAACCAAGAAGAATAGAAAACCCTAGAGACTCACTCGGATGGGTAGCCCTCCATCCCTATTTATAGCCTCTAGATACCAGGGATAACCCGTTAACCCCTACCTACCATTGGGTTTTCTCACACACACTTCTTACAGCACCTGTTAACACGTACATGTCTAAAGCCCTAACAAAAATGCCTCCTTTTGTGGTCTTGAGCAATTTACCAAAATGCTCCTCTACCACATTCCTGGAAACGTCCTGCTTTCTTGCCGTCCATGCTAGCAACCACCTTGAGTGACTCAGTCATCTTTAGCATCACGCTGACCGTTTTGGACCTCAACACCTCTCCTGTGGCTAGTCCCGATTCTTCCACGCCTCACCATGACTTAGCTCCAAAGTCCTACAACCATCACCAACAAGCAAAGCATCACATAGCACCGCACAACACACAAGGATCATCAGTCTGCATAAGTGAATGAACTCAATGAACAACTCAACTGGTCTTATACAACTTATGACTACTCGGATACCCAAGAT
This sequence comes from Dendrocalamus latiflorus, assembly GCA_017311315.1. NCBI lineage: Eukaryota > Viridiplantae > Streptophyta > Magnoliopsida > Poales > Poaceae > Dendrocalamus > Dendrocalamus latiflorus. The sequence goes on along the minus strand of CM029637.1, from coordinate 1,823,158 downwards.
AGAGGTACTTATTGCCCATGAAGTCTTCCCAGTAGTTTATGAGCACCCAGCAGGTCGTTACGACCATCGCACAGGCTGCTATGACCATGAAGCAAATGCTACAACCACGTAGCAATCGCTACGACCATTGCTCACAGCAGCTATGATTTTAACGTACCTGGTCGCTACGACTTACGATCACACAGATAGAGCGCTACGACCATCACTCACAGCCACTAGAATCTACGACCATTGACCACGGCCAGACAAAGCTACGACTATCGATTACGGCCAAACAAAGTTATGACTATCGACCACGGCCAGATAGAGCTACGACTATCGACCATGGCCAGGCAGAGCTACGACTATCGACCATGGCTAGACAGAGTTATGACTATCGACCACGGCCAAACAGAGCTATGACTATCGACCACATTCAAATAGAGCTACGACTATCGACCACAGCCATACAGAGCTGTGACTATCGACCATGGCCAAACAGAGCTACGACTATGAAGTCGTAAGACCTCCTACTGACCACCAAGTCGTAAAAGCCTCTACCGACCACCAAGTCATAAAAGCCTTTGCCGACCACCAAGTCATAAAAGCCTCTACCGACCACCAAGTCGTAAAACTGGCTGCTGACCACAAAGTTGTAAAACCTACTACCGATCACATGGTCATAAGAATGACTACCAACCATAGAGACACACGTCAATGGTCATAAAGAGAAAGTCGTAGGTCATATGGTCGAAACAACAAGAGCTCTAGAACTCAGGAAGAGAGCCAACAGCTACTCAAATCTCAAAAACCAAACTCAAGCTCTCTAGGTCAAGAGTCAATTACTCATCACAACAATGGGGTGACCTCCACATGGTCTCACAATCTCCCCTTGATGAGTATATTGACAAACACTGAAAAGGCATAAAGATGAGATTGTTTTTGAAAAGAAAAGTAAGAAGTTGCAAAAGCCACACATGGTCTAAAGAAAGTGAAGAAGAAACTCATGACCATGTTGACAAAGATTGAAATGGAGCAATCAACAGGAAAGAGCAAGTTTTCGACAAAAGCTTCAAATCATCCCCTTTTAATGCCTTTTGCTCTATCATTTTCTCCCCCTTTTGGCAATAGAGTCATCAAGATGCATGAAAGAAAATAGAGCATGAGTGAAATGGAGTGACTGTAATTTATTCTTTTTAAGCATTAGGAGCCATGAAGATTATCCAAAATGACTTTCTAGGTATTACACCAAGCCATAAAAGGTTAAAGTGTTATCTAGATCATGAAAAAACCATGTATTACCAAGCTAGAGCCAAATAAGCCATAATCTGAAATTAGATAGATTGATTAGCATGTCAAGTTACTCAAGATCATAGTCTAGCTAGAGGTATCTAAAGATGAGGCAAGCCATATCAATATTCTAAGTGGAACCAAGAAGTTATGATTGAGTCAGTTTAGAGTGCTATAAGTTCAAAAATGAGATATTTTGTTCAAGTACTTAACATTACTTGTAATTGAGCAAATTTAGCACATTTGACATTTTCAGAACTTCATGGTTGTTTTCAACCTTATTTCTATTTGCTTAACCATGCGCTAGATCTCAAGCCTTATCTGACCGCTCCAAGCAAGAAGCTTAAGGAGGTGGTCTTGGTCATCCATGTCGGCACGGAGCACAAACTTTGATATCTTAAGTTTGGGCAGACCACGTATGAGAAGCCGCTAACTCGAGTCAAATGATCAAAGCTAATTTGACCAAGTCTCCTATGCCAAAAAGAGAGATCACGAGACTCAGAAGTAACTAAACACCTGAGAGAATCATTAAAAGACTCGATAAAATCAGCTCGAAAGATCCTCTCAAATCTAGAAATCCTGTAAACAAGACTCCTCGAAGAATCAAGAATTTTGCAAGTATTTTTCTTAAAGCTTACCTTGAAATTATCATCAGTAAGCTGGGAAACAGAAAGCAGATTATAACGCAGCTTACTTAGTAAGGCAACATCCTTAAGAATGAAAGAGTCATTGATGTGCATAGTACCTTTAGCGATGACTCAACTAGAAGAGGCGCCTCCAAAGGTGATCGTCTCATCACCTGGAGCTCGGACTAGGGAAGACAACCAATGTGAGTCTCCAGTCATGTGACGTGAACAGCTGGAGTCAACAAGCAAAACCTCTTCCTTCCCAACTTGGCAAACCTGAGTCAACAAGAAAACATCATATGTGGCTCAATATTGGGGTAAATAAGAATAGATTTAGGAACTCAGTATTGAGTCACGCGATGATCAGAAGAAGTAGTCACAGACATAAATGACTGACTTCTAGCTACCCTACGCTCTCCGCCTCTCACAAACTCTGAAGATCTAGGAGTAGACCTGAAGCCTTTGCTAGGTCCTACCGCTATTGAGGAGTGAGTCTAACCAATAGTAATATGTTGATCACGCCGCGGATAGCCATCTCGATAGGGAAAACGAGATCTATCCTCAGGACGGTGGATATCCTGACTAGAAGCAACTCGAGGACCAAAAACAGAGATGACTCTGAACCTCGTGTTGGTCTTACGTGCACTCCGAGTCTAAGGCTGACCCTGAATACACCTAAGAGCATGAAAACGGTCTCTTTGCGCAATCTTGGCACACCTAAAACATCTCTCAACACCATGTCTATCCTTCTGACAGAAGGTACAATGATACTTCATCTTCTGGAAGGTCGAAGCAGCATGATGAGGCTTCACCTTCTGAGAGGTCCAAGCAATAGGTGGTACATCCTTTTTGTCAGAAATCCCCTGGACAAAGCCCATAGACTTAAACTCAACTTTCTTGGATTTGGACGCAAACTCGATCATACCTGCTGCTATATGTCTAACAACAGCAGGTGGATGCTTCCTCACACCTCCAAAAAATCATATCCTAGACGTTGATTGAATTTGCAAATTTTAGATTTGTCTAGGATAAGATTAAGCTTCTTCTTGCCTCCAACAAATTTTTCAAGAGTGTTCATAAGGTACTCACACTCCTGAAAAAGAGAGGCTCATGAAGTGTAGGGAGAAGAAGAAGATGAGACACCAAAAGGAGAGGAAGAAGGACCAACAGATGAAGATCGAATAGCACATGCATATGTTTTCTTGTGCACGTCTGCCTCAACCTTGAGGGCTTTACAAGACACACAAGGGGCAGTTCTAATCCTAGCCATTTGGTTCTCGTAGCTCTTCCTAAAAGTCTCTACCATGTCCTTAGACTTCCTTAGACTTCTCCCCCAGTTTAGCATAGAAAGAGCAAGCAGATTGTAACTTCTCTAGTAAATCCTTAGTTAGCTTCACACATTTATCATCCAATGCAACCAATTCAGATTTTAGTTTTTCACAGTTATTGCATGATGAGCTAACAGGTGCCTTAGAAGAATATTGAGCCATTTTCTTATTGTGATCAAGCATGTCTTGAAATTGTTTTGAAACAGATTCAAGTTCAGCAGTCAGTTTACGACAGTTGACACAAGAAGTAATGGGTTCTTACAAAGTAGCTTGCATTTTAGTAATTTTATGATATGCCTTTTTAAGTTAATCTTCAAATTATTACAACTTTCACAAGTTTCAGGTAGATCAAGAAGCATAGTATAAAGGCCTTTAAAAGCATTGTCCTTATCCTCACATGAGGTGCAAAATATAGTCTCAACAGAATTAGATGAAATAGATGCTACTCTAGTCATCTCTATTTTAGCTAGCAGACTAACATTCTCCACCTTAAGCAAGTCTAATTCAGACATCACACTATCATAAGAGGTCCTTAACTTTTCCATATCCTCCAGCAAAGAAGTACATACATCACAATCATCACGGGAGGGAGCAGATCTAAGTGAAGTAAGCTCTTGTGACAAGCTCTTTACCTCCTTCTCTAACTCACCACATCTAGCTTTAGATCTAGCATAAAACTTTCCTAGTTCAATCAAAGCATCATTGAGCTGGTCGTAGGAAGGGCCTACCTCATCGGAGTCACTGTAGAGATCATCATCGCTGATGCCATTCTCGTCAGCCATGAAACACATGCTGATGAAGTCATCACCATTCTTGGTGTCCTTGTCTGGATCATCCTTGCCGTCGTCGTCGCTCCAGCCTTCCATGTCGCTGAAGTCGAGATTATCGAAGGCGATGAGGACACGGCGATGAGATCATTCTTGGCTTTACCATGTTTGTGGTACTTCTTCTCTTTGCCTTAACCATGAGCTGGGGTCTCTTGTTGCGGTTGTTGTTGATGTAGTCGTTCTTGCTTACACCGCTGTAGTTATTCTTGCCCTTCTCCATCTTAGGGCAATTTGCTCGAATGTGGTTAGGACCACCATACTCGAAGCAGATCACCGAACCTCCTCTCTTTCTCTCTCTAACCCTCTTGTATGCCTGTGAGAATTTTCTGGCTAAGAGGGCTAGCTCACTCTCTGGAAATTGCTCAAATTGATCATCACTCATCTCACACAAAGTAGCCAAAGAGAAACTAGAAGGGCCATCAGACAATATCCAGAAGCAGAATCGGGAGCACTGACCAAAGCCATCGACTGTGACTTCGACTTGCAAGAGACAATGTCAATCTCATGAGTCTTAAGGCGTGAGTACAATGCATCAAGAGTCAAACTCGACAGGTCAGTCGTGTCCTTGATGGTGGTCACTTTCATTTCCCACACCCTAAGGTCCAAGTAGAAAGCATTTGACGAGCATTGTCCGTGTCTGGGTATGTAAGACCAATAGCTCAGAGGTTGCTCAAAATCTTGTGGAATTAATCTAGAAAAGTACTCATCCAAGGACTCACCAGCGAGCATCTCAAACTTGTTGTACTCTTGCTTGTATTGGTCCTGTTGGACAGTCTTGATTTGAGTGGGGCCCTCATGGTATGCTTCGAGGGTCACCCAAATGTCATATGCCGACAAAATATGAGAAATATGATCAAATTCATTTCTACTAAGACCCTGGATGATGATGTTCCTTGCCTTAGCATTTGCCTCCACATCTGGTGTATTCATCGCTATGATGTGCTCATCAGCAGGAACAACAAAGCGAGTCTTAACTTTTCTCCAAATCGCATACCCTTGAGCCTGAATGTAAGACTCCATCTTACTCTTCCAAAAGGGATAGTCAACCCCATCGAAGATAGGAGGCTTGGTAGAATACTTGTTTATTGACATGGCTCCAAAAACCGGTAAGATCTATTGAAAAGAGCTAATCGGGCTCTGATACCACTTGTAGGACCGGATAGGCAACAAAGGGGGGTGAATGGTGCCTTCAAAATCTCCCCAAGTATCCACTTAACTCTTTTCTCCAATAGCTACTAAGGTATGAAGACTTGAGTTGAAGTCTCACTGGAGAAATAGAACAGCGGAGAAAACACAACAGAGAACTGACAGTGGTCGAAGACTAGTAGAGCGGTCAAAATGTCGGACCTCGGAGCAACAACTCCGAAATCCTCTGTGTAAATTGTACTAGTCCAGGATCAGCTACTGCACACAGTGATAACAGGGATACATATCAAGTACAATGACAAAACTTTATTTAACTGAATATGGGCCTGATGGCCAAAGTTTACATCAATGGCACATAAGCCAAAATTAAATATAAGCAGCGGAAGAAAAACACTGAAGTGGTAGAAGCCCACTCAGCCTGCCCATAAGCAAATGACAGTAAGATGTGGCCTACACGTCCAAATCTTCAAAGTAGTCGAAGTCATCTTCCTCTGTGTGGAAATAGCAAGGTGAGTACAAACTTGTACTCTGCAAGTCGCACAGAGAAATGTAATATAATGATAAAGGCAACAAAGGAAGACTTATAGGGTTATTTGAACATAAAATAACATTTAAAGAAATATAATAAGTAAATTGAAAATGCTGAATTTAATATAGTAAGCAAAAACAGTAATTGTAGTTGAAAATAATACCATTAGTATAGGCTCCGACCAAACACCAACCTAACCACGGGCATCCCACCCGGACCATCTTTTTCAAAAGACCACGTATGGATTCCGTCCATCCATACGCTTCCAAACACTCATGGATTCTATCCATCCATAAGGTTTTCAATCTCTCATGGATTCCATCCACCACAAGGTTTTCAATCTCTCATGGATTCCATCTATCCACAAGGTTTTCATAAAATGTTTTTGAAAAGCAAAGTATAATCCATGAAAAGATGTACTCAGCATGCCCATGACTGTGGGCACGGCTATCCAGGATGGATTATACACTCTACAGAGATTGTACAGCTTTACCCACAAGAGATGATCGTCTCATATTGCCACGCGATTAACACACTTCTTTAGGTGTGCAGCAGAGAGAGCATGACAAGGCCTTTACAATGCAAAGCCTTCAACCTGGCCAAGCCAACTCTAAGGTTTCACCCTAGTAAGGATTCCACCAGACCGGGACCCCCTCTTGAGCCGAATGAGACTTCTCATGGCCTACGCCACTCTCACTTTCAACCTACGACGAGACTTAGGTTGGGACCCGCAAATTATTCAGCTAGGATTGTCCCATACCAGTCTTGTGGTAGTACGATAGGGCTTTGCAACACTAGCTCACAGACCGATCCTTAATTAACTTTAGCTCAACCACATACCCCCTGTGCCCGACAGTCAACACTGTGTCACCGAATTATAGTGCATGCCTGCACCCACCACCTAACCATTAGCCTAAGTCTAAACCTGATTTTATATTTTATTTCAAAATATTTCATAATCCTTCTTGACTCACCGAAGTCAAGAATACATTTCAAAAGCTTTATCATTTTATGTGAAAAAGTTATCCCAAAACAAAAATTTTATCTAAGCAGGTCTAAGCATTTGATATAAAACTCTTTAGCCAATACTAGTGTACTAACTAGAGTTTGATTCTAGGGTGACAAGGTATAATGTTACACAAGGTCAAAGGTGTCAATAACAATTGGGAATTAACTAAGTTTAAAACTGAAATTGAAATACTTGAATAAACAAATGCATACAATATAATTTAAAATAACATAATTTTTTTTCACAATCTGAGATCAACATGGTCAAGGTGTGTAACTTGCCTTGCTCCACGAATTGGTGTGAACCGTCGTCAAGGAAATCTCTGGAATCGTAGCAGTCTACACATGAAAATAACCCACCAAACTCAAAATAAATTCAAACAAACTTCAAATATTTAAATTGAGGGCAGAAATGGATAGAGGGGGAATTTTTGATGAATTTAGAAATTTGAATGGGCTCAATCGGAGTTAGGATGAAGGAGAACAAGCTCTTGGAAGTTTAAAATCAGACAAAAAGAATAAATTGGATTTTTTGGAATTATTTTTCTAAAGGAAATTGGAATTATGATGTCAGCCCTAGGATTTTCTTTTCGGCTGAATTATTTTCCTACTGGAAAATGGGATTATGATGTCAGCATGACGTCCGCCCTTTGGACCAAAGACTGACAAGTGGGCCCTAGTCTATGTGGACTGAGTTCATGGACTAAGGGGGAGGCTGAGGTGGCAGAGTGGATGATGTGGCAGTGACATGGCAGGTGACTAGGCTAAATTGCTGACGTGGCAGCTAGGTGGCACTGACGTGGCTAACACGTGGCTCGAGAAGCTCTCGGTGCTGACGTGGCATCCACGTGTCACTGATGTGGCAGCCACATGGGTCTGGTCCGCCGAGGTGGCACCACATGTGGCTTCCATGTGGGCCGAAGGGGGAGGTGGTGCTGACGCGGCGCTGTCTGAGAGGGCGGGCACTGTCCGAACGGAGGTGGCGTGCCACCAGGTGCCATGTGGTGTCCACATCGGCCGAGTGTGTTGACATGGCTCGCCGAGTGGGGAAAGCGCTCGGGGACCAGGGCTTGCCGGAGCACCGGTGGATGGCGGCGACCGGCGAGGGGCAAAGGAGGGGAACCCAATGCCACCTGGCACAGGGTTCGATGAGCACGGGAGACGGCTGGTGACGAGCGAGGAGCGGCGGCACAGCTCGGGCTTCGGCGGGGACGACGCTCTGGTGAGCTTTGACGACGGGAAAGGGGCGCACGGCTTTCGCACGGATGCGGCGAGGCCGAGGTGATGGTAGGGCTTGAGGCGGTGGCGATCTCTCGCAGAAGTTGGTGGCGGTGGCAGCGACGAAGGTGCACGGTGTCAGGGCGCTTGGCTCACGGGAGAGGGGAGAGGAGGGCAGATGGAGGTGGTGCAGAGAAAAGCAGTGCCGAGTGGGAGGTTTTATAGTGGAGGGGGCGGCTAAGCGGCGAGCTTAATCGCCCACGGAAATGGCTGCGGCGGCGGGTGCGGTGCGAGGAGGAAGAAGGGGGCAGGGAAGAAGACGCCTGACAGGTAGGGTCGGTCGGTAGAGGGAGAGAGAGGAACAGGCGGGATCGCGCTACGTGGCTGAGAGGAAGAGATCTGGCGGTTGGGCGTGGAAGAGAGGAGAGAGAAGAGGGAGTAGGTGGAGAAGATGGCGACGCGTGGCCAAAAGAAGATTGGGCGGTCTAGAGAGAAAGAAGGCGGCGGATGGGTGAGATGGGCCGGTGGCGGCGTGGCTTATTCTGGGCCAGCAAGGTGTCGACCCGAGGGGAGAGGGAGGCGGGATGAGTGGAGATGATGTGGGTGGATCTAGGCCATCCACACGTCAGCCGGAGAGAGGAGCTGCAAGATTTGAATTTTTAATTTGATTTTGGATTTTCAAAAAAGCTGAGGAAATTCAAAAAGGCTTAGAAAAATACCAAATAAATTCCATAAATTCTAAAACAATTCATAGAAATTCCTGGAACCATATTGGACTTATCAAAAATATTTTCAACTAAAGTTTGTACCATATTTTTATACTTAAAATACTTTTTAATTTCAAATAGATTTTTAAAACTCTAGAAAAACCAGAAAAGTCAAATAAAAGCCAAATACCTCGAAATAATTAATTTAAATTAGGACTTTTATAGAAAATCAAAATATCCTTATATTTAACAATGTGTTTGAGCTTTAATTAAATTACTTTTTAAATCCAGCCTTTTTTAAAAGCAGAAAATTGGGCAATTCAAAACAATTAATTTTATTTTAAACCAAGTTAATTAATTTTAATAAATTTTTTTACTCAAAAATTTGAAATAAACAGCTGGACTATTACACAAAACTTGACAACGTAGTCATGAACACGACAACGTGGTCGTAAGTTTCGACTATGTGGTCGAAGACTAGCAGAGAACTAAACTGTGCCAGTACTTGCATGGTATGAATGTTCTGTCTGGTTACTCCACCAACATGAAGAAACTTGGTTCGATAGAAAATTTAAAGTTAATTGGCACAAAGTCTCATGATTATTATGTGCTGATGACACATATGCTCCCTATTGCAATTAGAAGTATTTTGCCAATCAAGATCTGAGAGGCAAACATTAGGCTGTGTTATTTCTTATTTCTTTAACACAATTGCTTAGAAGGTCATCGATCCTGAAGGACTAGATGCTCTGTAGGATGAGGTGGTGATGACTTTATGTTATCTTGATGTGTATTTTTCTTCATCATTTTTTGATATCACGGTCCATCTTGTTGTTTATATTGTATGGGAGATAACAAATATGTGAGTTCGTATTCCTACGTAGCATGTACCCATTCGAGAGGTTCATGGGAATTCTCAATCCGATGTACGAAATTGATCTCAGCCGGAGGGCGGCATCATTGAAGGTTATGCAATTGAAGAGGTCATTGAGTATTGTATTGATTACATGGCTCAGGTCGAACCGATAGGTGTGTCTCGATCTCACCATGAGGGGAGGCTAAAGGTTATCAAGACCATAAGAAGGAAAGCAATCACTCCAGATATAGATACGTATGCTCAAGCCCATTTCACAGTCTTGCAACACATAACTGAAGTGTCCTCATATATCGACTAGCACAAGGACGTACTTCGGCAATAGAATCTAGAGCGGCTGAATGTTTGGATCACGAGACAACATAATAGTCGGTTCAACCAATGGTTGAAGGAGTGACTTTCTAGAAGCTTGTCAAGTGATATTCTGATATGGTTGGCAAAAGGGCCAATATTTATAGTTGTGACAAGGCAAAGATATGACATAAAAAGGTGCACATCTATACGCAGGCTCAAGATGTAAAGAGCACTAACCTGAACAGCGGTGTCCGCATAAATGTGTTCAGTACCAATAGGTTGAAGAACTCCTACTATGGGTTCATAGAGGAGAATTGGGAGCTCGACTACATGTTTTTCAAGACCCCTTGTTTCAATGCCGTTGGGTCGATCTCCCACAAGTTAAGATCGAATGTGAGTAGGAAACATTAGAGACGGTTCTAAAGTAAAACCATCTATGATATATATAATCATAGACAATTCTAAATTAAAACTATCTATGATGTTTCCTTACTATAGATGGTTTTACTTCATAACCTTACTACAGATGGTTTTACTACATAACTGTCTATGATGTTTTCTTATTACAGCGGTTTTACTTTCGAACCATATGTGATGTAAATATCACAGATGGATCTTAAATAGAACCGTATGTGATTATTCCCCTATATATATTGTGCACTAGGGTTTGTCCCCACTGTACTGCCCACCAACGCTGTCGCCTCCCCCCAAGCACGTCGCCTTCCTCCTCCTCCCAAGCCCACCGCTCTCCTCCTCCTCCCCCGACTCTGGTGGCACTCCTCCCCTGAGGCCTTCGCCCTCCTCCTCCTTCACATACTCCGGTGGCCTTCCTCTCCCGAGGCCATCGCCCTCCTCCTCCCAAGCCCATCCCCACCTCCCCCAAGCCTGTCACTATCTCCCCCAAGCCCAGCTTCACCTCCCCTGACTCTGGCGGCCCTCCTCCCCCCGCATCATCAACTTAGTGGCTTAGATTGCCATTGCGGCTATGAGTTTTCCTCTGTACTTTGATATTTACTATTGTGCTTAGTTTGCCATGCTAGTTAATGTCGATTCTATTATATCTGAAACTCATAAGTGCTAGCACTGGGAGACTTTGCTTGATTGTGTAGGACCGGTCAGGCAACAGAGAGGGGGGATGAATGGTGCCTTCAAAATCTCCCCAAGTATCCACTTAACTATTTTCTCCAATAGCTACTGAGCTATGAAGACTCGAGTTGAAGTCTCACTAGAGAAATAGAACATTGGAGAAAACACAGCAGAGAACTAACCATGGTTGAAGACTAGTAGAGCGGTCAAAATAGGACAATGTAGTCATAAGCATGAGAACATGGTCGTAAGCTTCGACTAAGTGGTCGATAACCAACAATGTGGTCAGAGATTGTCTGAGTCGATGACCGTCAAGGCCAGAGCCAACGTGATCGAAAATGGTTGCAGCCAAGACTGATGTGGTCGTAGACAATGTGATCGAAAGCCAACATGTAGTCGAACAATCAACATTGTAGTAACCAATCAGTACTGTGGTCGATACCAGTGTGGTCTTAAGCCAGTGAGTGGTCAAAACTAGTCGGCAAAGCGGTAGTAACCAACTTGGTTGTAAGCCAACAAGTGGTCGAACAACCAGCGTGGTCGGAACCACTTTGCAACCAGGAAGATCAGCATGGTCGACATTAGTGCGATGTAGTCTGGAACTTGACCATGATCGAAACCAACATACTCGTAAAGCTGATCGATGTTCTAGACTAAGACTACACTGACTACGGCTGCTTCATACCAGAATCAACAAAAAGAAGGCAAGACACCAATAGATCTGACCATGGTGACCGTGGTTGAAGATTTCCTGGAAGAAACAGAGGAAAAGCAGGGAGGCGCACGACTGCACGATCCAAATTCTGAATAACTTTTGATTCAAGAATCAACTGGTCATGAACCTTTGAACACAGCAAGAATAAGATCTCAAGAGGCTGCTCTGAGCTTTAATTGAAAACTTATCAAGAAAATAGAGATCTTTCTGGGGTTTAATCAAGAGCACTCAAAACCAAGACTGAGAAGAAAAGAAGATAATCCGACCAAGGAAGTGGGAATAAAATAGCCAGGATGGCTTCAAGTGAGATTTCCCAACACCAGGCAAGTTAGATCATCAACCAACCAACCAAGAATAGAGTCTCAGATTAAGAACGGAAAAAGTGAATCGAAGAACAGAGAGAGAACATCCGAAATGAACAAAACCAACTCAACTCCACGCATACGAGCAAACACAAACATAGATCAAAAGATGATATATTGCTCTAAGTTTTGATTCCACAGCCACTCCATCCCAGAGGACCAAGAGCACGAGTGCTCCTTAACCAAAAACAAGAACACACACAAGAAGAATAGAAAACCCTAGAGACTTACTCGGATGGATAGCACTCCTTCCCTATTTATAGTCTCTAGGTACCGGGGATAACCAGTTAACCCCCTACCTACCACCGGGTTTTTTCATGTACACTTCTTACAGTAACCTGTTAACACGTACATGTCAAACCCTAACAGAAATGCCTTGTGGTCTTGAGTAATTTACTAAAATGCCTTTTTACCACCTTCCTGGAAGCATCCTGCTTTCTTGCCGTCCACGCTTGCAACCACCTTGAGTGCCTCAGTCATCTTCAGCGTCTCTCTGACCGTTCTGGACCTCAACACCTCTCTTGTGCCTAGTCCCGATCCTTCCATGCCTCACCATGACCTAGCTCCAAAGTCCTACAACCATCACCAACAAGCAAAGCATCACATAGCACCGCACAACACACAAGGATCATCAGTCTGCATAAGAGAATGAACTCAGTGAACAACTCAGCTGGTCTTATATGATTTACGACTACTCAGATACCCAAGACAGAGGTACTCGTAGCCCATGAAGTCTTTCCAGTAGTTTATGACCACCCAGCGAGTCGTTGCGACCATCGCACAGGCTGCTACGACCATGAAACAAATGCTACAACCACGTAGCAATCAAACCTAAAAAACCAAACTCAACCTCTCTAGATCAAGAGTCAATTACTCATCACAACCATAGGTTGACCTCCACATGGTCTCATAGATTGTTTGTGGGTGTTGTGATTGCTCAATGAGGAACTTTGTCAAGTCTAAAATCATAGTGACAATCTAAATTCATTCGGCTAGTTTGATGTCTCATGGTCAGTAGTATACTTCTTTGAAGTATAAGTTGCAACTCTGTCAAATTGCTTATGCTTTAATTTAACACCTGGTTCATTAGTGCTTACTATCATAGTTAGGCTTTGCCGAAAATATATATACACATCTGTTGATTCTGCAATTGCCTAATGTATATGTTGTTGCTACAATAGCTTTACTCTGTGACTAGTGACTTATTTAGGTCAAAATCTACTGTTCTTGCATGCTCTTGACATTGATACAACGCTGATGTGATATTTACAAAGACATCTAGCGGATTTTTGAGGATTTGTCACTGTGATTGTTGAAAACTAACAAGAGTGTTAGAAGTCCAAGTTTCTTTTAGCTTGTGCAACTCCTCACCTGTGAGCAATACTTCAATTCTTAATCTATGCATTATGCAGTCAATTAATGCTCATTTTAATGTTCAATTAAGCATAATGTTTTGTATAAATGACCTGAATGCTATATCTAAGCTGAGAGATATTTGTTTAATTTTCATGTCATTTATTGCCTGCTGAATATATGCTTTGCTCTACATTGTTAACTTTGGAATTAACATGAGAAATTTGCTAAAATTGCTTTATTTCCAACAATCTAGAGTAAAACTCATGCTCTATGTTTGCTCGACGAGGAAAACTTAGTTCATATAATGATTGCTCAATGAGGAAAACCTATCAAATTAAGTCCGATTAACGGAGGGAATGAGAGTCCGATTAATAATAAATTTTTTTTGTTTACTTGGCACATTGATTTTTGAAACATATTCCAACATCATCAAGAATTGTCTCAAGAATTACTCACTTCTATTATCTTTTAAAGATGTCATCTGCTCATTCTTTGTCATCGTCGTCGGATGCGTGTGATGCACCATCCTCTGGAAAATCCCAAAAAGAAAGAGGACTATCGAAAAGGCTCGATGGCTGATTTACGGGGGATATCCGCACTAGAGCTACCTGCACAAATGCAGCAAGGGCATGATGCATCTACATCTTGTGCCCAGTCGACTTACAGCTGAGGCAGTAAGGGCAAACCGATGCAGACTGATGATGAGATCCCCTACTTGCCATTGGCCCAGAAATTCATGCTAGGTGAGTCATTGGTTGTCCCAAAAGAGTGCCTCGTAACCCTAGGACTGGCTTGCTAGAGATTGCATGCATCGTACATGGAACAGACCAACAAGTTGGAGGAACAATGATGCTCGGGTGTCACTGTCAAGTTCAGATCACCTTCAGCACGATATTCATGACTATGTCTGCACAATGACCTTCGAGGACTTATTCTTTTTCTTCACACTCAATGCCTCACTCATTCAATGCTAGACACTGTAAGTGTCTACAATCATGGTCTATGTTTATGTCATACTAATAAATATCGTGTATAACTCATTGCTTTTGTATGTATATATATATACATGGTGACTGATTAATGAAATCACTGGTTGGTTTCTCCGACCCACACTTGGTCTCCATAGATACTATCAAGGAGGATGCACTGTTTGTCGATGTAACATCCCAAATTTGGCTTTCTGGAAAAATTTAAATTAAAATTAATTATTTTAAAGTAATTGGATTTTACTTGGCTTTTATTTGATTTTCTGGAGTTTTAAAAATGTATTTTTAAAATTAAAAAGTATTTAAAGTATGGAAATTAATTACCAACATTAGTTGGAGATATTTTTAATAAGTCCAAAATGTCTCCAGGAAGTTCTCTGAATTTCTCTGGGAATTTTGGAAGTAATTTCATATTTTTCTGAGCTTTATTGAATTTTCTAGCCTTTTCTGAAAATCCAAAATCAGAAAATAAATTCAAAATCCCAACCTCCCCTCCGGTAGCCACGTGGACGGGCTGAATCTCGCCACGTGGACGGGCTGAATCTCGCCACGTCATTTTCCCTCGGCCCATCCCCGCCGCTCACCCCATCCCGCCTCCCTCCCCTCCCCGCTCGCCACGTGTACAGCCCGCCTCATCTCGGCCGTCCCCGCCTCGCCCCGCTCTCGACCGCCCGATCTCCCTTCCCTCATCTCGGCCGCCCGCGCGTTCCCCTTCCCTTCTCTCTCACTGCCGCCCGACCCCACCTGTCGGCGCGCCTCCCCCTCTCTCCGTCTCTCTGCTACGCGGGCCCCGCCCGTCAGCCGCCCCACCGCTCCCTCTCGCTGCCGCCCGGGCCCGCTTGTCATCCCTTTCCCGCGCCTCTTCTTCCTCCTTCCTCCCGCTCGGCCGCACCATGCCGCCACCCCTCGCCCCGCCGGGTCTCCTTTCCTTTCCCGCCGCACGTGCGACCCGCACCCTTTCCTTCTTCTCCCTCCCCAATTCCCTTCCATCTATGGCCGCACCTTTCTTTATCCCTCTACGCAATCCCCGCCGTCCCGCGCCATCTCCGGCGAGGAATCCCCGCCAGCTCCCCCTCCCCGACCCCTATAAAAGCCCCTCCCCGGCTCTGTTTCTCCTCGCCCCACCTCGCTCCACCTCCTTCTCCCTCTCCCGAGCTCCCCCTCGCCCTCGGCACCGTGCGCCCTTGCCGCCGCCGCTGCCCCTTCCTCCGGTGAGGAATTCCGGTTGCCCCCGTCGCCCTCGCGCCCGGCCTACGCCACCCCAAGGTTCCCCGTGCCACGCCGAACCTCCCCCGCCACTTCCCCGGCCTCGAGCGTCGCCGGACCGCCGCCGCCGCCCCTCCTCATCGCCGGCCCTGCTCCGGCCTTCTCCGGTAATTGCCGACCCCACCATCGCACTCCCCATCGCCCCTTCTCTCTCCTCGGCCCCTCGCCGCCGGCAGCCGCGCCGCCGTTCGCCGGCGAGCACACCGCCCCCGAACGCCTCCCTCACCGGCCGGCCACATCAGCTCGGCCTCGCTTGCGTGGCAGCCGACGTGGTGCCACGCCAGCGCCACCTCGCGCGCCCCTGCCCCGTCAGCACACCCACCACCTGCGCCCCTTCCCAAGCCGGTGGACCTGGTCCATGGACCAGGGCCCCACCTGTCAGTGGGGTTTTCCCCATGCTGACGCCAGCATGGCGCAATAAACCAATTTTCCAGTTCAAAAATAATTCGGCCGAAAAAGGAAATTCAGTGCTGACGCAATAATTCCAATTTCCTTTAGAAAAATAATTCCAGAAAATCAATCTTTTTCTTTTTCTCTCTTTCCAAACTTCCCGAAGCCCGTTCTCCTTCATCGTAACTCCGTTTGAGCCCATTCAAATTTCTAAATTCATCAAAAATTCCAAACTATCCATTTATTCCATACTTTTAAATATTTGAAATTTATTTGATATTTCAAATATTTAAATTTCAAATTACAATGCCTAGTTTAAATTCAAAGCCTCAGTTCCATTCCAAATTTTCTGTGCACTTTCAAAATTCAAATTCAAATCTTGCCAAATCTCTATAAAATCCATTCTGTTTTCCTTGGTCCAAATATTGTCTCAGTAATTTCTTTTCCCAACCGATCTTCCAGATATTCATTCTCCCTCGTGTGAACTCCGAATCCGTTGACCCTTTCTCCTAAATTCGTCTAAAATCATAATCTATCCAACTATGGCCTCTATTTGGATTTTTGAGTTTATTGGAATTTTATTTGTATTTATTTGTTTTGTTTGCTTCGTCTTTTCGCGCGTAGATTCCACCGTTGTCGACGATCTCTCCACTCCGCAGCAGGAAGACCTGGAGAGCGTGCAAGAAGGCAAGTCTCCTTTGATCATCTTGAACGTATGATTTTGAAATGTTTTAAATATTTTAAATTATGTGCATTGCTATTTACATAAAACATTAGTTCAAATCTTTTGGAATTAGTTATTCCTACTTTGTTATGCCCTCATTTGACATTGATTGCCATGTACCTTTGTCACCCTAGAACTGCCTTTGTCTCAATAATGAGATTAATATTAATCTTTGTGAATATTAGAATGGTAGGACAATGCTTAGTCATGCTATCTAATACCTTTGGAAAAATCTTGAAAATGGGAAATTAAGATTTATTGTAATACCCTTGTGTTTATAAATGTGGTGGTAATTGGAGTTGCCACTGATCTTTTAAAAATAAAATAAATTGTGAAAGTTGGTTTAGATTAGGGTGGATGGTTGGTTTGGCTTGGTGCAGTTAGCACGAGATCTTGTAAAGTGTGTGTTCCACCCTAGTCAATTAAGGACCGACGCTTGTGTTTGTCCAGACTGATCATTAACCGTACAACCACAAGTCTATATGGGTACGACCTAGCTGACTAACTTATGATAGTCTAGTTTAGGTGCCACTAGTGGATAGTGGGTGCCAGGGATGGACTGGTTATTCACAGTGAGGGACAGGGATTTACTGTACTCATATGGCGCAAGAGGGGGCTTCGGTTCGGGCAGTTAGCCTACCTGCGGTGAAACCTCAGCGGGTGGTATCTAGCTAGATTAGAGTAAAGTAAAGGCTTTGTGATATTTTATCTGGGTCTCATGCCAAAGGAAGCGTGTTGACTTTTAGGATAATTTATCTCTTGTGGGTAAAGTTGTACAACCTCTGCAGAGTGTAAAACTATTCGAATAGCCGTGCCCACGGTCAAGGGCGGGCAAGGAATGCATTCACATGGTAGATTTCTGGTTTTGGTTTTAAAATCAAAATTTTTGTATTCCGAGAGTGGAGGGAACTCTCGGAAGGGTATCCTGGCGGTTGGAGCCAGAGAGGGTGGATGGAACCCGCAGTTTAAAACTTGACCAATTGTAATTGGTTAGCTAGTGTTGGTAGTTGGAACCTTCACTAGAGAATTAATGATAGTTTCTGTTAAAACACTTACTTCATTAAACTGATGCCTTCGAAATTAATTAGTAATAATTGAGATTTCAAATATTGCTTTGTGCAAAAGAACCATATAGCCTTCCTTTGTCAAGCCTTGCATCTTTTGCATTTTTCCCAAGACTTGCGGAGTACTTTATGTACTCACATGCTACACTCAAAAATAATAACCAGAGGAGTACGAAGCTCAAGAAGGCAACTACGACTTCTTCGCGGGTGGATTCGACGAAGGATTTCAGGAGTTCTAGGTCGCGCTTCCCCAGTCAATTGCCTGTGACGTATTGATGGGTCTTCACCGAGTTTATCTTTTGCTTCCGCTGTGTTTCGTGTGTGCGAGGTCTTGAAACCTCAATTGTAATAATGAGACCTTTCGGTCTGTACTCTTTAATATTGTAATAAAGCGTTGATGGTGATGTTTTCCATTCTGTTTAACTGTGTGCACTAGCTTTGATCTGGGACTAGTGCAGTAATACACAGAGGGTCCGGGTTCGGAAATCCGTGGTCCCGACAGAGGTGGTATCAGAGCCAATTTGACTGTAGGACGTGACCTAGTTAGAATGGTCGTTAAAAATAGAACTTCAAAATTTATTTTATAAAATAAAAATTTAATAATGTGCTTTCCTTATCTTTTCTTGTCTTTCTATCCTTACCTTCGTCATGGCATTCTCTCTTATCTATCTGCTTGTTTCCTTTTGGAATGGTAATTGTACTCCCTTCCCTTTGTAATTTCTATAGACGGCTCAGTAAGGTTGCGTCTAAGAAGCACTTGGAGAAGCGCGTCATCATGAAGGAGCGAGGACTAGTTCTTTAGTTGTAGTACCCAAGTAAAGTCCTACGATTTTAGAACGCTTATGTATTACTTGCTTGTGTGTTAGGTGGACTGTACCAAGTCTTGTATACTTGTAGTACAGCCATCCTTAAAGACTATTTTGATTTCAAGTTAAGTTTCTTCTAAGTTGTTGCTTGCTTCTTTCTTGTGTGTTTGTTCGGGATGTTGTTTAGTTGTTCCCCTGATCTCTTATCTGTACTACTTCCCTCTTATCTTTTGCTAACCCAAGTTACCGCAATAGTACAAGCTCCAATTCTTTCACCGTAGTCCAAGCTTGGAGAATTCTTGGAGACCTAGAGTATATGGAAGACAACAAATTTATGGAAAGTACTCTTGTCAGGAAAGCCATCATAATCAGTGGATGTCAAGTTAGGTAATTTGGAGAATTGTTTCTAGAGTGATATATTTTGGATTTACAATTGACAAGATTGAATAATATTCGAGAGGATTGAGATAAAAGGTATATTTGTGGATACCAATTGATTATAAATAAATCTAAAGGGTGTCATCTTTGTGGGTTGACTATAGAATAAATACATAGTTGAACTTGTGGGAGCTAATTAGATCATGGGAAGAGTCTAAACTTTGCCTTGGATTTATTATCTACGATTGAAAAGAGTAGCTAGATGTAAAACAAGATTTTTGTTGAAGGGATTATTTGTGATCATTGGAGAATTAGTATTAAGAGATTGATCTAGTAAAGGGAGAGATTAAAAGATTAAGAAGTTGAATTATCATAAACAATTCATGATATCAATTTTGGGTGATTTGGTTGAATCATGAAGAGTGGATGAATTTTGTGGAGTTAATTAATTGTCAGAATTTGGTGGACCTATTAATGATAAGTGGATACCAGTGAAATTCTAAAAGATAAGACACTTAGATATCTTGCTGGATTAATTTTATCATTGCAAAGTGGACTTTGATGTGTCAATTTGAATTTGGTGGATTTAATAGATCATTATTAGATAATTGGATTTTAACTAATGGGATTAACTAGGACGTTTAAGGATGTTCAAATGGATAACCTGGAGGATTTAAATTAATTATGGGAGATAGATTGTTCAATAAGAATTAATTGAGAGATTGTCCGATAAGAATTAATTGAGGTATTTGAATTCATTCAAATTTGGTGGAACCAAAATGATGATTATCAAGAGATTGATGTTGGTGGATTAATGAATATTAAATTATGGCTTAGATGATCTTAAACTTGATTGGTGAATACTAAAAGGTTGGATTAATCTTATATTAGTTGATCAGAGTTATGGATCTGTTGGATTAGATAATGATCATAAAATAATTGGTGGAAATCACAAACTACAGTGTTATTGGATTCTTGTTAGAAAAATTCTATGGTTTGACGTCGATTCAAATTAGAGCAGAGAGTAAAAGTTAATGAGATTACTTGTCGAAATCAATAAGGTGCATTTGTGGTATATGATTTTGGAATCAAGAATTTTTATGTCCTTCTCGGATGAACACTTGCGGAAGTTAAGCCCTTTTTGGTGGAATCCTGAATTAATCGATATGATAAGGGCAATTGAAGTTAACCCAGAGCTTGCAGGCGACTAAAGATGTACCAGTCCGATTTGTTGTTCTCTTCCATATTTCTCAGTTAAAGGAATACTTCAGAGCATTGAACAACAAGATAGAATCATGAAGGGAGCTGAACGCCACGCAAGAAGCATGACCATAAAGTTCCACAAAGTGCAGTAGAACAACCATTCGAAGTCAAGCAACATAGGAGCGTGAAGAGGACCTAAGAGCCGAGTTTTCCTCTCCTTTCTTTTCCCAGTCCGTCCGAATCTCGGGGTCGAGATTCTCTCTAAGGGGGGTAGGTTTGTAACATCCCAAATTTGGCTTTCTGGAAAATTTTAAATTAAAATTAATTATTTTAAAGTAATTGGATTTTACTTGGCTTTTATTTGATTTTCTAGATTTTCTGGAGTTTTAAAAATGTATTTTTAAAATTAAAAAGTATTTTAAAGTATGGAAATTAATTACCAACATTAGTTGGAGATATTTTTAATAAGTCCAAAATGTCTCCAGGAAGTTCTCTGAATTTTTCTGGGAATTTTGGAAGTAATTTCATATTTTTCTGAGCTTTATTGAATTTTCTAGCCTTTTCTGAAAATCCAAAATCAGAAAATAAATTCAAAATCCCAACCTCCCCTCCGGCAGCCACGTGGACGGGCTGAATCTCGCCACGTCGTTTTCCCTCGGCCCATCCCCGCCGCTCACCCCATCCCGCCTCCCTCCCCTCCCCGCTCGCCACGTGTACAACCCGCCTCATCTCGGCCGTCCCCGCCTCGCCCCGCTCTCGGCCGCTCGATCTCCCTTCCCTCATCTCAGCCGCCCGCGCGTTCCCCTTCCCTTCTCTCTCACTGCCGCCCGACCCCACCTGTCGGCGCGCCTCCCCCTCTCTCCGTCTCTCTGCTACGCGGGCCCCGCCCGTCAGCCGCCCCACCGCTCCCTCTCGCTGCCGCCCGGGCCCGCTTGTCATCCCTTCCCCGCGCCTCTTCTTCCTCCTTCCTCCCGCTCGGCCGCACCATCCCGCCGCCCCTCGCCCCGCCGGGTCTCCTTTCCTTTCCCGCCGCCCGTGCGACCCGCGCCCTTTCCTTCTTCTCCCTCCCCGATTCCCTTCCATCTACGGCCGCACCTTCCTTTATCCCTCTCCGCAATCCCCGCCGTCCCGCGCCATCTCCGGCGAGGAATCCCGGCCAGCTCCCTGTCGAGACCCGAATATGCAAATCCGGACTCTCTGTGTATACTGCACTAGTCCAGGATCACGCTAGTGCACACAGTCAAACATAGAGGTAATCATTACCACCATCACGGTATTAAATAAGGAAAACTCAATTTATTAATCAATAACCAGAATAAGACCTTATGGTCAAGCTTACAATCTCAATAGCCTTAGGGGCTTAACAAAATTTAGTAGCGGAAAATCCAAAATAAAGCGTAGCGGCCAATCGACATGCCCACGGGCAATCGAGTGGGGAGCGAAGCCTAGAACGCGTAGTCGTCGAAGCACTCTCCTCCTGGAACCTCCTGCTGGTAGTACTCCTCATCCTCAACTGAGCAACATAGGCGTAAAGCCGTGAGTACATTGGTACTCAGCAAGCCGTTTGTAACAAATGATGCAATATAGTATGCAAGGCTTACGAATGGAAGGCTGAAAGGGTTAATTTGCATAAAACAGCATTTGAAATTACCATAAATAGATTGAAGGCGAATGGTAAATAAAACAATAATGAATAATCAAAGGAATTGAAGTAAACTACTTATGGACCTCCCATCCACAAGTTAAACCAACAGTGAATTAACCATCCACTGACCAACCACAAATTTTCCAAGAGTAACTATACCTCGTGTGAAATCACCGAGCATTGTCCATGACCGAGGACGCGGCTATTCGAATAGTTTTACACTCTGCAGAGGTTGCACAACTGTACCCACACGATGTGATAATCCTCACGTTAAAGATAATCACAACAAGGCTTTTACAATGATCCATCTCAACCCGATCCCACTCGCTAAGGTTTCGCCGTCGAGTAGGGTAAATCCCCCTAGTCGATAATTGCCCCCTCTTGCGCCACAACAACATCAGTAGTGTAACCAAAGTTGAGACTTCACAAATTATTATGCCAGGTCTATCCCATACTAGACATGTGGTTTGCACGGTAAAGCTCAGATCAATGGCGCACAAAGTTAAGTCCTTAAGTAATACCCAGGCGAAACATCCACATCCCAATGTGCAACCTGCACCCCCTTTACGGCACGATCATTCGCCCGAGTGAAAACCAATTTTGTATAACCACGCCAACGACACACCAATGCCATGACACAAATTTTATATTGGTGGCACCAACCACGATTCGATATATCATTAAGTCAAATTATTTAATCACATGTGATGATGAACCCAAACGATACTAAAAGCATAGCTAAGCACACTAATCGTGCCATCCCAAATGTGATCGTAACATAGCATCACTACTAAGTTTCCCAACCTATGGTGACAATGGCATCATGGCATTCAAATTTAACAAGGAGGGAATTACTCAATTGAGGTGATAACTACCAATTACAAGGTTTGTATAAAAGTAGCGATGCAATGTAATTTAAAACAAAATATTTAAATAATAGATTGCAAACTGGGTTCAACATGATCAAAGGACACGACTTGCCTTGGCCTTGCTCAGTTGACGGCTCTTGATCTCCAAATCCGACGGCGGCTCCCTCGAACGCGTGATCTAACGAGAGAGAAAACAAAACGAAGAGACAAAAGGTAGAGCCCAATTTTAGATGAATTTAGGAAAAAGAATCGGGTCAATCGGAGCTAGGACGAGGGAGAACGGGCCTCTGGAAAATCTGGTTTTAGGAAAAAGGCTGAAAATCGGAAAAGGCACTGTGCTGTGGACCGGGTGCACGGTGAGATGGGTCTACGGTGGGCTCGGTGCACGGAACAGTAGGGCTGATCGGGCTGCTGGCGCAAGCGGCTAGGGCTGACGTGGCAGACACGTGGCGACACGTGTGCACGGTTGGTTGACGTGGCAGCTGACATGGCAGGTGACGTGGCAGATGATGTGGCAAGCTGACGTGGCATCTGGGTGTGCTCGGCTGCTGACGTGGTGCCCACGTGGCACTGACGTGGCTTGACACGTCAGATCTAGGGCTGACGTGGCTCGGCTGACTCGGTTGTTGACGTGGCCAGATCGGCTCACGGGTCTATGGTTCGGCTGACGGGCGGGACCCACATGGCGGCGGCGGGGTGCACGGTGGACGGCGTCCACCGGGAGGCGAAGAGACGCGGGGCTGGCGTCAGCGCTGACGCACTCGGGGGCGCGGGGCACGAGGCGGCGGACGAGCGGCGCGGGCGACCGAGGCGAGGCGGCGCAGGGCGGGTATCCGGGGCGGCGGATCTGGCCGGCGAGGTCATCGGCGGCGGCGACGGGACGTCGGTGACTCACCGGCAGCGAACGGCGGAGAACGGCGACGAGCGGCGGCGAACAGTGGAGGGCGGCGGAGAACGGCGACGAACGACGGCGAGCGCTCCGGCGGCGAGAACGAAGGCTCGGGCGACGGCAGCTCCGGCGAAGGCGGCGGCGAGGGCGCACGGACGACGGCGAGCGGTGGCGCGGACGTCAGCGAGCGGCGGCGGAGGAGGCGGCGGCTGCGCACGGCGGCGAAGGCGGCGGCGAGGGCGGCGAACCTCGGGGTCTGCGCCAATAAATACCCCGGGCGGCGGCGGGCGGCGGGCCGAGTGGGCTCAGCCCACTAGGGTTAGGGTTAGCGGGCGCAGACAGGTGGGCCCCACCTGTCGGTGGCACGGACGAGGCGAGCGGCCGGGATGGCGCGCGGGCGAGAGGAGCGCTCTGGATGGCTGACGCGTGTCGGCCATCGGGCGGCTCAAGGCGGGCGCGGGGAGCAGGCGGATGTGCGACGCGTGGCTGGGGTGCGGGCGGCGGCCGAGGCCTGGCTGGGCTAGCTGGGTGGGCTGCGGCCCACCTGGCTTTTAGGATTTTCTAATTCTTTTTCTTTTTCAGAAATTCAAATAAAGACTTTTTGAGCTCTAGAAAATAACAAATAAATCCAGAAAAATCTTCGAAAATTCCAGAAAATTTCTTGAGACTCAGGGAACTCAAATAAAATATTTTTGGCAAATGTTAATGTTTGACTTAATCATATTAAATCCTTTTAATTCATGGAAATTCTAATTAAGCTTTAATTAATTCCAGAAAAATACAAATGGTGAATTTTATTTTGAAAACTTCAAAAAGGCTCTGAAAATCAGGATGTTACAAACCTTACCCCCTTAAACGGGATCTCGACCCCGAGATCCGGGCTCACTACTAGAATAGGTTTGGAAACTCTGCCTTGAGATCCTCTTCGCGCTCCCAGGTGGCTTCCTCCTCGGAGTGGTTGCTCCACTGAACTTTGCAAAAGCGAACAACTTTATTCCGGGTGACTCGCTCTGACACATCCAAGATTTTGACAGGGCGCTCTTTGTAGGACAGATCCTCCTGAAGATCAATTGCCTCAACTGGTACAGCCTCCCCTAGCACTCTCAAACACTTCTTCAGCTAGGACACATGGAAAACATCATGTACCCCACTGAAGGACACAGGTAGCTCCAATTGATAAGCAACCTCTCCCCTGCGTTTCAGAATTTTGAACGGACCGACATACCTTGGTGCAAGCTTCCCTTTTTGCTGAAACCTCTTCACACCTTTGAATGGTGTGATCCTGAGATACACAAAATCATCTGGCTCAAAACTCAGCTCTCGGCGTCTGGTATCCGCATAGCTCTTTTGCCTGGCCTGGGCAGTCCTCAACCTCTCTTGAATCAAACGGACCTTGTCCTCAGCCTCTTTTAGACAATCTGGACCAAACACCTGACCTTCCCCTGTCTCTTTCCAATTGAGAGGGGTCCTGCATTTCCTGCCATAGAGTGCTTCAAAAGGTGACATCTGCAGACTTGCCTGATAACTATTGTTGTAGGAAAACTCTGCAAAAGGCAAACAGCTGTCCCACTTAGATCCATGATCTAGCACACATGCTCTCAGCATATCCTCAAGAATCTGATTGACTCGCTCTGTCTGACCATCTGTCTGAGGATGGTATGCTGTACTGAAATTCAGGTGCGTTCCCATAGCCTCATGGAAACTACCCCAAAACCGAGAAGTGAATTGGGACCCTCGATCTGACACTATTTTCTTGGGCACTTCATGCAAACTGACGATCCTCGACATATACAGCTCTGCCAATCTGTCACCGGTGTAGGTTGTCTTCACTGGAATGAAGTGAGCAACCTTGGTCAATCGGTCCACGATGACCCAAATCGAATCATAGCCCTCCTTGGTCTTAGGCAGACCGACTATGAAGTCCATACCGATCTCTTCCCATTTCCACTCAGGGATTTTCAACGGCTGAAGCAAACCTGCAGGCCTCTGATGCTCTGCCTTAACTCTCTGACAAACATCACAAAGGGCCACATACTCAGCGATCTCACGCTTCATGCTAGGCCACCAATATTTTTCTTTAATGTCCTGGTACATCTTGGTACTGCCAGGGTGTATCGAGTATAACGACTCGTGAGCTTCCTTTAGCAACAGATCCTTTAGCTCCTTCTTATTGGGCACACACAAACGTTGCTTGAACCACAGGGTTCCTTGGGCATCCTCTGAAAATCCTGACTCTTTTCCTTCAGTCATACTCTGTCTGATATGCTGAAATGCCTCATCATCTGTCTGAGCCTGACGAATCTGACCATCCAAAGTGGGCTGCAACTCCATTGCTGCCAAAAATCCTTCCTCGACCAATTCCAAACTGAGCCTTTGGAATTCCTCATGCAAAGCTGGCTAACTCTCCTTGACCATCACTGAATTGCAATAAACCTTTCTGCTCAGAGCATCTGCGACCACATTGGCCTTCCCTGGGTGATAATGGATTCCGACATCATAATCCTTTATCAACTCCAACCACCTCCTCTGCCTGAGGTTAAGCTCGGACTGGGTAAAGATGTATTTGAAACTCTTGTGATCCGTATAAATCTCACATCTATTACCCAAGAGATAGTGCCTCCAAATTTTCAAAGCATGCACTACGGCTGCTAGCTCTAAGTCGTGGGTAGGGTAATTATCCTCATGCGGTCTCAACTGGCGCGAGGCATACGCTACCACTCTCTTTTCCTGCATCAGTACACAACCCAAACCCTTGCGTGAGGCATCGCAATAAATCTCAAAATCCTTGTTTAAATCTGGCAATACTAGCACTGGGGCTGTGGTCAAACTCTCCTTCAACTTCTGAAAGCTTTTCTCGCACTCGGGCGTCCAAACAAATTTCTTTTCCTTTTTGAGCAATTGGGTAAGTGGCTTGGCTACACTGGAAAATCCCTCGATGAAACGACGGTAATAACCAGCCATACCCAGAAAACTCCTGACCCGAGTCACCGAAGAAGGTGACTGCCAATCCAAAACATCCTTGACCTTTCCGGAGTCAACAGCAACTCCCTTTGCGGACATCACATGGCCTAGGAAGGCGACTTCCTTCATCCAAAACTCACATTTGCTAAACTTGGCATACAACTGATGGTCCCTTAATTTCTGCAATACCATCCTCAGGTGTTCCTCATGCTCGCTCTCATCCTTGGAGTAGATCAGAATGTCATCAATGAACACAACGACAAACTTATCCAAATACTCCATGAACACCTTATTCATCAGGTACATAAAATAGGCTGGAGCATTGGTCAAACCAAAAGACATCACTGTGAACTCGTACAATACGTAACGAGTCGAAAATGCTGTCTTAGGTATGTCCTCCTGTTGAATCCTCATCTGATGGTAACCTGACCTCAAGTCAATCTTGGAGAAAACTCCTGCTCCCCTGAGCTGATCAAACAAGTCATCAATCCTGAGCAACGGGTACTTGTTCTTGACGGTGACCTCGTTAAGTGCTCGGTAATCCACACACATGCGCTGGCTGCCATCCTTCTTTTTCATAAACAAGACTGGCGCTCCCCACGGGGACGAACTGGGCCTGACATAACCTTTGTCCAAAAGCTCCTGAATCTGCTTCTTGAGTTCTGCTAACTCATTTGCTAGCATCCGGTAGGGTCTTTTGGAAATCGGAGAGGTACCGGGTACCAACTCGATCAGAAACTCAACCTCTCGCGCTGGTGGCATCCCTGGAAGGTCATCTGGAAACACATTGGGGTACTCCCTGACAATCGGCACATCCTCCAACTGAATTCCCTTGATCTGACAGACCATTACCTGCTCTGGCTGATTCATGCTAGCTGAAAACTGCACTTTCCTCCCATCGGAGCTGGTCAAGGTCACTGCTCTACTCCCGCAATCCAAAACTGCCTGGTGCTTCTTGAGCCAATCCATACCCAAGATCACATCTAGGGACTGGATATCCAAGATAATTAAGTCCGCTCTGAACTCAACTCCCTGGATGTCTATCTGAACTCCGGGACAACCTAGGTTGGTGCTCAACTCCGAACGGGGGGATTGGATCAAAAGAATAGATCCCAGAGTAACAATTTTCAACTGTTGCTTTAAAGCAAAACTCCGAGAAACAAACGAATGGGAAGCTCCAGAATCAAATAAAACTGTGGCAAATGCTGAATGGACTAGGAACTTACCGACCACAACCTCTGGTGCTGCCTGGTTTCAACCATTTCTGCTCTGCTCTAAAAGAAAGACCATTTGCTGAGAACTGACTTCTGAAGGCTCAATAGGTAAGAGGGAAAAGCAAAGGTAAGCGGTAAACTCGTCTAAGGGGGATAACTAATGGTAATCCTAAACTAAGCAATCACTTAGCCGAAAAGGCTAACAAAAGAAGCAACAAACTCCTCAAAAAGATTTTGTCATGACTGCATCATAATGCTAGAAGCAAAACTGCAGCTCACATCACACACAACGGCAAATAAGAAGCAAAACGTTCTACAAGGTACTAAAAACTATAACAGGGTTCAAATCTAATGGCTTCTAATCTTCACGGAAACCTTCAATCTTGTCTTGACATATTGGGTGTTTCCTTGAGCCAAACTTCACAGCACAGCTTGAAGAATTCCATGCCAACTTTCACTTTGGTCGAGGGACACTCGAGACATCTATGGACATTATAGGGATAAGAAGTCAAATTATGTTTGGAAAATAATGTTTCAGAGGAGGCAAGGAGTAAGAAACCTAAGAATGAGGTAAGAATAAGATTCATTAGACAATCATTTAGTTGATTTGATTTAGAAAATAAATTTTGGAATCTTTTCTAATTCGACCACTCTAACTAGGGCTTCGTCCTGCAGTCGATTTGGCTCTGATACCATCTCTATCGAGACCCGAATATGCAAATCCAGACTCTCTGTGTATACTGCACTAGTCCAGGATCACGCTAGTGCACACAGTCAAACATAGAGGTAATCATTACCACCATCACGGTATTAAATAAGGAAAACTCAATTTATTAATCAATAACCAGAATAAGACCTTATGGTCAAGCTTACAATCTCAATAGCCTTAGGGGCTTAACAAAATTTAGCAGCGGAAAATCCAA
Organism: Dendrocalamus latiflorus; assembly: GCA_017311315.1. Classification (NCBI taxonomy): domain Eukaryota; kingdom Viridiplantae; phylum Streptophyta; class Magnoliopsida; order Poales; family Poaceae; genus Dendrocalamus; species Dendrocalamus latiflorus. The sequence continues at coordinate 1,794,495 of CM029637.1, read as the reverse complement.
AATAAAGCGTAGCGGCCAATCGACATGCCCACGGGCAATCGAGTGGGGAGCGAAGCCTAGAACGCGTAGTCGTCGAAGCACTCTCCTCCTGGAACCTCCTGCTGGTAGTACTCCTCATCCTCAACTGAGCAACATAGGCGTAAAGCCATGAGTACATTGGTACTCAGCAAGCCGTTTGTAACAAATGATGCAATATAGTATGCAAGGCTTACCAATAGAAGGCTGAAAGGGCTAATTTGCATAAAACAACATTTGAAATTACCATAAATAGATTGAAGGTGAATGGTAAATAAAACAATAATGAATAATCAAAGGAATTGAAGTAAACTACTTATGGACCTCCCATCCACAAGTTAAACCAACAGTGAATTAACCATCCACTGACCAACCACAAATTTTCCAAGAGTAACTATACCTCGTGTGAAATCACCGAGCATTGTCCATGACCGAGGACGCGGCTATTCGAATAGTTTTACACTCTGCAGAGGTTGCACAACTGTACCCACACGATGTGATAATCCTCACGTTAAAGATAATCACAACAAGGCTTTTACAATGATCCATCTCAACCCGATCCCACTCGCTAAGGTTTCGCCGTCGAGTAGGGTAAATCCCCCTAGTCGATAATTGCCCCCTCTTGCGCCACAACAACATCAGTAGTGTAACCAAAGTTGAGACTTCACAAATTATTATGCCAGGTCTATCCCATACTAGACATGTGGTTTGCACGGTAAAGCTCAGATCAATGGCGCACAAAGTTAAGTCCTTAAGTAATACCCAGGCGAAACATCCACATCCCAATGTGCAACCTGCACCCCCTTTACGGCACGATCATTCGCCCGAGTGAAAACCAATTTTGTATAACCACGCCAACGACACACCAATGCCATGACACAAATTTTATATTGGTGGCACCAACCACGATTCGATATATCATTAAGTCAAATTATTTAATCACATGTGATGATGAACCCAAACGATACTAAAAGCATAGCTAAGCATACTAATCGTGCCATCCCAAATGTGATCGTAACATAGCATCACTACTAAGTTTCCCAACCTATGGTGACAATGGCATCATGGCATTCAAATTTAACAAGGAGGGAATTACTCAATTGAGGTGATAACTACCAATTACAAGGTTTGTATAAAAGTAGCGATGCAATGTATTTTAAAACAAAATATTTAAATAATAGATTGCAAACTGGATTCAACATGATCAAAGGACATGACTTGCCTTGGCCTTGCTCAGTTGACGGCTCTTGATCTCCAAATCCGACGGCGGCTCCCTCGAACGCGTGATCTAACGAGAGAGAAAACAAAACGAAGAGACAAAAATAAATTCAAATAAAATTCAAATGAACTCCAAAAATTCTCAAACCTGAACCAAAAGGTAGAGCTCAATTTTAGATGAATTTAGGAAAAAGAATCGGGTCAATCAGAGCTAGGACGAGGGAGAACGGGCCTCTGGAAAATCTGGTTTTAGGAAAAAGGCTGAAAATCGGAAAAGGCACTGTGCTGTGGACCGGGTGCACGGTGAGATGGGTCTACGGTGGGCTCGGTGCACGGAACAGTAGGGCTGACCGGACTGCTGGCGCAAGCGGCTAGGGCTGACGTGGCAGACACGTGGCGACACGTGTGCACGGTTGGCTGGCGTGGCAGCTGACATGGCAGGTGACGTGGCAGATGACGTGGCAAGCTGACGTGGCATCTGGGTGTGCTCGGCTGCTGACGTGGTGCCCACGTGGCACTGACGTGGCTTGACACGTCAGATCTAGGGCTGACGTGGCTCGGCTGACTCGGCTGCTGACGTGGCCAGATCGGCTCACGGGTCTATGGTTCGGCTGACGGGCGGGACCCACATGGCGGCGGCGGGGTGCACGGTGGACGGCGTCCACCGGGAGGCGAAGAGACGCGGGGCTGGCGTCAGCGCTGACGCACCCGGGGCGCGGGGCGCGAGGCGGCAGACGAGCGGCGCGGGCGACCGGGGCGAGGCGGCGCAGGGCGGGTATCCGGGGCGGCGGATCTGGCCGACGAGGTCATCGGCGGCGGCGACGGGACGTCGGTGACTCACCGGCGGCGAACGGCGGAGAACGGCGACGAGCGGCGGCAAACAGCGGAGGGCGGCGGAGAACGACGACGAACAACGGCGAGCGCTCCGGCGGCGAGAACGAAGGCTCGGGCGACGGCAGCTCCGGCGAAGGCGGCGGTGAGGGCGCACGGACGACGGTGAGCGACGGCGCGGACGTCGGCGAGCGGCGGCGGAGGAGCGCTCTGGATGGCTGACGCGTGTCGGCCATCGGGCGGCTCAAGGCGGGCGCGGGGAGCAGGCGGATGTGCGACGCGTGGCTGGGATGCGGGCGGCGGCCGAGGCCTGGCTGGGCCAGCTGGGTGGGCTGCGGCCCACCTGGCTTTTAGGATTTTCTAATTGTTTTTCTTTTTCAGAAATTCAAATAAAGACTTTTTGAGCTCTAGAAAATAGCAAATAAATCCAGAAAAATCTCCGAAAATTCCAGAAAATTCCTTGAGACTCAGGGAACTCAAATAAAATATTTTTGGCAAATGTTAATGTTTGACTTAATCATATTAAATCCTTTTAATTCATGGAAATTCCAATTAAGCTTTAATTAATTCCAGAAAAATACAAATGGGGAATTTTATTTTGAAAACTTCAAAAAGGCTCTTAAAATCAGGATGTTACACTCCCCCTCCCCGACCCCTATAAAAGCCCCTCCCCGGCTCCGTTTCTCCTCGCCCCACCTCGCTCCACCTCCTTCTCCCTCTCCCGAGCTCCCCCTCGCCCTCGGCACCGTGCGCCCTTGCCGCCGCCGCTGCCCCTTCCTCCGGTGAGGAATTCCGGTCACCCCCGTCGCCCTCGCGCCCGGCCTACGCCACCCTAAGGTTCCCCATGCCACGCCGAACCTCCCCCGCCACTTCCCCGGCCTCGAGCGTCGCCGGACCACCGCCTTCACCGAAGCCCCGAGCGCCGCCGCCGCCCCTCCTCGTCGCCGGCCCTGCTCCGGCCTTCTCCGGTAATTTCCGACCCCACCATCGCACTCCCCGTTGCCCCTTCTCTCTCCTCGGCCCCTCGCCGCCGGCAGCCGCGCCGCCGTTCGCCGGCGAGCACGCCGCCCCCGAACGCCTCCCTCACCGGCCGGCCACGTCAGCTCGGCCTCGCTTGCGTGGCAGCCGACGTGGTGCCACGCCAGCGCCACCTCGGCGCCACCTCGCCCGCCCCTGCCCCATCAGCACACCCACCACCTGCGCCCCTTCCCAAGCCGGTGGACCTAGTCCATGGACCAGGGCCCCACCTGTCAGTGGGGTTTTCCCCCATGCTGACGCCAGCATGGCGCAATAAACCCATTTTCCAGTTCAAAAATAATTCGGCCGAAAAAGGAAATTCAGTGTTGACGCAATAATTCCAATTTCCTTTAGAAAAATAATTCCAGAAAATCAATCTTTTTCTTTTTCTCTCTTTTCAAACTTCCCGAAGCCCGTTCTCCTTCATCGTAACTCCGTTTGAGCCCATTCAAATTTCTAAATTCATCAAACATTCCAAACTATCCATTTCTTCCATACTTTTAAATATTTGAAATTTATTTGATATTTCAAATATTTAAATTTCAAATTCCAATGCCTAGTTTAAATTCAAAGCCTCAGTTCCATTCCAAATTTTCTGTGCACTTTCAAAATTCAAATTCAAATCTTGCCAAATCTCTATAAAATCCATTCTGTTTTCCTTGGTCCAAATATTGTCTCAGTAATTTCTTTTCCCAACCGATCTTCCAGATATTCATTCTCCCTCGTGTGAACTCCGAATCCGTTGATCCTTTCTCCTAAATTCGTCTAAAATCATAATCTATCCAACTATGGCCTCTATTTGGATTTTTTAGTTTATTGGAATTTTATTTGTATTTATTTGTTTTGTTTGCTTCGTCTTTTCGCGCGTAGATTCCACCGTTGTCGACGATCTCTCCACTCCGCAGCAGGAAGACCTCGAGAGCGTGCAAGAAGGCAAGTCTCCTTTGATCATCTTGAACGTATGATTTTGAAATGTTTTAAATATTTTAAATTATGTGCATTGCTATTTACATAAAACATTAGTTCAAATCTTTTGGAATTAGTTATTCCTACTTTGTTATGCCCTCATTTGACATTGATTGCCATGTACCTTTGTCACCCTAGAACTGCCTTTGTCTCAATAATGAGATTAATATTAATCTTTGTGAATATTAGAATGGTAGGACAATGCTTAGTCATGCTATCTAATACCTTTGGAAAAATCTTGAAAATGGGAAATTAAGATTTATTGTAATACCCTTGTGTTTATAAATGTGGTGGTAATTGGAGTTGCCACTGATCTTTTAAAAATAAAATAAATTGTGAAAGTTGGTTTAGATTAGGGTGGATGGTTGGTTTGGCTTGGTGCAGTTAGCACGAGATCTTGTAAAGTGTGTGTTCCACCCTAGTCAATTAAGGACCGACGCTTGTGTTTGTCCAGACTGATCATTAACCGTACAACCACAAGTCTATATGGGTACGACCTAGCTGACTAACTTATGATAGTCTAGTTTAGGTGCCACCAGTGGAAAGTGGGTGCCAGGGATGGACTGGTTATTCACAGTGAGGGACAGGGATTTACTGTACTCATATGGCGCAAGAGGGGGCTTCGGTTCGGGCAGTTAGCCTACCTGCGGTGAAACCTCAGCGGGTGGTATCTAGCTAGATTAGAGTAAGGTAAAGGCTTTGTGATATTTTATCTGGGTCTCATGCCAAAGGAAGCGTGTTGACTTTTAGGGTAATTTATCTCTTGTGGGTAAAGTTGTACAACCTCTGCAGAGTGTAAAACTATTCGAATAGCCGTGCCCACGGTCAAGGGCGGGCAAGGAATGCATTCACATGGTAGATTTCTGGTTTTGGTTTTAAAATCAAAATTTTTGTATTCCGAGAGTGGAGGGAACTCTCGGAAGGGTATCCTGGCGGTTGGAGCCAGAGAGGGTGGATGGAACCCGCAGTTTAAAACTTGACCAATTGTAATTGGTTAGCTAGTGTTGGTAGTTGGAACCTTCACTAGAGAATTAATGATAGTTTCTGTTAAAACACTTACTTCATTAAACTGATGCCTTCGAAATTAATTAGTAATAATTGAGATTTTAAATATTGCTTTGTGCAAAAGAACCATATAGCCTTCCTTTGTCAAGCCTTCCATCTATTGCATTTTTCCCAAGACTTGCGGAGTACTTTATGTACTCACATGCTACACTCAAAAATAATAACCAGAGGAGTACGAAGCTCAAGAAGGCAACTACGACTTCTTCGCGGGTGGATTCGACGAAGGATTTCAGGAGTTCTAGGTCGCGCTTCCCCAGTCAATTGCCTGTGGCATATTGATGGGTCTTCACCGAGTTTATCTTTTGCTTCCGCTGTGTTTCGTGTGTGCGAGGTCTTGAAACCTCAATTGTAATAATGAGACCTTTCGGTCTGTACTCTTTAATATTGTAATAAAGCGTTGATGGTGATGTTTTCCATTCTGTTTAACTGTGCGCAGTAGCTTTGATCTGGGACTAGTGCAGTAATACACAGAGGGTCCGGGTTCGGAAATCCGGGGTCCCGACAGTCGAGGATTACATGACAACGACATTAGTGGCTTACCGTAACAAGGAATTCATACTTATGCCCTATAACTAGGAGTAAGTGCTGCACTAGTGGCTATACTTATTGATTTGTACTTTATAAGTAATATGAACTTAGGTTTAATGACCATGACATACCTGTGTAGGTTCCACTGGATTCTAATTGTAATTACACTAAAATGGAACAGGTAATATACCTTGATTCACTAAAGAAGAACAAAACCGATTACACAGTTGTCCAATAATTAATCGATAGGTAAATATATTTCCTTCATAGATAACTCTATTGCAGTCTTTCCTTTCTTCCCAATGACTAAGGCTAACTTTTTAGAATCACATAGGTCATTCACCACGTATGTTGCAAAGGTAAGGAAATCCAATGAAGGAATTGATGTCCTACGACATGATCTAGATTTCTCAGTATTCGCTAGTACACATTAATCCTATATAACACTTCGTAGTAATGCATCTTGAACTAACAAATTCTACTTTTGTCGTGCCACCAGCAGCCGCTGGGCAACACTTGTGGATTCTATGTTTACCACAACATGCAACTACTCCTCGATTCCGCGAAGACCAATGATCCCCAGGTTTGTCAATCTGCGATAATTATTTCATATTTATCAATTTATATATGTATGCATGACATTGATCTCCCTACTGACAGGTTGTGTTCATCGCTACAACTCCATTCAAATGTCCTGACCTCCAACTTATTCTAAAATCATAAAAGAAGATGGAGAGTTCCACAATGTAGAATGAATTTCATTGAGATAAGATTGAGCTTAATTGTTCATATGTGCATTTGTTCATGGATGGATAATTTATTTCACTTTAGTTAATTTATTTGTGAAATATATGTTCTTATTTCTAAAATGAATGAATATGAATTGGATGTATATATACTATGTTTATCTGCTTGTTTTAGATAGCATGGCTAGCATTTTCTAAGGCTAGCCAACAAACAGAAATAGATTTATGAATAGAAAAGAATGTCACAGACGGTTACTAACACATAACTATCTATGGTAGTCAACTATCATAGATGGTTTTTAGTAAAAACCGTCTATGATATATGATTTACACAGACGGTTTCGACTACAAGCCGTTTGTGATTGTTTAATACCACAGATGGTTTGTAGTTGAAACTGTTTGTGATAAATCATATATCACAAACGGTTTCCACTAAAACCATCTGTGATAGTTGACCATCATAGACGATTTTTAGTGGAAACCGTATGTGAAAGTCTGCATCACAGACGGTTCGAAAGCCGTCTGTGATGACCTCATGTCATTACTGACCCATAAACTCAGACGGTTCATGAACCATCTATGATGACCTTTTCTGTAGTAGTGTCGTGTGGCGCAAGAGGGGGTATGGATGTGGCGGACGTAACCACCCTAAGATGAAACCTTAGTGGGTGTAGCTTACACTAGGGGATGCATTGTAAATGTCTTGTGATAATCTCCTTGATTTACATGTCTAAGAAAACATGTGAAATATATCAATTTGATTGTCTCTTGTGGGTAAAGATGTACAACCTCTGTAGAGAATAAATTGTTCGAACAGCTATGCCCACGGTCAATGGCGGGTATGGGAAATTACTCAAGTTCGATCTATTTCAAAACCTTTTTAATTTAGGGTGGGATGAAAACTTGTTGAGTGGATGTAACCCTGATTTTTGGACTTTTCCTGGGTGGATGTAACCCAACGTCGTTAATTGGGTGGATGTAACCCCAGTAATCAAAACTAAGCATAAGGAGGATGGAACCTGCACTACTATAAATATTGCAAATTTCATTCTCTTTAGTACAAATTGAATTTGATAAAAATGCTAAGTCATAGGGATTTCTAATATTGATAATTTCAAACTGGTGCCTTCAGCAAATAAAAGAACCCTAGCCTTCCTTGGTCAGCCTTGCATATATAAATAATTGCACTCTGTGTGTTGACTCACATAGCACCATTGTTTTATGCTCACCCTCACCCTCAAAACCCTTCAGAGCTCGTGGACCAAGGCCACTACATATACTACGAGGACCAAGGAGCTGATGGCACTAAAGATGGTGAAGAGTAATCTAGTTCTAGTAGTCTGAGTCTCACCTCAGTTTGGCCGATTACGCCTACCATGCAACAATATTATTTAAGTCTTGGGTAATATCGGTTGCATAAAGGGTTTTGCAATCACTTGCCTATCGCGAGATGTGTCTTTCCCTTTTGCTTCTGCTACCTTTTCCGCTTTCCATGTAATGTAACCATTTGGCCTGACGGCCCTATTATAAACTTAACCTGATGTGGTCTATTTAACTCTGATGATTGTAATATTACTATTTTGTACAACTGTATCATATCTGAAATGATTCAGCAATGTATCTATGAGTACTATCTACTGATCAAGGGAATAGTGCAGTAGATTTATAGAGGATTCTAAATTGACTAGAAATCTGGGGTCCGACAATTAGGGTAAAGACTAATAACGTATATCAATGTAGGCATTGAGCTCCTCTGGAGTTTATCATCTTTCAAACACAACTATTAATTACTTGTTAATTAGTAGTGGAGTTGATTAGAGGAGATATGGACTACTCCCTACAGTCAAAACATATTTGACATCCTAAAATCCATATTCAATCGAACTATTTTAACTTTGATCAATGATATCTTCCTGAATATTTAGACTAGCCTTACGAAAAATGATATGAGTATAAATTCGTCTCAAAAAATACTCCAACCACCTCCACCCACCTCCTTGGTGACCCGGCACTAGCCAAACCAGCTATGCATGGCAATAACAATATGTAACAATTGCTATTCAGATTTGTTAATTGAGTAGATAAGATTGTCGGACTGGATTTTGCCAATCCAGAATTGTCTATAAAACTACTGCACTATTCCCTAAATCAGTAGATAGTGCTCATAGATACATTGTTAAATCATTTCATATATGGTACAATTGTACCAAATATTAATATTACAAAGCATCAGAGTTTAAATAGACCATGCTAGACAAAGCGAAGCCAAGCTAGCACAGAGGGGGGCTTAGCTAGCTCGGAAGTGGAGGGGCAGCGGGTGGCACCGCTGGGCGTGTGCAGCGTGGCCAGCACGTGCCAGGCGTGGGCTGATGTAGCGGGACAAGCGGATGGAGAGGGAGAGGGGGAACCAGGTGGGCCGGGGCTATTGGGCCGAAAGGGGCGAGAGGCCAGGAGGGAGGTGGGCCGGGGCCAACAAAATTTTTGAATATTTAGAAATTCAGCGAATTTGAAAATACAAATTAGAAATTAAACTAAGAATTTTGAAATCAGACACAATATTTTATTAGCCCCAAAATGGGGTGTTACAAATTCAGAGCTTGGGCCACCAAGTGATAATGAGAGTACATGATCAACTCCATCTTGTATGGCATGATCAATCGCCTGCATGACAGCTGCATCAACGCATCCAGGAGCATATCATTCCAGCATGCCTTGTAGACAGCGATCCGGGCACGAGGAGCGCCTCCTCTGGCGTAACCACCTGCAAGCCCATGAAAGCTCGCGTTTGGCACCAGGACGCCAGCTACAGGTCTGTTCTTTTTAAATGAGATTTATAACTTTTAGTTACGGTTTATGATTTTAGGTTGTTCGTGCGAGAGATTACAGAGTAATAAAAATTCACGTGTGATTTTTGCCGATATAAATGAAGTCTGTACAGTATGTATATAAGATGATCTGCGTAGTATATAATTATCACTAACCCATAAAAACCGTCTGTGATAATCAGCTATCACAGACGGTTTTCAGTTAAAAACCGTCTGTGATATTGATATATCACAGACGATTGTCGAACCGTCTGTAATAACCTTCGATTATCACTGACCCATAAATTCAGACAGTTCAGAAAACCGTCTGTGATGACGTTTTTGAACCGTCTGTGATGTCCTTTTCTGTAGTAGTGTAAGATGTTTACCAAAAATGTAATTATAACTATAAACGTGCACAAGTATATAAATTAATAAGTATATCTGAAAAATATTAGAGCATTGCTTGCAATACTAAATGTGACTTACAGGTGAATAGCTAATCTACTAGGCATCTGTGAAATTATAAATTAGCTGAAGTAAGTGCATATATATGTCGTTTAGGAATGAGAATAGTGATAACCTAACAGCAACTTAATTTGACATGTTGGTATACAGCTATCTAGAGATTGGACTGTCGCTTGTCTGAATGCGTGCCTGCGCGGAAAATTCTTCATTTGGCATGGGAGATAATATGATAGGTATGGAGCAACGGGAAAGAAGATTTTATTTTATATTCTAAAGCTAAGACTTGAGATGCTAGGTCCCCGCAAACTATTTTTCGGCGGCTGATACACATATTTCCTTGGGGATCGAATATATTAACACAAAACTATTGTTAGAACTTTATAACACGTACGTTTGGAAAAGTCTAGATAACAGACATGGTGGGATAATTTCTCCAGATCAGCACGCGTTTGGAAAAGTCTGGACAACCGATCTTGACCAATTTGTGTAAGTTCTCATTAATGCACTCAAACTAAAGCTTACGGCTAACGTTGCAGATCCATTAGTTTGAATGGTCTGATTCTGAAAGTCTTATTAATGGAGGGGGTTGATAGAATGAACAGAACTAAAGTTTCATCTATATATATTCAATATCTAATTATTGGTTAGAAGTACTTTTATTTGTAGTGATATTGTAATAATTGGGCAACTGTTTAGCCTTGTTACGAACTTGAGCCTTGTGTGATCATGATATTATAATATTAGTATACTGCCTCTAATTATTATACTACTACAACACTCTGATGCGGCTTATTAGTCAATAACATAAGAATTTATTATGTTTTGTCAGGTAATAACCATAGACTGATGTCATTAATTAAGATAGTGATGATACGAGTGATCACACCAATCAACATCAGGGTGCTAACCATAGCAACAGCCACACTATGACTCACCAATGTGAGCCCATCACCGGACTATTGACTATGTCTACACCGGACAGAACTACTACCATGACAAGAGCTTACTGATGTGGTGGGATAATTTCTCCAGATCAGCACGCGTTTGGAAAAGTCTGGATAACCGATCTTGACCAATTTGTGTAAGTTCTCATTAATGCACTCAAACTAAAGCTTACGGCTAACGTTGCAGATCCATTAGTTTGAATTGTCTGATTCTGAAAGTCTTAGTAATGGAGGGGTTTGATTGATTGAACAGAACTAAAGTTTCATCTATATATATTCAATATCTAATTCATCTCTACCATTTTTTATAACATTTTTGGTAAATTCTAAACTTTCAGCACAATTTTAAATTTAATTTGGACCAAAATTACCGATATTTCGGTGATTCTAGTACTCTGGCCACCCAATGAAAAATTTTCGAAACCCACATAGTTCTCCCTGTCATACCGGAAACGACTTTGGAAGAAAATCACAGCGCGTGAGTGGCACTTAGGCCATAGAGAAACTGGTATGATTAAGATGAATCAAAGCTTAGGGATTAGCGGATTCGAGCTTATGTGTTTTGAAGAAAGTACTGTGAGAAAAATGTACATTTTCTAGCTATTAAGAAGTTGTATATTAAATACTTTAGCCATGCGCGGTAAAGGTATCGTTATAAGAATGTACTGTCTCTAACTATCGTTTCGCTACAATACCTTAATTTGTTTGGCTTGTTATTTGATAATTAAGATGATATTCTTATTGAAAAATAATCTGTTGTCTAATGTCATGTTCTAATAATAATGACATGGGGCGTCACAGATGAAGAAACGGTACATCGACAAAATTAGCGAACCCAAATATATCATTTTGGACATCACCAGTATGGTCTCTAAGATAAAACTTTTGAGTAGCGAGTGAATGCTAGGCACTACATACATATAATATGCTCACCAAAAATGTAATGATAACTATAAACATGCACAAGTATATAAATTAATAAGTATATCTCAAAAATATTAGAGCATTGCTTGCAATACTAAATATGACTTAAAGGTAATTAATTAGATAATCTACTAGGCATCTGCGAAATTATAAATTAGCTGAAGTAAGTAGATATATGTCGCCTAGGAATGAAAATAGTAGTAACCTAACAGCCACTTAATTTGAAAAGTCTATCTAGAGATTGGACTGTTGATTGTCTGAATGCGTGCCTCCGCTGAAAATTCTTCATTTGGCATGGGGATTGGACTATTTTTCAGCAGATGATACATATGTTTCCATGGGGATCGAATATATTTCCGCAAACTATTGTTAGAACTTTCTAACACGTACGTTTGGAAAAGTCTAGATAACAGATATGGTGGGATCACTACTACAGATAGTCCTATCACAGACGGTTCGGAACCGTCATCACAGACACCAAATTGCAGTTGTTTTTCAAAACTCAAGCAATCTAACTTACCAGAAGTAGATTTGCTCAGTGCTTGAACTTACCAGATGTTGATTTAATTTTGACCGCTCGGTGTTAGACTGCTCAACAATCGTCAACGTCGACTGGTTCAGACGAACTCGAACTCCGATCGATCTGCACTTACTCAAACTTCAAGATAGAGCACTCCAGTAATCATTACTTTCGAGTACTCATATCCCCTCTATTTTCCGGTGGCGATTCGACACTTCTTGCAAATCAAGAATAGGATTGCATCAAGGTGATGTTTATTGCTAGATTTTTATGGGTTTACAAAGTGTCTTCACAATCACACCTAAAAGTGCTCACAGGACCTTCTCAATACATCTCCCAAAAATCACACCTTAACTCTTAGTCTCTTCCTACTTTTATAGGCTAACACCTTAAACCATGTCTACATCAAACACAGACACCAAACTCTATTTGTTTAAAAAATCAAGTGACCCGAAATCCTTCTAAACACAGGTTTTATAAAATCTCTAAACCTTCCAAGTTATGAGCTCCTTCTATAACTCCTAACTCATCACGTGTCAAAGTCTTTAGGACCACACCTCCCATAGTTTCTTTACGCATCATCCCCTTTGATCTCCACATGCTCCAACATGAGCCCGACCACCTCGCGATATTCTTGACCGCCTGGACCTCAGATTTCCCCATCCTAATCTCGGTCCTCCTTGTCACCGACCATGGTCGTTTCCACGCCCAACCTACACATGCAAAGACCAAAGAACATTTTTTCCAGCACAATTTCTTCCCAACTTGACCAACATTAGTCCACACATACAAATCACACCCTCATTTATCAACAAACACAAACTAGATCATCCACGACCATAATTTCCATGCTCTCCAAAAATCAACCTCAGACCACCCTCAGAACAACCAGTCTAGCCCTGAACCACTCGAAGCCTACGAGTACCTAGCACAAACCACGAAGTCTATGACAACTGATCGCAATGCCTTCGACTACCGAACACCGACCACTATCGCGAAACCTACGACTATCGACCACAAAGCCTTTGACTACCGATCACCGACCACGATCGTGAAACCCATGACTACCGAGTACCGAGTGCTTCTAACTGTCGAGTGCCGAGTCCTTGCAACTTCCAAGTATCGAGTCATGATCAGGTACTATAGCTCCAACCAACAACCAAGCACTATAGATTCAACCACACCAAAACACTATAGCTATGACCATCGACCAAAACACTATAGCTCCGACCAACAACCAAGCACTGTAGATTCAACCGTACCAAAATATTGTAGCTACGGTCATCGACCAAAACACTGTAGCTATAACCATCTGCGATCCGACTCCATGGTCTCCGACCGCTTTTCGACTCTGGGGTCTTCGACATGAATCTTCGACCACGCAACCTCGACAACGACACTTCGACCATGCCATCTCGACCATGGCACCAACAAGACTAGATCCAACAATTACCGATTACCGATCAAGGTCAAAGACTCATCGACCGAAACTTTTACAAACATAAATTTTAATGCAACCCAAATATCAATTATTCATCATTACTATATTCACGACCACCCACATGGTTTGACAATCTGCACCTTGATGAATACATTGACATCACCTCCATCTCAAATGAGTTGAATTTTAAAAGAAAAACAAAATTTGCAAAAAGAAAGTTTCAAAGCTGCAAAGATCACTTAAGGAAAACTCATACAGACTCAAAAACACTCGAAAGCTCAGACAGACTCAAAAACACTCGAAAGCTCAGACAAACCCAAAAGCACTCGAAAGCTCAGATCAGACAAACTCGAGAGCACTCGAAAGCTCATATCAGACAACCTCAACACCACTTCAATGGGCACTCAAAAGCTCAGACATACTCCGCCTCAACACAAGAGAGCAACTCACTCAAAATCTCAGACAAACTCCCCCTCAACACAAAAGAGCAACTTGAGCAAATTCCTCCAATTACTCCTATTTTTCTCCCGCTTTGGCAATGTAATCATCAAGAGCTTCAGAGAAAGAATAATTCTAAAAAGGAGCAATGAGAGAAAATATCCAAAAGCTTTGTAAAGTATCCAAGTCACTTTGCATTGATTTAACCAAGCCATCTTGTTTGACTAGAGCTACCTACATCATATATCATATAGCAATGTCAAAATAAGTCTTTTAGCATGATTAAGCAATTTATATTAATAACAGGCTTCTCAACAATGACCAAACCAATTAGAAAGAGCACAATGAGATATCACACCAAAAAGTCAAAACCTAAAAGTGAAGCAAACTTTAAGTCTAGATGAGCTAGCAGTCTCATATAACAACCTATTATTCCACACTCAAATCTTAAGCATGTGGTATGCTTGTGGCATACTTATTTTCATAATAGCATACTTGTAGCATACTTCTTTTAGATGATGGCGTGCTTGAAGCATACTTCTTTTCATTTGTGAACTTTTTGTGTTTTTTCTTTTGTTTAACCATGGAATGCTTGAAGCATACATATTTTTAACATTTTCTTTCTCAATTTTTTAATAACATGCCAAATTGAGTGTTCATAAAAAGATCACAATATGAAGCACATGAGCCTCATAACTAAGATTTAAAATAAGACTCATAATCAAGCTAATCTCTTTATATAAACATCACAAAGTACTGTCCATAATCAATCTAGTCAAAATATTCTGCCATGTCATACTTTAGATTAAATGTATCTATTTAATTATTACCAGTCATGAGCAAAACTACACAACATATGAGTAAATATGATAAAGAGCGCTCTACAATTCATTTGATTTCAATAGCTTGGACTTGATGAATTATTTGACAAAAATAATAAACAAAGCTTTTGAAATTTTGTGCAGCAAGCTCCCCCTCAGAATTACCCCAAAGGATGCTTTGCACCCAAAACTCTTCACAAAAGGGCAAGATGAGAACAATCAAGAAGTTTGGAGAGAATATGAGCAATCCAAAAATCTGACCTAACCAGGTGTAGGACACATCACATTTTCCTCATGATCTCTTACAAAGTGAAATCTCTCGGAAGCCATCAAGTAATGTGAAGAACAATCAGGTGTTCTAATCAAGCAATGACGTAAAAGGTTGGAACCCAATCAAGCGCATGTTCTCTATCCTACGTTAGTTGTTCTTACATCATAGAAAACTTCGGTCCCACAATACTGGGTTTAGTGAAATAAGATCTAGGAATCTAGTACTGAGATACACGACGAACAGGAGAAAAAATAGGCAAAGATAAAAAGTTGAGTGAAAAATTAGCCTATGTCAAATTTTGATCAGACAATTGTTGAGACACTGATCTGACGATGGGGCAGTCTGACTGCCTCAGCAAGGCTAGTCTGACTGCAAACCAGTCTAATAGCGTGAAAAACGCTGGTCGAAAATGATCTGATCATCTCTGCAAGACTGGTTTGACCGTCAACCAGTCTAATCGAGTAGAAAATGTTGGTCAAAACTCTGGTCTGACCATGCTGGTCTGACCACGGGAAAAAGCTGGTCTGACCGGTTATGTTACAAAAGCTCCCAAACCTACAGAAGATTGATTAGAGGGTGCAACACAACAATAAGGAGCTTGCACAAACTCCACTCGAGAACACTTCCTTAACCTGTTTTTCTTTTCTTTCTTTACTTTTCGAAAGCAAAATTGAACCAAATAACTATCTCTACCACAATAAGTGCATTGATACTTGACTTGATGAGTGGTCACATCAAACGACTTCGCAGCACCACTTTTGGTAGAAGAACCCTTCACAATACCAGGAAATTTAAAGATAATTAGTTTTGGTTTAGATTTTACTTTAAATTTTCCAGGTTCAAGAAGTTTAACAACCTTAGGAAAATTATTCTTGACATGCTCAACAAAATTAAATCCTAGAGTACGATCATATTCAAATTCTTCTTGCCAAAAGAAAATATCTCTAAAATGTCCTTAAGATAATCATTTTCTTTAGCCAGTGAGGAACAAGATGTGCAGTTAACAAACTCATTTGCAAGATTCTTAAAAGCACTAGACCGAGCCAATCTATATTTTTGAGCAAATTATTAAGTTGTCTAGTCAATACTTCTATTTCAATGTTAAGACTACGATAGTTAGAGCAAGAGAGTGTCTCATAATAAAGCATTTGTTGAATTGATTCTTGAGATGATTAAGTCTAGTTTCTAGTAATTTACATCTTTTACATGGAGTGGATTCACTAGATTTAACGTTCTTAGTACAGAAAGATTGAACTAGCGAACTAGGAACAAGAGCAACATTTATCTTTTTCAAATTCTTCTTGGTAACAGGCAAATTATTAACAACATAAGCATGGACAGTTCTACCAAGAGCAAAGTAACTATACACGACGAAGGCGGCAGTGAAGATGGTGGTGGCGACTACCATCTTCCTTTCTCTCGTACCCGCCTCGTTAAAAACTAGTTAAAATTGAATTAATTGCATAAAAACATGGGCACACAATGGCGTAAATATTTCAGAAAAAAGTGAAATTTCCTTCATATTTTAAAAATACAATGTTAATGTCTCATTAAAAACCTTACGCCCCAAAGTGGAGTTCCCTGAGTAAGGAAAAGAATACAGTAACAATATATGTACATACTAACTATAACATGCGTACATAGTATTTAATCATCAATGTTTAGGTCATTCATACGTTCGAGGTCAGCGTGTGCCTGCACGATTTTAGGATCCTCTAGTTGATGCTGTTGCCGCTCTTTAGCTAATTCCTAGTCTTTGGCGCATGTGATTGCCTCCACCATCCTGGGCATAAAGGATGATCTCCTTTCTTTGATTATTCTCCCTACCATATTGAACGTCATTTCTGAAGAGATGGTGGACGCTGACACCAGGAGAACATCCTATACGAAATGTGATAGCATAGGAAATATCCACTTGTTCTTCTTCCACCACTCGAGCAAGTCTATCTTGTCTCCACCAGTAAGATCAGGATCAATATTTGTAAAATCATACTCCAAGTAGTTGTTCAACTCTGAGACAGAATTCCACTTGGAGGCCGCCTGAGACTGAGAGGACGAACAAGTAGACTTGCCCTTCAGCTTCTTCCATAAGTGTGATGTCAAGCTTGTCTTTCCTTGTTGTATCTGCTATGAGGCCTCCGATCTTCCGCTGCTGCCAAACTTTTCATGATACATACGGAAAACATGAAAAAGCTCCTCTTTGACATGTATGAAAGCTTCCGAATAATCAAGGCCAAGGCAACAACGGGAGCTTACACTAAGGCGTCCTGCTGCTCTTTTTGTGCTATGATTCCTCTGCATAGTGCTTGGGAGCTTGTTGTGGCTACAGACCAAACAGAGAGAGAGATGGTAGTGGAGAGTGATGAAGATAAGTGTAATGGCATGGGTCCTCCCCATGGCTTGTACCCATATATATATACGCATGAGGAGTGCTTTTACAGTTATACCCTTACATCTGGTTATCCCCTCTGGGGGCAGTCGTGTCATTACACATGGCCTATTTTAGGCCTTATTCCTTCCTACCAGGCCTGCTGGGTTTAGGTGGGGGCCACCCCTACGACAGGAGCCTCTCATGGTGAAGGGCTTCACAGGGCCGAAGCCATGTCGTTGAGTCCTTTGGCCTCCTCCGTCCCCTGCGGCCTGTGAATGTCTGCGGGCTTGTGGCTGGGGAGCCAGAGACCCGGGATGGTGGTAATGGGGCTGGCGCCCAAGTCGAAGCAGACGCGCTCGCTCCGTCCCCTACCCTTCGAACGGGTGGCAGCGAAGCTGGCGCCTAGTCGAAGTAGACGCGCGCGCTCCGTCCCCTATGCTTCGAACGGGTGGCAGCGAAGCTGGCGCCTAAGTCGAAGTAGACGCGCGCGCTCCGTCCCCTACCCTTCGAACGGGTGGCAGCGAAGCTGGCGCCTAGTCGAAGTAGACGCGCGCCGACGTAGACGCGCGCGCTCCGTCCCCTACCCTTCGAACGGGTGGCAGCGAAGCTGGCGCCTAGTCGAGGTAGACGCGCGCGCTCCGTCCCCTACCCTTCGAACGGGTGGCAGCAAAGCTGGCGCCTAAGTCGATGTAGACGCGCGCGCTCCGTCCCCTACCCTTCGAACGGGTGGCGGCGAAGCTGGCGCCTAGTCGAAGTAGGCGCGCGCGCTCCGTCCCCTACCCTTCGAACGGGTGGCGGCGAAGCTGGCGCCTAGTCGAAGTAGGCGCGCGCGCTCCGTCCCCTACCCTTCGAACGGGTGGCAGCGAAGCTGGCGCCTAAGTCGAAGGAGACGCGCGCGCTCCGTCCCCTACCCTTCGAACGGGTGGCAGCGAAGCTGGCGCCTAAGTCGAAGTATACGCGCGCGCTCCATCCCCTACCCTTCGAACGGGTGGCAGCGAAGCTGGCGCATAGTCGAGGTAGACGCGCGCCGACGTAGACGCGCGCGCTCCGTCCCCTACCCTTCGAACGGGTCGCAGCGAAGCTGGCGCCTAGTCGAGGTAGACACGCGCGCTCCGTCCCCTACCCTTCGAACGGGTGGCAGCGAAGCTGGCGCCTAGTCGAAGTAGGCGCGCGCGCTCCGTCCCCTACCCTTCGAACGGGTGGCAGTGAAGCTGGCGCCTAAGTCGAAGTAGACGCGCGTGCTCCGTCCCCTACCCATCGAACGGGTGGCGGCGAAGCTGGCGCCTAGTCGAAGTAGGCGCGCGCGCTCCGTCCCCTACCCTTCGAACGGGTGGCAGCGAAGCTGGCGCCTAAGTCGAAGTATACGCGCGCGCTCCGTCCCCTACCCTTCGAACGGGCGGCAGCGATGGTGGCGCCTAGTCGAAGTAGACGCGCGCGCTCCGTCCCCTACCCTTCGAACGGGTGGCAGCGAAGCTGGCGCCTAAGTCGAAGTAGACGTGCGCGCTCCGTCCCCTACCCTTCGAACGGGTGGCAGCGAAGCTGGCGCCTAAGTCGAAGTAGACGCGCGCGCTTCGTCCCCTACCCTTCGAGCGGGTGGCAGCGAAGCTGGCGCCTAAGTCGAAGTAGACGCGCGCGCTCTATCCCAGTGTGGAGATCGCAGTTTGGCGCTGGTGTGGTTGTGCTCCGGGGCTGTTGTGACCTTGCAGTCTGGTAGTGCGCTTTTAATGGCGGCTGGAATCATGCCGACGCCTGGCCTGGCAGAAGTCAGGCTGTCGCGTCGTGCAGTTTGCCATGCTGCAGGTGGGGCACGTGGCGACTCACAACTGGTGCGTCGTGGGATGTGAGCGGTTGCGTGACCACGGTCGTTCGCCTCGCCCCCCGAGAAGCTGGACGCGTGTGGAAGATGTGAGGGCGTTGCGGGCTGCTTGGCCACCTACCCGGCACGGCCCTCTATGTCCCGGCGGTTCTTCTTTCCAAATCTTGGATAGCCGAACCGCTGGGAATTTGATCCGTCTGTGCATTGAACCACAAGGCAGGCGAGCGGCCTTTATAAAGTGCTAAGGTTGAGGTGGAGGCACCCTTTCTTGCTTTGCTTTTTGATCTGCCGCTTCGCTTCCGCCCGTGCTAGTTGTCACACCAGTTGCTGCTTTGCCTGCTTCTTCTCCTTCCCTTGTCGCGAAGAGCGATGGCCAGCCATGACGACGCCACATACCACCCCCGCAGCGGTTCCTTGCCTAGCCAGGGCGAGGTGAACCATCCTTCCCAAGAGTATAAACTGGTGCCGTGGGGGAGCTCGCGCGCCAACAAGCTGTGGAACGCGATGGAGCACTCGGGAGGCTCCTGCTCCCGTGTGCTGGGGAAGAGCCGCATGACGGAAGGGATGCTACAACGGCTCGTGGATGAGGGGAAGATCGCGGATCGCAATGGGGCTCGCTTACCCCGCCGGGACGAGACGGAGCCGAAGCCCGGGCCCTGGAGGCAATTGTTTTCGTCGCGTTCTTCGATGCCGGCCTTCGGATGCCCTGCACGTTGTTTGTGGGCGAAGTTCTGCGGGACTACCAGTTGGAGCTAGCCCAGCTGACGCCCCACGCGCTACTCCGCCTCGCTGTCTTCGCGTGGGCGATGCGGACAGAGGGGTGGCGCCCCAGCGCCAGCTTATTCGCCACCCTGCACGATGCACACTGTCGACCCAGAAAGGTTGGCGGGGCGGTGTCCAACTTTGGCAGTGTGGACTTCGTGCTCCGGGCGTCCTGTGCGACGTTGTTTCCTGTGTCCGCCTCGTTAGGGCAGTGGACGTCCGGCTGGACGCGGTGGTGGTTCTATTACACCGTGACCGACAAGAGCAGAATGCATTGCCGAGGCGGGCCGATCTCGTTTAATAGCACGCCGAGTCTGAAGGCGGAGATTGACGACACGCGAAAGCTTCAGAGCCTCGTCGGTGTCGCCCGTCGAATGAGCATGCGTGACCTAGCCGAGGAGTTCACGATGCATGGGGCGGCGCCCCTCTCCTCCCGGGGGAAGTATGTTGTGCCGAATGGCCCCCGCGAGGACGGGTTCGAACCATGTGTGTCTCGGGTGCTTCCGCCCTCCGCCCCTTGTAAGTCGCCCATCGTGTCACTGTATCTGTTTGGCTTCCGCCTATCTGACGTGATCTCCTGCGCAGTGACTCGGCTAGAAGATGCGGAGCGCGTGGTTGCGGCGCTCCTCGGCCCATATACGCTTAAGGAGCACCGGGCTCGCGAGGCCGCGGTGAAGGCGGCTAAGCAGGGGCGGATAAACCGCACCTGCGAGGCTGTAGGCATTGCCGTGCTCGAGCGCATGGTGCCGGAGGAGCTCCCCGCCGGGACTCCCGGCGCTCAGGACGGTGATAGCCCCGCGGGGGGGCTGTCTTCGCGATGCCGGGCCCGTTCCCCGGCAGCCCCCCCGGCGGCTAGCTCAGCTGAAGCGGAGCGTGCGACCGGCGGTGGGCCTGGCCACACTGCTTCGGAGGGGCGCGCTGCCGCGGATCCCCCGACATTTTCTGCCGCTGCCCACGAGCCCGTGCTCGGGCTCGCGGCCACCGCTGAGTTGGAACCCGTCAACCCGGGGGGTGGCGTCGTCGCCGGCGAGTAGACCACGGGGGACGGTGCGTTATCAACCGTGGCGGCCGACGAGGGCGTGCCCCCTGCGGAGGAGACCGTGGGGGCGGCAATGACCGGAGCTGGTTCTGCCGTGGAAGAATCGCCTGCGTCACCGCAGGCGAAACGCCCTCGGACGCAGTCCCCCCCCCCCCGCGCCAACGAGGGGCCGATATGCTGTTGCGGGGCCTTGCCATGGGATTATGGCGGCTGGCGCGGCCGAGAAGACCTTCTCCCCAACCGTTGAGGCGCCCGCGTCCCCCTGGGTGGTCGACCCGGCGCCACTCCCTACCGCGACGAGGGGCACAGGAGGTGGGCGTGAGTCCTTTTCTTCACTTGACTTCGCGAGACTTTCCCCGATCTGCTCGCTCATTCTGCCAACATCAGACGAGACAAAGTCTCCCCAACGTGGCGAAGGATCGAGCAGCGGAGGTACGCGCGAGGTCAGAAGCCTTGTGCCGGGTGCCCCGCAGGTGCCCGTCGGCGTCGACGTGGCTGTGGCCTTGGTAAACCCTGGCGCGTTCGGGCCGGGGCTCGCTCGCGCGGACTTCCTCCCTCGGCCTGAGGTATTCTGCGAGCTTACCGCAACCGCCGAGCGTGCCGACCACGGCCTCAACCGGGAGGTGTTGTCGTCATGCGAGGGGGAACTCCTAGCGCTCGCGCTACAGGCGTCCGAGATGAGGGTAAGCATGCGCGCTTTGGCTTTGCAATGTCCTGCTGGGCGCCTGCTGACTTTGTTGTGTTTGCCAGACGCTTGCCCTCAGCCGGTCCTTTGACGAGGCTCGCGTTCGGGAGCAGAGGGCGCTGGAAGCCAACCTTCGTGAAGCAAACACTGCCTTCGCCGCGAAGGATGAGGAATGTCACGCGCTGGAGGGTGCCCTGGTGGCCGCACAACACGAAGCCACGGAAGCTCGGCACGCCGCGGCTGAGGAGCGCGCCGCCTTCATCCAGCAGATCGCCGCCCTAGAAGGGGAGAACGCCCAGCTGCTGGAGTCTGTTGCCGAGAACCGCCTTGCCCTGGAAAATGCGTCCCTATCGGCGTGGCGGGCCATGGAGTCTCTGAACCAGACCCTCCGAGATCTGTGCGTCCGAGTGCCGGACACTACGCACAGGCCGGAGGCCCTGTCGGAGACGCTCGAGCTGATCGAGGAGGGGGTCGGCGTTGCTCTTCAAGGCGCCCGAACCTTTGGCGAGCACTGCAGCTATGTTGGTGCGTGCTTCGCCCTCGCCCTGCTTCATACTCGTGGGTGTAGGCATACCCAGGAGCTAGCGAATCCACAATTGGATCTGCCCGGCCAAGCAGGGGTTATGTCGGACGCCATCCGCTCCATCGGGCCTAGCCTGCAGAACTTCCACCAACGGATCTGGGGCCGCTTCGGGGAAGGCGCTGCAAGAGTCGCCGTGCAGCAGACGCTGCATGGGGAGGGGGACCTCCTCCAGTGGATTGAAGGGGTCCTTCAGCGCCGCGGCGACAACGGCACGGCCTCGTCCGCACCGCGCCAAGGCTGAGCGACTGGTTGGGTAGGGCAGGGGGATGGTGTACGGGTGCTTACGCTTGTAACGATGTAACCCCTTTGCCTCTATAATGGAACCAAGTAATACCTTATGCTTGGTGTTACCTGCCGCCGAACGCGGAGGGCAGGTCTGCGCATCTCGTTTATACTCCGTGGAGTGGCACGTGCGGAGGCGAACCTCGATGCTACGACTTCCTTTATAGTCCGGAGACTCGCGCGTGCGGAGCTAGGCTCGACGCTACGTCTTATTTAGAGTCCGTGGACTATTGCGTGCGGAGCTAGGCTCGACGCTACGTCTTCTTTATAGTCCGGAGACTCGCGCGTGCGGAACTAGGCTCGACGCTACGTCTTATTTAGAGTCCGTGGACTATTGCGTGCGGAGCTAGGCTCGACGCTACGTCTTCTTTATAGTCCGGAGACTCGCGCGTGCGGAGCTAGGCTCGACGCTACGTCTTATTTAGAGTCCGTGGACTATTGTGTGCGGAGCTAGGCTCGACGCTACGTCTTCTTTATAGTCCGGAGACTCCCGCGTGCGGAGCTAGGCTCGACGCTACGTCTTATTTAGAGTCCGTGGACTATTGCGTGCGGAGCTAGGCTCGACGCTACGTCTTCTTTATAGTCCGGAGACTCACGCGTGCGGAGCTAGGCTCGACGCTACGTCTTATTTAGAGTCCGTGGACTATTGCGTGCGGAGCTACGCTCGACGCTACGTCTTCTTTATATTCTGGAGACTCGCGCGTGCGGAGCTAGGCTCGACGCTACGTCTTATTTAGAGTCCGTGGACTATTGCGTGCGGAGCTACGCTCGACGCTACGTCTTCTTTATAGTCCGGAGACTCGCGCGTGCGGAGCTAGGCTCGACGCTACGTCTTATTTAGAGTCCGTGGACTATTGCGTGCGGAGCTAGGCTCGACGCTACGTCTTCTTTATAGTCCGGAGACTCGCGCGTGCGGAGCTAGGCTCGACGCTACGTCTTATTTAGAGTCCGTAGACTATTGCGTGCGGAGCTAGGCTCGACGGTACGTCTTCTATATAGTCCGGAGACTCGCGCGTGCGGAGCTAGGCTCGACGCTACGTCTTATTTAGAGTCCGTGGACTATTGCGTGCGGAGCTAGGCTCGACGGTACGTCTTCTTTATAGTCCGGAGACTCGCGCGTGCGGAGCTAGGCTCGACGCTACGTCTTATTTAGAGTCCGTGGACTATTGCGTGCGGAGCTAAGCTCGACGCTATGTCTTCTTTATATTCTGGAGACTCGCGCGTGCGGAGCTAGGCTCGACGCTACGTCTTATTTAGAGTCCGTGGACTATTGCGTGCGGAGCTAGGCTCGACGCTACGTCTTCTTTATAGTCCGGAGACTCGCGCGTGCGGAGCTAGGCTCGACGCTACGTCTTATTTAGAGTCCGTGGACTATTGCGTGCAGAGCTAGGCTCGACGCTACGTCTTCTTTATAGTCCGGAGACTCGCGCGTGCGGAGCTAGGCTCGACGCTACGTCTTATTTAGAGTCCGTGGACTATTGCGTGCGGAGCTAGGCTCGACGCTACGTCTTCTTTATACTCCGGAGACTCGCGCGTGCGGAGCTAGGCTCGACGCTACGTCTTATTTAGAGTCCGTGGACTATTGCGTGCGGAGCTAGGCTCGACGCTACGTCTTCTTTATACTCCGTAGAGTGCGCGCGAAGGCGTCCCCCTGCTGCGTCTTATTTATTCTCCGTAGAGTGCGTGCGGAGCTAGGCTCGACGCTACATCTTATTTAGAGTCCGTGGACTATTGCGTGCGGAGCTAGGCTCGACGCTATGTCTTCTTTATAGTCCGGAGACTCGCGCGTGCGGAGCTAGGCTCGACGCTACGTCTTATTTAGAGTCCGTGGACTAGGGCGTGCGGAGCAGAGCTCGACGCTACGCCTTTTTTATAGTCCGGAGACTCGCGCGTGTGGAGCTAGGCTCGACGCTACGTCTTATTTAGAGTCCGTAGACTAGGGCGTGCGGAGCAGAGCTCGACGCTACGCCTTTTTTATAGTCCGGAGACTCGCGCGTGCGGAGCTTGGCTCGACGCTACGTCTTATTTAGAGTCCGTGGACTATGTTATGCTTAGCGCGGACAGGGGATGCTCTTGGAACAGCAACCTTTATTGAACTCCCGTTTGCGCGGGCGAGCATCGCCTAACAACGGGCCAGTGGCTCTACGCCTACTGTGCTGCTTCTAGGCGTAGTACCGCCGCAACCTGTCCGCGTTCCATGTGTGCCGGAAGGCTTGTCCTTCAAGCGTGGCGAGGCGGTACGCCCCCTTTGGCAATGCCTCCGTTACGTTGTACGGGCCTTCCCACTTGGATTCCAGCTTGCCAACGGTTTCCGCCTGAAGCGCCACTCTGAGGACGAGATCCCCAGGCTTGAACCCCCGCGGGCATATAGAGCGGTCCCGAGTACGCCTTGTCTGCCGCGCGTACTTCTCGATGTGGTGGGCTGCGTCTGCCCGTATCCCGTCGAGGAGGTCTAAGGACACACGGCGCTCTTCTTCGGGTGCTTGGACGAGGACCCTTCGCGAGCCGGCCTTAATTTCCTCGGGCGTCACTGCTTCGTCGCCGAAGAGGAGCTTGAACGGCGTGAATCCCGTTGGGCGCGTTACCATTGTGCGAAGCGACCATAGAACGCTGTGAAGCTCGTCTGGCCACTTGCCCTTCGGCAATCCAACTAGGCGCTTTTTGATGGCGGCAGAGATGGCGCCATTCGCCCGTTCGACCGCCCCGTTAGACTGGGGATGCCCTACCGAAGCGAATCGGAGGGTGATGCCCATGCTGTCACAATAATCTTTGAAGAGGGCGGCGTCGAACTGCAGGCCATTGTCGACCGTGAGCTCCCGAGGTACCCCGAAGCGACATATTATGTTTTGCCATAGGAAGCGCTGTATGGCCGCAGAAGTTACTTTGGCCAGAGCGATCGCTTCCGGCCACCTGGAGAAATACTCCAGCACGACTACCACGAACCGGAGATCCCCCGGAGCTCGGGCAAGCGGTCCAACTATATCGAGACCCCAGCGCGCCAGTGGCCACACCGGGGGGATTGGGTTGAGGCTTGTCGGGGGCCTGCGGATGATGCGCGCCATCCATTGGCACCCTTGGCACCGACGGATGAGGTCCTGGGCGTCGGTGACGGCAGTCGGCCAGTAGAAGCCTTGTTTGAACGCCTTGCCGACCAATGACCTCGGCGCCAGGTGGGATCCGCATACGCCCGCGTGGATTTCCGCCAAGAGTTCCTTTCCTTCCTCAGTCGAGAGGCAGCGCAGGAGCGGCGCACAAACCCCCTTCTTGTAGAGTGTCCGTTCAAACACCTGGAAGGACCGCGCGCGGTGCTGCAATCGTCGCAGCTCGGCAGGATCCTCCGGCTCGGCGAGGCCTTGTAAGAATTTGAAAATGGGCTCCCGCCAATCTCCTGGCCGATCAATGCGGTGGACAAGTGCCGCGTCCCGGATGTCCTGCGCGATGGCCGCCTTTGCTAACACCTCGGAGAATGCCCCCTCAGGGGGGCAGTTGCTGGCTGGCCGCCTTGGCGAGGGCGTCCGCTTGCTCATTCTCCGCCCGGGGGATGGCCTTGACGGTGACACCCAAAAAGTGCCTTTCCCTCGCCCGTACCGCCGCGAGGTACTTGGCCAACTCAGGGTCCTTGGCTTGATATGACTTGTCCACATGGCCGGCCACCAAGCGCGAGTCGGTGCGGACCAACACCCGTCTCGCGCCGACGGCCTTGAGCTTTGCCAGGCCAAAGAGCAGCGCCTCGTATTCGGCCGTGTTGTTGGTGGCGGGGAAGGAAAGGCGCGCCGAGTACAGCAAACGCTGTCCCTCGGGCGTGACGATCACCGCCCCTACGCCCGCGCCGGCGACGCTGTAAGCTCCGTCGATTGTAAGCGTCCAGACGGGGTCATCGTGCGTCTGGCCGGGTTGGGCCGGCGGTGTCCATTCGGCGAGGAAATCCGCCAGGACTTGGGATTTAATTGCCATTCGCGAAGCATACGTCAAGGAGAAGGGAGCGAGCTCGGCGGCCCATTTACCGATACGCCCTGTGGACTCCTTGTCGTGTAGCATCTCTGCCAGGGGGAATGAGGAAGGCACTGTGATCGGGTGAGCCAGAAAATAATGCCGAAGCTTCCTGGAGGCCATGACCAGCGCGTAGGCGAGCTTCTCAAGCTCCGTGTATCTTGTCTTTGCGCCTTGAAGGGCTTCAGAGACAAAATAGACAGGCCGCTGCATGGCGCCTTCCTCTAAGACGAGGACGGCACTGACCGCGGTAGTTGACGCGGCCAGATAGAGCAGGAGGGGAGCCTCTGGTGCTAGGGCGACCAGAGTGGGGAGGCTTGCTAGGTGCTGCTTGAGCTCGTTGAAGGCCTTCGCGCAGTCTCCGTCCCAACGAAACCCATCGCACCCGCGGAGTGTCTTGAAAAACAGCAGGCCCCGCTCCGCCGCCCTGGATAGGAAGCGGCTTAATGCTGCCATGCGGCCCGCCAGCCTCTGGACCTCCCTCGTTGTCTTGGGTGGCTCCATACCCAGGATAGCATCTACTTTGTCGGGGTTCGCCTGGATGCCCCGCCCGGACATGAGGAAACCGAGGAGTTTGCCCGCCTGTACCCCGAAGACACATTTGTCGGGGTTGAGCTTGATGCCCGCCTTCCGGAGGTTGTCGAAGGTCTCCTGGAGGTCCCGGCCGTGTAGAGCAAGTTGCCGAGTTTTGACCACCACGTCATCGACATAGGCTTCGACGTTCCTCCCGAGCTGGGCGGCCAGGGCAATGGCGACGAGGCGGGTGAAGGTAGCGCCTGCGTTCTTCAAGCCAAAGGGCATTCTGACGAAGCAGAACGTCCCAAGTGGTGTGATGAAACTGGTCTTCTCCTCGTCGTCTTCGGCCATGTATACCTGGTGGTAGCCGGAATAGGCGTCCAGGAAACTCATGAGTTCGCACCCAGCAGTGGCGTCAACGAGCTGATCGATGCGCGGCAAGGGGTAGTTGTCCTTCGGGCACGCCTTGTTGAGTGCCGTGAAGTCGATGCACATGCGCCAGGCCCCGCTGGCCTTTTTGACTAGCACCGGGTTAGCGAGCCATTCTAGATGGTGGACCTCGCGGATGACCCCGGCGCGAAGAAGCTTCGCCACTTCCGCTTTGGCCGCCTGCTGCCGATCCATCGACATACGCCGGAGCCTTTGCTTGACCGGCTTGGCGTCGGGGCGGACCGCCAAACGATGCTGGATTACCGCGCGATCCACGCCCTTGATGTCCTCCGGGGACCATGCGAAGATGTCCACGTTGTTCTGAAGCACTCGGAGCAGCTCCCGTTCGACCCCCGGTGGGAGCCCTTCGCCAATGGAGACAAACTGCCCCTCCGCCTGGAGTGGCACCTTCTTGACACCGCCTTCAGGCCGAGGCTTGGGCGTCCACCCGGGGGCGGAGGGCCCAGCACCGGGCGCGCCGGAGAGGGCATGCACCGGGCGATGCGACACGCGGCTACCGCCTTCGGCACGTCTTGCCAGGTCCTGGTCGCCGAAGATGGTGATGACACCCTCCGGGCCCGGGAGCTTTACACACAAGAAGGCGTGGTGCGGGATTGCCTCGAAAGAGTTGATGGCGGGTCGCCCCAGTATGGCGTTGTAGGGGTGCGGGATACCTACGACATCAAAGGTGACATGCTCGGTCCGGATGTTACCTTTGTTGCCCTCCTGACGGAAGGTGACAGGAAGGGAAATGTGCCCCAGGGCCTGTAGCGGTTGACCCCCGAAGCCTTGAAGTGGAGCTCCTGGCTGCTCCAGCCGGCTTCGGGGGATTGCCATGCGGTCGAGGGCGTCTGCGAATAAGATGTTCGCGGAGCTTCCCCCGTCGACAAGGACGCGCTTGACTTCACAGCATGCTACGTGGGCCTGGATGACTAGAGGGTCTTGGTGAGGGTACTCCATGCCCCTGGCGTCGTTTAAGTCGAAGGTGATGTTGAGGGGCAGCATCCACAGCTGCGGCTGCTCCCCGAGGGCTTTTGAGGAGGAGCCTCCGGTGATGATGTTGACGGTGTGATGCTGCGCGGCCTCCGTCACCCTCCGCAGCTCCATCACCGCGATGCATGCCCTTGTGTAATGATCGCCGTAGCCGTGTACCTCGCACCACTTGCCATAGCGCAGGAGCTCCTGCTCTGCGCAGGGTTGGCTGTCGTAGTCAAATCCGCCCTCCGATCCCCGGACTCCCCTCCGTGAGGCGGGGTCGGGTCCTTGGCGGGTGCTCTCGGTGGCGAGGACGTGATGGGCCGCCTGCGACCGGCGCTGGCGGCGCCGAGGTTTGGGCCTACACCATGACGAGCCTTCCGGTACTTCGTCCTCACTGCCTCGGGGAGGGCCTCCTCGGGGCTTTCGGCTACAGCCTGGTTTCGAGGAGGGGCCACCCGCCCCGACCTCGCGCGGGGGGCGCTCCTCATGGGCGAGACCGAGGGCGGTGATGCTGCGTCTTCGCGCATCCTCCTCCGCCCGCGCATACTCGTCCATTTTGTCGAAGAGCTTGCCAACTGTCGTGATTGGCCTCCGCGCGTTGTATTCGGCCATCGGGCCCGGGCGAAGGCCCTGTATGGCTGCATTAACGACTGTGGTTTCATTAACATCGTGTACCTGACCTCGAATCTTGGCGAAGCGCTTGAAGTAGTCCCGGAGCGTCTCCGAGGGTCCTTGCTTCACAGCGAAGAGTCGGTCCGCATCGATTCGCTCGACATGATGTCCTTGAAAGTTGCCACGAAGCCGGTCACGAAGCTGCTCCCACGCATAGATGGAGCCTGGCTCTATGGTAAAAAAACCAAGAGAGCGCCACTCCGTGCAGTGCGAGGGGGAGTCCCTTCGCCTTCTCGGTGTCGCCTCCGCCCGCGGCTTCGATCGCGGTTTCGTATACACGCACGAACTCACGGGGGTCCGTGTCGCCTTTATACGAGTCGATGGCGCTAGGAAACTTGAAGTCTTCGGGCCATGCCGCCTGCTGCAGCCCCGCCGAGAGCGGGGACTCCGGATCCACGCGCCGCAGCGGCACGCGGCTGGACGTGGGGGCTTCGCGACTGTCCGCCCTCTCCGGAGCGGGCTCGGACGCGATTGCTGGCGCGGCCGGCTGACTCCGAGCCTCTTGTATATCTCTGACGGCTCCGCGAAGGTCCCCCAGCTCCCGCTGGAACGCGTTGAGAGCCGCCAGCAGGGCGCTTTCCATCACCGGTGCGGGCGGGGTCGCCGGTGCTTCCGACGGGCGGATCGGCGCGGGGACGACCGCGTCGCGGGGTCCTGAGCTGCCGGTCGCTCCGTCGTGGCTACCTCGGACCGCCCGGTCCGCACCGGCGGCGGGGGCTGCAGTGGGGGCGGCGATCCGTCCTCGCAACGCCGGTGGCGGGGTTGGTCGTCGCTGCGCGAACGTCGACGTCTTCGGCCACCGGGTCCGTCCTCGCAACCCCGGGTTGGTCGTCGCTGCGCGAACGTTGACATCTTCGGCCACCGCGCCTGCGTCGGTACCCGCGTCCACCGCTGCCGATGCCGAAGCTCTGGTACTCATACGACGCTCCGGCCCGGCCGCCTTCTTTCCCTTCGCCGCTGCTGAGGAAGCTTTTTTCGGTGCCATCTTTTTCTTCGGTCTTCAGGCTTGTCTTCGTCCTCCCCACGGACGGCGCCAACTGTTGTGGCTACAAACCAAACAGAGAGAGAGATGGTAGTGGAGAGTGATGAAGATAAGTGTAATGGCCTGGGTCCTCCCCATGGCTTGTACCCATATATATACGCATGAGGAGTGCTTTTACAGTTATACCCTTACATCTGGTTATCCCCTCTGGGGGGCAGTCGTGTCATTACACATGGCCTATTTTAGGCCTTATTCCTTCCTACCAGGCCTGCTGGGTTTAGGTGGGGGCCACCCCTACGACAGAGCTCTTTGGTGCTTCGACTCCTTGGTAGCATATTGGATGGATAGATGATGAATAAATGGGGAGTGTAGAGTGATGTTGAAGAAATGGGGACTTGGGAAGTGTAGAGGGATGTTAAAGAAATAGAGAGTGTAGAGGGATGTTGAAGAAATGAGAGATTGGATAGCTTATGAAGAAATGAGAAAGAAGTGAATTTATAGAAGAGGGAGTCTGAACAAATGAGAGCCGTTGCTTCGGAACGTTGCTTCTTCTAAAATCTGAATGTTACTTGTTCCCGACCATTGTCTCAATCATCTATCACTCAGATAGTCACACGATCAGCTCCTTCTAACTACCTCTACTCCTCCCGGCCTCCCCCACCCCACGATCCCCACCTCAAAGCAACGCCCGGCCGCCTCCCTCCTCACTTCCTCAGTCCTCCCCCGAGGCCCCGACCCCCCTGGTAGCCTCCCTCCTCCCACGGTGACCCCCTCCACCCCTGGCCGCTTCCCTCCTCCCCCGACCCCCCGGCCGCCTCCCACCTCCCCCGACCCCCCTCCTCCCTCGACCCCCCGCCGCATCCCTCCTCCCCTGGTCGCCTCCCTCCTCCCCTGACCTCCCCCGGATGCCTCCCTCTTCCCCGACCCCTCGACCACCTCCCTCTTCCCCGAACCCCCCTGGTTGCCTCCCTCCTCTCCCGGCCGCGTCCCTCCTCCCCTGGCTACCTCCCTTCTCCCCCAACGATCCCCTCCTCCCCCGGCCACCTCCCTTCTCCCCTGACCTCCCCTGACCGCCTCCCTCCTTCCCCGACGACCCCCTCCGCGTCATCGCCCTCCTTGCCTCTAAGGGCGGGGAGAGGTCGTCGCTGTCGTCCAGGCTCTGGGTGGGTGGAGGTCAAGCCGGCAGCCAGCGGGAAAGCCGTTGATGATAGCGAGGATGACCTGCAGAACACCCTTCGGCAATCCGGCCTCCGCCTCACCCGTGACAACATCAAGGTCCTCTGGTTCAGGTATACTCCTTCGGTCCTTCCCCTCTACTTCCTCTTTGTCTACACTGCAAATGTGATGGCTTGTGTTGTGGGGAATTGGAGCTATGATGGCTTATGTTGTGTTGTGGGGAATTGAGGATGACAGGAGGTGGGAGGCGAGGCCGAGACGACCACCAGTGTTGGCCGTGCTTGCCAGGCCAGGCCAGCCCGAGCATGGCACGCCACACCAGCCGTGCCTGCCGCCCATCGTGTCGACTTTCCAGGCCCAGCCCGGCACACCATTCATGCTGTGCCAACATGGCCCACCATGTGTCGGGCCAGGTCGTGCTTGGGCTATGTCGTGCTTTGGGCTGGCAGGAAAAGCACGGCCCATCTCCCATCTATATATATATGTATGTATGCATGTATGTATATGTATATATGTATATGTATGGATGTTTATGTATATATGTGTGTGTGTATATATATATGTATGTATGTATATATATCTATATATGTATATGTATATATAAGTTACTATTGGATTTGAACAAAGTTGTTGCTAAATCTTCACAGTGCGAAAAGATACAATCGGTTCTGCATGAATTTACCATCGGCAGTGAATGAAGTTACTACCGAACGCTCTAGGATACAGCCTGTGATAACTTTCTTCACAGCCGATGATAACTTTTAGTACAACCGTTGAAAACTCAAAACTGCGCGTAGAATAGTGCTACCTTATTTATATACATATATATACACACACATATATACATATACATATACATGTACATATATGTATATGTATATGTATATGTATATGTATATGTATATGTATATGTATATGTATATGTATATGTATATGTATATGTATATGTATATGTATATGTATATGTATTCAGCGCCTGCACACCCGCTACGCGCAGGTCCTGCTTCCTGGCTTCCCTAGTGCATGAGTGATGATTCAGTAGTAATTTTATGTAGTATTGTAATGTGAAAGTTACCATCAGACAAATATGAAGTTATTGTCACTAGTTAGGCCAAACATCAGTTACTTTCCCAACTGGATATGGTCTATTACACGTGAAGTTATTGTCACCAGTTAGGCCAAAAGTATACATACCATTTAGATGGTCTTATATACTTATAATATATGTATATAACTTCCGTTGCGTTAGATACTCCCTACTTTACGAGATATAGCATAAAGATTAACTTGGAGTAACTACACCTAGAAGTAGAAAAAGGCTTACTATTATATATATATATATATATATATATATATATATATATATATATATATATATATATATATATATATATATATATATATATATATATATATAGGAAGGCTCTTTTCTACTCCCGGGTGTAATTACACCCTATATCGTATCTCACAATGTAGGGAGTATCTCGCGTAACGAGGGGTATGTACATGTAGTATACAAGTATTTAAGATCATATAGGTGGTATGAACAATTTTTCAGAGGTGGTATGTACATTTTTTTCAACATACTCCTTTTTATGTACGTATATAAAGGTATTTACAAAATACGCTAAAAACTATAGACTCCCTTGCAATTTTTTTGTGTAGTTCACATTAGAATATCTTATAATTAGTATACGAGTATACCTAAAGTGATAAAGGAGTATTTCAAGTTTGTTTAGGTGGTATATTAAAGGTGGGTGTAACTACACCCGGGAGTAAAAAGTATTTGTCCTATATCGTATCTCACAACGTAGGGAGTATCTCGTGTAACGAGGGGTATGTACATGTAGTATACAAGTATTTAAGATCATATAGGTGGTATGAACAATTTTTCAGAGGTGGTATGTACATTTTTTTCAACATACTCCTTTTTATGTACGTATATAAAGGTATTTACAAAATACGCTAAAAACTATAGACTCCCTTGCAATTTTTTTGTGTAGTTCACATTAGAATATCTTATAATTAGTATACGAGTATACCTAAAGTGATAAAGGAGTATTTCAAGTTTGTTTAGGTGGTATATTAAAGGTGGGTGTATATATATATATATGTATATATATATATGTGTATATATATATATATATATACATATATATATATATGTTCGTTCATCATCTAGATGTTCTTTTGTTTCATAGGTAGATGCCTTATTTGTGTTTAACCCGTGTGGCGTGCGTCAGCACTCGGTTGTTCTTGATTTTGTAAGACGAATTCAGAAAGGCATGACGGAGGCTTACGCGCGTTATAAATAGTAATCCTTCGATGAAGAAATGGTGTGTCGTAGGGGTGGTCCCCACCTAAGCCCAGCAGGCCTGTTACGAGGTTATAAGAACCAGAGTAACATGTGTAATGACATAAGTGCCCCTAATGGGGAGGTACGGATGTAAGGGCATAACTGTAAAAGCATACTCCATATGAATATATATATCAGGATGAGGGGGAGGATGAGGCAGAACACTCCCACCTCTCCACTACCATCTCTCTCTCTGTTTGGCCTATAGCCACAACAGTTGGCGCCGTCCGTGGGGAGGACAAGGACAAGCCCGAAGACCGAAGAAGAAGGATGGCACCGAAAAAAGCTTCATCAGCGGCGGCGAAGGGAAAGAAGACGGCTGGGTCGGAGCGGCGCGTGAACACCAGGGCTTCGGCATCGGCCGCCGAAGGAGCTGGCGGCGGCGCAGGCGCCGTGGTCGCGGACGTCGACGCTCGCACTACAGCGACCGACCCCGCCAGCGCCGCTACAACGACACCCAACCCCGTCGCTGGCACTACAGCGACCGACCCCGCCAGCGCCGCTACAACCACACTCGACCCCGTCGCTGGCACTGCAACGACAGCCCCCGCCACCCTCACCGGCAGCGCGGATCAGGCGGCCGGGGGTAGCCGCAATGAAGCATCCGGCCGATCTGGAGATCGTGAAGCGATGGTCCCTGCACCGACCCGTCCGCTGGGTGTTCCGGCGGCCCAGACAGCGCCTACGGTGGAAAGCGCCATACTAGCAGCCCTCGACGCGTTCCAACGGGAGCTAGGGGACCTTCGTGGAGCCATCCGTGATGTGCAAGAGGCTCGGAGCCAGTAGGCCGCGCCAGTAATCGCGCCCGAGCCCACGCCGGAGAGGGCGGACAGTCGCAAAGTCCCCACGTCTAGCCGTGCGCCGCTGCGGCACATAGATCCAGAGTCCCCGCTTTCGGCAGGGCTGCAGCAGGCGGCATGGCCTGAAGACTTCAAGTTTCCTAGCGCCATCGACCCGTACAAAGGCGACACGGACCCCCGCGAGTTCGTGCGCATGTACGAAACCGCGATCGAGGCTGCGGGCGGAGACGACACCACGAAGGCGAAGGGACTCCCCCTCGCGCTGCAAGGAGTGGCGCTCTCTTGGTTCTTTACCATAGAGCCGGGCTCCATCTACGCGTGGGAGCAGCTCCGTGACCGCCTTCGCAACAACTTCCAAGGAAACTATGTCGAGCGAGTCGACGCGGACCAACTCTTCGTTGTGAAGCAAAAACCCTCAGAGAAGCTCCGGGACTACTTCAAGCGCTTCGCCAAGATTTGATGCCAAGTAAAAGACGTTAATGAAACCACCGTCGTTAATGCAGCCATACAGGGCCTTCGTCCGGGCCCGATGGCCGACTACAACGCGCGGAGGCCAATCAAGACAGTCGCCAAGCTCTTCGACAAAATGGACGAGTACGCGCGGGCGGAGGAGGATGCGCGAAGACGCAGCACTACCGCCCTCGACCTCACTCATGGGGAGCGCCCCCCGCGCGAAGTGGGGGCGGGTGGTCCCTCCTCGAAGCAGGGCCGCGGCCGAGAGCCTCGGGGAGGCCCTCCCCGAGGCAGCGACACCGGGGTACAGGAAGGCTCTTCAAGGAGCAGGCATAAACCTCGGCGCCGCCAGCGCAGGTCACAGGCGGCCCATCATGTCTTTCACACCGAGGGCACCCGCCAAGGACCCAACCCCGCTTCATGGAGGTGGGACCGGGGATCGGAAGGCGGACTCGATTGCAGCGGCCAACCCCATGCAGAACAAGAGCTCCTACACTATGGCAAGTGGTGTGAGGTACACGGCTACGGTGATCATTACACAAGGGCATGCACCGCAGTTATGTAGCTACAGAGGGTGACGGCCGGGTCTCGAGCTCTGCCTCCTCGGCCCCCCGCCAGAGCCCACATGGAGCACCCAAGGGGTAGCCCCATACGAGCCGCCGCAACGGAGGGCGCGCAACATCGCACCGTTAGCGTCATCACCGGAGGCTCCTCCTCAAGGGCCCCCGGGGAGCAGCCGCAATTGTGGATGCCGCCCCGCAACATCACCTTCGACGTGAACGACGCCAGGGGTGTGGAGTACCCTCACCAAGACCCTCTAGTCATCCAGGCCCACATAGCACGCTGTGACGTCCGGCGTGTCCTTGTCGATGGGGGAAGCTCCGCAAATATCTTATTCGCCGAAGCCCTCGATCGTATGGGGATCCCCCGGAGCTGGCTAGCGCAGCCAGGAGCTCCACTTCATGGCCTCGAGGGTCAACCGCTGCAGGCCTTGGGGCACGTGTCCCTTCCGGTCACGTTCCGTCAGGAGGGCAACAAGGGTAACATCCAGACCGAGCATGTCATCTTCGACGACGTAGACATCCCACATCCCTACAACGCCATACTAGGTCGACCCGCTATCAACTCTTTCGAGGCGATCCCGCACTACGCGTTTTTGTGTGTGAAGCTCCCGGGCCCAGAGGGTGTTATCACCGTCTTCGGCGATCAGGACCTGGCCAGACGTGCCGAGGTCGGAAGCCGCGTTCCGCATCGCCCGGTGCACGCCCTCCCCAGCACGCTCGGCGATGGGCCCTCCGCCCCTGGGTGGACGCCCAAGCCTCGGCCCGAGGGCGGAGTCAAGAAGGTGCCGCTCCAGGCGGAGGGGCAGTTCGTGTCCATCGGCGAAGGGCTCCCACCGGGGGTCGAATGGGATCTGCTCCGAGTGCTTCAGAACAACGTCGACATCTTCGCATGGTCCCCGGAGGACATCAAGGGCGTAGACCGAGCAGTAATCGAGCATCGCTTGGCGGTCCGCCCCGACGCTAAGCCGGTCAAGCAAAGGCTTCGGCGTATGTCGATGGATCGGCAGCAGGCGGCCAAGACAGAGGTGGCAAAGCTTCTTCGCGCCGGGGTCATCCGCGAGGTCCACCATCCGGAGTGGCTCGCTAACCCGGTACTAGTCAAAAAGGCCAGCGGGGCCTGGCGCATGTGCATCGACTTCACGGCACTCAACAAGGCGTGCCCAAAGGACAATTACCCCTTGCCGCGCATTGACCAGCTGGTCGACGCCACCGCGGGATGCGAACTCATGAGTTTCCTGGACGCCTATTCCGGCTACCACCAGGTGTACATGGCCGAAGACGACGAGGAGAAGACCAGTTTCATCACACCGGTTGGGACGTTCTGCTTCGTCAGAATGCCCTTTGGCTTGAAGAATGCAGGCGCTACCTTTACCCGTCTCGTCGCTATTGCCCTCGCCGCCCAGCTCGGGAGGAACGTCGAAGCTTACGTCGATGACGTGGTGGTCAAAACCCGGCAGCTTGCTCTGCATGGCCGGGACCTCCAGGAGACCTTCGACAACCTCCGGAAGGCGGGTATCAAGCTCAACCCCGACAAATGTGTCTTCGGGGTGCAGGCGGGAAAACTCCTAGGTTTCCTCGTGTCCGAACGGGGCATCCTGGTGAACCCTGACAAAGTAGACGCCATCCTTGGTATGGAGCCGCCCAAGACAACGAGGGAGGTCCAGAGGCTGGCGGGCCGCATGGCAGCACTAAGCCGCTTCCTATCCAGGGCGGCAGAGCGGGGCCTGCCATTTTTCAAGACACTCCGCAGGTGCGATGGATTTCGTTGGGACGGAGATTGCGCGAAGGCCTTCAACGAGCTCAAGGAGCACTTGGCAAGCCTCCCCACTCTGGTCGCCCAGCACCAGAGGCTCCCTTCCTGATCTATCTGGCCGCGTCAGCCACCGCGGTCAGCGCCGTCCTCGTCTTGGAGGAAGGCGCCATGCAGCGACCCGTATACTTTGTCTCTGAAGCCCTCCAAGGCGCCAAGACAAGATACACGGAGCTTGAGAAGCTTGCCTACGCACTGGTCATGGCCTCCAGGAAACTTCGGCATTACTTTCTGGCCCACCCGATCACAGTGCCTTCCTCGTTCCCCCTGGCAGAGATGTTACACAACAAGGAGTCCACAGGGCGCATCGGCAAATGGGCTGCCGAGCTCGCCCCCTTCTCCTTGATGTATGCTTCACAAGTCCCAAGTCCTGGCGGATTTTCTCACCGAATGGACCCCGCCGGCCCAACCAATCCAGACGCACGACGACCCCGCACGGCGTCGCGGGCGCGGGCGTAGGTGCGGTGATCGTCACGCCCGAAGGGCAGCGTTTGCTATACTCGGCGCGCCTTGCCTTCCCCGCTACCAACAACACAGCTGAGTACGAGGCGCTGCTCTTTGGCCTGGCGAAGCTCAAGGCAGTCGGCGCGAGACGGGTGCTAGTCCGCACCGACTCGCGCTTGGTGGCTGGTCATGTGGATAAGTCATATCAAGCCAAGGACCCTAAGTTGGCCAAGTACCTTGCGGCTGTGAGGGCGAGGGAAAGGAACTTTTTGGGCGTCACCGTCAAGGCCATCCCCCGCGCGGAGAACAAGCAGGCCGACGCCCTCGCTAAGGCGGCCAGCCAGCAACTGCCCCCCCCTGATGGGGCGTTTTACGAGATATTAGGGCAGGCGGCCATCGCGCAGGACAACCGGGACGCGGCACTCGTCCACCACATTGACCGGCCAGGTGATTGGCGAGAGCCCATCTTCAATTTCTTGCAAGGCATCGCCGAGCCGGAGGACCCCGCCGAGCTCCGGTGCTTGCAGCACCGTGTAAGATCCTTCCAGGTGTTCGAAGGGATACTCTACAAGAGAGGGGTTTGCGCACCGCTCCTGCGCTGTCTCTCGACTAAGGGGGGAAAGGAGCTCCTTGCGAAGATCCACGCGGGCGCGTGTGGATCCCACCTGGCACCGAGGTCATTAGTTGGCAAGGCGTTCAGGCAAGGCTTCTACTGGCCAACTGCCATCACCGACGCCCAGGACCTCGTCCGTCGGTGCCAAGGGTGCCAGTGGATGGCGCGCATCATCCGCAGGCCCCCAATGAGCCTCAACCCTATTCCTCCGGTGTGGCCACTGGCACGCTGGGGCATCGACATAGTAGGACCGCTTGCCCGAGCTCCAGGGGACCTCCGGTTCGTGGTGGTCGCGCTGGAATATTTCTCCAGATGGCCAGAAGCGCTCGCCCTGGCTAAAGTAACTTCTGCGGCCATACAGCGCTTCCTCTGGCAAAACATCATATGTCGCTTCGGCGTGCCCCGGGAGCTCACGGTTGACAATGGCCTGCAGTTCGACGCCACCCTATTCAAAGACTATTGTGACAGCATGGGCATCACCCTCCGATTCGCCTCGGTAGGGCATCCCCAGTCCAACGGGGCGGTCGAACGGGCAAATGGCGCCATCTCCGCTGCAATCAAAAAGCGCCTGGTCGGGTTGCCAAAGGGCAAGTTGCCAAGCGAGCTTCACAGCGTTCTTTGGTCACTTCGCACAACGGTAACGCGCCCGACGGGATTCACGCTGTTCAAGCTCCTTTTCGGCGACGAAGCAGTGACGCCCGAGGAAATCAAGGCCGGCTCGCGGAGGGTCCTCGTCCAAGCACCCGAAGAGGAGCGCCGGGTGTCCTTGGACCTCCTCGA
Source organism: Dendrocalamus latiflorus (assembly GCA_017311315.1). NCBI lineage: Eukaryota > Viridiplantae > Streptophyta > Magnoliopsida > Poales > Poaceae > Dendrocalamus > Dendrocalamus latiflorus. Next base: position 1,755,378 of record CM029637.1, on the reverse strand, counting down.
CGGGCTACGGGCAGATGCAGCCCACCATGTCGAGGCAGACAATGCGCACTCGGGACCGCTCTATATGCCCGCGGGGATTCAAGCCTGGGGATCTCGTTCTCAGCGTGGCGCTTCAGGCGGAGACCGCGGGCAAGCTGGAGTCCAAGTGGGAAGGCCCATACATTGTGATGGAGGCATTGCCGAAGGGGGCGTACCGCCTCGCCACGCTCGAAGGACAAACCCTCCGGCACACATGGAATGCGGACAGGTTGCGGCGATACTACGCCTAGAAGTAGGACAACAAGTGTAGAGCCACCAGCCCTTTGTTATGCGATGCTCGCCCGCGCAAACGGAAGTTCAATAAAGATTGCTATTCCCAAAGCATTCCCTATCCGCGCTGAGTAGAACAAAGTCCACGGACATTAAATAAGATGTAGCGTCGAGGTCTGCCTCCGCACGCGCGAGTCTCCGGACTATAAAGGAAGTCGTAGCGTCGAGGTCCGCCTCCGCACACACCAGTCCACGGACTTTAAATAAGACGTAGCGTCGAGGTCTGCCTCCGCACGCGCGAGTCTCAAGACTATAAAGGAAGTCGTAGCGTCGAGGTCCGCCTCCGCACGCACCAGTCCACGGACTTTAAATAAGACGTAGCGTCGAGGTCTACCTCCGCACGCGCGAGTCTCCGGACTATAAAGGAAGTCGTAGCGTCGAGGTCCGCCTCCGCACGCACCAGTCCACGGACTTTAAATAAGACGTAGCGTCGAGGTCTGCCTCCGCACGCGCGAGTCTCCGGACTATAAAGGAAGTCGTAGCGTCGAGGTCCGCCTCCGCACGCACCAGTCTACGGACTTTAAATAAGACGTAGCGTCGAGGTCCGCCTCCGCACGCACCAGTCTACGGACTTTAAATAAGACGTAGCGTCGAGGTCTCCCTCCGCACGCACCAGTCTACGGACTTTAAATAAGGCGTAGCGTCGAGGTCCGCCTCCGCACGCACCAGTCTACGGACTGTAAATAAGACGTAGCGTTGAGGTCTGCCTCCGCACGCACCAGTCTACGGACTCTAAATAAGACGTAGCGTCGAGGTCCGCCTCCGCACGCACCAGTCTATGGACTTTAAATAAGACGCAACGGGGGGACGCCCTCGCGCGCACCAGTCTACGGACTCTAAATAAGATGTACCGTCGAGGTCCTCCTCCGGACGCGCGAGTCTCCGGACTATAAAGAAAATCGTAGCATCGAGGTTCGCCTCCGCACGCGCCAGTCCACGGGCCCTAAATAAGACGCGGACGTTCTCCCTGCGCACTCTACGGAGTCTAAACAGGACGCTAATTCCGCGCATGCCAGGGACCTCGTCCCTGTGCATGCTTTGCGGAATATAAACAAGATGCGGAGGTCTTCCCTTCGCGTTCGGCGGCAGGTAAAACCAAGAAAGGTACTACTTGGTTTCATTATAAAAAGCAAAGGGGTTACATGGTCACAAGCATACGAACCAGTACATCATCCCCCCGCCCTCCCGACCAATAACTCAGGCTCGGCGCGGTGCGGGCGAACCCGTGCCGTCGTCGCCGTGACGCTGAAGGACTCCTTCGAGCCAGTGGAGGAGGTCCCCCTCTCCATGCAGCGTCTGCTGCACGGCGACCCTCGCAGCATCTTCCCCGAAGCGGCCCCAGATCCGTTGATGGAAGTTCTGCAAGCTAGGCCCGATGGAGCGAATGGCGTCCGACATAACCTCGTGTCGGCCGGGAAGATCCAGTTGAGGATTCGCCAGCTCATGGGTATGTCTGCACCCACGAGTGTGAAGCAGGGCGAGGGCGAAGCACGCACGAACATAGCCGCAGTGTTCGCCAAACGTGCTGGCGCCACGAAGAGCAACCCCTGCCCCCTCCTCGATCAACCCGAGCGTCTCCGACAGGGCCTCCGGCCCGTGCGTAGTGTCCGGCACTCTGACGCACAGATCTCGGAGGGCCTGGTTCAGAGACTCCATGGCCCGCCACGCCGACATGGACGCATTTTCCAAGGCAAGGCCTGCAGCAGACTCCGCCAGCTGGGCGTTCTCCCCTTCTAGGACGGCGATCTGCTGCAGGAAGGCGGTGCGCTCCTCCGCCGCGGCACACTTGGCTTCCGTGGCCTCGAGTTGTGCGGCCGCCATGGCGCCCTCCAGCGCGCGAAGTTCTTCATCCTTCGCTGCGAGAGCATCGTTTGCTTCACGAAGGCTGGCTTCCAGAGCCCTCCGCTCCCGAACACGGGCCTCGTCAAAGGACCGGCTAAGGGCAAGCGTCTGGCAAAAACAACGAGTCAGCAGGCGCCCAGCAGTACCTTGCAAGTTGAAGCGCACATATTTACCCTCATCTCGGAGGCCTGTAGCGCGAGCGCTAGGAGATCTCCCTCGCATGACGACAACATCTCTCGGTCAAGGCCGTTGTCGGCATGCTCTGCGGCTGCAGTGAGGACGCGAAGTATCTCCAGCCGAGAGAGGAAGTCCGCGTGCGCGAGCCCCGGCCCCAGCACGCCAGGATTTACCAAGGCCGCGGCCGCATCAACAGCAACGGACACCTGCGGGGCACCCTGCACAAGGCTTTCGACTTCGCGCATACCTCCGTTGCTCGATCCTTCGCCATGTCCGGGAGACCTCGTCTCGCCTGATGTTGGCAGAATAAGCGAGCAAATCGGAGAGAGTCTCGCGAAGTCACAAGAAGAAAGGGACTCACACCTACCTCCTGCGTCTCTCGTCGCGGTAGGAAGGGGCGCCGCTTCGACGGCCAAGTGGGAGGCGGGCGCCTCGCTGGTCGGCGAGGAGGTCTTCTCAGCCGCGCCAGGCGCCGTAATCCCGTGACAAGGCCCCGCAACGGCGTATCGACCCCTCGCTGGCGGCGGGGACTGCGTCCGAGGGCGCTTCGCCTGCAGTGGCACAAGCTATTCTTCCGGGGCAACACCAGCTGCGGTTCCCGTCGCCCCCACGGTTTCCTCTGTAGGGGGCGCGCCCTCGCCGGCCGCTGCGGTTGATAGCGCACCATCAACCGTGGTTTTCTCACCAGGAACGGTGCTCCCCCCTGGGGTGGAGAGTTCCAGCTCAACGATGGCCACGAGCACGGGTTCGTTGGCGTCGACAGAAGGTGCCGGGGGATCCGAGGCGGCGCGCTCCTCCGAAGCAGTGTGGCCGGGCCCACCGCCGGTCGCACGCCCCGTCTCAGCTATGATAGTCGCCGAGGGGCCTGCGCGGTCGCATACGGCAGGCGGGGAACGGGCCCGGCGTCGCGAAGATAACACCCCCGTAGGGCTATCACCGTCCTGAGTGCTCGGAGTTCCGGCGGGAAGCTCCCCCGGCACCGAGCGCTCGGGCACAGTAATGCCCAGAGCCTCGCATGTGCGGTTTACCCACCCTTGCTTAGCCGCCTTGACTGCGGCCTCGCGAGCTTGGTGCTCCTTAAGCGTGTACGGGCCGAGGAGCGCCGCAACCACGCGCTCCGCATCCTCTAGCCGAGCCACTGCGCAGGAGATCACGTCAGTCAGGCAGAGACCAAACAGATACAATGCCGCGCGTAAAACGTGCCGGGCGACTTACAAGGAGCTGAGGGCGGAAGCAGGTGAGATACGGATGGGCTGAACCCGTCCTCGCGGGGGCCGTTCTGTCCAACATACTTCCCCCGGGAGGAGAGGGGCGCCGCCCCATACATTGTGAACTCCTCGGCTAGGTCACGCAGGCTCATTCGGCGGGCGACACCGACAAGACTCTGTAGCTTTCGCGTGTCGTCAGTCTCTGCCTTCAGACTCGGCGTACTGTTAAACGAGATCGGCCCACCTCGGCATTGCATCCCGCTCTTGTCGGTCACGGTGTAGTAGAACCACTGCCGAGTCCAGCCGGACTCCCATTGCCTCGGCGAGGCTGGCGCGGGGAACAACGTCGCGCACGACGCCCGGAGCACGAAGTCCACACCGCCGAAGTTGGACACCGCCCCGTCAACTTTTCGGGGTCGACAGCATGCGTCGTGCAGTGTGGAGAATAAGCTCGCGCTGGGACGCCCCCCCTCTGTCCGCATCGCCCACGTGAAGACAGCTAGGCGGAGTATTGCGTGGGGCGTCAGTTGGGCTAGCTCCAACTTGTAGGCCCGCAGGACTTCGCCCACGAACAACGTGGAGGGCATTCGAAGATCGGCGTCGAAGAACGCGACAAAAACAATCGCCTCCATTACCCGGGGCTTCGGCTCCGTCTCGTCCCGACGGGGTAGGTGAGCCCCATCGCGATCCACGATCTTCCTCTCATCCACGAGTCGCTGCAGTGTCCCTTCGGTCACACGGCTCTTCCCCAGCACACGGGAACAGCTGCCTCCCGAGTGCTCCATGGCGTCCCACCACTTGTTGGCGCGCGAGTTCCCCCGCGGCACCAGCTCGTACTCCCTAGAAGGATGGGACCCCTCGCCCTGGCTAGGCAAGGAACCGCTGCGGGGATGGTAGGTGGCGTCGTCATGGCTAGCCATCGCTCTTCACGACCAGGGGGAAAGAAGCAGGGAAAAGAGCAACTGGCGTTACAATTAGCACGGGCGGAAGCAAAGCGGTAGATCAAAAACAAACAAAAAGCAAGCAAGGGTGCCTCCACCTCAACACTGGCACCTTATAAAGGCCGCTCGCCTCTCATGTGGCTCGAAGCGCAGACAGATCAAACTCGCAGCAATTCGGCTGCCCACGTTTTGGAAAGCAGAACCGCCGGGGCTTAGAGGGCCGTGCCCGGTAGGTGACCAAGCAATGCCTCCACGCCCTCAACACGCGTCCAACTTCCCTGGGGAAGAGGCGAACGGCCGCGGTCACGCAACCGCTCACATCCCACGACGCACCAGTCGTGAGTCGCCGCGTGTCCCACCTGCAGAATGGCAGACGGCACGTCGCGACAGCCTGACTTCTGCCAGGCCAGGCGTCGGCGTGATTCCAGCCGCCATTAAAAGCGCACTACCAGACTGCAGGGTCACAACAGCTCCAACGCGCAACAATATCGGCGCCAAGCTCCAATTTTAGCGCGGGGACGGAGCGTCTAATTCGACTAGGCGCCAGCCTCCGCTGCCACCCGTTCGAAGGGTAGGGGACGGAGCGCGCGCGCGTCTACTTCGACTAGGCGCCAGCCTCCGCTACCACCCGTTCGAAGGGTAGGGGACGGAGCGCGCGCGCCTCGGCTTCGACTAGGCGCCAGCCTCCGCTGCCACCCGTTCGAAGGGTAGGGGACGGAGCGCGCGCGCGTCTACTTCGACTAGGCGCCAGCCTCCGCTGCCACCCGTTCGAAGGGTAGGGGACGGAGCGCGCGCGTCTACTTCGACTAAGCGCCAGCCTCCGCTGCCACCCGTTCAAAGGGTAGGGGACGGAGCGCGCGCACGTCGGCTTCGACTAGGCGCCAGCCTCCGCTGCCACCCGTTCGAATGGTAGGGGACGGAGCGCGCGCCTCGGCTTCGACTAGGCGCCAGCCTCCGCTGCCACCCATGCGAAGGATAGGGGGCGGAGCGCGCGCGTGTCTGCTTCCACAAGGCACCTTCCATCCCAGGCCTCGGGCTCCCCAACCATAAGCTCGGAGGAATTCACAGGCCGCACGGGACGGAGGGGGCCAAAGGACTCGGCGACATGGCTTCGGCCCTGTGAAGCCCTTCACCATGAGAGGCTCCTGTCGTAGGGGTGGCCCCCACCTAAGCCCAGCAGGCCTGTTAGGAGGTTATAAGAACCAGAGTAACATGTGTAATGACATAAGTGCCCCTAATGGGGAGGTACGGATGTAAGGGCATAACTGTAAAAGCATACTCCATATGAATATATATATTAGGATGAGGGGGAGGATGAGGCAGAACACTCCCACCTTTTCACTACCATCTCTCTCTGTTTGGCCTGTAGCCACAACACGGTGCATCGACAAAATTAGTTAACCCAAATATATCTTTTTGGACGCCACCATATGGTCTCCAGGACAAAACTCAGTAGCGAGTGAACACTAGGCACTACATATATGTAAAATGTTCACAAAAAATGTAATGATAACTATAAACATACACAAGTATATAAATTAATAAGTATATCTAAAAAATATTAGAGCATTGCATGCAATACTAAATATGACTTAAAGGTAATTATCTAATCTACAAGGCATCTGCGAAATTATAAATTAGCTGAAGTAAGTACATATATATGTCGTTTAGGAAAGAGAATAGTAGTAACCTAGCAACTAGAGACTGGACTGTTGCTTGTCTGAATGCGTTCGGCCGCAAAACAAATGGTTTTGACTTAGCCAATTAAAACATGCTCTTGAGAAGGTTTGCAAGACCTAGTCCTTCATATTTTAATTACAATCTCTTCACACTGCTTTTGTCAACAAAGGAATTTTTGCTTGATTGGGGTAAAGACTAACGAATGTCAATGTAGACATTGAGCTCCACTGGAGTTCATCATCTTTCAAACACCACTATTAATTAATTGTTAATTAGTAGTGGAGTTGATTAGAGGAGATGTGGACTGCTCCCTACAGTCACATATCAAACTATTTTAACTTTGACCAATGATATCTTCGTGACTATTTAGTCTAGTCTTACGAAAAATGATACGAGTACACCTATTCCGTCTCAAAAAAAAAAAAAAAAAAAAACTCCGACGACCTCCACCCACCTCGATGGCAGCCCGGCAATAACAAAATAGAACAGATTGCTAATCACATTTGTTAATTGAGTGGATAAAGACAATGTGCAAACAGGCAGTGAGCTGTAGACTATCTAGAGATTGGACTGTTGCTTGTCTTGAAGCGGACCTACAGGGCGTTCTTCTTGGAGTCAGCCACCTTCCACCATTTTAGAAAAATTCAAATGTGTTCAGAAATCTCAGAAATTTAGCGAAATCTCGGTAATTTGTTAACAAGATTCATTCACGATTTTCTGTTCCAATCCGTGCAGAAGGGTAAGATCCGGATGAAACAGCTAGGGGAAAAGGCTAATCGAAACACTGGCATGCCGATTCATGCGAAACTGCAACAAATCTAGTAGGAGTAGAACCAGTTTTGATGAAGCAGTTTGTTGACCATGTAGTCCATCTTGTTCTTGCCCTTCATCCTCTCATTGAGGAGGGTGTCTATGTCCTCCTTCCCGCGAACGCGATGGGCACCCACGCTGGCGGGGCGTTCTGCGCCCGATGTTTCTCCGTGTCGCCGTCGAGCCCGCTGCTGATTTCGCCGAGCTCGCTGCCCAGGTCTCCACTTGTGGTCGCGTGAGCCTAATCTTGGTCGCCGTCCATTGATTTCTTGTTCGAGAGCTTGCTGCTTCTATTGGAGTGGTAGTGTTGTACTGTTGTTCTTGGATGCAGATGAGCATTGGGATGGACAGAATATTCTATTGGATCCTTCGAAGATGTATTTTCCCAATTTTCGAGTGACATGTCACAGTAATCCCGTACACTTAAGGATGGGAGTGGTTCGACCCGCCCCTACCCCTTCTGGAGCAAGTCAATTCCTGGGGCAATGGCCCAATGGTTCATATGGATCGACCCTTTTTTTTCTTACTGAATGATTCGGGGAGCCTACTAACACAATAGCTAAGAGCTAGAATCCCAACTCAAAAGGAACAAGGAACCCAATTGACAAGCCAAGAATCGCAATTCAACAGTGAAATCATAGAAGGACGCACGAATCAACCAAATTTCCAAAAAAAGTGCCATCTTTATTGCGCAAAAGGGACAATAATCCAAACTAGAACCCAAATGGCGTGCAAAAAAGAGAACCAGAGCAGCTCAAGTGGGGAGGGTCATGCATTCTTCATCATCTCCTTGTCCCAAACAGCCATTGGTACCCCATCCCCAGGTAAATACACGTCCATCGCAGCCCAGGACGGCGGCATGCCAAGTGCCAGCTAAAATTGACATCGGCTTTATGTTGAATGCCTGAAAATGTGCAATCAAATGAAGAATACCCTCGTTTTTCTTGCTGCCATTCCCAAGCTTGCCTCCTAAACCACAGCCTACAGAGTACACTAACCTGCATTTTAACATGCACGATCAAAATTTGTTCTCTCAAGAGAATGTAATTATCCAGATCACAAAAATGTCATGAACCTGAATTCTTTCAAAGCAAGGTTGTTCAATTATGTGAATGGACATGCTAACTGGATGTTGTTGCAATAAGACAAGCCATGAATAAAGGGCAAAGAAGCAAGTGCTTACATTCTAGTCGGCTGGTAGACCAACATAAGGAGATAGCAATTGCCAGCAGCGATCTGTGCGACAAGAACATCCTCAAGTGGTCCAGAAAGTATACGAGGTTCAACATCAGTAAGATCTGAGCTATGACCAAGCCTCTCAGCACGGCCCAAAGAGAGTATAAACCCGGCCCTCTCTGGACAGAACTTCAGAGAAGTAGCCTGCTATAGAGGCTTGCACCAACTTAGGATTGCTAATGCAGTTAACATCAGTGATTCCACCAACTTAGGATTGCTAATGCAGTTAACATCAGCTGTCCCAAAGATTAGCAACCCCCCAAATATATCCTGTCCAAATGTGCAAGCATTGTTCGCCTTGATCCAACTGCAGCTTGTATGATTTTGGCGCCAGAGAAAAACGGAGGGGTGAAGCCATATTAGAGATAGTGTAGGTTTTCTTTCGCATTACACAGTTGTAATCATTTCCTCTGATTAGTAATCACACAGAACGTAGGGTTATTATTCACCCAAGAGAAGGCTCAAACGTGGATAAAAATTTTCGTGTCTCTATTCCGTAAGCCCAAACCCCGAGATAGGCTAACTACTTTTAGGCTCACTCTTAGACTAACTCTGTTTTTTTAATAATTTTTCATGAATTTTGCATAGAATTTGGTTGCCAGGTCTCAGGCTATAGCCTAAGTAGCCCAAAGCCTGTTCCGCCACTGCATGCACCCCCTCCACATCTTCTCTCCACCCTGTTGGCGTGGGGGATATGCTGTGCGCGTTGGTTCCCTAGAGCTCAATGTGTTGTAACGCCCAGGGGTTATAATTTATCAGGCAGGGGGCAGGTTAATCTCAGAAAAACTATTGTAAAGGTTTTGTTTATAGCATTATTGCATGACAAAACAATCGGCTACATCTTGTAGGCAAAATCTATCCTCTGTAGAGAGTTACTTAAATCTATTCAAACAGTTATACCTTTGGTTAGGGCATCTGTAGTGTATGAAAATAGAGGGTCTTAAGCCACCTTAAGGTCAACCTTATACATTACAGGGGTGACCTTAAGTAGGCCATAAGCAAAAAAAGGCTTAAGGTTGGTTCTCAAGCTAAAGACCTGGCCACAAGCATTAAAATACAATTTTTTTTTATCTGTCAAGTGGGACCGTCTTAAGGCCCCTTGGGTTATATACACTATGGAGTCGACCTTAAGGTTTAGATGGGACCCACCTTAAGGCCCCTTGGGTTATATATACTACAGATGCCCTTATAGGTATTGCGAAAAGGGTGACACTTGACTAGACTTGTTTTCAAAAACAGTTATGCCCTGGGTGGTTCAAACCCAGAAAATGATATAAGCATTTGTGGGTGGAACTATTCTCTGTTAAGTTGGTTAATGGAACCTTCTCTAGTTGTGTAACCATTAATTGTTCATTAAGAAAATTGGTTTAGTCAAAATGCTAGATCATTGGTCTGGAAACTAGCCTACGTCTTATTTAAAACCTGGCTTTACACACAAAAGAACCCCAATTTTCCCGTGGATGCCTGGTTGTACAGTAATGCCAGTGTGCACAGTGGGCACCGGGAAGGTAATGCGGGTCCCGACATGCGCTGGAACATTATTATCAGCGGCGGGCAAGGGGTGAGACACTGTAGTCCATGCGGTGGTAGGGGGATGATAGGAGGAGCTTTTGGTTGTCTATGGGGGTATATATATATATATATATATATATATATATATATATATATATATATATATATAGAGAGAGAGAGAGAGAGAGAGCGCATAGATGTCATGATGCAGTCGTTATAAGTTCACAGAACATACCACAAGCTTTTGATTTTTCCCGAGAGTGATAGCCATGGGGAACTGTCGATCAACCGTGGTTGCTGCAACAGTGAGTATCCATGGGGATGAGTTCTCCACCGTTTGGGTGGTAGGACCATCGTTTCTAGCCGAGTACACGACCGTGATGCCGTTCGCGACAGCGTGCAGCGTTCCCAGATTCTCTGTTGGGCCACCCACGGATAGAGACAAGACGTCAACGCCGTCATGGATGGCGTCGTCCATGGCTTTCAGCATGCCTGCATCAGAGCACTGAGAAGTAGTCGGGTATGCACCCCAACAAACCTTGTACACGGCTATCCGGGCGCGAGGTGCACCCCCGCGAACGGTCCTGGCCGCCAGCCTGCAAAAGCTGGCGTTGTGGACGATGTTGCCTCCGGCCGTCGAGGCCGTGTGGGTGCCGTGTCCATTGGCGTCCCTTGGAGACTTGAACTCTCCTATGAACAAGCTTTTATCGACGTGCTCCTATATTTTTTCGAAAAGTAAAAGAAAACAAATAATCTGTTACCTTGTATCTTTCTCGCTTGTGATTTTGTGAGCCTTGCAGAAAAACCTGAGAAACTGTATTTGTAGCTGTAGACAATCAACTCAAGAGCCGCCTCCTTGCTTAAAAACCATAAAATTGCAGTACATTAATCAACTTGAGTAATACTACGATAAATTTGTTTTATACATAGTATATAGTGGAGATATAGTACAATATATTCTAAAGTTGAATAAGAGGATTTTTACAGTACGGACATTCCTGATTCGGGCTTATCTTAAAAAGAAAATACGAAGTTCTTAAGCGCACGATTCCCTTTTTTTACGAGGAATTTCCCGTACAGCCTTCGCATCTTTAGCGGTCTTTGCACCTGACCGGAGGTGCCTCTAAGTTTATTATCCGGATTCGTACCGACGACAGTTGACACCGTCCGTGAAAACCCGAGCAAAGAGCCATGTTGCCTAACAGAGAGAAGACCCGTGTCGATCATCCACGCAGAGACCTTGCGGACCTCTCCGGACTATGTCCGCGCATGCCCTGGGTCACCCTGAGGTTCACCCTCCAGACGAACCTCGGCCTCGCCTGAGTGCCCCGGCGTCGCCTCGGATTTGCCCTCAGCACACGCCTTGGGCCTCCCCGGGTTCATCCTCAACGAGGTTCACTCTCTGCGTGTCACGAGTGGGTTCGCACGAGGGTCACCGGACTTTGCCCCGCCCGGACCTTGTCCGCGTGGTCCTCCGGACTCCACCTCGGATCCCGTCCGTGTAAAAGCCATCCGGACTCTGTCTGGGATCCATCTATGCGCAGGCCCTTCGGACACCACACCCTCCGTTAGGCCTGCTCCAAATCCAAATAAAATTGAGAAAGATCTAATCAAAGTGTCATATTAGGTGCCAAGCATTAAGAAAAGAGATTAAGAAATAATAAATAAGGTATAATACCATAGAAATCAAAGTGTCAATGATATAAGTACTAATTTTGCGAAGCCAACGTTTGGAGTTCTAAATATGCGAAGCCCAAAGTTTAGAATCCTAAAAAACCAATTATCTCCTCCGCTAGGCCTGCTCGTTGGAAATCGAATGTCATGCGTGTGGGTGCATGCGTGCGTATTGGGCTTCTTGCCGATAGTAACTCCTGAGAATATCCTGTGCTCCCACCTGTCAGACACAGCACAGCTCGCTTGCTTGTTGCTCCCTTGAGTTCTCCCTCTTGGCTCATCAACTGAGGCTCGTTCAGCCATTGCTCTATTCTGATGACTCCTCTCAGCATATCGGCGCCCCTTCCAATCCTCCGCTTGACGCTCGCCTCTGGCTGCCTACTCAGCTCAGAGCTCGGCCCTGGCCCACTGCCTCCTCTGCTCGGCGCTCTAGACCTCTCTCCAGTGCTCCCTCAGCTCATTTAATGGGGCACCATTACTGCCCCCGATTAAATGAGTTAACTAAAAATGGGTGTTGCGTTTGAATGGAGTGCATAACAGGAAAACGCTTTTCAAGAACTAAAGAAACGATTAATTGAAACACCATTGCTTGCTTTGCCTGATTTCACTTAGACTTTTGAAGTTGAATGTGATGCTAGTGGAATAGGTATTGGTGGTGTTTTAATTTTTGGAAACTTTTCTATGGAAAGCACGGAGGTAGCACCGGATATTTCCCCTCTCCTATTCTCTTGAACAGCATATCAATGAGCTCATGACCAACTTCAGCTTCAGCTAAGTTTCTTGATCATGTACTACGCACTACAGCCTCGACAAGATTTTTTTAGACGAATATCTCCGGCCTCTGTCAGCTAGGACAAACAGCCTACCAGTACATAGTTTTGATACATCAGTTCCAAAATGCAAAAAAGAGAAAAGCACCGCGAGACTATTCATCGGACTACTAAGCTCGACTAAAAAGCGGTAGACAGCTTCAGCCATCCCCACACAAATACTGTGCTGGTTCTTTGTACTGAAACCCATGAGCCAACTTACAAACATATGTTGCATGTTATGTTTGTAAACCATCCTGCAACTAGATAGAAAGATTTCTTTGACTTTCATCAAACTCCCCCAAAATGGAGAATCCCCTGTCTTGTATTTCACAACAGAAAGAGGCATGGAACCCATGCATTCCTTTCTGAGAACCTGCTGCCACGGACCATTTCCATTATACAGCCTGAACAGCCACTTGCATAAGAGACTTTTGTTCATATTCTCAAGATCAGGGATGCCCAGGCCACCTTGATCCTTGGGCATACACACCACTTTGTAATTAGCTAAGTGATATTTTCTACTACCCTGGTCTTCTTGCCAAAGGAATCTTGCTCTAAAGAAGTTAATCTTCTTGATCACTCTCTTAGGGGCAAGCACAAAATCTACTTAGGGCTTAGGCTGAATGTCATTTCGGATCCATCATGTTCCTGTAGGAATGGCACTAGATGGTAGCTGCCTAGGTGGACAATTTTTTCGAGTCAACACCACTTAAGTGTCCGTTACAATATAGAAATTTAATGCCATGCTTGCTGGTGATGGAAAATGTGTCCGTTTGTCAAATATAGGAGTCCAGTTTTGAAAATTTCCTTCAAATAATAATGAACATAGGACAAGGAGATAAAACTTTCCTCTTCAATTTCCACTTATATTTCATCAAATTGTCCACTTCATTTCGTCTTATTCATTAATCGACACTAGAACATATAACTGTAAAGTAACTAGAAACCATTCAGGGAAAATTAAAGAAGCCACCATACATCTAACAATACAGAGTACGAACATGTCTAATCCATCAAATACAAAGCATCTGTTTTTTATTCTGCTTATGAGATCTCTGAATAGAAATCATCTATTATCATTCGAACCGCGATCGGGATCCTCACCCAGTGAGAGCCACCATCATGCCATGCTAAGCTCCCAAACATGTAGCTCCCTTGCAGCTTGCGGGTGGCCTTGAAAGTAACCTTAAAACTTCGTGTCTTGATCTCTTTGTTGAAGAATAGAAGTGACGGCTCCACTGACATCTCCACTCCAGGAGGTGACTGAAAGAAAGCTTTGTAAACTGCATCTGCTTGCCCTACATTTGTCACTGTCCTCCACACACTTATTGACGTTTTCAGATTTGGAATGGCAATTGATGGAAGGTTTAGGTTATACGGGGTTTCGCAACCAATATCCGAAATGTTGAAACCACAGCTAAAGAATTTCATGTAATCTTTTGGATCGACATCATATGCTAGACCCGGATCAGCTGCTTTACTAGGATCAACGAAGCCACCACCGTAATCGAAAGGATCTGCAGTCTTCTGAGGCTTCCCGTCGGCCAGTATCGGTAAGCCGTAGCTGGTAGTTGCAGCTGACCCATGTTGAAAGACTCAAATATCAGTAAGGTGCAGTGTGAAATTGGAGCTTGTTTGGTGTTTGGAAATGCGTAGTACCTGTAGTTACTAGTGCTGACTTGATAATAGCGGGAGACCAGTCTGGATGGAGTGCTTTCAGCAATGCTGCTACACCCGACACATGGGGACACGCCATTGACGTTCCAGACTTGATCTCATATGAATCTCTCACTGCTGCCAAAATGTTAGATCCAGGTGCTGCAATATCAGGCTGTTCAAATGAAAAACATAGTTAGTGCCATCACCAGGCAGAAGAATAATATCTTGGCTATCCTCGAACATTTCTGGACAAGACTTCTGTTGTGCCGTCAGATGATATATGTCTGAACATCACTCGGCATGTTGTTTCACTTCATATGTAATTGTCTCTAGAATATAAATCTGGGTGACCGATCTAAATGAAAATTTGAAATGCTAAATATGTACGTATAGACAAACAGAGGATGAAAATTTTGCGTTACGAATTGTGATTAAGCAATAGCAGTTGATCCATCATTGCATGCATGTACCTTGAGGAATTGGGGAAAACGTGGACTGGGCCCTCTTGAGGAAAATGTTGAGATTCTTGGAGCAAGGACCTCGCTTCCAATCCATGTACGGCTTGGAGCCACCTTAGCCACTGATGTGGTGTTTTCATTGCTGTTGACCATTGATGTATTTAGGATAATATATTTTTCCAAATAGATGACGGTGTAGAATTCATGCGGTCAAACTTTTTAATACTTTGACCACTAATGTACAAAAAAAGGCTTTACATTTGTCACATGGAAATGATACGAGTAGATTTATCATTAAAAGTACTTCCATTATATATTTTTATAATTGAAGGAAGCATTTAAAATAGGAGGAACAAACTTAAGCTCACCTGGCTTTCGTAATGTATGCTTCTATTCTGTCAGCCACCTCGAAGTCTACTAGAATGCATGCCATGGTGTCACAAAATTTAGCAAAATCGATAATATCATGAGTATACGTTGCAAAAATGAGCCCCTTGGCAGATGCTTCCTTTGCCGATTCTATAGCGATGAGCAGTTCATTGGATGGCAAATATGTCGACACATCAGGAGAGTAGCAGAACACAATCCTCCCAGCAACATCGGTGGAATTCAGAGAGCTTCGATCACATCTACATGGTCACATTCACATGGTATCAAACATTCAGCCAAACTTGCCAGAAATGTGTAAGCCAGCTAGCTACGTTGGGGAATTAAGGAGTGCAGAATTTACCTGTCCACAACTCCATACAACTCAATCCAGTGGTCCTTCTCCTTTCTCTCATAGAACAAAGTTTGACCCTGAAAGATCGACAGGAAATGATCACCGGACATCAAAGACACGGAACTGAACAAATTTCCTTGCCAAAGAAAGAACAAGATGATGGCGACAACGACGATGAAACATACCACTAATTTCTCATTGTTGCCGAGGGTGACAACGGTCGGGAAAGCACGATCTATTGTCGCTGATGCAACTGTTATAGCCCAGGGGGATGCATTGTAAACTGTCCTAGGGGCAGGACCTTCGTTTCCTGCTGAGAAGACGACGGTTATGCCATTTGCCACAGCGTACAGAGCTTCATGGTATTCAGAGCCTGGGCCACCAAGTGATATTGAGAGTACATCAACTCCATCATGTATGGCATGATCAATCGCCTGCATGATAGCTGCATAATCGCATCCAGCACCATTCCAGCATGCCTTGTAGACAGCGATACGTGCACGAGGAGCGCCTCCTCTGGCGTAACCACCTGCAAGCCCATGAAAGCTCGCGTTTGGCACCAGGACGCCAGCTGCAGTCGATGCCGTGTGCGTTCCATGGCCACGGAAATCCCTGGCAGATTTGTACTCTTGCTCGAAGACCTTCGAGTCGAGATGATCTGCGTAGTATCGAGCTCCAATGATCTTCCGGCTGCAATTGTTCGAGTCGAATGCTTGGCCTACTTGGCAAACTCCTTTCCACCGGGATGGTACAGGTCCGAAGTCATCGTCGTTGAAGCTCTGAGATTCTGGCCAGATTCCTGAATCAACTACCCCAATGATGACATCATCTCTGTGTTTAGCCTCATGGAGTAAACCAGTTGGCTGGCTGTAGTCCAGTCCAAGGAAGTCCCAGCTTCGAGTTGTATGCACGGGGACTGCCGTGTTTGGCTTTATGCTGAGCACTTCAGGCAGCTCTATCATATAGTACAAAACTTAAGATCATGACCATAATCAACATCGGTTAGCACGCATCAACACATTTCTATTAGCTATATTGAGTTTCATGCGCTCGCCAATTCACCTAAAAATTTAAGATGATAAGAAAAGGCCATCAGCAATGACCAATTACCTGCGATGCTTTG
Source organism: Dendrocalamus latiflorus (assembly GCA_017311315.1). Taxonomy (NCBI): domain Eukaryota; kingdom Viridiplantae; phylum Streptophyta; class Magnoliopsida; order Poales; family Poaceae; genus Dendrocalamus; species Dendrocalamus latiflorus. Next base: position 1,739,216 of record CM029637.1, on the reverse strand, counting down.
TGCTTGAGATTCTGTGAGCATGGCGGCAAACCCGGAGAAGCCATGTTTGTAGCTGTAGATCATCGAATCATGGGCTTCTCCCTTACTGCAAAATCATACGAAATTGTATTCTCTTTATCAGTCACTGATCTACACAAATATATATTCATGCATGGCACACGACGAAAAGCAAAGAAAGAAAAACATCTGTATAGACTTGGTCTCCTTGCCTGCCAATGATCTTGGTGAGCATGTCATGGTGTGATGCAGTGGTTTTATCCGGATCTTCATGCTGTTTATCCCCAAGGTACACAATATAGAGCTGCATGCATGGAATCAAACATTAATTATAGGAGCAAAATGAGGCAACGGGCCCAATATGTATTTATATCTGCAGTAAAATGAAGACATATATACACATGAATATTATTTCCTACGTACTTTTGTTGATTCGCTCTGCAGGCCAATCACGTAGGATCTCTTCGATGGAAGCAGGAGAGCGAGGTGGAGGAGGAAGACGACTAGTGCTATCTGAGACAGCTTTGAGAAGTTGCAGATTGCAGCCATGGATGATGATGGTGAGGTTGTTGCCAAGCTACCATAATCGATGTGCTATTTATATCATATCGATCTGCATGCATATATTAGTGCGTCTAGATGTTCTGGCCGGTCAACACGATAGGTCTAGAGCACAGCAATGCAGCTAGATAGCAATGATGATGGTGAGGTTGTTTCCACAATGTTTCTACGAAAGTGTCAGGCCAATAACGAAGGCGTAAGCGCGTTATGAACAGTAATCCTGACTTCCATGAAGAAATGGTGCATCGACAAAATTAGCTAACCCAAATATGACTTTTTGGACATCACCGTACGGTCTCCGAGAAAAAACTGAGTGGCGAGTGAACGCTAGGCACTACATATACATAAATGTTCACCAAAAATGTAATGATAACTATAAACATACACAAGTATATAAATTAATATCTCAAAAAAATTAGAGCATTGCATGCAATACTAAATATGACTTAAGAGCAGTATTTCTATATTTTCCTCTCTCACAAAAGTAACACTAATATCAAAATAAATAAAGAGGTAAGTAACATCTATCCACCATTTATCATGTTTTAAAAATTATACAAATCACTATTGAGGAAATTATAGAAGCACATCCCATGATGTAAAGGTAATTAGCTGAAGTAAGTACATATATATGTCATTTAGGACAGAGAATAGTAGTAACCTAACAACAACTTAATTTGATAAGTTGGTATACAGCTATCTAGAATTGGACTTTGCTTGTCTGAATGCGTTCGGCCGGAAAACAAATTGTTTCGACTAAGCCAATTAAAACATGTTCTTGAGAAGGTTTGCAAGACCTAGTCCTTTATATTTTTAGCTACAATCTCTTCACATTGATTTTGCCAACAAACGAATTTTTGCTTGATTAGGGTAGCATCCCATTTTGGGATAATTTTGTGCTTGTGCGAATTTCAAATTTTAAATTTGGACTCAAAATTTTGTCTTCTCAATTTGGCCCAAATTTTCAAAATTTGAAAATTTTCAAATCTTCTTGGGCCGGTCCAGCCCATCTCCTCTTCCCTTGGCCCATTTGGCCTTTCGCTTGGCCCAGCCTCCATCGGCTTGGTGCCACGCCTACCGTGCCATGCGTGCTCCCATGCCGCCTGCGCTGCTTGCCATCCTATATGCCAGCCTGGCTCCGCGCGTGCCTGCACCTCCTGCGCCTCCCTCTCCCCTCAGCCCGTGCCGCCCACCTTCCTCCTCTCCCTTCCCCCACAGTGCAGCCCACCGCGCTTGCTCTCCTATGCACCGACCCGTACCCACCGTGTCTGCGTCCCCGCCTACCATGCCTCTCGGCAGACTGAGGACCCTGAGCCGCCCACCTCCTTCCTCTGAGTCACTTGCGTCCCTGTCTCGCACTGCCCTCACCACCTTCGCCCTTCACGCTGCCCTATTTCGCCATAATGGTCGCCGCCCAAGACTTCCATGCCACCCAATGGCCTTCCTTCTCCCCCTCACCTATAAAAGCTTTGACTGTGTACTCTTTGGCCTCACCCCACCCCACCTTCGCCACCTCTCCACTTGCCTCAACCGCCCCTACTCCCCAAGCTTGCCTCCGCCTCTACCATGCTCCTCCTCAGCGGTCTTCGATGCCAGCCACGCCCGGTGAGCCTCAGACCTCTCTGAGCCCTCCTCTGAGATCGCCTCGCTCCCCTTCCTCCCCCTGTGCCTAATCGGCCTGCCTCGCCTTGTAGCTTGTCGGAGGCAGCGTACTCTCTGCAGCAATGGTTTGGAGATAGCTGCTCTCCCACTTTCCAGGTGCACGCCGGGAAGAAAGGTTGACGAAGTTCAGGCAACATAGAACGAAAGCACAAGATCGCAGAGAAGAAGAAAATGGAGGCAGTGAGTTTCTCACACATACTCTGGACGTCTCAAGGCATATAAATAGATAGACTAATAATTGACATGATTAAAATAGCCATTTACTCACTGGCAACTAACACATTCAACCAGCCATTTACCCACTGGTAACTGCCTATCATCAAAACCCCAATAAAGCCTCAAATTAAAACGTTTGAATCTCATTCAAACAGAGAGAGAGAGAGAGTGGTGTAGGGTTCAGCAAAAATAAAGATGGACTTGGTCTGCCAAGTGGTGCACCATGTCATAGCATGGTTGTGCATCGCAAGCCACAAGTCACATGATTTTCATGTGAAAATACGTGAATACGCGCGTGCGTGCGTGCACATGTGTGTGACTAGCCAGAACTCTCCTCATACCATCTCTATCCATATTCAAAGAGTGGTGAGGACTCCACCTTATAAATGTGTCTCCCTCACCTTGCCTTAGCAATATGGTACTAAACCGTGCATGCTTTGGAATTAAGGAAATGGGCCTTGCTCATATGGGTCAATTTCTAACATGAGCTTCCTCATGGTGCCGTGAAGCAATGCCTGGTGTTGCCTCAGCCCACCGTCGCCCTAGCTCTGCTGGTGCCGTTTTCTCTCCACCATCGCCTCAGCCTTACATCGCTAGCCCAACCCTGACCTCACTGAGCTTCGCCGTCACTCCCGGTTGTTGGCCGCTGTTGAGCTCTAGTGCTGTGTAGCGTCGTGGTGCCATGCCCCCTATGTTGGCCGCTGTTGAGCTCGCTGCTGGCCATTGCTTCAATTGAATTGGCCAGCGAGACTCTGTCGAAGGGTGTGCGTGGGGTTAAGCAATCCATTTTGGGCATGCTCCCGAGCTGCCATGCCTTCCCTCACCGCCGGCGAGCTTTGCTATGATTCAGCAGGAGAAGAGCACTGTAGCAACATCATTAAGGCTAACCGAGTTATTAGTTATCATTAATGACATCCTAATGACTGGTTTAGTGAAGTCACTAAGTAGTGGGCCACCCTCCTTAATTAAAGTTAACGTTTCGCTAACATGCAGGCCCCACCCGTGTTTCAAATCTTTTAAAATGGTTTCTAAAACTTTGAGACACTGACATGTGGGCCTGAGCACTGTGTGCACAGTACATTGGCCCACGTGTCAACCTCTGTTTCCTTTAACATCAAGAAAATAATTCAAATTAAAATAAACACCATGGGACCCACCTATTAGTCTCTTGAGCTCATTACTACAAAAAGGGTCATCACAGATGGTTCAAAACTATCATTCACAGATGGTTTTTTGAACCACATGAATTTATACGTTAGTGATAATCAGAGGTTATCACAGACAGTTTATGAGCCGTCTATGATAAATACATCACAGATGGTTTATAATTAGAACCATCTGTAAAGAACACTATCATAGACTGTTCTAACTACCAACCATATGTAATACTCACACATCACAGACGGTTCTAGCTACCAACCATCTGTGATGTGTGAACATCACAGATGGTTGGTATATAGAATCGTCTATGATACTTCCCTATCACAGATGGTTTCTGGTTCGAGCCGTCTATGATAATTCTTTAGAGATGGTTTATACCACAAAATCGTCTGTGTAGTTCATTCTATACCTAAATTTTTTATATTTTTCGGCTAGCCTCACGAAATGTTAACTATATCATATGAAAACAAGTAAATACATCAACAAACACAACAACATATTCTATTTCCATTAAGGTTAGAATCTACCATTACAACATCACAAGATATCGAGTAGGTTACCCATAGCACTGCATACACAAGAGAACACTTACAATTTTACAAATGTAAGCTTCACGGTTACAAATTCAAAAAAATGCTTACACTATAAGAAACTACAGACTAATGCAAGCTAGACTTACTCATCCTTCATTAAACTACAATCTAAAACAAGTAGCGCGGGAACAAACAGGCAACGAACATCATTTTCAACTTCTATAACAAAATCAACAGCTTCTATGCCGGCGACCTAAAATAGTATAGATTTTCCATTTCCTTCTTCCTTTCGATCTTGCTTCAATTAAAATTTCAGTCGCCCTTGCCGAACCCCATCCCACCCTTACCACACACAAACGAGTTGGAGTAGTATTGGTGGTATTGGTTCCTCAAGTAGGGAGGTGGGGTTAATAAGGAGCGAGAGTTGGGGAGAAGAACGGTGCCTACCGTTCGATGCGGAGAGAATGGATGGGTGAGATCGGGATCCTGGGGGATATGCCACGGATCGATGACATGGTGGAACATCACAGACGGTTCAGACTACAAATCAAATCATCTATGATATAGACATCACAGACTGTTCATAATAAAAACCATCTATGATAACAGGAGATATCATAGACGGTTCATAACAAAAACAGTCGGTGATAATGGTGTCATAAAGATAATATATCGCTACAATATAAATAGCTAGTCTCAAAAGATAAAATAGCAAAATTTTTATGGCTTATATATGCTCGTTTGAAAGATTTCAATGAGATCTACAACTTTGCAGTGAAGCAAAACCTAAATTCCGAAGGGAAGATCAAAATTTTTGGCAAAAATAGAAACTAAAAATGTATAACGCAAATTTGAGGCTAAAGATGGTCAATTTTGAGGGTCTTAGAGGACAACTACCACAAGCCAATCATTTTTTTGAATCAGGTTCGTCGTTAGCTTTCCAACGAGTATAAGAACGTTGAAAACGGACACCGTATGCAAAAGTTATGCCCATTTTACTGAAGGTGTCTCGAAATTGAATCCTACCGAGACTCAGGCGGAAGATTATGAAATTTTGGGAGACAACGTGGCGGGAAACACATCACAGATGGTTTTTAATACAAACTATCTGTGATAACTTTATTATCACAGACGTTTTTGAATACAAACCATCTGTGAAGTATCACAGACGGTTTAAATAAAAAACCATCTGTGATGTCTACTACTATCACATACGGTTCTTATCAAGAACCGTCTGTGATGTTTTCTATTATCACAGATAGTTCATATAAATAACCGTCTATAAAAATACCACAGATGGTTATTCGTATAAATCATCTGTGATACTTACAGCACAGACGGTTCCTAGAAACCGTCTATGATGTAAGCGTCCAGTTTAGCCACAGTGGCTATTTTCCCGTATAAAATTAATTCTAAAATTAAATTAAATATATGGTCCCCACTTGTAAGAGAGAATTTCTCTCCTCTATTTATTTTTGGGGGTTTTTTTTTCTGAAAGTAAACTTTGAAGAGCCTATTCTCTCTCGTCCTTGCTCCAAATTTAGTGAAACTTATTTCTAATTTTTTCTAAATTCAAAATATATCTATTGGAACTAGTTTTGTTCAATTTGGAGTTCATTTGAATTTTCTATGACATTTATTGTAGTTCTTTGTCAATTGCATGCTTTTCAATGCGATCCTCCGAGAAGAGTTCAAAGATGCGGACAAGCCCCACATCAAAGCAACTGAAGGATATCAAGACCAACCCACTTGTGACTCAGGCGAGTCAACACTTTTATCGTATTGCACCTATATTTTATGCAAAATTATATTCATTTAAACTACCAAATTGCATGCTTTATTTCCTATGCACATGTATGTTAAAATTTAAGGTAATTACATGCCTACTTGTGAATGAAATATTACCACATGCCTTGACACCTGAAGTTCATACAACCTTGTCACGCTAGTTGATCTATTTAACCTCTCTAGCTATAGTTGGTACCTGAAATGCCATGATAGTATTGTCTAATTACCAGGGCATTACAATGCCCTAATCATCATCACTTTTGAACATGAAACTTATTTTGGGTTGTCATTGGATGTAAATGAATAATATTTTGGGATGACTTAATTTATGCTTTTCAAAAACCTAAAAACTTGCTATCCTTATCTGGGCAGATGGTAAGATGGCTGGTGCGGATGTAGCACAAGAAATGGTGGTTTGTGGTAAGCACCATCCAGATTAACTTAAGGACTTAATCCTATGATGATCTCTCAATATAAAATAGTACAACCATAAGTCTATAATGGTATCAACTTAGATAACTAATTTGTATCCACTAGTGCGAGTTGCACCATTGGTGTAACCCACGAGTCATATCGCTGGTTTTAAGCCGTCGTGGACACAAATCGTGTCGCTGGATGTAAGCCATCGAACTACTACAAAAGGCATAATACTAGACACCACATCACAGATGGTTCCCTAAAACCATTAGTATTAAATACAATCTTAGATGGTTTTAGTTTAGAGATCGTCTGTATTGCTCCCAGTGCTAAAAACCATGTGTGAAGAGGTAATATCACAGACGGTTCATGGTTAAAACCGTTTGTGAAGTATCATAGACGGTTATTAACAAGAACCATCTATGAAATTACCAAATATCACATACGGATTTTTCTTTGAACTCTCTGTGATATTTTACATATAGTTTGTATTAAAAAATGTCTGTGATAATTAAGTTATCACCGATGGTTTGTATAAAAAACCATCTGTGATAATTTCACTATATTAATTGCGCGCAGGCGTGTCTAACCTCTGTCTTAAATTCCAGATATACACTACTGCTTTGAGTTGGAGGTAGGGCTTGAGGCTATTTAGTGAAAGGAGACTATTTGGCAAAAGTACTTGTAGATCCACTAAGTTCTTGACTATATACGGTTTGTAATTTGTCCCTAATTGCATTATAATTTAGATCTAGCTTTTGATGAAAGGAGAATTGAAGATGGTTTAAATCTAGCTAGCTTGATGTAGAGAGAAGATTATTTTACATCTAGCATGGTTTAGGATTTAGTCAATTCATAGTCTATTTATACTTAGTTAAATTTAATTAATTATTATTGCTACATATAGCTACTTTAGATTATATATATCTATTATACTAATTAATTAATTCAGTATTTAATACTAAATTATTATATGTGTAACGTAGGACTGAAGCTGGATGTACGCTGGGAACTGTGTTAGTGAAGAGTACATTAATGGCATGTTTGCTTTTACAAGAGCTACCGAGGAGGATATATTGAATAAGAGAGTGGAATAACATGCATTGACTACAAGAATCTAAAGATGTTTAAGAATCGAGCATAGATTAAAGCACACTTGATTCGAAGGGGTTTCAAAAAAGGGTATGCACGTTGGACTAGTCATGGTGAAGAGCGGATTACACATGAATGTAGTAATAATGACATCGCCGACGAATTCAATGATATGCCGTTGGATAATGTCAATTGTTGTTCCGATTTGGATAGGCTGCATGATGATAAGCTAGATTAGATGCTTTGCTATGTAGAAGGGAACTGTGATGAGAGAGTGTGTTAAATTTCGAGGCTTGATGGAGGACTTGGAGAAACCTTTGTTCACGTCCAAGTCAAAGTACACGAGGTTGTTAGCCATGCTTGAGTGCTGAAATTGAAGGGGTACAGGTATGGGATGCGTACAAATGAGAGAACTTCACTTTACGTTCCTTGTTGTTCTGCACCATAAATGATTATCCTGCCCTTTCTAACCTGTTGGGCCAGAGTATAAATGGGGCCAAAGCTTGTACTCACTACTTAGATGATACCTAGAGTGTGTGACTGAACCACTCATGCAAAGCCATGTACATGCGTCACCGTAGGTTTCTTCGGAGGGCACACCCATACCGCAGGATGAAGAAACAATTCAATGGAGAGGAGGACAGTTTAGCTCCAAGGCATTTAAACAGAAAAGAGGTCTACGATATGGTTAAGGATTTAGATGTTGTGCTCGGAAAGGGACGTAAATCGACGACATGTGAGAAGAACGTCCAGAAGAAGAGATCAATATTTTGGGACTAATCTTATTGGGAGCATCTAGAAGTTCGCCACTGCGTCGATGTCATGCACATAGAGAAGAATGCATGTGGTAGCTTGATTGGTCTCTTACTAAACATTCGTGACAAAACAAAGGGTGGTGTCAACACACGGCTTGACTTGGTTGATATGGATATTAGGCCTGAGTTAGCACCGACAAGGACCAATAAAAGATGAACTTACCTCCCCCTGCTTGTTACACTATGTCCAAGGCCGAGAAAACTAAACTGTGCCAGTACTTGCATGGTATGAAAGTTCTGTCTGGTTACTCCGCCAACATGAAGAAACTTGTTTTGATGGAAGATTTGAAGTTAATTGGCATAAAGCCTCATGATTGTTATGTGCTGATGACACAGATGCTCCCTATTGCAATTGAATTATTTTACCAATCAAGATCTGAGAGGCAATCATGAGGTTGTGTTATTTCTTTAACACAATTGCTTTGAAGGTCATCAATCATGAAGAACTAGATGCTCTGTAGGATGAGGTGGTGACGACTTTATGTTATCTTGAGATGTATTTTCCTCCATCATTTTTTGATATCATGGTCCATCTCATTGTTTATATTGTATGGGAGATAAAAATGTGCGGGTCTGTATTCCTACGTAGCATGTACCCATTCGAGAGGTTCATGGGAATTCTTAGTCCTATGTACGGAATCGATCTTGGCTAGAGGGCAGCATCATTGAAGGTTATGCAATTGAAAAGGTCATTGAGTATTGTGTTGATTACATGGCTCAGGTCGAACCGACAGGTGTACCTCGATCTCACTATGAGGGGAGGCTCAAGGTTATCGAGACCCTTAAAAGGAAAGCAATCACTCTAGATATGGATGCGTATGCTCAAGCCCATTTCACAGTCTTCCAACACATAACTGAAGTGTTATTGTATATCGACCAGCACAAGTACGTACTTCGGTAATAGAATCTGGAGCGGCTGAATGTTTGGATCACGAGACAACACAATAGTCGGTTCAACCAATGGTTTAAGGAGTGACTTGCTAGAAGCTTGTCAAGTGATATTCTGACATGGTTGGCAAAAGGGCCAATATTTAAAGTAGTGACATGCCAAGGATATGACATAAAAAGGTGCACATTCTATATGCATGCTCAAGATGTAAAGAGCACTAACCTGAATAGCGATGTCCACATTAATGTGTTCAGTACCGATAGGTTGAGAAACTCCTATTATGGGTTCATAGAGGAGATTTGGGAGTTCGACTACATGTTTTTCAGGATCCCCTTGTTTCAGTGCCGTTGGGTCCATCTCTCACAAGTTAAGATCGACAAGTACGGTGTCACTAACGTGGACCTCAAACATGTCAGATATAAAGACGAACCATTCATACTCGCTAACCAAGTTGTTTAAGTTTTCTATGTAACCAACTAGGCAAATAAGAAGCGCCATGTAGTTCTTCATAGAAAAAGGAGGATTATCGGAGTTGAGAATGTACTAGACGAGGAAGAATACAACCTTTCAGAAACGGCATAAGAGTAGAGGAAGAACATAATGAAACTAACTACATACGCGTCGATCATCATGAAGGGCTAATTTTTAAAGGAAATAAGCAAGTGGAATGATGAATGAAATGTTTATGTGTCATATGTTCTGTATTTGCATTTATATATGTATATGAGAATGTGTGATATATATGTAAATTTGCATTTATGTATATAAGAATATGTGATGTATATGTGAATTTACATTTATGTATTTGAGAATGTGTGATATATATGTGAATTTGTATTTATGTATATGAGAATGAGTAATATATATATATATATATATATATATATATATATATATATATATATATATATATATATATATATATATATATATATATATATATATATATATATATATATATATGAATTTGCATTTATGTATATGAGAATGTGAATGAGTGACATATATATGTGAATGTGAGTAGGAAACATCACGGACGGTTCTAAAGTAAAACCATCTGTGATGTTTTCTTACTACAGATGGTTTTACTTCATAATCATCTATGATATTTTCTTACTACAGATGGTTTTACTTCATAATCATCTATGATATTTTCTTATTTCAGATGGTTTTACTTCAGAACCATATGTGATGTAAATATCACAGATGGTTCTTAAATAGAACCGTATGTGATTATTCCCCTATATATATTGCGCACTAGTGTTTGTCCCCACTGTACTGCACACTAACGCCTCCCCTCGAGCGTGGTCGTAAGCCAGTGAGTGGTCGAAACCAGTGGGTAAAGCGGTAGTAACTAACTTTGTCGTAAGCCAACAAGTGGTCAAAGAACCAGTGTGGTTGAAACCACTCTACAGCCAGGAAGATCAGCGTGGTCGATATCAGTGCAATGTAGTCTGGAACTTGACAATGGTCAAAACCAAACATACTCGTAAAACCGATTGACGTTCCAGACTAAGATTGCACTGACTACGACTGCTTTAGACCAGAATCAACAAAAAGAAGGCAAGACACCGATAGATCTGACCGTGGTCAAAAAGATGAACTCTGCAAATAGAACCTTGACTGTGGTCGAAGATTTCCAGCAAGAAGCAGAGGAAAGGCAGGGAGGCGCATGACCGCATGATCTAAATTCTGAATAACTTTTGATTCAAGGATCAACTGGTCATGATTCTTTGACCACAGCAAGAATAAGATCACAAGAGACTGCTATGAGCTTTAATTGAAAACTTATCAAGAAAATAGAGATCTTTCTGGGATTTAATCAAGAGCACTCAAAACCGAGACTAAGAAGAAAAGAAGATAATCAGACCAAGCAAGTGGGAATAAAATAGCCAGGATGGCTTCGAGTGAGATTTCCCAACACCAGGCAAGTCAGATCATCAACCAACCAACCAAGAATAGAGTCTCAGATTAAGAACGGAAAAAGTGAATCGAAGAATAGAGAGAGAACATCCGAAATGAACAAAACCAACTCAACTCCACGCATATGAGCAAACACAAACATAGATCAAAAGATTATATATTACTCTGAGTTTTGATTCTACAGCCACTCCATCCCGAAGGACCAAGAGCACGAGTGCTCCTTAACCAAAAACAAGAACACACCCAAGAAGAACAGAAAACCCTAGAGACTCACTCGGATGGGTAGCCCTCCATCCCTATGTATAGCCTCTAGATACCGGGGATAACCTGTTAACCCCCTACCTACCATTGGGTTTTCTCACACACACTTCTTACAGCAACCCGTTAACACGTACATGTCTAAAAACCCTAACAGAAATGCCTCCTTTTGTGGTCTTGAGCAATTTACCAAAATGCTACTCTACCACCTTCCTGGAAGCGTCCGGCTTTCTTGCCGTCCATGCTTGCAACCACCTTGAGTGCCTCAGTCATCTTCAGCATCTCCCTGACCATTTTGGACCTCAACACCTCTCCTGTGCCTAGTCCCGATTCTTCCACGCCTCACCATGACCTAGCTCCAAAGTCCTGCAACCATCACCAACAAGCAAAGCCTCACATAGCACTGCACAACACACAAGGATCATCATTTTGCATAAGAGAGCGAACTCAGTGAACAACTCAGTTGGTCTTATACAACTTACGACTACTCGGATACCGAAGACAGAGGTACTCGTTGCCCATGAAGTCTTCCTAGTAGTTTATGACCACCCAGCAAGTCGTTACGACCGTCGCACAGGCTGGTACGACCATGAAACAAATGCTACAACCACGTAGCAATCACTACGAGCATTGCACACAGCGGCTACGACTTTAACACACTTGGTCACTACGACTTACGATCACACAGACAGAGCGCTACGACCATCGCTCACAGCCAGCAGAATCTATGACCATCGATCACGGCCAGACAGAGCTATGACTATCGATCACAGCCAAACAAAGTTATGACTATCGAGCACGGCCAGACAAAGCTACGACTATCGACCACGGCCAGTCAGAGTTACAACTATCGACCATGGCTAGACAGAGTTATGACTATCGACCATGGCCAGACAGAGCTACGACTATTGACCACATTCAAACAGAGCTACGACTATCGACCATGGGCAGACAGAGCTGTGACTATCGACCATGGCCAGACAAAGCTACGACTATCAAGTCGTAAGACCTCCTACTGACCACCAAGTCGTAAAAGCCTCTACCGACCACCAAGTCGTAAAAGCCTCTACTAGCCACCAAGTCATAAAAGCCTTTGCCTACCACCAAGTCGTAAAAGCCTATGTCGACCACCAAGTCATAAAACCGGCTGCCGACCACAAAGTTGTAAAACCTACTACCGATCACATGGTCATAAGAATGACTGCCGACCACAGAGACACGCGTCAGTGGTCGTAAAGCGCAAGTCGTAGGTCATATGGTCAAAACAACAAGAGCTCTAGAACTTAGGTAGAGAGCCAATAGCTGCTCAAACCTCAAAAACCAAACTCAACCTCTCTAGATCAAGAGTCAATTACTCATTACAACCTTGGGGTGACCTCCACATGGTCTCACAATCTCCCCCTTGATGAGTATATTGACAAACATTGAAAAGGCATAAAGATGGGTTTGTTTTTGAAAAGAAAAGCAAAAAGTTGCAAAAACCACACATGGTCTAAATAAAGTGAAGAAGAAACTCATGACCATGTTGACAAAGATTGAAATGGAGCAATCAATAGGAAAGAGCAAGTTTTCTACAAAAACTTCAAATCATTCCCATTTAATGCCTTTTGCTCTATCATTTTCTCCCCCTTTTGGCAATAGAGTCACAAGATGCATGAAAGAAAATATAGCATGAGTGAAATGGAGTGACTATAATTTATTGTTTTTAAGCATTAGGAACCATAAAGATTATCCAAAATGACTTTCCAGGTATTACACCAAACCATAAAAGGTGAAAGTGCTATCTAGATCATGAAAAAACCATGTATTACCAAGCTAAAGCCAAATAAGCCATAATCTGAAATTAGATGAATTGATTAGCATGTCAAGTTACTCAAGATCATAGTCTAGCTAGAGGTATCCAAAGATGAGGCAAGCAATATCAATATTTTAAGTGAAACCAAGAAGCTATGATTGAGTCAGTTTAAAGTGCTATAAGTTAAAAAATGAGACATTTTGTTCAAGTACTTAACATTACTTGTAATTGAGCATGGTTGTTTTCAACCATATTTCTGTTTGCTTAGCCATGTGCTAGATCTCAAGCCTTATCCGACCGCTCCAAGCAAGAAGCTTAAGGAGGTGGTCTTGGTCATCCAAAACTCCCCTTGAATTCATGCCTAGTGCAATAGTAAGTCATCTCATGAGAAAGAATTGGTGAGATTAGTTTTTTCGCACAAAAAAGATCTTTTTGCATTTTCTGAATTTAGTTCAAGAACAGAGAGTTAATACTAACTCATGCTTCACTAAAGAACTAGCATAGCTCAATCTAAAGCTCAATATAGATTCAAGACTCAACTCAGCCTATTTGACATGGAATGAATCAAAAGAGGATAACTAGAGCTAGACTAGTCACAAGATCTAACAGAACATGATTTTAATTCAAGTTGTGCACATTTACTCAAGCTATCATGGCAAAGACTAGGCTACATATAGAAAGTCATGATAAATCTTGCACCCTAGCACAAATCATGGCAAGATGTAATGCAATTTTATCATGTCATATAGGGATAATAATCAAGGCTCCATGTATTCATATTATAATACACATTGCTAAAATTAAATGCCATGAGATGCAAGAAAATCCAGCTCCCCCTCAGCATGTGAAGCAATTTCAATTTAAGTTGAGTTATGTCATCTTTAAATTCTAGAAAATCTCAAATGAACTCTCCCTAAACCAAAACAATAAACAAGAGGAAGGAGTCTAAACAACTAAGAAAGAGAACCACTCTAGTCTATGCTAGAAAAACTAACCAAATGCACCGAATGGAATGCAGCATAATGAAACAGGTGCATATGAACAATATAATACATAAGATGCAAGAAGCTCCTCCTCACATTAACCCATAAGGACAGACCACCCCAAGCTCTCCCCTCAAGGTCGTAAACCTTGAGCTATCTAAAGGCTTGGTAAAGATGTCAGCCAACTGATGGTCACTCTCCATAAACTAAAGCACTATGTCCCCTTTCTTCATATGGTCTCTAAGAAAATGATATCTGATACCTATGTGCTTTGTCCTGAAGTGCTGCACTAGGTTCTTGGCAATGTTAATGGCAGAAGTGTTATCATAGAAGATAGGAACACTATCTATGACTAATCCAAAGTCCCGCAAGGTTGAAACCATCCAAAGCACCTGACTACAGCAACTAGTGGCTGCAACATACTCAGCCTCTACGATGGACTGTGCAATACTTGACTACTTCCTAGATGACCAAGAGACAAGAGAAGTGCCATGAATTGGCAAGTGGCAGAAGTGCTCTTCTTATCTATCCTACAGCCAGCAAAGTCTACATTGGAGAAAGTTCTAAGGGAAATACAAGAGGCTGAAGAGTACCAGATACCATAGTCTAGAGTAGCTCGAAGGTACCTGAAGATGCGCTTCACTTCCTGGCAATGAGAGACATGAGGAGAAGCCTAAAATCGAGTGCATAGACACACAACGAAATGTATGTCTGGTCTTGAGGCAGTGAGGTACAAGAGGGAGCCAATCATACTATGATACTCCTTCTAATCCACTGGCTCGCCGTCCTCATCTGGATCGAGTGAAGTTGAAGAAGCCATTAGGGTTGACACTAGCTTTCCCTCACTCATGTCAAAGTGTCTCAGGAGGTCTCGAGTGTACTTGCCTTGATGCAAGAAAGTACCCTCCCGTGTCTGCTTGATCTGGAAACCAAGGAAGAAGCTCAACTCGCCCATCATGCTCATCTCAAACTCTGTGCTCATGACTTCAAAAAACTGGGAAACCAGAGCATGAGATGAGCCATCAAAGATAATGTCATCCACATAAATGTGGATGAGTAAAAAATCATTGCCATGCTTGTGAATGAACAAGATCTTATCTACCTTACCCATCTCAAACCTATGACTCAACAAATAGGACTTAAGCCTCTTATACCAAGCTCTAGGGGCTTGCTTAAGTCCATATAGGGCTTTGGAAAGCTTGTAGATATGGTTTGGGTACTTGGGGTTCTCGAAACCTAGAGGCTGTCTAACATAGACATCTTCCTCAATATACCCATTGAGGAAGGCACTCTTGACAACCATCTAGTAAAGCTTGAAGCCCTTAGAAGCTGTGAAAGCTAGCAAGATCCTAATGGCCTCTAGCCTAGCTACAGGGGCGAAGGTCTCCTCAAAATCTAAACCCTCAACTTGGGAAAAACCCTAAGCTACAAGTCTAGCCTTGTTTCGAATGACTACTCCATCCTCACTCTACTTGTTTTTAAAAACCCACTTGGTTCTTATGACATTATGACCACTAGGGGGCTCAACAAGCGACCAGACCTTGTTGCTCTCAAAATTTTCTAATTCCTCATGCATAGCATTGACCCAAAACTCATCAAAAAGAGCACGATAGACATCCTTGGGCTCGAAAGAGGTGACGAAAGTAGAATGGAGACAGAAATGAGACAAGCCAGACTTTCAGCATGTAACACACTCAAATAGATCTCCTATGATCTACTCCGAAGGATGATGTCTTTGGATATGATGGGGAGGACCTGGATGAGATGAGGAAGTAGCCTCTACCTCATAAGCTGAAGAGGTAGGAGCAGAGCCACTAGCTCCAGAAGAACTGGAAGGAATGGACTGATCTCCCTGAGGTGCACTGGTAGAAGCACATACCTCAAGGGAAGGATGACCTGGATCAAGTAAAGAACCTTCATCTTCATCCTCCTCAGCATCTACAAAGATGGTCTTGGACTGCACTATAGGACCTGAGATGTCAGGCCTAGTATTAGGACTGGCCTCATCAAAGGTCACCTCACAGGTCTCTATAATCTTAGTAGATTCGCAGTTCTAGACCCTATAACCCCACAAAAGAAGTCGAGTAAGCCAGAAAGATACCATCACACGAGCGTGATTCAAACTTGTCTAGGTTCCCAGACTTCAAGATAAAATACTTGCAACCAAACACACAAAAATGTGAGACACTAGGCTTTCGCCCATACCTCAACTCATAAGAAGTACAATGCAAGTGTGCCCTCAAAAAAACCCTGTTTGAAACATGGCACACGGTGGCTATAGCTTCAGCTCAAAACTTCCTAGGTGTAGCATACTCATCTAGCATCGTCCTAGTCATCTCGACCAAGGTACGATTCTTCCTCTCCACGACGCCATTTTGCTGGGGGACGTGCGGAGAAGAGAACTGATGCTCCATACTTGTCTCATCACAGAACTTCTCAAAGTAGGAATTCTTGAACTCCGTGATATTGTCACTGTGGATCACTCGTAAGGCATCAGGAATTTCAACAGATAGCCTACTAAATAAACCCCAAAAAATGACTAAAGGTCTCATCCATTGAGGCTAAGAAAAATACCCAAGAAAACCTCAAGAAATCATCAACCACAACAAGAACATACCACTTCCCACCCGCCGACTACACTCTAGCTGGACCAACGGTGTCCATATGGAGAAGCTGTCTTGGTGCATCAGTCATAGTCACAGTGACTGGAGGATGAGAAGCAGCAACCATGTTGCCATGTCGGCAAGGAGCACAAACTAAGTCTTTGATATCTTGAGTTTGGGCAAACCACGTATGAGACCGTGGCCGCTAACTCGAGTCAAATGATCAAAGCCAATTTGACCAAGTCTCCTATGCCAAAAAGAGAGATCACGAGACTCAGAAGTAACTAAAAACCTGAGAGAATCACTAGAAGACTTGACAAAATCAGCTCGAAAGATCCTCCCAAATCTAGAAATCCTGCAAACAAGACTCCCTGATGAATCAAGAACTTTGCAAGCATTTTTCTTAAAGCTTACCTCGAAATTATCATCAGTAAGCTGGAAACAGAAAGCATATTATAATGCAGCTTACTAAGGCAATATCCTTAAGAATGAAAGAGTCATTGATGTGCATAGTACCTTTAGCGATGACTCAACTAGAAGAGGCGCCTCCAAAGGTGATCGTCTCATCACCTGGAGCTCGGACTAGGGAAGAGAACCAATGTGTCATGTGACGTGAACAGCTGGAGTCAACAAGCCAAACCTCTCCCTCCCCAGCTTGGCGAACCTAAGTCAACAAGAGAACATCATATGTTGCTCAGTACTGGGGTAAATAATAACATATTTAGGAACTCAGTACTAAGTCACACGATGATCAGAAGAAGTCACAGACGCAAATGACTGACCTCTAGCTACCCTACGCTCTCCGCCTCTCACAAACTCTGAAGATCTAAGAGTAGACCTGAAGCATTTGCTAGGTCCAACCGCTATTGAGGAGCGAGTCTGACCAACAGTAATATGTCGATCATGCTGTGGATAGCCATCTCGACAGGGAAAATGAGATCTATCCTCGGGATGGTGGATATCCTGACCAGAAGCAACTCGAGGACCAAAAACAGAAGAAGCAGGAAAACCAAGTCCTCGACGCTGCCTAAACACATTAGAAGAGTTTTCTACGACTCTGAACCTCGTGTTGGTCTTAGGTGCATTCTGAGGCTGACCTTGAATATGCTTAAGAGCATGAACACAGTCTCTTTGCGCAATCTTGGCATGCCTAAAACATCTCTCAACACCATGTCTATCCTTCTGACGGAAGGTACAATGATACTTCACCTTCTGGAAGGTCGAAGTAGCATGATGGGGCTTCACCTTCTGAGAGGTCGAAGCAACAGGTGGTACATCCTTTTTGTTAGAAATCCCCTGGACAATGCCCGTAGACTTAAACTCAACTTTCTTGGATTTGGGCGCAACCTCGATCACACCTACTACTATATGTCTAACAACAGTAGGTGGATGCTTCCTCACACCTCTAAAAAATCATATCCTAGACGTTGATTGAATTTGCAAATCTTAGATTTGTCTAGAATAATATTAAGCTTCTTCTTGCCTCCAAAATTTTTTTCAAGAGTGTTCATAAGTTACTCACACTCCTGAAAAATAGAGGCGCACGAAGAGCAGGGAGAAGGAGAAGATGAGACACCAAAAGGTGAGGAAGAAGAACCAACAGATGAAGATTGAATAGCACGTGCATATCTCTCCTTGTGCACGTCCACCTCAACCTTGAGGGCTTCACAAGACACACAAGAGGCATTTCTAATCCTAGCCATTTGGTTCTCGTAGCTCTTCCTAAAAGTCTCTACAATGTCCTTAGACTTCCTTAGATTTCTCCCCCACTTTAGCATAGAAAGAGCAAGCAGATTGTGGCTTCTCTACTAAATCCTTAGTTAGCTTCACACATTTATCATCCAATGCAGCCAATTTAGATTTTTGTTTTTCACTGTTATTGCATGATGAGCTAACAGGTGCCTTAGAAGCATATTGAGCCATTTTCTTATTGTAATCAACCATGTCTTGAAATTGTTTTGAAACAGATTCAAGTTCAGCCGTCAATTTAGGGCAGTTGACACAAGAAGCAATGGGTTCTAACATAGCAGCTTGCATTTCAGCAATTTTACGATCTACCTTTTTATGTTAATCTTCAAATTATTACAAGTTTCACAAGTTTCAGGCAGATCAAAAAGCATGGTATAAAGACCTTTAAAAGCATTGTCCTTATCCTCACATGAGGTGCAAAATATAGTCTCAACAGAATTAGATGAAATAGATGCTACTCTAGTCATATCTATTTTAGCTAGCAGACTAACATTCTCCACCTTAAGCAAGTCTAATTCAGACATCACACTATCATGAGAGATCCTTAACTTCTCCAGATCCTCAAGCAAAGAATGACATACATCACAATAATCATGGGAGGGAGCATATCTAAGTGAAGTAAGCTCCCGTGACAAGCTCTTTACCTCCTTCTCTAACTCACCACATCTAGCTCTAGATCTAGCATAAAACTTTCCTAGTTCAAGAAAAGCATTATTGACCTGGTTGTAGGAAGAGCCTACCTCATCGGAGTCACTGTAGAGATCATCATCGTTGATGCCGTTCTCATCAGCCATGAAACACATGCCGATGAAGTCATCGCCATCCTTGGTGT
Organism: Dendrocalamus latiflorus; assembly: GCA_017311315.1. Classification (NCBI taxonomy): domain Eukaryota; kingdom Viridiplantae; phylum Streptophyta; class Magnoliopsida; order Poales; family Poaceae; genus Dendrocalamus; species Dendrocalamus latiflorus. The sequence continues at coordinate 1,719,942 of CM029637.1, read as the reverse complement.
CCTTGTCTGGATCATCCTTGTCGTTGTTGTCACTCTAGCCTTCCATATCGCTGAAGTTGAGATTATCGAAGGCGGTGAGGACATGGTGAAAGGACTTTTTGGCTTTGCCAAGGTTGCGATACTTCTTCTCTTTGCCTTAACCACGAGCTGGGGGCTTCTTGTTGCAGTTCGTGCTAATGTAGTCGTTCTTGCTTACACCGCTGTAGTCATTCTTGCCCTTCTCCAGCTTAGGGCAATTTGCTCGAATATGGTTGGGGCCACCATACTCAGAGCAGATCACCGAACCTCCTCTCTTTCTCTCTCTAACCCTCTTGTATGCATGTGAGAATTTTTGGCTAAGAGGGCTAGATCACTCTCTGGAAACTACTCAAATTGATCATCACTCATCTCACACAAAGTAGCCAAAGAAAAACCAGAAGGGCCATCAGACAATACTCCAGAAGTAGAATCGGGAGCAGTGATCAAAGCCATCGACTGTGACTTCAACTTGTGACAGACAATGTCAATCTCGTGAGTCTTGAGGCGTCAGTACAACACATAAAGAGTCAAACTCGATAGGTCAGCCATGTCCATGATGGTGGTCACTTTCATTTCCCACACCCTAAGGTCCAAGCAGAAAGCATTTGACGAGCATTGTGCAAGTCTGGGTATGTAGGACCAACAGCTCAGAGGTTGCTCAAAATCTTGTGGAATCTGGAAAAGCACGCATCCAAGGACTCATCAGCGAGCATCTCAAACTTGTTGTACTCTTGCTTGTATTGGTCCTGTCGGACAGTCTTGATTTGAGTGGGGCCCTCATGGTATACATCGAGGGTCACCCAAATGTCATATGCCGACAAAATATGAGAAATATGATCAAATTCATTTCTACTAAGACCCTGGATGATGATGTTCCTTGCCTTAGCATTTGCCTCTACATCTGGTGTATTCATCGCTATGATGTGCTCATCGGTAGGAACAACAAAGTGAGTCTTAACTTTTCTCCAAATCGCATAACCTTGAGCCTAAATGTAAGACCCCATCCTACTCTTTCAAAAGGGATAGTCGACCCCATTGAAGATAGGAGTCTTGGTGGAATACTTGTATGTTGTCATGGCTCCAAAACTGGTTAAGATCTATTGAAAAGAGCTAACCGGGCTCTGATACCACTTGTAGGACTGAACAGGCAACAGAGGGGTTGAATGGTGTCTTAAAAATCTCCCCAAGTATCCACTTAACTCTTTTCTCCAATAGCTACTAAGCTATGAAGACTCGAGTTGAAGTCTTCCTAGAGAAAAAGAACAGCGGAGAAAACATAGCAGAGAACTGATCGTGGTCGAAGACTAGCAGAGCGGTCGAAATGTCGGACCTCAGAGCAACAACTCCGAAACCCTATATGGAAATCACACTAGTCGAAGATCAGCTAGTGCACATAGTGATAACAAGGATACAAATCAAGCATAATGACAAAATTTTATTTAACTGAATATGGGCCTGATGGCTAAAGTTTACATCAATGGCACATAAGCCAAAATTAAATATAAGTAGCGGAAGAAAAACATTGAAGTGGTAGAAGCCCACTGAGCCTGTCCAAAAGCAAACAATAGTAAGACGCAGCCTACACGTCCAAGTCTTCACCGTAGTCGAAGTCGTCTTCCTTTGTGTGGAGATAGCAAGGTGAGGACAAACTTGTACTCTGCAAGTCGCACGGAGAAACGCAATATAATGATAAAGACAACAAAGGAAGGCTTATAGGGTTATTTGAGCATAAAACAATATTTAAAGAAATACAATAAGTAGATAGAACATGCTGAATTTAATATAGTAAGCAAAAAACAGTAACTGTAGTTGAAAATAATACCGTTAGCGCAGGCTCCGACCAAACACCAACCTAACCACGGGCATCCCACCCAAACCATCTTTTTCAAAAGACCACGTATGGATTCCATCCATCCACACACTTCCAAACACTCATGGATTCTATCCATTCCTAAGGTTTTCAATCTCTCATGGATTCCATCCACCCACAAGGTTTTTAATCTCTCACGGATTCCATCCATCCACAAGGTTTTCGTAAAATGTTTTTGAAAAGCAAAGTCTAATCCATAAAAAAAATTACTCAGCATGCCCATGACCATGGGCATGGCTATCCAGGATAGATTATATACTCTAAAGAGGTTGTACAGCTTTACCCACAAGGCATGATCGTCTCATATTGCCACGCGATTAACACACTTCCTTAGGTGTGCGACGGAGAGATCATGACAAGGCCTTTACAATGCAAAGCTATAGGAGCCCAGATTTTAACATCCGAAATCCTCTGTGCTTCCACCGCACTATTCCCTGGATCAGTAGATAGTGCTCACAGATTACAGTTCTGAATATCAAAGTACATATCATGCGGAAGCGTAAATATAATAGTAAACTTACTCACAGGCCGATTGGGCCGAAATCAACAAAATGCAGCAGCGGAGACGAAGCACACAGGTGAGACCCTTAGGACATGCCCACAGGCAGCCAACTGGAGGTTCGCGACCTAGCCCTCGACATCTTCGTCTTCCTTGCCACCATGACCAAATAATGCTGCTGAAGCGCAGTGATCTGATTCCTGATTCTAGATTTGTGGTGAAAGCGAGTGTGAGCACAAACCACCATGCTTCGTGAGACAATACACAGGATGCAAATAAATAGTATGCATGGCTTATCAAAAGAGAGGCTCGGGTTATTTTATTTGCCAAAAATCACTTTTAGTAGCATTATTATTGTTTATTCATAGTGTTATTGTTGCTGTCTAAACTCCACCTAGTGATTACCATAATTGACATAATCCACCAAAATACACTTTCTTTATTGATCGCTGTCTAAGACTTCAAACAGCGAGCGACATTATTTATTTAATCCACCTAGCACATACTTTCTAAATTGATTGTTGTCTAAAACTCCAAACAGCGAATATCGTCAATTATGCAATCCACCGACCAATTGTTGCCTCAATCTCCAAACAGTGGGTATCATAATTTATATAATACACCGATCAAGTGCTGTCTAAAACTCCAAACAGCTAGCGACATCATTTATCTAGTCCACCAATACCTTTTGTGTTATGAATTCCTAATAATCCAATCTTGCAATAACTATTCATCAACTCTTCACTTCTGAATTTTATTGATCCTCTAACGTAATTACTTTTAAATCCACCGACATCATTTGTATCAGGACTTTCTAATAATTCAATCCTTCTGTTATTGATCCAAAACCATAATTTGATCTTCCAATAATCCCTCTTATTTAACTCTAACTAGTTCACTAGTATACCTCCACCAAGAATATCAGTGATCAAATCTACGATTCCTTAGTATACATCCACCAATATCTTCATTGATCAAGATTATACTCCAATAATTGTTATCATTCCTCCAAATTCACAAAGATTCAATTGAACCACCCAGTAATCGATCAGATTCTATTAATCCCATTATCACCACCATCTCCCAAGAATTTATATTAGTTATCAATGTTGTAATCCAGCAATTACCTATGTACCTCCTAATTCTCCAAAAATCATTCAAATCGTCTATCTAGCCTATATATTCATTTAGGCTCCACCAATTTATTTCTCTAGAATCCACACTATCGTATCCTTTTTATGATCGACGTGAATCCACCAACATCTTTATATGTTTACCTCAACAACCATCTTCTTTTCTTACAACTCTATTTACTCTTCCTAACATTTTACTTTGTGGGAAGTATTATCATTATTTAAAATATAATACATAAAAATTTTCTGAGACCTAGCAGTTTTGAATAAAAACATAATGTGTAAGAGAATGCAATAATAATATCGATCCAGATTCCATCGACCATTACATGGTCTCTGCACCATATGCTAGACCTTCAGCGTTATAGCCGCTTACACTATCACTAGGACGACACCCAAGGCAACACAAATCTGGGCTTTCCACTGCCCTCCACTTTTCCATTCCCACCCACAAAGTTTTTGAAATAGAACTATATCTGGTTAAGTTCCCATGTCCGCCCTTGACCATGAGCATGACTATTCGAATAGTTTTTGACTCTGCAGAGTTTGTACACTTTACCCACAAGAGATAATTGCCCTACATGATTCCTTAGCCATGCGGTTGAGTAGATCATCACAAGGCCGTTACAATGCATTTTCCCCAGCGGTGTCACGTCCGCTAAGGTTTCACTCTCCCTTCGGGGTACGACCACCCTTCCAGGAGCCCCCTCTTGCGCCGTCACGTCGGAGGATGTGGCCAACCTCTACCCGCCCGTGGTCACACCGGCGCAACCCATACCGAGTCGATGCAAATTAGTTAGCCTTGCCTACACTTTGCCAGCTTGTGGTTGTACTTGTTATACACTGGGAGGTCATCACAAGATTCGGTCCTTAGGGCTATCTGGGCGGTTCTACCACTATCCCCCCTTTGTGCTTTCACGGCACCACACCCCCGAACCATCCGCCCAAATAATTAAGCAACTTGAGGTTTTTGGGAGCATAAAATATCCATGTTACCACATACCAGTCATTTTCACCATGACTTACCAAATCAGTTTCTCGTTGTTGAAAGTGAGGCTTGGGGCATTTTTGGTGCCCCCGATTATCTAAGCAATACTAAGCATGGCGTATTATTATGAACTTATTTTCTAAATATTACCATTATAATTTTGCTAGGGTGACAAGGTTCACATATTCAAATGTTCCAAAGGAGGTATAATACTAGCAAGTTGAATAATGGGCATATAACTAGAATCTTCAAACAAATATATATTTGCATATGAAATAACAGCATGCAATTTGATAATTTAAACAAAAGTAAATTTGCAGAAAATGTAGGTTCAACATGATTAAAGTATTGACTCACCTTGCACGGTTTACCGTGGTCTTGAGCTTGTGCAAAGCTTTCTCGTTCGTTGGTTTTGAGCTTGTGGTCTTTATCTTCACTTCGCTCTTGATCACGCTTGATCCACTGAATCTTCACGACTCCCAATTTCTAATTACGCAACAAACAACTGAATCCAAATAAAAGCAAATAACTCAAAAGATCCAATAAATCCGAATAAACTCAATTTAGTTTTATTATGATTTAATGAGTGATTTGAGGCAAGGTTGATTGGGTGCAGAGGACTGACGGGGTCACACAAGGTTGGGACAAAGTGATGGCTGGTAGAAGAAAACTCGACGAAACAGAGGCTAAGGAGGGTTCGTGATACAGGGATATGGACGACGTTATTCTTACTTCGGATTTGAGGATGGCTAGGTTTAGCCAGCTATTGGATACCACAGGCTAACCCATTTTATTTAATAACTTCTTTTTATTATTTTTATATTTATCAAGGAAGTTCCATGAGCCACGCTAGACCTATGGGTGGATGTAAGACTGTGGTGGGGTGTAGGGTATTGCCTTGTCTAGTGCTAGCTTTTAGACGTTAGGGCATGAGTTATATATACGATGTGTATGATTTCTGTTTTGTCGAATTAATCTTATAGCGTGTATTTTTTTAGCATTTCGAGATGTATTATTTTAGGTTGTGCTAATATTATCCTGTTCACTTAAAATGTAAGGTGGTAAAATTGTCTTAATTACCGACGATGTAGGGATTTTAGCAGATGTGCCAACATGACTTTTAATTAAAGAGGCTCTTCAGATTAGGTATCGTAGATATTTTGCGTATATTATTATTATAGTGTTGACATTATTATTATTTTTATTTAAGTTTGTTTATCTAGAACCGAGCATGCTATACCAGGTTACACTTTACCATCAATATTCCACTGAATCTATGGTTGAGATTTATTTGCTGGTAACACGCTAGTGATGACTACTATTCACTTCACTATGTTAGGTAGATTACTTTTAGCACCTGATGACCTAGGGGTTACCTTATTATACTGGCTACATAAATATATACATATATATTTATATATCTTCTCTAACAAAACATTGCTACTTAAGGACGCCCTTTTAATTAAAGGTTGTTATCAACTTATGTACCTTTAGTTGTTATTTAGTGCAACTTAAGTCTTAAGGAAAAGAATGTCTATATATACATTTAGGTGATAGCCTAGCTTGCTATTTGGGTTTATATTTTTAATTTCATTATTTAATGAAATCTACCACTAAGATTTTGTGGCGGCATGGCAATTGTTAGGGCATGTATTTTAATTCTAATTAGGGGTAAGCTTTGTTGGGTTTGGAACACTTATCCAGAGTCATTATTGCTTTCAATTAATATTAAGCCTTTTTAGATGATTTGCTCACACTATATTAATTAATCCTAAATGAAATAATCCAAATCTAAATCTTCAAATAATCCCATTTGTATCCTAATTAAATTTTGTTAGCTTTCCTAGATTGTCTCCTATTTTTTCTAAAATTTTCTTAATTAGAATGGAGTAAGAAAAATCAAAAGCAAAAGAAAGAAAAGGGTGCGGCCTTGAGGAATCGAACTCAGGCCTCCGAATCGAATGCGCGCAGTGCTAGCCAGTTGGGTCATCGGGTGTTGCTTGACAGGTTGTAACACCCCAGCCAAACAATGACCTGGAATGCTACCCAACTAGAAGTAAAGCAATGTTAACTAATTGCGTTATACAAAATTTCGGCAGAGCCTCCTTTGTTTACCTTTCTAAATCAGAGATTTCACAAGCAGTATCGATTATAATAGACAATCCTCAAGTAATAAGTTCAATGCTAAGCAAATAGATTAAAGATTACTAAACCATTCATGGATATAATACCTAGAGAAATACCATGAGCATCATAAATATTCTAAACTCTTATTACAATTAAAATCCAAGGGTAATAATCAAATGGTACTTAAATAGTCCTTGCGTCTTATATTTAATTTTTCTTCCTTTATTTCCATTATGGGTGGAACGTGTAAGTGCAACAAAACTAATCATTCCTTTTCCCCATGCATGCCGACCTCATAACGGTACCTAAAGAAAACAACAACAATAAGAGTGAGTTCAACGACTCAGCAAATATAATAGATAGTAACAAGAACATTCATGAACATCACTTCACACATTCATCCATCAACCATATGAATAAGCCATGCTATGCAAGATGATCAAAAATCTCTTTTTCTCTTTCTCTTTTGCATTTTTACCGGTAATGCAAAGTGTGCATCCGTCGATGTACACCCATGCCTGTACCATCTGGTACAGGGACCAATTGTCCATACTCCACAAGTATGGGGACCTTTAGCCCGTCATGTCATCAACATGACGGGGACCTCGGCGCTTAGTCATCTCGTGACCAAGACTTCAATAGATCAACATGATGCATATGCGTGAATGTCTCAAATAAATAAATCTTGCATTCACATTATCCATGCACCAGAAATACTCATGAACACTGTAAATTGCAATCACCCATAAACAGCACCAATACATTCTTACCACAACCATGAACACATATATTCATATTATAGATCAAACATTGGCATTCCACACTATCAATTTTTAAACCATCATTATACTTGCCTTAACCGCGAGAAAACGGGGGACGTGCAGAAGGTGCCGTCTTTGGGATCCATCCTCCACCTGAATAATAATTATAATATTTGCTAAGATAACAGTAGCAGACCTTTCCCCAAATAAAAACAATCACGAACTAATAAATTCGTCTAACTTGCTTCCAATTCCCAAATCCTACAGGTCATCCCGCCTACCTCTGTGGACAGTCAACTTCAAAAATTCATATCTATTGGTACAGGAGTTAGAATAGGGTGTTCTTAGACTTTCTGGAAAGATAATTAAATTATCTAACGAAACCTAGTTGGTGAGCCTCCCTGATACGGCCATCTTCCACCCGCACCATCCACTTTTCTAAAACATCAATTTCACGTTGGGTCCTCTGGACAGAGCACTAAAAATGCCATAACTTCCAGCCCGAGTGTCCGAATCATGATTTCTTTACCTTCCTGGAAATCTAAGACAATTATATACAACTTTCATAATATGGAGATCCTCTGATTCTCCTGTTTTCTAATCGCCCAATCCAATCTACCATAATCTGACAGAAATATCCCGATCTGCAGAACAGTCTTACAAGAAAAATCATAACTTCTGCTAAAAAGGTCCGATCGATGCGTTCTAGCACTTCATGGAAAGATAAAGACGTCCTATACAACTATCTAGGAGAAGTCCAAATCTGACTTCCCATGAAACTACCCCAAAACAGCCGTCCAATGAAATCTGTCCTAGCAGTCCAGAATACCGACATTGAAAAAACTAGTAAAAAATGCATCTAATTGGGGAACAACGGGGATTACCCTTGATGAACCACTGTAGATTACGATGAATGCCCTACGAACTCCTCCTCTTCTCCTTTTCCCCTTTTTCCCTTCCTCTTCCCTTCCTCCGGATCCAATCGCCTCGCTGCGCTTGATCTCCCTTCTCCATTCGACCAGCAGCCAAAGGAAGATTTTTCCCACCGGTAGAAGAGCTTCAATGGGGGGAGGGAGAGGGGGAGAAACTGCTGGAGGGGGCGCACAAGGGGCAGGGAGGGGCGGCGCAATGGGGGCAGGGAGGGGCGGCTAGGGTTGGAGGGGGGTGGGCGCCTCTCCCCCCTCTTTGGCTGGTTTCCCCCCTGGGCCTTGGCCCAGGCCCAGGTTGCCCGGAAAATTCAGAAAACCCCCCGAAACATTATTTTATTCTTTCCTTTAAGGTTCCCACTCTCCAATTAAACAATTATTTCCCAAAAGACTTTTGGGATATTACACAGGTAAGGGGAAGTAAACCAAATAACGTTATGTGTTAGGATTGGCTTGAAACAGAGCGGGCCGGCGGGTCTTCGGTGCGGGCTTGGCCGTCGGCGGGCGGCGGCCGGGGGGGGGCTGGGGCAACTGGCAAAATGGAGTTGCGAGGAGGCGAGGAGGCTAGTGGGGAGGTGGCGCGGCTCGGAACGGTGGCGAGGCGGGCGGGCGGCTGCTCGTTGCGGCCGGCAGCGAGGTGCACTTCGGGGCGGCGCCGCCGGAGGGGAAGGAGAAGGGCTTTGGGTGGGCGTGAGCTGGAGGGGGGCAGGGGAAACTCACCAGAAGTGTCGGCAGGGCCGGGGAAAGCTCAAGGTGGGCTGGCATCGGGAGCCGGCTGCGGCGCAGGCAGGGGCACGGTGCCGGCGAGCTAGGGCTGACCGCGGCTCCAATTGGGGGTGGGGATGGGTTTATGACTCCACAAGGATGCTGCACGGCGGCGGAATTGGTCGGAGCTTCAACGGTTGACCGGAATTGCTCACGGGCACGGTGGTGATTTCGGTTGGAATTGGGGATGACGAGGGAGGAAGGCGCCGTGGGGGTGGGGGCTAAGCCAGGGAACCCTTTTATAGCGCAAAGGAGCAGTTGTGCCAGCACTGGAGCTGACGACCCGGGGAGCTGCACGAGGAATGGGCGGCGACGTGATGCGCGTGGGCACAGGGACTGGGCGACGGCGTGGTGGCTGATGCGCAGTGCATGGCATGGAGTCGGCGTGGTGACATGACGGGGACAGGCGCAGCTGACGCGGGAGCCGTGGCATAGCGACGTGCGTGATGGGTGATGGGAGCGGGACGGGGGCAGGCGTGACCGGCGGGCGAGTGCAGCTGACGCGAGCGGAGGACAGGGGAAAAGAAAGGAAGGAGGGAAAGAAAGAGAGAGGACGGGGGCAGGAGCCAGGGCGTTCGGGCCCAGGCGCAGAGAAGAAGGGATGTGGGGGCGCCGGCCCACTGGGCAGTGGAGAGAGAGAGGAAGATGGGGAAAAAGGGGAGGGGGAGAGAGAGAAAGGGCAGGCCCACCTGGCATAGAGAGAAAGGGAGGAAAATGCTAGCATTCTAAATTTTTAATTACTTGAGCCTAGTATCCAAAACCCCTTTTGTTAAATTGCAACTCTAATGTCAATACTGATATTGTACTTATTGGCATAGTTGATGTATATATATATATATATTTATTTGAGCTATATTTTAATTCAGCTAATCCCCTTTAACTAATTTATATTCTATGTTTTGATTCTATAACTAGGTCACTTTTTCAGAGCTTGAACTCACCCATCTTTACTTACACTTTTAGTCCATATTTTCCTTCCTTTTTGTATGATGACTGAACTATATAAAAAAAGTGACTTCTTGGCCTTAATTATTATTGCTATTTCTTATTTGTATTTGAGATTTATTTCAAGTTATTATTTTCCCAGGCACAAAATTCAGGAAAACCCAAATAAGATTTTGAACCAAAAATTTAAATGCCAGTAAGATGCGAACAAAAGTTTTAAATTACTCAAAATTTCAAACATCCAAAATTTTGGATGTTACAAAAGCCTTCAACCTGGCCATGCGAACTCTAAGGTTTCACCCCAGTAAGGAATCCACCAGATCGGGACCCCCTCTTGAGCCGAGTGGACCCCCTCTTGAGCCGAGTGAGACTTCTCATGGCCTACGCCACACTCACTTTCAACCTATGACGAGACTCAGGTTGGGACCCACAAATTATTCAGCTAGAACTGTCCCATACCAGCCTTATGGTAGTACGATAGGGCTTTGCAATAGTAGCTCACAGAGCGGTCCTTAATTGACTTAGGCTCAACCACATACCCCCTGTGCCCGACAGCCAACACTATGTCACCGAACAACAGTGCATGCCTGCACCCACCACCTAACCATTAGCCTAAGTCTAAACCATATTTTATATTTTATTTCAAAATATTTCATAATCCTTCTTGACTCACCGAAGTCAAGAATACATTTCAATAGCTTATCATTTTATGTGAAAAGGTTATCCCAAAATAAAAATTATATCTAAACAGGTCTAAGCATTTCATATAAAACTCTCTAGCCAATACTAGTGTACTAACTAGAGTTTGATTCTAGGGTGACAAGGTATAATGTTACACAACGTCAAAGGTGTCAATAACAATTGGGAATTAACTATGTTTAAAACTGGAATTGAAATGCTTGAATAAACATATGCATGCAATATAATTTAAAATAACATAATTTTATTTCACAATCTGGGATCAACAAGGTCATGGTGTCTAACTTGCCTTACTCCATGAATTGGTGTGAACCGTCATCGAGGAAATCTCTGGAATCGTAGCAGTCTACACGTGAAAATAACCCACCAAACTCAAAATAAATTCAAATAAACTTCAAATATTTATATTTAGGGCAAAAATGGATAGAGGGGAATTTTTTATGAATTTAGAAATTTGAATGGGCTCAATCGGAGTTAGGATGAAGGAGAACAGGCTCTTAGAAGTTAAAAATCAGAGAAAAAGAATAAATTAGATTTTCTGGAATTATTTTTCCAAAGGAAATTGGAATTATGACATCAACCCTGGGATTTCTTTTCGGCTGAATTATTTTCCTACTGGAAAATGGGATTATGATGTCAGCATGACGTCAGCCCTTCGGACTAGAGACTGACAGGTGGGCCTTGGTCTATGTGGACCGAGTTCATGGACTAAGGGGGAGGCTGAGGTGGCGGGTGGATGATGTGGCAGTGACATGGCAGGTGACTAGGCTAAATTGCTGACATGGCAGCTAGGTGGCGCTGACGTGGCTGACACGTGGCTCAGGGGGCTCTCGGTGTTGACGTGGCAGCCACATGGGTCTGGTCCACCGCGGTGGCACCACACGTGGCTTCCACGTGCACCGAAAGGGGAGGTGGTGCTGACGTGGCACTATCCGAGCGGGCGGGCACTGGCGTGGCACTGTTCGAACAGAAGTGGCGTGCCACCGGGCGTCATGTGGTGTCCACGTCGGCCGAGTGTGCTAACATGGCTCGTTGGGCGGGGAAGCGCTCGAGGACTGGGGCTTGCCAGAGCTTCGGTGGATGGCGGTGGCCGTCGAGGGGCGGAGGAGGGAGAGGGAACGGAGGGGAACCCGATGCCACCTGGCACGGGATTCGACGAGCACGAGAGGCGGCCGGCAACGAGAAAGGAGCGGCGGCGCAGCTCGGGCTTCGGCGGGGACGACGCTCCGGTGAGCTTTGACGATGTGGAAGGGGCGCACGGGCTTCGCACAGACGCGGGGAGGCCGAGGGAGGCGACTGCAGGGCTTGAGGCAGACCAAGGCGGTGGTGATCTCTTGCCGAAGTTGGTGGCGGCAGCGGCAACGAAGGCGCAGGGTGTCGGGGCGCTTGGCTCACGAGAGAGGGGAGAGGAGGGCGAATGGAGGTGGTGCGGAGAAAAGCGGTGCCGAGTGGGAGGTTTTATAGTGGAGGGAGCGGCCGAGTGGCTAGCTTACTCGCTCGCGAAAATGGCAGCGGCGGCGGGTGCGGCGCGAGGAGGAAGAAAAGGCGGGGAAGAAGACGCCTGACAGGTGGGGTCGGTCGGTAGAGAGAGGAACGGGCGGGATCACGCCACGTGGCCGAGAGGAAGAGATCTGGCGGCTGGGCGCGGAAGAGAGGAGAGAGAGAAGAGGGAGCGGGTGGCGGAGATGGCGACATGTGGCCAAAAGAAGATCAGGCAGCCAAGAGAGAAAGGAGGCGGCGGACGGGTAAGATGGGCCGAGTGGCGGCGTGGCTTAATCTGGGCCGGCCAGGTGTCGACCCGAGGAGAGAGGGAGGCGGGATGAGCGGTGGTGACGTGAGCGGATCTGGCCCGTCCACGCGTCGGCTGGAGAGAGGAGCTGGAGGATTTGAATTTTTAATTTGATTTTGGATTTTGAAAAAAGGCGAGGAACTTCAAAAAGGCATAGAAAAATACCAAATAAATTGCATAAATTCCAGAAAAATTCCGAGAAATTCCTAGAACCATTTTGGACTTATCAAAAATATTTCCAACTAAAGTTCGTCCCATATTTTATACTTAAAATTCTTTTTAATTTCAAATAGATTTTTAAAACTCTAGAAAAACCAGAAAACTCAAATAAAAGCCAAATACATCTAAATAATTAATTTAAATTAGGACTTTTATAGAAAATCAAAATATCCTTTTATTTAATAATGTGTTTGAGATTTACTTGAATTACTTTTTAAATCCAGCCTTTTTTAACAATAGAAAATCATGCAATTCAAAACACTTAATTTTATTTTAAAGCAGATTAATTAATTTCAATAAATTTGTTTACTCAAAAATTTGAAATAAACAGCTGGGCTGTTACACGAAATACGACAATGTAGTTGTAAACACGAGAACGTGGTTGTAAGCTTTGACTATGTGGTCGAAGACTAGCAAAGAACTAAATTGTGCCAGTACTTGCATGGTATGAAAGTTCTGTCTGGTTTCTCTGCCAACATGAAGAAACTTGTTTCGATAGAAGATTTGAAGTTAATTGGTATAAAGTCTCATGATTGTTATGTGCTGATGACACACGTGCTCCATATTGCAATTAGAAGTATTTTACCAATCAAGATCTGAGAGGCAATCATGAGGATGTGTTATTTCTTTAACACAATTGCTTAGAAAGTCATCGATCCTGAAGGACTGGATGCTCTGTAGGATGAGGTGGTGATGACTTTATGTTATCTTGAGGTGTATTTTCCTCCATTATTTTTTGATATCATGGTCCATCTCATTGTTTACATTGTATGGGAGATAAAAAAATGTGCAGGTCCGTATTCCTACGTAGCATGTACACATTCGAGAGGTTCATGGGAATTTTTAGTCCTATTTACGGAATTGATCTCGGCCGGAGGGTAGCATCATTGAAGGTTATGTAATTGAAGAGGTCATTGAGTATTGTGTTGATTACATGGCTCAGGTCGAACTGATGTGTGTGCCTCGATCTCACCATGAGGAGAGGCTTAAGGTTATCGGGACCATTAGAAGGAAAACAATCACTCCAGACATGGATACGTGTGCTCAAGCCCATTTCATAGTCTTGCAACACATAACTGAAGTGTCCTCGTATATCTACCAGAACAAGAACGTACTTCGGCAATAGAATCTAGAGCGGTTGAATGTTTAGATCACGAGACAACACAATAGTCAGTTCAACCAATGGTTGAAGGAGTGGCTTGCTAGAAGCTTGTCAAGCGATATTCTGACATGGTTGGCAAAAGGGCCAATATTTGCAGTTGTGACATGGCAAGGATATGACATAAAAAGGTTCACATTCTATACGTAGGCTCAAGATGTAAAGAGCACTAACCTGAACAGCGGTGTCCGCATAAATGTGTTCAGTACCGATAGGTTGAGGAACTCCTACTATGGGTTCATAGAGGAGATTTGGGAGCTCGACTACATGTTTTTCAAGACCCCTTATTTCAATGCCGTTGGGTCCATCTCCCACAAGTTAAGATCAAATGTGAGTAGGAAACATCATAGACGGTTCTAAAGTAAAACCATCTATGATATATATAATCATAGATAGTTCTAAAGTAAAACCATTCGTAATGTTTTCTTACTACAAATTGTTTTACTTCATAACCATTTATGATGTTTTTTTATTACAGATGGTTTTACTTCAGAACCATATGTGATGTAAATATCACAGATGGTTTTTAAATAGAACCGTATGTGATTATTCCCCTATATATATATATATTGTGCGCTAGGGATTGTCCCCACTGTACTGCCCACTAACACCGTTGCCTGCCCCCAAGCACATCGCCCTCCTCCCCCCGAGCCCGTCGCCCTCCTCCTCCCTCGACTTTGGTGGCACTCCTCCTCTGAGGCTATCGCCCTCCTCCTCCTTCGCCTACTCTGGTGGCCTTCCTCCCCCGAGGCCATCGCCCTCCTTCTCCTCCTCCTAAGCCATTCCCACCTCCCCTGAGCCTGTCACTGTCTCCCCCGAGCCCAGCGCCACCTCCCCCAACTCTGGCGGCCCTCCTCCCCCCGCATCATCAACTCAGTGGCTTAGATTGCCATTGCAGCAATGAGTTTTCCTCTGTACATTGATATTTACTATCATGCTTAGTTTGCCGTGCTAGTTAATGTCGATTCGGTTATATCTGAAACTTGTAAGTGCTAGCACTGGGGATTTTGCTTGATTTTGTAGGACCGGACAGGCAACAGAGAGGGGGGTAAATGGTACCTTCAAAATCTCCCCAAGTATCCACTTAACTCTTTTCTCCAATAGCTGCTAAGCTATGAAGACTCGAGTTGAAGTCTCACTAGAGAAACAGAACATTGGAGAAAACACAGCAAAGAACTGACTGTGGTCGAAGACTAGTAGGGTGGTTGAAATATGACAACGTAGTCATAAGCACGAGAACGTGGTCGTAAGCTTCGACTATGTGGTCAATAACGGACAACGTGGTCGGAGATTGTCCGAGTCGATGACTGCCGAGACAAAAGCCAACGTGATCGAAAATGGTTGCAGACAAGACTGATGTGGTCGTAGACAACGTGATCGAAGAGCAACATTGTAGTAACCGTTCAGTACTGTGGTCGATACCAGTGTGGTCTTAAGCTAGCGAGTGGTCGAAACCAGTCGGCAGAGCGGTAGTAACTAACTTGGTCGTAAGCCAACAAGTGGTCGAACAACCAGTGTGGTCGGAACCACTCTGCAACCAGGAAGATCAGCATGGTCGATATCAGTGCAATGTAGTCTAGAACTTGACCATGATTGAAACCAACATACTCGTAAAGCTAATCGATGTTCTAGACTAAGACTACACTGACTACGACTGCTTCATACCAGAATCCACAACCATCAACCATGGCCAGAAAGAGCTATGACTATCGATCATGGCCAGACAAAGTTACGACTATCGACCACGGCTAGACAAAGCTATGACTATCAACCACGGCCAGTCAGAGCTATGACTATCGACCATAGCCAGACAGAGCTACAACTATCGACCACGGCCAGACAGAGCTATGACAATCGACCACGGTCAAATAGAGCTACGACTATCGACCACGGCTAGACAAAGCTACGACTATCGACCACGGCCAGACAGAGCTATGACTATCGACCATGGCTAGACAGAGCTATGACTATCGACCATGGCCAGACAGAGCTATGATTATCAAGTCGTAAGACCTCCTGCTGACCACCAAGTCGTAAAAGGCTCTGCCGACCACCAAGTTGTAAAAGGCTCTGCCAACCACCAAGTTGTAAAAGCCTTTGCCGACCACCAAGTTGTAAAATCGGCTGCTGACCACAAAGTCGTAAAACCTACTGCCGATCACATGGCCGTAAGAATGACTGTTGACCATAGAGACACACGGCAGTAGTCATAAAGAGCAAGACATAGGTCTTATGGTTGAAACAGCAAGAGCTCTAGAACTCAGACAGGGAGCCAACAGCTGCTCAAACCTCAAAAACCAAACTCAACCTCTCTAGATCAAGAGTCAATTACTCATCACAACCATAGGGTGACCTCCGCATGGTCTCACAGATTGTTTGTGGGTATTGTGATTGCTCAATGAGGAACTTTGTCAAGTCTAAAATCACAGTGACAATCTAAATTCGTTTGGTTAGTTTGATGTCTCATGTGTCAGTAGTATACTTCTCTGAAGTATAAGTTGCAACTCTGCCAAATTGCCTGTGCTTTAATTTAACACCTGGTTCATTATTGCTTACTATCGTAGTTAGGCTTTGCCGAAAATATATGTACACATCTGTTGATTTTGCAATTGCGTAATGTATATGCTGTTGCTACAGTAGCTTTACTCTGTGACTCGTGACTTATTTAGGTCAAAATCTACTGTTCTTGCATGCTCTTGACATTGATACAACACTAAGGTGATATTTACAAAGGCATCTAGCAGATTTTTGAGGATTTGTCAGTGTGATTGTTGAAAACTAACAAGAGTGTTAGAAGGCCAAGTTTCTTTTATCTTGTGTAACTCCTCACCTGAGAGCTATACTTCAATTCTTATCTGTGCATTATGCAGTCAGTTAATGCTCATTTTAATGTTCAGTTAAGCATAATGTTTTGTATAAATGACCTGAATGCTATATCTAAGCTGAGAGATATTTGTTTAATTTTCATGTCATTTATTGCCTACTGAATATATGCTTTGCTCTACATTGTTAACTTTGGAATTAACATGAGAAATTTGCTAAAATCGCTTTATTTCCAACAATCTAGAGTAAAACTCATACTCTATGTTTGCTCGATGAGGAAAACTTAGTTCATATAATGATTGCTCAATGAGGAAAACCTATCAAATTAAGTAGTTCATTTTAGGCTTGGCTTCAAATTTGTAAATTCGTAGTTCATTTTTGGCTTGGCTTCAAATTTGTAGTTCATTTTTGGGCTTCGAAACCTGCACTTTGCACTTAAGTGAAAACGCTACAATAGACAACAACAATGGTGGACTTGATGTGTATTTGTTAAAAGCGCTGGGGGTTTCTGTAAAAGCGTTTAAGTGGGATGGGGTTTCTACCCACCTCCATCCGAACCACACAATCTAGATCGGACGATCCACATCGCCATTAGCACCTTAGCACTGAAATAGCCATTAGCACTAGATATGCTCCCATATATGTATATATGTATATATATATATGTATATATGTATATATGTATATATATATATAGCAAAGCTAGCAATGGAGGGAATGAGAGTCCGATTAATAATAAAAAATTTATTTACTTGGCACATTGATTTTTGAAACATATTCCAAATTCATCAAGAATTGCTCACTTCTATTATCTTTTAAAGATGTCATCCACTCATTCTTTGTCATCGTCATCGGATGCGTGTGATGCATCGTCCTCTGGAAAATCCCATAAAGAAAAACGACTATCGAAAAAGCCATATGGCTGATTTACAGGGGATATCCGCACTAGAGCTACCTGCACAAATGCAGCAAGAGCGCGATGCATCTACATCTCGTGCCCGGTCGACTACCGTGAAGTCGATTTACAACTAAGGCAGTAAGGGCAAACCGATGCAGACCGATGATAAGGTCCCCTACTTACCGTTGGCCTAGAATACGTGCTAGCTGAGCCGTTGGTTGTCCCAAAAGAGTGCCTCGTAACCCTAGGACTGGCTTTCCAGAGATTGCATGCATGGTACATGGAACGGGCTAGCAAGCTGGAGAAACAACGATGCTCGGGTGTCACCGTCAAGTTCAGGTCGCATCATCTTCAGCACGATATTCATGACTGTTTCTTCACGATGACCTTCGAGGACTTATTATTTCTCTTCACACTCCATGCCTCACTCATTCGATGCTGGATACTGTAAGTGTCTACAATCATGGTCTATTTTTATGTAATACTAATAAATGTCGTATATAACTCATTGCTTTTGTATGTATATATATATATACATGGTGACTGAAGCCAGATTGATGAAATCACAGGTTGGTTTCTCCGACCGACACTTGGTCTCCATGGATACTATCAAGGAGGATGCACTGTTCATCGAGGATTACATGACAACGACATTAGTGGCTTACCGCAACAAGGAATTCATACTTATGCCCTATAACCAAGAGTAAGTGCTGCACTAGTGGCTATACTTATTGATTTGTACTTTATAAGTAATATGAACTTAGGTTTAATGACCATGACATACCTGTGTAGGTTTCACTGGATTCTAATTGTAATTACACCAAAATGGAACAGGTAATATACCTTGATTCACTAAAGAAGAACAAAACCGACTACACAGTTGTCCAATAATTAATCGATAGGTAAACATATTTCTTCCATAGATAACTCTATTGTAGTCTTTCCTTCCTTCCCAATGACTAAGGCTAACTTTTTATAATCACGTAGGTCATTCACCACGTACGTTGCAAAGGTAGGGAAATCCAATGAAGGAATCGACGCCCTACAACATGATCTAGGTTTCTCGGTATTCACTAGTACACATTAATCCTATATAACACTTCGTAGGAATGCCTCTCGAACTAATAAATTCTATTTTTGCCATGCCACTAGCAGCCGCTGGGCAACACATGTGGATTCTATGTTTGCCACAACATACAACTACTCCTCGATTCTGCGAAGACCAATGATCCTCAGGTTTGTCAATCTGCGATAATTATTTCATACTTATTAATTTATATATGTATGCACGACATTGATCTCCCTACTGATAGTTTGTGTTCATCGCTACAACTCCATTCGAATGTCCTGACCTCCAACATATTCTAAAATCATAAAAGAAGATGGAGAGTTCCATAATGTAGAATGAATTTCACTGAGATAAGATTGAGCTTAATTGTTCATATGTTCATGGATGGATAATTTATTTCACTTTAGTTAATTTATTTGTGGAATAGATGTTCTTATTTCTAAAATGAATGAATATGAATTGGATGTATATATATTATATTTATCTGCTTGTTTCAGATAGCATGGCTAGCATTTTCTAAGGCTAGCCAACAAATAGAAATAGATTTATGAATAGAAAAGAATATCACAGACGGTTACTAACTCATAACCATCTATGATAGTCAACTATCACAGATGGTTTTTTAGTAAAAATCATCTGTGATATATGCTTTATCACTGACGGTTTCGACTACAATCTGTTTGTGATTGTTTAATACCACAGACGGTTTGTAGTTGAAACTGTTTGTGATAAATCATATATCACAGATCGTTTCCACTAAAACTGTCTGTGATAGTTGACCATCGTAGACGGTTTTTAGTAGAAACCGTCTGTGAAAGTCTGCATCACAGACGGTTTTAAAGCCGTCTGTGATGACCTCATATCATACTGACCCATAAACTCAGACGGCTCATGAACCATCTATGATGACGTTTTTGAACCATCTATGATGACCTTTTTTGTAGTACTGTCGTGTGGCGCAAGAGGGGGTATGAGTGTGGCAGACGTAACCACCCTAAGATGAAACCTTAGTTGGTGTAGCTTACACTGGGGGATGCATTATAAATGTCTCGTGATAATCTCCTTGATTTACATGTCTAAGAAAACATGTGAAATATACCAATTTGATTGTCTCTTGTGGGTAAAGATGTACAACCTCTGTAGAGAATAAACTGTTCGAATAGCTATGCCCACGGTCAACGGCGGGTATGGGAAATTACTCAAGTTAGATCTATTTCAAAACCTTTTTAATTTAGGGTGGGATGAAAGCTTGTTGGGTGGATGTAACCCTGATTTTGGACTTTTCCTGGGTGGATGTAACCCAACGTCGTTAATTGGGTGGATGTAACCCTAGTAATCAAAACTAAGCATAAGGAGGACGGAACCTGCACTATTATAAATATTGCAAATTTCATTCTCTTTAGTACAAATTGAATTTGATATAGGGATTTCTAATATTGATAATTTCAAACTGGTGCCTTCAGCAAATAAAAGAACCCTATCCTTCCTTGGTCAGCCTTGCATGTATAAATAATTGCACTCCGTGTGTTGGCTCACATAGCACCATTGTTTTGTGCTCATTCTCGCCCTCAAAACCCTTCAGAGCCCGTGGACAAATGCCACTACATATACTACGAGGACCAAGGAGCTAATGGCACTAAAGATGGTGGAGAGTAGTCTAGTTCTAATAGTCAGAGTCTCACCTCAGTCTGGCCGATTATGCCTACCATGCATGCAACAATATTATTTAAGTCTTGGGTAATATCAGTTGCATAAAGGGTTTTGCAATCACTTGCCTATCGCGAGATGTGTCTTTCCCTTTTACTTCTGCTACCTTTTCCGCTTTCCATGTAATGTAACCATTTGGTCTGACGGCCCTATTGTAAACTTAACCTGATATGGTCTATTTAACTTTGATGATTGTAATACTACTATTTTGTACAACTGTATCATATCTGAAATGATTCAGCAATGTATTTATGAGTACTATCTACTGATCCAGGGAATAGTGCAGTAGATTCACAGAGGATTCTAAATTGACTAGAAATCTGGGGTCCGACAATTAGGGTGAAGACTAATAACGAATATCAATGTAGGCATTGAGCTCCTCTGGAGTTTATCATCTTTCAAACGCAACTATTAATTAATTGTTAATTAGTAGTGGAGTTGATTAGAGGAGATATGGACTACTCCCTACAGTCAAAACATATTTGACGTCCTAAAATCCATATTCAATCGAACTATTTTAACTTTGATCAATGATATCTTCCTGAATATTTAGACTAGCCTTACGAAAAATGCTATGAGTATAAATTCGTCTCAAAAAATACTCCAACCACCTCCTTGGTGACCTGGCACTAGCCAAGCCAGCTATGCATGGCAATAACAATATGTAACAATTGCTATTCACATTTGTTAGTTGAGTAGATAAGATTGTCGGACTGGATTTTGCCAATCCAGAATTGTCTATAAAACCACTGCACTATTCCCTAAATCAGTAGATAGTGCTCATAGATATATTGCTAAATCATTTCATACACGGTATGATTGTACTAAATATTAATATTACAAAGTATCAGAGTTTAAATAGACCATGCTAGACAAAGCGGAGCCAAGCTAGCGCAGAGGGGGGGCTTAGCTAGCTCGGAAGTGGAGGGACGGCGGGTGGCACCGCTGGGCGTGTGCAGCACGGCAAGCACGTGTCGGGCGTGGGATGAGGCAGAGGGACAAGCGGATGGAGAGGGAGAGGGGGGAACCAGGTGGGCCGGGGGCTATTGGGCTGAAAGGGGTGAGAGGCCGGGAGGGAGATGGGCCGGGGCCCAACAAAATTTTTGAATATTTGAGAATTTTTAGGAATTCAACGAATTTGAAAATACAAATTTGAATTTAAACTAAGAATTTTGAAATCAGACACAATATTTTCTTCAGAGCTTGGGCCACCAAGTGATAATGAGAGTACATGATCAACTCCATCATGTATGGCATCATCAATCGCCTGCATGACAGCTGCATAATCGCATGTACCATCAGCATAATTCCAGCATGCCTTGTAGACAGCGATACAGGCACGAGGAGCGCCTCCTCTGGCACATGAAAGCTGCAGTCGATGCCGTGTGGAAATCCCTGGCAGATTTGTACTCTTGCTCAAAGACCTTCGGTTCGAGATGATCTGCGTAGTATATAAGATGTTTACCAAAAATGTAATTATAACTATAAACGTTCACAAGTATATAAATTAATAAGAATATCTGAAAATTATTTGAGCATTGCTTGCAGTACTAAATATGACTTACAGGTGAATAGCTAATCTACTAGGCATCTGCGAAATTATAAATTAGCTGAAGTAAGTAGATATATGTCGTTTAGGAATGATAATAGTGATAACCTAACAGCAACTTAATTTGACAAGTTGGTATACAGCTATCTAGAGATTGGACTTTTGCTTGTCTGAATGCGTGCCTGCGCGGAAAATTCTTAATTTGGCATGGGAGATAATATGATAGGTATGGAGCAACGGGAAAGAAGATTTTATTTTATATTCTAAAGCTAAGACTTGAGATGCTAGGTCCCCGCAAACTATTTTTCGGCGGCTGATACACATATTTCCTTGGGAATCGAATATATTAACACAAAACTATTGTTAAGAGCAACTCCAAGAGATTAGCCAAAAGAAGTATCTAAATTTAGTGATTTAACTATTATCTAAAATGAATCTCACAAAAAAAAACAAGACTACTCCAACAGGCTATCTAAACTAGAGGGCGCGCGGTGGGTCGCGTACACGCGGGAATGGGGCGCAGCGTGCGGGAAGGAAACGCCGACCGCGCCAAGAGGCTGGATGGTGAGCGAGGTAGGCTATCCAAAAATAGAGAGCGAAGGAGGAGGGATGGAGAGCTACTAAATTTGAAGAGTCATTTACAGAGTCTATTGGAGACGTTTTTTCTCCAATAATAGCCAAATTTACCTTTAGAAAATGATTTAGCTCTTCTCTTGGAGTTGCTCTTAGAACTTTATAACACGTACGTTTGGAAAAAAGTCTAGATAACAGATATGGTGGGATATTGTTAGATCTCTTCAATGAAATTTCACAAGAGCTCACTGAGGTGGGATAATTTCTCCAGATCAGCACGCGTTTGGAAAAGTCTGGATAACCGATCTTGTCCAATTTGTGTAAGTTCTCATTAATGCACTCAAACTAAAGCTTACGGCTAACGTTGCAGATCCATTAGTTTGACTGGTCTGATTCTGAAAGTCTTATAGCAATGGAGGGGGTTGATTGATTGAACAGAACTAAAGTTTCATCTATATATATTCAATATCTAATTCATCTCTACCATTTTTTATATCCTTTTTTTTTGTAAATTCTAAACTTTCAGCACAATTTTAAATTCAATTTGAACCAAAATTACCGATATTTCGGTGATTCTAGTACTCTGGCCACCCAATGAAAAATTTTCGAAACCCAAATAGTTCTCCCTGTCATACCGGAAACGACTTTGAAAGAAAATCACAGCGCATGAGCGGCACTTAGGCCATAGAGAAACTGGTATGATTAAGATGAATCAAAGCTTAGGGATTAGCGGATTTGAGCTTATGCGTTTTGAAGAACGTACATTCTCTAGCTATTAAGAAGTTGTATATTAAATACTTTAGCCATTCGCGGTAAAGGTATTGTTATAAGAATGTACTGTCTCTAACTATCGCTTCGCTACAATACTTTAATTTGTATGGCTTGTTATTTGATAATTAAGATGATATTCTTATTGAAAAATAATCTGTTGTCTAATGTCATGTTCTAATAATAATGACATGGGGCATCACAGATGAAGAAACGGTGCATTGACAAAATTAGCGAACCCAAATATATCATTTTGGACATCACCAGTATGGTCTCTAAGATAAAACTTGTGAATAGCGAGTGAATGCTAGGCACTACATACATATAATATGTTCACCAAAAATGTAATGATAACTATAAACATGCACAGGTATATAAATTAATAAGTATATCTCAAAAATATTAGAGCATTGCTTGCAATACTAAATATGACTTAAAGGTAATTAGCTAATGTACTAGGCATCTGCGAAATTATAAATTAGCTGAAGTAAGTAGATATATGTCGTCTAGGAATGAAAATAGTAGTAACCTAACAGCCACTTAATTTGAAAAGTCTACCTAGAGATTGGAGTACTGTTGATTGTCTGAATGCGTGCCTCCGCTGAAAATTCCTCATTTGGCATGGGGATTGGACTATTTTTCAGCAGATGATACATATATTTCCTTGGGGATCGAATATATTTCCGCAAACTATTGTTAGAACTTTCTAACACGTACGTTTTGAAAAGTCTAGATAACACATATGGTGGGATCACTACTACAAACAGTCCTATCACAGAAGGTTCGAAACTGTCATCACAGGCGGTTCCTAAACCGTCTGTGTTTATGTGTCAGTGATAATAGGCAGTTATCACAGACGACTCCCAAACCGTCTGTGAAAACTTACATTACAGACGGTTTTTGAGAAAAAACTGTCTGTGATAGTCGACTATATAAAAAATCGTCTGTGATATTATGTATATCACAGACGGTTAATAACAAAGACCGTCTGTGATACTCGACTATCACAGATGGTTTTTGTTACTAACCGTCTGTGATATGATTCGTTGTTCTGAACCATCTGTGATATACAGAATATCATAGACGGTTAATAACAAAGACTGTCTGTGATATCGTTCATATCACAGACGGCTCAGTGTTTGAAACCGTCTGGGACTAGATATCACAGACGGTTTTCAACACCGAACCGTCTGTGATAGCTATTTCAACAGCAATTTTATTTGCCGTTTTTCAGCTAGCCTCAGGATATGCTAGCCATGCCCTCTGAAAATAAGCTACATCACGTACATAGCACAGATGAATGAAACAAACTGCCAGCAGATCAAACTGTCTGTGATAGTTTAAGCACAGACGGTTCCATATGAACCGTCTGTGATATAGCCGTCCAATATAGCCTCTTTTGTAGTAGTGGATATTGTTAGGTCGCTTCAAAGAAATTTCACAAGCTTATTGATATGATGGATTCACAAGCTTATTGATATGGTAGGATAAGAGATCAGCACGCGTTTGGAAAAGTCTAGATAACAAATCTTGTCCAATTTGTGTAAGTTCCCATTAGTTTGAATGGTCTGATTCTGTAAATCTTAGTAATAGAGGGGGTTGATTGATTGAACAGAACTAAAGTTTCATCTATATCCAAATCATCTCTCCCATTTTTTATAATATTTTTCTTAAAATTCTAAACTTTCGGCAAAAATTCAGAATCAAATTCAATTTCAACGAAATTTGAACCAAAATTACCGACATTTCGGTGATTCTGGTCCTTTGGCCACCCAATGAAAAATTTTCCAAACCGAAATAGTTCTCCCTATCATACTAAGGCTTCGGCCGGTATCGATCGTGCTACAAAACTCCAAAACTAATTAATCATAACGGCTGGAATTGATCCCAACTCATTTTGGAACTTGGACAGTACTTATCAAAATAAACTAGGAAATCCATATTAAATTACTCAAATAATGCAGTTCTCCCTCCAGATGGCAGAAGTCAAATCATTGGTAGGTCCGATTTTGTTTATCTGGTCTCCTCAACCGTTTGATTTGGTCTAATTACACATTTGAAACTCTTTGTCCGAATAAATTCGGGAAAAAGCTAAGAGTTTGACAGCCAAGACCCTCGGCCGATGGTCGGGACGACAACGTGGTCGTAAATACGACCTCATGGTCGTAAGTTCGGCCGCCATGGTCGTAAACGGCTGCGTGGTCGTGGCTTCGACCACGTGGTCGGTTACGACTACGTGGTCGACAACGACCTCATGGTCATAAATGGCTATGTGGTCGTGGCTTCGACCGCGTGGTCGTAAGGACCGCGTGGTCGTAGCGGCTGGGTGGTTGGTTACGACTGCATGGTCGTAGCGGCCAGGGGGTCGGTTACGATCGCATGGTCGTAGCTCGGGGACAAGCGGTCGTAAATGGTACTGGGTGGTCGTAATTGACACAGAGTAGTCGTAAATGACTCTGGGCGGTCGTAAATGGCGCGGAGTGGTCGTAAATGGCGTGGAGTGGTCGTAGATGACTTTGGAGTGGTCGTAGACGGCACAGAGTGGTCGTAGATGACACAGAGCGGTCGTAAATGGTACGGAGTGGTCGTAAATGACACAGAGTTGTCGTAGACGACTATGAAGGGGTCGTAAGCGCTTTTGAGCAGTCGTAAGCGACATTGAGTGGTCGTAAATGACTTGGACACGACCCGATACTCGCAGGCGTGGTCGTAAGGGGTTATGACCACGTTGTGAGGGAGTGAAAGTGGTTGGAGAGTGCTTCAACAACGTTGTGACGGGGTGAACATGGTCGTAAGGCGCTACGACCACGTTGTGAGTGGTCGGTGGGGGCTTCGACCACGGTATAAGTGGTCGGTGGGTGTTTCTGAGTGGTCGTAAAGGGTTACGACCACATTGTGAAAGGGTGGGCGCGGTCGATAGACTTCCTGTGTGGTCGTAAGGAGCTATGACTACGAGGTTTAGACGTGGTCGTGAGTCCACGTGGTCGGAACGACTGTGTGGTCGTAACTTTGACCGCATGGTCGTAAATGGATGCTACAGTACTTTTACGACCATGGATGCTACAATGATTTTACGACCTCGTGCTACGACTTGCATCTACAGTAATTTTACGACTACGGGTTCTTCAACTATGGTTGCTACAGTGATTTTACGACCACTACTATGACTTGTGGCTATAGAAACTTTACGACAACGTGCAGCGGCGGCGGGGCGGAACAGGGGACAATGGCTATGATGACTCAAGGCACCAGGGACCAATTAATCAGGAAGGGAGCATCTAGGAGGGCTTAGGAGGCTACCTCGACGGTCGGCTGGGCACAGGAGGGTCGGTGGCGAGCTGGCGACATCGAACGGCGGTGGTCGAAGGGGGTCGCACGGTGCGGGCGCAGCTCAGGCGACGACAGGTCAAGCCGAGGGCGGGGATGGCGTCGTGATGCTCCGGGGATGCCTCGGTGAAGAGGAATTGGACTACGGTGGTGGCAATCGACGGCGAGCTCCTTCGCCGGTCTTGGGGAAGAAGGGGGTCACTGGGGGTCTGCGTTGCTCGAGGGGCTAATTGCTTGGAGTGGGAGACTCAGTGGGGTGGTGTGGAGTGATCGGGAGCTCCCGGGCGAGGCTTTATAGCCGAGGAAAAGGTGGCGGCATTGGGGAGGGTAGTTGGGCGGTTGAAGCCGAGGCGTGGCGGTCGTATGGCCACGGCGCCATGGAATCGACCTCGGGTCAAAGCGTGGACGACGCAGGGCATGGCGTGAGGTGACGGAGCGGCAGGGCCGTGCGGGGTAGGCGCGGAGGCGACAGGAGTAGGTGTGCGACTGCCGAGTTAATGCGGCACAGGCGCGGTGACGCCCGGAACAGGGGAGGCGATGGAAGTAGGAGCGCGCTGCAGCTGACGGGGGCGGTCAGGTGAGTTGGCGGCGGTCGCTTGGGTGCCCGACCGATGCGACCACATGTTCAAAAAGGTGGGTCGCCGCTGCAGAGCGAGGCAACGGAGTGAGCCTGCGGGGCAGGTGGGCAGTGACGCGGCGACAGTGGAGAATTGAAGAGAGACGGGACCCGGTGACAAGCACAGGGCATGCCATTGTCCGTTGCGGGCGCGGAGATGGGCTGCTGCGGTCGAGTGGGCTTCGGTCTTTGGTTGGCGAGGCAGAGCCGACTTCGGCTGTGGTCGACAGGGAGGGAAAAACGGCCGGCCGGGCTGGCCTGGCTGAGATTTGGCCCAGGTCCTTTTAATTTCCATTTTTCATATTTAATTTGTTGGAATCTCATTCACAAAAACCAAAGAGAAATCCAGAAGAACTCCAAATACTGACAAAATAGACTTCAAAATAATTCAAAGGCTACACATCTCCTATGTTCATATTTTCAGGATGTTAGCTAATTAAAGGAATTTGCAAGACCTAGTCCTTCATATTTTAATTACAATCTCTTCACATTGCTTTTGTCAACAAAGGAATTTTTGCTTGATTGGGGGTAAAGACTAACGAATGTCAATGTAGACATTGAGCTCCTCTGGAGTTTATCATCTTTCAAACACCACTATTAATTAATTGTTAATTAGTAGTGGAGTTGATTAGAGGAGATATGGACTGCTCCCTACAGTCACATATCAAACTATTTTAACTTTGATCATTGATATCTTCGTGACTATTTATTAGTCTAGTCTTACGGAAAATGATACGAGTATATCTATTCCATCTCAAAAAAAAAAAAAGCTCCGACGACCTCCACCGACCTCCCTGGCGGCCCGGCACTAGCCAAGCCAGCTACGCACGACAATAACAAAATATAACAGATTGCTAATCACATGTGTTAATTGAGTGGATAAGACAATGTGCGTGGGCTCGTTTTCGTTTTGGTTTTAAGCTGAAGTTGGTATACAACATGGGCGGATCTTATAGAGGTCAAGGGTGTTCAACTGAACACTCAAATTTTTTTACAAAATATCAGGTATATAATAGATCTATTCGATGTATATACTGCTAGTTAGGTTAAAACTATATTTTTATGTCTACAAATAAATTTAGCCTGCACTCCCCGTATCTCGTGTGCATCCTATGTAACAAATTAGACCCATTTTTCTTCTCACCTTAGCCCTCCTTGTATAGGCCCAAAGAGGTAAAGATACTAACAAAACACTAACCTTGTTCGCTGTCTGTGTGGGAGGCGGCTCCGGCCTTCGAGTGGCGAGCGGGCGGAGGTGCAGGCTGCGGAAGCAAATGACGACTGACGGACATAGACTGCGTAGGCGAGTGACGGCCGGTGGACATGGCTCCATGATGGGACGGCAATCATGCGTGAGGCGGCGTGGGGTGCAAGGTGAGTTTGTGGCAGCGTGGGTGAGCAGAGAGGTGTCGCGGGCAAGCGGACGATGGTACGGTGAACACAGTGGTAGGGAGTGGGCGACGGAAAGGGAGCAGCGCGGTAGGCGGGAGGAAGCGCGGCTTCGGGAAGTGAGCAGCACATCCAACTTATCGTCATTGTCCTCTCTCCAGATCTAGGTGTGCTCTGCTCCACTCCATTTATTTTCTTTCTTGCTCCGCTTTGCTCTACTCTGCTATATTCTGGCTCCGGTTCTTTCCGGAGCTTAGCATTTGCTTTCTTCGTTTTATCTAATAGATGCTGTATAAAAATATAATCTTTGCCATAGGTAATGAGCAGTTAGTTAGATCCTTATTGCATTTGTTTACATGCTAATTTTTGCAATGTTTTGCTCCATGGAAGAAACATACAATTTCCTCTTAGATAGACAGTTCTTGCTGACGGGAAAAAAGCACAAAAAGACAGGATCAACAAGGTATACAACTATCATTAATATCTATAATTTATTGTTTAATTAATATCATTATGCTCGCCTTATGTCGTCCACTTCCTCATAAGAAATTATTAATTTATATAATTTATGTATTTTTATTATATCTATATACACGTATTGTTGTATCGGTGTTTTTGGGAAACGGTGCGTTACGGTATCGACGTATTCGACAACTTAACTCCGAAGTCTAAACACCTATTCTAAAAATCCTGGATCCGCCACTGGTATACTGGTATCTAGAGATTGGACTGTTGCTTGTCTTAAGCGTGCCTACAGGGCGTTCTTCTTGGGGACAGCCACCTTCCACCATTTTAGAAAAATTCAAATGTGTTCAGAAATCTCAGAAATTTTGGCGAAATCTCGGTAATTTGTTAACAAGATTCATTCACGATTTTCTGTTCCAATCCGTGCAAAAGGGTAAGATCCGGATGAAACACTGGCATGCCGATTCAGGCGAAACTGCAACAAATCTAGTAGAAGTAGAACCAGTTTTGGTGGTTATCTTTTTTGTCAGGTCTGGTGAGAAGAGAAGAAGCTTGTTGACCTTCTAGTCCATCTTGTTCTTGCCCTTCATCCTCTCATTGAGGAGGGTGTCTATGTCCTCCTTCCCGCGAACTCCATGGGTGCCCACGCTGGCGGGGCGTTCTGCGCCCGATGTTTCTCCGTGTCGCCGCCGAGCATGTCGAGGTTGCCGAGTTCGGCGTCGAGCCCGCTGCTGAGTTCGCCGAGCTCGCTGCCCAGGTCTCCACTTGTGGTCGCGTGAGCCTAATCTTGGTCGGCGTCCATTGATTTCTTGTTCGAGAGCTTGCTGCTTCTATTGGAGTGGTAGTGTTGTACTGTTGTTCTTGGATGCAGATGAGCATTGGGATGGACAGAATATTCTATTGGATCCTTCGAAGATGTATTTTCCCAATTTAACAGGAGCATCCCTGTTGCCACAGCATCTTTTGTACTGCTATCAGTAAAATTTGCATATTGAACCGCCTGAGTTGCTGCTTCTTTAACTAGCCCCTGTGGACAGTGATGCAAAGAAGTTAATGTAGTTGCATTTTGTACATTTTTTTAGATAATGGAACGAAAGTTCCAGCCTCTACCATCCGGGAATGGTACACAGCTGAGCGTTAACCACAAAACAAGCCATAAGGCTTAAGTTCTCACAACCACAAGAGAAAACAAAAGCGACAAAAAGTTAGCCCATGTAAGACGAGCAACCAACAATCAGAAAAGAACTAAAAGGTACGCTTCCATTCGAATCCGAAAGCTACGCTTCAAGTCGATTCCGGAAGCACCAACCAAACTTTGCAAAGACCGCCAACATTAAAGTCTCGAAATGTCTGCAGCCGTGCTTGAACAACGGACGCTCCTCCTTCTTATGCAGCATGGACCACTGTCTGATCCAGTAAGTTGCCCTGAAGATTACCTGTAAATAAGAATTAGTCTTAATCTTGTTAAAAACCACGTCATTTCTATTCAACCATAAAGCCCAACAAAGTGATGCCGCCCCCAACAAAATCTGGTTACGAAGCTTAGGACAAACGCCACTTATCCAAGAACCAAACATATTAGAGAAACTCGTGGGTGGTTGAATTCCAAAAGCGATATGCACCGCAGTCCAAACAAAGCTCGCAAAATGGCAATCAAAAAACAAATGTTGGATAGTCTCAACGGCATTACAGAAACAACATTTGACATTTCCTTGCCAGTTCCGTTTTGCTAAGTTGTCTTTAGTAAGAGTAACTCCCTTTATTAAGTACCACAGAAAAATCTTGATTTTCAGCGGTACCTTTAAATTCCAAATTGGATTTTTTCCCGGGAAGGCTCCCAGCCTAAGCATGGTCCTGTACATAGACCGGACCGTGAAAAGGCCATTCTTAGTCTGATTCCACTTAAACAAATCTTTACCCATTGTTAGATTGACCCTAACGACTTTTGACACTAGGTCATACCAAGAGTTCAGATTTGTATTCACCAAACCTCTCCTAAATGATACATTAAGTGGTACAGTCCGTAAGACATTTGCCACCGTATCATTTTTTTTCCTCACAATTCTATAAAGATTAGGATATACCTCTCCAAGAGGTTTGTCTCCTAACCAAATGTCCTCCCAAAACCTGACTTGTCTCCCACTTTGCACTATAAAACGTCCACCGGCCAGAAAATCATCTTTGACTTTCAAAAGGCCAGAGCAAAATTGAGAGTCACCTGGCCGATGTTGTACTTGTGATAGAGTTTTGTTAGACAAATATTTCTTTCTTAGAAGACTTTGCCACACTCCATCTTCATTTATGAGCCTAAACAACCACTTACTTAGAAGGCATCGATTTTGAATATCTAAGTTTTGTATGCCTAGTCCACCGAAATCCTTAGGTTTACAAAGAATACTCCATCTAGCGAGACGATATTTCTTTTTGTACTCATCACATTGCCAGAAAAAACGCGAACGATAGTAATCTAATTTCTGAAGGATGCCTCTAGGGACCTCGAAAAAAGATAACATAAACATGGCTAAACTAGTTAACACCGAATTAAGCAAGACAAGCCTCCCTCCAACCGACAGCAACTTTCCTTTCCAACTACTTAGTTTTTTCTGGAACCTCTCCTCAATTAAAGCCCAATCTTTTTTTGTTAATTTCCTATGATTCATAGGTATTCCTAGATACCTAAAAGGAAGACCACCTAACTTGCAACCGAACAATTGTGTATACTCTTGTTCACAATCCTTTGCTGCTCCATAACAAAACAACTCACTTTTATGAAAATTAATTTTCAATCCCGATAAGTGCTCAAAGGTACTAAGCAGCAGCTTGAGATCTTTGGCCTTGATCAAGTCATGATCAAGAAACAGAATGGTGTCATCCGCATACTGAAGGATAGACAAACCATCCTCCACCAAGTGAGGGACAACTCCCCTGAATTGTCCATTAGATTTAGCTCGGAAAATCAAAGTTGCAAGCATATCCGCAACTAGATTAAATAAGATAGGAGACAAAGGATCACCCTGCCGTAGTCCTTTCTTAGTTTGGAAAAAATGGCCAACATCATCATTGACCTTAACACCAACACTGCCTCCCCTCACAATGTGATCAATCCATTTGCACCACTTCGGCGAAAAACCTTTCATTCTCAAAGTCTGTTGTAAAAAGGACCATTTCACCTTGTCGTAAGCTTTCTCAAAGTCTAGCTTTAAGATTACCCCGTCTAACTTTTTCCTATGCAATTCATGTATTGTTTCATGCAAAATAACCACTCCTTCTAAAATATTCCTTCCTTTCATAAAAGCCGACTGAGAAGGTTGAATCACCTTTTGAGCCACTAGGGCAATGCGGTTGGTCAACACTTTTGTGAAAATCTTGAAACTGACATTTAATAAACAAATGGGTCGGAATTGTTGGATCTGTGTAGCTTCCTTTTGCTTTGGTAATAATATAATTATACCAAAGTTAAGGCTAAAAATGGGAAGGTTTCCTTCGTGAAATTCATTAAAAAGAGGCATGAGATCTTGTTTTACTAAATCCCAAAAAACTTGATAAAACTCGGCCGGAAACCCATCGGGCCCTGGAGCCTTATTATGCTCCATTTGAAATATAGCCTCCCTAACCTCCTTTTCTGAAAATTTCGTCGTTAAGACGTCATTTTCTAATTGTGAAACCTGTGGAATGTCATTTGTGAAGGACTCTATCATAGAAAAATTATTACTATCCGGTTCTCCAAAGAGACCCTTATAGTAATTGGTTATGAATTTTTTAAGATTTTCATCACCCGTGATTGTGCCTTCCTCTTGCTCCAAACGGAAAATCCTAGTTTTCCTATGTTTTCCATTGGCCACTAAATGAAAATACTTAGTATTGCAATCACCAGATAACAACTTAGTTGTCTTGGCTCTTTGATACCATTTGATCTCCTCTTCACGTAGTAAGAGTGCAAGTCTCTCTTTATAATAATTTTTAAGATCAATTTCCCTTGTACTAAGAGTCTGCACCTCTGCTTTTTTATCTAATTCATCAGCTTTTGTAATCAACTCCGCTTTTTCTTTCTTATATTTGCCACTTGCATTCTTGGCCCAACCCCTTAGGAATTGTCTAAGCCTCTGGATTTTATGTTGCCATCTCTGAAGTGGGGTTTTGCCTCCCAACTCCTTTTTCCACACCTCAACAACCAACTCATAAAAATCATCCCTTAACAACCAACCTAGTTCGAATTTAAACCCTGGTTGTTTGTTTGCATGAGTGCCATTACCAGTATCTAAAAGTAACGGAGTATGATCTGATAATTCCCTTGTCAACGCTTGTACCGTCACAAGTGGAAATTTAGACTCCCATTCCGTACTTACTAAGATCCGGTCAAGCCTTTCATAAGTTGGTGTTTCTCTGGTATTGGCCCAAGTAAATTTTCTGTTTGAGAGATCAAGTTCCCTGAAATCCAAGCTATCAATGATAGCATTAAACAGGAAGGGCCACCGATCCTCGTAGCGATCATTATTTTTTTCCTGTGGATTTCTAATGATATTAAAATCTCCCCCAACAAGAACCGGACATGTTTCCTTTTCACAAGCTTGTACCAACTCAGCTAGGAAAGATTCTTTGTGTTCCACTTGGGCAGCCCCATACACTACAATTAGAACCCAAAAAAAACCATCTGATTTATTCCTAAGTCGAAATTTGACATAATAGTCTCCCTCATCGATATTACCAATGTCAAAAACTTCCATATTAATCCCAAGTAGGATGCCCCCGGACCGACCATGAGGTTCAGTCCAGTGCCAAATAAATTCTTGTCCTCCACAAATATTGTTAAGGACAGTCTTCGAAAAATCTTTCTTCCCAGTTTCAAGAAGAGCGATGAAGTCTAGCTTCTGCTCTTTTGACAAATCAGATAGGAACCTATATTTAGCCAAGTCACTAAGACCTCTGCTATTCCAGAAGATTCCTTTCATTGGTATACTTGTTTATGGTTTTTAATCACACGCACTTTTGGCTTTCTCTTAGATCTAGTCGAAGAGAGAGACTTATTTTTCTTGAAGACAGTTCTAAACTCACAGCTTAGGTGATCACTATCATCATTCCTAACTTCATCCATCATCTCACCACATAAGTTAACAAGGGAAATTTTTTCTATCTCGTTATCTTCTTCGTCAGTTAAAAGATCAATTTTAGAAACAGCCTCCGTACTAGACGGGACGGCTGTAATCCTTAATAGTTCATTCTTTTTGAGCAAATTAACCGAATCATCAACCAAATTGGGATTATCACCTAAGCTAACTCCAAGAACAGCAACACGCGAGGAAATATCATTAACAGAAAAAGGAATGAAAGAAAGGCCCATGGTGTTACCTCCACCGAAGTCCAAATTCTTCCATGCCGCCCTCTTTTCCGCCTTCTGAATGGAGTCAACGTCATTGCGCTTAGCCAACCGGGGGCTCGACCGCCTTGGTGTTAGCCGCACCTCCTCAATAGTCGCAGCAGCCTCCAGTGGCGCCAAACTTTGCGCACCCGCTCTTTTGCCATCTCCTCCTTTTGCACCTTCCCCACAACGAACTGCTGTGCCCGCAGCCCTAACAATAGCCGCCTTGACAAGAGTGATGCCGGCATGAGTAACTAAACCCCCAGAGTCAAGATCATCAAAGGCACAACCAACTCCCTGCCCGGCAAGAGGACTGCCAGCAATCTGTGCACTCACAACGCCTGACTCACCATCAGACCGGTTCTGAACACCAAGCGCAACAACGGCCACCCCCTGAGAGTTGTCGACCAGGCCCACCTGACCAAAACCGGGCTCCTGGGATTCCTGCACAAGCTCAACAGAGGCGACTTGGCCATCAGACTCGTCCCCTGGTGCATCCAATCCACCCGCAACTGGAACTCCATCATCCTGGACACATTGAGATGGCGGCCGAGACTGCACAACCATAGCCGACTGCATCTCAGAAACTTGACTAGCAACATCATCAGCAAGTACCTTGTCTGCGCACTCAAGCAAAACTGTGTCCACCGCCATATCCAAAATATTTTGGGCCATAGCTTTGAGCTTATTCTCCAAAGCAGGAGTATCCCCAAGGGTTGCAGCTCCATCAGCATTTGCAATAGAAGTGCCATTATCCTCCTCCATATCATCAGTCGGCCTAGCCCTTTTGGCATCCCTATCAGCATGAGATTCCTCCTCCTTCTTCCCATCCCCATCATCACCATTCTCTCCAAAGTCCAGCTCCACCTCATCACCATTATCATCAAAACCCACCT
This sequence comes from Dendrocalamus latiflorus, assembly GCA_017311315.1. NCBI lineage: Eukaryota > Viridiplantae > Streptophyta > Magnoliopsida > Poales > Poaceae > Dendrocalamus > Dendrocalamus latiflorus. Next base: position 1,684,608 of record CM029637.1, on the reverse strand, counting down.
TCTCTTTCTCAATCTTGAGCTCAAAATAATGATCACCAATAACAACATCCATGCAAGATGGGAGTAAAGCGGGATCCAACACTGCAACCAGAATCCGCCCAAAGTCATTCTTCCGCGTAGTAACCATATCTACCATCTGCGTTGACCCAAACAAAGTGCCAATGGCCCAAAGATTTAAATACTCTCTCAACCTTTTGCGAATGCCGGTTACCCTAATCCAGACTTTAGGGAGAAGGTACCCTTCCTCCTTGAGCTGCCACTCCTGAAACTTCAAACGCGCCCCTGTGGCTACCCCATTTTCCATCACATCCGCCCCACCATAAGCAATAGATCTCTGAAGCTCCGCCTTTGATGGAAACTGAACCACAAAAGAGTTCTCCTCATGTGCTACAGGCTCCCACCTCCATTGAACTGGAACAATCCTCTGAAGTTGCACAACAAGTTGCTCCTTAGTCAGAGAGCTGCCCACCACATTCACCAAAGCATTTTTTGAGTCTTTCTTCTTCGGAAGCGGAGCGTGAGGGATATGAAAAAAAAACCCAGACCGGTTACCGAGTAACCCACTGCATGAGCAACAGGCTTAGGCATTTTAAGCACCGGGCAGCGATGATTGACATGATCATGCCCATCACAAATAAAACAGTACACCTCATTCTCGCAATCAGCAACATTGTGGCCCTTCTGAGAACAACGACTGCACACTTTCGGCTTCCCCCCCGCCTTATTACCAGAGAGCAAACCATCACCTGCCTCCGTGTCAATCCCGTCCACGTCCATAGCAGTATCCCCCAGAGGTGCAGCCTTAGGCTTCTGAGTTCCGCCGAGAGAAAGAACCGGCGCACGGGAAGCACTGGCCGCTGGCAACACCGCCCCAGGTACCTGATTAGAAGCCCCCCGATACGACGATCCGCTGGCAGCACCACGGCCTCTGTTCGCCATCCCGCCACGTTGCCCCGAAAAACCCCGGCCACCACGGGGACGGTAGCCACGCCTCGGCCAACCCCGTCCACGACTCGACGAATACCTGAAGTTGCCGTAACCAGGATCAAAATCTTGGTTCGCCCCTTGAAAACCAGTCCCGAATCGATGGCCTTCCCCAACATCTTCCTGAGGACGAGCATGTGTCCAGCCTCCTTGTCCGCGCCCATTGGATCCTGCATCGTGGCTTTGATGGCCAGCGCCCCGAGCGGAATCCCGGCCGCCTCCACTGGTTGCTCCTCCGCCTCCCTGCATTGCCGCCAGATGTATCTCGCGCAGAGGCAATGGAGTCGACGAAATCGCGGCGGCAAACCTGGCCGGTCTTTTCCCTGCACGCGCAAAAAAGGAACGAAGACCAGAGGGAAAAGAAAAACGGGCCGAGCCCAAAGTACCTTGCGGCCCACCTTCCACCGTTTTGTTTTCCCGTGCGGTAATTATGCCCTTAAACACGCGCGATTCAAAATTTGAATCCCGACGCCGGCAGCACTCGTCGCCGGCCGCCACACACGATGAAGACGAAGGCAACGCCTTCCACGACACAATTGCTTTAGCCAAAACATCCGCCAAAGTCACCTGCGGCGAGATCCTTCGAGCCGGCAATGGCCCACACCATGGCTTGGTTCGCCTCCGCCCTACCTCAGAATCCTCCGACGACCCAATGCCCAGCACCTCTGTCTCAGTCCGCGCCAAGCTCACCTGCTCGTCATGGCCCGGCAAGACGGCCGACCAAGGTGCCGGAGCCAGCGTTAGCCGGCGTGAACGAGAGCTTCGCGAGAAGGCCGAGCCCTCTTTGCTTTCTTTGGTGAGCCTTGCTGCCTCCATATCTCAAAGATGTTAATCTCTTCTGGGCATTTCGTCGAACATCTTGTGTGTAACTCAAATCAGCATATGTAACCACCAACAGAGAGCTCCGCCCCTCCCCTCAATCAGGATCACCTGACCTCCAGGGTCCGAATCGTATAGGCTCGAGTAGCTGATCGGCTTGCACGTCACCGGCGACGCGAACCGCCCGCGGCAGCAGTACTCTTCCGTGCCGAACGCCAGGCACGCGCTCTTGCACGCCACCACGGCGCCGGCGCCGGCTTCACCGCCGCTCCCGATTCACTCCTGAACTCGCTCGCGTTCGCGCTTCTGGTAGAGTAGCTAAGTGTTGTTTCTGTCGTGGTTAGTCCTCGTTATCTTACTTCTTCTGACAGTACTTCGCATTTTGTACATATAGTACGGTGGAATAATCTTTATACATACAACATATATGCTTCCTGTTTTTGCAATATATCCGACTAAATATCTATGACCGAGACAATCCGTATTCGGTTCGTCATGTATTCGTTCCGTGTTCATGACCGAAACTATCTATATTTGTACTTGGTGTTATTTATGTCTCACTTCGATTTTAAGAAAATAATATAGAACAGAATACGGAATGAACAGCTTAATCCATCTCATACGGATGGCATGGAACCAATGGCCCAATGGTTCATATGGATCTACCTTTTCTTTCTTACTGAATGATTCGGAGAGCCTACTAACACAATAGCTAAGAGGTAGAATCCCAACTCAAAAGGAACAAGGAACGCAATTGACAAGCCAAGAATCGCAATTCAACAGTGAAACCATAGAAGGACGCACGTATCAACCAAATTTCCAAAAAAGTGCCATCTTTATTGCGCAAAAGGGACAATAATCCAAACTAGAACCCAAATGCCATGCATAAAACATGCACAGCCTTCACATTGCTCAAGCGTTCCACCGCAGTGGGGAGGGTCATGCATTCTTCATCATCTCCATGTCCCAAACAGCCATTGGTACCCCATCCCCAGGTAAATGCACGTCCATCGCAGCATGCAAGTGCCAGCTAAAATTGACATCGGCTTTATGTTGAATGCCTGAAAATGTGCAATCAACTGAAGGATACCCTCGTTTTTCTTGCTGCCATTCCCATGCTTGCCTCCTAAACCACAGCCTACAGAGTACACTAACCTGCATTTTAACATGCACGATCAAAATTTGTACCATCAAGAGAATGTAATTATCCAGATCACAAAAATGTCATGAACCTGAATTCTTTCAAAGCAAGGTTGTTCAATTATGTGAATGGACATGGATATTGTAGCAATAAGACCAGCCATGAATAAAGGGCAAAGAAGTGCTTACATTCTAGTCGGCTGGTAGACCAACATAAGGAGATAGCAATTGCCAGCAGCAATCTGCGCAGCAATTGTCAGCAGCAATCTGCGCAGCAATTGTCAGCAGCAATCTGCGCGACAAGAACATCCTGAAGTGGTCCAGAAAGTATACGAGGTTCAACATCAGTAAGATCTGAGCTATGACCAAGCCTCTCAGCACGGCCCGAAGAGAAAGTATAATCCCGGCCCTCTCTGGACAGAACTGCAGAGAAGTAGCCTCCTATAGAGGCTTGCACCACAAAGATGCCCATCAGTGATTCCACCAACTTAGGACTGCTAATGCAGTTAACATCAGCTGTCCCAAAGATTAGCAACCCCCCAAATATATCCTGTCCAAATGTGCAAGCATTGTTCGCCTTGATCCAACTGCAGCTTGTATGATTTTGATGCCTTGCAGGGACCTACAAGGCAGCCAGCGTTTGTGACCATGGTACATAGCTCTGTTTCAGCCAAATTAACATATATTATTACCTGGTAAGGCATGGCTTAAACTGATCTTCTGTATCCCCAAGGCCAAGCTGACCTGAGCAATCCGCCCCAAATGAGTATACCTCCCCCTTTGTTGTGACAACAATGCTGTGGCCTGGCCAGCAACAACCTGGGATTTCTCTCCGCTGTAATTATTCTCGCCAACTAGAATGTACTTAAGTACAAGCTTCCAAGAGCCCCCACTCAAGTAAGGTGGTGATGATGAGGTGAGTCCGGGACATTGAGAAGATGTGTTCGTCATCCAAACTCAAGTAAAGTGAGATGAGTATAGCAGGGTATAATCTTTCGGCTGCAAATTTTTTTTGTTCCGGGGCGAAAGGAACGAAATAACGAAATTTCGTTCGTTTCGTCGGAAATTCGGACGAAAAAATCAAAATTTTGATGAAATTTAACCAAAATTTGAATGAAAATTGAACAAATTTTAAATAGAATTAAATTCGGCCAAATTTTGGCCGAAAATATTATGTTTCGGGGGGGGGGGGGTCCGAAAGCAACGAAATTTCGGACGAAAGGCGAAATTTCGGACGAAAGATTATACCCTGGAGTATAGAACGTTGAGAAAATGTGTTCGCTGTCCAAACTCGAGTACGTGTAGATGAGTCCAGAATGTTGAGGAAATGTATCACCGTTCTATATCAAATATGAGTTGGGTAAATCATAGATGAGACCAACTGCCTCGATGAGTTACAATCTTTGCATCTAGATGGACCCATACCAATTGAGTTGAGTTCCTACATGTAACTTGCATGTAGAGCGCTTCATGTGGAGATGTAGTTGATAGTTCATAATACATTGAGACTAACTAGGAATATGTCGAGTTAATATTAGGAATAAGATTGTCCAAAATAATCTTGACTGAAGATTTAAAACGAGTCCGAAACGCAGAACAGTCCGTCTCCAAGTGTAACTCAAGTTAAAGCCATGGCCAACTTGAGGTCCGAATACGTATGTTAGTAGAAGAGTATTAGACTATACATTAAGGAGACTTGTAATCCGTTTTGTAAGAATCAAGTAAGAGAATAATAAAATTCAGAAATTCTCTCATATTCTCTTAGTTTATTTGTAATATGTGTGTTTTCTCCTGGGCAAAGGCAGCAAAGTGAAGTTTTCAATGTAGATTTCGCCATATTGTTCTAACTCCATTATTCGAAACGAACACAAGGCACATACATAAATTCAACCCTGCATTATAATGTTTAACACTACCAATACATTACTTTGAGATGGACGGTGGACCGACACATGCATGCTTCATTCCATATAAATTTCACTTTTATTTTAGCGGGTACCCGATCGAGCATATGTAACTTAGGAGACACTCGAATAGAACTCTTCAATTATGATGCGAACTGCAATTGGGATTCGAACCCAATGATCACCTCCATCATGCCACGCGAGGCTACCAAATGTGTAGTCACCCTGAATCTTTCGCGTCGCCTTGAAGTTCACCTTGAAGCTCTGCACACTCCTCTCCTTGCAGAACGCTAACACCGGCGGCTCCACGGACATCTCGACACCGGCAGGAGGTTGGAAGAAGGACTTGTACACAGCATTCGGCTGGCCGACGTTGGTGACGGTGCGCACAACGGTCTCAGATGTCTTCAGATTAGGAATGGTGATCGATGGGAGGTTCAGGTCTGGTAAAGATGCTTTAGGAGTTGTGCAGCTGCCGTTTGAACCTAATCCTCCCATGCAGTTGAAGAAGTTGAGGTAATCCGATGCACTGATGTCGTATATGAGGCCTGGATCAGCTGCCTTGATCGGATTCACAAACCCTGCTCCGTAGTCAAAAGGATCGGCAATCTTTTCGCGATATCCATCTGCTTGTATTGGGATCCCATTGTTGTCAGTTGTAAGAGCTGCAAGACACACAGTTTTGAAACTTCAGTCAATTACTGACTTGTTCTTAATATTGGTGCAACAATCTCAATTATGTGTACAACAGGAAAGGTTAAGGGCCCGCTTGAAACTTGAATTTCACAGGAAATAGAATAGTTCCTCTAGAATGTCAATTACCAGTTGTCATGAGTGCAGATTTCAGGGCTGCAGGTGACCAGTCGGGATGTAGGGACTTGAGCACGGCGACGATCCCGGATACATGAGGACAAGACATGGATGTTCCAGAAGCAAAATGGTAGAAAGCACCTAGACTTTTGTAAGCCGGGATTTGTGGTGCAGCAGCTACAATGGAAACCCCAGGTGCAGCAATATCAGGCTGTCAATTTCAGAGTACAACACATATGTTAGCATCTTAAATAATTATTACCTCCGTGCCAGAATATGTGGTTCTAGGATCCGTGTTGGTCAAACATTTTTAGATTTGACCTTTGATATATAAAGGACTACGTAGATTGACGAAATGAAATTGATGTCATTAGATTCATCATTAAATATACTTTTTTAATATATAATTATTTTATTTGAAAATATGTCATGTAAATATATTTTGTGATGGATCTAATGACATCAATTTCATTCCGTCAATCTAGGTAATTCTTTCCAGTAGCAGAAAAACAGCAAATTGCTGGTCAAAGTGCTTATATTTTGAATGACTTGCATCAAGCACCATGACTAATGACATCAATTTTATTTGACTTGCTGGTCAAAGTCCAGTAGCAAACAGTAGAGTTAATGTCTTAAATGACTTATATTTTGAAGAGCAGCACCATGACTAATGTATGGTATGAAATCATTATTTGCATCAAGCATGCATGCTTAATAAATTACCTTGAGAACTCCAGGATAGACAGGGCTAGGTCCCCTCGAAGAGAAAGCTGCTATTTTGGGGGCAGGAACTCCAGTTCCAATAGTTGTTTGAGCAAAATATATCTTTACTTTCGAGCTATCAGCCCTGTAATTTTTTGCATAGTAAAAGGAAAATGATTATTAACTGAAACCTATAAATTAAGGAAGAGAAAGCATGATACTCGAACATTAGCTAGCATCCTCGCATCCCACAAAAAAGGACGTAGTTAATTATATATCCCGTACTGGAAAATCTGGTTGGAGATCTCGAAGTCGACGGCAACACATGGAAGCGACTTGCATGTAATTTCCGAGGCACTCAAGGAGTCTGTGTTCCATTGTGAGTATATGATTCCTTTGCCTCCTTTTTTGGCCAGTACCAATGGAATATCTTGATAGTCGGGATAGTTGGGCGTTTGAGAAGGCTGGTCGGGTGTGACGCAGAAGACGACCATCCCCTCTATGTCCACGTCAGTGCTGTTGAGAACAAGGATTGCCCCTGTAAGGGTCGCATGGCTTGTCCTCAGAGTACCCTAAGGGAAAAAGTTCGTGGAAGTCATCGTCATGTGGCCCTCCCATGGCCGTGAACAAGGATTGCCCCTGTAAGGATCGAACAATCATATGGAATGCTGCACTGCTCATGTTTTAAAAGCACAAAAATATGGACTTCTTGGAACTTTTAGATACATTTTTTGAATTTGATTGAACCTTCCCTAATATTCTGGAAAACAAAAACATATTAAAAGAATAATTATATCGAACGAATCAGTACTAGAATAAAAATCTATACCAGTTGAATCTGGTCGACCAACAAAAGATCATTTCTGATACAAACACTGGACTGAATTGAAAACCTACAATGATTCGAATCAAAATGTAAATCAAAATGTAAACCCTAACTCTACTTGGGCTGCAGCCCAGCCGCAGCCCATTTGGAGCATATACTGTGCGCATTGGTTACCTAGAGTTCAATGTCTTATGACGCCCAGCGGATATAATTAGTCAAGCAGGTTAATGTCAGACAAACTATTGTAAAGGTTTTGTTTATAGCAACTCAGTCTCGTTGTTTCTATCGCATGCATGACAAAACAAGCTGCTACATCTTGTGGGCAAACTCTATATCCTCTGCAGATTGTTACTTAACTCTATTCGAACAATTATACCCTCGGTTATAGGTATTGTGAAAGGGTGACATTTGATTAGACTTGTTTTCAAAACTAGATTTGGATAGGCTAAAATTATTAACTTTGAAGCGTGGATGGAACCCTCTGTAGTAATGTTTAGCCCTGGGTCATTCAAACCCAGAAAATGATATTAGCCCTGTGGATGAAACTATTCTCAGTTAAGTTGGTGAATGGAACCTTCTCTATTTGTATAACCATTAATTGTTAATTAATAATTTTTTTTGAGCACACATAAAAGGTTTGTGTGTCTTTGCATTAAAGATAGAAGGAGAATAACAACCAACGGACAAACGTTTTACAATGCAGGAACGAAAAAATGAATAACAACCAACGAACAAACATCTTACAACACAGGTACGAAAAATCAAGGTACTTGCCAAATTAAAACACAGGAAAAGAGAAAACACAAAAGCCTTTTCTGTTAAGAAAACTGGTTTAGTCAAAATGCTAGATGATGTTTGGAAACTAGCCTATGTCTTAAACACAAAAGAAACCCAATTCTCCCTTGGATGCCTGGCTGTACGTTGTGGTGTTGTGGACGATGATAATACTAAATTTATTTTTAATAAACATAAATATTTGCTAGTGGGCTAGTGGCAGGGAAAATGAGAGAGGCTAGCTTGGGCTGGGCAATGTTGGGCTGAAATCTCGGATATCCGGATAATCCTTATTTGTATTTATATTCACCGGATATCAGGCCTACTGTATTCGTATTCGTTTCCGATAAAAAAATCCGTATCTTTTTCCGATTTGAGAATTATCCGAAGAAAATCCGATCTAACACAATCCGTATTCATTTTTATCCGGATCGGTTGAAAACTATCCGATCCGTTTTCACCTCTATATGCATCTTCGCATTAAAGATAGAAGGAGAATAACAACTAACATACAAGCATCTTACAACGTAGGTACAAAAAATTAAGGTACTTGCCAAATGAAAAACAGGAAAAGAAAAAACACACAAGCCTTTTCTGTTAAGAAAATTGGTTTGGTCAAATTGCTAGATGATGTTTGGAAACTAGCCTATGTCTTATTTAAAACTTGGCTTTAGGGACAAAAGAAACCCAATTCTCCCTTGGATGCCTGGCTGTACAGTAACGCCGGTGTGCACACGGTGGAACGTTATTATCGGCGGTGGTAGGTGGTCGCTATAAGTTCACATAACATACCACAAGCTTCTGGTTGTTTCGAGAGTGATAGCCGTGGGGAACTTTCGATCAACCGTGGTTGCTGCAACGGTGAGTAGCCATGGCGATGAGTTCTCCACAGTTTGCGCAGTAGGTCCATCGTTTCCAGCCGAGTACACGACCGTGATGCCATTCGCGACAGCATGAAGCATTTCCGGAGTCTCTATCGGGCCGCCGATCGACAGCGATAGGACATCAACACCGTCGTGGATGGCGTCGTCCATGGCTTTCAGTATGCCTGCATGAGAGCAGTGAGGTTCACTCGGGTATGCACCCCAACAAACCTTGTACATGGCTATCCGAGCGTGAGGTGCGCCCCCGCGAGCGGTCCCAGCCGCCAGCCCGCGAAAGCTGGCGTTGTGGACGATGTTGCCGCCGGCCGTCGAGGCCGTGTGGGTGCCGTGTCCATTGGCGTCCCTTGGAGACTTGAACTCTCCTATGAACAAGCTTTTATCGATGTCGTCTTCGGCATACCACCGCGCGCCGATGAGCTTCCAGTTGCAATTGTGGGGGCCGAATGAGACACCGGCTTGGCAGGTTCCCTTCCATTTGGAAGGAGGGGGTCCATAGCCGTCGTCAGCAAATCTTTGGAACTCTGGCCAAATACCTAAAATATGTACTCCAATGGTGGTGATCAAAGTTTTAATTGTTTTGACTCTCTGTTCTAAAACGATATCTACTTTGGAACGGACGATGTAGTAGTATTTATTTATGCACGGAATAATGACCTGAGTCAAGGACACCGATAATGATGCCATCTCCATTTTTTGCTTTTGCAAGCAGCCCATTTGGCTCTCTGTAGTCCATCCCAAGGAAATCCCAGCTTCGAGTCGTATGCATACGGCGGATCTGGTTCTTCCGCACGCTCACCACACCAGGCAGTGCTATATACGTAACGAAAATAACAATCTGTCATTCTCTCAATGATTGTTATCATAGTGCGATAACCAAGCAACTAGCTATAATCAGGGTTCATTGTTTCGTCCGAAATTTCACGAAATTTTGGAAATTTTGCCCCTTTCAAAATCCTCCGAAACAAGTTTTATTCGGCCAAAATTTGACCGAATTTGGCCATATTAGAAATTTGTTCAAATTTCGTCCAAAATCTGGTTAAATTCCATCAAAATTCAAATGATATTTGAAATTTTTGTCTGAATTTTTGAACGAAATGAACAAAATTTCGTTCTTTCATTTCTCTCGATGACCTTCGAAATTTTTTCTAAAACTAAATGATTTAACCCTGGCTATAATTAGAGAATCAATTACCTTGTATCTTTCTCGCTTGTGATTTTGTGAGCCTTGCAGAAAAGCCTGAGAAACTGTATTTGTAGCTGTAGACAATCGACTCAAGAGCCTCCTCCTTGCTTCAAAACCATAAAATTGCAGTACATTAATCAACTTGGGTAATGCTAAGATACATTTAGGCTGGGTCTGTTTCAGTTTATTCATGGCTTATGTTTATACTATTTACAGTAACTAGCTTTTAAACAGTGGCTTTTTCAAGTCAGGGTCAATAGAAAAATTATAGTAAAAAGTGTATTGAGTTTAGCTGTACCGGCCAAAATCGCATATGACTATTTTCCTCTATGTACTGCCTCTCGTGAACAGACAGAATTTAAATATGTAAGCCATAAACCATTAGTCTAAAGGAACCCACCTCTATATGTACAGATACACATATACAATATTTTCTAAAGTTGAAGAAGATAATTTTATACAATTCCCCTTTTTTTTGCGAGGAGTTTCCCTTACTGTCATTTTAATCACTTCTTCTGTTTCAGATTATAAGCCCTAGCATACGAGTTTCCTATTAGATCATTCTAAGGCAAATTTTACTAAAATTCTTTATTTAATTGCAACATTCGTGCCTATATATAATTTATAGTTATGCTCTTATGCCAAGACATCTTAATTAAAAACTCTCCCCAATTCATTTTGCGTACCTTCTTGTTTTGAAATATAAGGCCTCCATGAAAAGCAAAGGTGTATTTGAGCAACATTTTTCTACTTATACCTATACCAATAGTGATATATACTTTAGTCCAAAATAGATGCACGTCGTCCTAGAATATGTGGAGTCAACTTTTTAAAACATTTTATCACTAACATAGACAAAAGTATGTAAGACTACTGACAATAAAATTATATTAGTAGAGTTATCATCAAAAGTACTTCCATATTGTTGCCTTTTTAACAACTTTTTCTGCTACATAATCATGAAAGTAATGGTCGAAGATGATCTGTCTCGAGCAGTACTAGACTACTAGTGCAGAGGGACTCCGTACCTTCCGAGAATGGAAGCGAGCATGTCGTGGTGTGAAGCAGTGACGAGATCAGCATCTTCATGTCGTCTCTCGCCGAGGTAGACGACGTATATCTGGCGACCATTAATTGCAAGATTGATAAGCATGCATTACTGTGCTTCGTTAATTTGCAAGATTGATGAAGATGGCAATGGCGGCTTACTTGTCTTGGTTCGTCCTGCTGATCAAGCCCGTGAGACCATTGCAATTGCAGCGAAAAGCGGAGAACAAAGAGCACTACTAGGGACAGAGCTTGTAGCTTCGAGAGCCTCGTCATTTTTTTCTGCTCTATTATTGCGGCATAGGGCTCTAATGCAACTGCATGCTTTGCTTTTTATACTGAGCGAACCAGCGGGTATATCCTTAAGGATAAAATGTAAACACTGCAGACATCACATGGATGCAGTTAGGAGCAGGGTTCATAGAACCGGAACCGAAACCGGTAATCCTTGGAATTTATCAGAAAAAATTAAAACGGTCAAAATCAGACCTTAGAACTATGAAATAATTGTGACAATAATCACGGCCGGGTCCTTTTGATATCACTTGGGTATATATGACGTCACGATCACATCATTCGTTTAGCGTACTACTGTACTATATGTACTGTATTGACTAATTTTACTAGTCGATCGAATTCGAATCTCATTTCGGCACCGTATCGTTAAAACGTTTTGTTACTTCCACTCATCATTGTCAGCGGGAGCATCCGGTTAGCGTCAGCGAGGACCCCTCCTCCGCCCGTGTCTACACCAGTCTTGACTCGCTGCGGCGCAGCGACACACCATTATTATCACCATTATTAATTGCATTGAAAATTCAATCTCAATCTCACATCATTTATTAATGCTCACATCATTTATTTGATGCTCCACTACTACAGAAATCCACATTACAGACGGTTCAGAAACGTCATCACAGACGGTTTTCTGAACCGTCTGAAATTATGGGTCAGTGATAATCCAAGTTATCACAGACGGTTTTTGAACCGTCTGTGATTATGCGATATCACAGACGGTTTTTCATTAAAAACCGTCTGTGATTATCCGATATCATAGACGGTTTTGTACTAAAAACCGTCTGTGATTATCCGATATCACAGACGGTTTTTAGAAAAAAAATCATTCTGGGCAGTGGAACTCTCCATCTGATCTTACGACTTTTGACCACAAAAACCAAATGAGCTCTCCTCGAATTTTTGCAAAATCCGGCTGTGTCAATGCAGATGTAGAGATGGACGCAGCCTGTCGATAGGAATATCAACGCGCGCATATATAAAACTGACATGTATGAAATAAATGTGGGAAGATTGACAAACCTTAGAATTAGTGATCTTGGTGGAATCGAGGAGTAGTCTCATATGGTGGCACATGTAGTATCCACATGTGTTGCCCGGCTCCTGCTGGTGGCACTGCAAAAAATATAATGTGTTAAATCAAGTGGCATTACTACTATGTGTTGTATATGATTAATTAATGTGTAGCTAGCGAATACCCGAAACTTGCGATCATGTTTCAAGGCCTTGGCCCCTGTCGTCGAGTCACGTGTTTGTTGAACGTATGTGGCGAACGACCTTCGTTATTCGAAAAAGTTAGATTAGTTATTCGGAAGGAAAGAAAGAGTACAATGTACGTACCTATCGAGTATTCGGGCGATAGCTGTGTACTTGGATTTGTTCTTACTTAGAGAATCAAGGTATATAGCCTTGTTCCATTTTGGTATAATTACAATTAAAATCCAATGGAACTGCTCATTGTATGGCATAAGAACAAATTCCTTATCTTGGTGAGCCAACAGTGATTTTGTAATATAGTCCTCGACGAAGGATGCATTCTCGATGATGGTATCAATGGCGACCAAGCGTGGGTCCAGGAAACCAATTTGTGATTTTGATGATCTAGCTTCGATCAGCATGAATCTATATATAACATAGGAAAGCAACAAATTGTGACATATATCGGTATTACGTGAACAGAGACTGTGATTGTGCAGACTTACAGCGTCCAGCATCGAACGAGTGAGGCGTCGAGAGCGTTGAGCGTGAAAAGGTCAAATATATCGTCAAAGGTCACCGCGAAGACACATTCCTGAACTTCGTGCAAGAAATGTTCCGGCTTGAATTTGACAGTTATACCTGAGCGCCGTTCTGCCGCTGGCTTATTGGACTCTTCCATATACCAAAGGTGGAATCTTTGGCAACCAAGTCCTAGTTTTTGGAGCTCTTCCTAGACTACCATCGGCTGACCTAGCACGAATTTGCGGGCCAATGGCATGGACGGGAAATCGTCACCATCCTTCGTCTTTGATTTGCCCTGGCCACTGCCTCGAGTGTGGGTCGACTTTATGCTAGTCGACTGTAATGGTATAGACGGTGCAAGTTGGTCTGGCGAGAATAGCACCCGTGGAGATAGCACCGGTGCAGGTAGCTGTGGTTCGCACTGCCCGTGTGGAGATGGCACCAGTGCAAGTTGCTGTGGTTCGCACTGCACTTTTGGTCCTGCCACCGGTGAAGAAGCCTCCACGGAGATGTCGGTTTTGGGCCACTAGATGAATGTTCCAATGGCCTGTCCTAGATTCACGATCTCGTCATTGGGGGGCTTCGGTAGCGGGACCACCTCAAAATTGGCATACACAGCATCCACATTAACTTTTGCGAAGCCTGGCGCTAAAGCTTGACCGTGCACCATGGCCCCGATACCAGACGAATATGCCTGGCCCCAAGCAGCGTACAAGGGAATGGAGCCATATCTCACTTGGAGCCTGCATGTCGTAGGCTCCTACATAACGATACAAAATTAGCTACTCGAATAGGCCTACCAATGGAGCAAGCATTCGAGAGGTAATAATTATTACCAGGATGTCGTCCACAGGAAATTTGGACTGGGTTTGCATCGGATTGGACGCGCAGCTACTCGGATGGTTGTGCGGGCTAGCTAGCACAGGAGCGGCGGTGGCGGCCTGCTGACTTTCTGTCTGTTTCCGCACCTCATCTCTGATTATATCAGCCATCGAACCCAGTATCTCCTCTTTAAGAGATGCCTTGAGCTCTTCTCGTAGCTGTGCGTCACGCTCGGCTTTGTTTCTCTTCCTGCGCCGATACATGTCGGAGTCATCTTGGAAACCATGTTTCCAAGGAACGTAAAGCCCAAGGCCTCTCGTACGGCCCGGGTGCTCCTTGTTTCCCAGGGCCACGGAGAGCATATCATTCTCCCTTGTTCCCTGGAATGATCCCAGGGTAGATTGAAAACTCAGCTCTTCCTGCAAGAGCACGACATGTCATTTCAATTCGTACGAAGTTGTGGAGTAATTACAAGCTACGTAGTTCGATCGATATCTTACCAGGCGCTCGGTCACTTGCTGGTCTGAAGGGTTTCGAAAGGTGATGTCCCCTGATGTCGTTGTAGATGACCTTGCTCTAATCCAATTTCGAGCGCGGTCGTCCGGGATATTGGAAAACGGCGGGGCAATGTCCTGTGCAGCTGCCAGCTCATCCTCCTTCATCCACTGCGCGATTTTACCCGCATACCCAGCTGTGCCAAGTCTGTGAGGGTGTGTATTTTTTGCCTGGAGGGCCTTGTGCGCCACACTTGTACTTTTGAAATCTTCGGTCGTTTTCATCGCCTTGAACTCTTCCCATTGTGGTTCCAGGAATGGGTATGTATGAACAGGCGTTTCGTCCATCTCCACGTATTTCTTGACAAGCGTGCTCTTGAAGTTCTTCCATGCTTTGCACGCCGCTTTGTAGGTTTGTTGTTGCACAGCGTCCAGGTGTTCTTCTGGGAACTCGAACGATGCCAAAATTTCGGTCCACAGCTCACGTTTCCGAGTGTCAGGCACGTTCTTCCACGAATTGTATGTGATCTCAATTCGTTCTCGTGCAACTACTCCGACCATGGTTCGGAATGCGTTTACTGCTTTTCGAGGAAGGATAGGGACCCCAGATGCATTCACCGCTGTGATGATCTGTCGGCCCTCAGGCTTCTTTGATAGCCCTCTTCCTTGGCGTCTTGATGTTGGAGCGGACGCCTCCGGCGATGATGTTGAAGAATGCGCGGGTGACATGTTGCTCATTTTGTGGGTCTATTAAGATAAGATGAGAAAGTAATCATATTGAATTGCAAGACAAGAGAGGAGTAGAGGAGAGGGGGAGAAGGGAGGGGGTGATATGGACATAGAGAGGGGGTGATGTGCCTATCTTACCAATGTACCAATGTATCAAGTCCCTCTTTTTCCCGCAAAATTCAAGTCAATTTTATTACAAAAGTGCAAAAAAAAGACATTCCAGATTATTCGGTGAACAGCCAACATAGCCGACTTTTCGGTGAGCGACTATGCATCTGCTTCTTCCCACTCCTTCTCTTCATCTCTGGTCTCCGGATCACGTACGCCAGTAGCGATGATTCATCTAACTGAATCATCGCTACTGGCGTACGTGATCCAGAGATCAGAGATGAAGAGAAGGAGTGGGAAGAAGCAGATGGATAGTCGCTCACCGAAGAAGTCGGCTATATCGGCTGCTCACCGAAGAATCTGGGAATTTGTTTTTTTTGAACTTCTGTACTAAAATTTCCTTGAATTTTGTAATACTATTACTACAAGGTCTCTAAACAAAGTGCCTATCCTAGCACCTACTTTAGTTGCTAAAACTATAAACCAAATAGCAAAGTCCCCAAACAAAGGTCTATGAAGCAAATGACACAAACTAGTGTATCCGGTTCATTGAACGGGAACACTATAGTATGTCACTTGCTTCATTTGCTGTTTTTTGTCTAGATACATGGAGCATTTGGGTGGAAAGATCAACTGTTTCGTCAGGCGCATGACTGCCAATTCGAAGCATAGCATAGCATCCGAGGCACATCCGAGGCCTGCTGCTGTGTCTTGAGGAATGCCAAGAGCTGGTATTCAGATGGGTTATGAGAATAAGATTCATAATTTATAGTTTGAGGAATGCCACATCTGAAGACCAGCTCTTGGGATTCCTCAAGACACAGCTGCAGGCCTTAGATGTGCCTCGGATGCTACGCTATGCTTCAAATTGGCAGTCATGAGCCTGACGACACAATGTATTTCTTTCCACCCAAATGGTCAATGTATCTTTTGCAATAATCGCAAGATTTCTTTATCCAGATACACTAGAAAGAGATCAGGAGTGGAGTAGAGGGAAGGGGGAGAAGGGAGGAGAGGAGTAGAGGGAAGGGGGACCCAAATGATTTCAAACTATATACTATGTACTATGTACTATATACTATATACTATATACTAACACAACAAGCAATATGTACCAATGTAAACTAAGCAACTGCAGTAAACAATGTACCAATGTAGTATGTACCAAATAGCAAACTAATTAAGCTACTGCAGTAAACAATGTAACAATGTAATATGTACCAAATAGCAAACTAATTAAGCTACTGCAGTAAACAATGTACCAATGTAATATGTACCAAGCATCAACCCTAAACACTAACAGTAAGCATAAAGCATCAACCCTAAATATGTACTAAGCAACTAACCATAACAGTATGAAGCATCAAGCATCAACCCTAAACACTAACAGTAAGCATGAAGCATCAACCCTAAATATGTACTAAGCAACTAACCATAACAGTATGAAGCATCAAGCATCAACCCTAAACACTAACAGTAAGCATGAAGCTCGGGGAGGGATTTGATGACCTTACGGTTTTGGTGACCTTAGGGACGCAGGAGGAGGAGGAGGCGGCGGCGACGAAGGAGGAGGAGGAGGAGGCGGCGACGACGACGGAGGAGGAGGAGGCGACGGGCTCGGGGAGGCGACGGAGGAGGAGGAGGCGGCGACGCAGGAGGAGGCGGCGGCGACGGAGGAGGAGGAGGCGACGGGCTCGGGGAGGCGGCGACGGAGGAGGAGGAGGCTGCGGCGACGTCTTCGTTCGGGGAGGCGGCCGGCGAGGGCTGGGGGAGACGGCCGGCGAGGGCTCGGGGAGGCGGCGGCGACGACGGGCTCGGGATTTAGATCTAATCGAATAACTGCAGCGCACACGGAAAACCCTAGCGAGAGGGCATATGTAGGAAGATTAGCACAGACGGTTCTAAACTTAGAACCGTCTGTGATAACATATCACAGACGTTTTTGAGTTAAAAACCGTCTGTGATAGTTTACTATCACAGACGGTTCTAAACTTAGAACCGTCTGTGATATGTTATCACAGACGGTTCTAAATTTAGAACCGTCTGTGATAAGCCTTTGCCGGCTGTTGCAATTAAGACCACCAATAACTACACAGCTGCATTCATATCAACTACCAAACAGCTGCATTCATATACAACACCAACCAGCTGCATTCACACAGTGTATTTCTTGATACATTTTGTCATTCTCAAATACATCACACATTTTCACATATACATCTCAAAATTGACTACATCACACATTTTCACATATACATCTCAAAATTGACTACATCACACATTTCCACATATACATCTCAAAATTGACTACATCACACATTTCCACATATACATCTCAAAATTGACTACATCCCACATTTTCACATATACATCTCAAAATTGACTACATCACACATTTTCACATATACATCTCAAAATTGACTACATCACACATTTTCACATATACATCTCAAAATTGACTACATCACACATTTTCACATATACATTCTTATTGTACTTGCTTATTTCCTTTAAAAATTAGCCCTTCATCATGATCAATGCGTACGTAACTAGTTTCGTCACGTTGTTCATCGTCGACCCTTATGCCATTTCCAAAAGGAGGTAACTCGTCAAATTGATTGTATTCCTCCTCGTCCACTACATTCTCCACTCCGACAATTCTCCTTTTTCCATGAAGAACTACATGGCGTTTCTTATTTGCCGGGTCGGTTACATAGAAAACTTGAACAACTTGATTGGCGAGTACGAATGGTTCATCTTTGTACCCGACACGTTGGAGGTCCACGGTCGTGACACCGTACTTGTCAACCTTCACCTATGGGAGATGCACCCAACGGCAGCGAAATAAGGGGATCTTGAAAACCACATAGTCGAGCTCCCAAATCTCTTCTATGAAGCCATTGTACGAGTTTCTCGACCCATCGGTACTGAATGCATCTATGCGGACACCGCTGTTCTGGTTAGTGCTCTTGACATCCTGAGACTGCGTATAGAATGTGTACCCATTTATGTCATATCCTTGCCATGTCACAACTGTAAATGTCGGCCCTTTTGCCAACCATGTCAGCGTCTCACTCGGCGAGCTCCTAGCGATTTGCTCCTTCAACCATTGGTTGAACCGACGGTTGTGTTGCCTCATGATCCAAACATCCGGCCGCTCCGGATTCTATTGCCGAAGCACACCCTTGTGCTGGTCCACATAAGGCGCCACTTCAGTCATGTGTTGCAACACCGTGAAATGGGCTTGAGTATACATGTCCATATCTGGAGTGATTGCTTTCCGTCCGATAGTTCCGAGACCCTTCAGCCTCCCCTCATGACGAGATTGAGGGACACCTATCGGCTGAATCTGAGCCATATAATCGACACAAAACTCAATGACCTCTTCGCTTGCATAACCTTCGACGATGCTGCCCTCCGGCCGAGAACGATTCCGTACGTAGGACTTGAGAATTCCCATGAACCTCTCAAATGGGTACATGCTACGTAGGAATACGGGCCCGCACATTTTTATCTCCCACACAACGTGAACAATGAGATGGACCATGATATCGAAAAACGAAGGAGGGAAATACATTTCAAGGTGACAAAGAGTCATCACCACCTCGTCCTGCAGAGCATCTAGTCCTTCGGGATCGATGACCTTCTGAGCAATTGTGTTAAAGAAATAACATAGCCTCATGATTGTCTCTCGGACTTTGATCGGCAAAATATTTCTAATTGCAATAGGGAGCATCTGTGTCATCAGCACATGACAATCATGAGACTTCATGCCATTTAACTTCAAATCTTGCATCGAAACAAGTTTCTTCACGTTGCCCGAGTAACCAGACGGAACTTTGACACCATGCAAGCACTGGCACAGTTCTGTTTTCTCAGCCTTGGACAGAGTGTAACACGCAGGGGGAAGGTACGTTCGTGCATTATCAGTGCATGTCGGTGCTAACTCAGGCCTGATGTGCATATCAGCCAAGTCAAGCCGTGCGTTGACGCCGTCCTTTGTTTTATCACGGATGTTCAGTAAGAGACCAATCAAGCTGTCGCACACATTCTTTTCTACGTGCATGACGTCGATGCAGTGCCGCACATCTAGGTACTCCCAATAACGTAAGTCCCAAAATATTGATCTCTTCTTCCAGGTGTTCTTCTCATGAGCCCTCAATTTACGTCCCTTTCCGAGGACAACATCTAAATCCTTAACCATATCATAAACCTCGCGTCCCCTTAAATGCTTTGGAGTTGAACCGTCTTCCTTCTCTCCGTCAAATTGTTTCTTCATCTTGCGGTATGGGTGAGCCCTCCGAAGGAACCGGCGGTGACGCATGTAGACGGTTTTGCGTGAGTGTCTCAGCCACACACTCTCGGTACCATCTAAACAGTGAGTACAAGCTTTGGCACCTTTTATACTATGGCCCGATAGGTTACCAAGGGCAGGATAATCATTTATGGTGCAGAACAATAAGGAGCGCAGAGTGAAGTTCTCTGGTTTGTATGCATCCCATACCTGTACCCCTTCGTTCCACAATACTTTTAGATCTTCCACCAACGGTGCTAGGAACACATCGATATCATTCCCAGGTTGTTTTGGCCCTTGGATAAGTATCGACAGCAAAATGTACTTTCGCTTCATACATAACCAAGGAGGAAGGTTATAGATGTAGAGAGTCACGGGCCATGTGCTATGTCGGCTGCTCATGCTACTGAATGGATTCATTCCATCTGTACTCAGTCCAAACCTTATATTCCTTGGTTCTGCACCGAACTCTGCAAAACTCCTATCGATGTTTCTCCACTGCGCGGAATCAGCAAGGTGTCTTAGCATTCCATCCTTCTTGCGCTCCTCCGAGTGCCAACGCAGCAGTTTTGCCTCCTTTGGATTTGCATAAAACCTTTTCAAACGGGGAATTATAGGAAAATACCATGCCACCTTAGCAGGAGGTCCTTTCTTCGCCTCTGTTCCCTCGCCATCATCTGATTGATTGTTACGTTTGTATCGGGATGTGTTGCACACCGGACATACATGCATGTTTGCATACTCTTTACGGTAGAGGATACAGTCGTTCGGGCATGCATGTATTCTTTCTACTTCCATTCCCAACGGACAAAGAACCTTCTTGGCTTTATACGTGGTTTTAGGCAACTCATTTCCCTCCGGAAGCATGTCCGCTAAAAGACCTAGCAGCGCCGTGAAACTCTTGTCGGACCAACCGTTGCTTGCCTTCAATTTCAACAGTTCAAGCACGCCCGACAACCTCGTGTACTTGCAGCCCGTGTACAAAGGTTTCTCTGAGTCCTCCATCAAGCCACGGAATTTAACATACTCTCTCTCATCATAGTTCTCTTCTACATCGCGAAGCATCTGATCCAGATTGTCATCGTGCAACCTATCCGAATCCGAGCCACAATCGACATCAGTCGGCGGCATGTCATTCACTTCACCTGCGATGTCATCCGGGGGCATATCATTCACTTCACCGGCGATGTCATCCGGCGGCATATGATCATTCACTTCGCCATGACTGGTCCAACACGTATAATCCTTTTTGAAACCCCTCCGAATCAAGTGCGCTTCAATTTGCCCTCAGTTCTTAAACATCTTCAAATTCTCGCAGTCAGTGCATGGATAGCACATATATTCCACCCCCTTATTCAACATATCCTCCTCGGCGGCTCTTATAAAAGCAGAAACACCATTAATGTACTCTTCACTCACACGGCTCGCGGCATACATCCAACTTCGGTCCTACGTTACGTAAATATATAACAACTTAGTATTAAAATCTAGAATAACTAATTATAACTACATATATACCGGCCACATTTATTATATTGAGACTTAATTTCCTAGCTCAATTCATATTACAAACACAATAGCTATTATATAACCAACAATTTTGCAAATTAATTAACCATCTTCAATAACCACTCATGGATTACTTACACCTAAATTGTAATGCAATTAAAAATAAATAAATTTCATTACTAACCATATCTACAGCAACCACAGGAAAGTCTGAATCTTAATTCAAAGCTCAATCTCTGCCTCTTCCCACCAAATTAACTGGCCTGAAATCGCTCTAGCTTCCTCCCGAGTGAAAAAGTGCGCAGCAGTGGCTAGATCTAGATCGAAATGAAGATGATGCGGTCTGAGCAACGCAATAAATGCCGTAGTCATTATCACAGACGGTTTATCACAGACGGTTTTTAGTTAAAAACCGTCTGTGATAAATTATCACAGACGGTTTTTTATAAAAAACCGTCTATGATAAGCTTCATACCAGAACGCTTCGCGCGTGTTTCGATGCCAGAACGCTTCGTGTTTCGATCGTCTAATTAACGTCTCTCGATCATTATACGAAGCGTCTATATCATTCATGTTTGGGTATACGAACCGTTTGTGCTAAAGGTTAAATATGCGCTCCTAATCCAGGTCTCTAGCTAGCTTCTACGTACGTACAATACAATATACAATTAATACAACATGGCTTCTACTACTGTTCTTGTGATCATCTCCTTCCTCTCATCTGTTCATCACGAATTGTTCGGCCGGAACCTTACACAGGCGGCCAGCAATTTGCATCTGGAGCAGCTTCTCCGCACCCACCCTGCTCTCCTTCCCCGACTTT
Source organism: Dendrocalamus latiflorus (assembly GCA_017311315.1). Lineage (NCBI taxonomy): Eukaryota > Viridiplantae > Streptophyta > Magnoliopsida > Poales > Poaceae > Dendrocalamus > Dendrocalamus latiflorus. The sequence goes on along the minus strand of CM029637.1, from coordinate 1,662,740 downwards.
CTTGCATCCGTCAGCTTGACCTGATCCTCCGCCGTCGACGGAGGCGTCTCGCTGCCGCTCAAGAAAGGGAAACAGCCCTCACCCTGGTTCTTCTCCACAATGTGCGCAATGTGGAAGAAGCTCTACACGCATTGCAGAGACTGATGGATAGCCTTGCCAATCAAGCAGAAACGGCAGATTCTGAGGAATCTTTTCATGCTATCCTGTACGACATTATGGATGCGGCTGATCATTTGCCCAGGCTGCACGAGGAAGTGCTGAGGACAAGGGCAATCTTAACGGCGTTCGAGAATTTAGCGGCTGATCCTCCAAGTCCCCAAGTGGAAGAAGAAGCTTACGAAGCCCAAAAGAATACAATCTGGGAAACTCATTACCTGTGCGACTTTTGTAATAAATTTGCCTCTAATTGAAATTAATAAATTTGCCTTTAATTTGTGACCTCTTGTCTCAGTAGTTCTGTAGTTAAGTTATTAGAAGCAATGTGTACTTATATATTAACCTCTGATCTAGAATATGACAGACAAAGGGACATCACAGCCGGTTCTTGTGAAAAACCGTCTGTGAACATTCCCAGACGGTTCTTAACAACAACCGGCTGTGATAGTCGACACAACACAGACGGTTTTTAATAAAAAACCGTCTGTGATAATCCCAGATTATCACAGACGGTTTTTAATAAAAACCGTCTGTGATATTCCAGTATCACAGACGGTTCAGAAGTAAGAACCGTCTGTGATACTCCTTTTTCCCGCCACAAATACCACAGACGACCTTCAAATTAAAACCGTCTGTAATAGTTTACATTACAGACGGTTTCACAAAACCGTCTGTGATTTGCCGTCTACTATTAGTCTTTCTGTAGTAGTGCTCGGAACGACGACTTGGAATTGGCGCTTGGAATTGGCGCAGTTGCCTCCCACGGACCGAGGAAGAGAGAGAAAAACGCGTTGCGTTTTTCTACCCTGCTGACGGCAAAAAGATAGCCGGTACTGCTGCTGATCCGCGCGGACCGAGAAATAGAGAAGCACTGGATGCTGAACCAGGCTTCCCTATCTCTTTCTCTATTTTCTCATACGTGATAGCAATTTATGAAAAGTAGGTATAGTTACAGGCGAAGAACTTTGAGCAGTGTAAGCAGCCACCACATAGTTGTCTCCCCCATTTCCGTCAATGCGTCATCAACAATTAATCCTAACTTCGACGAAGAAACGGTACATGGACAAAATTAGCTAACGCAAATATATCTTTTATTATATAATAGGTATAGCCAAGTAAACACTCATTAATGATCTCACTCTCAATCTCTCTATCCTGTGAAGGTCCATCAAATGAATGGTCATAATGTTTTTGTTTTTATGAGAATTTTTAACAATTATCTTTGACTTAACTATTGTAAATTATCTATATCGATTTTTATTATATAATAGGTTTTGATTCAAACATCTATTTAGATTTTACTATATAAGCTCGCGTGTGAATCCGCGTCCTAGAAATTCTCAGGTGGAATGATGCGAGTATCTAGGTTGTGGGATTTCCTAGCAATAGCACTATGGGACTAAGGGCACTCACAGTGCAGACTCTACCCATAGTTTTTATACCTCGAAGACTTCATCACAAGAAACCATGCTCCCCAATGCAAAGTTTGTAGTAGTAGTTTCTATAGACAAAGAAATTTATTATGCAGCACAAAGAAAACTGATCAGCTGTGGCATATTACCATGTGATCCACCCTACACCTCTCAACAGCTATTTAACAAACTTTCACGACATGAATAACCGGCAACTGAACCATATAGCAGCATATCACCAGAAGCATCCAAAAAATACAGTATTGTATCGCTACTTCGCTAGAAGAATATGCCCAGACGCATACATGAAATTTTAGATAATAGCCATGAGTCATCCATTACAATATATAGCAATAGAAACCTAGATATGAATTGCAATCTAAATAGATAATAATAATATTTAGATAATATTAAGCCATCCATCATCATTCTGCACACAGAACTCCATGTCCATCATCCTCCAAGCAAAACTGTTAAAAAATGAGAATGGGTTAGTAAATTAACAAAATTATATAGGAGGTTGATTTCACAGTCTAACTGGTTCAGTTTAAAAAACAAATCTCAATATGGTTCTTGAACATGAAGGCTAATATATATATATATATATATATTTAAATGCATAACTCTACCTAATTAGTTTGATTCCCAAACTTTTGCCAGATGTGATCAATCAAATCAGATTGTAGTTGCATGTGAGCTTCACGATCACGAATCTCGGTATTTCTCTGTAGTACCTCCTCCATCACCGGATCATGACCATGAGTGATTGTAGATGCCTGAACAGTAGACGTGGTTGCTTCCTCGTTCAAGTCAAACGAATCGTCTTGTATATCCTTCTCATCTTCGATTATCATGTTGTGAAGTATTATACAAGCTAACATGATATTTTCAAGATCCCCTTGATCATATAGACGTGCCGGCTGACGCAAAATGGAAAAACGAGATTGTAAAATCCCAAATGCACATTCAACATCTTTTCTTGCCCCCTCTTGATGTTCTGAAAACAGCTTGTGCTCAGCTGATTGTGGTGCACGTATGGACTTGACAAAAACAGCCCACTCTGGGTATATTCCATCTGCAAGATAATAAGCTTTGGTATATTGCCTTCCAATCACAAAGTACTGCACCTGGGGAGCTTCTCCTCTTAAATGATTGACGAACAAAGTAGATTGATTCAGCACATTGATGTCATTGTTGGATCCCGCCACTCCAAAGAAAGCATGCCATATCCATCGGTCATGAGAAGCAACAGCCTCTAGAATGATGGTTGGTACACCATGATCACCACGAGTATACTGTCCCTTCCATGCATAGGGACATTTTTCCCAATGCCAATACATACAGTCAATGCTCCCTAACATGCCAGGAAAACCACGACGCTCACCGATCTCCAACAATCGTCCTAACATGCCATTGAGTTCTCTTTTTGCTTTCTTATGTCCCATAGGTCGCTTTTCTCCATCTAATTCCAAATTCACCAGTTGAGCTGGATTAGCCTTTGCACTCTTTTCCTTTTCCTTCTTTAACCTGGCAAGATATGCTGACCACTTCTGCTCACCACGTACTACCTTCCACATATGCAGCAGATGGAAGGCCTTACCATTATTTTGGCCAGCCCACATCTGTAATGCTTTGTCAGTCAGCTGGTCATCACTCATCCCACTTTGCCACACTCTACTGGCATTTACCCAACATCCATGAAAATCAGTTAATGGTTTCTTAGAACGATCCCAACGTATTTTCAGTTGGTTCCGGTTCCTCTTACGGCTACTTTCTGTGGTCTTGTTGTATTCTTTAGTAACATCTGCCCAATAAGCATTTGCCTTCTTGTCATTTCCATCTACTGGGTCCTTTGAATTACGCAACCAAGCACTGGCCTACATAAACAACAAAAAAAAGAATGAAAAAAGACAATCGTTACTCTTCAAGTGTGCATGGAGATAGTATGGTTTCAACCTACCAGTCGTCTGTCTTCAGGGACCGACCAATTCAAACGCTTGTCGGTTCTAGAATACTCATCGGCGTTAATTGTTTCATCTTCTTCTGCATCTAAATCATCCACTATATCATTAGTTTGCTGCGCTGGAGAGGGAGTTCTTGCAGCACCCACGTCAATTGGTGAAACTGAAGATTGACTCATTCCAGCACCAACAAAATGAAAATTTTCATTTCCATTAGGATGGTTAGCAAATGGGTTTGACTGCAGAAAATTTGAGAACCCTCCTGGTGGGTATAACCTGCAATCATAAGTGCAATATAGAATCTGCTAAGGTACTACTAAAAAATTTCTTGCCACATAATAGGAACCAAGCACTTAAATTCACAGTTTCACAGAGTGTTCGGCTGCAAGAAAAAGTAGCTGCTGCTGCAGTCAAATCCTAAACCCTGAACACTCTGTCAGTCATTCCTTCTGCCAATGACAGATTAAAAACACTAAAATCCCGGAAGGAAAATGATGCCTACACTCTGTCAGCCGAACACTCTATCATTATTCAGTTCGCTCATCAAGAATTCTAATACAAGAACAAAGACTGAAACCTACAAAACCTACTGATTTCGAGTAAGAATTCAAGGAATGAGTCGATGAACATGCAATCCCATCCAAGAATCATTAACTGAAGACTTTACCCTTCGCTAGGAGATGACATTGGCCACCATCCACCAACGGGGGAAGCACCAGTTCGACGAACACCATCATCTGGAGGACGAACACCATCATCAGCTTGAGCACGGGCTGCAGCAGCACCGGCGACCGGAGCACAGGTCCCAGCACCATGGACGGATGGAGCAGTTCTAGGGACACCTTTGCTTCGCCGAGAATCGGTCTTTGTTAATCGATTCATCTGTCAAATTTGGGGATGTTTTTGGTCAGAGTGGATGGGGGAGGAGATGGAATCGAAGGGAGCTATGGATGGACATGGATATGAATCTAAGGAGGGGAGATGGGCGGCAGAGGGGGAGATTACCGGGAGGGCGGGGAAAGGGCCGCGTCGGTCTTCTGTGCGAGCGCGCGCGTGCGGGAGATGTGGAGCGCGCGGGAGATGGCTGGCGGTCTCGGGCGCGGGAGACGGTGGACTCGGGCGCGGGAGATGGCGGACTCGGGCGCGGGAGATGTGGTGGCGCGCGGGAGAATCGCGGTCGGTGGCGCGCGGGAGAATCGCGGTCGCGGCGCGGGAGATGTGGAAGCGCGGTCGCGGCGGGGTGCATGGCGCCGGTGTACGGGATCCATGGAAACCACACCGTCCTTCCCCAACGCGACTCTTCTGGTTTCTTGCGGCCTCGAAGCGAACGAAGACTCGGCGTCTTATCAAGAAACGAAGTCTTGGGTTTTCTCCCTCTCTCTTCAATAAATATACTGCCACATCAGCAAAATACAGTAAATAAAAGGGTAATAAATAGGTATAGAAACTATATAGAGTCTGCACTGTGAGTGCCCTAATGGACGATTTCGAAATTAAGACATGCATAGCAGATACTACTAGTCAATGCAATTAATAACGGTGATGATAATGGTGTGTCCCGCCCGAGATGGAGACGACTCGTGTCGCGTCGGCCATTTTTCTTCCAGCTTCGATCTTGTCTGGCCTCTGATATTAATTATTTGTTTTTACCTTAGAAAAAAAACCATATACCGTAAATAAACAGAAAAATATAGAAAAATTTGTTTTGACCATAACTATGTAGCCGACTTTTCTAAATTTCGGTATTCTCTTAATTGTTTCTTTATTATAAAATTAGATACAAACCTTCTCATTATATAAGCTAATACTCTCCTACTAACATATGACTTTAAGTTAGTCATGACTTCAACTTAAGTAATACATAGAAATGAATTATACTACGAACTTAATTTAAATTCTAAATTAAAATTATCTGCATCGTTGACCTGGTCGTGCGCGAAGTCATCTTCTCCCGGATCGTAGCAGCCTACTCATCATTGTCAGCGGGAGCACATCCGGTTCGTGTCAGCAAGGATCCCTCCTCCGCCCGTGTCTACACCAGTCTTGACTAGCTGCGATGCCGTGCGACACTTGGAATTGACGCAGTCGCCTCCCACGGACCCAGGAGGAGGAAGAAAAACGCGTTGCTATTTTCTACCCCTGCTGACGGCAAAAAGATAGCCGGTACTGCTGTTGATTCGCGCGGACCGAGAAATAGAGAAGCACTGGATGCTGAACCAGGCTTCCCTATCTCCTTTTCTTCATTTTCTCATACGTGATAGCAATTTATGAAAAGTGGGTATTGTTACAGGCGAAGAACTTTGAGTCTCTCCCCCATTTCCGTCAATGCGTCATCAACAATTAATCCTAACTTCGACGAAGAAACGGTACATGGACAAAATTAGCTAACGCAAATATATCTTTTTGAATATCACCATATTCTCTCCGTGACAAAACTTTGAGCAGCCAGTGAATGCTAGGCACTACATATGTATAAGATGTTCACCAAAAACATAATGATGACTATAAACAAGCACAAGTGTAAAAAAATATCTTAAAAATATTAAAACAGTGCACGAAATACTAAATATGACATAAAGGTAATTAGCTAATTGTTGTGCGTACAGATCAAATAGTAAATAGTAGAGACTAGTAGAGTGAGTGAACTGAAAGCTGTATGTATACATGACTATAAGGCCTGATTACAATAATAACCCCTACAGTGGTCTACTATGTTGGGGGTGTAGGTGTCTGTTGTTGGGGTGGCCCCCACCTAAACCCAGCAGGCCTGGTAGAAGGTTGTAAGGCCCAGAGCAGGCCATGTACAATGACATAAGTGCCCCTGAGGGGATGCTCAGATGTAAGGGTATAATTGTAAAAGCACTCCCCATGTGTATATATATATATATATATATATATATGAATACAGGCCATGGGGAAAGGCAGGCCATTACTCATCTCCCTCACTCTCCACTACCATCTCTCTCTCTGTTTGGTCTGTAGCCACAACAGTTGGCGCCGTCCGTGGGGAGGGACAGGAGCAAGCTCGAAGCTCGAAGGAGGATGGCACCGAAAAAAGCTTCGCCGACGGCGGCGAAGGGGAAGAAGACCGTCGGGGCGGAGCGTCGCGTGAGTACCAGGGCTTCGGCAGCGGCTGCCGCGGGCGCGGCGGTCGAGGACGTTGGCACTCGCGCGGCGGTAGCCGACCACGTCACCGGCGCTGCGACGACCGACCCCGTCACCGGAGCTGCGACGACTGGCCCCGCCACCGGCGCTGCGACGGCCAACCACGTCACCGGCGCTGCAACGACTGACCCCGTCACCGGCGCTGCGACGACCGACCCCGCCACCGGCGCTGCGACAGCAACCAACCTCACCGCCTTCACCGCGACGCTCGCCGGTAGCGCGGACGGAGCGACCGGCAGCTCGGGAGCTCGCGACGCGGTCGTGCCCGCGCCGGTCCGCCCGCTGGGCGTGCCGGCGGCCCCGCCCGCATAGGCGATGGAAAGCGCCCTGCTGGTGGCCCTCAAAGCATTCCAGCAGGAGCTGGGGGATCTTCGCGGGGCTGTCCGAGACATACAAGAGGCTCGGAGCCAGCAGGCCGCACCGGTGGTCGCGCCAGAACCCACGCCGGAAAGGGCGGACAGCCGCGACGCCTCCACATCCAGCCGTGCCCCGCTGCGGCACGTCGATCCAGAGTCCCCGCTCTCGGCAGGACTACAGCAGGCGGCGTGGCCCGAAGACTTCAAGTTCCCCAGCGTCATCGAGCCCTACAAAGGCGACACGGACCCCCGCGAGTTCGTGCGCGTGTACAAAACCGCAATCGAGGCCGCGGGCGGCGATGATACCACAAAAGCGAAGGGCTCCCCCTCGCGTTGCAGGGAGTGGCGCTCTCCTGGTTTTTCACCATAGAGCTGAACTCCATTTACGCGTGGGAGCAGATCCGCGACCGCCTTCATAACAACTTTCAAGGCAATTATGTCGAGCGGGTCGACGCGGACCAGCTCTTCGCCGTGAAGCAGAAACCTTCGGAGAAGCTCCGGGACTACTTCAAACGCTTCGCGAAGATACGTTATCAAGTCAAAGACGTTAACGAAACCACCGTGGTCAACGCGGCCATACAGGGCCATCGTCCGGGCCCAATGGCCGAGTATAACGCGCGGAAGCCAATCAAGACAGTGTCGAAGCTCTTCGACAAAATGGAGGAGTACGCCAGGGCGGAAGAGGACGCACGATGGCGACAAGGTGACGACTCCGACACCAACCAGGCCGGTGCCTCGGCAAAAGCTGAAGATCCGTCAAACGACGGTCCTTCGAAGGGAAAACGTAAGCAGGAGTCGTCCAAGGACGCACCCGACCGCAAGGATGCCCTGCACAAGGAGCCGCCCGGCAAGCCCAAGCGTGGCCAGCAGAAGTCGCGGCGAGGCCGGTACGTCCTCGACATCGAAGGCAGTTCCGACGACAGCGCTCCCGCGGGTCGGGGCGGTCAGGGGCGCCGAGGCCGGGGACGCGGCCGTGGCCGCGACCGCGACGATAGAAGCTAGAGAGACTACGACGACCAACACCAGGGGCTGTGGTGCGTAGTCCACGGTCGCGGAAACCACGACATGCGCACATGCACCTCTATCGCGGCGCTCCGCGACAGCGTCACCAGGGACAGGAACCTGGAAGCACGTCCGCCCGTGGTGGCGCACGTACAGCACCCATACGAAGCCCCCGAGCATACCCAGGCGCAAGGAACGCAGCCCCATGAGGGCCCTCTGCAGATCCAGGCCCACGTGCAGCAGCCTCAGGAGGGCTTTCTGCAGCTACAGGCTCCAGAGGCCACCCACCGAAGGGTTATCAATGTCATCTCCGGAGGCTCCTCGGTGGAGTTCGCCTCGGCACGGCAGCGAAAGACTTACGTGCGGAGGCTACACCACGTGGCGGCGTACCCAGCACAAGCACCGCCGGACCGGGCGCAGCAGGAGGTCACGTTCACTCCCGCCGACGCCCAAGGGGTGGAGCTTCCCCACCACGATCCCCTGGTCGTCCGGGTCGTCGTAGCGGGATGCGACGTGAGACGCGCCCTAGTTGATGGCGGCAGCTCCGCGAACATTTTGTTCGCGGCAGCCTTCGACCAGATGGGGATCCCCCGAAGCCGCCTCGGCTCGTCGGGAGTCCCGCTGCAGGGCTTCGGCGGACAACCTCTACGGGCGCTCAGCCAAATATGCTTGCAGGTCTCTTTCGGTCAGGGCGACAATGAAAGGGTCGAGGACGCGACATTCGACATCGTCGATCTCCCGTACCCTTACAATGCCATACTAGGGCGTCCGGTCCTCAACTCCTTCGGGGCGGTGCCGCATCACGCCAATTTGTGCATGAAGCTCCCGGGGCCGCGGGCCGTCAACACCGTTCGGGGCGACCAGGACATGGCCCGGCGCATCGAGCACGACACCAGATGTCCCCACCGCGGCGGGTAGCGGAGCACCTAGGATTGGCACCACCGGGCGAAGGCTCACGGCGCCATCCGGGGGTGACTCCGCAAGCCCTGCCGATGGGGCACCTACTAGAGGCTCCGGCCGCGCTGAGCACAAACAGTTAGTCCCCCCCACCACCTCGTCGCATGTAATCGCTTACCCGCACAAACGGGAATATAATAAAGTTCCGTTTGTCGCCAACATGTTACTGATGGTGTGGAAATCCGCGGGGAGCGCACGCGGAGGCTCCGCCTACGCGTGTGCTCCCGCACGTTCGCGTGTGCACTCTCCGTAGCCAGGGGCACGGGCATGAGTATAAACCGAAGACACACGTTCGCGTGTGCACTCTCCGTAGCGAGGAGCACGGGCATGAGTATAAACCGAAGACGCACGTTCGCGTGTGCACTCTCCGTCAATGACACGGGCATGAGTATAAACGAAGACGCACGTTCGCGTGTGCACTCTCCGTAGCCAGGAGCACGGGCATGAGTATAAACCGAAGACGCACGTTCGCGTGTGCACTCTCCGTCAAAGACACGGGCATAAGTATAAACGAAGACGCACGTTCGCGTGTGCACTCTCCGTAGCCAAGGGCACGGGTATGAGTATAAACCGAAGACGCACGTTCGCGTGTGCACTCTCCGTAGCCAGGGGCAAGAGCATGAGTATAAACCGAAGACGCACGTTCGCGTGTGCACTCTCCGTAGCCAGGAGCACGGGCGTGTGCACTCTCCGTCACAGACACGGGCATGAGTATAAACGAAGACGCACGTTCGCGTGTGCACTCTCCATCACAGACACGGGCATGAGTATAAACTGAAGACGCACGTTCGCGTGTGCACTCTCCGTCAAAGACACGGGCATGAGTATAAACCGAAGACGCACGTTCGCGTGTGCACTCTCCGTCAAAGACACGGGCATGAGTATAAACCGAAGACGCACGTTCGCGTGTGCAATCTCCGTCAAAGGCGCGGGCATGAGTATAAACCAAAGACGCACGTTCGCGTGTGCACTCTCCGTCAAAGGCGCGGGCATGAGTATAAACGAAGCCGTGTGGGTGGACGCCTCTGCACGCACTCTACGGAGTCTAAACAAGACACGGATGTTCTCCCTGCGCACTCTACTGAGTATAAACAAGACGCGAACCCCGCGCACGCCAGGGACTTCGTCCTCGCGCGTACTCTCCGGAGTATAAATCAGACGTGGACGCCGATCCCACGCGAATCATGCGCGGCTGCCAATCGCGCACCGCAGCGTGTGGAGGCTCGCCTTCGCACACCACAGGAGGTACGCGTAGGGGGCACTACGGAAACCAGTTCCGAGAGTCCCAGAGTACCGACGTGGCGCGCCAGAGGCTGGCCCCAGCATCGGTGCGCACGTGGATTATGCGATACACCAGAGGCTGCCCCCACCTCGGGGTGGGGGGCGTTGTAGTGCAAAGGTCCGCCTTCGCACGCGTCAGTCTACGGGACTTTAAACAGGTCGTAGTGCGGAGGTCTGTCTTCGCACGTGCCAGTCTACGGACTCTAAACAGGTCGTAGTGCGAAGGTCCGCCTTCGCACGCGCCAGTCCACGGGACTCTAAACAGGTCGTAGTGCGAAGGTCTGCCTTCGCACGCGCCAGTCCATGGGACTCTAAACAGGTCGTAGTGCGGAGGTCCGCCTTCGCACGCGCCAGTCCACGGGACTCTAAACAGGTCGTAGTGCGGAGGCCCGCCTTCGCACGCGCCAGTCGACTGGACTCTAAATAGGTCGTAGTGCGGAGGTCCGCCTTCGCACGCGCCATTCCACGGGACTCTAAACAGGTCGTAGTGCGGAGGCCCGCCTTCGCACGCGCCAGTCTACGGACTCTAAACAGGTCGTGGTGCGGAGGTCCGCCTTCGCACGCGCCAATCTACGGACTTTCAGCAGGAGGCAGCGCTCGCACGGTTCGCACTAACGGCGAACTGGGAATATGGGGATCTCGGCTCCACACAGCACGCCCGCGCATGTCCTAATTATCAGGAGTTCTATATATCGAGAAAATTTTTCCCGTACAGAGGCCCGCCAACATCCCTGCCGCTCTGAATAGCTAATCGGCAGGTTCGTCCTTAACACGCGATAGGGGCGGGGTTCCGCCGGAAGAAGGTCGGCCCGCCCAAAAGTCTAGCGACTCTTCGGCCCTTCGCCAGCGTCGAAGGCATCGCCGAGTCGCAAGGTCGGCCGCAAGAAGTCGGCCCCAGCAAGAAAGCTGCTCGGGACATAGGCGAAAGTCAGAATTTATGAAGCAAGCGTACACTTCACTCGCAAAAAGAGGGAGCATTACAACACACGCCTACACCTAGGCACCACGGCGTCAGACCTGCGGGTTCCCGGCGCCTTCGGAGGGCCCAGCGCAGCCCTCGTCGCGTCGAGGGACCTCGTCCAGAAATTGGCCGAGGCTCCCCTTCCCGTAAAGTGACTTCCGGAGTTCGACCCGTGCAGCATCTGGCCCGACGTAGCCCCAGATCCGGTCGAAGAAGGGCTTGATGGCAAGGCGAGCGGAGCGGACGGCGCCGGACATCACTCCGGCCCCGCCAGGCATCTCCAGCTGGGGGTCATCTAGCCCGGCGACGTGCATGCAACCGCGATGCTGCAGGAGCGTGCACACCAGGCATACCGCCGTGTACACGCAGTGGTGGCCAAAGCTCGTCACGGCGCCACGCGCGACGTCCGCGGCATCTCCGACCCAGCGGAGGGTCTGAGACAACTCCTCTGGGCCAAAGGCGCGGTCCGGCACCTCAGCTACCAGCCCTTGAAGATGGCTCTCCAGCACTTGCATGGCGTCCCACGCAACCACCGAGGCGTCGCCAAGCGTCTGGTTACGCTCCGCTAGAGTCAAGGCGAGCTCGCCTTTTTCCTTCTCTAACGAGGCAACCTGTTCTAGGAGCCTGTCCCGCTCCGCCGCAAACTTCTGCTGAACAGCCTCCGCGGCCGACTCCCGCACTGACGCAACAAGCCCCTCGGCGTGTGCCTTTGCTTCGGCGCATTCCGCTTCTAGCTGGCGGATGCGGGCGTCTTGGGCAGAACGGGCTCCAGAGGCTTCGCGTAGCTCTTCCTCGGTGGCCCGCAGCCTATCCTCAAGCGCCCCTTGGGACGAGTATAGGCCGTTTGCAAGGCCTGCCCCAGCACGAGTGTCTGCAGAATGGAGAGACTTAGCAAGCTTAGCCGGCCTAGGCGTGGTCGTATGAGTTCTTACCCTCACACCGGACACCTCGAAGGCGTCCACAAGGCGCCCCGCTTAGTAGGCCTGCAGCGCTTGTTGGTCGACGCTGGCAGCCGCGTCACCCACAATCCCGCGCCACGCCTTCAGCGTCTCCGGGGGAGGCACGAAGTCCACGGGGCTCGTACGTGTGGGGGTCGCGTGCTCCGCCAAGCACTCCTCCGGAATGAGCGACGCTGCAAACAGGAATGCAGGTGAGCACCGCAACGCATAAAAGAATACGTCAGGATAAGCTAGGCCAACCTACCTTCGGTAGCGGAAGGAGGGCTTCGGGGGTCCGCCCCCCTACTACCAGACGGGGCTGGGGTGGCGTAAGCCCCCGCAGAAAGCATGGTCCCGCAGCGCGCAGAAGCCTCCGTGTTCGGGGCCGGCGTGGCCAGAGGGGCAGAGGGCGCGCACGCCGCAGGGTCCTCGGCATCTGCACCAGAGTCCCATAGGCTTCTGACGCCCGTCGCCACGACAAATCCTCGTGGCGTCCGATGGAGCCCCGGCCGCACACAAGGCCGCTTAGCCGGGGCAGGCAGCAGCGACACCGCCCCTACAGTCACTGCCGGCGAGGCCCCCATGGCTACAGCTCCCGGGGACAAAGATTCCGCTGTGGCAGTTTCCGTAGGGGACACCCCGTCTTCCGCTGCTGCTGTCGGGGAAGGCAGCACGGCTCCGTGCGCCTCCACGGAGGGCGTCTCCGGCACCGCAGCGGCCACGGCCGAAGGCTCCACCTCAACATCGCCGGCCCACGTGGATTCTATCTCGGCGACTGCGGCGGGCGGCGAGGCCTCCCCTCTCCGGCCGCCGTCCAGGGCGCTCGCCGATGACCCCTCGCCTCCGGCGTCCGCGCCATCCAAGCCTGAATCGGCATACTTCGCCGATCCCGACTCCGCGTCCGTAAGCACCAGCAGCGACAACAGTAGCTGCCGCACCAGGCACGGCAGACGCCCCGCTTCGGCTCCTCTTCCGAGACGGAATCTTCGTCTTCTTCTTCTTCGCTGCACTGTCGTCCGGAGCGACACGGTCCGGCACGGCAAGGCCCAGCGCCTCACACACGCGGTTTATTCGCCCCAGCCCCGCCTCGGCGATAGCAGACGCGCGCTGCTCGTGCTCCCTGCCGATGTACGGCCCCAGAAATACGCGCACGGCTTGCTCCGCCTCCTCCAAGCAAATCCCTGAAGCAAAGGAGACAGCATCAGCATATAACGCATTTCGCGTGAACAAAGGAGAGGCGCAGTCGGGGCTTACGAAGACTGGAGGGCGCCGGCAGCAAGCACATCCATGGCGAAACATTGTCGTCTTGATGCTTCTCGGCGGCAAGACGCCAGTCGCGGGCAAGCGGTGCCACGCCGTACATCACGTACTCTTCGGCGAGGTCGCGCATGTTGAAGTGGGCGGCCACGGCTACGAGCCGCCGGGCCCTCCGCCTGTCCTCATCATCGAGCGTCCGGTCGGGCGAGGGCTTGAACGTGATCGGTCGACCTGTGCACTCAAGGCCGCTCCCACTCTCCACACGGTGGTAGAACCACCGCTTCATCCAGTAAGACTCCCACTTCCCGCGAGTTGAGTTCGCAGGGAAGAGCTTCTTGCACGACGGACGAAGAATAAAGGTGACGCTGCCGAAGCTCGACAGCGTCCTGTCCTTCCGGACCTTGGGCTGGCACCGTGCCTCGTGAAGGTGGGCGAACAATGAGGCGCTGGGCCAGCACGCCCCCGAGCGCAAGGCCCAGCTGTACACCGCGAGCCGGGCCACGGCATTCGGAGTCAGTTGCACCAGCTCCAGCCCGAAGGTCCACAGCACGTCGCCCACGATAGCCGCCACCGGGACGCGGAGCCCCGCATCGAAAATGGCAACGAATATGACCGCCTCCGACCTCTCAGGATGCGGTTCCGTCTCATCGACGGTGGGCAATCATACCTCCTGGCGCTCGGACAACTTCCCCGCGCGCAAAAGCCCTTGGATCGTCTTCTCGGTCACGAGCGAGGGGCCTAGCTCACCGGAGAACGTGCCTTCCTCCCCCGCCACCAACCACTCCTTGTCCGCCGCCGCCAGGTCGCGCTCTTGGAGTGCGTACTTCACCTCCAACAGCGAAGACCGCCGGCGAATGCTGCAGACACCACCCGCCCGACCACGCTTGCCATCAGACGTCATTGCTTCTCCGGGAAGGAGGCTAGCGGCAAAGAATACTACGCGAGTATGGAAGGCGGCGCAAGCAAGAAGGGGGCGTACAACTACGGGGGCGCGGTCACGGGGGCTACTTTAAGCCACCTCGCCCCAATACTGAAGTGTCGCGACGGTCTGCGTACGGGACGCGACCGCAGTCGTACAAACGCCCGTCCAACGCAATTTCCCATACCCAAAGCTGAGAGGCCACAACCACAAGCGCCAGGTGCCGTCACAGCACGACGCTCCCTAGCCGCCATTAAAGGCATACTAATGGGCCAGGGGATCACAACAGCTTCGGCGCTGCACCACTCATCGCCCGCCCCGTGTCCCCCTTGCCTAGGGAAGGGGTGAGCAGCCGCGAGCACGCAACCGTCCACATCCCACCGCGCGCCAGTCACAAGCCGCCACGTGCCCCGTGCGCGCCGAGGCGGGTCGCGCGGTATGGGAACCTAACCCTGGCAGACCGGGGGCCGGCGGGATTCCAGGAACCTTTACAGCGCAGGACCGCACCGTGAGATCTCAAGTCACCACGTGCGTGGCGGGGTTCGCGATGCGCGGGCATCAGCTCCGCTGCCACCCGTTCGAAGGGTAGGGGACGGAGCGCGCGCGTCTACTTCGGCTAGGCGCCAGCTCCGCTTCCACCCGTTCGAAGGGTAGGGGACGGAGCGTGCGCGCGTCTACTTCGGCTAGGCGTCAGCTCTGTTGCCACCCGTTAAGAGGGTAGGGGATGGAGCGCGCGCGCGTCTACTTCGGCTAGGCGCCAGCTCCGCTGCCACCCGTTCGAAGGGTAGGGGACAGAGCGCGCGCGTCTACTTCGGCTAGGCGCCAGCTCCGCTGCCACCGGTTCGAAGGGTAGGGGACGGAGCATGCGCGTCTACTTCGGCTAGGCGCTAGCTCTGCTGCCACCCGTTCGAAGGGTAGGGGACGGAGCGCGTGTCTACTTCGGCTAGGCGCCAGCTCCGCTGCCACACGTTCGAAGGGTAGGGGACGGAGCGCGCGTGTCGAGACCCGAATATACAAATCCGGACTCTACTGTGTATTCTGCACTAGTCCAGGATCACGCTAGTGCACACAGTGCAAACAAAGACAAATATCATCCACATCACGATATTCTAAAGGAAATCCAAATTATATTAATAACCAACAGAGTACGACCTTATGGCCAAGCTTACAATTATTAGCCTGAAGGGCTTGAAAGAAACTAGCAGCGGAAATCCAAAATTAAGCGTAGTAGCCACTCGACATGCCACAGGCAATCGACTGGGGAGCGAAGTCCTAATCCGTGAAGTCCTCGTAATAGCCTCCTTCTAGCAGCTCCTGCTGATCTGGTCCCTCCTCCTCAACTGAGCAACATGGGCATAAAGCCGTGAGTACTTTGGTACTCAGCAAGTCGTTTATAACAAAAGAATGCAATATAGTATGCAAGGCTTAACAATGGATGGCTGAAAGGTTAGTTTTGCACAAAGCGACAATTTAGAGTAAATATGATAAATAGATTGAAAAGCAAATTTAACAACAGACACTAAGTAATTAAATCAATGGAATTGAGTATAACCACAAGTGAACTAACCATTCACTTCCCATCTCCAACCAACCCAAAATTTCATAAAGACTCTACCCCTCGTGTGAAATCACCGAGCATTGTCCATGACCGAGGACACGGCTATTCGAATAGTTTTACACTCTGCAGAGGTTGCACAACTGTACCCACACGATGTGATTAGCCTCAGCTTAAGGAAATCACAACAAGGCTTTTACAATGATCCATCTCCACCCGATCCCACTCGCTAAGGATTCGCCGTCGAGTAGGGTAACCCCCTAGTCGATAATTGCCCCCTCTTGCGCCACACAACATCAGTAGTAAAACCAAAGTGGAGACTTCACAAATTATTATGCCAGGTCTATCCCATACTAGACATGTGGTTTGCACGATTAAGCTCAGATCAATGGCGCACAAAGTTAAGTCCTTAACAGTTACCCAGGTGAAGCATCCACATCCCAATGTGCATCCAGCACCCCCTTTACTGCACGATCATTCGCCCAAGTGAAAGCCAAGTTTGTATAACCAATGCCCATGACACTACCCATGTCATGACACACAAATTTTATAACTGTGGCTAACCACCACGTTCAAGTAAATCATTAAGTCAGGATTAATTATCCACATGTGATGACAGACCCAACATACTAATATTAAGCATGGCTAAGCAATTAGACACAACCCCATGTGACAGTTATTATTTTATCACTAAATAATTCCCAATCCTAAGGTGTCAATGGATTCATGGTAGTCAAATTATCATGGAGGGATTTAATCAATTAGGAGTATAACTACCAATACAAGGTTTATTAACAAATAGCCATGCATGATAATTTGAAACAAAATAATACATAATAGATTGAAATCTGGGTTCAACATGATCAAAGAATACGACTTGCCTTGGCCTTGCTCAGATGAGGGCTCTTGGTCTTCAAATCCAACTTCCGCTCCCTCGAACACGCGATCTAACGAGAGAGAAAACGAGACGAAAAGAGAAAATAAATTCAAATAAAATTCAAATGAACTCCAAAAACTTTCAAACCTGAACCAAAAGGTAGAGCTCAATTTTAGATGAATTTAGAAAAAAGAACGGGGTCAATCGGAGCTAGGACGAGGGAGAACGGGCTCTTGGAAAATTGGATTTTCTGAAAATCGGGGAAATTGGAAAAGTGCACTGTGCTGTGGACCGGGCGCACGGGAGGCTGAGTCTACGGTGAACCCGGCGCACGAAACAGTGCGGGGCGGCGGCTGCTGACGCGGGCGGCGGGCGCTGACACGGCGCTGACGGGGCAGACACGCAAGCGTTAGGGCTGACGTGGCCCGGCTTGCGTGGCAGCTCGGGAGCACGGCGGCGGGGCGATCGGACGGCTGTGGTGCGGCCGCGTGGACGCATCCGGGCCGTCGGCCCAGATCGGCTCACGGGTCTACGGCTCGGGCTGACGGGCGGGACCCACATGGCAGCGGCACGGCTCACATGGACCGGGCGCACGGGAAGGCGAAGGGACGCGGGGCGCGGGCGTCAGCGCTGACGTGCGCGTGCACGGGGCGCGAGGCGGCGCGGCGCGGGCGCGTCCGCTGGCGGCGCGGGCGGCGGGGTCTGCGGCGGCGGCTGGCCGGCGACGGGGTGACGGCGGCGACTGGCCGGCGGCGACCGAGGTGGCGGGGACGACGACGGCGGCGGGGCTCACCGGCGGTGGCGAACGGCAGACGGGCGGCGGCGAAGCTCCTGGCGACGACGGCCGGCGCAAAAGACGACGAGGGCGACGGCGCTGGCGGCGGGCTCCGGCGAAGGGCGGCGGCGAGAGCGGCGGCTCGGGATGCGGAAGCCGAGGGGGCGGCCGGCTTTTATACACGGACCCCGAGGTGTCCGCGACGGGGACGGCGGCGGCGGCGAGAGTCCGGCTCGGAGACGGGGAAGACGAGTCCGGGTCGGGGACGACCTGACAGGTGGGCCCCACCTGTCGGTGGCGCGGGTGAGCAGGCGGCCGGGATCGCGTGCGGGCGCGGGCAGATGGCCGAGATGGGCGACGCGTGGCGCGCATCGAGCGGAGGGAGGCGGGCGCGGGCGCGGTCGCGGATACGCGACGCGTGGCGCGGGCGGAGGGGCGCGGGTGCGGCCTGCTGGGCTGGGCCGGCTGGTGGGTTTCGGCCCACTGGCCGGTTGGGGATTTTTGGGGATTTTCTTTTTTTTATAAATTCATTTAAATCATTTTGAGCTCTAGAAAATAGCAAATAAATCCAGAAAAATCCAGAAAAATTCCAATAAATTCCTTGAGACACAAGGAACTCAAATAAAATAACTTTGGCAAATGTTCATGTTCAGATTATTCATATTAAATCCTTTTAATTCATAAAATTCCATTTAAGCTTTAATTAATTTCAGAAAAAATTCAAATGGTGAATTTTATTTTAAAAGCTTCAAAAATGCTCTGAAATTCAGGATGTTACAAACCTCCCCCCCTTAAACGGAATCTCGACCCCGAGATTCTGGCTCTCTAAAGAATAGGTTTGGAAACTCCGCTTTGAGATCCTCCTCACTTTCCCAGGTTGCTTCCTCCTCTGAATGATTGCTCCACTGAACTTTGCAAAAACGAACGACCCTTCTTCTGGTGACACGCTCTGACACTTCCAAGATCTTGATGGGATGCTCTTTATAGGACAGATCCTCCTGGAGATCCACAGCCTCAATTGGCACTGCTTCCTCTGGCACTCGCAAGCACTTCTTCAATTGAGACACATGAAAAACATCGTGTATCCCGCTCAAGTTCTCAGGTAGCTCCAGCTGATAGGCAACTTCTCCCTTGCGCGTCAAAATCTTGAATGGCCCCACATATCTTGGTGCTAACTTTCCCTTCATCTGAAAACGCTTAACTCCTTTGAAAGGTGTGATCCTGAGATACACATAATCATTGGGCTCAAAACTTAAATCTCTTCGGCGAGTATCAGCATAACTCTTTTGCCTGGCTTGAGCTGCTTTCAGCCTCTCTTGAATCAAGCGCACTTTTTCTTCAGCTTCTTGCAAACACTCTGGCCCAAATATCTGCCTTTCTCCTGTCTCCTTCCAATTGAGAGGGGTCCTACACTTCCGACCATACAAAGCCTCAAACGGTGACATCTGCAAACTGGCCTGGTAACTGTTGTTGTAGGAAAATTCTGCAAAAGGTAGGCAATTGTCCCACTTAGCTCCGTGATCCAAAACACATGCTCTCAGCATATCCTCTAGGATTTGATTTACACGCTCTGTCTGACCATCGGTCTGTGGGTGATAGGCTGTGCTGAAATTCAGATGAGTACCCATCGCTTCGTGGAAACTACTCCAAAATCGAGAGGTGAACTGCGATCCACGATCTGACACTATTCTCTTAGGTACTCCATGGAGACTCACAATTCTGGACATATACAATTCTGCCAACTTATCTCCAGAATATGTGGTTTTGACTGGAAGGAAATGGGCTACCTTGGTCAATCGATCCACAATTACCCATATCGAGTCGTAACCTTCCTTGGTCTTGGGTAGACCTGTGATGAAATCCATGCCCACATCTTCCCACTTCCACTCGGGAATTTTCAACGGTTGCAACAATCCTGCGGGTCTTTGATGCTCTGCTTTCACTCGCTGGCAAACATCACATAGTGCTACATACTCTGCTATTTCTCGCTTCATACCTGGCCACCAGTACTTATCCTTGATGTCCTGATACATCTTGGTACTGCCTGGATGAATTGAATATAATGACTCGTGTGCCTCTTTAAGCAACAATTGCTTTAACTCTTCCTTATTGGGTACGCACAATCGCTTCTTGTACCATATGATACCCTGATCATCCTCCACAAAACCTGTCGCTTTTCCTTCCTTCAATCCAACCTTGATCCGCTGGATATTTTCATCCTCCGGTTGCGCTTGACGAATCTGACTATCCAAGGTCGGCTGCAAGTCCAAAGCGGCCAACATCCCTTCTTCAACCAACTCCAAACTGAGCTTTTGGAATTCCTCGTGCAATGCTGGTTGACTCTCCTTGACCATAATTGTGTTGCAATATACCTTCCTGCTCAACGCATCTGCCACTACGTTGGCTTTTCCTGGGTGATAGTGGATTCCAATGTCATAGTCCTTTATCAACTCCAACCATCTTCTTTGTCTTAGGTTAAGGTCTGATTGGGTGAAGATATACTTCAAGCTCTTATGATCCGTGTAGATCTCACATCTGTTACCCATCAGGTAGTGTCGCCATATTTTCAGGGCATGCACAACTGCTGCTAACTCCAAATCGTGCGTAGGGTAGTTCTCCTCATGTGGCCTCAACTGACGCGATGCATAAGCTACCACTCTTTTGTCTTGCATCAATACGCACCCTAAACCTTTGCGGGAGGCATCACAATAAATCTCAAAATCTTTCTTGATATCTGGCAAAATTAGGACTGGCGCTGTTGTCAGACTTTCCTTTAGCTTCCGAAAACTCTTCTCGCATTCTGGCGTCCATTCAAACTTCTTTTCTTTCTTTAATAGCTGGGTAAGGGGTCGGGCTACACTGGAGAATCCTTCAATGAATCTTCGATAGTAACCTGCCATTCCTAGGAAGCTTCTGACCTGGGTCACTGACGTGGGTGCCTTCCAGGTGAGCACATCTTGTACTTTCCCTGAGTCAACGGACACTCCCTCTGCTGTCAACACATGACCCAAAAAGGTAACTTCCTTCATCCAAAATTCACACTTGCTGAACTTAGCATACAACTTGTGCTCCCGCAATCTTTGCAATACCAACCTCAAATGCTCCTCATGCTCCTCCTCATTCTTGGAGTAGATCAGAATGTCATCAATGAACACAACGACAAACTTGTCCAAGTAATCCATGAACACCTTGTTC
Organism: Dendrocalamus latiflorus; assembly: GCA_017311315.1. Classification (NCBI taxonomy): domain Eukaryota; kingdom Viridiplantae; phylum Streptophyta; class Magnoliopsida; order Poales; family Poaceae; genus Dendrocalamus; species Dendrocalamus latiflorus. The sequence goes on along the minus strand of CM029637.1, from coordinate 1,641,973 downwards.
ATCAGGTACATAAAGTAGGCTGGGGCATTGGTTAAGCCAAAGGACATCACGGTGAACTCATACAATCCATAACGAGTTGAGAAGGCTGTCTTGGGTATGTCCTCCGGTCGAATCCTCATTTGGTGATACCCCGATCTCAAATCAATCTTGGAGAACACTCCAGCTCCCTTTAATTGATCAAACAGGTCATCAATTCTGGGCAACGGATACTTGTTCTTGATGGTAACTTCATTGAGAGCTCGATAATCCACACACATACGCTGGCTACCATCCTTTTTCTTGACGAACAATACTGGTGCTCCCCACGGAGAGGTACTAGGCCTAACATAGCCTTTATCCAACAACTCTTGTATCTGCTTCTTCAATTCTGCTAACTCATTGGCGGGCATCCGGTAAGGTCTCTTGGAAATTGGCGAGGTGCCTGGTGCTAACTCAATTGCGAACTCCACTTCTCTTTTTGGTGGCATCCCAGGGAGGTCATCAGGAAAAACATCCGGATACTCTCTGGCAACTGGCACTTCACTTAGGGCAATCCCTTTACTTTGGCACACCATCACTTTTTCTGGCTGCTTCATGTTGGCTTCAAATCTTACTTTGCTTCCATCGGGACCGTCCAAGGTGACTGCTCGGCTTCCACACTCCAACACTGCTTGGTGCTTCTTGAGCCAATCCATACCCAAAATTACGTCCAAAGACTGGATATTCAGCACAACCAAATCTGCGGAGAACTCTACTCCTTGGATGGCTATCCTAACTTTGGGGCATCCTAGGTTTGTACTCATCTCAGAGCCTGGGGATTGAACCAATAAAATGGAACCAAGTGCAACGACTTCCAACTTATGCTTTAGAGCAAAACTCCGAGAAACAAACGAATGCGAAGCTCCAGAATCAAACAAAACTGTGGCAGGTACTGAATTCACTGGGAACTTACCGATCACCACATCTGGCGCTGCTTGAGCCTCCTCCATGGTGACGTGGTTCACCTGGCCACGCATCACGGTCTGCGATCCTTTGTTGGGTTGATTTGATCCTTGAGGTGCTCCGCGTCCTGACCCTGCTGCAGGGGTACGGTCTGGTGTGGCTCCCAAGTTGAAGCGAACTGGTGTCAATGCTGCATTCTGCGGGCATTTGTTGGCATAATGTCCCGTCTCATTGCATTTGAAACAAGTGACTGCTGACATGGGCTTGGTAATCCTCTGCTGTTGGCTTCCCACTGGATTTGGTTTTGGCGCTGAAGAAAACTGACGGGGAGCTGGTGCAGGAGTTTTGAATCCCGACTGCTGAGGAACTCGAGCTGGCTGAAAATTACCGAAGCGGGCTCTCTGAGCTTGGTGCATCTGTGATCCTTGCTGCATCATTCTTCTCTTGCGAGATTCTTCCAACTCGCGACGACTTTCCTCAATGAGCATTGCTTTGTCCACCATGTTTTGGAAACTGGCATAATCATGTCCCACTACCTGAACTTTCAATCCTGGGTTCAATCCTTTCTTGAACCTCTTCTGGCGAGCATCATCTGTGGCAACATCTTCTGGAGCGTAACGGGCCAATTGAGTGAACTTGTTAAGATATTCACTCACGGACATGTTCTTCTGCTGCAACTCCCGAAATTCTTCCTTCTTCATTTCGATCACCCCATCCAGGATATGGGCATGACGAAAAGCTTCTGCGAACTCCGCCCAGGTGATACTCTCTGGATCCTCATGAGCGGCACAATAATTTTCCCACCACTCGGCTGCAGCACCCTCAAGCTGATGGGCTGCATACAACACCTTCTCGCGATCTGTACACTGGGCAAGGTTAAGCTTCTTTTCCACTGAACGCATCCAGTCATCGGCTTCTAGTGGCTCAGAAGACCGTGAATAGGTAGGAGGCCTTGTCCTCATAAATTCTGCAAACTTGGACTGCTGGCGAACTGGTGGAGGCATGGCCATGTCTTGATTCTGTCGATTCATCATGGCGTTCATGTTCTGCATCATGGTGTTCATCAACTGGGTCTGGGCTGCCATGAACTGACTCAAGGTTGGATCCAGTCCAGCTGGGTTTGCATGCTGCTCCGGAGTTGCCTGACTGCCCTCAGGATCCTGACTCATCTGACCACGTCCTGCGGAGCTCCGGGTATCAACCATCTTGCGGCTGCTCTGAAAAGAAAGATCATCTGCTGAGAACTGACTTCTGAGGGCTCAATAGGTAAGAGGGAAAAGCAAAGGAAAGCGGTAAACTCGTCTAAGGGGAATAACTAATGGCAACCTAAACTAAGCAGACACTTAGCCGAAAAGGCTAACAAAAGAAGCAATAAACTCCACAAAAAGATTTCTGACATGACTGCATCATAATGCTAGAAGCAAAATTGCAGCTCACATCACACCCAACAGCAAATAAGAAGCAAAACGTTCTACATGATACTAAAACTATAACAAGGTTGAAATCTAATGGCTCCTAATCTTCACGGAAATCTCCAATCTTTTCTTGACATATTGGGTGCTTCCTTGATCCAGACTTCATAGCACAGCTTGAAGAATTCCTTGCAAACTTTCCCTTCGATGGAGGAACACTCGAGACATCTATGGACATTATGGGGGTAAGAAGTCAAATTGAATTTCGAAAACAATATTTCAGAGGAGGCAAGGAGCAAGAATCCTAAGAATGAGGTAAGAATCAAGAATTACTAGTCAATCATTTGGTTGATTTGATTTAGAAAATAAATTTTGAAAACTTTGCTAATTCGACCATTCTAACTAGGGCTTCGTCCTACAGTCGATATAGCTCTGATACCATCTCTGTCGAGACCCGAATATACAAATCCGGACTCTACTGTGTATTCTGCACTAGTCCAGGATCACGCTAGTGCACACAGCGCAAACAAAGACAAATATCATCCACATCACGATATTCTAAAGGAAATCCAAATTATATTAATAACCAACAGAGTACGACCTTATGGCCAAGCTTACAATTATTAGCCTGAAGGGCTTGAAAGAAACTAGCAGCGGAAATCCAAAATTAAGCGTAGTAGCCACTCGACATGCCACAGGCAATCGACTGGGGAGCGAAGTCCTAATCCGTGAAGTCCTCGTAATAGCCTCCTTCTAGCAGCTCCTGCTGATCTGGTCCCTCCTCCTCAACTGAGCAACATGGGCATAAAGCCATGAGTACTTTGGTACTCAGCAAGTCGTTTATAACAAAAGAATGCAATATAGTATGCAAGGCTTAACAATGGATGGCTGAAAGGTTAGTTTTGCACAAAGCGACAATTTAGAGTAAATATGATAAATAGATTGAAAAGCAAATTTAACAACAGACACTAAGTAATTAAATCAATGGAATTGAGTATAACCACAAGTGAACTAACCATTCACTTCCCATCTCCAACCAACCCAAAATTTCATAAAGACTCTACCCCTCGTGTGAAATCACCGAGCATTGTCCATGACCGAGGACACGGCTATTCGAATAGTTTTACACTCTGCAGAGGTTGCACAACTGTACCCACACGATGTGATTAGCCTCAGCTTAAGGAAATCACAACAAGGCTTTTACAATGATCCATCTCCACCCGATCCCACTCGCTAAGGATTCGCCGTCGAGTAGGGTAACCCCCTAGTCGATAATTGCCCCCTCTTGCGCCACACAACATCAGTAGTAAAACCAAAGTGGAGACTTCACAAATTATTATGCCAGGTCTATCCCATACTAGACATGTGGTTTGCACGATTAAGCTCAGATCAATGGCGCACAAAGTTAAGTCCTTAACAGTTACCCAGGCGAAGCATCCACATCCCAATGTGCATCCAGCACCCCCTTTACTGCACGATCATTCGCCCAAGTGAAAGCCAAGTTTGTATAACCAATGCCCATGACACTACCCATGTCATGACACACAAATTTTATAACTGTGGCTAACCACCACGTTCAAGTAAATCATTAAGTCAGGATTAATTATCCACATGTGATGACAGACCCAACATACTAATATTAAGCATGGCTAAGCAATTAGACACAACCCCATGTGACAGTTATTATTTTATCACTAAATAATTCCCAATCCTAAGGTGTCAATGGATTCATGGTAGTCAAATTATCATGGAGGGATTTAATCAATTAGGAGTATAACTACCAATACAAGGTTTATTAACAAATAGCCATGCATGATAATTTGAAACAAAATAATACATAATAGATTGAAATCTGGGTTCAACATGATCAAAGAATACGACTTGCCTTGGCCTTGCTCAGATGAGGGCTCTTGGTCTTCAAATCCAACTTCCGCTCCCTCGAACACGCGATCTAACGAGAGAGAAAACGAGACGAAAAGAGAAAATAAATTCAAATAAAATTCAAATGAACTCCAAAAACTTTCAAACCTGAACCAAAAGGTAGAGCTCAATTTTAGATGAATTTAGAAAAAAGAACGGGGTCAATCGGAGCTAGGACGAGGGAGAACGGGCTCTTGGAAAATTGGATTTTCTGAAAATCGGGGAAATTGGAAAAGTGCACTGTGCTGTGGACCGGGCGCACGGGAGGCTGAGTCTACGGTGAACCCGGCGCACGAAACAGTGCGGGGCGGCGGCTGCTGACGCGGGCGGCGGGCGCTGACACGGCGCTGACGGGGCAGACACGCAAGCGTTAGGGCTGACGTGGCCCGGCTTGCGTGGCAGCTCGGGAGCACGGCGGCGGGGCGATCGGACGGCTGTGGTGCGGCCGCGTGGACGCATCCGGGCCGTCGGCCCAGATCGGCTCACGGGTCTACGGCTCGGGCTGACGGGCGGGACCCACATGGCAGCGGCACGGCTCACATGGACCGGGCGCACGGGAAGGCGAAGGGACGCGGGGCGCGGGCGTCAGCGCTGACGTGCGCGTGCACGGGGCGCGAGGCGGCGCGGCGCGGGCGCGTCCGCTGGCGGCGCGGGCGGCGGGGTCTGCGGCGGCGGCTGGCCGGCGACGGGGTGACGGCGGCGACTGGCCGGCGGCGACCGAGGTGGCGGGGACGACGACGGCGGCGGGGCTCACCGGCGGTGGCGAACGGCAGACGGGCGGCGGCGAAGCTCCTGGCGACGACGGCCGGCGCAAAAGACGACGAGGGCGACGGCGCTGGCGGCGGGCTCCGGCGAAGGGCGGCGGCGAGAGCGGCGGCTCGGGATGCGGAAGCCGAGGGGGCGGTCGGCTTTTATACACGGACCCCGAGGTGTCCGCGACGGGGACGGCGGCGGCGGCGAGAGTCCGGCTCGGAGACGGGGAAGACGAGTCCGGGTCGGGGACGACCTGACAGGTGGGCCCCACCTGTCGGTGGCGCGGGTGAGCAGGCGGCCGGGATCGCGTGCGGGCGCGGGCAGATGGCCGAGATGGGCGACGCGTGGCGCGCATCGAGCGGAGGGAGGCGGGCGCGGGCGCGGTCGCGGATACGCGACGCATGGCGCGGGCGGAGGGGCGCGGGTGCGGCCTGCTGGGCTGGGCCGGCTGGTGGGTTTCGGCCCACTGGCCGGTTGGGGATTTTTGGGGATTTTCTTTTTTTATAAATTCATTTAAATCATTTTGAGCTCTAGAAAATAGCAAATAAATCCAGAAAAATCCAGAAAAATTCCAATAAATTCCTTGAGACACAAGGAACTCAAATAAAATAACTTTGGCAAATGTTCATGTTCAGATTATTCATATTAAATCCTTTTAATTCATAAAATTCCATTTAAGCTTTAATTAATTTCAGAAAAAATTCAAATGGTGAATTTTATTTTAAAAGCTTCAAAAATGCTCTGAAATTCAGGATGTTACAGCGCGCGTCTACTTCGGCTATGCCCCAGCTCCGCTGCCACCCGTTCGAAGGGTAGGGGACGGAGCGCGTGTCTACTTCGGCTAGGCGCCAGCTCCGCTGCCACACGTTCGAAGGGTAGGGGACGGAGCGCGCGCGTCTACTTCGGCTATGCCCCAGCTCCGCTGCCACCCGTTCGAAGGGTAGGGGACGGAGCGCGCGCGTCTACTTCGGCTAGGCTTCAGCTCCGCTGCCACCCGTTCGAAGGGTAGGGGAGGGAGCGCGCGTGTCTACTTCGGCTAGGCGCCAGCTCCGCTGCCACCCGTTCGAAGGGTAGGGGACGGAGCGCGCGCGTCTACTTCCGCTACGCGCCAGCTCCGCTGCCAACCGTTCGAAGGATAGGGGACGGAGCGCGCGCGCCTACTTCGGCTAGGCGTCAGCTCCGCTGCCACCCGTTCGAACTGGGGGAGCACGATGTTTTTTACCTCTTGGGTGGCATATAGCAGTCATGTCTTTCAAAAGCTGAGGTTTGAATAACAATTGGAGTTTTCCTAAACATTTTCTCTTCTAATATAGTTGTTGAAGGTTCATGTTGTTATGAAATAATAGCAAATATATCCTACTCGACTTTAGTGCACCATACCAAGCCAATGGCATAATGCAAATATAACACATTGAAGCATCAGGACAAATGCTATGTTTTCATAATTGCATTTCACTGGTATTTTTTCATTTATTTTGCCCAAAATAGCATAAAAAAGGAAATGGTCTCCTCTTGTTCCTCTCCTATTCGCATTGTATCCCCAATTCCCTCCTCTCTTCTGGTTTGTGTCTACTTCCCTCTCCCCTCAACAAAACTCCCTTCCAGCTTTCATTCATTCGACAACTACACTGGTCATACAGAAATCCATCGCTAGGACATGATAGAAATTTTCAAATTATTACTAAGAATAGATGAAGAAAGATCTTCAAGCCACCCTTTTGAACTCCTTCCACTACTACTGCTTCTCCTTTGAGCTTGATCTAAGTCATACCATAAGGTTAACAATTTCAATAATTTCAGTCATTTCACTACTGTGAGACCATGCGAAGGTAATTCCATGTTGTGTGATGAGTATTTGACTTTGCTTGTTCTTAATTATTGAAGTTTGAGTTTAACTTTATGTCATTTGCTCTCTAGTTTTTACTGTTAGCTAGACAATGGTTCGATCAGACTACAGATATGATCTAATCGATTTGCTGGAGCGGTCTAACTAGCTGTGGGCAGTGGTATGACTAGGGTCTGATGTGATCGGCCATGAGAGTGGTCCAACCAGAAATGTGGTGTGATTGGTTTCTAGTTGACGATAGCTTTATTCTAGAGAGGTGCTCGTTGAATTGTGCAAAGTTTTTGAGAGCAGTGCGATCGACCATGTAATAGTGGTCCAACCAGAAGTCCTCGAGCGGTCTGACTAGCATGGGTACCATGATCAGACTAGTCCCCTATTACTGGGAGGTTTGAAGTCTATTTGTGTTGGTCTGTGTTTGTGGTGGTCTGACTAGCCGTTGGATGATGGTTAGACCGGCCTTTGGGAAATTGAGTGAGGTGAGTTGGTTTCGGTTGTATTAATCAGAGTGGGAGTTCATACAAGTGTTAGTCGTGATGGGAGTCAGTGCAAGTGTTAGTCATGGTAGGAGTGCATTCATTATGGAAATCTTGACGGGGGTGTCATGTGGTGCATGTTTGCAACGGTTTTGTTGATGAGAATTAAGTACATGTCATTTGTGCTCGGGATTATTACCTGTTGTTTGATGTGCAAGGCGCTTGGTGATTGTTGCTATCAATGGCAAATCCGAGGCTAGGGGAGGTGCCCTAAGGCCATAGAGGGTCACATAAGTCTGAGTGAAGTATCATCTCAAATGAAGAAGTAAGGAAGAAAGACACAGATCATGAATACATATGGTGTGCCATTGGACTTGAGCATTTCAAGTGGTGATAGTTCTAAGAGTAGGCGTACGATCTTGGTGATAAGTCATTGGGCATCACAGATTTTGTTGTGGTAGTTTCTTCAAGGAGAAGCACCGTAAAAGGTCAGTGATGGCAATTAAGTAAATTGTTCGATACCGAGTGGTGAGACGGTTTGTGAAACCATGGCGGTGGCCTAAATGGTTTAGCTCATGTATTGGAGGATGAATCGTCTTATTAGGCTATTAGAGCCATGTGGAAGTCATGCTTTGAAAAGCGTGAAAGTGCATGTGTAACAGCCCGATTTTGGCTTCAAAATAAACCATGAATGATTTCCATGAATCTAAAATTTTTGGTTCATTTTCAAAAAATTTCCTAAAGGCTTGCTGGTGTTTAGGGTTTATAAAATAATTTCCTTGGCCGAAAAAAATGTGAATTCAACATTTCTAAAAGTTAATTAGAGTATGAGGAATTTTTCCTAAAAATTTTGTGTGCAAATACCTCTTGAATTCAAATTAGAAATTCAAGCTCAAATCGAAAAGTAGAATGAAAGTTTAAACCATAAACTTTTCCCTCCCTTGTCTTCAGGCCAAAAACCATTTGTCGGCCCGGCCCATTCTTCCTTTCTTTTCCCCACCGTGGCCAAGCTGAGCCGGCCTACTCCTGCACGCTCGCCAGCCCATTCGCACTCCCACGTGCACTGCTAGCCCTATTGCACCCTGCTCTCTCACCTCCACTACCAAGTGGGCCTCAGTCCTAGCTATTGGCGTGCTACTATGCTTCTTCCTACTCTCTTCTCTCTCGTGCGCGCATGTCTAAGCTCATCCCTTCACAAGTGTTCACATGCAGCACCGCATTGAAGCCCTCTGTGCCTCGAGCCTTGCGCACTACAACCTCATCTCATCACCATAATCTTTTCCCATCGCCAGCTCACTCTCTCGCGCTCTCTCGCCCGACGCCCGAAGCCACTCATGGCACCATCGCCGTCTTACCCATATTTAAGCTTAATGTTGTGTGTCACAACCTTCTTGCTCACTCACTCAATGTTTTCCCCAAGCGCACACACCCCCATCACCTTTGGAGAGGAAAATTTTCTCTTCTTCCCCAAGTTCAGCCATGAGCTTCGCTGCTCGATTCGCTGCTCTGGGTTTGTCTCATCCCCCTTTGCCTGATGCTCATCTCCCCTTGGCCTTAGGAAACCCAAAGCGGATGCCCTTGCTACCCGTTCCCTTTGTTCGAGTGAGCCTTGGCCATAGCCATCATGTTATTCTTGTTTGCCTTGACTCTCTCGTGCTAACATGCCCTCTTGCTTGCCTTGCCATGCCCTACAGCCATCAGGATGCGATCGTCTTCCCTCATGCCGACCAAGCTTGTCACCACTGCCGTTCTCCTGCCTTGCCCTCTTGCAATTCACTTCAAAGCCGAACTTATATAACCAACCACAATGCCTCGGCCACATTCACCCTTCTTCGCCATCGCCAACCACCGTGGATAGCATAGCATGCCATGCGAAAAGCCATAAACATTGCTCCATTAGCTTTGCCTTAGCTTGTAGATCATAGAACTTCCTCCAATTTTGAAAAGCCAGGTAGAAAATTGTCATTGACCATGTCACCACCGCCTTACATTTCCAACCTCAATTCGACAACCCTAGATCCCCAAGCTGTGCCCAAAACACTTGTGGCAACTCACTAAATCTATAGTGCACTTAACTTTGGCCCGAGTATAGCTTTGTGCCTTTGCCATCGCGCCACTGCCTAACACTGTCACTTATCACCGTTGTAGTGCCCCTTACCAAACGCCATCACTACCAATAGCTGGCTCTTGGCCCATGCATTCCATTTTGGCCCTTAGCGGAGCATGCCGACCTCCCTTGGCCGCGGGCGAACTCAGCAAGGAGCTTCGCCGTGAGTCCCCTCTGTTGTTCTATTCAATTTCACTAACTAGTGGGCCCCGTCGATCAATTCATTAAATTATCTGTTAAATATATACTTAGTATTAATATGACATGTGGGCCTGTATGATTAAGAATTTCTAATTACCCCTAGTTTAAAACCCACTAGACCCCACCTGTAAAGCTCTCTCATTTTCCTGAGTTAAAATAATTAAAAATAAATTAACACACTAGATCCCACCTGTCAGCCACACAATGTTTTCTTTAAGAAAAATAATTGAGAAGAAAAGAAAATTTCAACCGACCCCACCTATCAGAAATTCAAAAATTTCTAGAATTTCAATTTGGTTCAAACTTTAAAAGGCCATAACTTCTTCATTTCAAATCAAAATCCAGTGATTTTTGTTTCTAAATTCAAAACCTTTCCAATAACATAAAAATAATGATTTTTAGAATTTATTTATATTTTATTTGAATGTTGCGTAAAATATGGTTGATTTTGCGTGTACGGAGATGAGAGCGTCTTGGCCGACTCCGTGGAGGGAAGCCATGGATAAGGAGCAAATGGAGACAGCATGGGGAGGGGTCTTGTCAAGCTGTCGGTCAGGGCATAAGTAGCGAGATGATGCTGTTCTTCTCCTTGCTTTCTCACGGTCGTGGCCGAGAATAGCACGCAGCTACGTTGCGCGGATACTTCACAAAACTCACGTACCGGTATCGGATACTGTACCGGATACGGATACTGCCACGATACGCGCCGATACGTATCCTGCACGTATCGGTGATTTACTGATTTTTCAAAAAAAGAAAATAATTCCCGATACTTCTCCGATACTGCTCCGATACTTTTCCGATACTTGTAACCTAATTTTTCCCCCCTCCACCCCCACTCCACCCCCACAACCCACCAGATCTATTCCCCTCCCGCCGCCTGCACGGAAAATATTCCGCTCGCCCCGCCTCCGGTCTCCCGCTGGCCGCTGCCTCCGGTCGCCCGCCGCCTCCGCCGCCTCCGGTCGCCCGCCGCCTCCACTCTATTCCCCCCCATCCCGCCGCCAGCGCGCAAAAGCCTCAGATCGCCCCCGCCTCCGGTCGACCGCCGCTCAGCCGCCTCCGGTTGCCCGCCGCCTCCGCCGCCTCCACTCGACCCAGATCTACTCCGACCGTCGCATCCACCGACCGCCTCTGCCCGTCGCCTCTGCCGGCCGCCTCCGCCCGTCGCATCTGCCGGCTGCCTCCGACCGTCGCCTCTGCCGGCCGCCTCCGACCGTCGCATCTGCCGGCCGCGTCCGACCGTCGCCTCTGCCGGCCGCCTCCGACCGTCGCATCTGCCGGCCGCCTCCGCCCGTCGCCTCTGCCGGCCGCCTCCGCCCGTCACCTCTGCTTGCCGCCTCCCCCCGTCACCTCTGTCGGCCGCCTCCGCCCGTCGCCTCAACACTCGCCGGCAGCCGCCTCCAACCGTCCCCTCGGCCTGCCGCCTCCGCCTGGCACATCAGCCGTCGCCGGCCGCCGCCTGCTCTGCTGACTGCTGCTACTGCGTATGTGCTCTGCTGCAGTGCTGCTAGCCATCTACTGCGTACTGCTATACTTCTATATTTTACTGCTATACTGCTATTTAGTATTTAGTTGCTATTTGTTGATTGAATGTCTGAATGTGTTGGATGACTCAGTAGGGGCAGTGATCAGATTATTTGTTGTCAATAATCCACATGTCAATAGTCCAATCAGATACAACTCCACATGATGAAAGCAACAATTAGACCACATTTGTCTTCTGTCATGTCTTTTATCTAGCTATCTTATTATGTAATAGTTATGGACTTATGGTTTGTTATGGTTTGTTGAACTTGATTATGTAGGATCGATTCACACTAAGATAGGCAATCAGAGGGGGGGTGAATGATTGCGGAAGCTAAAAATAAATTTTAAGACTCTCCCCTAAACACAAAACCTATTTAAGCCTCATTTAATAATTCTGGACAGAATAATGTATCCTTACTAAAACTGATCTCGATAAAAATCCGTAACTCCGATTAACCTCAAACTTTTTCAGAATAAACTAGAGACAGTTATTGAACTAACCCAACTGGAATTACGTCAATCGGAGCTCTAGATCTTGAGATATAAAATAAACAAGATCGCTGATGCAAATAGTGACGAAAATAAATTAAGCCCTAATTATGCAACTAAGCAAAATATGAGATCGCTTGCCTGACCGATGGCTGAACAATGTCGTGCGCTTCGTGATCAAAAAGATGCCATGCCAAAGAAAACGTTTGGCCACCCCAAAAGCCGTATATATATTTTTCTTCCACGGCTGCTCGGCACAACTCTTGCCATGCCACCGCATGCATATATATACACACACAGCCTAACTCCAACTAGGCCTTAAAATCCTAATCCAACTCCAACTAGGACTTAGAATCCTAATCCAACTAGGACTTAAAACCCTAATCCAACTCCAACTAGGACTTCGAACCCTAATCCAACTCCAACTAGGACTTCGAATCCTAATCCAACTCCAACTAGGACTTCGAATCCTAATCCAACTCCAACTAGGACTTCGAATCCTAATCCAACTCCAACTAGACCTGGGCCTTTTTACCTCAACTAAACTTTTGGCCCACTAATTTTCAAGGGACCCGAAACCCTTCCTAACACAGGTTTTTCACACTCACGACTTTTCTAACACGTCACGTGTCGAAGCCTCCAGGACCGCACCTCCCGTAGCTTCTCCACGTATCATCCACCTTTGATCTCCATGCGCCCCAAGCATGAGCCCGATCATCTCGTGACCTCCTTGACCGTCTGAACCTCAGATCTCCCCATCCTAGTTCCGGTCCACCTCGTCACCGACCATGATCGCCTCCATGCTCAACCTGCACATGCAAGACCAAAGAACATTCTTCCGGCACAAGTTCGTCTCAACTTGGCCAACATCAGTCCGCACACACGCAACACAACTCGCATAACACCGCTAAACGAAATCACCAATTATTCATCATAACAAATTAACCATTGTCAATTATTCATCACCAAAATATCCTAAACCTAGCCACATGGTCTAACAATCTCCCCCTTGATGAATACATTGACAACACCACAAAATTGTATGATGAACTAGCTTCAAATAGATATAAGTGAAGAACTGAAGCCGCAAAAATATTTTAAACTATAAGTCTCAAATCTCTCCCCCTCAACATAAGAGAGGTAATTTTAATCTCCCCAAATTCTCTTTAATTTCTCGCAAAACACACCAAATCTCTCCCCCTTTGGCAATGTAATCATCAAGAAAATTTAAAGAAAGAATAATTCTAAGACGGAGCAATGAAAGTAAAAATCAAGAAGCTTTGTAGATTATTCAAGTCATTGTGCATTTATTTAATAAAGCAAACAAGACATATTTTTGAGTAGAGCTATCTAGATCATATTAAGCCATATATCACATAGCAATGTCAAAACAAATTTTCAATATGATTAAGCAATTTATATCAATGACAGACATATCAACAATGAACAAACCAATTATAGAGAGCACAATGAGATATCACAACGAAAAGTCAAAACCTAAAAATGAAGCAAATTTTAACTCTAGACGGGCTAGCAGTCTCATGTAACAACTTATTGCTTCACACTCAATTTTTAGGCATGTGGCATGCTTGTAGCATACTTCTTTTCATAATGACATACTTTTCTTCTTCTTCTTCTTTTTGATGGTGGCATGCTTGAAGCATACTTCTTTTCATTTTGCGCACTTTTGTGCCATTTTTTTTTTCACCATGGCATGCTTGAAGCATACATCTTTTCAATTTTTTCTTTATATACTCTCTCTTTTTTTTTAATAACATGCCAAATTGAGTGATCATAAGAATTGGAACATGAAACATGCAAGTCTCATAACCAAGAGTTAAAATAAGACTCACAATCAAGCTAATCCTTTTCGATGGACATCGCAAAGTAATAACTATAATTAATCTAGTCAAAATATTCCGCCATGTCATACTTTTAATTCAAATGTAGCAATTTAATTATAAACAGTCCTGATCAAAACTACACAACATATGAATAGATATGATAAAGAAAGCTCTACTACTCAATTAATTTCAATGACTTGGATTGGATTTGATGAGTTATTTGACAAGGATAATAAACAAAGCTTTCAAAATTTTTAAACAACAAGCTCCCCCTCAGAATAATCCCACAAGATGTAATACTTCCAACTCACTTCACAATTGAGGAAAACGAGAAGTATCAAACGATTTCATGTGCAAATTTACAACTTGAGAATTTAACAAGATGTAAGACAATATCACCTTTTTCACATGGTCTTTCAAAAAGTGAAATCTCTTGTAAACCATCAAAGGAGTGAAGAACCATCAAGTGTTCCAATCAAGAGATGATAAAAAACAGAACCCAATTTAACTCATGTTCTCCATCCTTGTCAGCTGTTCTTACATGGCAGGAAACATCGGTCTCACAGTATTGGGGTTAGTAAAATAAGATTTAGGAATCCAGTACTGTGACACACGACGAACAGGAGCAACAAAGCTAGAACCAAAATCACGTGTATGTGGATGATTAGAATGCCGAAAAGAACGTGAATCATTTGAATTAAATCCCAATCTAGCATGTGAAGCAGATTTAAAGCCATCATGAAAGTTCTCAAAAAACATAGCTTTCACATTAGTTCTAGGAACAAAAGATATTGCATGTTTTTGTCTCAAAGGATTCAATCTTTCCTTTCTCTCTTTCTTGATACGTCTAAAGCAAAATTCATTCAAGTGTCCATCTCTTCCACAATAGGTGCAATGAAATTTAACATAACCAAAATTCTTTTGAGATGATGAGCTAGCACCTACATTATTATTTGATAAACTTTGCACAAAGCCAGCTGATTTAAACACAGTTTGATTTGGTTCAAGTTTCACTTCAATTTTTCCGGGTTCAAGAGACTTAATAACCTTAGGAGGATTATTCTTGGCATGCTCAACAAAATTAAATCCTAAACCATGATTTTTCACACTTATTTTTGACTTATCTAGAATCATATTCAAATTTTTCTTACCAAAAGAAAATCTCTCTAAAGTGTCTTTCAGGTACTCATTCTCTTTAGCTAGAGTAGGACAAGTTGCGCATTTGACATGTTCATTCACAAGATTTTTAGAAGCACTAGACTGAGTCAATCTTTCTTTTTCAGCAAAAACATTAAGTTGTCTAGTTAAAACTTCTATTTCAATGTTAAGCTTAGGACAATTTGAGCAACAAGATATCTCATGATAAAGCATCTGTTGAATTGTTTCCTGAGATGAGTTAAGTCTAGCTTCTAATAATTCACATTTAGAACAAGCTTTAGAATGAACATTTGAAATACTTGATTCTAAACATGAAGAAGAGCTAAACTTGAGCTTTTCAATTTCATCATTAGCACATTTCAATTTTTCATCACAAGAGTCATGTGCTAATCTTAATTTATCAAATTTAGCAGTTACATCTCTAAGTTGATCCATGTTTAAGGCATTAAGAGACCTAGCATTCTCTAACTCAGAATGTAAAATTTGACATGACTCACAAGATTCATCATCAGGAATTAAAACTCTAAGTCTTGCAATTTCAGAATTTAGAGATTCAATTAAAGTATCATATTTTTTAATCTTTTTATCTTTCTTTTCTAGCAAAGTACCAAGTTTAGCAACAGCTTTAGCTAAATCATCATAAGAAGGTTCTACCTCATTGTAGTCGTCGCTGTCAAGATCATCATTGTCGGTGGAGCTTTTGCTACTTGCCATTAGACACAACCCAGTTAAATGTTTCTTACCTTTGGGAGTATCATCCTCGCTGTCCGTGTCCACATCACTCAAATTAATTTGTCCAAGAGCGGCAAGAACACGATGCACCACCTTGCGATTCATATAGCCCTTCTTTTTATTCTTCCTTTTTTCTTTCTCCATCTCTTCTTCCTTCTCATTCTCTTCCCTTGCAAATCTTGCTAGAAATTTTGGACATTTGAGACGAATATGATTGAGATCACCACACTCATAGCACCTTTGAGGACCAAAATTTCCTCTTTTTCTTGATCTCACATTCTGTAAGGCTCTTGTGAAGCGTGTAGAAAGGAGTTCCAAAACATCTTCCGGGAGTTGCTCTAGCTGTTCATCGGTTAGTGAAGACAAAGAAGACAAAGCATAGCTAGTAGAAGAATTATCACCATTAGACTTGCTAGATTGTGAAGCTAAAGCAATTGATTTATTACTATTATTTTTTCTGGCAAAAACATCTAATTCATGAGTTTTTAATTTAGAATAAAGTACATCTAATGTAAGTGTACTCATGACAGTAGATTCTCTAATGGATGTAACCTTCATCTCCCATATCGACATATCTAATGCTCCAAGTAATTGACGTGCATTTTCAGCATCAGTATAAGTAACATTAACAGCACGTAGGTTACTAAGAATTTTATTAAAGCGGGCAAAGAGATCATCTATTGATTCACCAGGTTTCATCTCAAAACGCATGTAATCTTTTTTGTACATATCTTGACGTACCTCTTTAATAGTAGATGAACCATCATGATAATCACAGAGTGCTTTCCATACCTCATATGCGGATTTAAGATGCACAACACGATCAAAGTCACTCCTTCCTAGTCCTTGAATTATCAGATTCCTTGCCTTGCTATTTGACTCCACTTCTGCTATATTCGCTGCTGACACAGCATCATTCTCAGGCACTTGATAAGGCTTGTATACCTTCTCCCATATTGCAAAGCCTTGAGCTTGAATGTATGCCTCCATCTTCGCTTTCCAAAACTGAAAATCAACACCATCGAAAACACAAGGTTTTGTGGAATACCTATCCGTCGACATGTTTTCTAATCACCGGTTAAGATCAATTAGAGAAATTAACCTGCTCTGATACCACTTGTATGATCGATTCACACTAAGATAGGCAATCAGAGGGGGGGTGAATGATTGCGGAAGCTAAAAATAAATTTTAAGACTCTCCCCTAAACACAAAACCTATTTAAGCCTCATTTAATAATTCTGGACAGAATAATGTATCCTTACTAAAACTGATCTCGATAAAAATCCGTAACTCCGATTAACCTCAAACTTTTTCAGAATAAACTAGAGACAGTTATTGAACTAACCCAACTGGAATTACGTCAATCGGAGCTCTAGATCTTGAGATATAAAATAAACAAGATCGCTGATGCAAATAGTGACGAAAATAAATTAAGCCCTAATTATGCAACTAAGCAAAATATGAGATCGCTTGCCTGACCGATGGCTGAACAATGTCGTGCGCTTCGTGATCAAAAAGATGCCATGCCAAAGAAAACGTTTGGCCACCCCAAAAGCCGTATATATATTTTTCTTCCACGGCTGCTCGGCACAACTCTTGCCATGCCACCGCATGCATATATATACACACACAGCCTAACTCCAACTAGGCCTTAAAATCCTAATCCAACTCCAACTAGGACTTAGAATCCTAATCCAACTAGGACTTAAAACCCTAATCCAACTCCAACTAGGACTTCGAACCCTAATCCAACTCCAACTAGGACTTCGAATCCTAATCCAACTCCAACTAGGACTTCGAATCCTAATCCAACTCCAACTAGACCTGGGCCTTTTTACCTCAACTAAACTTTTGGCCCACTAATTTTCAAGGGACCCGAAACCCTTCCTAACACAGGTTTTTCACACTCACGACTTTTCTAACACGTCACGTGTCGAAGCCTCTAGGACCGCACCTCCCGTAGCTTCTCCACGTATCATCCACCTTTGATCTCCATGCGCCCCAAGCATGAGCCCGATCATCTCGTGACCTCCTTGACCGTCTGAACCTCAGATCTCCCCATCCTAGTTCCGGTCCACCTCGTCACCGACCATGATCACCTCCATGCTCAACCTGCACATGCAAGACCAAAGAACATTCTTCCGGCACAAGTTCGTCTCAACTTGGCCAACATCAGTCCGCACACACGCAACACAACTCGCATAACACCGCTAAACGAAATCACCAATTATTCATCATAACAAATTAACCATTGTCAATTATTCATCACCAAAATATCCTAAACCTAGCCACATGGTCTAACAATGTAATATCAGATTATGTACTAAGTTTATTTACTAAGTGGTCTGTCGAATACTTTCTTTACTACCTAACTATCAATCATGATTCATGATTTGTGATTCTGCTATTTATTTCATTATTTGTGTACATATGCTTATCTATTCTGTTATTCTTCGCAGATGGTTCATTATATTAGTCTAACAATTAGGAGGCCAGGAAGGAGAACTGAAGTACCAAGCAAGTTGCTACATGCCTACATCAATATTAAGGTATTTTCGGTTTCTCAATTCTTTATAAGAATTCATTAATTTTTTATTTTTATTTTTATTATATATATACACACGTATCGCCGTATCGGTGTTTTTAGGAAAATGGCGAATCGCGGTATCGCGTATCCGTATCGGGGTATCTGGGTAACATAGGCACGCAGCAGTGGGTTGCGATTGACCCTGCCTTCAACATGCATGGCGAAGGGGTTGGTTGGAGGAGACGACTTGCTGGGTAAGCGAGGCAAAACGTTAGGCGACGCCGTCGAATGAGCTCGCCGACGGTGAGGGCCTGGCTTGTCAGCGGATGCGGGAGGGCAACGAGAGACGAGGCGTACTACCAGGAATACGCCAACAACGAGGACGAAGCGAAAATAGAGGATGGCGTGCGGCCGTGCGGGTGGCATTTGGGTGCGGTAGAGAATTCGACCTGAGAACAGGAACCGGATTTTATTTATTTTCTGATTTATTTTATTTCCAGAAATAGAGTTTGAAATTTTAAAATTAGCAAACTAATTCCAAAAATTATGAATTTTTTTGAGGAGGTTCGTTAGATTTATAGAACTCAGGTAAATTATTAGAAGATTCATGTCAAGTTTTAATTAATTACAGAAATTATTTTTCAGCAGCTGGAAATTAAGAAAAAATATTTTCTTTTAATGCAGAAATTTTTGAAAATGAAAGAAAGGGCAGAAAAAAATAATTTAATAAAATTTGAATTTTCGGGCTGGTACAGGCTCAATCATGCACTACTTAGGGTAAAAGAGAAGATTTTTTATGTTAGGCTGCACATAACAGGCCTATGACCCAACTTCAGCTTCAGCTAAGTTTCTGTACTTTGATCATGTACTATGCACTACAGCCTCGACAAGACAGCCTACCAGTACATAGTTTTGATGCATCAGTTCCAACATGCAAAAAAGAGAAGCACAACGAGACTATTTAAAAGTAGAGTTCATCAGACTACTACAGCTCGACAAAAAAGCAGTAGACTCAGCTTCAGCCATCCCCACACAAATAATGTGCTGGTTCTTTCTACTGAAACCCATGAGCCAACTTCCAAACATATGTTTGGAAACCATCCTGCAACTAGATAGAAAGATTTCTTTGACTTTCATCGAACTCCCCGAAAATTGAGAATCTCCGGTCTTGTATTTCACAACAGAAAGAGGCATGGAACCCATGTATTCCTTTATGAGAACCTGCTGCCGCAGACCATTTCCATTATACAGCCTGAACAGCCACTTGCATAAGAGACTTATGTTCATATTCTCAAGATCAGGGATGCCCAGGCCACCTTGATTCTTGGGCATAAACACCACTTTCCAATTAGCTAAGTGATATTTTCTACTACCCTGGTCTTCTTTCCAAAGGAATCTTGCTCTAAAGAAGTCAAACTTCTTGATCACTCCCTTAGGGGCAAGGAAAAAAGAAAACATAAACAGAGGCATATTGCTTAGGCTGGCATTGATCAAAATGATCCTGCCTCCTACTGACAAATGCTTGCCTTTCCAACAACCCATCTTATTTTCCTCCCTATCTTCATGGTTCTAATTTTACAGGAACGCAAGCTTTACTTCACATACTACTTGTTCCTTTAGATGCCACATGTTCTTTTTTTAGTTTAATGCCATGCCACAAATTCTGTCTCCAAGTGAACAGAGAAGAGCATAAAACATGCTACTTAGGGCTTAGGCTGAATTCTGTCTCGGATCCTCCCTATCCAAACAACTTTATGGGATGAATTATCCTGTGGGAATGTCCTGTTTGACACGCCAAACACCACATTAGATGGTGGCTGCCTAGGTGGACAATTTTTTTGAGTCTAACACCACTTATTACGCCATTACAATGTAGAAATATAACGCCTTGCTTGTTGGTGATGGAAAATGTGTCCGTTTGTCAAATATAGGATCGACCTGTGTCCAGTTTTGAAAATTTCCTTCAAAAGAATAATGAATAAAATAAATACACGCTGTTAGACCATGTGGCTAGGTCTAGGATTTTTTGGTGATGAATAATTGACAATGGTTAATTTATGATGATGAATATTTGATGATATTGCTTATCGATATTATGCGAGACGTGTGGCGTGCGTGGACTGATGTTGGTCAAGTTGGGATGAACTTGTGCCGGAAAGATGTCACCGAACAACAATGCATGCCAGCAAGCACCCACCACCTAACCATTTGTCTAAGTCTAAACCAAGTTTTTATATTTTGTTTTGAAATAATTTATAGACTATCTTGACTCACCGAAGTCAAGAATACATTTGAAAAACTTATCATTTTTTATGAAAAGGTTATCCCAAAATAAAAAATTATGTCTAAACAGGTCTAAGAATTTGATACAAAATTCTCTAATTCATACTAGTGTATTAACTAGAGTTTTATTTTAGGGTGATGAGGTATCTAGTAATCAATGTCAAAGGAGGTATTAACAAGTAGGCAATAACTATGTTTAAAATTGAATTGAAATAAGTTGAATAAAAAATATGCATATAGAATAATTTAAAATAAAATATTTATATTTGTAAACTAGGATCAACATGATCAAGGTGTGTAACTTGCCTTGCTTCACGAATTGGTGAGAATTGTTGTCAAAAAATTCCTCTGATTCTTCGTAGTCTACATGTGAAAATAACCTACCAAACTCAAATAAAATTCAAATAAACTCCAAAAATTCAAAAACAAAAAGAGTCCATAAATGCATAGTTTAGGATTTTAGAAGAATTTAGAAATTTTAACTAGTTTAATCAGATCTAGGATGAATAAATACAGGCTTCCAGAAGTTTGGATCTAAAGAAAAAGAGAAAGGGGATTTTTTGGAATTATGTTTGTACTAGAAATTGGATTATGATGTTAGCATTTGATTTTATGATTTTTGTCTGATTTATTTTCTAAAGGAAAAAGGAATTATGATGCCATGCTGATGTTAGCCTTGATTTTAACTTTTTGGTCCTAAGACTGACATGTGGGCCAAATGGTCTATCATGGACCAGGTCCACGGACCAAAGGTTTGCTGAGGTGGCGAGGGGATGGCGTGGCTGTTGACCAATCGAGCAAGCACTGGCGTGGCATGTCGCGTGGTGCCATGTGGCAGCCATGTTGGCCGGTTGTGCTGACACGGCCTTGCTGGCTAGTGGCCGCGCACGGGACCTGACAGTCACCGGTGTTGGGGAGCACGGTGGCAGTCGGTGAGCAGCGCAAAAAGAAGAGGGCACAGAGGGGAGCAAAAATATATCTTGCGCGGGGCGGAGGAACAACCAGGGACGGCTGACGGCGAGATAAAGTGGCTGCGCAACTCGAACCTCTGGTGGGACAGCACTCCAGTGAAGCTTCAGGGCGGAGGAGGTGTGAGCGAGGTTGGCATCATTGCGAGGAAGCCAACAGGGGGACGTCGAGGTTCGTGGGTGATCTGGGCAGTGGCGATTGCTCGCTGTGGGCTCGTCGGCGCTCAGCGAAGGGGAAGCTCGGCACGGGGACTCTGGGTGCACGGAGAAAGAGAGGAGAGGCTAGGAGGGGGTGGTGTGAGGAGGAGTGGTGCCGAGGGGCACCTTTTATAGGGCCTTGGGCGAGCACGGGTGTGGCAATTCCTCACCAGAATTAAGACTAGAGTAGTGGCGCATAAAGGCGAGGATAAAGAGGCTTAAAGGAGGGGAAGACTGCAGGTGCTAATGCGGGGTCTTTAGGGCCACTAATGTAGGGCTGTAAACGAGCCGAGCTCGAGCGAGCTTGACATGGCAAGCTCGAGCTCGGTAGAAACTCGAGCCGAGCTCGAGCGAGCCTGAGATCGACATCGAACTTTAAGGTAGGCTCGAGCTCGGCTCGGACAAAACTCGAGCTCGCTCGAGCTCGGCTCGTGTAGGTTCGGTGGGGAGTAGGGAGGGAGTACCTGCGGGCTGCGGAGCCGTGGCTGAGGCGCCGAGCTGCCAGATCCGGGTCAAGGAGGGGCGGCGCCGCCGGGGGAGAGGAGGAGTGCCGGGGGGGAGCAGGGGAGGAGAGGCGGCGGCGGCGAGGGAGAGGAGGGGCGCCGGGGGGGACAAGGAGGGGCGGTGGCGGGGGAGAGGAGGGGCGGTGGTGGGGGAGAGGAGGGGCGCCGGGGGGACGAGGGGCGGCGGCGGGGGGCGAGGAGGGGGACGGGGGGGACGGGGGCGGCGGCGGGGGAGAGGAAGGGGATGGGGGGCGGGAGAGGGGGCGGCACCGTGGAGGGGGGCGAGGAGGGGCGCCGGCGGGGGGAGGAGGGGCGGCGACGGAGAGGAAGGGGACGTGGGGGGGTGGGAGAGGGGGTCGGCGGCGGCGGGGGGGGGGGGGGCGAGGAGGGGCGGCGGCGGGGGAGAGTAGGAGGGCGACGAGGAGGGCGGGAGTGGGGGGCGGCCGGCGGCGGGGGCGAGGGGCGGCGAGGAGGGGCGGGGGTGGCGAGGAGGGGCGAGGGGGCAGGAGCCAGGAGGGGCGGCGGCGGGGAGCAGGCCGCACGCGGAGGCACCGAGGCGGGTGGGGGAGAGGCGCGGGTGGGGAGTGGCCACTGGCCAGTGGGGACTGGGGTGGGGCCGTGGGGGCACTGAGATTTTGAGAGGAGAGGCGGGAGAGAGGCCGGAGGGGTGTGAGGGAAATGGAGAAGGGTGAAAAAATTTTAAGCTCGCGAGCTATTCGAGTTCGGCTCGTTAAAGCTCGTGAGTTTAAGATGAAGCTCGAATTCGGTTCGTTTGGAGCTCGAGCCAAGCTCGAATCGAGTCTGGAACGAGCCAAGCTCGAGCAGTTCGCGAGCCTCGAGCTTTTTTTACAGCCCTACACTAATGGCATCAACTGCCGGCCAACGGAAAGGGTAACTGAAGCTTTTAAGAGCATGGGTGGGGCGGCAATGGCGGCGGCCAGAGGTTGAAGAAAGGGGGAGAAAGAGAGAGCTGACATGTGGGTCCCACATGTTGGCGAGAGAGGGGAGAGAGGCAGACGGTTAGATGATTTCCACGTGTCAAGGGAATTAATCCCGATCGTCGGATGGGAGGGGTTAAGTGAAGGCGGACGGCCGAGATTGGATCGACCAAGGTGGATTTGATCTGGGCTTGACACGTGTCAGCACGAGGAGAGATATAGATTTAAAATTCATTTTTAATTTTCTTTTTGATTTTTTAGAAAACTAGGAAGCTTCAAAAACTCTTAGGAAATAGCAAATAAAGTCCATAACAATTAGAAAAATTCATAGAAATTCAAGAATATATTTTGGACTTAAGAAAAATAATTTTAAATACTTTAAATTTTTTTTTCAAAAATACAGTTAAGTTTTGAAATTGATTTTAAAATTCAAAAAATTCACAAAAAACCATATAAAAGCCAAATGCTTTAAAATAATTAATTTGAAATAGCATTTTTACAAAAGATTCAAAATATCCTTTATTTAATAATATTTTTATTTTTATTAATTACTTTTAAGAAAATCCTTTTCCAAAAAAATTGAAAACATGCAAATAAAATCTCCAAAATTTTAGGCAAACCAAATAACACTTGTTTTTATTTGAAATTAAATTAATTTTAATAATTTTGACATAAACAGCTAGGCTGTAACAATTGTTAAATATATACTCAGTATTTGTATGACATGTGGGCCCAACATGATTAAGAATTTCTAATTACCCTTGGTTTAAGTCCCACTGGATCCACCTGTCAACCTCTCCCATTTACCTAAGTTAAAATAATTAGAAAATAAATTAAAATCCAATGGACCCCACCTGTCAGCCACACAATGTTTTCCTTAAGAAAAATAATTTCAAAAGGAAAGGAAATTCCAGCGACCCCACCTATCAAATTTTTTTGAATTTCTAGAATTTCATCTTGGTTCAAACTTTGATAGACCGTAACTTCTTTATTTTAAATCCAAATCCAGTAATCTAGTATACCTTAATATCCAACAGCACCAAAATCACAATATTGGAGTTTACTTAACTTTATTGGAATGTTGTGTACAGACTTTCGCGCATATAGACGAGCACATTCTAGCCAACTCCATGGAGGGAAGCCATGGATAAGGGGTAAATGGAGAGGGCATATATATTCGTATTGCTTTCTCGTGGTCACAGCGGAGAACTCGCAGAATAGCGTGCGGCAATGGCTTGTGATCGATGCTGCCTTCTACTTGGGGAAGGTATCGGTTGGAGGCGACGACTTGCTAGGCAAAACGGTAGGCAACGCAGTCGGATCCTGTGGGCGCTACAAATTTTTTATTTTTTGATTTGTTTCATTTCTAGAAATTGAGTTTGAATATTCAAAATTAGCAAACCAATTCCAAAAATTATGAAAAAACTTTGGGGAGGCTCCTTAGATTTATAGAACTCAGATAAATTATTAGAAGATTCATATCAAGTTTTAATTCATTACAGAAATTCTGTATCGATAGCTGGAAATTAAGAAAAACTATTTTCTTTTAATGCAAAATTTTTTGAAACGCAACCAAAAGCACAAATGATTATTCAAAAATAATTTAATAAATTTTGAATTTTTTTTGGATGGTATAGGCTCGATAATTGCTTAGGGTAAAAGAGAAGATTTTTATGTTAGGCTGCACAGAGGTAAGCAAATCCTCTAAACAAATCGCGGAGCGAGGGAACTATTTTCGTAGAACCATGAGTCTGCTACAGTAGACATTGTAGCGCATCGTTGCAGGTACAACGACTATTTTTTAGTCGATGTGTGCTGCTGTAGTGCTCCACCTTACAGACCGATCGGTACCACTTGATCTGAGCCCTTTCTTTCTGATCCCCCGATGGAGAAATGCCCTTAATGCATGTCACTGTAGATCATCTGCATGTACATCTTCACACGCAGAGTGTTGCAAATAATGCACATAAAAATAGAAACAAGGGACACAAATTTTTACATGAAAAACCCTTGTGAGAAAAAACCACGGCCACTCGAAGGCAAATCACTATAATGAGGAGAGATTACAATAGAGCGCTTGCTTTTCTTATAGGCTACTGGGGTACATATATAATGTGAGAGAAAAGAATCCCACATGGAGAGGAAACCGAATCAGAGAACAGATTGACACCACGTCTAATACAACATACGCATGCACTTGCCATGCCACGTCTGGCATGAGGCAATGAAGTGTACTACACGAACATGGTACAAATTCGGATCAACTTTAACAATCTCCACCTTTAGCCGAATTATCATGTATACCTTGAGCGCCGAAAGTCCAAAGGACTGGTGAGTAATACCAACTAAGTCTAAGTATAGCTCAAACTTAGATGCAAGAACTGACTTTGTCAACATATCAGCTGGATTATCACGAGTACTTATCTTGCAGACTTTAATATCATCTTGAATAATGACATCTCGAATGTAGTGATAGCTGATATTAATGTGCTTTGTCCTCTCATGGAACATTTGATCTTTTGTAAGGTAAATAGCACTCTGACTATCACAAAATATTGTAGTGCCTGATGTACTTCTATAAAGCTTAGTAAATAAACTTCTTAGCTAAATAGCTTCTTTGTAAGCTTCAGAAATAGCCATATACTCAGCTTCTGTAGTAGACAAGGCAACAGTAGCTTGCAAACTTCTTTTATCCAAATCTCCAGCAAAATCAGAATCCACATAACCAACGAGTCCATTTCTAGTCTTCTCAAACTATAAACAAGCATTAGATGTGCCCTGCAAATATCTGGAAATCCATTGAACTGCTTTTCAATGCTTTTTTTCCAGGATTAGCCATGTATCTACTAACCACACTTAATAATTGAGATAAATTAGGGTGAGAACATACCATAGCATACATAAGCAAACCAACTGCAC
Organism: Dendrocalamus latiflorus; assembly: GCA_017311315.1. Taxonomy (NCBI): domain Eukaryota; kingdom Viridiplantae; phylum Streptophyta; class Magnoliopsida; order Poales; family Poaceae; genus Dendrocalamus; species Dendrocalamus latiflorus. Next base: position 1,616,250 of record CM029637.1, on the reverse strand, counting down.
TCGCATATGGAACTCTAGACATGTACTCAATTTCATCATTTGATTGTGGATATGACACTGAAGAAAGTCTGAAATATGTAGCTACGTGAGTACTCACATGTTTGGCCTTATGCATGTTGAAACGATGAAGAACTTTATCAATATACCTCTTTTGACTTAGATATAATTTGCCAAACTGTCTATCTCTCATGATTTTTATACCAAGAATCTTCTTTGCTACACCGAGATCTTTCATCTAAAATTCATTGTTTAATTGTGCATTCAACTTTGAAATTTCAGCCTTGTCTTTTGCAGCAATCAACATATCATCAACATATAGGAGCAAATAAATAACTGAACCATAAATAGTCTTCAAGTAAACACAGCTATCATAATTAGATCTTTTAAAATTTTGAGATATCATAAAGGAGTCAAATCTCCTAAACCATTGTTTAGGTGATTGCTTCAAACCATAAAGAAATTTCTTCAATTTGCAAACAAAATTCTCCTTTCCCGAAATGTCGAAACCTTCTAGTTGCTCCATATAAATGTCTTCTTCTAATTTTCCATGTAAAAATATGGTTTTCACATCCAATTGTTGAAGCTCATAATCATGCATAGCTGCAATGCTGTGTAAAGTGCGAATAGAACTATGTTTCACAACAGGGGCAAAGACATCTGTAAAATCAATACATGGAATTTGGCTGTATCCATTTGCAACTAGCCTTGCTTTATACCTAACATCTTCGGTTGGCGAAACTCCTTTCTTCTTGAAGATCCATTTGCAGCGAATACGCTTCTTTTCAATTAGCAACTTGACTAGCTCCCAAGTGCCATTCTTGTCAAGAGATTCCATCTCATCATACATGGCAGTCATCCATCTATCTAAATCACTAGAAGAGATAGTCTCTGAATAAGATGAAGATTTTGCAGTACCTTCAATTTCTTCTGCCATATTTAAACAATAAATAACAACATTGGCTTCTTCAATCAATCTCTTAGGAGGTTGAATGTTTCTCCTCTCTCTATCAACTGCAATGGAATGATGTGTTGGTGGCTCAACAATAGGAGTTTCTAAAATATTTTCCTTGTTAACTTCTGGTGTAGATCCTGAATCAATAACATGCTCCACTTGCACGCTTGATTGCTTCTCAACGGGAACATCAATAGATGACTTATCGTGCAACATAGCAGACTCATCAAAACTAACACTTCTGCTAATAACCACCTTTCTAGTTTAAGGATTCCACAATTTATATCCTTTCACACCAGTTTTATAACCAAGAAAAATGCACTTAACTGCTCTAGGCTCTAATTTACCATTGTTAACATGAGCATAAGTAGGACAACCAAATATACTTAAGTTTGAATAATCTGCTGGAGAGCCACACCATACCTCAATTGGAGTCTTCTTATCAATAGCCAAATTTGGTAACCGATTAATTAAATAACAGGCAGTACAAGCGGCTTCAACTCAATAACTCTTAGATAATCCAGAGTTTGACAATAGGCAACGTACCTTTTCCATGATGGTTCTGTTCATGCGTTCGACCATACCGTTTTGTTGAGGAGAGCCTGATACAGTATAATGTCTCACAATACCCTTTAACTTGCATAAAGCTTCAAATTCTCCTGAACAAAACTCCAAACCATTGTCGGTACGCAGCTTATTAACATGCTTGCAAGTTTATCTTTCAATCATAATCTTCTACTCCTTGAATGTATTGAATACATCCAATTTGTGCTTAACGAAATATGCCCAAACTTTTCTTGAGTAATCATCAATGATAGTCAACATATAGCTTGCACCTCCAAGTGATGGTACGTGGGATTCTCAACACAAATCAGAGTGAACATAATCGAATATACCTTTTGTAGAGTGAGTCACAGTATTGAATTTCACCCTCTTTTGCTTGCCGAAGACATAATGTTTATAAAACTTCAACTTGTCGATACTTTGACCATCAAGAAATCCTCTTTTACATAATTTCATCATGCCAACTTCACTCATATGCCCCAGACGCATATGCCAAAGACTAGTAGCATCATAATCAGATGATTTATTTGAGGCAACAGCAACATTACCTGAAATTGTAGTGCCTCTTAGAAGATATAAGTTGGCAGCCTTTATATCACCCTTCAGTACTCCACCTCCACCTGAATACTTATACCCTTTAGCATTAAGAGTACCCAATGAGATAAGATTTCTCTTCAAATTCGGAATATGATGAACATCCGACAAAGTCCTTTTGGTGCCATCAAACATCTTAATTTGGATAAAACCAATGCCCGCAACTTTGCATGGTGTATTATCACCCATCAACACGGATCCACATAGCGTAGCTTCATAGGTAACAAACCACTTACAGTTCAGGCTCATGTAAAAAGTATAGGCTGAATCAAGAATCCATTCATCACTAGTTTTAGAATCACCAGCAAAAGCAATGAGAACATCTCCATCAAAACCTTCTTTGGTGACAATGGTGGCTCTAGGTTCATCATCTTGTTGATCCTTTTTGAAATTTTTATTCCTTTTCTCCTTGTTCTGCAACTTCCAGCACTCGGATGTCATGACTATCCTTCTTGCAATACCTGCATGACTTCCTGTTCCTAGATTTAGATCTACCTCTATATCTACTTTTGCTTCTGCCTTTTGAATTTTCATTTGAACCCTTCTCGTATTGCCTGCCGCGGACAGACAAACCTTCTACATGCATACTTGAACTTTCACCGTGAACCATATGTTTCATCTTTCCCTTAGCATACAGAGCTTCATGAACTTCACTTAGAATAAGAGTATCTCGGCTATATAGAATAATATATCTAAAAGTATAGTACGAACTGGGCAGAGAGCATAGCAATATAAGATCTAAATCTTCATCATCATACTTTACCTCTATAGCTCTAAGGTCTGCAATTACTTCCTTGAAAACTGTCAGGTGGTTCAACAATGAGGCACCCTCCGCCATCTTGTGGGAATAAAGGTTCTGTTTCAGATGTATCTTACTGATCAGATCCTTGGTCATGCAAATCTGCTCTAGCTTAAATCATAATGCGGTGGCAGATGTCTCCTTCCTAACCTCCTGTAAAATATTATTTGATAGATGAAGATGAATTTGAGATAAGGCCTTACGATCTTTATGTTCTTCTCATCAGTGGACAGTGTGGCTGGCATCTTGTTGATTCCCAGAAGTGCATCATCCAAATCAAACTGTGATAAAACATCTCGCATCTTGACTTGCCATAGAGAATCTCGTGTCGCAATCCAATAGCGGAAGATCATACTTCAAAGTCACCAAATTTTGCTGGTATGAATTTGTGTACCTAGCAAAATTCTCAAAAGGGAAATTTCCTGGTACAACCACAGGTGTATTTAGCAATATATGTCGGAATTAACATAAAAAAGCCTCTAGAGTCTGGATGCCCTTTTCTTTTGGCCTTGGTTTTGTGCGCTTTTTATTGCTTCTGATTGCTTTGCATTTTGTTGGCTATTGCTTTGGTCTTGCTTTGACTTTCACGTGCTGGTGATCACTTTTGTTTGGCCCGCCTGGTGCCGTGTTGTCTTCTGGTTACTTATCTTCAGTGTTGCTTGGATCGAGGCAACAAAAGACGGCTTGCACCTTTTGTCGAACGAGTTTGCCTGACCGAAGGAGACACGCTACTACAGAAATGTTGTTAGTGATATGCCGTAGAGGAAACATGGAGATGTTATACATATCACATACTATGTTTATGATGCATTAGTTTGTTCCTTGAAATAGACATTATCATTATTGATCAATGAGTATGTGACTTATTCATGAGACTCTTAATGCCAAAATGTTGCTATTTCTAAATGATCCCTGATCATATATCATATGAGGAACAAATATGATTCAAAGATCAGCATATGTATTGATTGATGATCATGTCTCATGGATCATGGTATGGAGATACCAAATCAATAATATGGACATGTGTTAGTGAACATATGTTGGATAGACCCGCCATGAGACACTGCAGAGATTCCATGTGTCATTAGTTGGTCTCAAGTAGTGTTTATGTAGAATCCTTAGACTTGAGATCATCATAGTTCCCAACATGTGTAGTAGCCTATTTTGGGACTACTAAACACTACTCCGTAACTGGGTAGTCATAAAAGTAGTCTTCGGGTTTGCTATGAAACATGTAGTGGGATGTGAATGATCAAGATAGAATTTGCCCCTCCTTATGGGAGAGATATCTCTGGGCCCCTCGATGTAATGGATTATGAAAGTGCATGGCCATGCCAAGGTGATTGAGGAGTCAATCACAAGTTTATAATCCATCACGGAATCGAGAGAGTGATTGAGCTATTAAGAGGATGACACCGGTCTCGCCTTGAGCTTAATCTATATCGTGAGGCAAAGGGATTCGTACATGAGAACATTACAGGTTCAGCCGATATGATCTTTACGTATACTTTGGGGTTAATATGTGTTGCTAGAGGCCGCTATTAACAGGGTGACCGGAAAGGCGTTTCCGGGTCGCGACCAAGTATACGTGAACCTACAGGGTCGCACACTTAACGGGTTGGAACACTAATTCGAATGTGATTAGGATGTGGGCTCAATTCGGATAGAGATCCGGATAGACTCCTGAGAGACCATGTGGTCTAAATCCCGTGTTGGTGATGAGTAATTGACTCGTGGTTTGGTTAGAGTGAGTTTAGTTTGAGTGATTCGTGCCTTTTTGGCATTTGGCGAGGTCGGGTCGTGACTAGACAAATTTGACGCGTGGGCGTCGTCCCGGTTGGCCACGTGGGTCATTTCTCGCTTGAGTAGGATTTGTAGGTGCTAACCATGTTTACATGTTTTGTACCGTGCTATGCGATGTGTTTCTTGTCTGTGTTGGCTGCAGGACATCGAGACGGAGTCGTGGTGAGACACGGAGGACCGGACTAGGCATTGGTGGCGTTGAGGTCAGAACGGTCGGGATGTGTCGAAGACGACGTGGACTCGAGGTGGAGTCGTGGCGAGGCACGGTGGACCGGACTAGGCGCAGGTGGCGCTGAGGTTAGAACGGTCGAGGTGTGCCGAAGACGGCGAAACTGCGTAGATTGCAGGGCAAGGAATGAGGAAGCTTCCTGGAAGGTGCGCGAGGGGCGTTTCGGTAAAAACGCAAAGCTGCACTAAAGGAAGTGGATTGTGGGTAAAGCGCAAATGCTAAATGGGTAAAGCACTTGGTGAACCCATTAGTGGAGGGTATAAATAGAGAGGGAGATGGTGTGCTGAAATTTGAGAGAGTGGGTGTAAAAGTTAGGGTTCCATTTGGGTCTCTCCATGTGTGTATGTGTGTGTTCCTCCCAAGAAGCATGTGTAGCTCTTGGTGTTCTTGAGGATTGAGAGGGAGAGGATGGATTGAGAATTCTTGTAATCATTCCTCTGAATGTCCATGCGTATGGGGACGTAGTTCTTTGTATCTCGTGTTTCGCGGAATGGAAATCTGAAGTTTATTTTCTCTTGGTTTGGTTTTATTTCCAGTTCTCTGCAGTACTTCTTCATGATCTTTGTTTTTACGTATCTCTCGGCCAAAGTCTGTTGGCTCTTGCAGCTAGCGACCAAGCCAAAAGTCTGCTTTAATTTCCTCTTTTTGCTTCAAAGGGACAAGCATTTTTTGATCCTTCCCGTGAACATTTTTTTGTGGGAGATTCCATGGTGTCCCATCAATGGTTTAATGGCATTTATTTCTTTGTTTCATGGCCGAACTCCATTGCATCATTTCCTGGTGATTCTTTTTGTGTTGACAGCACTTCTTCATTCCTAAGTTCTCTCTCTCTCCCAGCGAGAAAATCTGGTCACGGCAAGGAATATTTGTATTTGTACTTTTCGGCTGGATTGGGCAGAAAAGCATTTCGGCCAACAGGAGCCAAGTATTACTGCCGATCAGCATTTATTGCTACTACAGAGACTCTCCTGTTTGGCTATTTATGATTGAGCCTAATGCATTTCTTGGTTTCGGCTTTCTTGTAGTTTTTGAGTACTGTTTTCGGTTGGTGAGGCAGCAGTAAAAGATTACGTTTGCAGTCTTTATTCTTGGCTCTTCCTCTGCTTCCAGTTTGTTACTTTTGCTTTATCTCACTGGTTCAGCAGCAACAACAAGTTCTTGTGTGCCTCCCTGTTGTTTGCTCTGTTTGCGGTCTTGGTTTCAAGCAAGTAAATATTTTTCTTCTTCATAGCTTCTCATAGCTATAGAAGTTGAGATTTACTTGAAATACTTGTGAGGGGAGATTTTAAAAGTCGACATTCACCCCCCTCTGTCGCCGTTTCCGATCCAACAACTCCTATTGGGCATCGGTCCACGAGGCCCAAGTGAGGAGGTCTATATATATGGAGGCGGGGGGGGGGGCTGAGGGATACACGCTTCTGTTCTTCCCGAGCAAAACCCTAGCCGCCACCTCCCGAGCCAAACCCTAGCCGCTCGCGAGTGCTGGTACACTCACGATCGGCGTTCCAGCCCCGGACGTGTGGATACCGGTGGAGGCGCTGCTCGTTGCGGCGTTGATCGGCATCAACAATCTACAGATTGGATCTGCTCGTGGTGTGGTTGATCGCGTGGAGGAGACGATCTGTTCGGGACGATCGGCTACTTCCACTACTACCTCGACGCGCGTGGTTGGATCGGCTTCTCCAACTCTTCTTCCGCTGCGCTGCGCATCTAGTGGTAACGATCTATGATCCCTCCTTAGCATGATGTCCTGGTGTGCGCGGTAAAAATTTTTTATTTTCTGCTATCGTAGCCTACGCGCGTTCCTTTAAATGTTGGCGCTCACCTGCCGTTGATGATGCACGGAATGAGGCGAGCTGCATGCCTCAGGAGGAGACGAGGACGGAGACACGCCGTGCAACTTGGCTTCGGAGATGACGACATCTGATGCGGTTTAGACTCGGTGACAATGATTTTTTTATCTCTCAAACTCTAATCTCCTGTGCTCTGATACCACTTGTTCCAAATAATGCACAGAAAAATAGAGATAAGAGACATGAATTTTTACATGAAAAATCCTTGCGGGGAAAACCACAGGCGCTCGAAGGAAAATCACTATAATGAAAAGAGATTACAATAGAGCGCTTGCTCTTCCTGTAGGACACTGGGATACATATATAGTGTAAGGGAAAAGAGTCCCACACGGAGAGAAAACCGAATCAGAGTCGGTTGTTACAGATTGACACCACATATGATACAACCTACGCATGCACTTGCCATGCCACGTCTGGCATGAGACGATGTAGATCATCTACATGTACATCTTCAATGAAGAGGATCCGTTTCCTGCACAAAGGGACCCCAAAGAACCAAAGTATCTCCTTAGCGTATACCATGGCTACTGTTGTGAATAATGGAGGAAAAAAGACACACTGATGGTGCTTGGCTTGGTGTCACTGAGTCAAATTATATCCTAGTTTGTTTGTAAAATTATTGCTTGTGGAAAATTCAAGTTTGTTTTTTAATTTCAAAAGTGCTTCTCAAATGTTTTACTTGGTTCTCAAATTTCAAAAAGGTTTCTTTTGGGCCAAGCACAGTTCCTCATGGCCTCAGCCCAGCTCACCTAGGTCTGGCCCAGCCCAGGCAACCTCCTGCCTCGCCCTATGCCAGCCGCTCACACCCGGCGCACGTGCACTCCACACCATGCACATCCCTGTGCGTGTCAACCCACTTCTATCACGGTTGTGTCTCCCACTGCCCCGCGAAAGTGCACTATTGTGCCACCAGTACTGCACCTCCCCCTCCCAAGCTAGCCCCCCCTAGCGCCACTTCCGTCTACCCAGACCCCCCTCTCTCCCTCTGCGTGCCACTAAGGTGACCTAGTCCCGGCGCTTGCGTGTGCCTGCTTCCCATTGCCTGAGCCGGCTGCACCCCTCCCCTTCTCTCGTAGCTCAGTGCACCAACCCCCTCCTGTCCCGCACCATGTGTTGGCCTGCCTCTCCTCAATCGTCACCCACACCATCATGGCGTTGTGTAGCTCTCCTCTTCCCCGTGGCTATAAAAACCATCGAGTGGCTTCGCTTCCTCTTCAATTACACCTCTGTGCTTTCAACATCCCCTGAGTACCACTCCTTCCCCTTTCTTCCTCCACTTTGGGCGGACTACCGATGCTAGTGCCTTTGGAGCTCCGTAACACCTTAGGACAATTGTGTGCGTGTGAAGCACCACACGAACATCTCGAGGCCGCCTTGACCTTCACCCAGCTCATTCTCCTCTCCAGCGAACTCGCACCGATGACTTGGTTGTCATCGCTTGCTCCCTCTGCCACTCCTCGGTGCCCGTCAAGCCTTCCAATGAGCCCCCTTGTGCTCGTAGATGCTCCCCTAGGCCAGAATAACCCTCCCTCATTGTGGAGATATGTCGTGCCATGCTCTGGCCTCTGCCATTGCCTAGCCTCAATGCTGACTACCCTAGGAACCAAATTAGCCCACGCCACCCCATGTGGAGGTTCGCGTGAGGCCCTAGAACCCATTTCGGCCATCGACACTAGCCGTTACCCCCACCTTCGTCGTCGGTGAGCCTTGTCGTCCTTTAGCCAAGAAGGAACCCTGTAGCATCACCATTAAAGACTAAGCATGGTTAATTAGTAAGGAATGACCATGGTTAGTAAATGTTAATTAGTCTTTATCCCATCGGCCATCCCTTAATTAAAGAATCTTATCTGACTAACAAGTTGCCCCCTCCTGTTTTAAAATTCTTTCAAACTTGGTTTCTAATTTTAGGCCACTAACATGTGGGCCCCATGTAGTATTTACATAGTGCCTAAGCCCCACATGTAAGTCTCTAGGCCAATTTCCTTTAAAGAAATAATTCCTTTTAATTTAAAACTCCGTGGGCCCTAGTTGTCAACGTATGTGGTTCTTTGAATAAAAATTAATCAAAAAATTTAATTAAAAGTTAGCCCCACCTGTCAGAGAGAGATTTTCTCTCTCCTCTGTTTATTTTTAGATTTAATCTAAATTTAAATTTTGAAGAGCCTGTTCTCTCTCGTCTTAGCTCCAAATATAATGAAACTTGTTTCTAAATTTTTCTAAAATCAACATCTACCTAATGGTGCTATTTTTGTTCAACTTGGAGTTCATTTGAATTTTTTATTGTATTTATTTGTTTTGTTTGCTCGTTCTTCATTCTTTGACGCGATCGTCCAAGTAGAGTACGAGGACACAAATGAGCCCCAGATTGACGCAATGCAAGAGTACCAAGGCCAACCGCATTGACGTTCACGGCACGACGACCGGTCCCGCCACTATCGCTGCGACGATCGACCCCGCCACCATCGCTGCGATGATTGACCCCACCACCATCACTGCGATGATCGACCCCGCCACCATCGCCGCGACGACCGGCCCCGCTACCATCGCTGCGGCGAACGACCCCGCCACCGCAGCCACGACCGCAGGTACTGCGACAGTCGCCGGCAGCGCCGATCGGGTGGCCGGGGGTGGTAGCGTTGGCGGGACGGTGAGCGGTCTCGGTGGCAACGCATGCCTCATCATCGGCCCCAGAGCCCACCACACCAGCACAGCGGGCAGCCCGGGAGCCCAGGCAGTGGTCACCGCTGTCCTGGCCGGCCCGCCAGGTGCGCCGACGGCCCCGACCACATCTACGGTGGAGAACGCCCTGTTAACAGCCCTTAACGCGTTCCAGCGGGAGATAACAGATCTCCGCGGGGCTGTGCGAGACATGCAAGAGGCTCGAAGCCAGTAGACTCCGCCGGTGGTCGCATCGGAGCCCACGCTGGAGAGGGCGGATAGCCGCGATGCCCCCACATCTAGCCGTGTCCTGCTGTGACGCATGGATCCAGAGTCCCCACTCTCCGCAGGCCTGCAACAGGCGGCATGGCCGGAGGACTTCAAGTTCCCGAGCGTCATCGAGTCGTACAAGGGTGACACGGACCCACGGGAGTTCGTGTGCGCGTACGAGACCGCTATCAAAGCCGCAGGCGGCGATGACACCACGAAGGCGAAGGGGCTCCCCCTTGCGTTGCAAGGGGTGGCGCTCTCAGGTTCTTCACCATCGAACCAAACTCCATCTATGCGTGGGAGCAGATCCGCGACCGGCTCTACAACAACTTCCAGGGAAACTATGTCGAGCGTGTCGATGCGGACCAGCTCTTCGCAGTCAAGGAAAAACCCTCAGAGAGGCTCCGAGACTACTTCAAATGCTTTGCGAAGGTACCCTACCAGGTCAAGGATGTCAATGAAACAACCGTCATCAATGCAGCGATACAAGGTCTTCGCCCGGGGCCGTTGGCCGAGTACAACACGCGGAAACCAATTAAGACGATGGCGAAGCTCTTCGACAATATGGAAGAGTACGCCAGAGTGGAAGAGGATGCGCGGCGGCGACACGGTGACGGCTCCGACACCAATCGTAAAGAGCAACGGTTCGCCGAAAGAGGGCTCCTCGAAGGGCAAACGTAAACATGGCTTTGGCCCGTGAAGCCCTTCACCATGAGAGGCTCCTGTTGTAGGGGTGGCCCCCACCTAAGCCCAACAGGCATGTTAGAAGGTTGTAAGGCCCAAAGTGGGACATGTATAATGACATAAATACCCTTGAGAGGGATACACGGATGTAAGGGCAATATTGTAAAAGCACTCCCCATGAGGACATATATATGCAACACAGGTCATGGGGAAACCCTAAGCCATTGCTCACCTAACTCTCCACTACCATACTCTCTCTCTCTGTTTGGTCTGTAACCACAACAGCTAGTATTTTTTGATAACTTAGTTTATACTTCTCAAAATCCTAAAACTTGCTATTACTGCATCTGGGTAGACGGTATGGTAGCTGGTGCGGATGTAGCACTAGAAATAGTGGTTTCACTACAACAAAATGGTCTCATAGAGACGTTTTTCTTTAGACGCTTTTTTAGTATCTTTATGTAGAATATAAAGACACTTCCTGAGACATTTTTTTGAGTGTTGTTCACTACCAACGCGTCTCTACTGACTTTGACATGGTCTATGGGAGACGCTCCTAGGACGCTTTACAAAATGACTCAACAGACCTCTATTGAGTCATTTTGTAAAGTGTCCTAGGAGCATCTCCCCATGGAACATGTCAAAGACAACACTCAAAACACTCAAGACACTAAGCAAAAGCATCTAAACAAAAATGTCTCTATGAGACCATTTTGTTGTACAAGTCTATAATGGTGTCGACTTGGCTAAATAATTTGTATCCACTAGTTCGAGTTGCACCATTAGTCTGACTCACGAGTCATGTCGCTAGTTTGAAGCCATCGTGGACACAGGTCATGATGTTGGTGTAAGCCGTCGTGTGGCGCAAGAGGGGATCTGGTTGTAGTACATAACCACCCTTAGATAAACCTTAGCGAGTGTAGCTTACACTAAGGGATGCATTGTAAAGGCCTTATGATGATCTTCTTGATTCACATGTCTAAGGAAATGTGTGAAATATAGCAAGTGGATTTTCTCTTGTGGGTAAAGTGTACAATCTTTGCAGAGTATAAATAGTTCAAACAACTGTACCCACAGTCAAAGGTGGGCATATGAAATTACTCGAGTTAGTTTCTATTAAAAAACCTTTGTGGGTGGACTGAAATCTCGTTAGGTGGATGTAACTCTGATTTTGGTTTTCCCTAGGTGGATGCAACCCAGTGTTGTTAATTGGGTGAATGTAACTCCAGTGATCAAAACTAAGCACATGGTGAATAGAACCATGTAACAGGTGGATGGAACCTGCACCACTATAAATATTTCACACTTGCAATTTCATTAATAAAATGCTAAGTCATAAGAGTTTGTAATTACTGTAATTTGAAATGTTGCCTTTAGCAAATAAAAACCCGAGCCTTCCTTGTTAAAATCCCGCATATATACAAATACTTGCATCTCTGTGTGTTGATTCACGGAGCACCGTGGTTTGTGTTCACTCTCGATCTCAAAACCCTCTTCAGAGCCTGTGGACCAAGAACACTATGTCTACTATGAAGATCAAGTTGTTGATGGTGAAGATGGTGGAGAATAGTTTAGACTCTAGTATTCTAGCTCTCACCCCAGTTCGCCTGACTAAGTCGACAGTTGAGCGCACCAATATTGGTCAAGTCCTTGATTAATATCGGTCGCACTCAAGTCTTCCCAGTTGCTTGCCTGTGATGAGATGTGCCTTCACCCATTTGCATCCACTACCACTTCTACTTTCATGTATTGTAATCATTTGGCCCGAATGGCCTTAATGTAAAACTCGACCCAACGCAGTCTATTCTAAATCTGATATGTTGTAATATTAATACATGGTATGGTTTACATCGTGTATGAAATGATTCAGTAATATATCTGTGAACACTATCTATGGATTTAAGGAATAGTGTAATAGTTTCACAAAAAATTCTGAATTTGCTAAATCCGGATCTGACACTCCCTTTGGGGCAAGGGAAAAAAACATAAGGAGAGGCAATTGCTTAGGCTGGTATTGATCAATATATATGATCCTGACACCTACTGACAAATGTTTGCCTTTCCAACAACCAATCTTATTTTCCACCCTATCTTTATGGTTCTAATTTTACATGAACGCAAGCTTTACTTCATATATTACTTGTTCCTTTAGATGCCACATATTCTTTTTTTAGTTTAATGCCACGCCACAGATTCTGCTACTTAGGGCTTAGGCTGAATGTTGTTTCGGATCCTCCCTATCCAAATAACTTTATAGGCTGAATTATCGTACGCAGGATGGTCCTGGTGAATGGTCTGTTTGACACGTCAGACACCACATTAGATGGTAGCTGCCTAGGTGGACTATTTTTTTAGTCTAACACCACTTATTATGCCGTTACAATGTAGAAATGTAATACCATGCTTGCTTGTGATGGAAAATGTGTCCGTTTGTCAAATATAGGATTGACCTTCCAGTTTTGAAAATTTCCTTCAAAAGAAAATGAATAAAACAAAGAGTCTATCTAGCAATCAACTGGATGTTTTTTTCCTAAAAATCAGCTAGATTTATCACCATCCGATTGCTTTGAGATTCGCGCGTCAACCCTAACTCTAACCCCTCCGACCCCACCGCATTTCACTCCGCCCCACAGCCGCATTTCACTCTGACCCCACCGCCTCCCACCCCATGCTGCCTCGTCGTCATTGCCCACCGCACTGCTCCCTCCTCATCGCTGGTGACAAGCCCCTCCCATGGCTCCTTTTTGCCCGGAGCAGCTCCACGCACCTCCCCCGCCACCCCCCTCTTGCACCACCCACGGTCGGCGGTGCCCCCGCTGCCTCACCGCGTCACCCCCTAGGCCACCCCGCAGTGCCGTCCCCGCCCAACCTAATAGCTAGTACCATCCGTCGCCGCCGTCCTCTGACACCGACCACCACCCTCCTACTAGCTCGTTGCCCCCACCGCCGCCCACTGCCGGGCCACCAACCCCGGCCTCCCTCCATACCCAGGGGGATGGTGAACCCTGGGCGCGGAGGACAGGATTCTCCCCTCGAACTCGCTGGCGAGGGGGAAGAACCCTGACAAACCTCATCGGAGAAAACGCCGCCCGAACCCTAACCTCACTAGAGAAGATGAACTCCCTGGAGAGGACACCGAAGCCAAAGCTAGAGCGTGATTCGCACGGCAAATCAAAAGTTTACAAATTTGGACGATTTTTGGATTGATTTCATCCAGGTGGTGATTATCAAAACCCTAAAACAAATGCACGCACATGTGACACAGAACATAAGACAAGGGGGTACAACTTTCCTCTCCAATTACCACCTATATTTTATCAAATTATCCACTTCATTTCATCTTATTCATTAATGACAGTAAAACATAAAACTATAAAGTAACTAGAAACCATTAGGGAAAATTAAAAAAGGCACCGTACACCCAACAATACAGAGTACAAACATGTCTAATCCATCATACACAAGTGTCTGATTTTTGTTACTTCTACTTATAAGATCTCTGAATAGAAATCATCTATTATCGTTCGAACCGCGATCGGGATCCTCACCCAGTGAGAGACGCCATCATGCCATGCTAAGCTCCCAAACATGTAGCTCCCTTGCAGCTTGCGGGCGGCCTTGAAAGTAACCTTAAAACTTCGTGTCTTGTTCTCTTTGTTGAAGAACAGAAGTGACGGCTCCACTAACATCTCCACTCCAGGAGGTGACTGAAAGAAAGCTTTGTAAACTGCATCTGGTTGCCCTACATTTGTCACTGTCCTCCACACACTTATTGACGTTTTGAGATTTGGAATGGCAATTGATGGAAGGTTTAGGTTATAGGGGGTTTGGCAACCAATATCCGAGATGTTAAAACCACATCTAAAGAATTTCATGTAATCTTTTGGATCAACATCATATGCTAGACCTGGACCAGCTGCTTTATTAGGATCAACGAAGCCACCACCGTAATCGAAAGGATCTGCAGTCTGAGGCTTCCCGTCGGCCAATATTGGTGAGCCGTAGCTGTTAGTTGCAGCTGATCCATGTTGAAAGACTCAAATACAGTAAGGTGCAGTGTGAAATTGGAGCTTGTTTGGTGTTTGGAAATGCGTAGTACCTGTAGTTACTAGTGCTGACTTGATAATTGCGGGAGACCAGTCTGGATGGAGTGCTTTCAGCAATGCTGCTACACCGGACACATGGGGACATGCCATTGACGTTCCAGACTTGATCTCATATGAATCTCTCACTGCTGCCAAAATGTTAGATCCAGGTGCTGCAATATCAGGCTGTTCAAATGAAAAACATAGTATTTAGTATTTATGGATTCGATAGTATTCATAGCTGATGTGCCGTCTGAGATCAAATATGGATTCGATGTTAGAAATTAATCTTGATTTAGTATTTACTTTGAGTTATTAAGCCGTGAGAAACGGTCTGCATTGGTTAAAGTTGTTAGTGGAGTGGTAGTTTCCTAGTTTGTTTGATTGCAGTTTGCATGCATGCAGAATTTGAGTGGTGTGTGGAGGACGTGCAGCACCTACTTAATGCCTCCTGTATGTAACCAATTTGTTTAATGCTTTATATAAGAAGATAACAGCAGCAAGGAAAAGATGTGAGTAGTTGCACATCACAAATTTTTGTGTGTGTTCTCTCTCCATTCTGTTTTTCTATCGAGTGTTTTTCGTTTCAGCTATTTCATTCGATAAGAAAATTTTATCTAGGAAATGAATAGCGTAGAAGGTTCAAAGTGAGACAAAAAAAAGGGACACTAACAATATGAAATACAGCATCCTTTCACTGGAGGACGTTGAGACACAAACAAGTGCGCAGCAGAAAGCAGATGATATATGTCTGAAAATCACTCGGCATGTTGTTTCACTTCATATGTAATTGTCTCTAGAATATAAATCTGGGTGACCGATCTAAAGGAAAATTTGAAATGCTACATATGTATAGACAAACAGGGGAAACTTTGCGTTATCAGTTGTAATTAAGAAATTAGCAGTTGATCAAACATTGCATGCATGTACCTTGAGGAACTGGGGAAAAAATGGACTGGGCCCTCTTGAGGAAAATGTTGAGATTCTTGGAGCAAGGACTTCGCTTCCAATCCATGTACGGCTTGGAGCCACCTTAGCCACTAATGTGGTGTTTTCATTGCTGTTAACCATTGATGTTTTTAGGATGACATATTTTTGCATGAAATTGTCTTTTGCGTACACCATAATCAAGAAGCAATAGGTATGTAAATTAATGAATTTGACATTCAATCGTTAGTCCATCCTTTTCCAAATAGGTGACGTTGTAGAATTCATGCAGTTAAAACTTGTAATACTTTGACCACTGATATACGAGAATGTCTTTACATTTGTCTCATGAAAATTATACCAGTAGATTGTCATTGAATGTACTTCCATACCATTGTAAATTTTTATAATTGAAGGAAGCATTTCAAATAGGAGGAACAAATTTATGCTCACCTGGCTTTCGTAATGTATGCTTCTATTCTGTCAGCCACCTCGAAGTCTACTAGAATGCATGCCATAGTGTCACAAGCTTCAGCAAAATCGATAGCATCAAGAGTATACATTGCAAAAATGAGCCCTCTGGCAGATGCTTCCTTTGCTGAAGCTATAGCGAGGGGCAGATCATTGAATGGCAAATTTGTCTTCACAAGATCTGGAGAGTAGCAGAACACAATCGTCCCAGCAACATCAGTGGAATTCAGAGATCTTTGATCACATCTACATGGTCACATTCACATGGTATCAAACATTCAGCCAAAACTTGCCAACTAGCCACGTTGGGGAATTAAGGAGTGCAGAATTTACCTAACTCGCCCAGCTGTATACAACTCAATCCAGTGGTCCTTCTCCTTTCTCTCATAGAACAAAGATTGACCCTGAAAGATCGACAAGAAATGATCACCGGACATCAAAGACATACAACTAAACAAATTTCATTGCCAAAGAAAGAAGAAGAAGAAGACGACGAAGATGATGAAGTATACCACTAATTTCTCATTGTTGCCGAGGGTGAGAACGGTCGGGAAAGCACGATCTATTGTCGCTGATGCAACTGTTATAGCCCATGGGGATGCATTGTAAACTGTCCTAGGAGCAGGACCATCGTTTCCTGCTGAGAAGATGACAGTTATGCCATTTGCCACAGCGTGCACAGCTTCAGGGAACTCAAAGCTTGGGGCACCAAGCGATAATGAGAGTACATCAACTCCATCATGTATGGCATCATCAATCGCCTGCAAGACAGCTGCATAATCACATGTACCATTAGCCCCCCAGCATGTCTTGTAGACAGCGATCCGGGCACGAGGAGCGCCTCCTCTGGCGTAACCGCCTGCAAGCCCATGAAAGCTCGCGTTTGGCACCAGGACGCCAGCTGCAGTCGATGCCGTGTGCGTTCCATGGCCACGGAAATCCCTGGCAGATTTGTACTCTCGCTCAAAGACCTTCGGGTCGAGATGATCTGCGTAGTATCGAGCTCCGATGATCTTCCGGCTGCAACTGTTCGAGTCGAATGCTTGGCCTACTTGGCAAACTCCTTTCCACCGGGATGGTACAGGTCCGAAGCCATCGTCGTTGAAGCTCTGAGATTCTGGCCAGATACCTGAATCAATTAGCCCGATGATGACATCATCTCCGTGTTTAGCGTCATGGAGTAAACCAGTTGGCTGGTTGTAGTCCAGTCCAAGGAAGTCCCAGCTCCGAGTTGAATGCACGGGGACTGCCGTGTTTGGCTTTATGCTGAGCACCTCAGGCAGCTCTATCATATGGTACAAAAATTAAGATAATAAAGAACCATGTAGAAATTAAAGGTTCAGATGTTTGTTGTGATGATGAATACTGCATGTAGTGTTATGCAGTTAGCTAGCAATGATGATGGTGAGGTTGTTGCCAGCCCCCCCATAGGATCTTATTTCGATTCTTAGCTACTTTTATTTATGTTAGTACTATTTTATTTTCTCCTCAAATGTAATTACATTGTATAACTAATTTCTCGCTCCACCCCTGCTTCGTTCCTTTTCTTCGTTCTCCAATCTCAAATCCCTCGTCATCCCCGGATGGCCGCATCACATCACTGCCAGCACTCAATCGTCAGGGAGTAGCGCATGCGCATGCGCATGTGCTGGTGATCGTGCGTGCATGCGTGCGCGCGCGCTTCTTTCTACATGTACGTATCTGCGCACATGTCCTTGTCGGCCAACTCGATCCGTGGTATTAGAGCATGTCCAATGCAGGTGCTTAGAGAGATGCTTAGTAATAAAAACTGATTTTTCTTGCCACATAAGATAGATAAGGTGCTTATTTTGAAGCATCGATGCTTAAATAAGCACCGGTGCTTAGTAGGTGCTTATGTGTATAACTATATCTATTAATAGATAATATAGCATCTAACCACCTATGGAAGAGATGCTTGCATTGGAGGAAATAACTTTTGCATGAATACTTGATGATGTGGCTATATTCTCTCTCTTTAAGCACTCATATATAAGCATCTTGCATTGTACATGCTCTTAAATGGTGGTGCTCATTTGGGCTTTTTTTAGTGGCGTATGGCTGAAAAGCACTGTAGTTGGCTGAAAAAACACTGTAGCTGACAGAGGCTTATTTAGCATTATTAAATTTAAAAATATAAAAAATATGTTAGCACATTACGTATAATACAAACAAATACGGGAAAAAAAGAACCGGCAAAGAAGCTCAACAAAAAGCCAAAAGTTCAGAAAAAGGCGAAATTTATGAATAGTGAAAAATAAGCCGGAAGCCAGAAGCTGAAGCCGAAACGATCACAGCCGTGGCTTATCGTTTTAGTTTAAATTTTAAATTCTAACTGTCTGTAAGAAAGAATATGAAAAAAGATACTCATGTATAATTTTGTCAATATAAATAAAATCGGTACAGTATCTCTACTATAATCAACTTTACACATATCTTAAAAAAATCCGTTTAAAAGTTAGCTATCGTAGAAAGCCAAGCCGTGAACATAAAAAAAAACATACCCTAAATCTCGTGCACATGATGCGTGGTGACAAGATTATTATGGGGTGTGTATTAGCTGTTTGATGTGACACGCCACTAGTTCAAACTGATGTACATTTTCAACGTTCTTTCCACTACTAGTGCTTCGCGGAAGGAGCTAGATTAGAGAGAGAGAGGTGGCAGCTACCAGCAGATGTGGAGCGGCGAAGAGTGCTCTTATACTTTTTTGGAAAGTAAAAGAAAAAAGAGAATCGGTTACCTTGTATCTTTCTCGCTTGTGATTTTATGAGCCTTGCAGAAAAGCCTGAAAAACTGTATTTGTAGCTGTAGACAATCGACTCAAGAGCCTCCTCCTTGCTTCAAAACCATAAAATTGCAGTACATTAATCAACTTGATTAATGCTAAGATAAATGTTTTATATACAGTGTAGTGGATATCCCCATTTTTAAATGGAGATATAATACAATATTTTCTAAAGTTCAACAAGAGAATTTTATACAGTAGGGACCTTCGGGTTTCCCTTTTTTTTGGCTTCTCTTAAAAACACGAAGTTCTTAAGCGCACAATTCCCCTTTTTTTGCGAGGTATTTCCCTTACTGTCATTTTAATCACTTCTTCTGTTTCAGATTATAAGCCCTAGCATATGAATTCCCTATTAGATCATTCTAAGGCAAATTTTACTAAAATTCTTTATTTAATTGCAACATTCGTGCCTATATATAATTAATAGCTATGCTCTTCTGCCAAGACGTCTTAATTAAAAATCTCTCCATTTCATTTTGCGTTTCAGCTTGTTTTGAAATATAAGGCCTCCATGAAAAGCAAAGGTGCATTTGAGCAACATCTTCCTACTTATTATACCTATACCAATAGTGCTATATACATTTAATATTCCAAAATAGATGCACGTCGTCCCAGAATGTGTGTAGTAAACCTTTTAAAAATTTTTATTACTATTATAAAAGAGCGAGTTGGTGGTTGTACGACGTCTATTCTCCTCTGACCACTCTATTTTCTCAACTTCTCACCATTCTCCACTTTTCAGCCGATCAGAGCAACTCTCTTCTATAGCATGATTCTCTATATATTTAATGAGTTTCGTTGCAACGCACGGGTACGTTACGAGTTATCACTAACATAGAAAAAAAATTGTAGGACTACTAACGTTAAAATTATATTAGTAGAGTTATCATCAAAAGTACTTCCATGTTTCTTTTTTAACAACTTTTTCTGCCACATAATCATAAAAGTAATGATCGAAGATGATCTGTCTCGAGCAGTACTAGTGCATAGGGACTCCATACCTTCCGAGAATGGAAGCGAGCATGTCGTGGTGTGAACCAGTGACGAGATCAGCATCTTCATGTCGTCTCTCCCCGAGGTAGACGACGTATATCTGGCGACCATTAATGGCAAGATTGATAAGCATGCATTATTGTGCTTCGTTAATTAGCAAGATTGATGAAGATGGCAATGGCGGCTTACCTGTCTTGGTTCGTCCTGCTGATCAAGCCCGTGAGACCATTGCAATTGCAGCGAAAAGCACAGAAGAGAGAGCACTACTAGGGACAGAGCTTGTAGCTTTGAGAGCCTCGTCATTTTTTTCTGCTCTATTATTGCAGCACAGGGCTCTAATGCAACTGCATGCTTTCCTTTTTATACTGAGCGAACCAGCGGGTAAACACTGCAGACATCACATGGATGCAGTTAGGAGCAGGGTTCATAGAACCGGAACCGAAACCGGTAATCCTCGGAATTTATCAGAAAAAAATTAAAAATCGGTCAAAATCAGAACTTAGAATTATGAACAGGACATAAATTAAATAAACTATTTTTATTTGTATTTTGCCCATTTTTTCTTAATTCTATGTGGATTTCTGTGGCAATTGAATCCGTGCAGAGCTTCATTGATGCAACGTTTGATAGGATGTTGATCCAAGAATTAAGAAATGTCACTTATGCATAAGGAAAAAAACCAGTCACCTTGCAAGGATTATTAGAATGCCCTATAATAAGTAAGGTGAACCGTCACTTCGATGTCTGGAAGGAATATCTTTATAGATCCGATTTTTGAGATGGAGCCACTGTAATGCATCACTAGTCCTTGTGGATAATGCTCCTTTCACATCAGAGCTTGATGTATTGATCAATCGTCATCCAAAGGATAAAGCCATACTCTCTTCTCTCTCTTTTTACAATCTGTTTTGCAGTTCTTGTATTGAAAGTTCTCGGGAAAAAAAGTTCTTGCAATGAAGTGGAAATTTCTTTTTGTAAGCTCTCATTCAGATGAATGTAGACTGAAATATATATATTTGAAAATCAAGCTGGTTGACTTCTGAATTTGTGAGGGGTGGTTTTGCTATCTGTTGTCATCAGATTTTGTCATTCAAAATAGTCGAAAACGTATTTTTGTCATTTGACGTAATTATAAAAAAAGATCGGAGATTGCCAAAATCAGAATCAAACATGACCACGTTAGAAGCCTTCAGAAGATGCCGATTAAAGAAAGGTAGATACAAAATTGAAGGAAATCATCAACAGAAGATTAGAATCATGAAGATTTGTAAGCGGGCAAGGACTCTACCAAAGAAAAGATTGAGCCGACACAAAGAGGAGGACTTGAAGCGCAATCCAGGATAGAGTCAGCTATTTTAGAGTGTAAATACCATGTACCGGTTGATGGAAAAATGTGCACACACCTACCTTTACTATCTTTTTGTATCTATTTTTTCTGTACCTTAGGAGTGGGCCATAGCTCATAGAATCCTACCTTTATAGTTCGACTTTGATTAATATTACTTCGCATCCACTTGTTGATCAATTTTTGTGAATTACACCTATCCTCTGTTCCGATATTCATTCTCGTTCGTTATTGCTTCACATCGATGTTTTGTCTAGGATCAGCTTTCATTTACATTTGTCTATTGTGGACTTTGCTGATTTACTGAAAAATCAGATGGCACGTCTCATACGCTGCTAGAGAGCACACTCCATAGGGACATGGTGCTGCTGTCAGGCATATTCTGGTGGCAACACACACTTGTATGTCTGGTGGGACCCAAATTGTCTGATAAAGATTAAGATGTCGTGAAAGCCCAATGATAATTCATCGGGTGCTAGAAAGCCGCTGGGTAGTTTTGATGTTACTAAAGACAATCTGATCCTTCTAGCTAGCTAGAGATAAAAGAGCTTTCTAAGGAACTGATAAGGATATTTCAGCGATGTTTTGTCAAAAAGCATGATGGTAAGATTGTTGCTAGAGGGGAAGCTCTCATTAGTATAGAGGATCTGACGCCGGCTATCGCTTTGACGATTTCGACGATTCCGCCGATTTCATAGAATCTGCCGATTCAAGTATCAACTCCGTATATCAAGTTACCCAAGGTTAGCTCATTGATCTTGTCAATTTATCTGCGCATCAGGCTCTTATTAACAACTTTTTGACGCTTTATAAGTTCCTTTGATCCTCTTTTTCATGCTCACATGAAGGGTCTATTATAGGACCTCATAGTGTTGCCAGAGATGTTTTTCATGCTGGTTCCAAAAGTACCACTATATCCTACATTTTCTCCAAATACATTGGATTTTTTGTGAGGAATCTCATTAAGAATAGTCAGTGGATAGCTTCTACATCCAATATGCATCAGGCTGTGCATCGGCCATACTGTTGATGGCATAAACATGCACAAATATCCAGCAAATATACGGACATACTGACTGAATTTTGGTCAGATCTCAAGCTAATTTATCGGCCAATGCGAATCTGCAAGCGCCACCCGCCACAGTAAATCAGTGTTTGCAATTGCCAATTAGGGGTTTGTCTAATCAGATAGTGTCAACTGTGGTATAGTTCTATCAGCCAATCAAGTTCCATCCAACTATATAACGACGCTATTTTGATCGGTTCACAAATTTATCAGGACTAAGATTTAGGTAGGCAGGTCATCTATGATGATCAACCAGTGCCCAAGGGCAGCAGCTGATTCGTCAACAACCACTCCCTCAGAAGCAAACAGTTAGTAATCGGCTTCAAGATCGTGGTCCAGAACAAGTCTTACCCCAGCAGATACAACAGTGCCAGGTTGATCCATCGCCCAATCAAGATATGAGGATTGACCAAGTCATGAATGTTATTGGAGAAAGATTTGACTTGGAGCAGAAAGGAGTAGTACCTTGATTTCATAGATACTATATATCCCGTTCCCACCTGGCTTCAGAATATTAATAAAACATAGATTATTTTTTTAAAAAATCGACCTATATCTACCAACCTCCTGAAATTACAATTACTCGCGATCTACATGAATACTAGCAATCACTATGGAATGATACATATCTGGTCTCATTCTTTGTATGTTTTGTTTGGTCAGTCTTGCAAAGACATCAGAATTGTGTGGTACCCCAATCAAGATTGTACGTTGTTGAACAAGACGTCGTAGCTTTAATTCCCACTCAGCACATATGTCTGGAATACATTCTCAGAAATGTTTAGCGAAGTAACCTTTATGCCAACCTATGTAATAGCTAGTAGCATGGTCCATGGGCACTAACATGTACAAACATCGCGTTCGTGCATTTTTTAAAAAATAACGCTCCGGGTAGCTTTCATTGATATATGTACTAAAATGGGTTAAAAAGGATATACTCATATATACTGTTATTGCAAAAAACTTACTTCACAAAAAGTATTGCATAAAGCTCACCTATCTAGCAAAGATTACGTACAGTAAATTACCACAACGAAGATACATATGTTTGTGCCACCAATTTATAGCTTTGAAATTCGAACTGGAAACAATCATTCACCCTCTCTGATTGTGCCATACGATCCTACACAATGCCATGCCTCTTTAGTGCTCCTTGCCAGGAGACACTCCAGAAGAGTCAGATTGATGTGTAACACATACATCTGGTTTTGTTGATCTGCTCACTTTGGCCAACAACCTGCGAGTTCTGTCCAAGATCGTCAACACTCCTCCTTCAACCACTATCTTGTAACTATTCTTCTCTAGCTGATCGAGGCATTATATTACTTCTTAGCTTCGAGATGATGTTCACCCATAGAACACTCCAACAGAGCCCATTCTTTGTATCTCCATAGCTAAAGCATCTCCAAATTTGACCAAACCTTTTATAGTTGTGTTAATCTCGGCAAACTTATCCATGCAGCTGGTCATGTGGTTACTTGTGCCGGTATCATGATACCAAGCCTTGTCTTCATGTAGGAATACCTCATCTTCAGGCATTGGAACTGTATGGATGAGTTCATATACTTCAACCATCAATAGTTGAGGATCTTCATCAGTCTACTTCGCTACGAGATTGGCCCTTTATCTTCAGTTTGGCTTTGGACATTCCTTCACAAAGTGCCCATATACATTGCAGTTGAAACACTTAACTAAGGACTTGTTGGAGTTACACGACATTCATTCATCGATGATGCAATTGCCACTGCCTTGTCCGTGGTTGTGTCCTCAGCTTCTGCCATTATGACTTCCTCTCTTGGTGCTACTTGAGCTGTCATGCTTCTTTGTTTTCGAGCTCTTCTCTTCCCACTCATTTTGGGTAAAGAGAAGTTTGTCTCCCCCATCCTTTGAGTGTCATCGACCCTTAAGTCTTTCCTCGTAGGTTCTGAGACAACTGATCACCTCCGAGAGTGACATCGTTGCGACATCATCGAATTGTTTGATCATTCTGATAATCTGGAGGAACTGATCTGGTATCGAGATGAATAGTTTTTTGATGACGTCGATCTCTTCCATCTTTGTGTCGAGTGAATAGATCTCTCCCACTAGTGCGGTGAGTTTCATGGTGTACTCAATAATCGTTTCTGAGTCCCCTATCTGCAACTTACTTAGTTGTCATTTCAGCACTTGAGCACATGCCTTCTTGACGTGATCTTCACCTATTCGTATCTCCCTAAGTGCGATCTAGACTTCTTTCACCATCTCCTTCTTGGTGATTAACATCATCACGTTGTCTGGCACTTATTGTGAGATGGCCACCATCATGCCTTGATCCTTGTTACCGTCATCATCTCCATCTTTGACCACCGACCATACCCCTAGCGAACATCAGATTAACTTCATCTCGATAGTCCATACGTTGTAATTCATTTCGCTCAACATTGGGAATTGAATCAGGATCAAGGCCCTTCTTGTCATCAGCTTGATGAACAAGCATTGCATTGACAGATGAACAGCGTTGCTGGCCATCGCTTTGTCCCCTTAGGCTCTGATACCAATTGTTGGAGAATTTGCCTAGGGCTTATATGAGCATGAACTCAAGCCTTATGATCATGCACATGAACAACGAGTAAACACAAATAAATCTTTTGGTGGCATAATACGCCTATGTCATTTTCATCTTTCTTATATATAGAAGTAATATACAAGACTCCATATTCAACTTGGCATCCCACGTTGAGAGTCCTACATGGACACACCTTGACCTTCTTTTTTGACTACTCTAAATCCTATGTGGACTTTGAATCCTAACCTTTTATGACTATAACTGCTACAATACTTTTATGACTACGACTACTACAGTGCCCTTCTTCGACTGCTACTTGACTTACGACTGCTATATTACTTTTACAACTACAATTGCTATAGTACCTTGTTTGATTGCTACTTGACTTACAACTAGTACAGTACTTGCACCACACGCTGGTCATAAAGACTGCCATGGTCATATGACTGGTTGTGGACTCGACTAGACCTAAAGACAACTGGATTAACTCTATCAGAAGAGATGTAGCCCTTAGTGAGGTGGTAAGGTGATGGCAAGCAATGTAAAAAACAAGAAGTAGGTGCGGAGATGCTAGATGCCTTCAAACATCCCAAGACAAGGTGAAGATCGATGGCCACGAGTGTCGCCTACTGTGAGACTTAGCTACTTGACTCAAGCCAAAGCAGTGGAGGCTTTCTTCTCCCATCCTAATCTGACCCAAGCACAAGGTAGAACAAGGACACAAGCTGACACAACTTACCAGCCCATGGCCCGTTGCCTTGAACTATGGGCATCTGGTTGCCACTCCTTGGACTAAAAACGTGGCTGCTATGGCCCCTTGCGGCCTGGCAATGCCGCAATTGGCCCTCGTGAGCATGAATTGGCAGATTTGGCCCCGTAGCGCGAGGCTCTTCGCATGGGTGGCTGGTGCGCGAGGTGGGGTGGCGCAGATGGTGGCCACTCTAGTAGGGTGGCGCGACCAATTGCCACACGAGGCAGTTGGCACAGTCGTCGGCCGCTCGAGGCGCGCAAGCAAATTTTTTTGTTGCGCCTGTTTTTTAAGAATGTAAATGAACATATTATTTGTAGGAAATGAGGTTCAAACATTATGAAATTTTTTGAAGACTCCTTATTGGGGGCACAATAGAAAATGAGGTTCGAACAAAAATTGTGGAGCACCATAGATTTTTTTGAGACAATCTATTTTCCTCAAAATTATAGTAATATACCTTCGTTCAACCGATGGGTGATATGTCAAGAAGTCACGCACCGGTAAACCGATTTTGAATAATAATAATAATAATATGTTTTATCGATCCGATGAAAGTAATTATGGGGGAATAAAGAGCAATTTTGTGTATGTAATACATGTAGCCAATCTTATTTGTAGGTTATTTTTTTGAAATAAAAGGGTAGATAAGGTAGGTTGGTCTGTCTGTGATTTTCGTAGATTCTCAAGGGTACAAAATCTATTGCACTCATAATAACATTTTGTGATCGTCGTATGTTGTTGTAGTGAAATAAATTTGTGAACAATGTTGTGGCAATGATTCATAAGTATGAAGGTAAGTGATATTGTAATGTAACATGGAATTCATGCATGGAGAAGTTTGCATAAATGGTGTAGTGATAACAGCACAGTAGTTGATCTGATAGAGGGGTTACATGGCATGAAGGCTAACAAACCAAGGATGGTGCCTGCATGCCTTTAGGGAATTAGAAATACATGGGACATATGGATGTAACTACTGTGTTGTAGTCCTCGCTGGCCGCTCTAGCCTTGGCCGCTAGTTCATGCTTTTTGTCGCACTCCTCCTCGTGCTCTCTGCGCCTGCTCGCCTCTAGGTAAGCTTCCATCTCCCGGTGAATACACTCGCTTTGATCTTCTGCGTGCTACTGCTCCTCCATCCTCTCGTGTGCTGTCTGTGTGTCCCACTCCTCGTAGTCCAGCTGCCACTAGTCGTGTTGGTGGATCTCACGGTCGATCCATTTATGATATGCGCATAGTAGATCCAGAGACTATGGGAAGAGGGGAGAGCTTGTTAGTGCGTGCCATAGAAGAAAACTGGTAGGGGAATATATTGTAACCCATCCTTATTGGTTCTGGGTAGCGGTTCATGTCTTAACGTCGGTCAAGATAGTCCCAGGCATAGTTACCGCAACACCAGTAATGCATGCCCAAGCTCAACTGCTTCTTTGATTTGAAGAACTTACATGCGTCTCTTCACTAGCAGAGGGGGCATCTCCCCTACGGGCGGGTCCTAAGGCGAATGCTCGATAGGAACGTTTACGTATGGGTTGTGGTTGGAGGTACAAGGGCCTCGTTTTGGGGAGGTGGCCTCCTGGCACACTCCGCTTGTTCGTCCTGGGCTGTTGCAGCCCTTGTGAGTCGGGTGATCTCCTCCCATTGCTTCTCCATAGTAGTGATGTGGTGTTTTAGCCATGGTGCAGGAAACACCATGCGGAAGGGGTAGTACTTATAGCCTAAACCGACACAGTGTATGCTTTGCATGTTCAATTCAATTTGGGCAAATTTATAGGCTAAGCCGACACGGTGTATGCTTTGCATGTTCAATTCAATTTGGGCAAATTTGTGTCCATGAGGTAGAGGCACCTGGACGATTCGTGGACCAATGTGGCATCACACCGCTGCACAAAGTTACCCCATTTGGTCTTGTCACTACATAAGGCCATCTCATTTCATCTTGTCACTTCATAAGGCCATCTCGTTTAGTCTTGGCAGTATAGAAAGCAAGCTCGTTGGGTTAGTGCCCAAGGCCGCCATGAACTTTAACACTCATACTGATCGTTATCTGTCTTCCATTAGGGATGCAAAAAGACCATTTTGCCCTCACACTTCAAACTACTAAAGGGAGCCATTCCACATCCACTCCTTCATGTCTTGAAGTATTCCTCCCCATTTTCTCAGCCTTCATTTCTTCTCCATCCCTCGGACATTGAGATGAGCCAAGTCAATGTCTCTTCGTCGGCACCCGTAGTGATTTGCCTGAAGTGCAACATGCTTGTCAGACGTAAGACCTCACAGATGCCCGTGAATCCTAGACGGTACTACTACAAGTGCACTACTATGCCTCCACGGAGTAATCCTGGATGCCCACCACGGAGGCATCCAATGCCTCATTGCACAGCTCGTTCCTTGCAATGACGCAATTGAACATGGAATAGATGCACCTCCTGAGCTCTGGGAGGCCCATGTCCTTCAGAACGGGTGCCCGGATCATGGTCCAGCCACAATTTAATAGGTTTGCCCCATATGGTCTGTCACATACAAGACGATCCCCATAGAACACAAACAAATTCTGAATGTCTGACATGGCATACCTAAAACAGGTGCACAACAGGACTAGTTAGCTCACTGACATATTAACCAGCAACTCTGCAAATTTTCATGATTTTTTTGAGGTTTTTTGCTTCTAACATAAATCAGGTCTTTTGTATTTTTGTACGGGCATTTTGGTCTTTTTTAAAAAATTCTCTTTATTAAATGCCGTAAATTTCTGAAAAATCACGAAAAGCCACAAATGGCTATTTCAATATTACTTACTTTTCTCGGAGTCTAAAGCATTTTTATTTTCATATTTTCATCACAATTATCACAGTTTATCTCTCCATCCAAACTAACCTAAAAAATTCACAGTGTGTACAGCATTGAGTTACACCATTTCACACTACTTTTTGTTGCTAAACTATGCACAATTGAGCATACGACACATGTACCACTCTAAAATTTAAAAATTATTCATAATGGTTCTACATAATATTTATAAGAAAACAACAACAACGATATTCAATTTTGAACACGACGGTGCTACGATAGTTGGGCATTACCTAAATTTTGCAAAATCACAACAATTTCACAAAAATATGCATGTCTAATAGTGTTAACAAAACAACGCATAAAATGCTAAGCATAATAAGTATTTCGAAATACATAAAAAAAATACAATCCTGTTCCCATGCAAACAAAATAACCTACACATAAGCTATGGCATTCATATAATTAGCATGACAAAAAAACATTTAACGACACTAACAATGCTATTTCTTCGATAAAGCTGGCATACGCGCTGGTCATGGCCTCGAGGAAGCTCTGACACTATTTCCTGGCCTATCCAATCACGGTGCCATCCTCATTCCCCCTAGCGGAGATGCTACATAATAAGGAGTCCACAGGGTGCATTGGCAAGTGGGCGGCTGAGCTCGTGCCGTTCTCCTTAACGTATGCCTCGCGAACAGCGATCAAGTCCCAGGTCCTCGCGGACTTCCTCGTAGAGTGGACCCCGCTGGCCCAGCACGCCCAGCAGCCAGTGGACCCGGTGTGGATGCTCAACACCGACGGAGCCTACGGATCTTCCGGCGCGGGCATGGGCGCAGTGATTACTACGCCAGAGGGGAGCCGCCTGATGTACTCGGCGCGCCTTGCATTTCCCGCCACCAACAACACGGCCGAGTACGAGGCACTACTCTTTGGCCTCGCAAAACTTAAGGCTCTTGGCGCGCGACGAGTGCTCGTCCGCACCGACTCACGTCTGGCGGCGGGCCACGTGGATAAGTCATATCAGGCCGAGGACCCCGAATTAGCCAAGTACCTAGCAGCTGTAAGAGCGAAGGAGCGACACTTCTTGGGTGTCACGGTCAAGCCCATCTCTCGGGCGGATAACGAGCAAGCCGATGTCCTTGCAAAGGCTACCAGCCAGCATCTCCCCACTCTCGAGGGAGCATTCTATGAAGTCCTGCCCGCGGCAGCCATCGCTCAAGATAACCGCGATGCGGCCCTCGTCGAGCTCTAGCGCCTACAGCATCGTGCCAGATCCTTCTAGGTGCTCGACGGAATACTCTACAAGAAAGGAGTCTGCGCACCATTTCTGCGATGCCTCTCATGCCAAGAAGGAAAGCAACTGCTCGTAGAGATCCATGTGGGGCTCTGCGGCTCGCACATCGCGCCGAGGTCGCTGGTCAGCAAGGCGTTCAGGCATGGTTTTTACTGGCCAACCGCCAGGGCTGACGCGCAAGACCTTGTGCACCGGTGCCAAGGCTTCCAATGGATGGGGCAGGTCATCCGCAGACCCCCGGCGAGCTTGTAGCCTATCCCTCCAGTGTGGCCACTGGCACGATGGGGCATCGACGTCGTTGGGCCGCTTCCCCGGGCCCTAGGAGACCTTCGGTTCGCGGTAGTCGCCTTGGAGTATTTCTCCAGGTGGTCGGAGGCTGTTGCTCTAGCCAAGATAACCTCCGCAGCCATGAAGCGTTTTCTTTAGCAGAATATCATATGCCGCTTCGGAGTACCCAGAGAGCTCACCGTTGACAATGGCCTGCAGTTCGACTCCGCCCCATTCAAGGAGTTCTGCGACAACATGGGCATCACACTTCAGTTCGCTTCAGTCGGGCACCCGCAGTCTAATGGAGTAATCGAGCGGGTGAATGGTGCTATCTCCGCCGGAGTCAAGAAGCGCCTTGTCGGGCTGCCAAAGGGCAAATGGCCACACGAGCTCCACAGCGTCCTCTGGTCCCTCTGCACAACGGTGACACGCCTGACGGGATTCACGCCGTTCAAACTCCTCTTCGGTGATGAGGCGGTAACGCCCAAAGAAATCAAGGCCGGCTCGCGAAGGGTCCTCGTCCAAGCGCCAGAGGAAGAGCGTTGGTTGTCCCTAGACCTCCTCGATGGAGAGCCTCCGTGTGCACTCTACGGAGTATAAATAAGACGTAGCATCGAGGTCCACCTCCGTGCGCACTCTACGGAGTATAAACAAGACGCAGTGTCGAGGTCCGCCTTCGTGCGCACTCTACGGAGTATAAATAAGATGCAGCGTCGATGTCCTCCTCCGTGCGCACCCTACGGAGTATAAATAAGACGTAGCGTCGAGGTCCGCCTCTGTGCGCACTCTACGGAGTATAAATAAGACGCAGCGTCGAGGTTCGCCTCCATGCGCACTCTACGGAGTATAAATAAGAAACGTGGGGGACGCCCCTGCGCGCACTCTACGGAGTATAAATAAGACGCAACATCGAGGTTCGCCTCCGTGCGCACTCTACGGAGTATAAATAAGACGCAACGTCAAGGTCCGCCTCCGCGCGCACTCTACGGAGTATAAATAAGGCGCAGCGTCGAGGTCTGCTTCCGTGCGCACTCTACGGAGTATAAATAAGACACGGATGTTGTCCCTGTGCACTCTACCGAGTATAAATAAGACGCGGATGTTGTCCCTGCGCACTCTACCGAGTATAAACAAGATGCGGATGTTCCCGCGCACGAATGGGCGTTGCCCCTACGCGTACTCTCCGGAGTATAAATAAGATGTGGTTGATGTTCCCACACACTCCATGGAGTATAAATAAGACGCAGATGTTGTCCTTGCGCACTCTATTGAGTATAAATAAGACGCGGATGTTCCCGCGAACGTGTGGGCATTGCCCCTACGCGTACTCCCCGGAGTATAAATAAGACATGGTTGATGTTCCCACGCACCCTACAGAATATAAACAAGACGCAGTAGGGGCATGCCTCCGCAGCGCACTTTTACGAAGTGTACATGGGGCGCAGCAGAGGCTCGCCCCCGCGTCTAGTTCGAAGGGTAGGGGACGGAGTGCTCGCACGTCTACTTCGACTTGGCGCCAGCTCCGCTGCTCACTTAGAAGGGTAGGGGACGGAGCGCTCGTGCGTCTATTTCGACTAGGCGCCATCTCCGCTGCCACCATTTCAAAAGGTAGGGGACGGAGCGCTCGCGTGTCTACTTCGACTAGGCGCCAGCTCCACTGCCACCACTTCGAAGGGTAGGGGACGGAGCGCTCGAGCGTCTACTTCGACTAGGCGCCAGCTCCGCTGCACCACTTCGAAGGGTAGGGGATGGAGCGCTCACGCGTCTACTTTGACTAGGCGCCAGCTCCGCTGCCACCACTTCAAAGGGTAGGGAACAGAGCGCTCGCGCGTCTACTTCGACTAGGCGCCAGCTCCGCTGCAACACTTCGAAGGGTAGGGGACGTAGCGCTCACGCTTCTACTTCGACTAGGCTCCAGCTCCACTGCCACCACTTCGAAGGGTAGGAGACGGAGCGCTCGCGCGTCTACTTCGACTAGGCGCCAGCTCCGTTGCCACCACTTCGAAGGGTAGGAGACGGAGTGCTCGCGCGTCTACTTCGACTAGGCGCCAGCTCTGCTACCACCACTTCGAAGGGTAGGGGACGGAGCGCTCGAGCGTCTACTTCGACTAGGCGCCAGCTCCGCTGCCACCACTTCGAAGGGTAGGGGACAGAGCGCTTGAGAGCCCACTTCGACTATCGTGCAGTACAAGAACAGTACTTGGCCCCCATCAGACACCTGCTTGGAGCGGAAAAGATACACATCGTCACAAAGCTCTGGGCAACATCGTTCCATTCATATAAAGCAGCCCTTTACAAAAATGGATACATAATGCACGCCTACACACCGAGCCCCAACATCACGCCTGTAGATCGGCGCTGTGCCCAGGGCCGGTAGCACCATCTTCGTCACGCTGAGGAACCTCGTCGATAAACTGGCCGAGGTTCCCTTCCCCGTGCAGCGTCCGATGTAGCACCACCTTCGTCGCAGGCTCCCCGATGTAGGCCACGGCGGGGCGAATATCGTTAATGGCGCTCGACATCACCCCGGCTCCGGCTGGCAGCTCCAGTCGGGGGTTGTCCAGCTCGGCGACGTGCGGGCATCCGCGGTTGTGGAGCATGGCCAAAGCAATGCAGGCGCCCATGAAGCCGCAGTGGTCGCTGAAGGCCCTAGCACCACGGTGGGCAAGCTCCGAGCCCTCCCCAATTCATGCGAGAGTCTGCGCCAGGTCCTCGGGGCCAAATGTTAGGTCCGGCACGTCGACAATGAGGTCCATGAGGGCCCTCTCCAAGGACCCCATTGCATCCCACGCCACCAATGACGCTTCTCCCAGCGTCTGGTTCCTCTCATTAAGGGACGTGGCGAGCTGGGCCCTCTCCTCCTCCAGCACGGCAATCTGCCAGAGCAGCCCGTCGCGCTCCTCCGCCGCTGCACGTTGGTCCTCCGCCGCTACACGCTGCGCCTCCGCCGCGGCACGATGCACCTCCGCAGCAACGGTCTACACATCGAAGATCTCCCTTGCGCTTTCCACCTCCAGAAGCTGGATGTGCTCGTCCTTGTCAGCGTGGGCCTCTCCAGTAGCTTGGAGCTGGTTCTCTAGCGCCCTCCACTCGCGGATGTGCACCTCCTCAAGGGCTCGGCCTAGAGAAAGGGTCTGCAAAAATGCGCATGTCAATAAGCCCACGACAACGGCATAGGTCGGGGACATAAACACTTACCCTTATCTCCGACGCCTCCAGCGTGCTCGCTAGGAGTTCAGCCCCGCACCTCAAGAGTGCCCGCCGATCTAGGTTGTAGTCGGTGTACTCCGCAACCTCATGAAAGACCCGAAGCATCTCCGACTGAGGAATAAAATCGGAGATAGCTGGCCGTCGAGCCTCCGCGATAGAGACTACGACAGCACTGGCTGTGGATATCATGTCCTGGGCAGGAAGACCGGGGGCTTCGCGGTCGTCTCCGATGCTCGATCCTTGGCCGCGTCCAGGAGACCTAGTCTCGCCTGATGTCGACGACGGAATGAGCGAGCAAATCGGAGAGAGCTTCGCGAAGTCGCAGGGGGAGAAAGAATGGTGCCTACCATCGATATCCTCAATCGACGCACGTGGAGACGTCCGCCCCGCCTCGACCGGGTCTACGGGGGGTTCGTCTGCCCGCGGGGCAATGAGTTCCCCTTCGGTCCGGATGGCTTCCTTATCGAACTCCAAGCCATCGGCGACGTCGCCTGCCACCTTGAACCCCCTCTTCGAAGGTGGGGGTGACTGTATCCGGGGGCATTTTGCCCTTGCAGATTTTGGCGACTCCCCCTCAGCTGCTTCTGTCGCGGCGACGGCTGGAACAAGCAGGAAACCCTCGCCGACCGATACAGGCAACGAGGCCTCGTCCCCTAGAGCATCGGCACCGTGGCTCGTCCCCTCGGCGCCGTCAGAAGCCCCCTCACTGGGGGCAGTGTGCTCCTCTGACCCGGTAGGTTCGGACCTAGCGCCGATCGTACCCTCGGTCTCGAAGGTACCAACCGGGGATACGGCCGACGGTTGACGCGGCGGCGTCAGAAAGAGCCCACCTTGTTGTCGCCATCGCGGCGCCGACTCCGGACCACCGCTGGCACCGCGCATTCAGGCACAAGGATGCCTAGGGCAACGCACACCCGATTTATCCACCCCAGCTTCGCCAAGGCCGTCGCAGCTTCGCGCAGCTTATGTTCCTTGGCCGTGTATGGCCCAAGAAGTGCAACTACCGCGCACTTCGCATCCTCCAGTCGGAGCCCTGCATGCAAAGGTAAGGCATTGTTCACAAGCGGCCGCATGCATACATGTGCAAGTATACAGCCTAGGGCAAAAGATCTTACAAGGAGCGAAGGGCTTCGCAAGGGAGGATACTGTCGGGTGAATGCCATCTCTCCGGGTGCGACACCGATCGTACTTCCATCGGCTGGAAAGCGGCGACACCCCGTACATAGTAAACTCCTCGGTGAGGTTGCGCATGTTGAATCAGAGGGCAACACAGGCAAGCCTCCACGCCTTCTGTTCGTCGTTGCCCTTCGGCCTCAACCCCGGGGAGCTGTTGAAGGATATTGGCTGTCCTCGGCACTGAAGGCCGCTGGTGCTCGTCACATGGTGATAGAACCACCGTCACATCCAACCGGACTCCCACTTCCCTCACGTCGCCAGCGAGGGGAAGAGCTTCGTGCATTGCGACCTCAGCACAAAGTTGACACTGCCAAAGTTCGACTGCGCCCCCCTTCGACCTTCTTTGGCTGATAGTGCACATCATGCAGAAGGGCGAACATGTTCGCGTTGGGGTGGGCACCTTCTGTTCGCGCTGCCCACGCATAAACAGCTAGGCGGACTATCGCGTTCGGGGTCAGCTACGCCAGCTCCAAACTATAAGCCCGCAAGACTTTGCCGATGAAGACCGTCGAGGGCATCCAAAGCCCAGCATCAAAAAATGCGATGAAGACAATCGCCTCTATCTCCCTAGGGTGCGGCTCCGTCTCGTCGCTGCGGGGCAGCCAAACCCCCGCACGCTCCTCCAGCTTCTTCTCCCGGAGGAGAGTCTGGATCATCTCCTCTATAGCGAGACACCGCCCTAACACACAGGAGTAGTGGCCCCCGACTTCTTCATGGTGTCCCACCGCTTGTCGACCTGCGGTGGGTCGCGAATCACCAGGGCGTATTCCGCCGGTGGCGGCGACACACCGCGCTGACTAGACGAGGCGCTTCCACTGAGCCGGCGAGCGGGATCTTCATGGCACGCCAACCTCCTCTATAGTAGAAGGCTGAAAAAGCACGAGCAGGGGTAGATTGCGCAAAAGAACGAGGAAAAAGGGACCAAAGCAATGACAAACGAGCAGCCAAGAGGAGCGTTCGCATGCTGGTGGCGACGCTTTATAAAGCGCCCTCACCTCCCCCACTATCGGAAACGCAACCGGCAGGAGCCCAGCGGTTCGGCTCCCCACGACCGAGATGCACAACCGCTGACAGCCGGGGGCGCGCGGGGGCAGGCTGCCAGACAACGCACGACGCGCTAGTACCATCCCGCCATGCGTACCACCTCTCTCGGGAAGCGGCGCGCGACCGTGGTTGTGCATCCGCTGACAGCCCACGACGCGCCAATCGCGTCACGCCACGTGTACCTTCCCATCGGGACAGCGCGTACGGCTGCAGCAGCCCACCCCTGACATTTCAGGGGTCGGCGCGATTCTTGCCGCCATTAAGACTCCCCAACGCCATGCGCAGGAGCCAGGCCTGGACCCGAACCTAGGGGTGTCCGCGGCATGAGCCTGTCTCCGCTTCGACACCTAGGGGCCCCGTGGCCTAGGACGTCCCCGGCAACCCGTTCACTACCATACCCTCGGCTCAGGGCAGAGAGTACACCAAACAATTAGGCTCCATCCAACAACACAGAAGTTCACAGGCTGTGGGGACAGAGGGGGCCAAATGGCTCGGCAACATGGCTTCGGCCTGTGAAGCCCTTCACCATGAGAGGCTCCTGTTGTAGGGGTGGCCCCCACCTAAGCCCAGCCGGCCTGTTAGAAGGCTGTAAGGCCCAAAATGGGACATGTATAATGACTTAAATACCCTTGAGGGGGATACTCAGGTGTAAGGGCAAGGTTGTAAAAACACTCCCCATGTGGATATATATATATATATATATATATATATATATATATATATATATATATATATATATATATATATATAGGAAGCTTTTTTCTACACCCGGGTATAGTTACTCCTTAACTATCTACCGTCCATCAGCCTCCCCATGTCTCTGGCTGATCGGGTTAGTGGATGCACTAATACCCGACAGGGTGTAATTAAGTAAAGAAGGCACGTGATTATCGGCCAGCTACATGCACGTCTGAAACGGGTAAGTGTATGTGCATACTCATTTTTTTTATGGGAGAGACTCTATTATATTGGAGCATGGAGTATGTTATCTGTACGATGCATACTCCATTGTTATGTGTACATACTCCATTAAGTTTCTAAGATGGCATGATGTCAGGCATCAGAATGCTATGTATCGAGATAAGCATTTGTACATACCCCTTTTTTATTGAACACGATACTACTTTTAACAATGGAGTATGCATGTACAGATAACATACTCCATGCTCCAATATAATGGAGTATCTCCCATAAAAAAAGGAGTATATGCACATACACTTAACCATTTTAGGCGTGCATGTAGCTGGCCGATAATCACGTGCCTTCTTTACTTAATTACATCATACTTGGTTAGTTGCACCCTGTCGGGTACTACTGCATCCACTAACCTGATCAACCAGAGACATGGGGAGGCAGATGGACGGTAGATAGTTAGGGAGTAACTACACCCGAGAGTAATTAGGATTTTTCCTATATATATATATAGATATATGATACAGGCCATGGGGGGAACCCTAAGCATTGCTCACCTAATTCTCCACTACCATACCTCTCTCTCTCTGTTTGGTTTGTAACCACAACACTAAGCATGGCGTATAATTATGGACTTATTTTTGAAAGGTTACTATTATAATTTTGCTAGGGTGACAAGGCTCAGATACTCAAATGTTTCAAAGGAGGTATAATACTAGCAAGTCGAATAATGGTGAGAGACTATGTAGAGGTGACCCCATGTATGTGATGAGTAATTGACACTTGTTCTGGAAAAGTTTGAGTTTGATTTGTGTGGTTCGTGCAAGGTCATAGCATAGCATAGTCTAGTGGTCGTATGTCTTCTAGATTGATCGTAACGGTGCTCAATGCGGTCGTAGGACGTGCATGGTTTGATCTTTGAGTTCGATTGGTCGAAGGGTGTATTCTACTTTCAGGGATTACATTTTCTGATGCAATTCTGTGTTATCTTTGTCTCGAGCGGTGCTATGTGATGTTTTCTTGTCTGTAATGGTTGCAGGACTTTGAGGCTAAGTCGTGGCGAGGCATGGGATGGCCAGACTAGGCACAGGCGGTGCTGAGGTCAAAGCGGTCGGGAAATGCCAAAGATGGCGAGGATTCAAGGTGGTTGCGAGGCTTGGACAGCAAGAAAAGAGGACGCTTCTAGGAAAAAGCGTGAGGGGCAATTTGGTAAAATTGACTCAAGCTTGAGGAAGCGGATTGGTTCGAGTTAGCGGGTAGAGTGCAGAGTTGTTGGAGTAAATGGGTAAAGCAAATTGTAAACCCAGTAATTTGAGGCTATAAATAGAGAGAGGCCGGTTCCATAGGCTTTGGGGATTTTCCTTTCTGGTTTGGCTTTGGGTTGTGTCTGGGAGAGCAGGTTGCTCTTGTGTGGAGTTTAGCCCCCTTCTTTTTGTGTGTGTGCTTATCAGAGGGTGAGATTGAGTATGAGAGGGCTGTAGAAAAACTTTTGTAATCATTCTTGGCTCTGAATCAATTTGAGGAGCCCTGTGGTTGAATTGTTCAGATTTCTTATCGTTCTGTGTTTTGCTTTCCTTTTCATTGCTCAAGTTCTTCTTTTGCTGCTACCTATTTTTCTTGATTCTGAGTTGAATTCCTGAGTAGCCTCCGTTCTTGTTCTGCTCCGTATGGGAAATCAATCTCAAGGTCATTTGACCAGTCCATTCCCAAGAGAAAAAGGCTGAATTAAAGGGTAGTCTTGCCTCTCAGTCGATCGCCCTGGATTCCTCTGTTTGCATCCTTTCTAGGGTTTACTGTTTATGGAGGCAGAGCAGTTTGGTATTCTTGATTTCTTGGGTAGAAATTGTTTTCAGCTTGTGTTTTCTTCATCTGAAGTTGTTTCCTACTGTGACCAAGAGTTTTTTGTTCAAAAGAATTGAGAAACTCAAGCTATACGGATTTGAGTCTCTCTTTTGATTGGTCTTTTAGTGTTTGGCTCAGTTTTCAGTTTTTGCTCTGTCTGATGTCTTTCTTCAGCCAGATTGCTATTTGTTTGCATTTTATTGCTCCTGAGATTGAGTTGCAATTTAGTTTGAAGTCCCAATCATTTGGCATGAGAAGAGCAGCAATTGATCTTCCTTGGTTTCAGTTTTCCTTCGCCTCTTCAGTAGTTACTGTTCTGACAAAGTCTTCAGCTGCTTTCTGTTTTCTTTTTGCCGCCTGATCTCTTTTCTTTTTGGTTTGCTTTTCTCTTTTGTTTCTTGTCTCTGATTTGCAGTCCTTGTTTGTTTAGTGGTTGGTCGGCAGCTCTTCTGAAGCTTCTTGTCGCCTGTTCGGTTTTGTGCCCTCTGTTTTAGGTCTACAAAAATTAAGTTTCAAAACCTAAACCTAAACAGACCCTGTTTCCCCGTCAGACCGGAAGTGTCACAGCGGTTAGACCGCTATCACATCGGCGGTCAGACCGGCAGCTCTCTGGGGGTCAGACCGGGTGTTCTGTTGCGGTCAGACCGGTCTTTGGTCTCAGGAATGCTTTTGTTTTCTCTGGTTCTTGCTCTGCTTGGTTTTCAGTTCTTCAGTTTCCAGTGAGCTATTATAGCTACTGGAGAAGAAGATTGTGTGAATAGTTGGGGTGGTTTTAAGGCACCATTCACCCCCCCCCCCCCCTCTGTTGCCATTTCGGTCATACAAATGGGTATATAACTAGAATCTTCAAACAAACATATATTTGCATATGAAATAACAGCATACAACTTGATAATTTAAACAAAAGGAATTTGCAGAAAATGTAGGTTCAACATGATCAATGTATTGACTCGTCTTGGTTGTAGTTGGCTTGGTCTTGTTCATTGAGAGTGGCTTCAGCCTCAGCTTCCTCTTCTTGAGCCTTATATGCTATTTTTTTACGTGCATGAAAATTGGGATAAAAATCAGCAACCAAATAAACATTCGCAAGAAAATTCAAATAACTCCAAAATTCATGATTTTAGTTCCATTGGGTAGATTTTGATTTTTGGGTGAATTTAGAAATGTGTTTCACTCATTTCGGAGTTAGGATGAACTAGTTATAATTATTTGAAGTTTAACCTAAGTCAATTCATATGTAACATACCCTCTAATTCAATTTGAGTATCATAGCCTAAAGGTTAGTGGCTTAATGTTCAAATCATTTAATAGTCAAAAAGGATTCTCCTAATTGCTAGTGCATAAAGATAATGGCTTAGGGTTTAAACTTTGCAATGGTTAATTCTATATCACTTACTAATATGCAAGGGTTTATGATTTATTGTTTAGACAATCTTTATTTACTAAATCATCATTTCATGAGAGCATAAATCTACACAATATTCTTAATCAAGACCTCACTATGCCTTTAATTAGTAATTAAGCTTTAAAATAAAGGTTAAAGGCACATTAGTTACTAACATATAATATTTAATCCATGATTAGATATTTATTAAGCTCATTTATACCCTAATAAATTTTTGTACCTTTTATGGATTACTCACAAATTGTGTTCTAGATTTTCCTTACTGGATTCGGCTAGCAAAAGGATAAAACCTAAATATTCTAAACGCTGCGGGCTGGGGAACTCGAACGCGGCCGGCTGCGCTGAGCGCTCGCGCTGCTAACCAGTTGAGCACGGGTGTCTGGGCTGGGCTGGGCCGGCTAGGCCGAAAGGCTTTCTCTTTTCTTTTTATATATTCATATCTATTCTTATGCACATTTTTATATACATAATTTATTTGCCTCTATTTCCTCATTTCTACTATTCTGGTATCTTTTTATTTTTACATTTTATTTGTATATTTATTTACTTATCTATTTATTATTATGGTGTTTATACATACACACATTTATTTACCCCACCCCATTATTATTATTATTTACCCCATGTAGAAATTCAGGTTTTATTTCAAATTCTAAATTCCTATCATTTCCACATTTCCTTCTTGGCCTTTCCATTAGTTTTATTTTTCATAGTTTCTTCAATTACTGAACCTTAAACCAAAAATCCAAGGAAATCCAACATAGGTCAAATATCAAGAAAATATATTCCAAAATAATTCAAGGGTTACACATTTCCTAAAACTCAAATTTTCAGGGTGTTACAAACATCATGCACATTTACTTTGTGAAAACTTGTGCTAGAGATAGACCGAGCATCAAGGCCTTGGGCCCGAATGGATACGCCTGGCCCCAAGCAGTGCACAGGGCAATGGAGGCATATCTCACTTGGAGCTTCCACTTCGTAGCCACCTACATAACAATACAAAATTAGCTACTCCAATAGGCCTATCAATGCATCAAGCATTCTAGAGATAATAATTATTACTAGGATGTCACCAATAGGAAATCGGTGATCGCTCTTCGAGTGGCTGGGGCTTCTTGCTGATTTTCCCTATACATTTCCATCTAATCTATGACATACCTTTGCATTTCATCTCTAGGGATGTCGTAATGTCCTCTCGTAGCTGTGCCTCATACTTGGCTTTGGCTCTCTTCCTACTTTGGTATGCTTTGAAGTCCTCTGAGAAACCATATTTCCAAGGAACATAAAGACCAAGGCCTCTTGTACAACCTGGGTGCTCCTTATTTTCCAGGGACAATGGAGAGTATATCTCTCTCCCTGACTGCCTAGAATGAGCCTTCAGAAGATTCTACACTTAGCGCCTCCTACAAGAGCTCGACATATCATTTCACTTCCTATGAAGTTATGGAATAATTACAAACTAGGTAGTTCAATATCTTACTAGGCGGTGAGACACTTCCTCATCTACGGGGTTTCGAAAAGAGACAGCCCCCAACGACATGGTAGATGACCTCGCTCTTATCCAGTTTCAGACACGCTCATCAGGGATCTTAGCAAATGGCAGGGAGGTCTCTCGCAAGATTGCCTGCTTGTCCTCCTTCCTCCATTGCAGGATTTTACCTACATACCCAGCGGTGCCGAGTCTGTGGGGGTGTGTGTGTTTTGCTTGAAGGGCCCCATTTGCCACACTTTCAGTCATCTTCATCGTCACAAACAAGGTGTCAGA
Source organism: Dendrocalamus latiflorus (assembly GCA_017311315.1). Lineage (NCBI taxonomy): Eukaryota > Viridiplantae > Streptophyta > Magnoliopsida > Poales > Poaceae > Dendrocalamus > Dendrocalamus latiflorus. The sequence goes on along the minus strand of CM029637.1, from coordinate 1,575,147 downwards.
CAGGGATTGCAATTTTGGCCCAAAATTCCCGAAAATCTCGGAATTTCAGTTTTCTCGGCCTATCCTGAGAAAAGGCCTAAAAGGGCAAAAAATTTGGCCCAATTTGAAATATATTGACCCAACAAGGTACTATGCAATAGAGAAATGTGTTGTTCCTAGTGGCCCTTTGACCCCTTTACTCCTTTGCTATTCTGCCCCGAGAATCCGGTTCCTTCCAAGATTCCACAACCAGTGGTGTTCCCCATTTCCCCTTTATTCTCAAGGATGTTGCCTTAGTGAGTAAGCTGCGTTATAATATGATTTTTGTTTCTCAGCTTACTGATGACGATTACAAGGCAAGCTTTAAGAAAAATACTTGTAAAATTCTTGATTCTTTGGGAAGTCTAGTTTGCGGGATCTCTAGGTTTGGGAGGATTTTTTTGCTGATTTTTGTTGAGATTTCTAGTGATTCTCTCGAATGTTTAGTTGCTTTTGAGTCCCGTGATCTCTCCTTCTAGCATAGGAGACTTGGTCACATTGGTTTTGATCATTTGACCCAAGTGAGTGGTCACGACCTTGTTTGTGTTCTACCTAAGCTCAATATAGTCAAAGGCTTAGTTTGTGCTCCTGCTGGCATGGCAAGATGGTTGCCGCTTTTCATCCCCCCGTCATTGTGACTGTGACTGATGTACCAGGATAGCTTCTTCATATGGACACTGTTGGTCCAACTAGAGCACAGTTAGCAAGTGGGAAGTGGTATGTTCATGTCGTGGTTGATGACTTCTCGAGGTTTTCTTGGGTGTTTTTCTTAGCCATGAAGGATGAGACCTTCAGTCATTTTCGTGGTATATTTGGTAGGTTGTCTATTGAACTCTCTAGTGCCTTACAAGCGATCTGCAGTAACAATGGCACGGAGTTCAAGAACTCCTACTTTGAAAGCTTTTGTGATGAGACAAGTGTAGAGCATCAGTTCTCTTCTCCATACGTCCCTCAACAAAACGGCGTTATGGAGAGGAAGAATCGTACCTTGGTCGAGATGGCCAGGATGATGCTAGATGAGTATGCTATACCTAGGAAGTTTTGGGCTGAGCCTGTAGCTACCGCATGCCATGTTTCAGATAGAGTCTTTCTAAGGGCACACTTGCATCACACTTCTTATAGTTGAGGTATGGGCAGAAGCCCAATGTCTCGCATTTTCGTGTTTTTGGTTATAAGTGTTTTATTATGAAGTCTAAGAACCTAGATAAATTTAAGTCCCGCTCTTCGGACAATATCTTTCTAGGTTACTCAACTTCTTCATGGGGCTATAGGGTCTGGAACTACGATACCAGTAGGATCATAGAGACCTGTGAGGTTACCTTCAATGAGGCTAGTCTTTATACTAGGCCTGATATCTCAGGTCTAGTTATGCAGTTCGAGACTATCTTCGTAGATGATGAGGAGGATGGAGATGAAGTTTTCTTACCTGATCAAGTCCTTTCTTTCCCTGAGGTGCCTGTTTCTATCACTATGCCTTAGCGAGATTAGCCCTTACCTTCTATCTCTTTTGGAGTTTGTGGCTCTGCTCCTACCTTCAAAGTTCATGAGATAGAGGCCACTTCTTCTTCTCATCCGGAATCTCTCAGACACATTTTGTGTTGACATCCTCCTGAACAGATCATTGGTGATCTTCTTGAGCATGTCAAGAGGTCAAAGTTTGGCTTATCTCACTTCTGTCTACATTCTGCCTTTGTTGCCTCTTTCGAGCCCAAGGATACCTGTCATGCATTATCTGATGAGTCTTGGGTCAATGCCATGCACGAGGAATTAGAAAATTTCGAGAGGAATAAGGTCTGGTTGCTTGTGGAGCCCCCTAGTGGTCATAATGTCAAAGGAACTAGGTGGGTCTTTAAGAACATGCAAAGTGAGGATGGGGTAGTCATTCGAAAAAAGGCTAGACTGGTAGCGCAAGGTTTCTCCTAGGTTGGGGATTTACATTTTGAGGAGACTTTCACCCCCTGTAGCTAGGCTAGAGGTCATTAAGATTTGCTAGCATTCGAACGTCTAAGGGCTTCAAGCTTTACCAGATGGATGTCAATAGTGCCTTCCTCAATGGGTTTATTCAGGAAGAGGTCTATGTTAGACAACCTCTAGGTTTTGAGAACCCTAAATACCTAAACCATGTCTTTAAGCTTTCCAAAGCCTTGTGTGGACTTAAGTAAGCACCTAACGCTTGGTATGGGAGGCTTAAGTCCTATCTGTTGAGTCATAGGTTTGATATGGGTAAGGTAGACAAGACCTTGTTCATTCATAAGCATGGCAATGACTTTTTGCTTGTCTAGATTTATGTGAATGATATTATATTTTGGTTACTCTTCACATGCTCTTGTTTCCCAGTTTTTCGATGTTATAAGCACAGAGTTTAAGATGAGCATGATGGGCGAGTTGAGAGGGTACATTCTTGTATCAAGGCAAGTACACTCGAGATTTTCTGAGGTGTTTCGACATGAGTGATGGCAAACCAGTATCAACTCCGATGGCGACCTCGACGACACTTGATCTAGATGAGGATGGCAAGCTTATAGATCAAAAGGTGTACCGCAGCATGATTGGCTCCCTCCTGTACCTCACTACTTCGAGGCTGGACATACACTTTGTCGTGTGTCTGTGCACTCAATTTCAGGCTTCTCCTCGCATTTCTCACCATCAGGTGGTGAAGCACATCTTTAGGTATCTTCGAGCTACTCTAGACTATGGTATCTGATACTCTTATACTTCCTGTCTTTCTCCTAGTGCCTACTCCGACTTAGACTTTGCTGGCTGTAGGATAGATAGGAAGAGCACTTCTGGTAATTGCCAATTTATTAGCACTTCCTTTGTTTCTTGGTCTTCTAAGAAACAGTTCAGTGTTGCACAATCCACCGTAGAGGCCAAGTATGTTGCAACCGCTAGTTATTGTAGTCAGGTGCTTTGGATGGTTTCGACCTTGCGGGACTTTGGGTTAGCCATAGATATTATTCATCTTTTCTGTGATAACACTTCTGTCATTAATACTGTCAAGAACCTAGTGCAACACTCTAAAACCAAGCACATATATCCAATATCATTTCCTTAGAGACCATGTGGAGAAGGGTGAAACAGTGCTTCAGTTTGTAGAGAGTAGCCACCAGTTGGTCGACATTTTTACCAAGCTTTTAGATAGCTCGAGGTTCATCGCCTTGCGGGGAGAGCTTGGGGTGGTCTGTCCTTATTGCATAATCTGAGAGGGAGCATCATGTACTTTCTGTATTATATGTACATTTTTATTATGTTGCACTTTGTTTATTGGGTGCATTTCGGCTGGTCTTTTTAGCATAGACTAGAATGGTTCTCATTCTCAGATGGTTAGATTTCTTTCTCTCATCTTGTGATCCTAAGATGTTGTTTATTAGTTGATTCTCTTCTCACTAGGTTGAGTTCACTCACTTGTTTTAGGCCTAGCAGGGGTTGGTCCCTCTTGGGTAGATAGGGAACGTGTTTACTCTCTTGTATTTTAGATGACCAGTTAATAATCCTAGAATCATATGGGGGTGGATGAGAGCTAGTCTGAGCCATATTATTCCTTCTATCTTATCTATGCTGTAAGGACTATTATTTCTTCTTTTTGTTCAAGTTTCTTCCCTCTTCAAGTTCAAGTTTCTTCCCTCTTCAAGTTTCTTATCTATGCTATAAGAACTAAATCATGTCTTGCTTCCTATTATGATTCATGCTGTATCAAATCAACTAAGTTGAGTTTTAAATTTAGATTGAGCTATGCTAGTTTATTATTGAAACATGCGTTAGTATTAGCTTTTTGTTCTTGAACTAAGTCAAGAAAATGCAAAATAATCTCTTTTGTGTGAGAAAACTAATTTGACCAATCATTTTTCATGAGACGGTTTGCTATTGCACTGGCATGAATTTAGGGGGAGTTTTGAATGACCAAGATCACTTCCTTAAGCTTCTTTCTTAAAGTGGTTGCACAAGGCTTGAGATCTAGCACATGGCCAAGAAAGCAAAACTCTATGAAAAATTGGTTGAAGCTCGGCTATAACCAAAAATTAACTTAAAAAGGTGCCAAATGTGCTAAATTTGCTCAGTTACAAATGCTATCAAGTGCTTGAATAAAATATTTCAATTTTCAACTTGTAGCACTCTAAAATGACTCAATTATAGCTTCTTGGCTTCATTTGGTATGTTGACATGGGTTGGCTCATTTCTGGATAATTTGACATGCTAAAAATCTATTTAACTTCAGAATCATAGCTTATTTGACTTGAGCTTGGCTATATATGTTTTGGCATGATCTAGACAGCCCTTCCACTTTTTATGGCTTAGCGCAATAGTTAGAAAGTCAAGTTGGATAATTTTCATGGCTCCTAATGCTAAAAATGAATCAAATACAGCCACATCATTTCATTCATGCTCTATATTCTTCTGTACATCTAGATGACTACATTATCAAAGGGAGAGAAAGACTGTTAAAAATGCATATCTAGAGTATGATTTCTCTTTGTGTAAAATTTTGCTAATTTAGGAGCCTTTCATCTCATTTCACCATGATCAAGGTCAAACAAACAATTGTTCTTTTATATGGACGTAGAGTGAGATTTCCTGACTCATTTGGTGGATATGAAGCTTTTTGTGGAAAATTATCATTTTCAGTAACTTCTATCCATTTCTGTCACAAATGGTCATGTTTAGCTCTTTGAAGTTTTTCTTTGACCATTTGGAGCTCTTTTTGCAAAATTCTACCTTTTTTTTCTTAAACAACCTCTAATTTGTATTTGAAGAATTGCCAATGGGTTCATTGTTGTGGGGGTGGCCCAACCCCCCGTGACTGGGCCTTGCAACTGGCCCAACATGTAATAGGCTCAATAGTATAGAGGAATATACCAATGTACCCTCATCCTTTGTAAGTACTAAGGGGTAGGAAGGAAAATTCTCATCCTACCCCACTCATATATATAAACCCCTAAGAGGGGTAGGAGGTGGGGGATCCTCTCATTCTTACACACCCATTTTCCACATACGATCTCTATGTTAGCTCTCCTCTTCTTCTACTAGTCCCCTTCTTTACTATTTGGCCTGTAGCCACAACATTCATCAAAGGAGAGATCGAAGGACCATGTGAGAAGGTTCACGATACTATTATGATGAATTATTGCAATATCTGTGGAGTGATTAATTGGTTTTGCAAAGATTGCATTTCATTTGGAATGCTTTCTGGAAGTGTCAGAAAAACCGGAAGTACCGCAGGTATTAGTGCGATAGTTCTGCCTTGCAAAAGTACAACAGGTATAAGTGCGGTAGTACCATTTGTCAGAAGTACCAGGTTGAGTTGCAGTACATTTTTCTAGAGAGCTCTAGGTGAGGTTTTCAGCGTGCAGAAGTACCTCTTTGGGACGCGTTAGTACCGCAATACGGAAGTACCGGTGTGGTAAGTGCGGTACTTTCGATCTTCTTAGAAAAATAAGGGGTTTGGGAAATTGAGACATGATTGAGTTGTGATGACCTGGGTCATTGGATTAAGGTTGCATGATGCATGTCTTGGCTAATGTAGGCCAAGTTCTAAATAACTTGTGTTTGAAAATGATTTCTTTATCTTTGGATATGTAGGGACGCTTGGAGTCAACTGTGGTCAACAGCGATGATCAGGGCTAGGCTCATAGAGGAGTTGAGGCACAGCACAATCGAGGATGCCAGGTGAGATGGTGAGCTCAAGCATTGCACGAGAAAGAGAGAGAAATGTTCTAAGATGATTTCGAACGGTGGGAAGGCGCTATGTAGCTTGCATGGGGTCAAGTGAGCCGTAGTTTGGTGGAACTACAATAGGAGAGACTTGGCGATGCATGACAAGCTAGTGGTGCACCTAGACATGGCAAGCATGGCGATTGCTTGCAGTGGTTGGTGATGACCGGGTCAAGGAAGGGTATTTTGGTAGTTTGACCAAAATACCAGAAACAATCTTGGTAGTTTGACCAAAATACCAGAAACAATCTTGGATCAAAACCACAGCGCATGGACGATGCATTCGAAAGTGGTTTAGGTCAAGGTGGAGCTAGTTGGATCAAGTCTACGATTTTAGCGGATGCATACTTATGCGCTTTGAAAAGCGTGTATAAGTCAACTTGTGAGAGTAAAACCCTATGTGTGGGGTTAACGTGATTCCCCCATTGTAATAGTGGATAGAATCTATTTAAGGGGTGTAGGTAGCTGGTTGCCCACCTATAAAAGGGGATTGGAATGGAAACATGTGGTTAACCATCCAACCCATCTCTTGTGCTCTCTTTTCTAGGTTTAGGGTTAGCGTTAGAGAGTGGGTACCTTAGGTGTTCTTTGTCCTCTAAGGTGGAGTGGCTGTAAAACCTATCTTTTAGAGTTAGAAATACATCAATCTTTGTGCAGTTCTTGAGTCCCTCTTGTTCTTGATTGATGTGCTTGACTTTTGGTTGGTTTTGATCTCTCTTCTTTCTTTCTTGTGAGCTTGCTGCGCCAAGGACGTGTAAAATATAGAGATGATCCTTGGGAATACATCTTCACCTATCTAGGCACTTTGATAGTAAGATTCACAAGAAAACCCGGTTTTGCTTGATTTTGGCCTCTTTGGTCTATTTCTTGATCCGAGGGTTTTTGGTTTTACTCCTTCGGTATTTTAACTTGCTATGTGAGAATACATCTAGACCCATCTTGGTCATTATCTACTCACGAGCAAGTTGTATTCACCGTTTTAGATTTTTGATTGGTTTTTGTGCAACCTTCCAACAAACTAAAAGAGGTTATAACTTTGACTATAATTTTTATGATCGTTTGTTGGAATATGTTCATAACATTCTAAAGAAGATCCATACAAAATTTCATGTCATTTTGATCGATTTTAATTTTTGAAACTTAGGTTGATTTCACTGTTCCCCGGAAATCGGAAGTACCGTAGTGCAAACAGAGGTACTTCCGAAAATCGAAAGTACCGCAGTGCAAACAAAGTTACTCCGATTTCCCTGATTTTTGTCCAAAATTTCAGAGGATTGTTTTGCTAGTTTGGTGGTGGTTTCTCATTTCAATTTTCATAACTTTGTAGCTATTGGAGTAAAGGAGTGATGAATACTTGGAAGAAAATTTCAAGGCATCATTCACCCCCACTCTGTTTGCCATTTTCGGTCTTTCAGCATTAATCATGCATTCTTAATAAATTACCTTGAGAACTCCAGGGTAGACACGGCTAGGCCCCCTTGAATAGCAAGCTGCTATTTTGGGGGCAGGAACTCCCGTTCCAATTGTCGTTCGAGCAAAAGATATCTTTACTTTTGAGGTATCAGTGTACCTGCTAATTTTTGCATAGTAAAAGGAAAATGATTATTAACTGAAACCAATAAATTAAGGAAGAGAAAGCATGATACGTGAGCATTAGCTAGCATCCTGACATCCCAGAAAAAAGGAGGAGGATGACGAAGTTAATTTTATATACATGTACTTACCGTGTGAAGTACTGCAAAATCTGGTTAGAGATCTCGAAGTCGACGGCAACACATGGAAGCGTCTTGTTGCGGCCCCTCCTTGGACAAGCAAGCGGCAGGGTCGTCAAGGGAGAAGGACGAGTTTGAAATCATTTTCGGCTAACATTTTGTGAAATTCGGTTTTCTTGGCTCACCTCGAAAAAAGCTCGATTCAACTAAAAATTCAGCCCATTTTGGATTTCTCTTGCCCACCCAATCTCCATCCCTCTCTCATTCCCTGTCCTCCATCTCTCTCTCTCTCTCTCTCTCTCTCTCTCTCTCTCTCTCTCAATCTCCATATCCAAAATGAGTTCAAGAGCCGCCAGTTGTGGTGCGAGCCGCAAGGGGAGACGGCCATAGCGCGGATAGGGCTACGGGTATGTAACAATGTCTTGTATTCAAATTGTAGTTTTGAATATTTAGATAGATTTTTTTAAAAAACCAAACTTTTCAGATCATGGTTTTCTTCTCCAATGGTTCCGATATTTTTGTGCATCGAAATTGTTTTCCCTGGTTTCGGATGGGAGAATGAGCCTTTCCCGCTAACAATCATCGAGCTCGATCGGCTAGCACCTCCTTTGGACATCGGGGCACGCCCACTGCCAAGAGATTGACGCGCAGACCACCGAGGCTGAACCAAACAGTCATCTAGACGGCATTCATTCGACCCGGACATGGAAGCTCGCTGACCCGGCTTTGGAAGGAAGACGAAATTAAGCCAGCGGGAGAGATCCGAAACAGTCAAAGCAAAGGTCCCTTTAGCAGACGCTGGGCCGAGAGAAGAAAGCAGCGCCTGGAGGTCCTGAGTTCGCACTCAGGAAATACGCAAAACAAAAACCGTATGTCGGCAGTGGCAAAATCTCCCTGCCGCACCACATACCAGGTATGTCATCTTACAGGATTACAGTGGACACCGCAACGGAATTACAATGGTGAGAATCAGCCAAACGAGTCAAGACTGATTTTCTAGAATTTAGCTGGGTCCTACATCAGCCCCTTTATCCCCATTTTAGGTGATATATGCCCTGAATATCAAATCTTGAAGAAAAAACTCAAATTTCCCTTGAAGGAAAAAAAATCAAATTATTGGCTTCCCAACTCCTCTCGCTTTGTTGATAAAGCAGGGAGTCACATGCAGTGTTCTGATAATCAGCCAATTATCAGAAATATAGGTCTTACCGGCCCCCGCTAGTAAAAATACAGCCCAGCTTCGAAAAATTATTTTGCATGAATTTCGTCAAATTTAGAAGAAATTGTTGCCGAAATTGTTTCAAAATTTTTGGCCGATATTTTCAACTGATTATCGACCGAAACTAGTTTGAAATTCAAATTTTGTTTGAAAATTTTGGCCCAAAATGTTCTAAAAATTTTCGATAATAGGCCTTTTCGGTCTTACTGTTCCCCTCCAATAAAATTTTGCTTCCGATAATATAAAGGGAATTTGGTGTTTCTACCCCTGTCCTCGACTGCAAATGTGATTTTACCCCTACTTTTTTAACTTTGTGATTTTGCCCTCGCGATTTTGAAATGAAGACTCCGTTTACCCTTGTTTTGTGAGACCGTTAAGACTGAAGGATTAAATGGTAAAAAAAAAGATGCCCACGCGAAAAAGACAAAAATACCCACGCGCAAAGTCTACTGGAGCTCCCACCCACGAATACTCTGTTCTCTCGTCGGTCTCTCGGGTTTGGCCTCCCAGCGCGAAAAGCTAGGGTTTGCGGCGGTGCGGCACCGAGCCGCAGCAGAGGCCAAGCGAGCGCTGCCCTACGCGGCGCACCTCCCTTTGCGACCTTGGTTCCTCGCGATGTTGGCTCTGATTTCTTTCGTGTGGTGGTTTTCGCTTGGTTTGTAGGGGTTCGGGGAAGGACGGGCAGCTGGGCATGGGTGGGTACGAGGAGAAGGACTGGGCCCACTGCGTTGCCTCGCTGGAGCCGCACGCCGTCTCCGCCATCGTCGCCGACAGCCGCAACTCCCTCGCCATCTGCGGCGACGGGCGCGTACGCTCCTTGCTATCCCGCTTCCTCCTCCCTTTCCTTGCCTTTCTTCTTGCCGAGCCTTTGTTCTTGATCTGATTGGTTCGGGTTCTCGCCGGCCGGCGGCGTCCGCAGCTCTTCACGTGGGGGTGGAACCAGCGCGGCACGCTCGGGCAGCCGCCGGAGACCAAGACGGAGAGCTCCCCGGGGCCCGTGGAGGCCCTCGCCGGCGTCAAGATCGTGCGGGTGAGCGCCAGGATTACTTCTTTGGAATGCGGTTTTGGTCTGTGCGGTGCTAATGAAAGCTGTGCCTTTGAGTTGATGTTGCAGGGGGCAACGAGTATGGGCAGTGCGGGGAGGAGCCTGAGAGGAAGGAAGATGGCACAAGGGCGCTCAGGAGGGACATCCCGATCCCGCAGCGGTGCGCTCCCAAGCTCAAAGTTCGGCAGGTGAGTGGAATTGATTCCTATCATGTGCTAGTTGCCCCAGCGCGAATGTTCTTGGAATTTTAGTCATTGTGGTTTCGTGCATGGTTGTACGGATTGGGAATCCAACAAATTGTGGATTATCTTGTCACATTGGAATATGTTTGTCTCCAAAGAAGTACTAGTTAGGTTGTGTGACACATGTAGAATATTTGACATGTTGGAGCTGTTGCAATGTGTCATGTCCAAATGAATTATTCTCGTTACAGAATGATGCTACAACTCTTCTGTCTTGTGCTTCTGATTTCCATTTGCTAGCTTCTTGATTTCTGATTCATTTAATTAATTCTAGGTAGCTGCTGGAGGGACACACTCAGTGGTTTTGACACGAGAAGGTAATGTTTGGACATGGGGGCAACCATGGCCTCCGGGCGATATGTATGGCGCCTTATGCTGAAATTTTGTGGGCATGGAATTTTGTGGGCATGGGGTAATAACGAGTATGGTCAGCTGGGGACTGGAGATACCCAACCAAGATCGCAACCGATCCGTGTTCAGGGCTATCTGACCTCTCATTGGTGGGTTGCATTGATTTTATTTCTTCTATTTTCTGATATATTTTCTAAATCAAGTTTGGCATGAATGTGGTGTTTTCTGTGTTATCAAGACATTCCAAACAAGGTTAGCTTAACGCTGGTTGGTGACTAACTCATCTCCAAAATTCAAACTCGGTCAATGAGTTGGGCATGATTTGGCTCACAAGCCACTGACTTTTTAGCGCTTCTTGTCCTAATGACTGTACATTAGTATGTTTGATGTTGCCTACGCAAAGAATTGTATGCTGATTATAGTACGGCCTATTTAGCACATCTAGTCCTAACCATTGTACATTAGAATGTTTGACGTTGCGTATGCAAAGAATTGTATGCTGACTATAGTCTACCACTATATGCTGATGAATTGATATTATCTGCACAAAATTTTCCCGATCATGTCTTTGTGTCTTAAATTCCTGTTTCTAATTTAGTGTTGCATATTTTCACATCTATTTGCAGGTTGATATTGCTGCTGGAGGTTGGCATTCAACTGCAATAACTAAAGAGGGAGAGGTATTTCCTTCTTTGACTTAAACCGCCTCATCATCTTATAATTATATTTCTTTTCTTTGTCCAAACTCCAATGAGACAATGTAATTCATGAACGCATTGCTGTCCACTACAGTTTTTTTTGGGAAATTATAGCATTTCTAACTATACTAACTTGTTTTCACTCTCTCCATATGATGTGGAAGTGGTGCTGCTACAGGAAGGGGAAGGGGAAGAGGTTCAGGAATGGGAAGGAGAGGAGGAGGAACTGCTGGGAGACTTGCTAGTTTGTTAGGTCTTAATGGTTGAATGTGATGTTTGCCAATAGAGATCTAAAAACCCAATGCTAGTTGCTACTTTTGTTTGACATGTCGTGCGGACCTGTATGTTGCCATGTCATATGGATATGTTGGTATGTCATCTAGACATTAATGTGACATGTACATGTATGGCATGATATCTCATGGTTATCCGTAATCTCTTGATGTTTACATGCAAGTTGTGTGATAAAACATTGTGTTTCTTTGAATTTTGGCATAAATGTTGTCCAAATTTCGCAAAATTTATCAAATTTTGTCCAGATTTATATTAATAAAATGAATGCATAAATTTGTGTCTAATTATGTTGACAACATCCCTACCAAATATGTCAAAACTTCAATTTTGAAATAGGGGTAAAATCACAAAGTTCTCTAACAAAACAGGGGTAAAATCACATGGGCAAACTTGTCTATTCGTGCAAAAGTTAACACCGTTAACTGGCTTTAACGGAATAGGGGCAGACTCTCCCTTCAGTTCAAAAACACAGGGGTAAAATCACAAAGTTTAAAAAATGAGGGCAAAATCACCATTTCGCTTGAAAACGAGGGCATGAACGCTTAAGCCCCTAATATAAACCCTATTCATGGGCACATCACGCACCCCACTCTTCTCACGTACGTATGTCTTCCTCACTTTCTCCACCGCTCGCCCCCTCATATTGAAAGCCACTTATTTCAGCCACTACAATTCATTTGCAGCCAAAAGTCATCAGATACCACCAATATAAACATGCCCGTAGTCCTGAGTTATCTGATCAATGGTGAGAGAATTGGATGTGGTGGTGATCAGGGTTCTTAGAACTGGGGCCAATTTCAGAAAATGGCAAGTTTTCTCCTAGTTTTTAGGCAAAAAAAAACTGAACCAGTTTGCAACTTCAATTTCAAATTCGAAAATTGTTAGTCTCTAATACAACCATTTCTTTGGAAGAAGCTGGGACGAAAAAAAGTGGGGGTCTATAGGGTTTTAACTAGGCCGGATCTAGATTCTCATCTAGTTCTTGGTGGTTTTTGGAACGTGATAGTGTACCATGATGCCGATCTAACGAACATGATTCATTCCTTGTATCCTAACTAGTGACCTGATGCCCTAAAATCAGTTCATGACAACTAGTAAGGTGCTACCACCAAATAGATTTTGCAGGTTTTTTCATTTCACTGATGGCAAAAGAAGTCTACTAAACAAAAGTTTCAAGAGGAAAAAATTTGCATAGTCGATCGACGTACCATTTTCTTTATTTTAATACATATGGAAGTAAAGTTTTCAATATAGCTTACGCCATATTTGTAATAGCTCAAGATGAAAAGAGAGGAAAGATGTGTTGGGCTAGGCCCAAGCTCGAGCTGGCCCAGCCCATGCCAACTCCACTTAAGGGCAAGCCAAGGGAGGCCACATCCTTATCCTCCCCTGCTGCCATGCCTATCCTCCCCTTTGTGCTGAACCCGCTACTACTCAACATCCACAACACATGTCCCCCACTGGCTGCTGCCACCGCCTAGCTCCTGTGCGCCGCTAGCCATCGCCTCTGCCTGCGGCCTCGTTGTCGCCCTAGCCCTTGCCTTGCCTCTGCCTTGCTGCATCGTCGGCTATGGCCAAATCGCCATCGGCCTTGCTTGACACCAGGGGGAGTCGAGCACTATCGGTGCTGTCCAGTGCTGCCCTTTCTTCCCACCGACAAAGAAGAGAGGAGGGGGTGGAGGAGTGGAGGAAAAGGCAGCAATTGGGAGGAGCTAGTTGACCGAGGGAAGAGTAGGAGGAAGAGGCCGGATAGCTAAGAGGAACTGGAAGAGAGGAGGGGGAGAAGAAGAGAAGAATGGAGGGGGATTTCGGCCGGGAGGGCAAGCTGAGAAAGAAGGGAAGGAGAGGAGATCGAGAGCCGGCTATGGAAAAGAAGAGGAGGAGAAGGAAGAGAGGCACCAACTGAAAGAAGAAAAAAGAAGAATAGAGGAGAGAAGGGAAGGAGAAAAAGAAGAAAAAAAAGGAGGAAGACAAATCCGACGTCTGATCTGCTAGACTCGGCCAAGGAAGAAGGAGCCTCGATCCATTCATTCGGGGCTAGGGTAACGCCTCGAGTCCATTTCCATTGCTTATTTATCAACTTGTGCAAAAGCTAAGATGTTGATTATTATGTTATGTAGAGGTCGAATTGTCAAATAGGTGATGTTTACAATGGTCAGAACATAGCAAGTCATTGGAATTCATGTGCAGTGCGGTGGTGTTGTGGCAATGTGTGTGTAGAGCTAGTGAAGTGTGCTGGCCGTGTGGTGTTGTGTCAGTGCATGCGTGACTGACTAGTGCTTAGTGAATGATTAGAGAATCGGTAATTAGTACTTGGCTAATTAGTGATTGATTAGAGTAACAATTAATTAGTGTATGTGAATCATGTAAGCCAGAGAAACCACCAAATTAATACGATGCATGCAGCGAAGCAAGGAAATAGGCCGCAAGGAAAACATGAATGCAGCTAGCAAGGAATCCTTCGGTTAGTGCATGCATAAGTATGCATGTGTTGGCCGTGAGCAAGAACGATTGGTTTGCACGAGTATGGTACTGTTTCATTTGGGCCAAATTATCGGCCATGTAATTAGCTGTCCACTAATGCGGTCATTAGCTTAGGGGAAATATCTGAACTTTATTAGTTGAGTTGGACTTTGCTTCGGTTCTAGCTGAAAAAGAACTAGCCGGCCTTAGGCCCATTATGTGTGCGCGTGGAAGGGTGGGGCGCCCTTAAGTACGTCGGTTTCCCCTCTTGCAACCTAAGACTACTATAAAGATACAACATAGAGAGGAATTGGGCGTTCTCAACCCTGTTATTCTTGTAATTCTTGGGTTTTATAGGAAGAACATCACGTCTACTTTTGCGTGGTTGAGTAGACAAGAATCGAAGCATATGGATGGGCAAATGGTTGGTGCCATTGGTTCATCTGGTTGCACGGATCCAAAGTTATCCTTGATCCTACGTCGTGAAGATTGGGTACCCCGTATCATGTTGGTTATTGTTTTTCTCTGTACTTGTTGAGTCTTTGGACTCACGCTTTTTTTATTGACTTTTTTTGTATGATCATGAATGATAGCACACATGGAATGGGAGTAGACATTTTGCACCATACTTATTAAATAACAGCTTAGCCTGTGACTTCGCATTTGGGTTTGATATCTGGTTAAGTTGCTTAGTTAATTCCTGGTTATAGTATGCTTTGAAAATGTTAAATATTTGCTTCGAATGCGATCAATCCCCTTGATGCTCAAAGTGGAGAACAAGGTTCACCTGTCAGCACAAATTCCGTATGCATGTCCTAGGTGGTTTGCCATTGGTTTAATATGTTGTTGAGCTCATGGTGTTGAGCCTTCATGGGCTGAAGCTCTAAGTTTATTTATGTTATGGTTATATGTGATATGGTATCAGTTATCTTATTGCGGTTTGTCCTATATGTATTTATTGTCCCATTTCTGTATCTATATAAATAGGAGAGGTGCTGTCGAAATTTTTTATTAGCAGCGCCAATTTGGGACAAGAAGTGTATAATGGAAATATTTTAGGCTGAGAAGTTGGGACGGGGTGTTACAATATTGTTCTAACTCCATTATTCGAAACGAACATAATGCACATACATACATTCAACCCTGCATTATAGTGTTTAACACTAATTAATACATTACTTTGAGATGGAACAACACATGTATGCTTCATTCTATATAAACTCGACTTTTATTTTAGCCGGTACCCGATCGAGCATATATAACTTAGGAGACACCCGAATAGAACTCTTCAATTATGATGCGAACTGCAATTGGGATTCGAACCCAATGATCACCTCCATCATGCCACGCGAGGCTACCAAATGTGTAGTCACCCTGAATCTTTCGCGTCGCCTTGAAGTTCACCTTGAAGCTCTGCACACTCCTCTCCTTGCAGAATGCCAACACTGGCGGTTCCACAGACATCTCGACACCGGCTGGAGGTTGGAAGAAGGCATTATACACAGCATTCGGCTGGCCGACGTTGGTGACGGTGCACACAACAGTCTCAGATGTCTTCAGATTAGGAATGGTGATCGATGGGAGGTTCAGGTCTGGTAAAGATGCTTTAGGAGTTGTGCAGCTGCCGTTTGGACCTAATCCTCCCATGCAGTTGAAGAAGTTGAGGTAATCCGAGGCGCTGATGTCGTATATCAGGCCGGGATCAACTGCCTTGATCGGATTCACAAACCCTGCTCCGTAGTCAAAAGGATCGGCAATCTTTGAGCGATATCCATCTGCTTGTATTGGGATCCCATTGTTGTCAGTTGTAAGAGCTGCAAGACAGACAGTTTTGAAACTTCAGTCAATTACTGACTTGTTCTTAATATTGGCGCAACAATCTCAATTATGTGTACAACAGGAAAGGTTAAGGGCCCGCTTGAAACTTGAATTTCACAGGAAATAGAATAGTTCCTCTAGAATCTCAATTACCAGTTGTCATGAGTGCAGATTTCAGGGCTGCAGGTGACCAGTCAGGATGTAGGGACTTGAGCACGGCGACGATCCTGGATACATGAGGGCAAGACATGGATGTTCCAGAATCAAAATGGTAGAAAGCACCTAGACTTTTGTAAGGAGGGATTTGCGGTGCAGCAGCTACAATGGAAACCCCAGGTGCAGCAATATCAGGCTGTTAATTTTAGAGTACAACATATATGTTAGCACCTTAAATAATTATTACCTCCGTGCCAAAATATGTGGTTATAGGATCCGTGTTGGTCAAACATTTTTAGATTTGACCTTCGATATATAAAGGACCACCTAGATTGACGAAATGAAATTGATGTCACTAGATCCATCATTAAATATACTTTTGTAATATATAATTATTTTTATTTGAAAATATGTCATGAAAATATATTTTGTGATGGATCTAGTGATATCAATTTCATTCCGTCTATCTAGGTAATTTTGTCCAATAGCAGAAGAACAGCAAATTGCTAGTCAAAGTGCAATAGAGTTAATGTCCTAAATGACTTATATTTTGACACGGAGGTAGTAGTGGAATGCTGGAATTTTTTGTACGGATAATCTATTTTTTATTCAAAATTACAGAAATATACCCGCGGGAAATTTTTTTACAAAAATAGGCTCCAGTCGCCCAATAGGGGGCGTGACTGGAGCTAATCGCCCAACTGGGGGGCGACACCTGGGGAATCTGTGAATGGTTGGGCGATTATTGTTGTCGCCGTACCGTTGGGCGATTGGAGCTGCAGTTGGGTTAAAAGCACAGCACGCTCGGCCGCCACCGCTAGCCCCATTGTCATTCGTAACCGAGCGCGAGCGCAAGAGAAGAAGAGAAAAGAAAGGAGAGAAGAAGAGAAGAGAAGAGGAGAGGAGAGGAAGAAGGGGAAGAAGAGGAGGGGAAGAAGAGGAGAGGGAGAGGAGGAGAGGAGGAGAGGAGAGAGGGGGGAAGGAGGAGTGGGAGCCATTTCATCTATTCAGATCCAGGTATTTTTTGGTATATTGTATTTGTAGTATATTTTTATCAAATGTTAGTGTTAGTAAAAACTATAGATGTAGAAAATTTAGTATAGAAATTGCAATACAATTTTTAGTATAGAAATTTTAGTATAGAAAAATTGTAGTATACAATTTGTAGTATAGAAAATTTTTAGTATAGAAAATGTAGTCAACGTAGTTATAGGAAATTAGCAGGCGTAAAAATGGAGATGAGAGGAAGAAGCAATCGTAGCTGTAGATGTAAATAGAAATAGTTAAATATTCGTTATACAAAATTTATTAAACATGTATTTTTTTAGAAAATTAACAGCCGTAGAAGCGTGTAGTTGTGTATATTTTAGGGAACATAGTTTTAGAAAATTAGTATCAGTAGGAAATCTGCATGCGTACAAAATTATAGTTGTAGAAAACTCAGTGGCCGTAATGTACAAATTAATCGTGCGGTGAAATTTATACGTAATAAAAAAATCAGTAAATATTGAGGGTAGAATTTAATTAATTCGTATGAAGGAAGATCATAGTACGCGTTTATTGTAGTGAGTTACGACATACGAACAATCTGCGGAATGTGAATTACAGTACGTCGGTAGTTTGGTATTGAGCCACCGGCTATGCTGTCCATAGCAGAATAGCAGCACAACGGGCTTGGAATGTATGGTATGAAATCATTATCTACATTGAGCATGCATGCTTAATAAATTACCTTGAGAACTCCAGGATAGACAGGGCTAGGCCCCCTCGAAGAGAAAGCTGCTATTTTGGGGGCAGGAACTCCAGTTCCAATAGTTGTTCGGGCAAAAGATATCTTTACTTTCGGGCTATCAGACCTGTAATTTTTTGCATAGTTGTTCGGGCAAATGATTATTAACTGAAACCTATATATTAAGGAAGAGAAAGCATGATACTTGAACATTAGCTAGCATCCTCACATCCCAAGAAAAAAAAGGAGGTCGAAGTTAATTATATATACATGTACTTACTGCTCGAAGTACTGCCAAATCTGGTTGGAGATCTCGAAGTCGACGGCAACACATGCAAGCGACTTGCATGGTGTTTCCGTGGCACTCAAGAGTAGGTCTGTGTTCCATTGTGAGTATATGATTCCTTTGCCTCGTTTTTCGGCCAATACCGATGGAATATCTTGATAGTCGGGATAGTTGGGCGTTTGAGAAGGCCGGTCGGGTGTGACGAAGAAGACGACCTTCCCCTTTGTGTCCGTGCCAGTCCTGTTGAGAAAAGATGCGACGTCGCATGGCTGGTCCTCAGAGCATGGAAAGTAAACAAGTGGGTGGAAGTCATCGTCATCTGGCCCTCCCATGGCCGTGAACAAGGATTGCCCCTATAAGGATCGAACAATCATATGGAATGCTGCACTGCTCATGTTTTAAAAGCACAAAAATATGGACTTTTTGAAACTTTTCGATGCATTTTTGGAATTTAACTGAGCCTTCTCTAATATTCTGAAAAACCAAAAACATATTAAAAGAATAATTATATCGAACCAATCAGCACTGGAATAAAAATCTATACCAGTTGAATATGGTCGACCAACAAAAGATCATTTCTGATACAAACACTGGATTGAATTGAAAACCTACAATGATTCGAATCAAAATGTAAATCTAAATATGAAAAGGAGATGATAAAACCCTAACTCTACTTGGGCTGCCCCCCAGCCGCAGCCCATTTGGAGCATATACTGTGCGCATTGGTTACCTAGAGTTCAATGTCTTATAACGCCCAGCGGTTATAATTAGGCAGGCAGGTTAATGTCAGACAAACTATTGTAAAGGTTTTGTTTATAGCAACTCAGTCTCGTTGTTTCTATCGCATGCATGACAAAACAAGCTGCTACATCTTGTGGGCATATATCCTCTGCAGATTGTTACTTAACTCTATTCGAACAATTATACCCTCGGTTATAGGTATTGTGAAAGGGTGACATTTGATTAGACTTGTTTTCAAAACTAGATTTGGATAGGATGAAATTATTAAGTTTGAAACGTGGATGGAACCCTCTGTAGTAATGTTTAGCCCTGGGTCATTCAAACCCAGAAAATGATATTAGCCCTGTGGATGAAACTATTCTCAGTTAAGTTGGTGAATGGAACCTTCTCTATTTGTATAACCATTAATTGTTCATTAATAATTTTTTGTGAGCACACATAAAAGGCTTGTGTGTCTTTGCATTAAAGATAGAAGGAGAATAACAACCAATGGACAAACGTTTTACAACGCAGGAACGAAAAATGAATGACAACCAACGAACAAACATCTTACAACACAAGTACGAAAAATCAAGGTACTTGCCAAATGTAAAACAGGAAAAGAGAAAACACAAAAGCCTTTTCTGTTAAGAAAACTGGTTTACTCAAAATGCTAGGTGGTTGCTATAAGTTCACAGAACATACCACAAGCTTCTGGTTGTTCCCGAGAGTGATAGCCGTGGGGAACTGTCGATCAACCGTGGTTGCTGCAACGGTAAGTAGCCATGGCGACGAGTTCTCCACCGTTTGCGTCGTAGGTCCATCATTTCCAGCTGAGTACACGACTGTGATGCCGTTCGCGACGGCGTGCAGCGTTCCTGGAGTTTCTGTTGGGCCAACGAGCGACAGCGACAAGATGTCAACGCCGTCGTGGATGGCGTCGTCAATGGCTTTCAGCATGTCTGCACCAGAGGAGTGACAAAGAGTCGGGTATGCACCCCAACAAACCTTGTACATGGCTATCCGGGCACGAGGTGCACCCCCGCGAACGGTCCCGGCCGCCAGCCCGCGAAAGCTGGCGTTGTGGACGATGTTGCCGCCGGCCGTTGAGGCCGTGTGGGTGCCGTGTCCATTGGCGTCCCTTGGAGACTTGAACTCTCCTGTGAACAAGCTTTTATCAATGACGCCTTCGGCGTACCACCGCGCACCGATGAGCTTCCGGTTGCAATTGTGGGGGCCGAATGAGACGCCGGCTTGGCAGGTTCCCTTCCATTTGGAAGGAGGGGGTCCATAGCCGTCGTCAGCAAAGCTTTGCGACTCCGGCCAAATACCTGAAATATGTACTCCAATGGTGGTGATCAAAGTTTTAATTGTTGTGACTCTCTCTGTTCTAAAACGATATCTACTTTGGAACGGACGATCAATGTACTAGTATTTATTTATGCAGGGAATAATAACCCAAGTCAAGGACACCGATAATGATGCCATCTCCGTACTTTGCTTTTGCAAGTAGGCCGTTTGGCTGGCTGTAGTCCATCCCAAGGAAATCCCAGCTTCGAGTCATATGTAACGAAAACAACAATCCATCATTCTGTCAATGATTGTTATCATGGTGTGATAACCAAGCAACTAGCTATAATCAGGGTTCATCGTTTCGTTTGAAATTTCACCCCTTTTGAGACCCTCCGAAACAAGTTTTATTCGGTCAAAATTTGGCAGAATTTGGCCCTATTTCAAATTTATTCAAATTTCATGTAAATTTTGGTTAAATTTCATCAAAATTCAAATGATATTTAAAATTTTCGTATCAATTTTCGAACAAAATGAATGAAATTTCGTTCTTTCGTTCCTCTTGGTGACCTTCAAAATTTTTCTCAAACCGAATGATTTAACCTTGATGTGATAACCAAGCAACTAGCTATAATTAGAGTAGTGCTCCTATACTTTTTCGAAAAGTAAAAAGAAAAAAGAGAATCAGTTACCTTGTATCCTTCTCGCTTGTGATTTTGTGAGCCTTGCACAAAAGCCTGAGAAACTGTATTTGTAGCTGTAGATAATCGACTCAAGAGCCTCCTCCTTGCTTCAAAACCATAAAATTGCAGTACATTAATCAAGTTGAGCAGTTCTAAGATAATTTTTTTATATAAAGTATAGTGGATATACCAATTTTTAAGTGGAGATATAGTACAATATTTTCTGAAGTTGAACAAGAGAATTTTATATAGTAGGGACCTTTTATCTTAAAAAGAAAACACGAAGTAAGTCTTTAAGCGCACAATTCCCCCTTTTTGCGAGGAATTTCCCTGTCATTTTAATCACGTCTTCTTTTGTATGCAGGACTACTGACATTAAAATTATATTAGTAGAGTTATCATCAAAAGTACTTCCATATTGTTGCCTTTTTAACAACTTTTCTGTTAGAGTTCTCCAGTCGTGGTCGAACTCGTTACGACCACCTTTAACGTGGTCGTAGCCTTCAACGTGGTCGTAGGCTTCTACGTGGTCGTAGCCTCCACCGTGGTCGTAGCTTCCAACGTGGTCGTAGACGTAGTCGTAGTCGTGGACGTAGTCGCAGACGTGGTCGTAGACGTAGACGTGGTCGTAGTCGTAGAAGTGATCGTAGTCGTAGACGTGGTCGTAGTCGCTTACGACCACCAGCTTACGACCAGCACCTTACGACCACAGTGAACGTGGTCGTAAGTCGGCTTCGACTGACTGCTTGGCTCAGCGAGTACAAGCAAAAAGAAACTACAGCACGAAGTGTTTTTGTGCAGCAATGGAACGGCTGCTTTTCAGATCGTCTATTGCTCCTTATATACTGAATACAAAGTGCAGGAACTCCCGGTGGTTAGCCGCACATCGCGCCACGAACGCGTGCATCCCCACGTCCACGATGTTGCCCACGACCGATCGTTCCAGGGTCGTGCGCGAGCTATTCTCGCCACGATCTCCTACGCGCACGGCGACCACAACGAAACGGTGCTCGTGCGCATGCAGTAGCTAAAAATAGAACCTACGTGCAAGTCTACCATGCATAACTAACACACGTCCAAGGATTACTAACAAATTCTCCTCCTAATCCTTGCGTGTGCGCTGTATATCAACGACCCCGATCTTTGAACGATGTTCGCAGAACCGTTCTTATCCCAGGGCCTTTGTCAAGATATCAGCCAACTGTTCAGCGGTCCCAACGGACTCAACCTTGACCCTGTCCTCCTCGATGCATTCACGAATATAGTGGTATCTAACATCAATATGTTTGCTGCGATCATGGAAGACGGGGTTCTTACTGAGCTGGATGGCTGACTGGTTATCGATCTTTAAATTGATGGCGCCCGGCTTCTTGCCTTTGAACTCTGCAAGGAGCCGCGCCAGCCAAACCCCCTGGCAAGCTGCTGTCGTTGCGGCAATGTACTCAGCTTCACACGAGGATAAAGCCACAACTTTCTGCTTCTGAGATTGCCAGGTGATGATGTTGCTGCCGAGGAAGAAGAGGACACCGGAGGTGCTCTTCCTCGTATCAATGTCACCTGCAAGGTCACTGTCGCTGTAGCCGACCAGCTGAGCCTCCTTCTTCCTCTTATACTGACAGCCATAGTGCAGAGTCCCAGCAATGTATCGGAGCACTCTCTTCACGGCTGCCATGTGCTCGGTGGTCGGGTTCTCCATGAACCGGCTGATGTAGCCCACCGAGAATGCCAAGTCTGGCCTTGAATTCACCAAGTAACGAAGAGAACCCACTATGCTCCTGTATTGAGTGGCATCGACAGCAGGGGCAGAGCTCAACTTACTTAGTTTCAATCGGGGCTCCATGGGGATGTTGCTCGTGTTGCAACCAACCAGACCGGCACTCTCAAGGATCTTCGCCGCATAAGCTCTCTGGCTCACGGTGATCCCGTCCTCTGACTGCACCACCTCCAGCCCGAGGTAGTACTTCAGCAACCCCAGATCGCTCATCTGGAACGTCGACTTCATCTCCTGCTTGAACTTGTTAATGTCGGAGTGAGTGCCGCCGGTGATCACCAGGTCGTCGACGTAGACCCCCACAACGAGGCGTCGTGCGTCCTGGCCGCGCAAGTACACGGCGTGTTCGGAGGCACTCCGCACGAACCCAAGCTTGAGTAGCGAGGCGTCCAGCTTGGAGTACCAGGCGCGTGGGGCTTGACGAAGACCATAGAGAGCTTTGATCAGGTGAAGTACCTTGTGCTCATGCCCTTTGAGCACGAACCCGGGGGGCTGCTCGACATAGACGTCCTCCCGCAGCTCGCCGTTGAGAAACGCGGACTTGACGTCCATGTGGTGCACCGCCCAGCCCTCGCTTGCGGCGTAGGCCAGCAGCAATCGCACAGACTCAAGTCGTGCCACCGGAGCGAAGACCTCGTCGTAGTCGATCCCCTGGCGTTGCACGTAACCCTTCGCGACGAGCCGAGCCTTGTACTTGGCGACGAGCCCGGCCTCGTCTCTCTTGGTCTTGTAGACCCACTTGAGGCCGATCGGGCGTAGTCGAGGAGGTGGCTCGACGAGTTCCTAGGTGCCGTTGGCCTCGATCGAGGTGAACTCGTCGAGCATCGCATGGCGCCAATTCTCATACTCTTGTGCCTCCGCAAACGACGTTGGTTCGGCGTCACTTGCCAGCAGCAGCTGCTCCTCCAGCTCCCGTGCGGCGAGCCCAGGCGGCATAGCCGGCCCCAGCACGTTGTCGATGTCACGGAATCGGAGAGGGGCTTCGTCGTCGTGATCCACGTCCAGCATCTCGTATGCACCGACTCCAGGTGGTGAGACGAACTCGATCGGTGCGTCACCCTGGTGTGTCTACGGACTCGGCGTCGTGCTCCCAATGTCGTGCACTGGTGAGACTTGGAATGAAGCTGGTGAGGACAAAGGTGAGACTGTAGTCCCGGCCGATGTACGCGCGGTGGTCGAAGTGGTGGTGATCACTCCGGGCGGCGCCGTGATGGAATCCTCGACGACGAAGTCCTCTGCCTCGCCGCCGTGGCCCTCGGTCCAGGTCCACTGCGTCGCCTCGTCGAACACCACATCGCGGCTGATGTGGACATGCCGGGTCGCCGGGTCGTAGACCCGGTATGCCTTGGATCCCGGCTCGTAGCCGACGAAGATCATCCGGCGGCTGCGATCGTCGAGTTTCTTCAAGTTCGGCGTGGTCACCTTGACGTGAGCGACACACCCGAACATCCGGAGGTGATGTACCCCCGGTGGGCTCCCAGTCCAGAGCTCGTACGGCGTCTTGCCGCCGGTGCTCTTTGACGACGAGCGGTTGAGGAGGTAGACCGCTGTTGTGACGGCCTCCCCCCAGAACACGCCTGGGAGCCCCTTCGCCTTGAGCATGCTGCGCGCCGTGCCCACGACAAACTGGTTGCAGCGCTCCACGACGCCGTTCTGTTGTGGCGAGTATGGCGCCGTGAGCTCTCGCCGAACACCAAGCTCGGCACAGTACTTGACGAAGTCTGTCACGGCGAACTCTCCTCCGCGATCTGTCCGTAAGGCCAACAGCTTCTTCCCGCTCTTGCGCTCTGCCGCCGCCTGAATGCGCTTGATCGCCGTCGCGGCGGCGTCCTTGGTGGGCAGTAGCGATAGCCACATGTAGCGAGAATAGTCATCGACAAGCAAGAGAAAATACCGGCTCCCGCTCGGTGTCGGTGGCGAAATGGGGCCGCAGAGGTCTCCGTGGAGCAGTTGAAGTGCTTCTGCCGACCGCCTCAGTGCTCGCTGGGGAAATGGGGCCCGCCGGTGCTTACCGGCAAGGCAGGCTTCGCACACCTGCTCCACCTGAGTCAGCAGAGGCAGGCCTCGGACCAACCCCTCTCTTCCCATCTTGCGCAGCGCGGCGAAGTGGATATGCCCGAACCGGGCGTGCCAGATCCAAGCATCCTCGTCGGCGCGTGCTGCCAGGCAGACTGGTCGTGCGATGTTGATGTCGAGCACGTACAGCCGGCCCGGATTGCGGTGGATCTTGGCGAGTAGGCGGCGCTCCTCGTCGCGGATTCGCATCACGCCGTCCTCCACCAGCACCTGGTACCCGATCTCGTCGAACTGGCCAACAGAGATGATGTTGGCAGTGAGGCGCGGCAGGTAGTAGACGTTAGCGAGAGCGCGGTGCTCGCCATTCTTGCACGAGAACAGCACGGTGCCGCTCCCTTCGATGTGGGCGACGGAGCCGTCTCCGAACCGCACCGTCCCGGTGACGCTGGCGTCGAGGTTGGAGAACGCCGCGCGGGATCCCGACATGTGGTTGGATGCGCCGGTGTCCAGGACCCATCGCTTCGAGTCTCGATCACCTGACACGTCGAAGGCAGCGAAAACTTTGTCCTCGACGAGGTGGAGTTGCCCATCGTCGTGGATCGGTGACGCGGTCGACTGGTCGTGAGAGCTTACGACCACGTTTGCCGTGGTCGTAGGTCTTCTTACGACCACGTTTGCTGTGGTCGTAGGTCTTCTCTGGTCATGAGAGCTTACGACCACGTTTGCCGTGATCGACGACGGCTGCGCTTGAGGTTTGATCCTTTCCTCTTGTACTGCACCGAGGGCGAGTAGAAGAGTGGGTTCGTCATCCTGGACCACATGAGCCTGCTCCTCCTTCTTCTTCCCACGGCAATCCTTTGCCCAGTGGCCTTTCTTGCCGCAGTTTCTGCACAGGTCGTCGGGCCTGGCGCGGCTCGCGCTCGAGCCGGTCCGCGAGTCACCGTTGCTGCCTGCGCCACGACCGTGGCCTCTTCCGCGACGCTTGCTGCGGCCACCAGAGCCCGACCCGCCACGGCTGGACTCTTGGTCCCGCTTCTTGTAGCGCTCGATCCACTGCTCCTCCGTGAGCAGCAGTTTGCCGCTGATGGTCTGTGCTGGCGCAGGTCCATCGTCGTCCGCCGCCTTGAGTCTCCCCGTCACCTCTTCGAGCGAGAGCGTGGAGATGTCAAGAAGGGTTTCAATAGAAACGACGAGTTGCTTGTACCTCGGTCGGGCGACGCGCAGGTACTTGGCCACCACCTTGTGGTCCGGCTCCG
This sequence comes from Dendrocalamus latiflorus, assembly GCA_017311315.1. Classification (NCBI taxonomy): domain Eukaryota; kingdom Viridiplantae; phylum Streptophyta; class Magnoliopsida; order Poales; family Poaceae; genus Dendrocalamus; species Dendrocalamus latiflorus. The sequence goes on along the minus strand of CM029637.1, from coordinate 1,549,671 downwards.
GGTCGCCGAGCGTTGCCAGCCGCTGTACGATGTTCGTCAAATGCAGGGCGAAATCCTCGACCGACTCCCCATCGCGGAAAGCGATCTGCTCGTACTCGGCCCGGAGGTTTTGCGCGGTCGCCTTCCGCACCCAATCGTCGCCAATGCGCATCGTCTTGATGGCCTCCCATGCCTCCTTGGCCGACGGCTTGGTCGCCAAGGTGGAGACAAGCTCGGAGGGGACGCCGCTGCAGATGGCCTCCAGCGCGGTGCGGTCGTCGTGGAAGTCAGCATCGCCGTGCTCGATGACGTCCCACAGGTAACGCGCTTGGAGCTTGAGCTTCATGAGCAGTGACCACTCATTGTAGTTGGCCTTCGTCAGTTGCGGCCAATGACCCGAGCCGCCCAAGTCTCGGATGACGCACTCGACGACGGCCTTGCGCGGCCCACGGGTGCGGCCTCGGCGTGGCGGCGACTGAGTCGGACGTCGAGATTGCGAACGGCGCGGTGGAGTCTTGCTCCCACTGCCGCCGGAGTCGTCACCCTTGCTTGTTCGGCCTCGCGAAGACATGATCTGCTTGAAGGCTTACGACCACCCAGGCACACGCAAGGCTCTGATACCAATTGTTAGAGTTCTCCAGTCGTGGTCGAACTCGTTACGACCACCTTTAACGTGGTCGTAGCCTTCAACGTGCTCGTAGGCTTCTACGTGGTCGTAGCCTCCACCGTGGTCGTAGCTTCCAACGTGGTCGTAGACGTAGTCGTAGTCGTAGTCGTGGACGTAGTCGCAGACGTGGTCGTAGACGTAGACGTGATCGTAGTCGTAGAAGTGATCGTAGTCGTAGACGTGGTCGTAGTCGCTTACGACCACCAGCTTACGACCAGCACCTTACGACCACGGTGAACGTGGTCGTAAGTCGGCTTCGACTGACTGCTTGGCTCAGCGAGTACAAGCAAAAAGAAACTACAGCACGAAGTGTTTTTGTGCAGCAATGGAACGGCTGCTTTTCAGATCGTCTATTGCTCCTTATATACTGAATACAAAGTGCAGGAACTCCCGGTGGTTAGCCGCACATCGCGCCACGAACGCGTGCATCCCCACGTCCACGATGTTGCCCACGACCGATCGTTCCAGGGTCGTGCGCGAGCTATTCTCGCCACGATCTCCTACGCGCACGGCGACCACAACGAAACGGTGCTCGTATGCAGTAGCTAAAAATAGAACCTACGTGCAAGTCTACCATGCATAACCAACACACGTCCAAGGATTACTAACATTTTCTGCCACATAATCATGAAAGTAAAGGTCGAAGATGCTCTGTCTCGAGCAGTAGCGGTGCAGATGGACTCCATACCTTCCGAGAATGGAAGCGAGCATGTCGTGGTGTGAAGCAGTGACGAGATCAGCATCTTCATGTCGTCTCTCCCCGAGGTAGACGATGTATATCTGATGACCATTAATTGCAAGATTGATAAGCATGCATTGTTGTGCTTCGTTAATTAGCAAGATTGATGAAGATGGCAATGGCGGCTTACTTGTCTTGGTTCGTCCTGCTGATCAAGCCCATGAGACCATTGCAATTGCAGCGAAAAGCTAAGAACAAAGAGCACTACTAGGGACAGAGCTTGTAGCTTTGAGAGCCTCGTCATTTTTTTCTGCTCTATTATTGCAGCATAGGGCTCTAATGCAACTGTATGCTTTCCTTTTTATACTGAGCGAACCAGCGGGTATACCCTTAAGGATAAAATGTAAACACTGCAGACATCACCAACCTTTACTATCTTTTTACCGGTTGACAGAAAAATGTGCACACAGCAACCTTTACTATCTTTTTGTATCTAATTTTCCTGTATCTTAAGAGTAGGCCATAGCTCATAGAATCCTACCTCTATAGTTCGACTTTGATTAATATTGCTTCGCATCAACGTGTTGATCAATTTTTATGAATTACACCTATCCTCTGTTCTGATATTCATTCTCGTTCGTTATTGCTTCACATTGATGTTTTGCGATGGCACGTCGCATATGCTGCTAGAGAGCACACTCCATAGGGACATGGTGCTGCTGTCAAGGATATTCTGGTGGCAACACACACTTGTATGTCTGGTGGGACCCAAATTGTCTGATAAAGAGTAAGATGCCGTGAAAACCCAATGACAATTCATCGGGTGCTGGAAAGCTGTTGGGTAGTTTCGATGTTACTAAAGACAATCTGATCCTTCTAGAGATAAAAGAGCTTTCTAAGGAAACTCAAGCTGAGTTTACTCAAAAGATGGAGGAATTGATAAGGAGATTTCAGCGATGTTTTGTCAAAAAGCATGATGGTAAGATTGTTCCTAGAGGGGAAGTTCTTGCTAGCATAGAGTATCTGATGTCGAATATTGCTCTGACGATTTCAACGATTTTGCTGATTTCGTAGAATCTGCTAATTCTAGTATCAACTCCGACAAGTTCACCGAGCGTATATCAAGTTACCCAAGGTTAGCTCATTGATCTTGTCAATTAATCTACGCATCAGGCTCTTATTAACAACTATATAATGACGCTATTTTGATCGGTTCACAAGGTAGCTCACCTCGCATTAGCTAGCAGTCCAAATTTATTAGGACTAGGATTCAGGCAGGCAGGTCATCCACGATGATCACCCAGTGTCCAAGGGCAACTTTAGTGATGTAACCTTTATGCCAACCTATGCCAAACATCTCGTTCATGCATTTTTTAAAAATAACGCTCCGGGTAGCTTTCATTGATATATGTACTAAAATTGGTTAAAAAGGATATACTCATGTATACTGTTATTGCAAGAAGCTTACTTCACAAAAAGTATTGCATAAAGCTCACCTATCTAGCAAAGATTACGTACAGTAAATTACCACAACGAAGATACATATGTTTGTGCCACCAATTGATAGCTTTGAAATTCGAACTGGAAGCTGTCGACAGCACAAGTAAATTGGTTAAAGAGGATTTTTTTTTGAGGAATCGACGGAGGGGAAGATCCCCTCGTGAAATTAAATTTGATTCTTTAGACTTGAGTTACGAGATCAGGTAGCCGGCAGATACCCTTACAGAGAAGAGAGAAACAACAACACGAGGAGAATACATGTGAAGACTAGAGCAACACGGATAGGTTACAAGAGCGCCAGCTTTGAACCTCAGGACTAAACAAAAGGCCAACGCCGTCAATCTCGGAACTCTTGACGCCGGTATGAAGAGGCCAAGAGTAGTCTCATCGCTGCCACCGACCTGTGAACCACTTGCCGCTACCACTACAAGAGGATTTTGTTTTTGGAGGAATCGACGGAGGGGGATTTTGTAAATTGGCTACGTCGACAGACAGACAACAACAACGCCCAATGAAGGGCTTACAGACAGACAGAAGAAATTTTTCGATCATGTTATGTTGTTTTATTAGAAGAAATTTTTTGAAATTTTTTGAAAAAAGTAACATACAAGACTCCGTATTTAATGCGACATCCTACTCTGAATGTCCTACATGAACACACCTTGACTTTCTTTTTTGACTACTCCGAATCCTATGCGGACTCTGAACCTGACCTTTTACGACTACAACTGTTATAGTATTTTTATGCTACGACTACTACAGTATCCTTCTCAGACTACTACTTGACTTACGACTGCTACAGTACTTTTACAAATACAGCTGCTACAGTACCCTTCTCCGACTACTACTTGATTTACGATTGCTACAGTACTCAAACATACACACTGGTGGTAAAGACTGTCGTGGTCGTAGGACTAGTCTGGACTTAACCAAACCTGAAGACAACTATATTAACTCCATCAATCTTCTCCTTACGCTTGTTGTCTTCCTTTGATGTTCCGCACACCGATTTTCTCCCTTATCTCTATGAACTTCAATCTTCCGAGCGACTTAGTCAGGATATTAGCAAGCTAGCCTTTTGTGCAAACATGCTGCACCTCTATCTTCCCTGATTCCACACATTCTATAATGTAATAGAAACATCTATCGATGTGTTTGCTTCTCTCATGATAGATTGGATTTTTTCACAACACAATTGCAGACTGATTATCGATCTTCAAGGTTACCTTTTCAACCTTCATCTCTAACATATCAACCAACAATCATCCTAGCCATACCCCTTGACATGCTACCACATAAGCCGCAATGTACTCCACTTCACACGAGGATAAATTGACTACCTTTCTGCTTCAGTGAACACCAACTGATTGGATTTGACCCAAGAAAAAATTCCATGCCTGAAGTGTTTTTCCGGTTATCAGTATCACTGGCTAGGTCACTATCCGAGTAGGTCCCCAACCTTCTTCCTTCTTCTCGTAGACACACTCATAACTCAAACTTCTTTCACATACCTTAGTATATGCGTTACTGTAGCCATATGCTCTGTAGTAGGTTCCTCTATGTACCTGCTCACCATGCCAACCGAGAACACTAAGTTCAGGCATGTGTGTAGTAGGTATCTCAAGCTTGATTATGTTTTGGTACAGGGTCTTGTCCACAGGAGGGTTTGTGCTGTCCTTGCTCAACTTCAGGCAAGATTCCATTGGAATTTGCGTTGGATTAGAATCCTTCATACTATATTTGTCCAACACCTTTGTTGCATATGTGGACTGGCTAAGGGTGATTTTCCCAGAGCTTTTACGTACTTCAATGCCCAAGTAGTAGTTCAGTAACCTGAGGTCGCTCATGCTAAATAAATTTTTCATCTGGCCTTTGAAGCTATTAATCTCTTTGATACTCTCTCTAGTGAAGATCAAATCATTCACATAAACTCCAACCAACAAACTCCCTTTTTCTTCGCTCTGTTTGTACACTGCATGCTCTAACAGGCATCTTTCAAAACTGATGGTTCAGTAAAACTACAATAGGAGAGACTTTGCAATGCATGACAAGCTAGTGGTGCACCTACAGGTGGCAACCATGGGATTGCTTGCAGTGGTTGGTGATGACCAGGTCAACGAAGGATATTTTGGTAGTTTGACCAAAATATTACAAACTATCTTGGATCAAAACCACAGTGCATGGCGATGCATTGGAAAGCGGTTTAGATCAAGGTGGAGTTGGTTGGATCAAGTCTACGGTTTTAGCGGATCACACTTATGCGCTTTGAAAAGCGTGTATAAGTGAATTTATGAGAGTAAAACCCTGTGTGTGGGGTTAACGTGTTCCCCCATTGTAATAGTGGATAGAATCCATTAAGAGGTGTAGGTGGGATGTTGCCCACCCATAAAAGGGGGTTGGGATGGAGACTTGTAGTTAACCATCCAGCCCATCTCTTGTGTTCTCTTCTCTAGGTTTAGGGTTAGTGTTAGAGAGTGAGTACCTTCGGTGTTCTTTGTCCTCCAAGGTGAAGTGGTTGTAAAACATACATTCTCAAGTAAAAAATACATCAATCTTTGTGCAACTCTTGAGTCCCTCTTGTTCTTGATTGATATGCTTGACTTTTAGTTGGTTTTGATCTCTCTTCTTTCTTTCTTGTGAGCTTGCTATGCCAAGGACGTATAAAAGATAGAGATAATCCTTGGAAATACATCTCCACCCATCTAGACACTTTGATAGCAAAATTCATAAGAAAACCCGATTTTGCTTTATTTTGGTATCTTTGGTCTATCTCTTGATCCGAGGGTTTTTGGTTTGACTCTTTCGGTATTCTAACTTGCTGTGACATGTGGAAATACATCTAGACCCATCTTAGTCAACATCTACCCACAAGGAAGTTGTATTCACCGTTTTAGATTTTTGATCGGTTTTAGTGCAACCTTCCAACAAACTAAAAAAGACCATAACTTTGGCTATGATTTTCATGATCATTTGTTGGAATAGGTTCATAACATTCTAGAGAAGATCTATACAAAATTTTATGTCATTTGGATCTATGAATCAAAAGTTCTATCGATTTTAGTTTTTGAAACTTGGGTCAATTTCACTGTTCCCCGGAAATCGGAAGTACCGCAGCGCAAACAAAGGTATTTCCGATTTCCCTAATTTTTTTCTAAAATTTCAGAGGATTGTTTTGCTAGTTTGGTGGTGGCTTCTCATTTCAATTTTCTTAACTTTGTAGCTATTGGAGTAAAGGAGTGATGAATACTTGAAGGAAAAATTTCAAGGCATCATTCACCACCACTCTGTTTGCCATTTTCGGTCTTTCAGCATTAATCATGCATGCTTAATAAATTACCTTGAGAACTACAGGGTAGACACAGCTAGGCCCCCTTGAAGAGCAAGCTGCTATTTTGGGGGCAAGAACTCCCGTTCCAATTGTTGTTCAAGCAAAAGATATATTTACTTTTGAGCTATCAGGGCAGTCCCAATGGTGTATTGATGATGGTTTCTATCCTCAGTAAATGACTTGCCACGTAGGCAAAATGCTGACATGGCAACGTAATTAATGATGAAAGAGAGCACAAATCCTAGAAACGGTTTCCTCATGAAGAAATCAGGTCTTCACTCCACCCAATGCACCAAGAAACTATGAAATCGCCATTGGGAAGAAACCACCAGTTTCTAGGGGGCTCGTGGCACACTCTCATTGGAGGAAGAAGATAGAGTTGGGAGAGAGAAAGAGAAAATAATTATTACTCAAAGACACCTCCACTGTGGAAGATAGTTTCTATAGATGATTTCTTGTGCTATGGAAATCGTGTCAGTTTCTTCCATTGGGACTGCCCTCAGTATACCTGCTAATTTTTGCATAGTAAAAGGAAAATGATTATTAACTGAAACCAATAAATTAAGGAAGAGAAATCATGATACTTGAACGAAGTTAATTATATATGCATCTACTTACTGCTTCCAGTACTGCAAAATCTGGTTGGAGATCTCGAAGATTTTTCTGGCCCATCCAACCCACCAGCCCATCCAATCTCCATCTCCCTCTCATTCTCTGTCCTCCATTTCTCTCTCACTCAATCTCATCCAAAATGAGTTCAAGCGCCGCCAGCTGTGGTGCGAGCTGCAAGGGGAGACGGCCATAGCTGTGGTGCGAGCTGTGGTCTTGTATTCGAAATGTACTTTTGAATATTTAGATAGAATTTTTTTAAAAAAACCAAACTTTTCAAATTATGGTTTTCTCCAAGGGTTCTGTAGGACCGAACAGGCAACAGAAGAGGGGTGAATAGTGCCTTCAAACCTCCCCAATTATTCACACAAATCTGCTTCTCCGATAGCTATAAAGCTATGAAGAAAAAGATAGATTTCTTATGGAAACCGAGATAAATAAGAGCTGCCGAGCGATTAGCCGCGGTTGAAGGAAAACAGAGACGAAAAGAAGCACATGACCACAGAAACTAAAATCCAAATATCTTTTGATTCTCAGCTCAAACTGCAAGGATATCTTGACAATAGCAGAGCAACGACCTCAGGTCTAGAAATCACAGAGCTAACGAAAACTCTTTGCAATTGTCGAGCAGAAGAACATGGTCGAACAAGAAATAGAGGAAAAGGGAAGTCGCACGACCGCTAAATCTGATTTTCGAATAACTTTTGATTCATGGATCAGTTGGTTATGGAACTTCAAATATAGTAGGAACACATTCTCTGGATGAGTAAAAACAAAACAATCGAAGCTTCTTCGCCGTGGATGAAAAGAACGGTGCGGTCGAATCCCAAACAGGGGAACCAAGGAAGCGCACGACCGCAAGCTGAAAACTCTCCGACCAAACCTTACTCTCAGGAATAGACTAGCCAAACAGCCTTGAGGATGATTTCCAGTTCAGAGCAAGTCGATTCTAAAGCAAACCGAAAACCTAACCTTAAGCCAGGAAGTCAAAAGAGCGAAAAGATGAACAAAGAAAGAACGCTCAAGACAAGCAAACATCAAACATATACACAGATCAAAAAGAGATGCAAAGAGATGAATGATTTCATATATGGAGATTTCTACAGCCACTCCATCCGGAGATACAAGAGCACACTTGCTCTACCCAGAAAAAAACTCATGCAAAATATAGAATGAAAACCCAGAGCATCTTGGGATCAACCTTAGTGGTACCGACCACGTCCGACCTCGTTCCGAGCACAGCCGACCGGTACCGACCACGTCCGACCGCGTCACAATGTGGTCAAAGTCCTTCGACTTCCCAACGTAGTCGTGGTCGAAGTCTACCGACTTCCGACTGCAGCGGTCGAAGCTTCGACTTCCGACCGCTTCTCGCGATAATGTGATCATAGGCCACCGACTTCCTAACGTGGTCGACAGCCTGACTTCGACTATTGACCGCAATGCGCTACAAGGTGGTCGAAGACTCGACTTCCGACCACGGCCAGTGTGGTTGTAAATGATCCAGCTGGCTTCCGACTTTTGACTGAGTGGTCATAAATCTGTCTAGTGGCTTCCGACCGCTGACAATGTGGTTGTAAACCTTTTCGACCACGGCCAACGTGATCGTAACCTCTTTCGACGACGGCCAATGTGGTCGTAACACCTTTCTACCATGGCCAATGTGGTCGTAACACCTTCTCCCGACCACATGCTGCCGACAACGTGGTCGTAAATGTTCCTGCTGACTTCCGACCACTCGCAAAGGCTTACGACTTGGCACAACAGCACAAACCAAATTATTAAATTCCAACATAAATATTTACTAAATTTTGTAATACGTACAAATTTGTACGGAAGATTAATTTGTACATTATGGTGACTGAATTTTCTACAACTACAATTTTGTACACATGCCAATTTGCTAATGATACTAATTTTGTAAAACTATATTCGCTAATTTATACACAACTACACGCTTCTACGGCTGTTAATTTCCTAAAACTACATTAACTAAATTTTGTATACCAAAAATTTAACTATTTCTATCTACATCTACAATTTTCTACTAACACTAGCAGTCATATACAACATTACAAATACAAAAAAAACCTACAGTTGCTTCTTCCGCTTCTACACCTGCTAATTTTCCATAACTACGTTAGCTAAATTTTTTATACCACAAATTAAAATATTTCTACTTACATCTATAATTTTCTACTAACATTAATAGTAAATAAAAAATATACTGCATATACATTATTGCAAATAAAAAATTACCTGGATTTGTTTCTTCCTCTTCTCTCCTCCCACTCCTCCTTCCTCTCCTCTCCTCTCCTCCCCCTTCTCCTTCCTCTCCTCTTCTCCTTCTCCTATCCCTCTCCTTTTCTCTCCTCCCTCTCCTCTCCTCTCCTCTTCTCCCCTCGCTCTCCTTTTCTCTTCTCTCTTTTCTTCCTATCCTCGGCCAAACGAACTTCTTCTCTACTGAGTGAGGCGATGGCAGCCGAATGCTCAGTTTTAACCCCCATCTTAGTCGCCCGCCTATTGGGTGACTGGACTCCAGTCGTCCAACGGTCGGGCGATAGCAATTATTCGCCCAACGGCTGGCGGATTGCCTGCGCGTTGCCTGGCCATTGGGCGATTGGATCCAGTCGCCCAACGATAACAGAAAGTGATAAGCCAAAGCTAAATGCAATCAAACCCAGCCTATATCTTCAATGTGGAGGATCCATTCCTGCACAGAGGAACCCCCAAAGAACCAGAGTAGCTCCTTGGCAGATACCATGGCTATATATTGGGAATAATGGAGAAAAAAGACATATGGGTGCTGCTTGGCTTGTTGTGACTGAGTCCGCCGCTTTATATTGGCTTTTGCTTGGAAAAATAAGAAACAAATATGAATATCCAGTTTCTCGAAGTGGTTTTTTTCAATCCTATCGTTTTCGTCTTGTTCCAGAGATAAGATAAGAGGTTACAGGTGCATTATGCACTCCACTCGTCTCGCTCCCATCTCATCCACGCATCTCTCCCTCGCTTTTCCTATTGGTCGCCCTTTCCTTCTAAAAGTCACTTCTTTCGGTCACTACTATTTATTTTCAGCCAAAAGTCATGAGCCATAACTAAAAGCTGTTAGTCGCAGCCAATATGAATAGGCTCTATACCGTATTTGGTGAAATATCCGGTAATTGTCCCTTTTAGTGGTATCTCTATACCTTTCACATGTAAAAAGTTTTCAAAAAATCCAAATTTTTTTTATTATGTAGGCGTAGAATATTCTATAGTTTTATATCTTCTAAATGTGATCGAGTTTGAACCACATCCTAAAAGCCAAAAGGCACAACCCAAAACAACTCACCTCATGGCTATCGATTGTGAATAATTGAGAAAAAGGACACATGGGTTCTACTTGGCTTTGTGTGACTGAGTCAAATTATATCCTATTTGGGAAAATATCTGGTGCTTCTTCCTTTCGGTGGTACCTCGGTTCCGTTCACGTGTGAAAAGTTTTCAAAAAATAAAAAAAAATTGAATATGTAGGAGTGGGAATATTCTATAGTTTCAGATCTTCTAAATACGATCTAGTATGATCTTAAAATTTTACAAGGTCATAGAATATATCCTACATACGTCTCGAAATAGTTTGAGAATTTTTGAAAACTTTTGTATGGAAATCACGGAGGTAGCACCGGATATTTCCCCTCTACTATTCTCTTGAACAGCACATCAAGGATCGAGCTCATGACCAAATTTAGCTTCAGCTAAGTTTCTATACTTTGATCGTGTACTATGCACTACAGCCTCGACAAGATTTTTTAGATGATTTAGATGAATATCTACGACCTCTGTCAGCTAGGACAGACAGCCTACCAGTACATAGTTTTGATACATCAGTTCCAACATGCAAAATAGAGTAACAAGCACCGCGAGACTATCTAAAACTAGAGTTCATCAGACTACTACAGCTCGACAAAAAAGTAGTAGAATCAGCTTTAGCCTTCACCAAGCAGTAGAAAGCAAGCTGAATTCCGTGCACGCCAATTTGCCCAACATAAAGCCGCCATCCCCACACAAATACCAACTTCCAAACATATGTTGCATGTTATGTTTGGAAACCATCCTGCAACTAGATAGAAGGATTTCTTTGACTTTCATCAAACTCCACCAAAATTCTGAATCACCTGTCTTGTATTTCACAACAGAAAGAGGCATGGAACCCATGTATTCTTTTCTGAGAACCTGCTGCCACAGACCATTTCCATTATACAGCCTGAACAGCCACTTGCGTAAGAGACTTTTGTTCATATTCTCAAGACCAGAGATGCCCAGGCCACCTTGATCCTTGGGGATACACACCACTTTCGAATTAGCTAAGTGATATTTTCTACTACCTTGGTCTTCTTGCAAAGGAAAATCTTGCTCTAAAGAAGTCAATCTTCTTGAACACTCCCTTATGGGCAACGAAAAAAGAAAACATAAAGAGAGGCATATTGCTTAGGCTGGCATTGATCAAAATAGTCCTGCCACCTACTGACAAATGTTTGCCTTTCCAACAACCCATCTTATTTTCCACCCTATCTTCATGGTTCTAATTTTACACGAACGCAAGCTTTACTTCATATATTACTTGTTCGTTTAGATGCTACATATTCCATTTTTTAGTTTAATGCCATGCCATAGATTCTGTTTCCAACTGAACAGAGTAGTGCACAAAAGATGCTACTTAGGACAATTTTTCTGAGTCCATCAGGTTCTTGTGGGAATGGCCTGTTTGACACGTCAAACCAAATTAGATGGTAGCTGCCTAGTATAACACCACTTATTATGCCGTTATAATGTAGAAATGTAATACCATGCTTGCGGGTGATGAAAAATGTTTCTGTTTGTCAAATATAGGATCGACCTGTGTCCAGTTTTGAAAATTTCCTTCGAAAGAATAATGAATAAAACAAATACACGCACATGTGACACAAAATATAAGGCAAGGAGATACAGCTTTCCTCTCCAAATATTCCCCTTCATTTTATCTTATTCATTAATCGACACTGAAACATAACTGTAAAGTATCTAGAAACCATTCAGGGAAAATTAAAGAAGCCATCGTACATTTTACAGTACAGAGTACAAACATGTCTAATCCATCAAATACAAGCATCTGTTTCTTTATTCTGCTTATGAGATCTCCGAATAGAAATCATCTATTATCGTTCGAACCGCGATTGGGATCCTCACCCAGTGAGAGCCGCCATCATGCCATGCTAAGCTCCCAAACATGTAGCTCCCTTGCAGCTTGCGGGTGGCCTTGAAAGTAACCTTAAAACTTCGGGCCTTGTTCTCTTTGTTGAAGAACAGCAGTGATGGCTCCACTGACATCTCCACTCCAGGAGGTGACTGAAAGAAAGCTTTGTAAACTGCATCTGCTTGCCCTACATTTGTCACTGTCCTCCACACACTTACTGACGTTTTCAGATTTGGAATGGCAATTGATGGAAGGTTCAGGTTATACGGGGTTTCGCAACCAATATCCGAGATGTTAAAACCACATCTAAAGAATTTCATGTAATCATTTGGATGAACATCATATGCTAGACCCGGATCAGCTGCTTTATTGGGATCAACGAAGCCACCACCGTAATCGAAAGGATCTGCAATCTTCTGAGGCTTCCCGTCGGCCAGTATCGGTAAGCCATAGCTGTTAGTTGAAGCTGATCCATGTTGAACGACTCATATATCAGTAAGGTGCGGTGTGAAATTGGAAATTGTTTGGAGTTTAGAAATGCGTAGTACCTGTAGTTACTAGTGCTGACTTGATAATGGCGGGAGACCAGTCTGGATGGAGTGCTTTCAGCAATGCTGCTACACCGGACACATGGGGACACGCCATTGACGTTCCAGACATGATCATATATGAATCTCTCACTGCTGCCAAAATGTTAGATCCAGGTGCTGCAATATCAGGCTGTTCAAATGAAAAACATAGTTAATGCCATCTCCGGGCGGAAGAATAAAATTTAGGCTATCCTCGAACATTTCTGGTCAAGATTTATGATGTGCCGTCTGAGATCGAATATGGAATTATGGATTCGATAAAAAAATTTATCTAGGAAATGAATAACGTAGAAGGTTCCAAGTAAGATAAAAAAAGGGACACTAACAATATGAAATACAGCATCCTTCCACTGGAGGACATCGAGACACTAACACAGAAAGCAGATGATATATGTCTGAAAATCACTCGGCATAATGTTTCACTTCATAAGTAATTGGCTCTAGAATATAAATATGGGTGAACGATCTAATTGAAAATTTGAAATGCTAAATAGACAAACAGAGGACGAAATTAGCATGTACCTTGAGGAATTGAGGAAAAAGTGGACTGGGCCCTCTTGAGGAAAATGTTGAAATTCTTGGAGCAAGGACTTCGCTTCCAATCCTTGTACTAGTCGGAGACACCTTAGCCACTGATGTGGTGTTTTCATTTCTGTTAACCATTGATGTATTTAGGATGATATATTTTTGCATGAAATTGTCTTCTGAGTACATGATAATCAAGAAGCAATAGGTATGCAAATGAATGAATTTGACATATTCAATCCTAATTTCATCCGTTTCCAAATAGGTGACGTTGTAGAATTCATGCAGTCAAACTTTTTAATACTTTGACCACTAATATACAAAAAAAAGGCTTTACATTTGTGACATGAAAATAATACCAGTAGATTTGTCATTAAAAGTACTTCCATTATATATTTTTATAATTGAAGGAAGCATTTAAAAAAGGAGGAACAAACTTAAGCTCACCTGGCTATCGTAATGTATGCTTCTATTCTGTCAGCCACCTCAAAGTCTACTAGAATGCATGCCATGGTGTCACAAGCTTCAGCAAAATCGATTATATCAAGAGTATACATTGCAAAAATGAGCCCCTTGGCAGATGCTTCCTTTGCCGATTCTATAGCGATGCTCAGATCATTGGATGGCAAATATGTCGGCACAAGATTAGGAGAGTTAGAGTAGCAGAACACAATCCTCCCAGCAACATAAGTGGAATTCAGAGAGCTTCCATCACATCTACATGGTCACATTCACTTGGTATCAAACATTCAGCCAAACTTGCCAGAAATGTGTAAGCCAGCTAGCCACGTTGGGGAATTAAGGAGTGCAGAATTTACCTGACTCGCCCAGCTGTATACAACTCAATGTAGTGGTCCTTCTCCTTTCTCTCATAGAACAAAGATTGACCCTGAAAGATTGACAAGAAATGATCACCTGACATCAAAGACATACAACTGAACAAATTTCATTGCCAAAGAAAGAAGAAGAAGAAGACGACGAAGATAAAGTATACCACTAATTTCTCGTTGTTGCCGAGGGTGAGAACGGTCGGGAAAGCACGATCTATTGTCGCTGATGCAACTGTTATAGCCCATGGGGATGCATTGGTAACTGTCCTAGGAGCAGGACCATCGTTTCCTGCTGAGAAGACGACAGTTATGCCTTTTGCCACAGCGTGCAGTGCTTCAGGGTATTCAGAGCTTGCGCCACCAAGTGATAACGAGAGTACATCAACTCCATCATGTATGGCATGATCAATCGCCTGCATGACAGCCGCATAATCGCATCCCGGAACAGCATTATACCAACATGCCTTGTAGACAGCGATACGGGCACGAGGAGCGCCTCCTCTGGCGTAACCGCCTGCAAGCCCATGAAAGCTTGCGTTTGGCACCAGGACGCCAGCTGCAGTCGATGCCGTGTGCGTTCCATGGCCTTCGAAATCCCTGGCAGATTTGAACTCTAGCTCCAAGACCTTCGGGTCGAGATGATCTGCGTAGTATCGAGCTCCGATGATCTTCCGGCTGCAATTGTTCGAGTCGAATGCTTGGCCTACTTGGCAAACTCCTTTCCACCGGGATGGTACAGGTCCGAAGCCATCGTCGTTGAAGCTCTGAGATTTTGGCCAGATACCTGTATCAACTATCCCGATGATGACATCATCTCCGTGTTTAGCGTCATGGAGTAAACCAGTTGGCTGGTTGTAGTCCAGTCCAAGGAAGTCCCAGCTTCGAGTTGTATGCATGGGGACAGCCGAGTTTGGCTTTATGCTGAGCACTTCAGGCAGCTCTATCAAATAGTACACAAATTAAGATCATGAGCATAATCAACATCGGTTAGCACGCATCAACACATTTCTATTAGCTATATTGAATTTTATACACTAGCCAGTTCACCCAAAAATTTAAAATGATAAAAAAAGCCCCTCACATGTAAGCTCTCTTAGATCTAAGATGTGGAATAGAAGTGGACTGTAATTATTTTTTTAATTGCGCCAACTGAGTCTTGAACTCAAGACTAAATTTAGGATGATAAGAAAAGACTCCTCACATGTAAGCTCTCTTAGGCCTAAGACGTGGAATAGAAGCGGGCTGCAATTATTTTTTTAATTGCGCCAGCCGAGTCTTGAACTCAAGACCTCTTGACTCTAATATCATATTAAATTTAATGCGCTAGCTAGTTCACCTAAAAGATTAAGTTGATGAGAAAAGACATGAAATTCATTTATACTTCAATAACTAGAGCCTATTCATCGAATGCGAAAAATGCCGATTTTACTCCTCTAAATTGACCATGTACGGACACAAATTCCCCTATCGACTAGCTTTCGATCAGTTCCAACTTTAACTAGGTGAAACAATAGATAATCTAGTCACAACTTATAAGATTTGACGCGATCTTACGACTTGGGGTGTTCTGCATGAAACAACGCTGCCAATCAAGTTACAGAGCAATTTGTGAAACACCTAGCAAGATGGATGCCCTAGCAGGACTCCGATGTACAAATCCCGACACATGCAAACACCTAGCTTCAAGTCTTCATGCCCATGGGTGCATGGGATTATTTGCCATCAGCAATGACCAATTACCTGCAATGCTTTGTGCTTGAGATTCTGTGAGCATGGCGGCAAACCCGGAGAAGCCATGTTTGTAGCTGTAGATCATCGAATCATGGGCTTCTCCCTTACTGCAAAATCATACGAAATTGTATTCTCTTTATCAGTCACTGATTTACACAAATATATGTTCATGCATGGCACGCAACGAAAAGCAAAGAAAGAAAAACATCTGTATAGACTTGGTCTCCTTGCCTGCCAATGATCTTGGTGAGCATGTCATGGTGTGATGCAGTGGTTTTATCCGGATCTTCATGCTGTTTATCCCCAAGGTACACAATATAGAGCTGCATGGAATCAAACATTAATTGTAGGAGCAAAATGAGGCAACGAGCCCAATATATATTCATATCTGCAGTAAAATGAAGACATATATACACATGAATATTATTTCCTACTTTTGTTGATTCGCTCTGCAGGCCAACCACGTAGGATCTCTTCAACGGAAGCAGAAGAGCGAGGTGGAGGAGGAAGACGACTAGTGTTATCTGAGACAGCTTTGAGAAGTTGCACATTGCGGCCATGGATGATGGATACTGCATGGATGCAGAGCACAGCATGCAGTTAGCTAGCAATGATGATGGCGAGGTTGTTGCCAAGCTACCATAATCGATGTGCTATTTATATCAATCGATCTGCATGCATATGTTCGTTCTGGTCAACACGATAGACCAGGTTTCCGCAATGTTTCTACGAAAGGGTCAGGCGCATCCAGAACTCGGTTGTTCTTGATTTTGTAAAAAGAATTAAAAAAGGAATAACGGAGGCGTACGTACGCGCGTTATGAACAGTAATCCTTACTTCGATGAAGAAACCGTACATCGACAAAATTAGCTAACCCAAGTATGGGCATGTTTATTTGTAGACCCCGTCTTGAGAAAATACTCCGTTTAAAAGTTAGATACTGTAGCGGCTGCGAAAAGCCGGCCGGCTTATGGCCTCCTAAACAGGCCCATATCTTTTTGGACGTCCCCATATAGTCTCCAAGATAAAACTGAGTAGCAAGTGAACACTAGCTAGGCTGATTCCGCCGTGTGCCGTCCGCAAGGCCGACAGCCTCCCCTCCACTCCGCGTCAGGCCGCCCTTTGCGTCGGGCCACTGACCGCCTCCAACCTCCACCTCCACGCTGAGTTGCCGACCGCCTCCTCCTCCCCCTCCGCCACTCCGGGCTAAACATAACTAAGCCCACGGCTGGCGCATGCAAGCTCTAAAAGCAACAGCTTTATAAGTGGTATTGGGTTTTCTTCTCCAAAAGATTAATCCAATAAGTGATATCTCCCTCGCACTAATAACTTTTGTTTTTTGTTCCCACAACTAATGTAAACTATTCTCAACATTCTTAGCTTTTAAGCCTGAGCTTCTGGTTTTTTGCACTGTAACTACTATTAGCTTTTTCAATGTAACTAAATTTAAAAATAAAAAATATTATATCATCACAGGTAATACAAATAAATAAAAAACATAGAAACACCTAAAGAACTAAAAATCCAAAAAAGACAGAATTAAGAACCTGGAAGACAGATCATAATAGAGCCTACTAGTCAATGCAATTAATAATTGTGACAATAATCACCGGGTCCTTTTGATATCACTTGGGTATATATGACGTCACGGTCACATCATTCGTATAGTGTACTACTGTACTATATGTACTGTATTGACTAATTTTACTAGTCGATCGAATTCGAATCTCATTTCAGCACCGTATCGTTAAAACGTTTTGTTACATCCACTCATCATTCGCTGTGATGCCGTGCGACATTTGGAATTGGCGCTTGGAATTGATGCAGTCGCCTCCCACGGACCCAGTAAACACTCATTAATGATCTCACTCTCAATCTCTCTATCCTGTGAAGGTCCATCAAATGAATGGTCATAATGTTTTTGTTTTTATGAGAATTTTTAACAATTATCTTTGACTTAACTATTGTAAATTATCTATATCGATTTTTATTATATAATAGGTTTTGATTCAAACATCTATGGTGGTGATCGGTTGGGCTTAAAAGCTCATGGCTGAAAACACTATAGCTGGCTGAAAAAACACTGTAGCTGACAGAGACT
This sequence comes from Dendrocalamus latiflorus, assembly GCA_017311315.1. Lineage (NCBI taxonomy): Eukaryota > Viridiplantae > Streptophyta > Magnoliopsida > Poales > Poaceae > Dendrocalamus > Dendrocalamus latiflorus. Next base: position 1,531,917 of record CM029637.1, on the reverse strand, counting down.
TATTTCGCATAATTAAATTTAAAAAAATTAAAAAATATGTTACCCCAATATGTATAATATAAACGAATACGGGAAAAAAACCGGTAAAAAAGCTCAACAAAAAGTCAAAAGTTCAGAAAAACACGAAATTTATGAATAATACAAAAATAAGTCAGAAGTCAGAAGCACAAACCGAACCGATTATGGCCAATTTTACTATATAAGCTCGCGTGTGAATCCGCGTCCTAGAAATTCTCAGGTGGAATGATGCGAGTATCTAGGTTGTGGGATTTCCTAGCAGTAGCACTATGGGACTATTGGACGCTTTCGAAATTAAGACATGCATAGCAGATACTACTAGTCAATGCAATTAATAACGGTGATAATAATGGTGTGTCCCGCCCGAGACGGAGACGACTCGTGTCGCGTCGGCCATTTTTCTTCCAGCTTCGATCTTGTCTGGCCTCTGATATTAATTACTAGCCTCATAGGCACAGCGTGACGCCGCGCTAAGCACCGTGTGTACCGAAACAAAAGAGACGATAATCCGCGAGGAGTTTTTTTTAAAAAAATCGAGGGCACATGCATATTTTCGAAAGAGCTAAAGGTCTTTTTCGTAAAAAATCGAAGACCTGTACGTAAACAAATAAGGACCCGTGCATAATTTAGAAAACCGCGGAGGGCTATCCTGCAAAGTGGAGGGGCAAAAAAAACTGGCAGGGACCTTTTTGCGATGACCAAGGACCTTTACGTAATTTCGGGAAAACGTAGGGACTTTTTCGCAAAATGGCTCCCCCGACCGTAACGAAATCCCTGCGCCACGCGCCGGCCAATGGAGCGCTGGGGGTGACGTGGGAGCCCTCTCCGTGCGCGGAAGCCGCGGGGCTTAATAGGGAGGGATTTGTTTTTACCTTAGAAAAAACCATATACCGTAAATAAACAGAAAAATATAGAAAATTTTGCTTTGACCATAACTGTGTAACCGACTTTTCTAAATTTCGGTATTCTCTTAATTGTTTCTTTATTATGAAATTAGATACAAACCTTCTCATTATATAAGCTAATACTCTCCTACTAACATATGACTTTAAGTTAGTCACGACTTCAACTTAAGTAATACATAGAAATGAATTATACTACGAACTTAATTTAAATTCTAAATTAAAATTATCTGCATCGTTGACCTGGTCGTGCGCGAAGTCATCTTCTCCCGGATCATTGTCAGCGGGAGCACATCCGGTTCGTGTCAGCAAGGATCCCTCCTCCGCCCGTGTCTTGACTAGCTGCGGTGCCGTGCGACACTTGGAATTGACGCAGTCGCCTCCCACGGACCCAGGAGGAGGAAGAAAAACGCGTTGCTATTTTCCACCCCTGCTGACGGGCTTCTCTATCTCCTTTTCTATATTTTCTCATACGTGATATAGCAATTTATGAAAAGTGGGTATTGTTACAGGCGAAGAACTTTGAGTAGTGTAAACAGCCACCGCATAGTTCTCCCCCCATTTCCGTCAATGCGTCATCAACAATTAATCCTAACTTCGACGAAGAAACGGTACACGGACAAAATTAGCTAACGCAAATATATCTTTTTGGATATAACCATATTCTCTCCGTGACAAAACTTTGAGCAGCCAGTGAATGCTAGGCACTACATATGTATAAGATGTTCACCAAAAACATAATGATGACTATAAACAAGCACAAGTGTAAAAAAATATCTTAAAAATATTAAAACAGTGCACGAAATACTAAATATGACATAAAGGTAATTAGCTAATTGTTGTGGGTACAGACCAAATAGTAAATAGTAGAGACTAGTAGAGTGAGTGTACTCAAAGCTGTATGTATACATGACTATAAGGCCTGATTACAATAATAACCTCTACAGTGGCCTACTATATATGCTGGGGGTGTAGGTGTCCTTTTACATGCTTTATTGGGTCTCTTGGCCTAATAGGTCGAATGGGTGTAGGTGGAGGCCATGTTTACAATAGTAACCTCTCATAGTAAAAGGCTTCACCACCTGTAGGCCGAAATTATGCTGCCATGCCTTTTAGCCCCCTCCGTCAATTCGGCCTATTGGGTGGTTGGCCCATGGGCCATATCGGGGTGGGCGGTTGGGCCACTGTGCATTTCTTCACGCTAATTTTTGGTGCTTGGTGTGCCTGTGTTGGGAGACACGCGGTCACCCATGGTTCATGCATCGTGCGTGCCTCGCTGGTTCCCAAGGCATACCTGAAAAGGCGTGCGCCTTAAATGGCCATCTCCTTCTTAAGACGGGCTGCTATCGCCCGTTCTTCTTGTTTTTCATGGTGCTCGTTGCCTTGGTCTTACTGTTCCTTGATGTTGTTGCCTTACCTGCTTTCCCACTGCGAAGATGGTTCGTGGTGGCGACCGCAATTCTCATCGCAGTGCGGCAGGCGCTAGCGCTTCGTCTAGCCATGGATGTTCATCCGAGCATGGTAGCTCATCAGCCATGGCGATCGACTACGAGTTCGTGGAGCGTGACATGTCGACGGTGAACAAGCGGTGGAGCACGGCGGAGAAGGTGAACAACGTCCTCACGAACACGCTAGGACCAACCATGGCGACCAAAGAGTTGATTCGCTCATTGGTGCATGATGGGAAGATCTTTGGGCTCAAGGCATTTCAGTTGCATGTGTTGATGAGACAGAGCCCCAACCGATGGAATCGGAGACCGTCGTCTTCATCGCGTACTTCGATGTTGGGCTCTGGATCCCTACCGTAGCCTTCATTGGCGAACTCCTTTGGCTGTATGGGCTGGAACTTGTGCAGCTGACTCCCAATGCCCTCGTCTATTTGGCCATGTATAGCTGGACTTCACGGGTGGAGACAGTGTGGCCGAGCCCGGCCCTCTTCGTCTTCCTCCATGACACCCGGTGCTAGCCGAAGAAGCTCCTGGAGGGACAGTACTCCAACCTAGGGAGTGTCAACTTCATGCTCTGATCTAGGTGCACAAAGCTATTCCCAACAAATTTGACTAGGATAAAGTGGGAATCAAACTGGATGCGATGGTGATTCTACCACCGAATGGAGGCTAGCGGCAATTTTCAATGGATGGGTCGCCTGGTAGACTTCAACATGTCCCCGTCCATGACCCTTGACCACGAGGAGGGTCATAGAGCCCGAAGGCTGTTTGGGGTCGCTATTCAGTTCAATATGTGGGATCTTGCGGAGGAATACTGCATGCTCGGCGTGTCCCTATTGGCCCATCTATGGCACATCCAACTCGGCCCTGCCCGTGATGATGGATTCTGCCCCACCGTTGCCTCATTGTTGAAGTTAACTAAGCCAGGTAATACTTTTGTGTTAAATGGTACGACTGTTAAGGTCGTGTTGTGTGGCAGGTCATCGATAACTGATATGGCTGGTTGTGGCAATGGTCTCTTTCAAAGAGGCAGAGCATACCACGGCCATCTTCCTTGTCCTGTACATCGTGAAGAAGCATAGTCTGTGAGCATCAGTGACATTGAAACTCGGCTGGGTGAACCCAGTGTGCGAAGCCCTCAGCATCCCCATGTCGGACCGCCCCATGCCCAATAGTAGTTGGCCGTGCGCATGCGAGGAGGGCGATGAAGCAGAGATGTGCCCCTCACGTCAAGGTTGTCAAACTTCGATCGCGTTCTAGCCGCTGTGCTCGGCGCCCCCACCGCCAGAGGGATCGAGTGGGTAGGACGAGGAAACGGCCATGGTCAGTGAGTTGGAGTCCACAGATTATGCAAACTCTGACCTTAAACATGAGGAGGATCATCGAACGGGTAGTGCTGGTATCCCTGGCGGCATGAGCCCCATGGAGGCCCTAGGTGACAGGGCAGCTGAGGCTAGAGGCCCCAAAATTGCTTTGAAAAACGAAGTTGTGGCCACCCCAGATGGTGTGCTTCTGTCCTCACCGATCCGTGAGGCATCTTCGGCCGCCTAAGCAGCGAAGTGTGCCTGAGTATCTTCTCGCCTAGTGATCATGGGCGTAGGATTTTGACTAGCTATGATAGCACACATCGAGGACTCCGACTCTAATTCTGATATCCCCCTTCCTGGGGCGGGCTCCATCATGGCTGCTAGTAGCACTCCTCTTGCAAATCTGACATTGGGGTCCACATGCACTACTGTGTCATGTCTAGCCTCTCTGAGTCGAGCTACAGGCACGAATAACTCATTGGTGGATTGTACTCCGACTTTGGCTTTCTCCTAGGGGGAATACTCGAGTGATCATAATAAGGTAGAGTAACCCTAATGATCAAAATTTTAGCATAGGTGGATGGAACCATGTAACAAATAGATGGAACATACACCGCTATAAATATTATACAATTTAAATATCTTTAATAAAGCATGCTTTGGTTAAAACACTAAGTCATAGGAGTTTTAATTATGGTAATTGCAAATGTGACTTTAAGCAAATAAAAGGATCCGAGCCATCCTTGTTAAGCCTTGCATATATACATACATGCATTCTGTGTGTTGGCTCATGGATCACCATTGTATGTGCTCACCCTCACTCTTTAAAACCCCTTCAGAACCAGTGAACCAGAGTCATTATGTCTACTATGAGGACCTTGGAGATGAAGGTGGTGAAGATGGTGGAGATGAAGGAGTCATTATGTCTCCTCTTGTTCCTCTCCTATTCGCATTGTATCCCCAATTCCCTCCTCTCTTCTGGTTCGTGTCTACTTCCCTCTCCCCTCAACAAAACTCCCTTCCAGCTTTCATTCATTCGACAACTACACTGGTCATACAGAAATCCATCGCTAGGACATGATAGAAATTTTCAAATTATTACTAAGAATAGATGAACAAAGATCTTCAAGCCACCCTTTTGAACTCCTTCCACTACTGTTGCTTCTCCTTTGAGCTTGATCTAAGTCATACCATAAGGTTAACAATTTCAATAATTTCAGTCATTTCACTAATGTGAGACCATGCGAAGGTAATTCCATGTTGTATGATGAGTATTTTACTTTGCTTGTGCTTAATTATTGAAGTTTGAGTTTAACTTTATGTCATTTGCTCTCTAGTTTTTACTGTTAGCTAGACAATGGTTCGATCAGACTACAGATACGATCTAATCGATTTGCTGGAGCGGTCTAACTAGCTGTGGGCAGTGGTATGACTAGGGTCTGATGTGATCGGCCATGAGAGCGGTCCAACCAGAAATGTGGTGTGATTGGTTTCTAGTTGACGATAGCTTTATTCTAGAGAGGTGCTCGTTGAATTGTGTGAAGTTTTTTAGAGCAGTGCGATCGACCATGTAATAGTGGTCCAACCAGAGGTCCTCGAGCGGTCTGACTAGCATGGGTACCACGATCAGACTAGTCCCCTGTTACTGGGAGGTTTGAAGTCTGTTTGTGGTGGTCTGACTAGCCATTGGATGATGGTTAGACCGGCCTTTGGGAAATTGAGGGAGGTGAGTTGGTTTCGGTTGTGTTAATCAGAGCGGGAGTTCATACAAGTGTTAGTCGTGATGGGAGTCAGTGCAAGTGTTAGTCATGGTAGGAATGCATTCATTATGGAAATCTTGATGTGGGTGTCATGTGGTGCATGTTTGCAACAGTTTTGTTGATGAGAATTAAGTACATGTCATTTGTGCTCGGGATGATTACCTGTTGTTTGATGTGCAGGGCGCTTGGTGATTGTTGCTATCAATGGCAAATCCGAGGCTAGGGGAGGTGCCCTGAGGCCATAGAGGGTCACATAAGTCTGAGTGAAGTATCATCTCAAATGAAGAAGTAAGGAAGAAAGACACAGATCATGAATACATATGGTGTGCCATTAGACTTGAGCATTTCAAGTGGTGATAGTCCTAACAGTAGACGTACGATCTTGGTCATAAGTCATTGGGCATCACAGATTTTGTTGTGGTGGTTTCTTCAAGGAGAAGCACCGTAAAAGGTTGGTGATGGCAATTAAGTAAATTGTTCGATACCGAGTGGTGAGACGGTTTGTGAAACCATGGCGATGGCCTAAATGGTTTAGCTCATGTATTGGAGGATGAATCGTCTTATTAGGCTATTAGAGCCATGTGGAAGTCATGCTTTGAAAAGCGTGAAAGTGCATGTGTAACAGCCCGATTTTGGCTTCAAAATAAACAATGAATGATTTCCACGAATTTAAAATTTTTGTTTCATTTTCAAAAAATTTCCTAATGCCTTGCTGGTGTTTAGGGTTTATAAAATAATTTCCTTGGCCGAAAAAATGTGAATTCAACATTTCTAAAAGTTAATTAGATTATGAGGAATTTTTCCTAAAAATTTTGTGTGCAATACCTCTTGAATTCAAATTAGAAATTCAAGCTCTAATTGAAAAGTAGAATTAAAGTTTAAACCATAAACTTTTCCCTCCCTTATCTTCAGGCCAAAAACCATTTGTCGGCTCAGCCCATTCTTCCTTTCTTTTCCCCACCGTGGCCAAGCTGAGCCGGCCTACTCCTGCATGCTCGCCAGCCCATTCGCACTCCCACGTGCACTGCTAGCCCTGTTGCACCCTGCTCTCTCACCTCCACTACCAAGTGGGCCTCGGTCCCAGCTATTGGCGTGCTACTATGCTTCTTCCTACTCTCTTCTCTCTCGTGCGCGCATGTCTAAGCTCATCCCTTCACAAGTGTTCACATGCAGCACCGCATTGAAGCCCTCTGTGCCTCGAGCCTTGCGCACTACAACCTCATCTCATCACCATAATCTTTTCCCATCGCCAGCTCACTCTCTCGCGCTCTCTGGCCCGACGCCCGAAGCTACTCATGGCACCATCGCCTTCTTACCCATATTTAAGCTTGATGTTGTGTGTCACGACCTTCTTGCTCACTCACTCAATGTTTTCCCCAAGCGCACACACCCCCATCACCTTTGGAGAGGAAAAATTTCTCTTCTTCCCCAAGTTCAGCCATGAGCTTTGCTGCTCGATTCCTCACCATTTAGGGATGCCATCATGAGCTCTGGGTTTGTCTCATCCCCCTTTGCCTGATGCTCATCTCCCCTTGCCCTCAGGAAACCCAAAGCAGATGCCCTCGCCACCCGTTCCCTTTGTTCGAGTGAGCCTTGGCCATAGCCATCATGTTATTCTTGTTTGCCTTAACTCTCTCGTGCTAACACGCCCTCTTGCTTGCCTTGCCATGCCCTACAGCCATCAGGATGCGATCGTCTTCCCTCATGCCGACCAAGCTCGTCACCACCGCCGTTGTCCTGCCTCGCCCTCTTGCAATTCACTTCAAAGCCAAACTTATATAACCAACCACAATGCCCCGGCCACATTCACCCTTCTTCGCCATCGCCGACCATCGTGGATAGCATAGCATGCCATGCGAAAAGCCATAAACATTGCTCCATTAGCTTTGCCTTAGCTTGTAGATCATAGAACTGCCTCCAATTTTCAAAAGCCAGGTAGAAAATTGTCATCGACCATGTCACCGCCGCCTTGAACATTTCCGACCTCAATTCAACAACCCTAGATCCCCAAGCTGTGCCCAAAACACTTGTGGCAACTCACTAAATCTATAGTGCACTTAACTTTGGCCCGAGGATAGCTTTGTGCCTTTGCCATCGCGCCACTGCCTAACACTGTCACTTATCACCGTTGTAGTGCCCCTTACCAAACGCCATCACTACCAATAGCTGGCTCTTGGCCCATGCATTCCATTTTGGCCCTTAGCGGAGCATGCCGACCTCCCCTTAGCCGCGGGCGAGCTCAGCAAGGAGCTTCGCCGTGAGTCCCCTCTGTTGTTCTATTCAATTTCACTAAGTAGTGGGCCCCGTCGATCAATTGATTAAATTAACTGTTAAATATATATTTAGTATTAATATGACATGTGGGCCTGTATGATTAAGAATTTCTAATTACCCCTAGTTTAAAACCCACTAGACCCCACCTGTAAAGCTCTCTCATTTTCCCGAGTTAAAATAATTAAAAATAAATTAACACACTAGATCCCACCTGTCAGCCACACAATGTTTTCTTTAAGAAAAATAATTGAGAAAGAAAAGAAAATTTCAACTGACCCCACCTGTCAGAAATTCAAAAATTTCTGGAATTTCAATTCGGTTCAAACTTTAAAAGGCCGCAACTTCTTCATTTCAAATCAAAATCTAGTAATTTTTGTTTCTAAATTCAAAACCTTTCCAATAACATAAAAATAATAATTTTTAGAGTTTATTTGTATTTTATTTGAATGTTGCGTATAATATGGTTGACTTCGCATGTACGGAGACGAGAGCGTCCTGGCCGACTCAGTGGAGGCCGGGAAGCCATGGATAAGGAGCAAATGGAGACGGCATGGGGAGGGGTCTTGTCAAGCTGTCGGTCAGGGCATAAGTAGCGAGATGATGCCGTTCTTCTCCTTGCTTTCTCACAGTCGGTCAGGGCATAAGTAGCGAGAATAGCACGCAGCAGTGGGTTGCGATTGACCCTGCCTTCAACATGCATGGCGAAGGGGTTGGTTGGAGGAGACGACTTGCTGGGTAAGCGAGGCAAAACGTTAGGCGACGCAGTCGAATGAGCTCGCCGACGGTGACGGTGCGAGGTGGAAGACGATGCTTGCGTGTGGGCCTGGCTTGTCAGCGGATGCGGGAGGGCCAACAACGAGGAGGAAGCCAAAACAGGTAGGAGGGAGGTAGCTCGGGCCAGAGGATGGCGTGCGGGTGGCGTTTGGGTGCGGTAGAGAATTCGACCTGAGAACAGGAACCGGATTTTATTTATTTTCTAATTTGTTTTATTTCCAGAAATAGAGTTTGAAATTTTAAAATTTGCAAACTAATTCCAAAAATTATGAATTTTTTGGGGAGGTTCCTTAGATTTATAGAACTCAGGTAAATTATTAGAAGATTCATGTCAAGTTTTAATTAATTACAGAAATTATTTTTCAGCAGCTGGAAATTAAGAAAAATATTTTCTTTTAATGCAGAAATTTTTCAAAATGAAAGAAAGAGCAGAAATGATTATTTCGAAAATAATTTAATAAATTTTTGGGCTGGTACAGGCTCGATCACTGCTTAGGGTAAAAGAGAAGATTTTTTTATGTTAGGCTGCACAGAGGTACAGCACCACGAGTCTTCTATGCTGCTGTAGCGTTCCACTTTAGAGACTGATCTGAGCCCTTGCTTTTTGATCCACCGGTGGAGAAATGCCCTTACTGCAGATCACTGTAGATCGTTTCCTGCACAGAGGGACGTCCAAAGAACCAGAGCAGCTCCTAGGCGTATACCATGGCTGTAGATTGTGAATAATGGAGAAAAAAAGACACACCGGTGCTGCTTGCTTGGTGTGACTAGTCAAATTATATCATATTTCGGGAAATATTTGGTGCTTCTCCCTTTCGGTGGTACCTCGGTGCCTTTTACACGTAGAAAGTTTCCAAAAAATTAAAAAATTAAATATGTAGGGGTGAGAATATTATATAGTTTCATATCTTTTAAATGCGATTGAGTTTGATCTTAAAATTTTACATGGCCATAGAATACGTCCTATCTATACCTCCAAATAGTTTGAGAATTTTTGAAAACTTTTGTATGGAAAGCAAGGTGGTAGCACGGGATGTTTCCGCCCTCCTATTCTCTTGAACAGCACATCAATGAGCTCATGACCCAACTTCAGCTTCAGCTAAGTTTCTATACTTTGATCATGTACTATGCACTACAGCCTCGACAAGACAGCCTACCAGTACATAGTTTTGATGCATCAGTTGCAACATGCAAAAAAGAGAAGCACAATGAGACTATTTAAAAGTAGAGTTCATCAGAAGTCAAACTTTCCAATTAGCTAAGTGATATTTTCTACTACCCTGGTCTTCTTTCCAAAGGAATCTTGCTCTAAAGAAGTCAAACTTCTTGATCACTCCCTTAGGGGCAAGGAAAAAAGAAAACATAAAGAGAGGCATATTGCTTAGGCTGGCATTGATCAAAATGATCCTGCCGCCTACTGACAAATGCTTGCCTTTCCAACAACCCTATCTTCATGGTTCTAATTTTACATGAACGCAAGTTTTACTTCATATACTACTTGTTCTTGATCACTCCCTTAGTTTAATGCCATGCCACAAATTCTGCCTCCAAGTGAACAGAGTAAATTCTATCTCCAAGTGAACAGAGAAGAACATAAAACATGCTACTTAGGGCATAGGCTGAATTCTGTCTCGGATCCTCCCTATCCAAACAACTTTATGGGATGAATTATCCAGTGGGAATGTCCTGTTTGACACGCCAAACACCACATTAGATGGTGGCTGCCTAGGTGGACAATTTTTTTGAGTCTAACACCACTTATTACGCCGTTACAATGTAGAAATATAATGCCTTGCTCGCTGGTGATGGAAAATGTGTCCGTTTATCAAATATAGGATCGACCTGTGTCCAGTTTTGAAAATTTCCTTCAAAAGAATAATGAATAAAACAAATACACGCTGTTAGACCATTAGGCTAGGTCTAGGATTTTTTGGTGATGAATAATTGACAATGGTTAATTTATGATGATGAATATTTGATTATATTGCTTATCGATATTATGCGAGACGTGTGGTGTGCGTGGACTGATGTTGATCAAATTGGGATGAACTTGTGCCGGAAAGATGTTCTAGGTCTTTGCATATGCAGAGTGAGTATGGAGGCGATCATGGTCGGTGACGAGGTGGACCGGGACTAGGATGGGGAGATCTAAGGTTCGGACGGTCAAGGATGTCACGAGATGGTCGGGCTTATGCTTGGGACGCATGGAGATCAGAGGTGAATGGCGCGTGAAGAAGCTACGGGAGGTATGGCCCTGGAGGCTTCGACACGTGATGAGTTGAAAACTCGAAAGTGTAAAAACCCATGTTAGAAACGATTTCGGGTCCCTTGAAAATTAGTGGGCTAAAAGTCTAGGTGAGGTAAAAAAATGTCTAGGCCCAGTTGGACGAGTTGTATTAGGGTTTTGAGTAGAGATTGAATAGGTGTTTTAGGAGGCTGCACACACACACACACACATATATATATATATATATACTTGTTTTTATTTTAAATTAAATTGATTTTAATAATTTTGAAATAAACAGCTAGGCTGTGACAATTGCTAAATATATACTTAGTATTAGTATGACATGTGGGCCTAACATGATTAAGAATTTCTAATTACCCTTGGTTTAAATCCCATTGGATCCACCTGTCAACCTCTCCCATTTACCTAAGTTAAAATAATTAGAAAATAAATTAAAATCCAATGGACCCCACCTGTCGGCCACACAATGTTTTCCTTAAGAAAAATAATTTCAAAAGGAAAGGAAATTCCAGCGACCCCACCTATCAATTTTTTTTGAATTTCTAGAATTTCATCTTGGTTCAAACTTTGATAGACCGTAACTTCTTTATTTTAAATTCAAATCCAGTAATCTAGTATACCTTAATATCCAACAGCACCAAAATCACAATATTGGAGTTTACTTAACTTTATTGGAATGTTGTGTACAGACTTTCGCGCATATAGACGAGCACATTCTAGCCAACTCCATGGAGGGAAGCCATGGATAAGGGGTAAATGGAGAGGGCATATATATTCGTATTGCTTTCTCGTGGTCACAGCGGAGAACTCGCAGAATAGCGTGCGGCAATGGCTTGTGATCGATGCTGCCTTCTACTTGGGGAAGGTATCGGTTGGAGGCGACGACTTGCTAGGCAAAACGGTAGGCAACGCAGTCGGATCCTGTGGGCGCTACAAATTTTTTATTTTTTGATTTGTTTCATTTCTAGAAATTGAGTTTGAATATTCAAAATTAGCAAACCAATTCCAAAAATTATGAAAAAATTGTGGGGAGGCTCCTTAGATTTATAGAACTCAGATAAATTATAGAAGATTCATATCAAGTTTTAATTCATTACAGAAATTCTGTATCGATAGCTGGAAATTAAGAAAAACTATTTTCTTTTAATGCAAAATTTTTTGAAACGCAACCAAAAGCACAAATGATTATTCAAAAATAATTTAATAAATTTTGAATTTTTTTTGGATGGTATAGGCTCGATAATTGCTTAGGGTAAAAGAGAAGATTTTTATGTTAGGCTGCACAGAGGTAAGCAAATCCTCTAAACAAATCGCGGAGCGAGGGAACTATTTTCGTAGAACCATGAGTCTGCTACAGTAGACATTGTAGCGCATCGTTGCAGGTACAACGACTATTTTTTAGTCGATGTGTGCTGCTGTAGTGCTCCACCTTACAGACCGATCGGTACCACTTGATCTGAGCCCTTTCTTTCTGATCCCCCGATGGAGAAATGCCCTTAATGCATGTCACTGTAGATCATCTGCATGTACATCTTCACACGCAGAGTGTTGCAAATAATGCACATAAAAATAGAAACAAGGGACACAAATTTTTACATGAAAAACCCTTGTGAGAAAAAACCACGGCCACTCGAAGGCAAATCACTATAATGAGGAGAGATTACAATAGAGCGCTTGCTTTTCTTATAGGTTACTGGGGTACATATATAGTTTTAGAGAAAAGAATCCCACATGGAGAGGAAACCGAATCAGAGAACAGATTGACACCACATCTAATACAACATACGCATGCACTTGCCATGCCACGTCTGACATGAGGCAATGAAGTGTTCTACACGAACATGGTACAAATTCGGATCAACTTTAACAATCTCCACCTTGAGCCGAATTATCATGTATACCTTGAGCGCCGAAAGTCCAAAGGACTGGTGTGTAATACCAACTAAGTATAAGTATAGCTCAAACTTAGATGCAAGAACTGACTTTGTCAACATATCAGCTGGATTATCACGAGTACTTATCTTGCAGACTTTAATATCATCTTGAATAATGACATCTCGAATGTAGTGATAGCTAATATTAATGTGCTTTGTCCTCTCATGGAACATTTGATCTTTTGTAAGGTAAATAGCACTCTGACTATCACAAAATATTGTAGTGCCTGATGTACTTCTATAAAGCTTAGTAAATAAACTTTTTAGCTAAATGGCTTCTTTGCAAGCTTCAGAAATAGCCATATACTCAGTTTCTGTAGTAGACAAGGCAATAGTAGCTTGCAAACTTCTTTTATCCAAATCTCCAGCAAAATCAGAATCCACATAACCAACGAGTCCATCTCTAGTCTTCTTAAACTGTAAACAAGCATTAGATGTGCCCCCGCAAATATCTGGAAATCCATTAAACTGCTTTTCAATGCTTTTTTTCAGGATTAGCCATGTATCTACTAACCACACTTAATAATTGAGATAAATTGGGGGTGAGAACATACCATGGCATACATAAGCAAACCAACTACACTCGCATATGGAACTCTAGACATGTACTCAATTTCATCATTTGATTGTGGATATGACACTGAAGAAAGTCTGAAATATGTAGCTACGTGAGTACTCACATGTTTGGCCTTATGCATGTTGAAACGATGAAGAACTTTATCAATATACCTCTTTTGACTTAGATATAATTTGTCAAACTGTCTATCTCTCATGATTTTTATACCAAGAATATTCTTTGCTACACCGAGATCTTTCATCTAAAATTCATTATTTAATTGTGCATTCAACTTTGAAATTTTAGCCTTGTCTTTTGCAGCAATCGACATATCATCAACATATAGGAGCAAATAAATAACTGAACCATAAATAGTCTTCAAGTAAACACAGCTATCATAATTAGATCTTTTAAAATTTTGAGATATCATAAAGGAGTTAAATCTCCTATACCATTGTCTAGGTGATTGCTTCAAACCATAAAGAAATTTCTTCAATTTGCAAACAAAATTCTCCTTTCCCGAAATGTCGAAACCTTCTAGTTGCTCTATATAAATGTCTTCTTCTAATTTTCCATGTAAAAATATGGTTTTCACATCCAATTGTTTAAGCTCATAATCATGCATAGCTGCAATGCTGAGTAAAGTGCGAATAGAACTATGTTTCACAACAGGGGAAAAGACATCTGTAAAATCAATACATGGAATTTGGTTGTATCCATTTGCAACTAGCCTTGCTTTGTACCTAACATTTTCGGTTGGCGAAACTCCTTTCTTCTTGAAGATCCATTTGCAGCGAATACGCTTCTTTTCAATTAGCAACTTGACTAGCTCCCAAGTACCATTCTTGTCAAGAGATTTCATCTTATCATACATGGCAGTCATCCATCTATCTAAATCACTAGAAGAGATAGCCTCTGAATAAGATGAAGATTTTGCAGTACCTTCAATTTCTTCTGCCATATTTAAACAATAAATAACAACATTGGCTTCTTCAATCAATCTCTTAGGAGGTTGAATGTTTCTCCTCTCTCTATCAACTGCAATGGAATGATGTGTTGGTGGCTCAACAATAGGAGTTTCTAAAATATTTTCCTTGTTAACTTCTGGTGTAGATCCTGAATCAATAACATGCTCCACTTGCACGCTTGGTTGGTACAGGCTCGATAATTGCTTAGGGTAAAAGAGAAGATTTTTATGTTAGGCTGCACAGAGGTAAGCAAATCCTCTACACGAATCGCGGAGCGAGGGAACTATTTTCGTAGAACCATGAGTCTGCTACAGTAGACATTGTAGCGCATCGTTGCAGGTACAACGACTATTTTTTAGTCGATGTGTGCTGCTGTAGTGCTCCACCTTAGAGACCGATCGGTACCACTTGATCTGAGCCCTTGCTTTCTGATCCCCCGATGGAGAAACGCCCTTAATGCATATCACTGTAGATCATCTGCATGTACATCTTCACTGCAGAGTGTTGCAAATAATGCACAGAAAAATAGAAACAAGGGACATGAATTTTTACATGAAAAACCCTCGTGAGAAAAAATCACGGGCGCTCGAAGGCAAATCACTATAATGAGGAGAGATTACAATAGAGCGCTTGCTTTTCTTATAGGCTGCTGGGGTACATATATAGTGTGAGAGAAAAGAATCCCACATGGAGAGGAAACCGAATCAGAGAACAGATTGACACCACGTCTAATACAACATACGCATGCACTTGCCATGCCACGTCTGGCATGAGGCAATGAAGTGTTCTACACGAACATGATACAAATTCGGATCAACTTTAACAATCTCCACATTGAGCCGAATTATCATGTATACCTTGAGCACCGAAAGTCCAAAGGACTGGTTGTTAGGAACTTAATCATCATGCACAACACATTATCCACTAGCCTGCGTCTAGAACACCTAGGGTTTACTTGGATCGGGAGACTTAGGGTCGCCGATGAACGCCATGAGCGAAGACCCGTGCCTGCGTGATGCAGGCGTGAGGTAGAGTCGATGAAGACCGCAGTGTCGCCGGTGTATGGAGTGTCGCCGGCGGAGTCCTGCAGAGGCGGCGGAGACAGCCTTCCCGTTGCTAGCAGCGCGTAATAGATCGGATCTTTAGGGTTTTGTTTGGATTTTTCTGAATCTCACGCGAACGTTGTCATTTTGGGAGAGGCCGGTACCCATCCTTTATATATACGCTGTTGCAACGGGGGACCGTAACCAATATGGTAAGCTCCCCCGATCAGGGCGCGGAAAAACAGGGATGTGGGTTTCCCCACGTCTCCCTCGTCTCGGCCGTTTGGCCTGAGATCAATATCCAACATTCTCCCCCTTGATCGTAAGGCTAAACATCATAAGCCCTCTCTCAATAAAAGTTCACACCAAAGTAATGCTTCACAACAGTCAATTAAGTACCGCTGGACATCAGTACTTATAGTGCTCCCTTCTATATCGATCGGATAACATAATACTTCATGGGAGTTGGTTACTTTATATGGTCCTCTTATTCCAGGATCACAAGCTCTCCAATAAACCCATGCCGGCAACATGATCACGAAAAATATTGGGTGGTAAGCCTTTTGTGAGCGGATCCGTGAGCATAAATTTAGTTCCAATATGCTCAACCTTAATTGTTTGATCCTGGACTCTATCTTTCACAACATGATACTTTATGTCAATGTGCTTGGCAGCTGCACTTGACTTGTTATTACTCAAATAGAAAACTGCGGGTTGATTATCGCAGTACAAAATGAGTGGTCTCGAAATGCTGTCTACCACTCTCAATCCCGGGATAAAGTTCTTAAGCCACACAGCCTGCCCGGTAGCCTCATAACATGCCACAAATTCAGCCTGCATTGTCGACGATGCAGTAAGTGTTTGCTTTACACTTTTCCATGATATTGCTGCTCCTACGAGGGTGAAAATATAACCTGATGTGGACTTCTTAGTGTCTTTACACCCCGCAAAATCAGCATGAGAATAACCGACAACCTCAAGGTTATCACATTTTCTATATGTGAGCATGTGACCTTTAGTGCCTTGCATATAGCGCAGGACTTTCTTAACGGCTTTCCAGTGGTCCGGTCCTGGATTTGATTGATATCTGCCAAGTGTAACATCCTGATTTTCAGAGTCTTTTTGAAGCTTTTAAAATAAAATTCACCATTTGAATTTTCCTGGAATTAATTAAAGCATAAATGGAATTTTTATGAATAAAAAGGATTTAATATGATTAATCTGAACATGAACATTTGCCAAAACTATTTTATTTGAGTTCCTTGAGCCTCAAGGAATTTTCTGGAATTTTATTGGTATTCTTCTGGGTTTATTTGCTATTTTTTCCAGAGCTCAAAATGATTTATGGGAATTTCTGGAAAAAGAAAAGAAAAAGAAAAAGAAAAAGAAAACCAAACCGGCCGGTGGGCTGCAGGCCGCCCAGCCGACCGGCCCAGCCTAACCGCCAGCAGAGCCGGCCCAGCGCGCCCCCGCCCTCGCCACGCGTCGCCCATCCGCGCCCTCCCGCGCGCCCGCCTTGTCCCTGCCGATTGCTGCCGCGTGTCGCCATCCTTGCCGCCCGCTCGCCCGGTGCCACTGACAGGTGGGGCCCGCCGCGTGTCGCCATCCTTGCAAGCCGCCACGTCAGCCCTAGGGCCCAGTCAGCAGTTGCGTCAGCAAGCCCAGTCAGCCCGTACTGTGCCGTGCGCCGAGTCCACCGTAGACCCGTTCTCCCGTGCACCCGGTCCACAGCACAGTACCTTTTTCCAATTTCCCGATTTTCTTTAGATCCAATTTTCCAATAGTCCGTTCTCCCTCGTCCTAGCTCCGATTGACCTGATTCTTTTTCCTAAATTCATCTAAAATTGAGCTCTACCTTTTGGTTCAGGTTTGAAAGTTTTTGGAGTTCATTTGAATTTTATTTGATTTTATTTTGTCTTTTCGTCTCGTTTTCTCTCTCGTTAGATCGCGTGTTCGAGGGAGCGGAAGTTGGATTTGAAGATCAAGAGCCCTCAGCTGAGCAAGGCCAAGGCAAGTCGTATTCTTTGATCATGTTGAACCTAGTTTTCAAATCTATTATGTATTATGTTGCTTTAAATTATCATGTATTGCTACTTTATTATAAAACCCTTGTATTGGTAGTTATACTCCCAATTGGTTATTTCCCTCCATGATAATTTGACTACCATGTTTCCATTGACACCTTAGGATTGGGAATTATTTAGTGATACAATAATAGTTGTCACATGGGGGTACGTCTAATTGCTTAGCCAGGCTTATCATTAGCACGTTGGGTCTGTCATCACATGTGGTCAATTAATCTTGACTTAATGATTTACTTGAACATGGTGGTTAGCCACAGTTATAAAATTTGTATGTCATGACATGGGTAGTGTCATGGGCATTGGTTATACAAACTTGGCTTTCACTTGGGCGAATGATCGTGCAGTAAAGGGGGTGCTGGATGCACATTGGGATGTGGATGTTTCGCCTGGGTAACTCTTAAGGACTTAACTTTGTGCGCCATTGATCTGAGTTTTATCGTGCAAACCACATGTCTAGTATGGGATAGACCTGGCATAATAATTTGTGAAGTCTCAACTTTGGTTTCACCACTGATGTTGTTGTGGCGCAAGGGGGGGGCAATTATCGACTAGGGGGTTACCCTACTCGACAGCGAAACCTTAGCGAGTGGGATCGGGTTGAGATGGATCATTGTAAAAGCCTTGTTGTGATTATCTTTAACGTGAGGATTATCACATCGTGTGGGTACAGTTGTGCAACCTCTGCAGAGTGTAAAACTATTCGAATAGCCGTGTCCTCGGTCATGGACAATGCTCGGTGATTTCACACGAGGGGTAGAGTCTTTATGAAATTTTGGTTGGTTTGAGCTGGGAAGTGAATGGTCAGTTCACTTGTGGTTACATTCAGTTCCTTTGGTTATCTACTTAGTGTCTGTTGTTAAATTCGCTTTTCAATCTATTTAGTGTATTTACCTTAAATCGTTGCTTTATGCAAAATTAACCTTTCAGCCATCCATTGTTAAGCCTTGCATACTATATTGCATTTATTTGTTACAAACGACTTGCTGAGTACCAATGTACTCACGGCTTTATGCCCATGTTGCTCAGTTGAAGAGGAGGGACCAGATCAGCAGGAGTTGCTAGAAGGAGGCTACTACGAGGACTTCACGGATTAGGACTTCGCTCCCCAGTCGATTGCCTGTGGGCATGTCGAATGGCTACTACGTTAATTTTGGATTTCCGCTGCTAGTTTCTTTAAAGCCCTTCAGGCTAATAATTGTAAGCTTGGCCATAAGGTCGTACTCTGATGGTTATTAATATAATTCGGATTTTTTTAGAATATCGTGATGTGGATGATATTTGTCTTTGTTTGCGCTGTGTGCACTAGCGTGATCCTGGACTAGTGCAGAATACACAGTAGAGTCCGGATTTGTATATTCGGGTCTCGACAGAGATGGTATCAGAGCCATATCGACTGTAGGACGAAACCCTAGTCAGTTTAGTCGTTATCTCAAAAATTCAAAAAACCTATTTTCTAAAGACAAAACAACTAAACCTGATATCTAGCAAATTCTTTACTCTCTCACCTTATTCTTAGGGATTCTTGCCTCTCACCTTAAAATTTCTGCAAAAATGAAAATTTTAAGCTGACTCTTATCTTGTGCCATGCTGTAGATGTCGCAAAGCAACTATAGCAGGTCAGGAGGATGGAAAAGAGTTCTTCGAGTGCTGCTACGAAGCCTCGGTTTCAAAAGGACACCAATATACAGTTCCATGGACGATGAAGTAGGAGGATACCACCTCACCAGGCTGTACTTCACTACCAAACTTGGAGGTCACGTTATACACCACAGCTTCAAGGGTTCAAATGCACAAGCAGCTGCACGCAAGGCCGTTACCCACCTCTGTCGACGGTACAAGATCAGTTTGACCAAGCTCATCCGGGAATACAAGAGGAGGTATGAACCTGAGGAGTACACTCCGCGGACGCCAACACCCCCGCCTTCACCTACACCACCCAGCCCGGAGGAAAGGCAACGCATGGCAGATGAACGCCGAGAGTACCTTCGACTTGTCATTCCAGCAGCAGCGCCTACAATGCAGTTTCGCAACCGATGGACGTTCTACAGTGATGCAGAAGAAGAAGAAGAATGCACACCGTACCTCGC
The DNA here is from genome assembly GCA_017311315.1 of Dendrocalamus latiflorus. NCBI lineage: Eukaryota > Viridiplantae > Streptophyta > Magnoliopsida > Poales > Poaceae > Dendrocalamus > Dendrocalamus latiflorus. The sequence continues at coordinate 1,512,514 of CM029637.1, read as the reverse complement.
CGGACCTGAGTGGGAGCCGGAAGAGTAGACCGTAGCATCGGATAGAGTCGGTTAGGAAGTGGTTTTTGTTTGCTTTGAGTGTGATGTGAGCTGCAGTTTGCCCTCAAAAGCAATATGTTGCAGTCATATCAAATCTTTTTAATGAAGTGATTTATCTGTTTCTTTTGTTAGCTTTTCGGCTAAGTGATTGTTTAGCTTAGGATTTGCCATTAGAACATTCCCCCTTAGACGAACTTACCACTTATCTTTGCTCTTCCCTCTTACCTAGTAAGCCCTGTGAAGCCAGTTCTCAAGCAAGTGAATTTTCTTTTCAGATGGTTGATACCCGGAGCTCCGCAGGACGTGGTCAGATGAGTCAGGATCCTGAGGGCAGTCAAGCAACTCCGGAGCAGCATGCAAACCCGGCTGGACTAGATCCAACCTTGAGTCAGTTCATGGCAGCCCAGACTCAGTTGATGAACACCATGATGCAAAACATGAACGCCATGATGAATCGGCAGAATCAAGACATGGCCATGCCTCCACCAGTTCGCCAGCAGTCCAAGTTTGCAGAATTTATGAGAACAAGGCCTCCTACCTATTCACGGTCTTCTGAGCCATTAGAAGCCGATGACTGGATGCGCTCAGTGGAAAAGAAGCTTAACCTTGCCCAGTGTACTGATCGCGAGAAGGTGTTGTATGCAGCCCATCAGCTTGAGGGTGCTGCAGCCGAGTGGTGGGAAAATTATTGTGCCGCTCATGAGGATCCAGAGAGTATCACTTGGGCTGAGTTCGCAGAAGCTTTTCGTCATGCCCATATCCTGGATGGGGTGATCGAAATGAAGAAGGAAGAATTTCGGGAGTTGCAGCAGAAGAACATGTCCGTGAGTGAATATCTCAACAAGTTCACTCAGTTGGCCCGCTATGCTCCAGAAGATGTTGCCACAGATGATGCACGCCAAAAGAGGTTCAAGAAAGGATTGAACCCAGGTTTGAAAGTTCAGGTAGTGGGACATGATTATGCCAGTTTCCAAAATATGGTGGACAAAGCAATGCTCATTGAGGAAAGTCGTCGCGAGTTGGAAGAATCTCGCAAGAGGAGAATGATGCAGCAAGGATCACAGATGCACCAAGCTCAGAGAGCCCGCTTCAGTAATTTTCAGCCAGCTCGAGTTCCTCAGCAGACGGGATTCAAAACTCCTGCACCAGCTCCCCGTCAGTTTTCTTCCGCGCCAAAACCGAACCCAACGGGAAGCCAACAGCAGAGGATTACCAAACCCATGTCAGCAGTCACTTGTTTCAAATGCAACGAGACGGGACATTATGCCAACAAATGCCCGCAGAATCCAGCTTTGACGCCAGTTCGTTTCAACTTGGAAGCCACACCAGATCGTACCCCTGTAGCAGGGTCAGGACGCGGAGCACCTCAAGGATCAAATCAACCCAACAAAGGATCGCAGACCGTGATACGTGGCCAGGTGAACCACGTCACCATGGAGGAAGCTCAAGTAGCGCCAGATGTGGTGATCGGTAAGTTTCCAGTAAATTCAGTACCTGCCACAGTTTTGTTTGATTCTGGAGCTTCACATTCGTTTGTTTCCCGGAGTTTTGCTCTAAAGCATAAGTTGAAAGTCGTTGCACTTGGTTCTATTTTATTGGTTCAATCCCCAGGCTCTGAGATGAGTACAAACCTAGGATGCCCCAGAGTTAGGATAGCCATCCAAGGAGTAGAGTTCTCCGCAGATTTGGTTGTGCTGAATATCCAGTCTTTGGACGTAATTCTGGGTATGGATTGGCTCAAGAAGCATCAAGCAGTGTTGGAATGTGGAAGCCGAGCAGTCACCTTGGACGGTCCTGATGGAAGCAAAGTTAGATTTGAAGCCAACATAAAGCAGCCAGAAAAAGTGATGGTATGCCAAAGCAAAGGGATTGCCCTAAGTGAAGTGCCAGTTGCCAGGGATTATCCAGATGTTTTTCCTGATGATCTCCCTGGGATGCCACCAAAAAGAGAAGTGGAGTTCGCAATTGAGTTAGCACCAGGCACCTCGCCAATTTCCAAGAGACCTTACCGAATGCCCGCCAATGAGTTAGCAGAATTGAAGAAGCAGATACAAGAATTGTTGGATAAAGGATATGTCAGACCCAGTACCTCTCCGTGGGGAGCACCAGTATTGTTCGTCAAGAAAAAGGATGGTAGCCAGCGTATGTGTGTGGATTACCGAGCTCTCAATGAAGTTACCATCAAGAACAAGTATCCGTTGCCCAGAATTGATGACCTATTTGATCAATTAAAAGGAGCTGGAGTGTTCTCCAAGATCGATTTGAGATCGGGGTATCACCAAATGAGGATTCGACCGGAGGACATACCCAAGACAGCCTTCTCAACTCGTTATGGATTGTATGAGTTCACCGTGATGTCCTTTGGCCTAACCAATGCCCCAGCCTATTTTATGTACCTGATGAACAAAGTGTTCATGGATTACTTGGATAAGTTTATCGTTGTGTTCATCGATGACATTCTGATCTACTCCAAGAATGAGGAGGAACATGAAGAACATTTGAGGTTGGTATTGCAGAGATTGTGGGAACATAAGTTGTATGCCAAGTTCAGCAAGTGTGAATTTTGGATGAAGGAAGTTGCCTTTTTGGGTCATGTGTTGACAGCAGAAGGAGTGTCCGTTGACTCAGGGAAAGTACAAGATGTGCTCACCTGGAAGGCACCCACGTCAGTGACCCAGGTCAGAAGCTTCCTAGGAATGGCAGGTTACTATCGTAGGTTCATTGAAGGATTCTCTAGTGTAGCCCGACCTCTCACCCAGCTATTAAAGAAGGAAAAGAAGTTTGAATGGACGCCAGAGTGCGAGAAGAGTTTTCGGAAACTAAAGGAAAGTCTGACAACAGCACCAGTCCTAATTTTGCCAGACATCAAGAAAGATTTTGAGATTTATTGTGACGCATCCCGCAAGGGTTTAGGGTGCGTATTGATGCAAGACAAAAGAGTGGTAGCTTACGCATCGCGCCAGCTAAGGCCACATGAGGAGAACTACCCTACGCATGATTTGGAGTTAGCAGCAGTTGTGCATGCCCTGAAAATATGGCGACACTACCTGATGGGTAACAGGTGTGAGATCTACACGGATCATAAGAGCCTGAAGTATATCTTCACCCAAACCGACCTCAGCCTAAGACAAAGAAGATGGTTGGAGTTGATAAAGGATTATGACATCGGAATCCACTATCACCCAGGAAAAGCCAACGTAGTGGCAGATGCGTTGAGCAGGAAGGTGTATTGCAACACAGTTATGGTCAAAGAGAGTCAACCAGCATTGCATGAGGAATTTCAAAAGCTCAGTTTGGAGTTGGTTGAAGAAGGGATGTTAGCCGCTTTGGACTTGCAGCCGACCTTGGATAGTCAGATTCGTCAAGCGCAACCAGAGGATGAAAATATCCAGCGGATCAAGGTTGGATTGAAAGAAGGAAAAGCGACAGGTTTTGTGGAAGATGACCAGGGTATCATATGGTATAAGAAGCGAGTGTGCGTACCCAATAAGGAAGAGTTGAAGCGATTGTTGCTTAAGGAGGCACACGAGTCATTATATTCGATTCATCCAGGCAGTACCAAGATGTATCAAGACATCAAGGATAAGTACTGGTGGCCAGGTATGAAGCGAGAAATAGCAGAGTATGTGGCACTTTGTGATGTTTGCCAGCGAGTGAAAGCAGAACATCAAAGACCCGCAGGTTTGCTGCAACCCTTGAAGATCCCCAAATGGAAGTGGGAAGATGTGGGAATGGACTTCATCACAGGTCTACCCAGGACCAAAGAAGGATACGACTCGATATGGGTAATTGTGGATCGATTGACAAAGGTAGCCCATTTTCTGCCAGTCAAAACCACATATTCTGGAGATAAGTTGGCTGAATTGTATATGTCCAGAATCGTGAGTCTCCATGGAGTTCCTAAGAGGATAGTGTCAGATCGTGGATCGCAGTTCACTTCACGATTTTGGAGTAGTTTCCATGAAGCAATGGGTACTCATCTGAATTTCAGCACAGCATACCACCCGCAGACCGATGGTCAGACAGAACGTGTAAATCAAATCCTGGAGGATATGTTGAGAGCATGTGTTTTCGATCACGGAGCCAAGTGGGACAATTGCCTACCTTTTGCAGAATTTTCCTACAACAACAGTTACCAGGCCAGTTTGCAGATGTCACCGTTTGAGGCTTTGTATGGTCGAAAGTGTAGAACCCCTCTCAATTGGAAAGAGACGGGAGAAAGGCAAATATTTGGGCCAGAGTGTTTGCAGGAAGCTGAAGAAAAAGTGCGCTTGATTCAAGAGAGGCTGAAAGCAGCTCAAGCCAGACAGAAGAGTTATGCTGATACTCGCCGAAGAGATTTAAGCTTCGAGCCCAATGATTATGTGTACCTCAGGATCACACCTTTCAAAGGAGTTAAGCGATTTCAAATGAAGGGAAAGTTAGCACCAAGGTATGTGGGGCCATTCAAGATTTTGAAGCGCAAGGGAGAAGTTGCCTATCAGCTGGAGCTACCTGAGAACTTGAGCGGGATACATGATGTGTTTCATGTGTCTCAATTAAAGAAGTGCTTGCGGGTGCCAGAGGAAGCAGTGCCAATAGAGGCTGTGGATCTCCAGGAGGATCTGTCCTATAAAGAGCATCCCATCAAAATCTTGGAAGTGTCAGAGCGTGTCACCAGAAGAAGGGTCGTTCGCTTTTGCAAAGTTCAGTGGAGCAAACATTCGGAGGAGGAAGCAACCTGGGAAAGCGAGGAGGATCTCAAAGCGGAGTTTCCAAACCTATTCCTTAGAGAGCCAGAATCTCGGGGTCGAGATTCCGTTTAAGGGGGGGAGGTTTGTAACATCCTGATTTTCAGAGTCTTTTTGAAGCTTTTAAAATAAAATTCACCATTTGAATTTTCCTGGAATTAATTAAAGCTTAAATGGAATTTTTATGAATAAAAAGGATTTAATATGATTAATCTGAACATGAACATTTGCCAAAACTATTTTATTTGAGTTCCTTGAGCCTCAAGGAATTTTCTGGAATTTTATTGGTATTCTTCTGGGTTTATTTGCTATTTTTTCCAGAGCTCAAAATGATTTATGGGAATTTCTGGAAAAAGAAAAGAAAAAGAAAAAGAAAACCAAACCGGCCGGTGGGCCGCAGGCCGCCCAGCCGACCGGCCCAGCCTAACCGCCAGCAGAGCCGGCCCAGCGCGCCCCCGCCCTCGCCACGCGTCGCCCATCCGTGCCCTCCCGCGCGCCCGCCTTGTCCCTGCCGATTGCCGCCGCGTGTCGCCATCCTTGCCGCCCGCTCGCCCAGTGCCACTGACAGGTGGGGCCCACCTGTCAGGCGTCGTTTCCGGGAGGGACTCGTCCCTGAGTCCGGCTCGCGTCCGCCGCCGCCACCTTCCGCGTTTGCCTCGGCGTCCGTGCCCGTTTCGAACTCCTCGGCCGTGCCCGACTCTGACACCTCGGCGTCCGTGTATTTAAGGGGGCCGACCCCCGGGCTTCTCCCTCGTCCCGCAGCCGCCGCCTCCGCCGCCGCTCGCCGCCGTCCGCCGACGCCCGTGCGCCGCCGTTCGCCGACGTCGCCCGAGGACGCACCCGTCGTTCGCCGCCGACCGTCCGCCGCCCCTGCCGCCGTTGCCGCCGTCGTCGTCGTCGCCGGTGAGCCCCGTCGCCGTCCCGAACTACCGCCGGCCCAGCCGCCGCCGCCGCCGCCCGGACACCCCGCCGCCCGACCGTCCCCGCTCCGCGCCCGTGCCGCTTCGTCTCCCCGTGCACCGGCTCTGCCGTGCGCCGCGCCACCGACAGACCGGGCCCACCGGTCAGTCGCACGGGCCGTGGACCCGTGAGCCGATCTGGCCACGTCAGCAGCCCATCAGCCGCCGCGCAAGCCGCCACGTCAGCCCTAGGGCCCAGTCAGCAGTTGCGTCAGCAAGCCCAGTCAGCCCGTACTGTGCCGTGTGCCGAGTCCACCGTAGACCCGTTCTCCCGTGCACCCGGTCCACAGCACAGTACCTTTTTCCAATTTCCCGATTTTCTTTAGATCCAATTTTCCAATAGTCCGTTCTCCCTCGTCCTAGCTCCGATTGACCCGATTCTTTTTCCTAAATTCATCTAAAATTGAGCTCTACCTTTTGGTTCAGGTTTGAAAGTTTTTGGAGTTCATTTGAATTTTATTTGATTTTATTTTGTCTTTTCGTCTCGTTTTCTCTCTCGTTAGATCGCGTGTTCGAGGGAGCGGAAGTTGGATTTGAAGATCAAGAGCCCTCAGCTGAGCAAGGCCAAGGCAAGTCGTATTCTTTGATCATGTTGAACCTAGTTTTCAAATCTATTATGTATTATGTTGCTTTAAATTATCATGCATTGCTACTTTATTATAAAACCCTTGTATTGGTAGTTATACTCCCAATTGGTTATTTCCCTCCATGATAATTTGACTACCATGTTTCCATTGACACCTTAGGATTGGGAATTATTTAGTGATACAATAATAGTTGTCACATGGGGGTACGTCTAATTGCTTAGCCAGGCTTATCATTAGCACGTTGGGTCTGTCATCACATGTGGTCAATTAATCTTGACTTAATGATTTACTTGAACATGGTGGTTAGCCACAGTTATAAAATTTGTATGTCATGACATGGGTAGTGTCATGGGCATTGGTTATACAAACTTGGCTTTCACTTGGGCGAATGATCGTGCAGTAAAGGGGGTGCTGGATGCACATTGGGATGTGGATGTTTCGCCTGGGTAACTCTTAAGGACTTAACTTTGTGCGCCATTGATCTGAGTTTTATCGTGCAAACCACATGTCTAGTATGGGATAGACCTGGCATAATAATTTGTGAAGTCTCAACTTTGGTTTCACCACTGATGTTGTTGTGGCGCAAGGGGGGGCAATTATCGACTAGGGGGTTACCCTACTCGACAGCGAAACCTTAGCGAGTGGGATCGGGTTGAGATGGATCATTGTAAAAGCCTTGTTGTGATTATCTTTAACGTGAGGATTATCACATCGTGTGGGTACAGTTGTGCAACCTCTGCAGAGTGTAAAACTATTCGAATAGCCGTGTCCTCGGTCATGGACAATGCTCGGTGATTTCACACGAGGGGTAGAGTCTTTATGAAATTTTGGTTGGTTTGAGCTGGGAAGTGAATGGTCAGTTCACTTGTGGTTACATTCAGTTCCTTTGGTTATCTACTTAGTGTCTGTTGTTAAATTCGCTTTTCAATCTATTTAGTGTATTTACCTTAAATCGTTGCTTTATGCAAAATTAACCTTTCAGCCATCCATTGTTAAGCCTTGCATACTATATTGCATTTATTTGTTACAAACGACTTGCTGAGTACCAATGTACTCACGGCTTTATGCCCATGTTGCTCAGTTGAAGAGGAGGGACCAGATCAACAGGAGTTGCTAGAAGGAGGCTACTACGAGGACTTCACGGATTAGGACTTCGCTCCCCAGTCGATTGCCTGTGGGCATGTCGAATGGCTACTACGTTAATTTTGGATTTCCGCTGCTAGTTTCTTTAAAGCCCTTCAGGCTAATAATTGTAAGCTTGGCCATAAGGTCGTACTCTGATGGTTATTAATATAATTCGGATTTTTCTTTAGAATATCGTGATGTGGATGATATTTGTCTTTGTTTGCGCTGTGTGCACTAGCGTGATCCTGGACTAGTGCAGAATACACAGTAGAGTCCGGATTTGTATATTCGGGTCTCGACACCAAGCATCCCGGTCACAAAAGCTAAATCAGGGCGCGTACATACTTGAGCATACATAATACTTCCGACAGCAGAAGCGTAAGGTATAGCCTTCATCTGATCAGATTCATAGTCATTCTTTGGGCATTGAAATTTCCCAAACTTATCGCCCTTAACAATAGGAGCAGGCGAGGCAGAGCATTTATGCATATTGTATCTCTTTAGTACTCTGTCAATGTATGCCTTTTGTGATAAACCTAATGTTCCTTTGGACCTATCTCGGTGAATTTCAATACCAAGAACGTAAGATGCTTCACCGAGATCCTTCATATCAAAATTGGACGAGAGAAATCTTTTAGTTTCCCGCAGCATGTCCACACTGCTGCTGGCCAATAATATATCGTCCACATAAAGAATCGAGAAGGTATAATTACTCCCCCTGAACTTGACATATGTATAATTATCAACATCATTCTCCTTAAATCCAAATTTTCTTATGACTTCATCAAACTTAGGGTACCATTGCCTAGAAGCTTGCTTCAGGCCATATATGGATTTCTTAGCTTGCATCCCAAATGTTCCTCGCCTTCCACAACAAAACCTTCCGATTGTGTCATGTAAACGTCCTCATACAAGTCTCCATTCAGGAATGCAGTCTTAACGTCCATTTGGTGCAACTTTAAATCAAAATGTGCTGTGAGTGCCATTATGATTCTAAATGAATCTTTGGTTGAGACATGCGAAAAGGTTTCATTATAGTCAACGCCTTCTCTCTGTGTAAATCCTTTTGCCACAAGTCTCGCCTTAAACCTTTCGATATTCCCTTTGGAGTCACGTTTGGTTTTGTAGACCCATTTGCAGCCCACTGTTTTGGCTCCATTAGGAATTTCTACTAAGTCCCATACACCATTATCGCCCATAGACTTAATTTCATCTTTCATAGCATCTAGCCACTTAGATGAATCCTTACTCTTCATAGCTTCCTTATAAGAGCTAGGATCATCCACCTTCCCAAGATCATCTTCATTCAAGTAAACCTCATAGTAACTTGGGATAGCAGATCTCCTCACTCATTCTGATCTCCTGACAGGTTCATTAGCAGGCTGATTAGGCTGTTCATTAATTGTGACAGAGGGCTGTGAAGGCTCATCATTAGGTACTGCACTTATATTTTCAGAGCCCTCAACAGAAGGAGTAGCCACAGAATTAACTGGAGATGCAACAGGAGCTGCAACTACAGGATCAACTGTGGGCACAACCATTTGGGGCATAGAAAAATCAGTCTGTCGGATTAGCGGTGAAGCAACATAAATCCGCTTCTCCTCAAGATCAATTTTTCTAGGCTCCAAGTCGCCACTGATGCCATCATTTTTCCAAGAACACATCGTGCCTTGTCTCTACAAATTTTGTGGTACGATCTAGACAATAGAATCGGTACCCTGTAGACCATCAGGGTAGCCAATAAAATGACAACTCACAGTCTTGGGATCTAATTTCCCAATTTGTGGGTTAAATACTTTAGCTTCAGCTGCACAACCCCACACATGGAGATAATTCAAACTTGGTTTTCTCCCAGTCCATAATTCATAAGGTGTTTTAGGCACTGATTTACTGGGAACCCGATTGAGTATATGTGCAGCGGTCTTTAATGCTTCCATCCATAACTTTACTGGTAAAGTGGAGTAACTCAACATACTTCGAACCATGTCCATAAGTGTGCGGTTTCTTCTTTTCGCTACTCCATTTTGCTGAGGATCTCCAGACATTGAATACTGGGCGACTATACCATTTTCTTGTAGGAACCTGGCAAAAGGGCCAGGAATCTGCCCATAAATTGCGTGTCTCCCATAATACTCTCCCCCACGATCTGAGCGCACTACTTTAATCTTTAGATTATGCTGATTTTCAACTTCAGCCTTAAATATCTTAAATTTATCAAGTGCTTCGGATCTCTCTTTAATAGGATAGATATAGCCATAACGTGAGTAATCATCAGTGAACGTAATAAATGAATCATAACCATCCACTGATGTCACAGGGAAAGGAGGACATATGTCAGTATGAATTAATTCTAAAATCCCTGTGCTTCGAGTAGCACCTTTCTTTATTTGCTTTGCATACTTGCCTTTGATACAATCAAGACAATGATCATCCAAATCATTAAAGTCTAAAGGGTGGAGAATTTCTTCTTTAATGAGACGTTCAATTCTCCCCCTCGAAATGTGGCCCAAACGACAGTGCCACAATTTCGACGAAGTCTCATCAATTCGCTTGCGCTTTTTATTCACATCACATACATTCATGGATATAGGAGAATCTTGCAGGGATAACATATAAAGCTTGTCGTGTCGGATGACACGACCAACATTATCATTATTAAAATAAATCAAACACATTCCGTGTCCAAAATTACAAGAATATCCATCATTATCTAATAATGAAATAGAAATTAAGTTTCTTCTCATCGAGGGAACATAAAGAACATCATTAAGTTTCATTACAAAACCATTATTCAAAACTAAAGAAACTGATCCAATAGCTTGAATTTCGGCTTCCATCCCATTAGCCACCAATAGGCTTCTTTCCCCTCTGAGACTTCTCAACATATGGAATCCCTGCAAGGAATTCGTAACGTGCACAGTGGCACCAGAATCAATCCACCAAGAATTTATAGGAAAATCAGCATAAAATGCTTTATCAACAAAAGTGATTTCATAAGTACCTTTCTTGGCGAGCCATTTCAGCCATCCAGGACAATCATCTTTGAAATGGTCCTTCGACTTACAAAAGTAACACTCATCATTTTTCTTCTGTCCATTTGAGCTCCCAGGACCTGAAGCGTTTTTAGGCACCTTAGGATGCTGTGGATGCTGTGGTTTCTGTGGCTTCTGATAAGGGGAGTAGACTTGCTCCTTCTTTCCCTTTCCTTTGTAGCCACCTCTATTTCTAGAGGAAATAGCTTTATTTGAGGAGCCGACTTGATTCACAAAATCAGTAGCCGCTTCAGCCTTGAGCCTCTCTTCCTCCTGTGAAACTTTAGTGATCACCTCGCTCATGGTCCACTTGTCCTTAATGGTGTTATAGTTCACATTGAAAGCTTGAAATTGCTTAGGAAGAGACATCATAATGTAATGGACAAAAAAACCATCAGAAATTGCCATGTCCATTGTCTTAAGTCTGGTAGCAATATTGATTATGGTCATAATGTGCTCACGAACATTTCCAGTACCATTGTACTTAGTGTTCATGAGCCTGTGTATTAGTGTGGTAGCATAAACTTTAGAGGACCCCTTAAAGTGATCCTCGATAGAGGACAAATAGTCATTTACCCTTTCCTTTTCAGGGATTGCTCCCCTTATGGCCTCACTGATGGAGTTCTTCATCACAGTAAGTGAAACGCGGTTAGACCGCTCCCACTTCTCAGCATTAGTTTTATAATCCTTGATTTTGTCATCAAAATTGTCCTCCCCTTCAGTAGGAGCGACAGGCTCATCGAACCTGAACGCATAGTCCAGATCCAAGAACTGAAAAGTCGTCACAAGTTTAAACTTCCATTTCTGAAAGTTACTACCATTAACTGGCTCAATTGCATTAACTTGAGCGAAAACTGAAGCAGCTGAAAAATTTTAAAATTTATATCAGGAAAGCGCATAATTAATTTGCATGAAAAGTTAATCTTACGTTGGTATGATTAACAACATGCTCATAAGAATTTTTCGCATCACCGTTGGGCAGAAAGCGAAAAATTTAACATAATTTATGGCATGCAATTACAATTAACGTTGGTCAAAGAGTAATAGCATGGCAAAATTAAACATAATAAAATAAACATAATTGATAACATGCAATTACAATCAACGTTGGTCAAAGAGTAATAGCATGTAAAACTAAATACAGCCCTCCAATTGAATTTCTCGTTGGTTCCATTCAATTAGGGGCAGAACATTACGAAGCGGAAAAGGGCATAATAATTTTCAGCAGCTTAGCAACATTATCCGTTAATAATTTTCAGCAGCTTAGCAACATTATCCGTTAATAATTTCATGAGAGACATCAAATAATCAATAATTAAACATGAGATAAACCATAAATACATGAAATATATGAGATTATGGCTGTTGGGCCAAAACCCAACAGTCCCATCAATTAGCCCAAAACATGAAATATATGCTGAAAAACACATACATGAAATGTATACTGAAATACATAAGATATCCCAAAAAACAGCCTAAGAAAAAACATTTAGCCCATCAGTTCCCCCCAGCCCGCAAGGCTGGCCCATTGCCTCACCAGCCCATCAACCCCCTTCACCCCGGCCTTTCATCACGGCCGTCCATTCGATCGGATGGCACGGAGCGATTTTCGCCCGAACAAAATGCCGCCCCCCCCCCCCCCGCAAAACCCTAACCCTAAAACAATTCCACCGGCTCCTCCCGAAAAGAACGGAGCGGGCGGCATTAGTGGCGGCGGCGTGCCACGCGAAAGGGGAGCGGCGGTGGCCGGGGCGTCGGCGGCGGGCTCCCGCGGAGGCGAGCAGCAGCGGACGCGCGGAAGCGGCGGCGACACGCGGGGCGAGCGGCACCGGTGACGCACTGAGCGGCGGCGCGGCAAGACGGCGTGCGCGCGGCGCCCGTGAGGCGGCGGCGCCGGCGCCCAAGAGGCGGCAGCGCGCCCATGAGGAGACGGAGCGGCGGCTCCCGTGCGCTCGACCGGCGGCGGCCCCAAAACGGCCGAAAGGTGCGGCTCCTTGGGAGGCGGCAGTGGGCGGCGGCCCTGCGACGGCAGCGGCCCGAAGGCGGCGCGGTTCGAGGGCGGCGCGGCGCATGGCGACCTCCCCTTGCCGGCGGTGATGCCGTAAGGCCTCCCTTTGCCGATCCCCCCCCCCTTTTTTGTTTTTTTTGTTCTTGATTTGCCGCAGATCCGAGGGGGTCAATTTTTGGGGATTTCATTAGGAAAAAATTGGGGAAAAGCCTCAGGGTTCGCATGCAATTCGATTCCCCTGCTTCTAATATTCTACCCGAGCCCAAGAACATGCATCAAAAAACCCTAAATCCCAAGCATAACCGAGTACATCAGGGGCTAGGGTTCTAGGAAGCTAGTGGGTAGCTCTGATACCAAATGTTAGGAACTTAATCATCATGCACAACACATTATCCACTAGCCTGCGTCTAGAACACCTAGGGTTTACTTGGATCGGGAGACTTACGGTCGCCGATGAACGCCATGAGCGAAGACCCGTGCCTGCATGATGCAGGCGTGAGGTAGAGTCGGTGAAGACCGCAGTGTCGCCGGTGTACGGGGTGTCGCCGGCGGAGTCCTGCAGAGGCGGCGGAGACGGCCTTCCCGTTGCTAGCAGCGCGTAATAGATTGGATCTTTAGGGTTTTGTTTGGGGTTTCGGACTCTCACGCGAACGTTGTCATTTTGGGAGAGGCCGGTACCCATCCTTTATATATACGCTGTTGCAACGGGGGACCGTAACCAATATGGTAAGCTCCCCCGATCAGGGCGCGGAAAAACAGGGATGTGGGTTTCCCCACGTCTCCCTCGTCTCGGCCGTTTGGCCTGAGATCAATATCCAACACTGATGAGTAATACCAACTAATTCTAAGTATAGCTCAAACTTAGATGCAAGAACTGACTTTGTCAACAAATCAGCTGGATTATCACGAGTACTTATCTTGCAGACTTTAATATCATCTTTGTCCTCTCATGGAACATTTGATCTTTTGTAAGGTAAATAGCACTCTGACTATCACAAAATATTGTAGTGCTTGATGTACTTCTATAAAGCTTAGTAAATAAACTTCTTAGCTAAATGGCTTCTTTGCAAGCTTCAAAAGTAGTCATATACTCAGCTTCTGTAGTAGACAAGGCAACAGTAGCTTGCAAACTTCTTTTATCCAAAACCTTTCCAATGACATAAAAATAATAATTTTTAGAGTTTATTTGCATTTTAGTTGAATGTTGCGTATAATATGGTTGATTTCGCGTGTACGGAGACGAGAGCGTCCTGGCCGACTCAGTGGAGGGAAGCCATGGATAAGGAGCAAATGGAGACGGCATGGAGCAAATGAAGCCATGAAGACTGCCTACCAGTACATAGTTTTGATGTACATCAGACTACTACAGCTCGACAAAAAAGCAGTAGACTCAGCTTTATGGGCTGGATTATCCTAGGTAGTATCCATCATGTTCTTGTGGGAAATAAACGGCTAGGCTGTGACAATTGCTAAATATATACTTAGTATTAGTATGACATGTGGGCCCAACATGATCAAGAATTTCTAATTACCCTTGGTTTAAATCCCACTGGATCCACTTGTCAACCTCTCCCATTTACCTAAGTTAAAATGATTAGAAAATAAATTCAAATCAAATGGACCCCACCTGTCGGCCACACAATGTTTTCCTTAAGAAAAATAATTTCAAAAGGAAAGGAAATTCCAGCGACCCCACCTATCAAAAAATTTTGAATTTCTAGAATTTCATCTTGGTTCAAACTTTGATAGACCATAACTCCTTCGTTTTAAATCCAAATCCAGTAATCTAGTATACCTTTCCAACAGCACCAAAATCACAATATTGGAGTTTATTTAACTTTATTGGAATGTTGTGTACAATGCGCTCAGGAGCTCCCCAATGGTGATAGTGTGAGGTGGAAGATGATGCTTGCGTGGGCCTGACTTGTCAGTAGCTGTGGTAGGGAGGCCAAAGAGGAGGCGCACTGGTAGGAGTACACCAACAATGAGGAGGAAGCGAAAATCAGGCAGGAGGGAGGCGTCTCTGGTCGAAGGAAGGCGTGCAGGTGGGAGCCAGCGGTAGAGAAGTCGGCCTAAGAACAGGAACCGGAATTAATTATTTTTTGATTTGTTTCATTTCTAGAAATCGAGTTTGAATATTCAAAATTAGCAAACCAATTCCAAAACTTATAGAACTCAGATAAATTATTAGAAGATTCATATCAAGTTTTAATTCATTGTAGAATTTCTTTATCAATAGCTGGAAATTAAGAAAAACTATTTTCTTTTAATGCAAATTTTTTTGAAAACGCAAGAAAAAGCAGAAATGATTATTTCAAAAATAATTTAATAAATTTTGAATATTTTTTTGGATGGTACAGGCTCGATAATTGCTTAGGGTAAAAGACAAGATTTTTATGTTAGGCTGCACAGAGGTAAGCAAATTAATCCTCTACAGGAATCGCGGAGGGAACTTTTTCCGCAGAACCATGAGTCTTCTACAGCAGACATTGTAGCACATCGTTGCAGGTACAATGACTGTTTTTTAGTCAATGTGTGCTGCTGTAGTGCTCCACCTTAGAGACCGATCGGTACCACTTGACCTGAGCCCTTGCTTTCTGATCCCCCGGTGGAGAAATGCCCTTAATGCATGTAGATCATCTGCATGTACATCCTCACTGCAGAGTGTTGCAAATAATGCACAGAAAAATAGAGATAAGGGACACGACTTTTTACGTGAAAAACCCTTACAAGAAAAAACCACAGTCACTCGAAGGCAAATCACTATAATGAGGAAAGATTACAATAGAGCGCTTGTTTTTCTTATAGGCTACTGGGGTACATATGTAGTGTGAGAAAAGAATCCCACATAGAAGGAAACCGAATTAGAGTACAGATTGACACCACGTCTGATACAACCTGCGTATGCACTTGCCATGCCACGTCTGGCATGAGGCGATGAAGTGTTCTACACGGACATGGTACAAGTTCGGATCAACTTTTACAATCTTCACCTTGAGCCGAATTCCCTCCAGTAGTCGAAGAATATGATAAACTCATCTAATAAAATTATCATGTATACCTTGAGCGTCGAAAGTCCAAAGGACTAGTGAGTAATACCAACTAAGTCTAAGTATAGCTCAAACTTAGATGCAGTAACTAACTTTGTCAACATATCATCTGGATTATCACAAGTACTTATCTTGCAGACTTTAATATCACCTTGAATAATGACACTTCGAATGTAGTGATACCTGATATTAATGTGCTTTGTCCTCTCATGGAACATTTGATCTTTTGTAAGATAAATAGTACTCTGACTATCACAAAATATTGTAGTGTCTGATGTATTTCCATAAAGCTTAGTAAATAAATCACTTAGCTAAATGGCTTCTTTGCAAGCTTCAGAAATAGTCATATACTCAGCTTCTGTAGTAGACAATGCAACAGTAGCTTGCAAACTTGCTTTCCAGCTAACGGCACACCCTCCAACAATGAACACATAACCAGTGAGAGATCTTCTTTTATCCAAATCTCTAGCAAAATCAGAATCCACATAACCAACGAGTCCATCTCTAGTCTTCCCAAACTGTAAACAAGTATTAGATATGCCTCGAAAATATCTGGAAATCCATTGAACTGCTTTTCAATGCTTTTTTCCAGGATTAGCCATGTATCTACTAACCACACTTAATAATTGAGATAAATTGAGGCGAGAACATACCATGGCATACATAACTGAACCAACTGCACTCACATATGGAACTCTAGACATGTACTCAATTTTATCATTTGATTGTGGATATGACACTGAAGAAAGTTTGAAATATGCAGCTACGTGAGTACTCACAGGTTTGGCCTTATGCATGTTGCAACAATGAAGAACTTTATCAATATACTCCTTTTGACTTAGATATAATTTGTCAAACTGTCTATCTATAATGATTGTTATACCAAGAATCTTCTTTGCTGCACCGAGATCTTTTATCTCAAATTCACTATTTAATTGTGCATTCAACTTTGAAATTTCAGCCTTGTCTTTTGCAGCAATCAACATATCATCAACATATAGAAGCAAATAAATAACTGAACCATTAACAGTCTTCAAGTAAACACAGCTATCATAATCAGATCTTTTAAAATTTTGAGATATCATAAAGGAGTCAAATATCCTGTACCATTTGTCTAGGTGATTGCTTCAAACTATAAAGAGATTTCTTAAATTTGCAAATAAAATTCTCCTTTCCAGAAATGGCGAAACCTTCTAGTTGCTCCATATAAATGTCTTCTTCAAATTTTCCATGTAAAAATATGGTTTTCACATCCAATTGTTCAAGCTCATAATCATGCATAGCTGCAATGCTGAGTAGAGTGTGAATAGAACTATGTTTCACAACAGGAAAAAAGACATCTATAAAATCAATACATGGAATTTGGCTGTATCCATTTGCAACTAGCCTTGCTTTGTACCTAACATCTTCGGTTGGCGAAACTCCTTTCTTCTTGAAGATCCATTTGCAGTGAATACACTTCTTTTCAATTGGCAACTTGACTAGCTCCCAAGTGCCATTCTTGTCAAGAGATTCCATCTCATCAAACATGGTAGTCATCCATCTATCTAAATCACTAGAAGAGATAGCCTCTGAATAAGATGAAAATTTTGCAGTACCTTCAATTTCTTCTGCCATATTTAAACAAAAAATAACAACATTGGCTTCTTCAATCAATCTCTTAGGAGGCTGAATGTTTCTCCTCTCTCTATCAACTGCAATGGAATGATGTGTTGGTAGCTCAACAATAGGAGTTTTTAAAATATTTTCCTTGTTAACTTCTGGTGTAAATCCTAAATCAATAATATGCTCCACCTGCACGCTTGATTGCTTCTCAACGGGAACATCAATAGACGACTTATCGTGCAACATAGCAGACTCATCAAAACTAACACTTCTGCTAATAACCACCTTTCTAGTTTCAAGATTCCACAATTTATATCCTTTCACACCAGTTTTATAACCAAGAAAAATTCACTTCACTGCTCTAGGCTCTAATTTACCATTGTTAACATGAGTATAAGCAGGACAGCCAAATATTCTTATGTTTGAATAATTTGCTAGAGAGCCACACCATACCTCAATTGAAGTCTTCTTATCAAAAGCCAAATTTGGTAACCGATTATTTAAATAACAGGCAGTAGAAGTGGCTTCAACTCAATAACTCTTAGATAATCCAGAGTTTGACAATATGCAACGTACATTTTCTATGATGGTTCTGTTCATGAGTTCGGCCACACCGTTTTGTTGATGAGAACCTGGTACGGTATAATGTCTCACAATACTTTCTAACTTGCATAAAGCTTCAAATTCTTCTGAACAAAACTCCAAGCCATTGTCGGTATGCAGCTTCTTGACATGCTTGCCAGTTTATCTTTCAATCATAATCTTCTACTCCTTGAATGTCTTGAATACATCCAATTTGTGCTTGACGACATATACCCAAACTTTTCTTGAGTAATCATCAATGATGGTCAACATGTAGCTTGCACCTCTAAGTGATGGAACGTGGGATTCTTGGCACAAATCAGAGTGAACATAATCCAATATACCTTTTGTAGAGTGAGTCACAGTATTGAATTTCACTCTCTTTTGCTTACCGAAGACATAATGTTCATAAAACTTCAACTTGTCGATGCTTTGACCATCAAGAAATCCTCTTTTACAACAACAGAACCTTTGGTGACTTTCAGTACTCCACCTCCACCTGAATACTTGTACCCTTTAGCATTAAGAGTACTCAATGAGATGAGATTTCTCTTCAAATTCGGAATATGATGAACATCCGACAAAGTCCTGATAGTGCCATTAAATATCTTGATTTGGATAGAACTAATACCCGCAACTTTGCATGGTGTATTATCACCCATCAACATGGATCCACATGGCGTAGCTTCATAGGTAATGAACCACTCAAGGTTTAGGCTCATGTAAAAAGTATAGGCTGAATCAAGAATCCATTCATCACTGGTTTTAGAATCACCAGCAAAGGCATTAAGAACATCTCCATCAAAACCTTCTTTGGTGACAACGGTGGCTCTAGGTTCATGATCTTGTTGATCCTTCTTGAAATTTTTATTCCTTTTCTCCTTGTTCTGCAACTTCCAGCACTCGGATATGTCATGACTATCCTTCTTGCAATACCTGTATGACTTCCTGTTCCTGGATTTAGATCTGCCTCTATATCTGCTTTTGCTTCTGCCTTTTGAATTGTCATATGAACCCTTCTCGTATTGCCTGCCACAGACAGACAAACCTTCTACATGCGTACTTGAACTTTCACCGGGAACCATAAGTTTCATCTTTCCCTTAGCATACAGAGATTCATAAACTTCACTAAGAGTATGAGTATCTAGGCTATATATAATAATATCTCTAAAAGTAGAGTACGAATTGGGCAGAGAGCATAGCAAAATAAGACCTAAATCTTCATCATCATACTTTACCTCTATAGCTCTAAGGTCTGCAATTACTTCCTTGAAAACTGTCAGGTGGTTCAACAATAAGGCTTCTTCCGCCATCTTGTGGGAATAAAGCTTCTGCTTCAGATGTATCTTGCTGATCAGATGCTTGGTCATGCAAATCTACTCCAGCTTCAGTCATAATGCGGTGGCAGATGTCTCCTTTCTAACCTCCTGTAAAATATTATTTGATAGATGAAGATGAATTTGAGATAAGGCCTTACGATGTTTATGTTCTTCTCATCAATGGACAGTGTGGCTGGCACCTTGTTGATCCCTAGAAGTGCATCATCCAAATCAAATTGTGATAAAACATCTCGCATCTTGACTTGCCATAGAGAATCTCGTGTCGCGATCCAATAGCGGAAGATCATACTTTAAAGTCACCAAATTTTGCTGGTATGAATTTGTGTACCTAGCAAAATTCTCACAAGGGAAAGTTCCTAGTACAACCTCAGGTGTATTTAGCAATTTATGTCAAAATTAACATAAAAAATCCTCTAGAGTCTGGATGCCCTTTTCTTTTGGCCTTGGTTTTCGTGCGCTTTTTATTGCTTCTGATTGCTTTGCATTTTGCTGGCTATTGCTTTGGTCTTGCTTTGACTTTCACATGCTGGTGATCACTTTTGCTTGACCCGCCTAGTGTCGTGTCGTCTTCTGGTTACTTATCTTTAGTGTTGCTTGGATCGAGGTAACAAAAGACGGCTTGCGCCTTTTGTTGAATGAGTTCACCTGACCGAAGGAGACACGCTACTACTGAAACGATGGCGCTCACCTGTCGTTGATGATGCACGGAACGAGGCGAGCTGCATGCCTTAGAGCAAGTACAATAGTATAGCCAACTAGTGGCTATAACACTTGTCCATTTCATCTATAGCATTCAAAAAAATAGTTCATACAATAAGATAGCTATTACAATAACTATTTAGCCCCACGTGTAAGAGAGTGAAATGCATATTTTTACGTGCTATAGCTAGCTGTAATTTAGTAGCCAGCTGCCTTCTCTCTCTTCCTTTCTCTCTCTGCCACGTAAGATTTGGTTGATATTATATTTGCTATAGCCTGCTGACTAAGCCTTATTGTACCTGCTCTTAGGAGGAGACGAGGACGGAGACACTCCGTGCAACTTGGCTTCGGAGACGGCGACGTCTGATGCGGTTTAGACTCGGCGACAACGATTTTTTTTCTTGATCTCTCAAACCCTAATCTCCTGTGCTCTGATACCACTTTTTACAAATAATGCACAGAAAAATAGAGATAAGAGATATGAATTTTTACATGAAAAATCCTTGCGGGGAAAACCACGGGCGCTCGAAGGCAAATCACTATAATGAAAAAAGATTACAATAGAGCGCTTGCTCTTCCTATGAGACACTGGGATACATATATAGTGTGAGGGAAAAGAGTCTCACACGGAGAGGAAACCGAATCAGAGTCAGTTGCTACAGATTGACATCACGTCTAATACAACCTACGCATGCACTTGCCATTCCATATCTGGCATGAGGCGATGTAGATCATCTACATGTACATCTTCAATGCAGAGGATCCATTTCCTGCACAAAGGGACCCCCAAAGAACCAAAGTTGCTCCTTGGCGTATAACATGGCTACTGTTGTGAATAATGGAGGAAAAAAGACACACTGATGGTGCTTGGCTTGGTGTCACTGAGTCAAATTATATCCTAGTTTGTTTGTAAAATTATTGCTTGTGGAAAATTCAAGTTTGGTTTTGAATTTCAAAAGTGCTTCTCAAATGTTTTACTTGGTTCTCAAATTTCAAATTTCAAAAAGGTTTCTTTTGGGCCAAGCACAGTTCCTCATGGCCTCAGCCCAGCTCACCTAGGTCTGGCCCAGCCTAGGCAACCTCTTGCCTCGCCCTATGCTGGCCGCTCACACCCGGCGCATGTGTACTCCACGCCATGCACATCCCTGTGCGTGTCAACCCACTTCTATCACGGTCGCGTCTCCCGTCGCCTCACGAAAGTGCACTGTCGTGCCACCAGTACTGCTCCTCCCCCTCCCAAGCTAGTCCCCCCTAGCACCACTTCCGTCTACCCAGACCCCCCTCTCTCCCTCCGCATGCCACTAAGGTGACCCAGTCCCGGCGCTTGTGCAACATCCCAAAAATTCGCTTTCTGAAAAAAAAATTAATTTCAAATTAATTATTTTAAAGTATTTGAACTTTATTTGGGATTTATCTAAATTTTATTTCAAAATCTAAAGCAAGAAAATGTATTTTAAATATTTTATTAAAGCCAAAAAGAATTCATTTTATTTTTCCCAACCTTCCCTGAATTTTATAGAATTTTTAAGAATTTTTTGGAATTAAAAATCAATTTTAAAAGTTAAAAAGGTATTTTATAAAATTATTAAAGGCAAATTTGAATTTAAAAATATTTTTTCTAAGTCTAAAATAGCTCCAGGAATATTCTATGAATTTTCTGGAATTTTTAGACATTATTTACTATTTTTTTAAATATTTATAAAATTATCTGGTATTTTATGAAAATTTAATCCGGATTAATCTCAGGTCGACTCGTGTCCGGCCTGGATTCAATCTATCCTTTCCCCTTGATCTAATCTGAGCCTTTCATCCTCACTTAAACCCCAACGGCCGAGATTGCGCCACGTGTCACCCATCCAGCCGCATACCCCTTCATCTCCTCTCTTCTCTCACCGACGGGTGGGCCTCACTTGTCATAACCTTACTCTTCCTCCCTTTCTTCTTCCTCAAGCCCTCTCTCTCCTCTCGCCCATAGCTGGCCGCCCGAGCTCATTAATCGGCCGTTTCTTCCCCCTTAACTCCCGAGTGAGTGCGCGTTTGAATGCCCCTCATCACTTCCAACTCATCGCTGGTTGTTTCCCCTCTTTTAATCCCATCTAAACCGTCGGCCTCATTTACTCTGGCGAGCCCAAACCGCCAGCTATTCCCCTCCCTTCCCCGCCTATAAATCTCTCTCTCCGTGCGCCGGCTCCCCTCCTTTCGCCTCTCCTGAGCGCCGAAGCTCTTCTTCCCCGCGCCCGAGCCCCCCGTGCCGTGCTCTCCTCTTCCGCCGCTTGAAGGTGCTCCCGTGAGCAATTGCCGCAGACTCTGTCTGCTTCGCGCCTGACCGACGCCGCCCACGCCCTCCACGTGCGCCGGCGACCGCCCGCCGCCCTCTCCCTCGCCGCCGCACCGAGCGCCACCACCGCCGCCCTCTCTCTCCTCTGCCGCTGCCTCCATCCGGCCATCCTGAGTCCGGCGCCGTAAGCCTCGGTACCGCCGCCGCCACTCCTCCCTCCGCCGCCTCCTGCTGGTCGCCGCCGGGCGCCTATGCGCCGGCGAGCGCGCCGCCCCATGCACCGTCGTTCCGGTTTGGCCACGTCAGCCGGCCTACGCCCGCGTGGACGCCGCATGGCACCACGCCAGCCCGCGTCGGCCATGAGTGCCACCTCAGCATTCGCCGTGGTGCGTGGACTCGGTCCACGGTAGACCAGGCCCGCATGTCCGAAATTTCGAATTTCAAATTATCGCTAACGTCAGCCTTGCGTCATAAAAATCCTTTTCCTTTATAAAAATATTTCAGCCAAAATTAAATTTTTGATGACGTCAGTACAAAAATAAATCGGAAAAATATGTCTTTTTCTTCCTAGTTAAACTTCCAGAAGCCCTAACTTTCTCATCTTAACTCCAAATTTAACCATTCAAATTTCTAAATTTTCTAAAAATCTAAAATATCCATTTCTAAACTATTTTTGAATTTTATTTGTATTTATTTATTTTGTTTGTTCTGTCTTTTCGTGCGTAGAACCCGTCGTTGCCGAAGATTTTCCCGACTCGCAGCAAGAAGGTCCAGATAGCGTGCAAGAAGGCAAGTCTCCTTTGAACATTTTGTACCTATGTTTGAGAAATGCTTTTTATTATCTTAAATTTAATTACATTGCTAATTACATAAAAGCATTAGCTTCTATCTTAAGGTATTAGTTAATCCAATCTTGTTATGCCCTCGTTGAAATTGAATGCCATGTACCTTTGTAACCTTAGAATTTCCTTTGTCTCAGTAATGAGAGTATTATAATTCTTTGCTAAATATTAGAACGGTAGTAAATGCTTAGTCAAGCTTTTCAACCTTTGTAGCCTTGGAATGAAAAATTATATTTCATTGAACTAGTCTTTGTATTCAGAATTTAGTGGCGATTGGTGTTGCCACTGTTCTTTTAAAAATAAAATAAAATGTGAAAATTGTTTTAGACCAGGGCGGATGGTTAGATTGGATTGGTGCGGTTTTAGCATGAGATTTTGTAAAGTGTATGTTTCACCCTAGTCAATTAAGGACTGACTCTTGTGTTTGTCCAAACTGAGCATTACCGTGCAACCCCAAGTCTATATGGGTATGACCTTGCTGACTAACTTACGATAGTCTAGTTTAGGTACCACCAGTGGAAAGTGGGTGCCAGGGATTTACTGGTTTATTCACAGTGAGGGATAGGGTTTTACTGTACTCATATGGTGCAAGAGGGGGCTTCTGACTGGGTGGATTTAACCCTTCAGCGGTGAAACCTCAGCGGGTGGTGTCTAGCTAGTCTAGAGTGAGGTAAAAGCTTTGTGATATTTTATCTGGGTCTCATGCCAAAGGAAGCATGTTGACTATTAGGATAATTTATCTCTTGGGGGTAAAGCTGTACATCCTCTGCAGAGTGTTAAATTAATGCCTTCAAAAATAGTTAATGGTATTCGAAATAAAATATTGCTTTGTGCAAAAGAACCATATAACCCCTCCTTGTTAAGCCTTGCATCTACTGCATTTTTCCCAAGACTTGCGGAGTACTTTATGTACTCACATGCTGTACTAAAAATCAAACTCAGAGGAATATGAAGCTCGAGAGGGAGATTACGACTACTTTGCGTGTGGATTCGACGAAGGCTTCTTAGAGTGCTAGGCTGTGCTTCCCCAGTCAATTGCTTGTGGCGTATTGATGGGTCTTCACCGTACTTACTTTTGCTTCTGCTGTGTTTTGTG
This sequence comes from Dendrocalamus latiflorus, assembly GCA_017311315.1. NCBI lineage: Eukaryota > Viridiplantae > Streptophyta > Magnoliopsida > Poales > Poaceae > Dendrocalamus > Dendrocalamus latiflorus. The sequence goes on along the minus strand of CM029637.1, from coordinate 1,488,542 downwards.
AGTTGTAATAAAGAGGCCTTTTGGTCTGTACTCTTTACTATTGTAATAAAGCGTTGTTGGTTATGTAATCATCACTGTTTGACTATGTGCACTAGCTTTGATGTGGGACTAGTGCTATAATACACAGAGGGTCCGGATTCAAAAATCCGGGGTCTTGACAGCTTGTGTGTGCCTACTTCCTGTTGCTCGAGCCGGCTGCACCCCTCCCCTTCTCATGTAGCTCAGTGCACCACCCCCTCCTATCCCGCACCATGTGTTGGCCTGCCTCTCCTTACACTACAACAAAACATCCGTGGGGAGACATCATATTTGTAGGTTAGAGACGTTCTGTTTCGTCTCCCACAGACAACTGAGGCGCTTTTATAAAGCGTCATAGAAACGTCTCTACATGAACCGTCTCAAAAATATAGAGACGCTCTCTAAGGCGTGCCTATATTATTTGAGATGTTCATTAGAGACATCTGCATTGTATCCCTATAAAGTTAGAGACGCTTTTATAAAAACGGCTGCACCACGTCTCAATTAATATAGGCACGTGCGTTGAGACGTTATGTGCCGTCTCAAGATGTCCTATGTAGTATGTATTTTTATTTTGATTGGTAAAAAACCTCGCCCATACCCGTTGCCCACGGGTACCCGTCGCCCACGGGCATACCCGTTTACCCGCGAACTTAGTCACAAATACACAAATCTCTAATATTACAAATACATGCACAGAAATCATAGTACATTCAAAGAAATTTAGTCTTATTACACGGCTTCCTCATTTGCTCATTTGCACAGAACGCAGACTATTTCACATCCGAGATCAAACAAATAGTTTTGACTATGGAAGAACTTTGCGTACTTCAAATTAATTTGTGCAACAAATCTTGATCTGCACTCTCAAAGTAGCCCTGAAAGTCAAGACAAGGCATATGTTATGTAGTGGAGACATATAATAACCTGAAATTGGTCAGGTAACAATGTGACATCTCTAGAGTTGTATGTGATATACGTAAATATAACATCTTGTACAAGCCCCTGCCCAGAAAAGAAGTTAACTAATTGTTATATGCCAACAACCAGCAGCTAACTAATAGCACAAAGGAGCTTCTAATAGCACAAGCGAAGTTTACAGCATGTGTATCATTTCTGTAGGCATGATTTTGCCTCATTGTTCTTGAACCAGCCGTGCCATCAAATTGACATATTGTATCAGTTCTGTGAAACATGTGACTGGTGTTGACATATTGTTCATAAATTGTGTTGACAATTCAAACTGATTTTATCCAGTGAAGCATATGATTCAACCTTATCATCAACCCAAAATACACACAAAACCAAGCAGGCACTTGAGCCAAATCATTTAATCTCCAAATCAAGTAATCTGCAGGTTAATCTTATAAGCCAAAAAAGTATGGATTTAACCTAAAACCAGTCTGGCCCTTAAGCATTTACTTGGAGACAAATGCATTAACAAACTATGCAATGTTACAGTCTGCTATATGAACCATACATCCATCAATGGACCACAGGGGAAGCAACACGAAGACCCCAACGCCGAGATCAAACGGAGGGCAGATGTACTTGTGAGGAAGACGAAGGGTGTAGGTCGTTGTGCCGTCGGGCTTTATAGGGGAGGACGGCGGCGGCGGCGGCTGGATCCGGTGTCCAGGCGGGTGGGTTAGGCTGCGTCTTGATCTGGAGGACGGCGGCGGCTGGATCCGGCGTCTCGGAGGGTGGGGGCGGTGACGGGGCGGGAGATCCGGCGCCTCGGCGGGTGGGGGCGGCGGCGGGGCGGCGAATCGATCTGGAGGACGGCGGGGCGGGTGGATCCGGTGTCTCGGCGGGTGGGGGCGGCGGTGGGGCGGGGGATCGATCTAGAGGACGGCGGTGCAAGTGGATCCGGCGTCTCGGCGGGTGGGGGCGGCGGATCGATCTGGAGGACGGCGGGCCGGGTGGATCCGGCGTCTCGGCGGGTGGGGCGGCGGATCGATCTGGAGGACGGCGGGGCGGGTGGATCCGACGTCTCAGCGGGTGGGGGCGGCGGCGGGGAGGCGGCTGGACCGCCGGATCCGGCGCTCGGGCTCTCGACGGGTGGGGAGGAGACGAGGGTGAGTAGAGTAGAGGGGGGAGGAGGAGAGCGTGAGGCCGTGAGGCCCGTGAGTAGAGTAGAGGGGAGGGGACCGAATGATGGGCGGGGCGGCGGCTGCGGGGTGAGTAGTCGGGAGTGGGACTCGGGACAGGGTTAGGGTTTGTTTTTGACGGGTAAATGGGTAAAACAGGTACGGGTAAATATTACGGTACAAGTTCAGTTAATTAAACTAGAAGTGGGACCCACTGGACAGTGAGCCCACCTTCCCAGGGGCCCAATTCAGCCCCTGTTAATGCGTGAACATTCTAAACCTTAGGTTGAGAGTTCGAACCCTGGGATTGATATTTTTTTATGTTTTTAGCCACTGGACAAAAGCAAAAGAAAAGTCTCAGGTTGTGAGTTCGAACTTTGAGATTGATATTTTTTTATGTTTTATATATATACCGTTACTAACACCATTTTGTTTTTTTAATATTCTTATATGGAGATAATAGATAAGACGTCTCAAATGATAAATAAGACATCTAAAATTTCGTCTCTATACATGAGACGTACTCCAAAACGTCTCAGCAGCCGTTTTAATAGAATTTAATAGCGTGCTACCCTTTAGAGCGTTTCAAACTGCGTCTCTATTTCAATTGTGGTTCTAAAAAGAGAGACATGATTCAAAGCGTCTTAAACAAAACGTCTTAATATGTTCATTTTGTTGTAGTGTTAGTCGTCACCCACGCCATCATGGCGTTGTGTAGCTCTCCTCTTCCCCGTGGCTATAAAAGCCATCGAGTGGCTTCGCTTCCTCTTCAATCGCACCTCTGTGCTTTCAACATCCCCCGAGTACCACTCCTTCCCCTTTCTTCCTCCACTTTGGGCGGACTACCGATGCTAGTGCCTTTGGAACTCCGTAACACCTTAGGACAATTGTGTGCGTGTGAAGCACCACACGAACATCTCGAGGCCGCCCTGACCTTCACCCAGCTCATTCTCCTCTCCAGCGAGCTCGCACCGATGACTTGGTTGTCATCGCTAGCTCCCTCTGCCACTCCTCGGTGCCTGTCAAGCCTTGCAATGAGCCCCCTTGTGCTCGTAGATGCTCCCCTAGGCCGGAATCACCCTCCCTCATTGTGGAGAGATGTCGTGCCATGCTCTGGCCTCCGCCATTGCCTAGCCTCACTGCCGACTACCCTAGGAACCAAATTAGCCCATGCCACCCCATGTGGAGGTTCATGTGATGCCCTAGAACCCATTTTGGCCATCGACACTAGCCGTTGCCCCCACCTTCGTTGTTGGTGAGCCTTGTCGTCCTTTAGCCAAGAAGGAACCTTGTAGCATCACCATTAAATACTAAGCATGGTTAATTAGTAAGTAATGACCGTGGTTAGTTAACGTTAATTAGTCTTTATCCCATGGGCCATCCCTTAATTAAAGAACCTTGTCCGACTAACAAGTGGCCCCCTCCTGTTTTAAAATTCTTTCAAACTTGGTTTCTAATTTCAGGCCACTAACATGTGGGCCCCATGTATTGTTTACATAGTGCCTAAGCCCCACATGTAAGTCTCTAGGCCAATTTCCTTTAAAGAAATAATTCCTTTTAATTTAAAATTCTGTGGGCCCTAGTTGTCAGCATATGTGGTTCTTTGAATAAAAATTAATAAAAAAATTTAATTAAAAGGTGGCCCCACCTGTCAGAGAGAGATTTTCTCCCTCCTCTATTTATTTTTAGATTTAATCTAAATTTAAATTTTGAAGAGCCTGTTCTCTCTCGCCTTAGCTCCAAATATAATGAAACTTGCTTATGAATTTTTCTAAAATCAAGATCTACCTAATGGTGCTATTTTTGTTTAACTTGGAGTTCATTTGAATTTTTTTTATTGTATTTATTTGTTTTTGTTTGCTCGTTCTTCATTCTTTGATGTGATCGTCCGAGTAGAGTACGAGGACACAAACGAGCCCCAGATTGACGCAACGCAAGAGTACCAAGGCCAACCTACCTTTGACCCAGGTGACTCAACATTTTTATCGTATCGACTCTACATTTTATGCAAACTTTATGTTCATTTGAATTTGCAAATTACATACTTAATTTAATTTGCAAATTTATGTCAATCCTTGAGGTAGTTACATGCCCACTTGATAATATTGTTACACCATGTTTGACACTTGAATTACATTATCCTTGTTACCCTAGATACTAAATGGTAACTTCACTAGCTACAAGTCATACTTAAGTGCCATGCTAGTCTTCCTTAAGCACCAGGGCATTAGTTTGCACTAATTATCATCCTTTGAACATGAAAACTATTTTGGGTAGTCATTGGATGTAAATGGCTAGTATTTTTTGATAACTTAGTTTATGCTTCTCAAAATCCTCAAACTTGCTATTACCGCATCTGGGCAAACGGTATGGTAGGTGGTGCGGATGTAGCACTAGAAATAGTGGTTTCACTACAACAAAATTGTCTCATAGAGACGTTTTTTAGTGTCTTTATGTAGCATATAAAGATGCTTCCTGAGACATTTTTTGTGTGTTGTTCACTACCAACGTGTCTCTACTGACTTTGACATGGTCTATGGGAGACGCTCCTAGGACGCTTTACAAAATGACTCAACAGACCTCTATTGAGTTGTTTTGTAAAGTGTCCTAGGAGCATCTCCCCATGGAACATGTCAAAGGCAGCACTCAAAACACTCAAGACACTAATAAAAAGCATCTAAACAAAAATGTCTCTATGAGACCATTTTGTTGTACAAGTCTATAGTGGTGTCGATTTGGCTAAATAATTTGTATCCACTAGTTCGAGTTGCACCATTAGTGTGACCCACGAGTCATGTCGCTGGTTTTAAACCATCATGGACACAGGTCATGATGTTAGTGTAAGCCGTCGTGTGGTGGTGTAGTAAACATAACCACCCTTAGATAAACCTTAGCAGGTGTAGCTTACACTGAGGGATGCATTGTAAAGGCTTTATGATGATCTTCTTGATTCACATGTCTAAGGAAATATGTGAAATATAGCAAGTGGATTTTCTCTTGTGGGTAAAGTGTACAGTCTTTGCAGAGTATAAATAGTTCAAACAGCCATACCCACAGTCAAAGGTGGGCATGTGAAATTACTTGAGTTAGTTTCTATTAAGAAAACCTTTGTGGTGGAATGAAATCTCGTTAAGTGGATGTAACTTGTAACATCCCAAATTTCGGGTATTCAGAGATATGAAAATCTTAAAACTTTTTCTTGCAAGTTGCTGGTGTTCGAGTTCTATCTGAATATTTATTTGAAATCTTTCAAGAGTTTTGAGGTATGCAAAAATTAATAATCAAAGATAATCTCAAAAAGAAATAAGATTATGAATTCAAATTCATAATCAAAAGAAATAATGGAATATATCTCTAATGGCTAAACCAAAAATCCCCCTTTTAAATTCAATTGGCATACAAAACTCCTAAAAATCAGTAAACCCTAATGCAAATTAAAGCTTAAACGAAAAGTCTAAAATTTCAAATTTTGGAATCAATGATCTTAAATAGAAAATAGAAGAGTAAAGTCCATTGCCGGTCCTTAAACTTTTTATGCTGTGTCATCCCGGTCCATAAACTTTTAAACTATGTCATCCCGGTCCTTAAACTTTCAAAGTGTGGCAATTTCTTTTGAAAGTCTATGGACCGGGATGACACAACATAAAAAGTTCACTGCTACAACTACATAGGATATTGCCACACTTTAAAAGTTTAAGGACCGGGATGACATGCTTTAAAAGTTTATGGACCGGGATGACACAGCATAAAAAGTTTAACGACCGGTAATGAACTTTACTCAAAATAGAAGTTCAAAATACAAATTTGCAAACCCAAATTCTAAGCCCTTCCCTCTTTTCTTTATTTTCTTCCTAATACATATGGCCTCCTCATTTCCCTCCTTTTCTTTTTCCTCTACTTCCTCTCTGCTCAATGGGCCCCCTGCGCAGTGCGCCTGGCTCCTGTCTTCTTCTCTCTTTTACTCCTCCTTCCTCCTCCTTCCGTGGCCGAGTATCCTCCACGTCTTCCTCTCCTTTTTCCCCCTGCGCCGAATCCCCCGAATCTTGCCACAGCTGACAGCCTCTGCCCTCTGCGCAGCGCTGCTCGCCTCCACCCTACGCGTCGCGCCGATCCGTCGCCATCACCTAGCTCCGCGCCTACACACCGAGCCCTACGCTGGGTCTTGTCCGACGGTCCTCCGTCACCACCCAGTTCCGCCCGGTCCGCCTTCAACCGCGCCTCCCCGCCCTCTGCGGCTACAAATGACCCAAGCGTTCTTCTCCCATTTGCGCAGCGCCATTTCCATTCCTCCCCCCACCTTCCCCTTTCTTCCCCGAGAACGGCCGCCGCGCCTTCACGCCGCTCAGGTCACTCCGGCGAAGCCCGACCAATCCGGCCGCGTCACTTCGCGCCCCTACTCCCCTTCTTCCTCTCTTCCGGCTTAATTGAAATTTTGTGCACCCAGGGCTGCCGCGCCGCCATCCCTTCCAATTCCGGTCGAAACCGCCGGCTCCAGCGTCGCTCTCTCCTCGGCGAGTTTCCCCTCGATTCCTCAGAGCAGGAGCATCTCCAGGCCGCCGCGAAGCTCTCTCAAGCGCCGCCCCGCTCTCCCCGTCGCTGCAGTCCACCGGCGACATGAACCTCCCCGCGCCGCCGTGAGCTCCTGCTGCCGGCTCACCTCGGTGCCTCCCCGGCCACGTCGTCGCCGTTGGTGAGTTCCTCTCGGCCCCCTTAAGCTTGTGCTCACTCTAATTCTACCCCCACCCTTCCCCGGCCGCTGGCGCCTCGTTTCCCCTCACCGCCGGCCGCCTAGCTCCACCGCTCGCCCGCCTCGCCGCCGCTCCGGCCAACGCACCGCCTCCGGTAGCTTGACCACCTCCCCCACACCCCATTTGGACGGTACCCAGCTCCCCTCCGGCCGTCGCTCACCGTCGGCAAGGCAGTTCTGCGCCGGCGCAAATTTGCTCTGTTTTGCCACCAGCCGTGGATTGCATTTTGTAAAGGTCCCCATGTTGAATCAGAAGATGGGCAATAGCCCAGTGGTAAACCGAGCCGTGCGTTAGTCCACAGACCGTGGGTTCGATTCCCATCCTGCCCCGTCTCCCACTCTTTTTGTGCTATTTTAGTTTTAATACATTCCAATTAGGAAATTAATCAAGCAAATTTAGGGAAAATTAGAAATTGATCATGAAAACTAATAAAATTTAATTAAGATTTTAAAGGGCTTATGTGTGATTTAAATTTGAATTAGTTATCATAATAAATAATTAGTATGCCTTTAATATTTAATTTTAAAATCTAATTATTTATTAAAGGCATTATTAATAAAGATTACCCTTGATTAAAACATAAACATACATGCCCTAATATTTATTATACCGCCATGCAATAAATCTTAGTAGTAGACTTTTGCTAAATGGCAAATACTGAAATATAACCTTGTAAAACAACCCTTGCTAGATGAATAAATTTTAATTAAAGCTAAGCCAAGTAATAACTAAAACATGTGCTCCAACCTTTAACATGCCACCATCAAATGAATACCAATGGTAACTTTAATCAAATAGCACGCTAGGCTATCACCTAAATGTGTGTGTGTGTGTATATATATATATATATATATATATATATATATATATATATATATATATATATATATATATATATATATATATACAATCTTTTTTTTTCTTTAAGACTTAAGTTGTACTAAAGAACAACTAAAGGTACATAAGTTGATAACAACCTCTAATCAAAAGTAGCATCTTTAAGAAGAAATGTCTTGTTAGAAAGGTCTATACATATGTGGCCATTGTAATAAAGTAACCCCTAGGTCATCAGATGTTAAAAGTAATCCACCTAATGTAGCGATGTGAATAGTAGTCATCCGTGTCATCGATAAATAAATTTCCATCGTAGATCCAGTGGAATATTGATAGTAAAGTATAATCTGGTATAGCATGCTCAGCCCTAGATAAATAAATTTAAATAACAATAGTAATAATGTCAACAATATAATAATAATAATTAAAATATACTTAGAATATCTACGATACCTAATCCGAAGAGCCTCTTTAATTAAAGTCATGTTGGTGTATGTACTAAAATCCCTACATCATCGGTAATTAAAATAATCTTACCACCTTGTATTTTTAGTGAACAAGGTAATATTAGAACGACCTAAAATAATGCATTCTGAATTGCTAAAAACCTAAGCTATAAGATTAATTCGATAAGCTAGAAATCATGTACATCGTGCATATAACTCATACCCTAACTCTTAAAAGCTAACATTAGACAAGGCAATACCCTACACCCCACTACAGTCTTACCTCTATCCATAAGTATAGTGTGGCTCATGAAACTTCCTTAATAAATATAAAATTATAAAAAGAACATCATTAAATAAAATAGATCGAACCATGATAATTTACAGTCGGCTATGCCTAGCCATATTTGAACTCGAAGCGGAATGTTCAGGCAAACACTCCCTCTGCCATGATACTGCCTTTTTCGCTTTTCGCCATTCATCGTTCCGCTCCAACCCCGTTGACTCCGTCAAATCGCCGCGCTCATTCAATCCTACCAGAAATCAACCCTTTAACTCATAATAAAATTTAAGTTGAGTTTATTTAGATTTTCTTGAATCTTGTTGAGTTATTTGCATTCCATTGTTTAGCGCGTAATTAGAGATTGGAATTCTGGAGAATCAACGCATCCGGCAAGACGAAGATCTAGAAGTGGGAAGAGAATAGAAGCTCAAGAGAAAGCATCGTGTGAGCTCAAGACCGCGGTAAACCACGCAAGGCGAGTCAATACTTTGATCATGTTGAACCTACATTTTCTGCAAATTACTTTTGTTTAAATTATCAAATTGCATGCTGTTAATTCATATGCAAATACATGTTAATTTAGAATTTTAGTTAAATGCCTATTATCTAACTTGATTAATATTGCCCCTCCTCTGGAATATTTGAACATGAGAACCTTGTCGCCCTAGCAAAATTATAATAGTAACCTTTCAAAAATAAGTCCGTAATTATATGCCATGCTTACTATTGTTTAGATACTCATGGGCACGAGAGCGCCCAAGCATCACTTTTAATCATGAGAAAAGTTGGTTGGGCAGTCATGGTGGTAATGACTGGTGTATGTTGGATATGGTTATTTTTTATTCCCAAAAACCTCAAATTGCTTGTTTATCTGGGCGGATGGTTCGGGGGTATGGTGCTGGGTGCACGAGAGTGTGGTTTTTGGTAGCACCGCCCAGATAACCCTAAGGACTGAATCTTGTCATGACCTCCTATGTAAAACAGTACAACCACAAGTCTGTAAAGTACAACTTGGCTTAGTAGATTTACCGGACCCCGAAAGTCATCATCATCGGTGGAGGAGAAGTGGTGGTGCAAGTAGCGATTCTGGGTGACGGCTTGAATGGGACACTCTTTGTGAGTGAAGTTCTTCTGCGGCGTGCTAGCAGTACGGGGAGTCAGCTGCTAGGCGCATAGGAGGGGAACATCCCGCACAACGTATGGGACCCACCGCAAGTGGGAGTGGCCCATCGGGTGAGATGATGGACGGGGCGAGGTACTTCGAACGGTTACTGTGATGGTTGGCTCAACTGCACGACTAAGGAATCATGTGGGGCAACGAGTAAACTGTCTCTTGTGGGTAAAGTGTACAAACTCTGCAGAGTCAAAACTATTCGAATAGCCGTGCCCACGGTCAAGGGCGGACATGGGAACTTAACTAGATATAGTTCTCTTTAAAAATGTTTGGAAAATGGGAATGGAAAAGTGGAGGGCAGTGGAAAGCCCTGATTTGAGTTGTCCTGGGTGTCGTCCCAGTGGTAAGTTAAGCAGCTATAACGCTGAAAGATATTATACGGTGTGATGTGTATGTATGGAGAAATTATGGTGATATTAGGCATATGGTGTGATGCCATATGTATGGAAAATCATGTTAATATTCCTTGAACATTATGATTTGTTCCAAAGCTGCTAGGTTTCAGGAAATTCCATATTGTATTTCAAATAGTGGTATTTCTATTCTTACAAAATAAAATATGGGAAGAATAAGTAGAGTCGTAAGAAAAGAAGATGGCTGTTTATGGTAATTGCATAAAGAAGTTGGTGGATTTATATTGATCATAATAGGGATAATGATAGTGTGAATTCTGGGAAAAATAAATTGGTGGAGTCTAAATGAATATATAGGCTAGATAGATGATTTAAAGGATCTTTGGAGAATTAGGGAGTATAAAGGTAATTGTTGGATTACAACACTAATACTTAGTATAAATTCTTGGAAGATGTTGACAATGATGGGATTAATATGATTTGATCAAATATTAGATGGATAATTTGAATCTTGGGAATTTGGAGGTATGAAAATAACTATGGGAGATTGATCTGATCAATGACATTTTTGGTGGATGTATACTAGCGATTCGTAGACTTGATCAATGATATTCTTGGTGGAGGTACAATAGTGAAGTAGTTAGAGATGGATTATAAGGTGATAAGTGGAAGAGCAAATTATGGTTGTGGATCAGTAACAAAAAGGATTGGACTGTTAGGGATTAGAATACAAAAGATATTAGTGGATTATATAAGTGATATTAGATAAATAATGTCACTAGCTGCTTGGAGTTTTAGGCAGTACTTGCTCGGTGGATTATATAGATTATGATACTCGCTGTTTGAGGATTAGGCAGCATCTGATTGGTGGATTGAACAATTGATGATATTCGCTGTTTGGAGTTGTAGACAGCAAACCATATAGAGAGTGTATGATTGGTGGATTAATTAAATGATGTCGCTCTCAGTTTAGAGTTTTAGACAGCAACCAATACAGAAAGAATATGATCGGTGGGTTGAATAGAGGATGACATATGTTGTTCGGAGTTTAGAGAGCACTCAATAAAGGAAGTGTAATCTCGGTGGATTAAGTCACTTATGGCAATCGCTGTTGGGAGTCTTAGACAGCAGTTAATAAAGAGCGTGAGTCTTTAGTGGATTAAGTCAATGATGTCATTTGCGGTGAGGAGTCTTTAGGTCACAAAAACGACAATACGATATAATAATAGAAATGCTACTAGATGCGTTTTATGGCAAATAAAACAACCCGAGCCTCTCCTTTGTTAAGCCATGCATACTATTTATTTGCATTCTGTGTATTGGCTCGCGGAGCACGGGGTCGGAGTGCTCACGCTCGCTTGTGCGACAAAATTCAGGATCAGGAATCAGATCACCTTGCCTCGGCAACACGACTGGACATGCTGGCGAAGAAGATGAAGATGTCAAGGGCTAGGTCGCGAACCTCCAGTTGGCTGCCTGTGGGCATGTCCTGAAGGTCCCACCTGTGTGCTTCGTTCTTCCGCTGCTGCAGTTTATGGATTTCGGCCTAATCGGCCCATGTGTAAGTTTAATATTATATTTACACTTCCGCATGATATGTACTTTGATAATCAGAACTGTAATCTGTGAGCACTATCTACTGATCCAGGGAATAGTGCGGTGGAATCACAGAGGAATCCGGATTGTAATATCTGGGTCCCTACATAACTCTAATTTTGGTTTTCCCTAGGTGGATGCAATCCAGTGTTGTTAATTGGGTGGATGTAACTCTAGTGATCAAAATTAAGCACATGGTGAATAGAACCATGTAACAGGTGGATAGAACCTGCACCACTATAAATATTTCACACTTGCAATTTCATTAATAAAATACTAAGTCATAAGAGTTTGTAATTATTGTAATTTGAGATGTTGGCTTTAGCAAACAAAAACCCGAGCCTTCCTTGTTAAAACCCCGCATATATACAAATACTTGCATCTCTGTGTGTTGGTTCACGGTGCACAATGGTCTGTGTTCACTCTCGATCTCAAAACCCTCTTCAAAGCTTGTGGACCAAGAACACTATGTCTACTATGAAGATCAAGTTGTTGATGGTGAAGAAGATGGTGGAGAATAGTTTAGACTCTAGTTTTCTAGCTCTCACCGTAGTTCGGTTGACTAAGTCGACAGTTGAGCGCACCAATATTGGTCAAGTCCTTGATTAATATCGGTTGCACTCAGGTCTTCCCAGTTGCTTGCCTATGATGAGATGTGCCTTCACCCATTTGCATCCACTACCACTTCTACTTTCGTGTACTGTAATCATTTGGCCCGAATGGCCTTAATGTAAAACTCGACCCAACGCGGTCTATTCTGAACTCTGATATGTTGTAATATTAATACATGATATGGTTTACATATCATGACAAACCCTGACAAACCTCATCGGAGAAAACGCCGCCCGAACCCTAACCTCGCCAGAGAAGATGAACTCCCTGGAGAGGACACCGAAGCCAAAGCCAGAGCATGATTCGCACGGCGAATCAAAAGTTTAGAAATTTGGACGATTTTTGGATTGATTTAATACAGGTGGTGATTATCAAAACCCTAAAACAAATGCACGCACATGTGACACAGAACATAAGACAAGGGGGTACAACTTTCCTCTCCAATTACCACGTATATTTTATCAAATTATCCACTTCATTTCATCTTATTCATTAATGACAGTGAAACATATAACTGTAAAGTAACTAGAAACCATCAGGGAAAATTAAAGAAGGCACCATACACCCAACAATACAGAGAGTACAAACATGGCTAATCCATCAGACACAAGTGTCTGATTTTTATTACTTGTACTTACAAGATCTCTGAATAGAAATCATCTATTATCGTTCGAACCGCGATCGGGATCCTCACCCAGTGAGAGCCGCCATCATGCCATGCTAAGCTCCCAAACATGTAGCTCCCTTGCAGCTTGCGGGTGGCCTTGAAAGTAACCTTAAAACTTCGCGCCTTGTTCTCTTTGTTGAAGAACAGAAGTGATGGCTCCACTGACATCTGCACTCCAGGAGGTGACTGAAAGAAAGCTTTGTAAACTGCATATGTTTGCCCTACGTTTGTCACTGTCCTCCACACACTTATTGACGTTTTCAGATTTGGAATGGCAATTGACGGAAGGTTCAGGTTATAGGGGGTTTGGCAACCAATATCCGAGATGTTAAAACCACATCTAAAGAATTTCATGTAATCATTTGGATGAACATCATATGCTAGACCCGGATCAGCTGCTTTATTGGGATCAACGAAGCCACCACCGTAATCGAAAGGATCTGCAATCTTCTGAGGCTTTCCGTCGGCCAGTATCGGTAAGCCGTAGCTGTTAGTTGCAGCTGATCCATGTTGAAAGACTCAAATATCAGTAACGTGCAGTGTGAAATTGGAGCTTGATTGGTGTTTGGAAATGCGTAGTACCTGTAGTTACTAATGCTGACTTGATAATAGCGGGAGACCAGTCTGGATGGAGTGCTTTCAGCAATGCTGCTACACCAGACACATGGGGACACGCCATTGACGTTCCAGACATGATCTCATATGAATCTCTCATTGCTGCCAAAATGTTAGATCCAGGTGCTGCAATATCAGGCTGTTCAAATGAAAAAATAGTTAGCGCCATCACCAGGCGGAAGAATAAGATTTAGGCTATCCTTGAACATTTCTGGACAAGACTTCTGTTGTGCTGTCAGGGATCGAATATCGATTCGATAACAAAATTTTATGTAGGAAATGAATAGCGTAAAAGGCAACAGAAAGCAGATGATATATGTCTGAAAATCACTCTGCATAATGGAAACTCAAAGTACCGCTGAAAATTAAAATTTTCCTTTGGTACCTCCAGAAAGGTGTAACGCTAACTAAAGATAATCTTACAAAAAGAAGGTGGCAAGGGAGCACTATAGGTGTTGTTTTTGTAGTTCCTTAGAAACAATACAACATTTATTTTTTGATTGCCATTTCTCTAGATTCATTTGGAACACCGTGCATATCACTTTTGGAATTCAACCTCCCGCTAGTATCTCACATATGTTTGGTTCTTGGCTTTTTGGCCTTAGGCCGAAGCTCAAAAAACAAATTTTATCAGGTGCTGCAGCTCTTTGTTGGACCATGTGGTTGAATAGAAATGATATGGTGTTTGATAATGCTAAATCTAACTCTTTTTTGCAGGTAATCTTCAGGGCTACGCATTGGATCCGGTGGTGGTCCTTGCTTCATAAAGAGGAGGATAGAGCAAGCTTCAAAGCCGGTTGCAAACTTTTGGAGACTGTGATCATGGAAGTGTTTGCCAAATTTGGTTGGAAGTTTAGGAATAGAATTGAGGCTTAGTCTTGGTTCTTTCCTTTTATCTAGTCTTGGACTGCCTTGTGTGGCTGTTTTCTTCTCTTTGACTTCGTGAGCCTAAGAGCTTGTTTTTGTATTGATCGGCTTTGTACATCCTCTAGGGGATGTAGCGGCTGGAACCTGGTTCCATTATCTAAAAAAGTAATTGGCTCTAGAATATAAATTTGGGTGAACGATCTAAAAGAAAATTTGAAATGCTAAATATGTATAGACAAACAGAGGATGAAACTTTGCGTTATCAATTGTGATTAAGAAATTAGCAGTTGATCAAACGTTGCATGCATGTACCTTGAGGAACTGGGGAAAAAGTGGACTGGGCCCTCTTGAGGAAGATGTTGAGATTCTTGGAGCAAAGACCTCGCTTCCAATCCATGTACGGCTTGGAGCCACCTTAGCCACTGATGTGGTGTTTTCATTGCTGTTGACCATTGATGTATTTAGGATAATATATTTTTGCATGAAATTGTCTTATGAGTACATCATAATCAAGAAGCAATAGGTATGCAAATTAATGAATTTGACATTCGATCGTTATTCCATCCATTTCCATGCAGTTACACTTTTTAATACTTTGACCACTGATATACGAAAATGTCTTTACATTTGTCTCATGAAAATTATACCAGTAGATTTGTCATTGAAAGTACTTCCATACCATTGTAAATTTTTATAATTGAAGGAAGCATTTCAATTAGGAGGAACAAACTTAAGCTCACTGCTCACCTGGCTTTCGTAATGTATGCTTTTATTCTTTCAGCCACCTCGAAGTCTACTAGAATGCATGCCATGGTGTCACAAGCTTTAGCAAAATCGATCATATCAAGAGTATACATTGGAAAAATGAGCCCCTTGGCAGATGCTTCCTTTGCCGATTCTATAGCGATGGGCAGATCATTGAATGGCAAATTTGTCTTCACAAGATCAGGAGAGTAGCAGAACACAATTGTCCCAGCAACATCAGTGGAATTCAGAGATAAGCCACGTTGATCACATCTACATGGTCGCATTCACAAGGCATCAAACATTCAGCCAAACTAGCCAGCAATGTGTAAGCCACGTTAGGGAATTAAGGAGTGCAGAATTTACCTGACTCCCACAAGTGTAGACGACTCAAACAAGTGGTCCTTCCCCTTTCTCTCATACAACAAAGATTGACCCTGAAAGATCGACAAGAAATTGTCACCGGAGATCAGAGACATGCAACAGAAGATGAAGTATACCGCTAATACATTTCTAAAACAGAAGTATGTAAATTCCGTTACATTGGTAATGGAATCCGAGTTTCTTGTGTGGAAAAAGGAAGAAGATGATGAAGTATACCACTAATTTCTCGTTGTTGCCGAGGGTGAGAACGGTCGGGAAAGCACGATCTATTGTCGCTGATGCAACTGTTATAGCCCATGGGGATGCATTGGTAACTGTCCTAGGAGCAGGACCATCGTTTCCTGCTGCGAAGACGACAGTTATGCCATTTGCCACAGCGTGCAGTGCTTCAGGGATTTCAGAGCTTGGGCCACCAAGTGATAATGAGAGTACATCAACTCCATCATGTATGGCATCATCAATCGCCTTTGTGATAGCTGCATCATCGCATCCAGCAACATTCCAGCATGCCTTGTAGACAGCGATCCGGGCACGAGGAGCGCCTCCTCTGGCGTAACCGCCTGCAAGCCCATGAAAGCTCGCGTTTGGCACCAGGACACCAGCTGCAGTCGATGCCGTGTGCGTTCCATGGCCACTGATATCCCTGGCAGATTTGTACTCTTGCTCAAAGACCTTCGGGTCGAGATGATCTGCGTAGTATCGAGCTCCGATGATCTTCCGGTTGCACTTGTTCCGATCGAATGCTTCGCCTACTTGGCAAACTCCTTTCCACCGAGATGGTATAGGTCCGAGGCCATCGTCGTTGAAGCTCTGAGATTCTGGCCAGATACCTGAATCGACTACCCCGATGATGACACCATCTCCGTGTTTAGCGTCATGGAGTAAACCAGTTGGCTGGTTGTAGTGCAGTCCAAGGAAGTCCCAGCTCCGAGTTGTAAGCACGGGGACCGCCGTGTTTGGCTTTATGCTGAGCACCTCAGGCAGCTCTATCATATATAGTACAAAAATTAAGATACCAAGCACTATGTAAGAAGATCCAGGTGTTTGTTGTGACGATGGATACTGCATGCAGTGTTAGCACAGCATGCAGCTAGCTAGCAATGATGATGGTGAGGTTGTTGCCGAGCTACTATAATCGATGTGTTATTTGGAAGGTGCTTCTATGTTTTTCTCGATGGTGATTTGCGTAATTTTTGAAACACGATGAATAGTGGATAGATGTTACTTACCCCTTCATATGCTTTGAGATTAGTATTAATCTTGCTACAGAGGAAAGCATAAAAGCACTTCTCATGTTATTTATATCTGGGCTGGAGGGAGAGAGGGGCTGGCACTATATTTCTCTGATTTTTAGCTACTTTTATTTATATTTAATATTATTTCGCCTCCTCATCACTAATTATATTGCATATCTTATTTGCCCCCTCACCCCGCCGCAATCTAAATTCCTGGCCCCATTCCTATTTATATCCATTGTTCTGCATGCCTCAATGATCGACGAGGTTACCGCAATGTTTCTACCAAAGGGTTAGGTCAATGATGCATGTATTCGTGCATCTACATATTCTTTTATTTTCTTTTCTTTTCTTTTATAGGTAGATGCGCCCTTTTTGTTTTAACATGTGTAGCATGCTTCAAGGACTTGTCCTTGATTTTGTAAGAAGAATTCAAAAGGGAATGACGGAGGTATACACGCGTTATCTCTACTATTTAAAACAAGTTAGTAAATAGTACGCTCTTTTTCCCCTCCCTCTCCTCACATAGCCACGCACGCCCACTCCCACATCCTTCACCCGTTTCCTTTTCTTCGTTCTCCAAATCTCAAATCCCTCATCATCCCCGAATGGAGAAATTTTGTTATGTCACGGTGGCACAAATTAGTTTGTCACCAACCAATCCAGCGCCGACACGTGGCATGTAGTACTGTAGCAACTAATAAAAAATTATTTATTATTGTTTTGTACTGTAGCAAACAGATAAAAAATATTTTTTCTCGTACCATCCACAAATCAGTTCGTGTCACCAACCAACCCAGCGTCGACACGTGGCACACAGTACTGTACCAACTAATAAAAAATATTTTTTACTGTTTTGTACTGTAGCAACTAATAAAAAAATGCTCCCCCGGATGGCCGCATCACATCGCTACTCCCTTCCATCATGCCCAGGCCACTCACCTCGATCCTCACACCTTCACATTAGAGAGAGGTGGCAGCTACCAGCAGATATATGGAGCGGCGAAGAGTAGTGCTTGTGATTTCTCTTTTTTGGAATGTAAAAGAAAAAAGAGAATCGGTTACCTCGTATCTTTCTTGCTTGTGATTTTGTGAGCCTTACAGAAAAGCCTGAGAAACCGTATTTGTAGCTATAGATAATCGACTTAAGAGCCTCCTCCTTGCTTCAAAACCATAAAATTGCAGTACATTAATCAACTTGGGTAATGCTAAGATACATATGGCTGGGTTCGTTTTAGCTAATTTGTGGCTTATGTTTGTACTGTTTACAATAACTAGCTTTTAAACGGTGCGTTTTTTCAAGCCAAGGTCAATAGAAAAATTATAGTAAAAAGTGTACTAAGTTTAGCTGCACCGGCCAAAATCATATGCGACTATTTTCCTCTGTGTACCTACTCTCGCGAACAGACAAAATTCAAATATTTAAGCCATAATAAAATATTTTCTAAAGTTCAACAAGACAATTTTATACAGTAGGGACCTTCCTGTTTCGGGCTTCTCTTAAAAAAACCACGAAGTTCTCTTAAAATGTCTTGCAGAAGATGCTCTTCTGCCAAGACATTTTAATTAAAAACTCTCCCCATTTCATTATGCCTTTAACATTCCAAAATAGATGCACGTCGTCCCAGAATCTTGTTTTGAAAAGCAAAGGTGCATTTGAGCAACAGATTCCTACTTGTACCTATACCAATAGTGCTTATATACCTTTAATCCAAATTAGATGCACGTCATCCTAGAATGTGTGTAGTCAATCTTTTAAAACTTTTTATCACTAACATAGACAAAAAGTAAGTAGGACTACTGACATTAAAATTATATTAGTAGAGTTATCATCAAAAGGTAGGACTACTGACATTAAAATTATATTAGTAGAGTTATCATCAAAAGTACTTCCATATTGTTGCATTTTTAACAACTTTTTCTGCCACATAATCATGAAAGTAATGGTCGAAGATGATCTCTCTCGAGCAGTAGCAGTGCAGAGGGAACTCCATACCTTCCGAGAATGGAAGCGAGCATGTCGTGGTGTGAAGCAGTGACGAGATCAGCATCTTCATGTCGTCTCTCCCCGAGGTAGACGACGTATATCTGGCGACCATTAATGGCAAGATTGATAAGCATGCATTATTGTGCTTCGTTAATTAGCAAGATTGATGAAGATGGAAAAGGCAGCTTACTTGTCTTGGTTCGTCCTGCTGGTCAAGCCCGTGAGACCGTTGCAATTGCAGTGAAAAGCGGAGAACAAAGAGCACTACTAGGGACAGAGCTTGTAGCTTTGGGAGCCTCGTCATTGCAGCACAGGGCTCTAATGCAGCTGCATGCTTTCCTTTTTATACTGAGCGAACCAGCGGGTATAAAATGTAAACACTGCAGACGTCACATGGATGCAAATGTAAACACTGCAGACGTCACATGGATGCACTTAGGAGCAGGGTTCATAGAACCGGAACCGAAACCGGTAATCCTCGGAATTTTATCAGAAAAAAATTACAAATCGGTTAAAATCAGACCTGAGAATTATGAACATGACATAAATTAAATAAACTATTTTTTATTTGTATGTTGCCCCATTTTTTCCTTAATTCTAAGTAGATTTTTGTGGAAATTGAATCCGTGCAGAGATTAATTGACGCAACATTTGTAGGATGTTGATCCAATAGTTAAGAAATGTCACTTAAGCTTAAGAAAAAAAAAGCAGTCACCATGCAAACAGATAGACCCCTAAATAAAGAGTGGTGCTAGTGTATGGTACACTGTTAGAAATGATTCTAACAGTGTAGGCAAGTTTCACAATGTTTCATGCTAAATTCATGGAAGAAGAAGAAAAGGAAGAGTACCTCATTGCCGGCTGCTATCGCCACACCGCCCTAGGCAGCTACACGTGCCTCCACCGCTGCCACCTGCCCCTCCACCATCACCCACGGACGGAGGCACCATCACCACCTTGTCGGGCTACGCCCTGACCCCTCTCCATCGTGTCGGCCCGTCCAACCTAACTGCCACAACCACTGCTGCCACCGCCCACCTAACCCACCCATTGCCTCCACCGCTGCCCACCGCCAGGCCGCTACCTCCCCCCAACCTCCTTCTATGCCTAGGTGGAAGGGTAAACCTGTAGTGGGGAGCCGAATTTTTCTCCTTCGATGGTGGTGGCGCCCTCCAAGCCATGGGATCTGGCGTGCGGCGGGGTCAGCGGTGGAGGAAAGTGAGAGGATGCAGCGGTGAGGAAGGAGGGAGAACGAGAGGAAGTGGAGGATGCTCTTGGCAGTGGAGAAATGGAGAGAGGAAGAAGAGACGGACTCAAACGAATGGATAAGCAGTGTACTCAGAACGAGATGTCTTAGTGATAGTTAGATGGTATGCCGTTACGATGGAATTGGACGGTATATCATCCATTAGATTTTTTCTAAATAAAAGGAATAAAAGTCGGGACATAAGAAACACCTATATATTTGGCCAGTTTGTTTATAAACCTTGGTTAGGAAGGTTTTTCTTCTGTGAGATACTATAGCTGTGAACATACCACTTGTTATATATGACTAGCTACGTAAGCGCAGCGTGACGCCGCTCTAGCTACCATGTGGACTGAAGTAAAAGAGACGATAATTCGTGAGACGTTTCTTAAAAAAAATCGAGGACGTATGCGTAATTTCGGAAAAACCAAAGGGCTTTTTCGCAAAAAACCAAGGACCTGCACGTAACTAAACAAGGACCTATACATAATTTTGGAAACCGCGGGTTGTTATCGGTGAAGTGGAGGGTGCTTTCCCGAAAAAAAACCTGGTAGGGACCTATTTGCGAGAAGCAGGGACCTGTTTGCAAGAACGGAGGACCTTTACGCGATTTTGCAAAACGCAAGGGCTTTCTCACAAAAAAATGACATGGCACAGCTCCCTGGCCAGGAAGTCTCCCAACTTTGATATATGGTAGATACCACCGAAAGATCAAACTGTAAGTTAGATTCGATTTTTATAAGAGAGTAACGAATGAACATGTGTTATATCAGTAACAGAGAAGCAGAACCTTATACAACATTTTGAACTAAATCTCATAAATAGTTCAAAGGATTATTGGAATGCCCCTCGCCCCCACACATAACACTTGGACTTTCAAGATCATACTCATGCCCTATAATAAGTTAGGTCAACCGTCACTTCGATATCTGGAAGGAATATATTTATAGATCCGATTTTTGAGATGGAGCCACTGTAGTGCATCACTAGTTCTTGTCGATAATGCTCCTTGCACATCAGAGCTTGATGTATTGATCAATCGTCATCCAAATGATAAAGCCATACACTCTTCTCTATGTTTTTACAATCTGTTTTGATGTTCTTGTATTGAAAGTTCGTGAGAAAAAAATTCTTGCAATGAAGTGGAAATTTCCTTTTGTAAGCATTCATTCAGATGAATGTAGAATGAAATATATACTTGAAAATCAAGCTGTGTTGACTTCTGAATTTGTGAGGGGTGGTTTTGCTATCTGTTGTCGTCAGATTTTATCAGTCAAAATAGTCAACAAAGTATTTTTGTCATTTGATGTAATTATAAGAAAAGTTTAGAGATTGCCAAAATCAGAATCAATTATAACCACGTTAGAGCCTTCAGAAGATGCCGACTAAAGAAAGGTAGATACAAAATTGAAGAAGGAAATCATCAACAGAAGATTAGAAACATGAAGATTTGTAAGCATGCAGGGACTCTATCAAAGAAAAGATTGAGCCAACACAAAGAGGGGGACTTGAAGCGCAATCCAAGATTGAGTCCAGACTTGAAGCGATGTACCGGTTGACGGAACAATGTGCACACACCAATCTTTACTATCTTTTTGTATCTACTTTTCCTGTACCTTAGGAGTAGGCCATAGCTCATAGAATCCTACCTCTATAGTTTGACTTTGATTAATATTGCTTCGCATCGACGTGTTGACCAAATTTTGTGACCTACACATATCCTCTATTCTGATATTCATTCTCGTTCGTTATTGCTTCACATCTATGTTTTGTCTAGGATCAGCTTTCATTTACATTTGTCTATCATCGACTTTGCTGATTTACTGAAAAATCGAATGGCACGTCGCATACGCTGCTAGAGAGCACACTCCATAGGGACATGGTGCTGCTGTCAGGGATATTCTGGTGGCAACACACACTTGTATGTCTGGTGGGACCCAAATAGTCTGATAAAGATTAAGATGCCATGAAAGCCCAATGACGATTCATCAGGTGCTGGAAAGTCGTTGGGTAGTTTCGATGTTACTGAAGACAAGCTAATCCTTCTAGAGATAAAAGAGCTTTCTAAGGAAGCTCAAGCTGCATTTACTCAGAAGATGGAGGAATGGATAAGGAGATTTCAGCAATGTTTTGTCAAAAAGCATGATGGTAAGATTGTTCCTAGAGGGGAAGCTCTCCCTAGCATAGAGGATCCGATGCCGACTATCACACTGATGATTTCAACAATTCCGTTGATTTCGTAGAATCTGCCACTTTTAGTATCAACTTCGACAAGTTCACCGAGCGTATATCAAGTTACCGAAGGCTATCTCATTGATCTTGTCAATTAATTTGCGCATCAGGCTCTTATTAATAACTCTTTAACGTTTTATAAGTACCTTTGATCCTCTTTTTCATGCTCACATGAAGGGTCTATTACAGGACCTCATAGTGTTGTCAGAGATGTTTTTTCATGCTGGTTCCAAAAGTACCACTATATCCTACATTTTCTCCAAATACGTTGGATTTTTGTGAGGAATTTCATTAAGAATAGTCAGTGAACAACTTCTACATCCAATATGCATCAGGTTGCGCATTGGTCATACTATCAATGGCATAAACATGCCCGAATATCCAGCAAATATACGGACATACTGACTGAGTTTTGGCCAGATCTCAAGCTAATTTATCGGCCAATGCGAATCTGCAAGCACCACCCGCCATAGTAAATCAGTGTTTGCAATTACCAATTAGGGGTTTGTCTAATCAAGCAGTGCCAATTGTGGTAGTTCTATGAGCCAATCAAGTTCCATCGAACTATATAATGATTTTGATCGGTTCACAAGGTAGCTCACCTCGCATGGCTCATTAGCTAGCAGTGCCAAATTTATCAGGACTAGGATTCAGGCAGGCAGGTCACCCAGTGCCCAGGGGCAACAGCTGATTCGTCAACAACCACTCCCTTAGCCGCAAATAGTCAGTAATCGGCTTGAAGATCGTGGTCCAAAACAAGTCTTACCCCAGCAGATACAATAGCGCCATGTTGATCCATCACCCAATCAAGATACGAGGATTGACCAAGTCATGAATGCTATTGGAGAAAGATTCGACTTGGAGCACAAAGGACGGACTCTATTCTACCGCACTACAACACAACCAACTTGCTAGGGCACCTATAAATGCCCTAGAATGTGTGTAAATACCGCGGAAGGAATTTTTACCGGCGTTTACCAAACGACCACATAAGTGCCTTCGGCAAAGGTCTTTCCCGGCGTTTATAGCAACCTCGGCGTTTAGCAAATGCCGCCATACACAAAGTTAACCCGGCGTTTACAAACGCCCCAGAATAGTCTACCTCGGCGTTTACAAATGCCCTTCCAGAGTAATCTACCCCGGTGTTTACAAACGCCCTTCTATAGTAATCTACCCCGGCATTTACAAACGCCCCAATTGATATTATCTGTGGCGTTTACAGATGCCCCAAAAGGAGGATAAGCTGGCATCTGCAATTGCCCTCATTTCGGTTTTTTCTATGGCATTTATGTGTGCCCCTATTGCTCTAGCTACGGCGGCGGTTACAAATTACCAAACTAAATTAATAAAAAATGTTTTTAATAGTCTGCCATCTATAAATATCTTCTTTCACAGTTTGTACATATATGCTTATTCACTAGTAGTAGACAACACACTAACATCATAGATTTTAATTCCATAATTATCACTATAACTGATAGAATCACATTGTTCAACAAAAAGTTAATGGCAGCTAAAATTTACAAGCAGTACTTCCATATCAGCTGACAGATTACATTGTTTAGCAAAAGACGGCATCACATATATAGAATTGTAGAACAGGAGTGCGATAACTTATGTTCAACAAAATATTCATAGTTTGAACATCACAGGATCCTATTTCCTTAAGTTAAACGCTGCACAAAAGGTCTTGATAAATAACTAGTTAACACCATCATATCTTCTCCAGCCTGCAATCAAGTG
This sequence comes from Dendrocalamus latiflorus, assembly GCA_017311315.1. Lineage (NCBI taxonomy): Eukaryota > Viridiplantae > Streptophyta > Magnoliopsida > Poales > Poaceae > Dendrocalamus > Dendrocalamus latiflorus. Next base: position 1,464,668 of record CM029637.1, on the reverse strand, counting down.
AACACAATATATGAGAGCTAGTGCTCAAATAGGAAAAACTAGCTAAGTCTAAGTACACTGCACACATGTTTGTGGAGAAAAGAACAATCCTGTTACTTCAAGCATCGCAAGGAAATATATATACTGGTGTTAACCTAATACATTCCAGAATATATTTTTTTGTTGCAATCAAATAAGTTGACAGTCCACAATGCATACCTAGCCCACAATGCATTGCAAGATATTAGCTAGCCCACAGTTGTTCCAAAAGCCAAAAGAATTTATCAACAACATTGGAAGCAAATCCACATGAAAGAACACAGCACACACCCAGAAGGATTTCAAATGACAGCCATTCTGATTTTGCATTAAGCAAGTGTAGCAAAATGTAAACCAGAAAATGTTATTAGGTCCCACAGGAGTTCTACTCCCAAACCAAATCAGATAACAAGCAGGAACTAGACAGAATAGAAGTAAAAAACAAAAAAGGCAATTTAGTACGTGCTGAAAAATACCTCATAATAATCATGCACGCTTCAAAAAGATCCATTGTTCAGCAACAAAATTGAGCAAGCCGCATATTTTAGGATCATCATAATGTGTTTCCATAATCCTTTCAAGCCCATAATTAGAGAATTGAAAAATAAGTTAAGGACAAAGAATTTCATTGAAGCTTGCATTAACATTATGAGTGCCATCACACATTAATGAGAACCATGAATATGCTATTGTAGTTGGACAATCTAACCCAAGTAGCAGCAATGAGTGCTACTACCACGCATTCAAGAAAGCTAATGGCGAGTCTGGGTTAACCAGGAGAGAGATCCCATTTGGAAACCAAAAATTCTTACAAAATTGGTAACCCAAGTGAAATCATTTTAGGCTGTCATGGTTATTTACAAAGCAAGTATTTAGGAGCAATACCTAGCCCACAATGCATTGCAAGATATTAGCTATATAGTGTTAAAGATCCCATTTTCTACCATCACTACAACTACACTACAATAGAAAAATGCCCTATTTCTATAAGCTTCATCAAGCTGGCATACTTACAAGTAGTTGAAATAAAATAGTAGAAATCAACAGTTAATAGTAGCTGAAATAAAGTACCTTACATTTTTGCACAACTAGTCTTAGCAATAACTCTGTCTTGGTACAAAAATCTGAAAGTGTGAGAAGCAAAGAACCAAACAGCAATTAGGGTAGTTACAACATTTTTAATAAACAGGAAATAATCTTTCTATCTCATACCCAAAGAACGCTTGATGAGATTTAGAGGTGATCCATCACGTTCTAGAACCTATGATTTCAACAAGAGAAATATCAAGTCAATTATCACAACTTGGAGATAAAATGATAGGGTGGATCTCAAGTACATACACTATGATGTGGCCAAGCGATGCAAAGACCAATAGCAGCGCCTAGCTTGCTGGCCTTGCGTAGTGGTCGAGGGAGTAAGACATTCTTGTCAATGACAACATCAATAAGAACCTCATAAAAGGCCCCTAAGGCTAATCCATCGACACCTAATGCTGTCTTTTCGGTGCATTGGAGTCTTCCGTGTGCTACTATATTGGAGCCACCAAGGTTACGCAATGCAACTTCTCTACCAGCCTAGAAATATCAAGAATCAAGGGGCTACATGATTTGGACCATAAACTAGTTGTAAGTAAACTCTAAGTTATTCTCATGTGGAAGTTGGTCATACCACTTTTGGGTGCTTTCTTGCTAAAACCTTGTTGGTTCTTGATGGGAGTACACCATCTATCCGATTTTCTGAAGAAGATGATTCTAGTAGCCTTCCTCTTCCACTACTTGTATCCTTTTCTAGATTAGATTCAAGCTGATATCAAATTGCATACACAAAATTAAAAGTCAAAAATGTAATATGAATGCACAATATTTAGAATTGAACAACTATATACATGCTCACCTGCACGTTAGGTTGGGTTATTTCCCTAGCTTGTTCTTTGTTTGCACTATTACTAGCTCCATGTAAGCTTAATAACATGCTTTTAAGGTCTTCATACTGCTTGTCTTGCCTCTCTTTGTATGCTTCAAATCGTTTCTCGGAACATTCCTTGTATGCTGCAAATTGCCTGTCAGTATTTGCCACCATGGATCTAAGTTGTGCATTTTCTTCTTCAACCTGCTTTAGTGCAGCTACAGCCTTTGAAAGAGTTATTGCCTTGGAACCCCCAGGTAACAATCCCATGCCACGCACTCTTCCTTTCCTATCTTGTGGGAGCACATCGTCATACAAATCACCATCATCTACTGATTTGAAGCGAAGGGTTTCATCTTCTGCAAACCTTTTTTCAATCTCATCCTGGAATTTAAATGAAATATATGCAAAGATTACAAGCTTTGAAGTGAACTACGGTAAAGTTAAATATAAAATCTAGAAAAGGAACATAAACATACTATCTTCTCTTTGCAAGAAGCACTAATAGCTTCTCCATTTTTCTTCTTATGTGTAGCAAGATAGCTTTCCGCTCTACAAGGTTCACGACCAAGTAATCTCTCCTAGAACAATATGACAGAAATCAGGAAATGCATTTCCACATTGACTTAATAACCAATATATATAGCACAAGTTAGTACGCACCGGTCCATTATTCACTACAGCAAAGCTTTGTGATCCACAAGTATGAAGGGCATTTTCTTATGTTGCACGAATTCCAGCATTCCTTTTTGCTTTAGTCTACAATATAATTCATCCTTAGAATTGTATGCATCTATATAACAAATTTAGAACATGCTTTTTAGAATATTGAGACCTTTGTTTCTTCCTTTGACCAATGTTCAACCAGCCACTTCCAATCTGGTGGAGGGATCCTATCGCCACATCCATTGGCAATATTCTCCTCTGCTGAAATTTCTTCCTTGTAGTATTTCTTCTTCAAAGTATTTTTGAAATCCCGCCACTTCTTTCCAGCAGATGCTAGCACCCATTCTTCACATATTGAATCTATGTCAAAAAATTGCTGCAAAGCAAATGAAATGTTTCAATAGATACCACCAAGAACATATAAAAAAAGGATCTCATGTCTGCACATAAGTAATAAAATGCTACACAAAGGAAAAATTATTACCGTGACTGTTTTCCAAATTATATCTTTTCCTGGAACAACTCTCCAATCCTTTTGCGTTAGTGTTATGTGTCCTCCCTTTACTAGAGTGGCAATGAAGTTAGTAAAATTGCTGGTTTTCACTCCACAGGGTTGCCCATATTTATTAACCTTCACATGAATCTCGACTTCTTTATCCCCATGCCAAATAGAACTCATTTTTGTTGGCCCCCTAACCTTCTTTTCTTTGGCTGAGCCCATGTAGCAGAACCAGGGAAGTGTAAAGACCTTAAATTACACAATAATATTGTAATAGCACTTAACAATTAAATAAGACATACCACAAGACTTCCTTTGCACAAGTTCATAACAGACCTCAACTTCCTCATTAGGTTCATCAGAAAGGCCATCAAGGTCATTAACATAATCATCGTCGTCATCATGAACCATTTCAGCCTCATCATTTGCAACATAATTAGGATCTGTCTCTTCATCATCTATTTCAGCTAGAATTGTTCTCTACATAGTAAAACTTAAAAAATTAATGTGTCTATGTAAATGCCGAAATCAAGTTTTATAAAAACTCTATGCGTTATTACCTTTCTTCCCTTCTTTTGTTGCTCAGGAGCAATACTAACTTGTGTTTGAAACGGTATAGGAGGAAGTTTCAACTTGGCTAGCTTTAAATTGTTAGCTGTGATCCTTTTCACACACTCCATGCCATACGAACATTCACCTCCTTGGTCGTTTCCTTCCCTTGCTGCCATTTTTTCTTCTGCAATACAGTAGAAAACATTTCTTAACAAAGAAATTCCTTTAGTATATACTGATAATAAGTAGCAGATTATTCAAGTAAATTAAAGTTTAGCAATAACATATCCATTTATAAGGCTATACCCTTTAGCCTTAGTAGCTTCATTTAATGGCCCATCAATAGTCACACCATTTATATCAGACCTAGCACAAATATCATCTCCCAAATCAGTAAGCAAGTCATTACTTAAAGGTTCAATAGGCTCCTGGTAGCAATTTATATTTTCATGGTCATCCTCGTTGCCTGCTCCCATATCAAACATATCTCTTGGTTTTGAAAAGACAACTGCATGCCATTCTTCTTCGATAGAGTCTTGCACATAATAAACTTGTGTAGCTTGAGTTGCAAGAATGAATGGCTCATTACTTAAGCTGTCACTGGTATTGAGTAAATGATTGAAATTTACAAGTGTTATTCCATACTTATCCTTTTGAATGCCTCTACCTTGGATAGTATCAACCCAATCACACTTGAACAGCACAACAGATCCTTTGTTAGAGTCGTTTAACTCAATAATTTCCTTGATTATGCCATAATATGTAACTTCACCTATAACTGGGTTCTTGTCTTTTGCACTAGAAAAGCTTGATGTACTTGCAACAATAGCTACTCCAAAATTTTGGGTAGTTTTTCCCCTGTTGTAGCTCTGAGTTTGGAATTTATACCCATTTATAGCATAAGTGTTGTATTTGGACACCATCCTGTATGGCTTGTTAGCCAAGACCTTTAGTACCTCAGGAACTTCAATCCTATTCGAAACCATATTTTGAACCTGACAATGTGATAAATATTAATAAAATCATTTCAAAAATACAAAACACATGTGCAGCTATCATATTGTAAACCACTTCACAACTTACATGTTCTTCGAACCATATGTGAAAAGTTTCATGTTGAATGCGTTCAACATCTCGCTTCTTTTGCCGTTTCCCCAAACATAGAAATTGGTGGTGCTTTCTACATATTTTTTTAAACAGTATGAGCTGCTTGCCACAAAAACAAATAAAAAACTGTGAGGTCATAGAACATACTTCATATACGGAGCAACTCCTTCACAATTGATCAATACATATCGATGAGCTTGCATCCAAGATATATGATCCAATTCAATCATGCAACTTCCCGACAATGGACACCCTACTCTTCTTAGATATGAAAATTTAGTAGAATTTGTAGTAGTGTCATTCCCATCTTCATGTTCTCTACGAGTGAACCTTGTTTGACAACCGTGCAAATATCGCGAACAAAAAGTAAGACTTTCATTTAGCACATATCCTTCAGCTATTGAACCTTCCGGGTGACTTCGAGTGCAAACCATTGATTTTAATTTTGACCAGTACCTATTGTATGTGTACAGTAAATATTCAACCCATTAGAAAGACATTTGTTACTTTAGAAAGTTGTAGAGATGATTTAATAATTTACCTCTCAATAGTGTACATATTTCGGTACTGCACAGGCCCAGCTAGCCTAGCTTCTGTTGGAAGATGGACACACAAATGAACCATCACATCAAAGAAGGCTAGTGGGAAAATCTTCTCAAGGAGGCAAAGTACTTCAGCTATCTCATCTTCTAATTGTTGCATGTCACTCACAGAAATAACAGGGGAGTATATTTTCTTAAAAAAATTTGCTCAAACGAATCAGTGCTATGCAGACCTTCTCTGGCAAAATTCTTCTAATTGCAAGAGGAAGCAAGTTTTGCATAATAATATGGCAGTCATGGCTCTTAAGTCCAACTAGCTTTCTTTGATCAACAAGGACCTTGTTTTGCAGGTTAGAAGCATATCCATCGGGAAATTTAACTTGTTTCAATGTTTGACAGAACAATTTCTTCTGTTTTGTGCTCAGTGTGAAAATTGCTGGAGGTAGATAAGTCTTATTTCCTCGTTCTACCGGGTGAAGCTCTGGCCTTATGCCCATATTTTGAAGGTCAACACGGGCATTTAGGTTGTCTTTGGACTTTTTGTCAACACCTAACAATGTATTCACTATATTATCAAAAACATTCTTCTCAATATGCATTGCATCTAAGTTATGGCGTACTAAAAGAGTTTCCCAATATGGTAATTGGAAAAAAATACTTCTTTTCTTCCACTTGGGCTCGACCACATTCTCCTTACCCTTTTTCGAGCATTTTTGTATCTCAAGTTTTCCAAAAATAGTTTTCAAGTCTTTTGTTTGTTCTAACACACCAAATCCAGTTATAGGGACAGGTGCATCTCTTAGTTCTTGAGTACCATCAAATGCATGTGCATCAAACCTAAACCTGTGATTGTTGGGTAGGTATCTTCGATGGCCCATGTAGCACTTTTTGTGCTTTAATTTGAATGAGCAGGTTCCAACGTAACAACTAGCACAGCCTACCTCCCCATTTGTCTTTCTTCCGGACAAATATGCATTACCAGGGTAGTCGCTAATTGTCGCAGTAAGTGCAGCATGTAGCTGAAACCACTCTGAATAGGATACATCAAATGTTCTAACGCCTACATGCCATAGCTCTAGAAGTTCATCAATTAGTGGTTCCAAGTAAACATCAATATTATTTCCAGGAGAGGATGGACCAGCAATGAGTAGAGATAGAATGAAATTTGACTACTTCATGCACTCCCATGGAGGGACATTGTATGGAATCAAAACAACAGGCCATGTGCTGTGAGCAACACTTAATGTACGAAATGGGCTGAAACCATCAGTTGCCAAAGCAAATCTAATGTTACGACATTCTGAACTAAACTCTGGGAACCGAAAGTCAAAATCCTTCCATGCAGTAGAATCTGCTGGATGTCGTAATAAACCATCCTTGGTACGCCCTTCGCTATGCCATCTATGGCTGGCTGCTGTTTTGGATGACATGAACCTCCTTTGAAGCCTTCTTTTCAAAGGAAAATGGTGAAGAACATTCATAGGAACTCTATGGACACGCTTCCCATCAATCCCTACCTTCTCTGATTTCCACCTTGGAGCCTTACATGTTGGGCAAGAAGTACAATTGGCATATTCTTTCCTAAAGAGTACGCAATGATTTATGCAAGCATCAATGTTATCATAGCCAAGGCCAACATCCCTAACAAACTTTCTAGCCTCATGGTAGTTTTTTGGTAAATTTTCACCGGCTGGTAGTGCTTCCTTTAAGTGTAAAATTAGTTCATCAAAGCAAGCATTACTCATATTCCACAAGTTTTTTATGTTAAGGAGTCGAACAATAAACTATAGTTTGGAGTACTTTTCACAACCTGGATACAATTGTTGACTAGCTTCATTAGCTAACTTATAGTATATCGTAGCATCTATATCATTCTCTTGCTCGTCATCACTAGCAGTCACATCTATGTTGACATCATCAAAAAATCCAAGACCTTCTCTTAGCATATCATTTATTTCGTCATCTTTGTCATTTTGAACCGATGGAGTTGAACTAATAGCTGCTGAATTGTTCCAGCTCCCACCATGATAAATCCATGTATTATACTCAGGCATAAATCCATCACAGATTAAGTGGTCATACACAACATTTTCCTGTAACCAATACTGATTCACACATTTTCTACAAGGACAAAGGATTGTGTTGCCTCTCGCTGATTTGGAAATGGCTAACAATTATAACCAGGGGAGCTAGAGTAAATAATCTTTTAACTTTTAGCTTTGTGTTGAAATCTAATTACCTAGGTGAAAGCATCCAATGTTTGTCCATGTTTCCTAATCATTGGCACCAATTTATTAGTTCTCCCAAGATGCACATGGATGCATGGAATTCAAAAACATATAAAAAAGTTTCAGCTTGCAGCTAACCTGAAAAGAGAGTAAGGAGACAATAGCAACCAGGCACAGGAAGCACCAGTATGTAGCAGATGAATCACCTCGTCAACCTTTTGTCGAAGCACCTTGTCAACCTTCTGTCAAAGCAGCAAAGATGATAAAGCATAAATACTTCTCTCAGTCACAACTCATAACCAAGCTTACGCGAGAAGGCACAGGCACAAATACTTCTCTCAGTCACAACTCATAGACACACATCACAAATCATAAAGCATCAATTTAATAGTGCACAATTAACAGGAATTAGTACCAATTTAGTTGAACAATACTCAAGAATAGCAATTAGAAAATGGAGAGGAATTAGACATAACCAAAGAAGAAGATGTAGCAGAGGAGACCGAGGTGAAGTGGAGGCAGAGGAAGAAGTCGGAGCTCGCCGACGTCGGTGGAGAAGTCGTCGCCGTCAGTGTCGGTGAAGAGGAAGCTGGGGTCGGGGTCGTCGATGAAGGGGATGATGCAGTGGTGGTGGAGACAGGGGCGGCCGACCGGGGTTGAAGAAGATCCGGTGGAGATCGGCGATGGCGTTGGCGGCGACTTGTGGATCTGGAGGGGCGCCGCTTGCTGGTGGTAGCCGAAGAGCTGCGGCGCCGAGGTGGGTCAAGAGAAGCGGCGGTGCGGTGGATGGTGGTGAGAGGCGGCGTTGGCTGGTGGAGGATGAGATGGGGAGGAGAGCAAGAAGGCGGCGGCACGGGAGTAGGCGGCGCAGAGGAGAGAGCTGATGAAGATGGCGGCGCCGAGGTAGTGGGGGCACAGGGGCGGCCGGAAGTGAGGTGAGTGCCGGTGCCGATGCTGGAGAAGAAAGAGAGAGGCGGCGGAAAGAGATGGCTTGGCGGAGAAGGGAGGCGCCCTGGTGACGAAGAGGAGTGGCGGCGGGGGGCGCAGGGATGAAGTGGCCGCCAGCGAGTTTGGCCCGGCCTCGCCGGCGCCAAGAGTGGAGGAGGAGGAGGAGGAAACCAGAAGGGGGCGAAGGGAGATCGAAAACCGGGCTCAAAGAAATCGGCGGCGGCGGCTAGGGCTTTGAGGCAGATCGAATGGGATTGGCAATTTTGCGTTTTAGTCCCGCCCCAGTTTTTCCACTCTCTATCAATCCCGCGCCAAAATGACTAATTCCCGTGTTGCTGGGCTAAGCGCCAGGGATCATATATGCCGGCATATACTTATGCCGGTAATGATAAAAGTAAAATAGGCGTTTACAAATGCCGGCAAAACTTCTTTGCCGGCGTTTACAAACGCCCCTAATTATTAGATCAAACCCGGCACTTAGAAACTCCAGCAAAATGTCTATGCTGGCATTTACGTCTGCCCTGCTATACAAACGCCCCTAAATCTCAATAAACACCGGGTTAAGTATAAACGCCGGGTTTGCTAAACCCCCTCAAATCTCGGTTGTGTTGTAGTGCCGTAAGCATTACCCTGATTTCATAGATACTATATATCCTGTTCCCACCTGGCTTCAGAATATCAATAAAAAATAGATTATTTTTTCAAAAATCGACCTATATCTACCAGCCTCCTGAAATTACAATTAGTCGCCATCTACATGAATACTAGCAATCACTATGGAATGATACATATCTGGTCTCATTCTTTGTATGTTTTGTTTGGTCAGTCTTGCAAAGACATCAGAATTGTGTGGTACCCCAATCAAGACTGTACGTTGTTGAACAAGACGTCGTAGCTTTTTAATTCCCACTCAGCACATATGTCTGGAATATATTCTCAGAGAGTATAGGTCAACAAGGGGGGCAAGATGCTCCGTTCTAGAAGAGTGAGTTGAGCTCAGAAATCTCTAGTGAAGTAACCTTTATGCCAACCTATGTAATAGCTAGTAGCATGGTCCATGGGCACTAACCTGTACAAACATCACGTTCATGCATTTCATTGATATATGTACTAAAATGAGTTAAAAAGGATATACTCATATATACTGTTATTGCAAGAAGCTTACTTCACAAAAAGTATTGCATAAAGGCATAAAGCTCACCTATCTAGCAAAGATTAAATTACCACAACGAAGATACATATGTTTGTGCCACCAATTGATAGCTTTAAAATTCGACAGCACAAGTAAATTGGTTAAAGAGGATTTTTTTTTGAGGAATCGACGGAGGGGGAGATCCCCTCGTGAAATTAAATTTGATTCTTCAGACTGAGTTACGAGGTCAGGCTACGTCGACAGATACCCTTAAAGAAAAGAGAGATGCATCACGAGGAGAATACATGTGAAGGCTAGAACAACACGAGGAGATAGGTTACAAGAGCGCCAGCTTTGAATTAACCTCAGGACTAAACAAAAAGCCAACGCCATCAATCTCGGAACTCTTGACGCCGGTATGAAGAGGCCAAGAGTAGTCTCATCGCTGCCGCCGACCCGTGAGCCACTTGCCGCTACCGCTAAGAAACGCCACATCTTCGTCATCGTCTTTCTTATATAAAGAAGTAATATACAAGACTCCGTATTTAATGTGACATCCCACGCTAAGAGTCCTACATGGACACACCTTGACTTAATTTTTTGACTACTCTGAATCCTATGCGGACTCTGAATCCTAACCTTGTACGACTACAACTGCTACAGTACTTTTACGACTACGACTACTACAATACCCTTCTCGGACTGCTACTTGACTTACGACTACTACAGTACTTTTACAAATACAGCTGCTACAGTACCCTTCTCCGACTACTACTTGACTTGCGACTGCTACAATAGTCAAACATACACATTGGTCGTAAAGACTGTTGTGGTCGTAGGACTAGTCATGGACTCAGCCAAACCTGAAGACAACTAGATTAACTCTATCAATCTTCTCCTAAAGCTTGTTGTCTTCCTTCGATGTTCCGCACACTGATTTTCTCCCTTATCTCCATGAACTTCAATGTTTCGAGCAACTTAGTCAGGATATTAGCAAGCTAGTCTTTTGTGCAAACATGCTGCACTTCTATCTTCCCTGATTCCACACATTCTCTAATGTAATGGAAATGGGTATTGATGTGTTTGCTTCTCTCATGATAGACTGGATTTTTCCACAACACAATTGCAGACTGATTATCGATCTTCAAGGTTACCTTTTCAACCTTCATCTCTAACCTGTCAACCAACAATCGTCCTAGCCATACCCCTTGACATGCTGTCACACAAGCTGCAATGTACTCCACTTCACAGAGGACAAAGTGACTACCTTTTTGCTTCAATGAACACCAACTGATTGGGTTTGACTTAAGAAAAAATGCCATGCCTGAAGTGTTTTTTTGGTCATCAGTATCACTGGCTAGATCACTATCCGAGTAGCCAAATAGCCCCAAACCTTCTTCGTTCTTCTCGTAGACACACCCGTAACTCAAACTTCTTTCACATACCTTAGTATGTGCTTTACTGCAGCCATATGCTCAGTAGTAGGTTTCTCCATGTACCTGCTCACCATGCCAACCGAGAATGCTAAGTTTGGGCGCGTGTGTAGTAGGTATCTTAAGCTTCCTATTATGTTTTGGTACAGGGTCTTGTCCACAAGAGGTTTGTGATGTCCTTGCTCAACTTCAGGCGGGATTCCATCGGAATTTGCGTTGGATTACAATCCTTCATACTGCATTTGTCCAACACCTTTGTTGCATATGTGGACTAGCTAAGAGTAATTTCCAAGAGCTTTTACATACTTCAATGACCAAGTAGTAGTTGAGTAACCTGAGGTCGCTCATGCTAAATAATTTTTTCATCTAGATTTTGAAGCTATTGATCTCTTTGATACTCTCTAGTGATCATCAAATCATTCACATAAACTCCAACCAACAAACTCCCTTTTTCTTGGCTCCGTTTGTACACTGCATGCTCTAACATGCATCTTTCAAAACTGAGTGCCACCATAGACTTGTCTAGCTTCGAATTCTAGGCTCTTGGGGCTTGACATAGACCAAAAAGAGCTTCGTGCAATCTTAACACCTTGTGTTCTTCTCCTTTCTTCTAAAATCCCGAAGGTTGCACCAACATAGACTTCTTCTAAGTCGCCATTGAGGAAGGCTGATTTCACATATATATAATGAACCCCCATCCTTCATGTGTCACGATCGCAATGAACAGGCGCACCATTTCTAGCCTCGCAACAGGGGTAAAGACTTCATTGAAATCAATGCTTTGTTATTGAACATACCCCTTTTCATCTAGCCTCGCCTTGTGCTTTATGATGACACCTTGAGTGTCCTTGTTTAACTTATACACCCACTTCAATTCGATCAGTCTATGGTTGTCTAGCAATGGAACAAGCTGTCATGTTCTGTTCTCTTGGATAGAGGACATTTTCTCCTCCATAGCTCTCCTCCACTCTAGCTTTGCCTTGGCTTGTTCAAAGTTCATAGGCTCCTCCTCTCCATGTAAGCAAGACTTTGAATCTTCCAGCTCTATCGGAGATGTGGTATCATAGAGACTTCTGATGTCACACTCCCGTCGTGGGCTTTCAGTTGAGCTCTTGTCAAGCTCCATCCTTATAGGAGCTCCACGTGAGACTGGCGCTCCCAGCGTTGTTGCAGGAGTGTGTGGTGTAGATGAGTCAGGTGTCGTGGTCATGCCTAAAATTTCCTCTTTGTGGTCGTGTCCTCCGACTACGTCCTTCGTTGTCAGAGTATCGGAAGCCATCACATGGTCGTCAGGACCTATGACCGCATCGTGGTTGGGTCACCCGACTACGCCCTCCGTGGTCGGCGTGTCGGTTGTCCTCACGTGATCGTTAAAACCTGCATCAGTGTTAGGAGGGTAATGTATCGTGAAGATGTCTTCAATCAATCATACCTCTATGGAGGGATCTGTACTCCACGCCCACTTCCTCTCCTCCTCAAACATTGCATCATGAGTCAACTAACTCGTCGTGTCTATGGATCAAAATCTGATAACCTTTTGTCATCAGATCATACCCAATGAGCACCATTGGCTTGCTTCAATCTGCTAACTTGGAGAGGTGTGGTGTGGTCATCTTCACATGTGCAACGCACCAGAAAGTGTGGAGGTGACCAACACTTAGCTTGCAGTTGTAGTAGGCTTCGTAAGGAGTTTTGCCAATGATGCTCTTCGTTGGTGCTTAATTTAGGAGATAAATGGTAGTCGATATCACTTCTCCCCAAAATTCATCTGGGACTATCATGCTCTTCAATAGACACTTTGCCATACTGACCACTGTCTAGTTCCTCCTTTCAATCACACCGTTCTGTTGGGGAGAATAAGGCGCTATCAGATAATGCCTAATTCCCAACAGCTCACAGTAGTCCATTAACTTGTTCAAGGTAAACATGCTGTCGTGGTCAGTGCGTAGAGCTTTCAGCCTTAGATGTGTAGCCATCTCAGCTGTAGTCTTAATCCTCTTAAATGCCTTAAATGCTTCATCTTTGCTTCAGAGTAAAGCCAACCACATAAACCTTGTGCAGTCATCCACCAACAACAGGAAGTAATGATTTTGTCCATTCATGGCCGGAGTGATTAGCCTACACAAGTCATCGTGCCAAAGCTTGAGGGGAATGACTGCTCGGTATAGAGATGCGGTTGGAAATAGTTCAAGTGTTGCTTGCCAATCAGAAAACCATCGTAGAAGCGGCCCACGTGCTCAATCATAGGCATCCCACGCACCATCTTCTTGTGAGCCAGATTATTCAGAGCATGAAAGTTCACATGCCCATACCTGGCATGCCAATGCCATGCCTCTTCAGTGCTCCTTGCCAGGAGACACTCCAGAAGAGCCGGATTGATGTGTAACACATACATTCGGTTTCTTGATCTACTCACTTTAGCCAACAACTTGTGAGTTCTGTCCAAGATCATCATTGCTCCTCCTTTGACCACTATCTTGTAACTATTCTTGTCTAGTTGATCAAGGCTAATTATATTACCTCTTAGCTTTGGGATGATGTCACCCGTAGAACACTCCAACAGAGCCCCTTCTTTGTATCTCAATAGCCGAACCATCTCCAAATTTGACCAAACCTTTTACAGTTGTGTTAATCTCAGCAAACTTCTCCATGTGGTTGGTCATGTGGTTACTTACGCCGATATCAAGATACCAAGCCTTGTTTTGGGACCCGCTAAGCTTCAGCACTACCTTGTCTTCATGCAGTTATACCTCCTCTTCAGGCATCGGAACTGTATGGATGAGTTCACATACTTCAACCATCAATAATTGAGGATCTTTGTCATTCTGCTTCACTACAAGATTGGTCATTTCTCTTTGGTTTGGCTTTGGACATTCCTTCGCAAAGTGCCCATATTCTTTGTAGTTGAAACACTTGACTAAGGACTTGTCAAAGTTACGCGACAATCATTCATCAATGACGCGATTGCCATTGCCTTGCCCTCCGCCTTGTCTGTGGCTACGTCCTCAGCCTCTGCTATTATGACTTCTTCTCTTCTGGCGTTGCTTGAGCCATCATGCTTCTTCATCTTCAAGCTCTTCTCTTCCCACTCATTCTGGGTAAAGAGAAGTTTGTCTCCCTCATCCTTCGAGTGTCGTCAGCCCTTAAGTCCTTCCTCGTAGGTTCTAAGACAACTGATCACCTCCAAGAGTGACATCATTGTGACATCATCGAATTGTTTGATCATTCCGAAAATCTGGAGGAATCGATCTGGTACAAAGATGAACAACTTTTTGATGATGTCACTCTCTTCCATCTTTGTGCCGAGTGAACGGATCTCTCCCACCAGTGTGGTGAGTTTTATGGTGTACTCAATAATCATTTCTGAGTCTCCCATCTGTAACTTGCTCAGTTGACATTTTAGCACTTGAGCATGTGCCTTCTTGATGTGATCTTCACCCATTCATATCTTTCTGAGTGCGATCTAGGCTTATTTTTCCATCTCCTTCTTGGTGATTAGCATCATTACATCGTCTGGCATTGCTTGTGAGATGGCCACCATGATGCCTTGATACTTGTCACCGTCATCGTCTCCATCTTCGACGGCTAACCATACCCCTAACGAACATAAGATTAACTGCATATCGATAGCCCATATGCTATAATTCATTTTGCTCAACATTGGGAATTGAATCAGGATCAAGGCCCTTCTTGTCATTGGCTTGATGAACACGCATGGTTTTGACAGATCAACAGTGTTGCTGGCCATCGCATTGTCCCCTTATGCTCTGATACCAATTGTTAGAGAATTTTCCTAGTGCCTAGACGAGCAATGAACTCTAGCCTTATGATCATGCATGTGAACAATGAGTAAACATAGATAAATCTTTTGGTGGCGCAATACGCCTCCATCCTTTTCATCTTTCTTATATAGAGAAGCAATATACAAGACTCCATATTCAACGCGGCATCCCACATTGAGAGTCCTACATGGACACACCTTGACTTTCTTTTTTGACTACTCTAAATCCTATGTGGACTCTTAATCCTAACCTTTTACGATTATGACAACTATAATACTTTTACGACTACAACTACTACAGTGCCCTTCTCTGAATGCTACTTGACTTACGATTGCTATGGTACTTTTATGACTATGACAGCTATAGTACCTTCTCTGACTGCTACTTGACTTACAACTGCTACAGTACTTGCACTACACACTAGTCGTAAAGATTGCCATGGTTGTAGGACTGGTCCTAGACTCGACTAGACCTGAAGACAACTGGATTTACTCTATCATAAGAGATGCAGCCCTTAGTGAGGTGATTAGGTGATGGCAAGCAAGGTAACAAACAAGAAGTAGGTGGGGAGAGGCTAGATGCCTTCAAACATCCCAGGACAAGGTGAAGATCGATGGCCACAAATGTCGCCTATTGTGAGACTTAGCTACCTGACTCAAGCCAAAGCGTTGGAGGCTTTCTTCGCCCATCCTAATCTAACCCAAGAACAAGGTAGAACAAGGATACAAGCTGACAAAACTTGCCAGCCCATGGCACTTTGCCTTCAACCATATGCAGCTGGTTGCCACTCCTTGGACTTAAAACACGACTATTTTGGCCGCTTGCGGTCTAGAAATGACGCAATTGGCCCCTGTGAGTGTGAATTGGCAAATTTGGCCCCCTCGCGCAGTCGGGGAGTGCACGAGACTCTCAGCATGGGCGGCTAGCGTGTGAGGTGGGGTGGCCCAGATGATGGCCATGCGAGGAGGGTGGCACGACTAATGGCCGCACGAGGCAGTTGGCGTAGTTGGTGGCCTCGCGAGGCGCTCACAATTTTTTGTTGCGCTTGCTTTTTTAAGAATGTAAATGAACATATTATTTGTAGGAAATGAGTTCCAAACATTATAAAACTTTTTGAAGACTCCTTATTGGGGGCACAATAGGAAATGAGGTTCGAACAAAAATTTGTGGAGCACCGTAGCATTTTTTTGAGATAATCTATTTTCCTCATAATTACAGTAGTAGACCTTCGTTCAACCGATGGGTGACATGTCAACAAGTCATGCACCGGTGAACCGATTTTGAATAATAATAATAATATTTTTTATTGATCCGATGAAAATAATTATGGGGGAATAAAGAGCAATTTTTGTATGTAATACATGTAGCAAATCTTATTTGTAGGTTATTTTTTTGAAATAAAAAGGCAGAGAAGGTAGATTGGTCCGTTTGTGATTTTCGTAGATTCTCAAAGGTACAAAATCTATTGGACTCATAATAACATTTCATGATCGTCATATGTTATTGTAGTGCAATAAAGTTGTGAATAATTTTGTGGGGACGATTGAGGTGGCAATGATTCATATGTACGAAGTAAGTGATATTGTGATATAACATGGAATTCATGCATGAACAATTTGCATAAATGGCATAATGATAACAACATGACAGTTGATCCGATAGAGAGGTTACATAGCATGCAGGTTAACGAATCAAGGATGGTACATGCATGCCTTTAGGGAATTAGAAATATATGGGACATATGGATGAAGAGGGTGAAACTACTGCGTTGTAGTCCTTGCCAGCCGCCTAGACTTGGCCGCTAGTTCACACTTTCTGTCACACTCCTCCTTGTGAGCCTCGCACTCCCTGCGCCTGCATGCCTCTGGGTGAAATTCCATCTCCCGGCGGATACACTCACTTTGATATTTAGCGCACCGCTGCTCCTCCATCCTCTCATGTGCCGTCCATGCGTCCCACTCCTCATAGTTAGGGATGGCAATCGGGTGTGGCGGGTACGGGTAGTGCTCACCCATACCCATACCCGCGACCCCGATTTACGCCCACGGGTATACCCGCGAAGGACGACGGGTGAAAAACCTCGCTTACACCCGTCACCCGCGGGTACCCGTCACCCGTCGGCATACCCGTT
Organism: Dendrocalamus latiflorus; assembly: GCA_017311315.1. Classification (NCBI taxonomy): domain Eukaryota; kingdom Viridiplantae; phylum Streptophyta; class Magnoliopsida; order Poales; family Poaceae; genus Dendrocalamus; species Dendrocalamus latiflorus. Next base: position 1,447,724 of record CM029637.1, on the reverse strand, counting down.
TACTCGCGAACTGAGATTCACCATCTGAGAGTTGAACTAATGACAGGTACATATAAGCAACAGCTGTTGCTAGGAAATATAATAGCTATCAAAAAAGTTTATAACAAGCAATAGCAATTAGAGATATGAAAAAGTTTATAACAATTAATAGTAATTAGAGATATTGCTATGATTGCACCACCTGTCAATCTATATCGCGGGTAAACGGGCGGGGCGGGTATGGGTGGAGCTTACCCATACCCGTACCCATTTACCCGACGGGTAGAGTGTTTCCCCCATTTCCATACCTGTGGGTAAAGAAAATATCCGATACCCGATTCCATTAGGGTATTTACCCACGGGTATATGGGTAAACGAGCATAATTGCCATCCCTACTCATAGTCTAGCTACCACTCGTTGTGTTGGTGGATCTCATGGTCGATCCATTTACGGTATGCGCATAGCGGATCCGGAGACTACGGGAAGAGGGGAGAGCTTATTAGTGCGTGCCATAGAAGAAAACTGGTAGGGGAATATACTGTAACCCATTCTTACTGGTTCTAGGTAGCGGTTCGTGTCCTAACATCGGTCAAGATAGTCCTAGGCATAGTTACCGCAACACCAGTAATGCACGCCCAAGCTCAAATACTTTGATTTGTGGAACTTGCATGCATCTCTGCACCAGCAGAGGGGGCGTCTCCCCCATGGGTGGGTCCTAAGGCAAACGTCTGATGGGAACATTTATGTATGGGTTGTGGTTGGAGGTACGAGGGCTTTGTTTTGGCGAGGTTGCCTCCTGGCACACCTCGCTTGTTCGTCCTAGGCTACTGTAGCCCTTGTGAGTCGGGTGATCTCCTCCCATTGCTTCTCCATGGTAGCGATGTGGTGTTTTTGCCATGGTGCAGAAAACACCATGCAGAAGGGGTAGTACTTATATGCTAAGTCGATGCGGTGTACGCTTTGCAAGTTCAATTCAGTTTTGGCAAATTCGTGTCCGTGAGGTAGGGGCATGCTGGACTATTTTTGGACCAGCGTAGCATCACGCAACTACACAAAGCTACCCCGTTTGGTCTTGTCACTGCATAAAGCCATCTCATTTCATCTTGTCACGGCATAATGCCGCCTCGCTTAGTCTTGGCTGTATAGAAAGCAGGATCGTTGTGTTAGTGCCCAAGGCCGCCACAAACTTCAACACTCATACTGATCGTTATCTATCTTCCATTAGGAATGCAAAAAGACCATTTTGCCCTCACACTTCAAACTACTAAAGGGAGCCATTCCACATCCACTCCTTCACGTCTTAAAGTATTTCTCCCTATTCTCTTAGCCTTTATTTCTTTTCCATCCCCCCGACATTGAGATGAGCCAAATCAGTGTCTCTTCGTCGGCACCCACAGTGATTTGCCCGAAGTGCAACATGCTTGTCAGGCGTAAGGCCTCATAGATGACAGTGAATCCTCGATGGCACTACTAAAAGTGCACTACTATGTCTCCACGGAGTAATCCTAGACGCCCACCATGAAGGCATACAATGCATCGTTCCACATCTTGTTCCTTGCAATGGCACAATCAAACACGGAACAGATGCACCTCTTGAGCTCTGGGAGGCCCATATCCTTTAGAATGGGTGCCCGGATCACAGCCTGTTCACAATTTGATAGGTTCACCCCGTACAGTCCATCACATAAGAGACAATCCCCATAGAACACAAACAAATTATGAATGTCTGACATGACGTACCTAAAAAAGGTGCACAACAGACCCAGTTAGCTCACCGACATATTAACCAACAACTCTATGAATTTTCATAACTTTTTGAGGTTTTTGCTTTTAAAATAAATCAAGTCTTTTGTCTTTTTGTACGGGCATTTTGATCTTTTTAAAAAATTTCTCTTTATTAAATGATGTAGATTTCTAAAAAAATACAAAAAGCTACAAATGGCTATTTCAATATTACTTACATTTCTCGGAGTCTAAAGCATTTTTATTTTCATCACAATTATCGTAGTTTACCCCTCCATCCGAACTAACCTAAAAAAATTCACAGTGTGTCCAGCATTGACTTACACCATTTCGCACTAGTTTTGTCATTGCTAAACTATGCACAATTGAGCATACGACACATGTACCATCCTAAAATTTAAAAATTAGTCATAATAGTACTGCATAATATTTATAAGCAAACAACAATAATGATATTCAATTTTGAACATGACGGTACTACGATAGTTGGGCATTACCTAAATTCTGCAAAATCACTACAATTAATTTCACAAAAATATGCATGTTTAACAATTTCAGCAAAACAGCACATAAAATGCTAAGCACAATAAGTATATCAAAATACATAAAAAATAAAATCTTGTTCCCATGCAAACAAAATAACCTACACATAATCTATTGCATTCATATAATTAACATAACAAATAAACATTTAACAACACTAACAATGTTGTTTCTTCAATGTCAACTAAGGCCACTACCCATTTACACAAGCCTAACTACCACCATTTCATACTAACAAACTACCATTTTTCTAATTATATGCTAATCACGTTGCTACAAAAATTAGCCCATGTTGATGAAAATTACCTTTTTCGGATGCTCACATGCCGATCTGCAACTTTTCCCAGTACACGAACTTGAAATTAAAATTAAAAACCACTCAAAAATCTGATGCTTGAACAGCCTTACTTTGTCTCTTCTCTGTTGCATCTCTCCGTTTCTTGCTCGTCTGCAAAATGGTGTTGTTGCCTCTTCCGAAGAGGAACCCCTCACCATTTAAACAACCAGCGGAGGAGGAGGGAAGGGGCCGGTCATGTTGGCACTGCCATATGGAGAATGTGCGTGGAAGGGGAGGGGCGCCTGGCCAAGTGAGCAATGGTGCGTGCCACCGACAACACTGTTAGAGCGCTCTTCGCGCGGTCAGAGACTATGCCAACACCTCGCATGGTGGGTGGATGCACTAGGAAGGGTCACGCGGGGGGGGCCGGGGGGCTAGGAAGCCTAGCATGGGGGCACGCTAGGAGAGAAAGTGTAGTAGGGAGAGTGCAAGGAGGCTTGCATGGTGGGGAGGGCGCCAGGGGCCAAATTTGGACATGTGTGGGAAGGGCGGTCATTCTTAGTATTTTCGACCGATGGAGGGGCCAAATATGGCTTGATTTCCCTTGGACCACCCTAAATGGTAGAGACAGGACCCTATAAATCATTAAACACTGGCCCACAACCGCCAGGCTATGTTGATTCTTGTGCCAAGATCGTCTCTTACATAAGAGATGGTTTAGGTTGCCTCTCGAATTATAATAATATAAATTTTTACTAACATATTCAAACAAAAATGATAGTCAAAGCAAAACAATGCTCACAATGTCATAGAATAGTGTCCCAGTTAATTATAATATATATATATATATATATATATATATATATATATATAGGAAAAATACACTCTACTCCCCGGTGTAGTTACTCCTACTCATGATATACCACCTAAACAAACTTAACATACTCTTTTACCATATTAGGTATACTCATATACTAATTCTAAGATACTTCATTGCCAGCCACATGAAAAAATTATAAGGGAGCACATTGTTTTAGACATATTTTGCTAATACCTTCATATTCGTACATAAAAAAGGAGTATGTTAAAAGTTGTATATACCACATAGATGGTCTTATATACTCATATACTATAGGTACATACCCTCCGTTGCACGAGATACTTCCTACTTTACAAGACACGGTACAGGGAGTAACTACACTTGGGAGTAGAAGATGTGTATATACACACACACATATACATACATATACATACATGTATATATGTACATATACATATGTGTGTGTGTATTTGTTCTATTGAATAGTGGGAAATGGGAATAGCTAGTATTAAAATGATTTTGTCACACTAACATCCTTTTCCACGCTACCTAGCTGTAACATTTTGATTTTCAGAGCCTTTTTGAAGATTTTAAAATAAAATTCACCAGTTGGATTTTTTTGGAATTAATTCAAGCTTAAATTGAATTTTCAATAATTAAAAGGATTTAATATGACTAAATTCACCACATGTTAGCCATCTGAGCATAGGGGTATTGTTCATCTTCTTCCCAATTTCGTCGTTGTGCTTGTATCGGTTTCCTTCGCCGCCATCCGCACCGTCTGTGACTCGGTCTCCATGCTGTGTGAGCCTCGGCCTCCTCAGTGTCTGGGTGTAAAGCCGTAGCCACGCCCCAAGTTTCTCCCTTCCCATCGCCGTACCCTCCTTGTGTCTCGCACCCTGAGTCGAGCTTGTTGTGCACCCCTGTCGGCCTTGCGTTTGCGTGCACCGTCGCACGTTGTACCGCCATCTATTCCACCACTAGTAAGTTACTACCGGCTTGCTCTGTCGCCAGCCTCACCGACTGAGCCCCACCGCCACCTCGGTTCACGTGTGCAGCCACCCAGCAGACCGCGTGCCTGTCCATGTTAGCACGCACCGCACTGACCGCGTCCCTTCGCCTCCTCTATGGACTCCATCCACCATGCGCCGCTCCACTGACGTGTGGGTCCCGCATGTTAGATCCACTATTTCGTGCACCTATGAGCCGAACCATGTCAACTGTCCACCTCACCAGCGACATAAGCCCTAGTTGCCTAGTCAGCTGCCACGTCGTCTGCCCAGTTGTCCAGTGCGTTGTTCTGTGAGCCAAGTCCATCGTAGACTAGCTATTACATGAGTCGAGTCTGCAGCATAGTAACATTTCCCAATTTTTAGCCTTTTCTTTTAGATTTAATTTTCCAAGAGCCCATTCTCCTTCGTCCTAGCTCCGATTGACCTGCTCTTTTTTCTAAATCCATCTAAAATTGAGCTCTATATTTGGTTCTAGTTTTGAAGTTTTTGGAGTTCATTTGAGTTTTGTTTGAATTTATTTTGTGCCTTGTTTGTTTTCTCTCTCATTAGATCACGTCTTCGAAAGAGGAGGAGCACCACCATAAGATCAAGAGTTCATAGCTGAGCAAGGCCAAGGCAAGTTGTGTCCTTTCATCATGTTGAACCTATTATTTTCGAATCTATTATGTATCATTTTGCTTTACATTATCATGCATCGCTATTTTATTATAAAACCTTTGTGTCTGGTAGCTATGGTCCAACTTGATTAATCTCTCCTTGATAATTTGAATACCATGATTCTATTGCCAACTTAGGATGGGTATTTATCTAGTGATGCAATACTAGTTGTCACATGGGTTGTACATTTAATTTGCTTAGCCATGCTGATAGTACGTTGGGATCACCATCATATGTTGATCAATTAATTAATTTTGATTTAATGAGATATTGAATTATGGTGGTCAACCACAGTTATAAATGTGAGTACCATGGCAAGGGTCATTGGTGCTGGTTATACAAAATGGTTTTCACTTGGGCGAATGATCGTGTAGCAAAGGGGTGCAATTCGCACATTGGGATGTGGATGTTTCGTCTAGATAATATTTAAGGACATAACTTTATGTGACGTTGATCTGAGCCTTATCATGCAACCACATGTCTAGTATGGGATAGACCTAGCTAATTAATTTGTGATATTTCAATTTCGATTCCACCATTGTGATAAACATGGTTACTGATTTCTATGAGGCACAAAAGGGGGTGTAATGCGAAATCTTAGCGTGGTGGAAATGGGTTGAGGTTGAGCTTTACAAAGGCCTTGTTGTGATTTTTTTAACGTGAGGATGATCACATCATGTGGGTAAAGTTGTACAACCTCTGTAGAGTGTAAAACTATTCGAATAGCCATGTCCCCGGTTATGAACAATGCTTGGTGATTTCACACAAGGAGTAGGTTGGGTTAAGTTGGAAAGTGAATGGGTTATTCACTGGTGGTTCACTTCGTGAATAGGTAGTTCATGAGTGGTTTATTCAATTCCCTTGATAATTTATTTATTATCATTTTCCTTAAGGTTCACTTTTAATCTATTTATTGTATTTATCTTAAATTATTGCTTTCTACAAAATAACCCTTTAGCCATCCTTTGGTAAGCCTTGCAAACTATATTGTATGTTTGTTACAAACGACTTCTAAAGTACTTTATGTACTCACGGCTATATCCACATTTGCTCAGTTGAGGAAGAAGGACTATATCAACAGGAGGTACCAGAAGGATGATATTTTGACGACTGCACGGATTAGGACTTTGCTTCCTAGTCGATGCCTGTGGGCATGTTGAGTGGCTACCATGATTATTTTTGTTATCCACTGCTAGTTTCTTTGAGCCCTTCAGGCTATTTAATTATGAGCTTGGCCATAAGGTCGTACTTTGATAATTATTAATATTTGAGTTTTTCCTTTATTTATCGTGCATATGGTCGATGTTTCATCTATATTTACACTGTGTACACTAGCGTGATCCTAGACTAGTGCGGTATACACAGAGAATCCAGATTTGCATATTCGGGTCTCGACACTAGCGCTAGCCTCCGTCTTGGTGCCGGGAGACCATCTTGGCACTTCCAGCATAGTGGTTTCCTTGGTGTCAGCACTAATGGGTGTGCCTCAAGCTGATGCAGTTTGTAAGACCTTTTTTGCTTGCAGTCACCAAAAGCGGAGCATATCCACCACTTCAGCTTCGATGAAAGGCATGAACATGAAAACGCTACAAGGTAACTTTTAAATCCACAACCACACAAGCAGGGCAACATGGCCATCAAGATCATGCTGTGTTTACTCCCTTAGGATTCCTATAGCACTAGGAGTCTAGGAGAAGCCCAACTTGAAACATGTACACCGAGCTACTCCCCCAATTCAATTAGCAACTAATTTTCACTTGCAAATGCTTCTCGTTTAAGTTTGTAGACAACCTTTTCACCAAATATCCCTGTACCATGTGCAATCAGCCCCAACGGTGTATAACAGTGCAATCCAGCTTTCATTCGGGCACCAAATCAGCATGGAGTGATGTAGCACCATTTAAAGTTTCGACTTCACATTCAAAATATGTTAGAAGAAACAAAAGAAAGATTTTATTTTGTGAATAGATACATTTATCCTTTTGTTTTTGGAAAAATAGCAAAAACATATAACTCAAAGGATGTCAGAGTTTGATTTCCACCCTAACAATACATCAGAGTTTGATTTCCACCCTACCAGTGGCAGGGGGTCATTGGGGCCATTCATTCTTTAATATACATGCGGTGCACACATCAGCTTAAATAATCATTCCCCTTCCCAATGAAGCTCTCTCTATTTCACAACACAACATGATTTCTTCCCTATATCTTCAAGAAATATCCTAGCCAAGCTAGTGAACAAGTAATGGTAGTTCTCCCTAATGAAATCAAATTCCTATGAAAGAATTCCAAGAGTTCGATTATCAGCTACTTTCAACTTGGAACTTATTGGTACCAAATGAAGGCAAACTTTGTATAATATCGTATCTTAGTCATTGTTCACACTTCCTGAAATCAAGAATTGACACTAGCTTGCATGGTTCCATTGGCATATAGTTCTCTCTATTCTAGAGTAATTTTAAAGGTATATGTTAATCAGCAATGATATTTTTGTCACTCTAGTAAGATATGTGTTGCTTCAAGGCAAATTAATTTTACCGTGCCATGTTTTTGCTTCATCTAGCAAAAGCTTTGGTAATTAATATTGCAACAAAACGGTTTCAACTACAAACCATCTATGATCAACCATCTGTGATATTTCTGTTTGTGATATTCTTTTGTACTAAATCACAGATGGTTTTTAGTAGAAACCGTCTGTGATATTCTTTTCTATTCCTAATTCTATTTTTGTTTGTTGGCTAGTCTCAGGAAATGCTAATCATGCTCTCTAAAACAAGCAGATCAACACAGTATATATACATTTAATTCACATTCATTCATTTCAAAAACAAGAACATCTATTTCACAAATCAATTAACAGGAATAAAATAAATTATCCATCCATGAACAAATACATACATGAACAATTAAGTACAATCTTATCCCAGTGAAATTCATTCTACATTGTGGAACTCTCCATCTTCTTTTATGACTTTAGATATCAAGAATTACTTACACTATCCTTGAATATGTTTGAGGTTGGCCTGTTCTAATGGAGTTGTAACGATGGATGGAACCTATCGGTAGAAAGATCAATGTCGTGTATACATATATAAATTGATAAGTATGAAATAATTATTGCAAAACTGACAAACTAAGGATCATTGGTCTTTGCGGAACTAACAAGTAGTTGCGTGTTGTGGCAAACATAGAATCCACAGGTGTTGCCCAGTGACAGGTGGTGGCACTGCAAAAATAAAATTTGTTAATTCAAGAGGCATTACTACGAAGTATTATATAGGATTATTGTGTGCTAGATCGTGTCGCAAGGCGTTGATCCCTCCCTTGGATTTCTATACCTGTGCAATGTACGTGGCGAACAACCTACATAATTCCAAAAGGTTAGCCTTAGTCATTAGGAAGGAAGAAAAGACTACAATAGATTTATCTATGGAGAAAATGTATTTACCTATCGATTAATTATTGGACAACTGTATAGTTGGTTTTGTTCTTCTTTAAGGAATCAAGGTATATTACCCTATTCCACCTTGGTATAATTACAATTAGAATTCAGTGGAACCTACATAGGTATGTTATCATGGTCATTAAATCTAAGTTCGTGTTGCTTATAAAATACAAGTCAACAAGTATAGCCACTAGTGTAGCACTTCTGATTGTAAGGCATAAGAATTATGGAAATGAGTTCAAACAGAAGATAAAAATCAGTTGCTAAATGAATCCCAATTTGTTGAACATTATTATTCCATGACTCCTATTTCAAAGCCTATACTTTAAGGGAAAAATAAAAAAAGTAACCCCTCTTCTCCCACTCGCTCTCTATTGCTTGGGTGGAAGAACAAAAATGGGATTATTAGAAAAAAGGAAAGATATGGAAAAATTGACTTTCAAAATAAATTTTTATGTCTAGCGGAAAGGAGTTATGAATTTCTAATACTGAAAACAAGTTACTGAGTAACTGAGTACAGGGATTACTAGAGATCACAAAACCAAGTTGAACTGGCACAACCTGACAGTAAGTAACAAAAATGCCAGGGACCAAAAGGACATTAGGATACAATACAATTAGAGCTCAAAATTAAATTAATTAATCAATTCAATTTCAGTATTAGACAATTTCTTCATTGAGCATTGAGTCCACTACACAAGCATCACTTTGTAGCTTCTTCCAACTAGAGATAGACAGTGATAAATCATAGAATAGCTATCTAAAATAAATCAAGCAAAGTATAAAGGATGAACTACCAGAAGAACCAGGGCAAGGCAGCGTGCTCGAGGGAGGAGGGGCGCCGCTGGAGTCGTGGGAGGCAACGATGGGCTCGGGAAAGGCAGCGTGCTCAAGGGAGGAGGAGTGCGCTGGGTTGGGGGAGGAGGGCCACCAGAGTCAGGGGAGGAGGCAATGGGCTCGGGGGAGCAGGAGGGCACCAGGCGCGAGGGAGAAGGACCGCCGGAGTCAGGGAAGGCAGTGACAGGCTTTGGGGAGGAGGGCCACCGGAGTCAAGGGAGGAGGAGAAGTGTGACAGGCTTGAGGGAGGCAGGGACGTTAGAGTGGGTAATAGTGTTAGTACAGTGGGGACAAACCCTAGAGTGCAATATATATAGGAATCATCACAGACGATTCTAAAGTAAAACCATTTATAATAAAAACATCATAGACGATTTTACTTTAGAATCGTCTGTGTAAAATAACCATCATAAATGATCTTAATTTAGAATCGTCTATGATGATAAATATCGCAGATGGTTTTATTTTAAAACCATATGTGATTTCCCCTACTCGCATATATAAATGCAAATTCACATATATATCACACATTCTCATAGACACAAATGCAAATTCACATATATATCACATATTCTCATGTACGTAAATGCAAATTCACATATATATCACGCATTCTCATACACATATATCAATACAAATACAGAACATATGACACATAAATATTTCATTTATCATTCCACTTGCTTATTTCCCTTAAAAATTAGCCCTTCATGATGATCGACACGTATATAGCTAGTTTTGTTACGTTGTTCTTCCTCAACCTTTATGTCGTTTCCGAAAGGAGGCAACTCATCAAATTGATTGTATTCTTCCTCATCAACCACAATCTTAACTTTGACAATCCTCCTTTTTCCATGAAGAACTACGTGTTGCTTCTTATTTGCCTAGTTAGTTACGTAGAAAATATGAACAACTTGGTTAGCGAGTACGAATGGTTCGTCTTTGTATCCGACACATTTGAGGTCAATGGTAGTGACACCGTACTTGTTGACTTTCACCTGTGGGAGATGGATCCAATAGCACTGAAACAAGGGGATCCTAAAAAACACATAGTCGTGCTCCCAATCTCCCCTATGAACCCATAGTAAGAGTTCCTCAACCCATCGGTACTGAACGCATCTATAAGGACACTGCTATTCTGGTTAATGCTCTTTATATCTTGAGCCTACATATAGAATGTGTACCTATTTATATCATATCCTTACGATGTTACAACTATAAATGTTGGCCCTTTTGCCAACCATGTCAACATATCAGTTGACGAGCTCCTAGCGAGTTGCTTCTTCAACCATTGGTTGAACCAATTGTTGTGTTGTCTTGTGATCCAAATATCTGGCCGCTACAGATTCTGTTGCCGAATCATATCCTTGTGATGGTCAATATACGGGGACACTTCGGTAATGTGTTGCAAGATTGTGAAATGGGCTTGTATCTAGAGTGATTGCTTTCCTTCCGATCATCTCGATACCCTTGAGCCTCCCCTCATGGTGAGATTGAGGCACACCAATCGATTTGACCTGAGCCATATAATCGATACAGAACTCAATGACCTCTTCAGTTGCATAACCTTCGATGATACTACCCATCGTCCGAAATTGATTCCGTAAATAGGACTTGAGAATTCTCACGAACCTCTCGAACGGGTACATGCTACATACGAACATGGGCCCACACATATTTATCTCCCACACAATGTGAACAATGAGATGGACAATGATATCAAAAAATGATGGAGGGAAATGCATCTCAAGATGACATAGTCATCACCACCTCGTCCTATAGAGCATCTTGTCCTTCAGGATCGATAACCTTCTGAACAATTGTGTTAAAGGAATAACACAGCGTCATGATTGTCTCTCGAGCCTTGATCAGCAAAATACTTCTAATTACAATAGGGAGCATCTGTGTCATCAGAGCATGACAATCACGAGACTTTATGCCAATTAACTTCAAATCTTCTATCGAAACAAGTTTCTTCATGTTGGCAGAGTAACCAAATGGAACTTTCCTACCATGCAAGTACTGGCACAGTTCTGTTGTCTTGGCTTTGGACAGAGTGTAACAAGTAAGGGGAAGGTAAGTTCGTCCTTTATCGGTTCTAATTTACGCCTGATGTCCATATCAACCAAGTGAAGCCTTGCATTGACACCATCCTTTGCTTTGTCATGAATATTCAATAAGAGACCAATCAAGCTGTTACATACATTCTTCTCTACGTGCATTACATCAATGCAATGGCAAACTTCTAGGTGCTCCCAATAAGGTAAGTCCCAAAATATTGATCTCTTTTTCCAAACATTCTTCTCATGGGTCATCGTTTTACGTCCCTTTCCGATGACAACATATAAATCCTTAACCATATCATATACCTCTTTTCTGCTTAAATGCCTTGGAGCTGAACTGCCCTCCTTTTCTCTCTTGAATTGTTTCTTCATCTTACGGTATGGGTGAGCCCTCCGAAGAAACCTATGGTGATGAATGTACATGGTTTTGCACAAGTGCTTTAGCCAGACACTCTCGGTATCATCTAAGCAGTGAGTACAAACCTTGGCCCCTTTTATATTCTGGCCCGACAGGTTAGTAAGGGCAAGATAATCATTTATGGTGCAGAACAACAAGGAGCGTAAAGTGAAGTTCTCTCGTTTGTACACATCCTATACTTGTACCCCTTTGATCCACATTAGTTTTAGATCTTCCTCCAATGGTGCTAGGTACACATCAATATCATTCCCAGATTGCTTCGGTCCTTGGATAAGTATCAATGGCAAAATATATTTTTGCTTCACACACACAACCAAGGATAAAGGTTGTAGATGCAAAGAGTTCTGGGCCAAGTGCTATGTTGGCTGCTCATGTTACCGAAAGGATTCATTCCATTTATGCTCAATCAGAATCTTATATTCCTCGGTTCTGCACTAAAGTCTGTAAACCTTCTATCGATATTTCTTCACTGGGCAAAATCAGCAAGTTGTCTTAGCATTCCATCCTTCTTACGCTCCTCTGAGTGCCAACACAACAGTTTTGCCTCCTATGGGTTTACAAAGAACCGCTTCAAATAGGGAATTACATGAAGATACCATGCCACCTTAGAAGGAGGTCCTTTCTTCACCTCTATTCTCTCGCTATCATCTGACTGATTCTTACGCTTGTATCGGGATGCATTGCACATCGGACATACATGCATGTTTGCATACTCTTTACGGTAAAGGATACAGTCGTTCGGACATACATGTACCCTTTCTACTTGGACAAAAAAACATTCTTGGCTTTGTAGGTTATTTTGGGCAACTCGTTTTTGTCTGAAAGCATGTCTGCTAAAAGACCTAACAGTACCGTGAAACTCTTATCGGACCAACCATTGCTTGCCTTCAATTTTAGCAGTTCAAGCACGGCTGACAACCTGGTGTATTTTTACTTGCAGCACGTGAACAAAGGTTTCTCCGAGTCCTACGTCAAGTCCCAGAATTTAACATACTCTCTCGTCATAATTTCCTTCTGCATCGTGAATCATCTGATCCAGATTGTCATCATGTACCCTATACAAATCAAAACCACAATCAAAATCATCCCGTGGCATATCATTGATTTCATCGGCGATGCCATTGTTACTATCTTCCTTTGTAATCTACTCTTCACCATGACTGGTCCAACGTTCATACCCCTTTTTGAAACCCCTTCGAATCAAGTGCGCTTTAATTTGTGCTCGGTTCTTAAACATCTTTAGATTCTCACAGTCAATGCATAGATAGTACATATATTCCACCTTCTTATTCAACATATCCACCTCGACAGCTCTTGTAAAAGTAGACATGCCATTAATGTACTCTTCACTCACACAGTTCCCAACATACATACAACTTTGGTCCTACGTTATGCATATAACAATGTAGCATTAAATATTGAATTAATTAATTAGTATACTACATATATGATCTAAAGTAGCTATATGTAGCAATAATAATTAATTAAATTGAATTAAGTAGAAATAGACTATGAAATGACTAAACCCCAAACCATGCTAGATGTAAAATAATCTTCTCTCTACATCAAGCTAGCTTGATCTAAACCATCTTCAATTCTGTTTTCACCGAAAGCTATATCTAAATTATAATACAATTAGAAACAAATTACTAACCATAGGTAGTTAAGAACTTAGTGGGTCTACAATTACTCTTGCCAAAAAAGTCTCCTTTCACCAAATAGCATCAAAGCCCCGCCTCCAGCTTAAAGCAGCAACACAGATCTAGAATTTAAGACAAAGGGTCGATGGATCTACGTGTAATTAATATAGTGGAATTATCACAGATGGTTTTTAATACAAACCATTTGTGATGACTTAATTATCCAAATGGTTTTTAATACAAACCGTCTGTGAAGTATCATAGATGGTTCAAAGGAAAAATTATCTGTGATATTTGGAAATATCACAGATGGTTCTTGTTAAAAACCGTCTGTGCTGTATCACAGATGGTTTTCACCATGAACCGTCTGTGATATTAACTATGCATAGACGGTTTGTAACGCTGGCAGCAACATAGACGGTGTCTAAACTAAAACCATCTGTGATTGTATTTAATACTGACGGTTTTGGGAAACAGTCTGTGATGTGGCGTCTAGTATTAGGATTTTTATAGTAGTGCTCAAATTACAATTACTCGGTAAAACAGTATGACAATATGCTATTGGGTTGCCCTAAGGCCCATTAGCCAATCCTGAGGCTTGAGAGGCTGGGCACCCCACAATAGTATGTATCGTATAGCCTCTTTCTTGTAAGATTTGCACAGTATCCGTAATGATACAGGCTATGCTTATCAAGTGCTAGAACATTTCGGAGAAGCCACTGGCGCCGGTGCAGAGGCCGACGCCTTCGGCCTCCGCCATGGACAAGCACAAGGAGATCCCTGCTGGCATCCTGAGAGACCATGTGGAGGTATCCCCATGTTTGTGATGAGTAATTGACGGTTGTGTTAGAGAGTTTGAGTTTGTTTTGGGTATTCCAGGGTTGAGTACCTTTTACTTATGCTAATGATGATTATGCTATTTCGTGCGGTGCTATGTGATGGTTTGCTTGTCTGTGTGACTGCAGGACTTCGGAGCTAGGTCATGGTGAGGCGAGGAGGACCGGGACTAGGCACCGGAGGTGTTGAGGTCTAGACGGTCAGTGATGCCGAAGATGATCGAGGCTGCTGAGGTGGTTGCAAGTCGGGAGACGAGGAACCAGAGCTGGAGCTACCGGTGGAGGGCACGACGGGCAACGACGAGTGGACCAGGACTAGGCTCAGGGAGGAGTCGGAGGTCCAGACGGTTGGATGTCGGTTGCGGTCGTGTGTGGCGAAACAGACCAGGACTAGACTCAGGTGGAGTCGGAGGTCTCGGTCGGAGTCAGGTGGACTCGACGGGCAACGGCGAGGTGGATCGGGACTAGGCTCAGGGAGGAGCTGAGGTCTAGACGGTCAGGATGCCGGCTGCGGTCGTGTGCAGCGAAGCGGACCAGGACTAGGCTCAGGGACGAGTCGAGGTCCAGACTGTCAAGGTGCCGGTTGCGGGAAGCTTCCGGGAAGGTGCTTGAGGGCAATTTGGAGAATTGACTCAAGTTTGGGAGAAATGGTTGTTTCCCTCCATTTCTTGTGTTGACTTTGACTCTTGCCTCATGTGATGTGTGAGGTTGGGAGTGGAAGGTGTATGCCACTTCTTGAATTCCCTCTTGTGGTGTGAGCTTCATCTATTTAGTAGGTGTGTTCCGGAGAGGGTATGGCAAGAAAAGAGAGGGTGTGTGGTCTCAACATGCTTGAGCAGTAGGAGAGGGAGTGCTCTCAGTGTGTGCGTGCGTGTTCCTGAGAAGCATGTAGTGAGATGAATTAAACCCCTTTTCAATTGCGTATGGGGACGATGTAAACATTCATCCCTGTGATTCAATATGATTTGGTTTCTCCCTGTGTCTTGCTCTTAGTTTCTGCTCTTTGTTGTTCTCTCTGTATTCTTTAGCTTTGAGCTTGTTCTTTGTTGAAAAGCTGCAAATTGAGATGCTCTGTGATGGGAAAACACTCTGGACCATTTGGCCATTCCATTCCCAAGAGCAAATGGAGGATTCAATGATTTCAGTCTTTTCTTTGCTCTTCGCCCATTTTACTCTGTTCTGCATTTTTAGGGTTTGAAGTCAAGGCTACCTTGGTTTTTTCTTGATGCCCTGAGAGAAATGGCTCCATCCATATCCTTTCCCTTCTGAGAATGCTCCTCTAATGTATTTCAAAGTTTCATGGGCAAATGATTGAAGAATCATGAGAAAGATAGATTTTTGGACCTCCTGCAAACTCTTTCTTGGCAATCTGAGTTTTCTGCACTTCCAATGCTTTTTTGTCTGCATTTTCCTTTTCCTGAGGTCTCTCTACTATTTGGATTGAAGTCATATCCTTTTGAGCAGAGAAGAATAGCTAGCTTGCAACAATTTCTGTAGTTTTCATTGGTATCAATATTCTCTGTTCTGTTCTCAGTCTGCGCACCCTTTTGCTGTTCTTTGCCTGTTCACTGAAGACCTGTCCGGTCAGACCGCATCACCTATGGCGGTCAAACGCACTTTAGTGGGCGGTCAAACCGCTAACCCTAGCGGTCGGACCGGCTAGGCACCGGTGGTCAGACCGGCTAGGCATCGGCGGTCAGACCGGCTGAGGGCCTGCGGTCAGACCGCCCGAGGCTTTGCGGTCAGACCGCCCCAGCTGTTGCTCTCTGTGTTGGTTTGTGGTCTTTGGCTCTGTTGTTTGTCGATGTCTCCTTCGCTTTTCTCTAAGAATTTCCAGAGTGCATGAATCCTTTTCTTCATAGCTTTTGTAACTATCGGAGAAAAGAGTTTAGTGGATACTTTTGGGGGCAAATTTCCCCCCGTCTGTTGCCGTTTCCGATCCTACACATCCAGTGAACCCAACACAACAATTACTTCTAGGCTTAGGGTTAGAACTGAGGGAACTTCCTCATGGTCAGTGCGTGCCCAACGGCCGAAGAGGGCCAAGGTCGCCAACATGTATAATTATTGCAATATTTCCCCCAATATACCTCTCATTTAATACTGTAAGAGTGGATGCGTAGTTATAGTATACTATTTATTATAGGTATACATGGTCCAGTAATATTAACTTTATGTAAGATGTAGTATCTCCTTAGTCCGTAATCTTTGGACTTATAATGGGGGCTAAAGGGACTAAGTTTGTTGTAACTCACGTGGCACAAATCAGTGAAAAGACACTCGGAGAGCACTCCAATAAGGAAAGGCGTGTAAACGTTGCTGTTTGTTAGGATAGCAGAAGATCCAGTGCCCATGGACCACGGTACCATTTGAACGTTTCTAGCCGTCTCATGGATCAATACACAAAGATAACTTAGGGCTTATTTAGAACACATAAATTTCACGTAAATTTCGTAAGATTTTCACAAGAATCAATTCGATTTTTGCACAAATTAGGAAAATTTCCCGCATTGTAGATAGGACCTCAGTGTTGCACTAAATGTGGTTTGTAACCCAATTCAGCCTTGTAAAAATTTGGGCATCGTTTCTCTTTCGTAACCACGTACTGCTCTTGGAGAAAATTTTAAATCAGGCTCATCCCCTCCATAGCTCTGTGTGTTCCGAGTGGGAACTACAACTATGACCTCTTGTACAATAATTAACGAGCAATCTAGCTTCTGTGTGTCGCTTTTTGTTCCCTTGCTTTTGCAGTATCGGCAAAAGAACAAGGAATATTTTTTTCTGAAAGAAATCCATACCTGAAACTAACCAGACTTAATTGAAACGTAGTACATAGGGAGTAGGATGAAGTGTGTTTCCTCGTTTTGTTTGTTGCGATCGAGGTGTGGATAGGTCGATGCATGGGTGTCTCCTTGAACATCTCCTCAACTGCTACTGGAATCCTCAGGGAGCGAGTCCACTGCTGTGAACAGATCAACAGAAGCAGCATGTCATGCCGGCCATATATATTAGGGTAGCTTACGCCGATCAGGTAGCTCCGAATTTCACCGTGTGGATGCATGGTACTGGAACTGAACGTCGTTACACATTGACTGAAGCTTTTTGCCTTAATTTTCAGATTCTTTCTTTCATTTGGCATCTCCAATAATGTCATCTTAACTATCTCTTAGTTATATTAAAAAATTAAAATCCTATGTAGAATAAAGAGAAGGTGAAGAGAGATAATGTGATGTCTCTTATGCAAGAGATGACTTGAGCTCATAAACCAATACAAATAATGAGAGAGTGTGAGGCAGAAAGGTATGATAAAAATAGTATAAAAAAGTTAGAGTAATGATTTACTATTAAAGAGATTGCTCTAATGCTATCTTTAGATAAAATAGAAGACTTAGAAATAACCATAACAGACATATTATTGTACATGCCCTAAACCATACATCCTACAGAAGTTTTCAATTCTCATGCAACTGAGTTTTTGGCATATATAGCACTGTTTGCATCTATATTTACAAAAATGGCAGTATGCAGAGCGTATTGTCAAAAATAGTGTTTTTGCCGTCCGGTGGCTGGGCGGCAATGCCGGAAAGGTGACGTGTAGGGCCTGCTGCAGGCAGCCTGCCGTTCCGTGACCAGCCGACAATGCCGGATAGGTCGATGCATGGGTGTCTCCTTGAGCATCTCCTCAACTGCTACTGGAATCCTCAGGGAGCGAGTCCACTGCTGCGAACAGATCAACAGAAGCAGCATGTCATGCCGGCCATATATATTAGGGTAGCTTACGCCGATCAGGTAGCTCCGAATTTCACCGTGTGGATGCATGGTACTGGAACTGAACGTCGTTACACATTGACTGAAGCTTTTTGCCTTAATTTTCAGACTCTTTCTTTCATTTGGCATCTCCAATAATATCATCTCAATTGTCTCTTAGCTATATTAAATAAGTAAAATTCTATGTAGAGTAAAGAGGAGATGAAGAGAGATAACGTGATGTCTCTTATGCAAGAGACGACTTGAGCTCGTAAACGAACACAAATAGTAAGAGAGAGTGAAGCAAAAAAGTATGATAAAAATAATATAAAATAGTTAGAGTAATGATTTATTGTTAAAGAGATTGTCTCTAATGCTATCTTTAGGTGAGATAGAAGCTTTAGAAATAAACTTAAGAGGCATACTATTGTACATGCCTTAAAATGTACATCCTACATAAGTTTTCAATTCCCATGCAACTGAGCTTTTGGCATATATGGCACTGTTTGCATCTGTATTTACAAGAATGGCAGTATGCAGAGCGTATTGCCAAAAATAGCATTTTTGCCGTCCGGTAGCTGGGTGGCAATGCTGGAAAGGTGACTCGTGGGGCCTGTTGCCAGCGGCAGGCAGCGTACCGTCCTGTGATCAGATGGCAAGCAGACTACCACCCTGCCAACAGATGACATGCCTGCCGCCTCACCACCTAGCCAACCAAATGGGATGCCGTTCCATGGCTAGATGGTAGGTGATTAAGCAGGCTGATTAGCCAGCTTAATTACCTATCCTAATTTTTCGCATATTGTTTATTTGAATTTTTCAATATAGTAAATAGGCACAAAAAATTGTGAAATTTTATGTGCAGTCTCTTGACATAACATGCTTAATTGTGTAATTTTTTGCTAATTTTATCCATTGTGAATGTTACTCAAAAATTTATACAATTTTGATATTTTATCCAAATGGCTCGGCAACATGGCTTCGGCCCATGAAGCCCGTCACCATGAGAGGCTCCTGTTGTAGGGGTGGCCCCCACCTAAGCCCAGCCGGCCTGTTAGAAGGCTGTAAAGCCCAAAATGGGACATGTATGATGTCATAAATGCCCCTGAGAGGGATACTTGAGTGTAAGGGCATGATTGTAAAACACTCCCCATGTGAATATATATATATATATATATATATATATATATATATATATATATATATACCATCCAGGCTATGGGGGAAACCCTAAGCATTGTTCACCTAACTCTCCACTACCATACCTCTCTCTCTCTGTTTGGTCTGTAACCACAACAGTTGGCGCCATCCATGGTGAGGACGAGAGCAAGCCCCATGATCTGAAGAAGAATGGCACCGAAGAAAACTTCATCGTCGGTGGCGAAGAAGAAGGAGAAGGGCACGACGGGACCTCGCGTCAACACCAGAGCTTTGGCATTGATCGTCGCAAGCGTGGACGTCGGTGCAGGCGCGGCAGCTACGTACGTCGACGCTCAAGGCGCGGCGATAGACCCCACCACTGGCGCGACGGCAGACACTGGCAACGCCGGCCGCCTTGTCGGGAGCGGTAATACAGATGCCCAAGCTGGCGTGACCGCTGCCTCTACATCCGGCGCGGGGGCAGCGAGCTACTCCGGCGGCCACGTCGACCTCGTCATCAACCCCGAAGTCCACCACACCAGAATGTCGGGCAACCCGGGAGTGCAGGCCGTGGTTGCTGCCACCCCGGTGGTGCAACCAAGCGCGCCATCAGCTTTAGCCATGGTAACGGTGAAAAGCGTTTTGCTGACGGCCATCGGTACGCTCCAGCGGGAGCTAGCGGACCTCCGCAGAGCCGTGTGGGACATGCAAGAGGCTCGGAGCCAGCAGACCCCGCCGACGGCCACACAGTAGCCCATGCCAGAGCGGGAAGACAGCCGCGAGGTCCCTACCTCGAGTCGCGTCCCGTTACGGCATGTGGATCTGGACTCCCCTCTCTCCGCGGGCCTACAGCAATCGATGTGGCTGGAGGGCTTCAAGTTCCCCAATGCCATCGAACCGTACAAGGCCGACACGGACCCCTGGGAGTTCGTGCATGTGTATGAGACTACCATAGAGGCTACAGGCAGAGACGACACCACCAAGGTGAAGGGGCTCCCCCTAGCGCTGCAGGGAGTGGCGCTCTCTTGGTTTTTTACCATAGAGCCAAACTCCATCTACACGTGAGAGCAGGTCCGCAACCGCCTCTACAACAACTTCCAAGGGAACTACGTCGAGCGCGTCGATGTGGATCAGCTCTTCGCCATCAAGCAAAAGCCCTTGGAGAAGCTGCGAAAATACTTCAAGCACTTTGCTAAGGTACGCTGCCAGGTTAAGGACGTCAACGAGACAACCGTTATCAATGCAGCCGTGCAGGGCCTCCACCCACGGCCGTTGGCCGAGTACAACGAGCGCAGGCCAATTAAGACGGCCGCAAAGCTCTTCGATAAGATGGAAGAGTATGCGCGGCGGCGGCGCAAGGGTGATGACACCGACTCCAGCCGGGGGGAGGATTCGTCGCAAAAAGGAGAACCATTGCCAAGGGACGACTCCCCGGAAGGCAAGCGCAAGCAAGGATTCTCGGCAGACGCCCCTAGGCGCAAGGACACCAGGCACAACCAGGGCGCGTCGACTGGCAAGCCCAACCGTAGTCAGCAAAGAGCCAGGAAGACTTGATATGTCCTCGACATAGAGAGCGCCTCCGAGGACACCGCCCCCGCTCTTCGCAAGCGGGGCCACGGATCACGCCCGCGAGGATAGGCCCCGCCCAGAGAACCAGGGTCACGGCATGTGGTGCGAAGTGCACGGCCGTGGTGACCATTTCACGTGGGTGTGCACCGCCATTGCGGCACTGCGTCAGCACGCCGACAGGCACAGAACCTTGACAGCAGCACCCCCGTCATAGCCCACGTGCAGCAGCCTCAAGAAGGCCCCCTGCGAATTCAAGCCCTGGAGGGAGCCCAGCGGCGGGTCGTAAACGTCATCTCCGGTGGCTCCGTGCGGGCGTTCTCAGTGCAGGCACAGCCGGGTTGGGTGCAACGCGAGATTACCTTCACGCCTGTTGACACCGAGGGCGTGGAGTTCCCTCACCAAGACCCCCTGATCATCCAGGCCACCGTCGCAAGATACGACGTCAAACGCGTCCTGGTCGACGGAGGCAGCTCCGCGAACATCTTATTCGCGGCGGCCTTTGACCAGATGGAGATCCCCCGGACTCAGCTGGCCCCCTCAGGGACCCCGCTGCAGGGCTTCGGGGGTCAGCTGCTGAATGCATTGGGCCAGGTACGCCTTCAAATCTCCTTTGGCCAGGGCGACAACGTGAGGAGCGAGGCCATCACCCATACAATGCTATATTAGGGCGTCCAGCCCTCAACTCACTCGGGGCAGTGCCGCACCACGGCTTCTTATGCATGAAGCTCCCCGCCCCGCAAGGTGTCATCACCGCCTTCGGTGACCAAGACCTCACCCGGCGCGTGGAGTCTGGCGAAAGGGATCTGCACCGTAGGTTGCACGTCCTCGCCGACAAGGTAAAGGTAGACACACCTTCTGCTCCGAGATGGACGCCCAAGCCCCGGCCGGATGGTGGAGTCAAGAGGGTGCCTCTCCAAGCCGAAGGTCAGTTCGTGTCCATCAACGAATGCCTTCCCCTAGAGGTGGAGCAGGATTTGCTCCGGGTTCTCCGGGACAACGCAGACGTCTTCACGTGGTCCCCGGAAGACATCAAGGGTGTTGACCGCACCCTCATTGAGCACAGCCTAGCGATCCGCCCTGATGCTAAACCAGTCAAGTAGAGGCTTTGGCGCATATCCGTCGACCAGCAGCAAGCAGCTAAGATGGAGGTAGCGAAGCTTCTCCAGGCCGGAGTCATCCGCGAGGTCCAACATCCGGATTGGCTCACCAACCCGGTGCTGGTTAAAAAGGCCAACGGCGCCTGGTGCATGTGCATCGACTTTACCGTCCTCAACAAGTCGTGCCCGAAGGACGACTACCCCTTGCTGCGAATAGATCAGCTGGTAGATGCCACAGTGGGGTGCGAGCTCATGAGCTTCCTGGATGCATACTCTAGCTACCACCAGATCTATATGGCCAAGGATGACGAGGACAAGACCAGATTCATCACACCGGTTGGGACTTTCTGCTTCGTTAGGATGCCCTTTGGCTTGAAGAACGCAGGGGGCGACTTTCACCCGCCTCATCACATTACCGCTGGCCTCCTAGCTCGGGAGGAATGTGGAGGCTTACGTCGACGATGTAGTCGTCAAAACCAGGTAGCTCGTCCCCCACGGTCAGGAGCTCGTCCTACCCGCGGCAGCCATCGCTCAAGATAACCGCGATACGGCCCTCGTCCACCAAATTGCACGCTAGGGCGACTGGTGGGAGCCAATCTACGGTTTCTTGCAGGGCATCGCAGAACCAGATGACCCCCTGGATCTCCGACACCTACAGCATCGCACCAGGTCCTTCTAGGTGCTCGACGGTGTACTCTACAAAAAAGGAGTCTACGCCTCTCTCCTGCGATGCCTCTCGCGCGAAGAGGGAAAGAGCCTCCTTGCCGAAATTCATGTGGGGCTCTGCGGCTCGCACCTGGCCCCGTGGTCGCTAGTCGGCAAGGCATTCAGGCAAGGTTTCTACTGGCCAACCGCCATTGCTGACGCCCAAGACCTCGTGTGCCAGTGTCAAGGCTGCCAGTGGATGGGGCGGGTCACCCGCAGGCCCGCGACGAGCTTGCAGCCCATTCCCCTAGTGTGGCCACTGATACATTGGGGTATCGACATCGTGGGGCCACTCCCTCAGGCCCCACGAGATCCCCGATTCATGGTGGCCGGAGGCTGTCGCTCTAGCCAAGATAACCTCCGCGGCTATGCAACGCTTTCTTTGGCAGAATATCATATGTTGCTTCGGAGTAACTAGGGAGCTCACCGTCAACAACGGCTTGCAATTTGACTCCACCCCATTCAAGGAGTTCTGTGACAGTATGGGCATCACGCTCCGATTCACTTCGGTCGGGCACCCGCAGTTTAATGGAGCAGTCGAGCGGGTGAATGGCGCCATCTCCACCGGAGTCAAGAAATGCCTCGTCGAACTGCCAAAAGGCAAATGGCCAGACAAGCTCCACAGCATCCTCTGGTCCCTCCGCACAATGGTGACACGCCCGACGGGATTCACGCCATTCAAACTCCTCTTCGGCGATGAGGTAGTGATGCCCGAAGAGATCAAGGCTGGCTTGAGGAGGGTCCTCGTCCAGGCGCCAGTGGAGAAGTGCCAATTGTCCCTGGACCTCCTCGATGGAGAGCGAGTGAGCGCAACCCAGCACATCGCAAAGTACGCGCGTCAAATGGTGCGCATGCGTGATCACACCGTATACTCGCGGGAGTTCCAGCCAGGAGATCTCGTCCTCAAAATGGCGCTCCATAAGGAGATTGTCGGCAAGCTGGAGTACAAGTGGGAGGGCCCCGACACCATCGCTGTAGCCATGCAGTGGGGAGCTTATCGCCTCGCAACACTGGAAGGGCAGACACCTCGCCACACATGGAATGCAGACAGGCTGTGGCGGTATTATGTATAGGGCCAAAGGGAAACCTATAGCAAGGCCAACACCAGGCCTGTTGTAAGACGCATGCCGGCACAAACGGGAGGTTAATAAAGCCAGTCGTCTGCAAAAAAAACTACCCCATTCTGCACAAAGACGCGTGGAGGCATGCCTCCGCACGCACTCTCCGAAGTATAAAGCAAAAGACACGGATGTAGTTCCCGCGCACGCGTGGATGTTGTCCCTACGCGTACTCTCCGGAGTATAAAGCAAAAGACATGGATGTTGTTCCCGCGCACGCATGGATGTTGTCCCTACACGTACTCTCTGGAGTATAAAGCAAAAGACGCGGATGTTGTCCCCGCGCACACGTGGATGTTGTCCATACGCGTACTCTCCGGAGTATAAAGCAAAAGACGCGGATGTTGTCCCTACGCGTACTCTCCGGAGTATAAAGCAAAAGATGTGGATGTTGTTCCCACGCACGCGTGGATGTTGTCCATACGTGTACTCTACGTAGTACAAATAAGACGTGGATATTGTTGCCACGCACTCTATGAAGTATAAATAAGACACGCGGCGGGGATGCCCCTGCGCACTCTACGGAGTATAAATAAGTCGCGGATGTTGTCCCTGCACACTCTGCGGAGTATAAATAAGATGCGGATGATGTCCCTGCGCACTCTACGAAGTATAAATAAGAAGAGGATGTTGTCCCTGTGCACTCTGCGGAGTATAAATAAGACGCGGATGTTGTCCCTGCGCACTCTACGGAGTATAAATAAGACGCGGATGTTGTCCCTGCGCACTCTACGGAGTATAAATAAGACGCGGATGTTGTCCCTGCGCACTCTGCGGAGTATAAATAAGATGTGGATGTTATCCCTACACACTCTACGGAGTATAAGTAAGACACGTGGAGGCCTGCCTCCGCATGCGCGCGCCCGCGCACGCGCTCCCTATGGAGCGCGAAGAAGGTAGGGCTCGAACGCCTACTTCGACTAGGCGCCAGCTCCACTGCCACCACTTCGGAGGGTAGGGGACGGAGCGCTGCCAGCTCCGCTGCCACCACTTTAGAGGGTAGGGGACGGAGCGCTTGAGCGTTTACTTCGACTAGGCGCCAGCTCCACTACCGCCACTTCGGAGGGTAAGGACAAAGCGCTCGAGCGTCTACTTCGACTAGGCGCCAACTCCGCTGCCACCACTTCGGAGGGTAGGGGACAGAGCGCTCGAGCGTCTACTTCAACTAGGCGCCAGCTCCGCTGCCACCACTTCAGAGGGTAGCGGACGGAGCGCTCGAGCGTCTACTTCGACTAGGCGCCAGCTCCGCTGCCACCACTTCGGAGGGTAGGGGACGGAGCGCTTGAGCGTCTACTTGGACTAGGCGCCAGCTTCGCTGCCACCACTTCGGAGGGTAGGGGACGGAGCACTCGAGCGTCTGCTTCGACTAGGCGCCAACTCCGCTACCACCACTTCGGGGGACAGGAGACAGAGTGCTCGAGCGTATACTTTGACTAAGGTTGGGTGCTTCTGGAACACCTAGTCTTACGAGGTGATCGGATCCAGGCACGATTGTGAAAAGTGACAAGGACATGTAAGTGGTGTGAAACTACTAATCGACCTCTATCGAACGTATGCCCGGGAGCAAAAATAGTATGTACCATCAAAATGTTTGGGGCAATACCAGTTCATTCATATGAAAGGAAGTGGGCCACAGGGTACTGACTTACAAAAACACACGCACACCAACGCACGCCTACACTCCGGACCCCGACCTCACACCTGTGGGTCCGCACTGTGCCCAGGAGCGGCAGCATCATCCTCGCGCCGCCGGGGGACTTTGTCAAGCCACTTGCCAAAGTTCCCCTCCCTATGCAGGGTCCGCTGCAGTGCCACCTTGGCCGTGCCCTCCCTGACATAGCCCCAGATCCGGTTGTAGATGGCCCGGACGGCGGGCTGAATGGCGCGAATGGCACTCGACATCGCTCCGGCTCTAGCCGGGGGTCTTCCAGCTTGGCGACGTGCTGGCACCCCCGGCTGTGGAGCATGGCGAAGGCAATGCAGGCACAGGCGAAGCCGCAGTGGTCGCCGAAGGCTTTGGCACTGCGGAGGGCGAGGTCCGAACCCTCTGCGATTCGCCGAGGCGTTTGCACCAGGTCCTTGGGGCCGAACTTTACGTCCGGCACGTCGATAGCAAGGTCTGCGAGGGCACCGTCCAGGGACTCCATCACCCCCCATGCCACCACCGACGCGTCTCCTAGGGTCTGGTTCCTCTCCTCAAGGGACATGGCAAGCTGGGCCTTCTCCTCCTCCAGCGCGGCAATCTGTTGGAGTAGGCCATCGCGCTCTTCCGCTGCTGCACGCTGGGCCTCTGCTGCGGCGCGTTGCATCTCCGCCGTTGCGTACTGTACCTCCGCAACGAGTATCTGCACGTCGGAGACTACCTTCGCCCTTTCCATCTCCAGCAAGCGTATGTGCTCGTCCTTGGCGGCGTGGGCCTTCTCGGCGGCTCGGAGCTGGCCTTCCAGCTTTCTCCGCTCACGGATACGTGCGTTCTCCAGGGCCCGGCAGAGTGCAAGGGTCTGCAAAAGTGCGGGCGTTAGTGAAGCCCCCGACTGCGGCATAGGTCGTGAACCTAAGCACTTACCCTCAACTCCGAGGCCTCCAACGCGCCCGCCACGAGCTCGGTCCCACACCTCGACAGTGCCCGCCGATCTAGGTTGGAGTCGGCGCACTCTGCGACCTCGTGAAAGACCCGAAGCATCTTTGATCGAGAAATGAAATCGGAGATGGCCGGCCGGCCGCCGAGCCTCCGCATAAGCGACTTCAGCAGCACCTGGTGTGGACATCGCGTCCTGGGCAGGAAGGCCGGGAACTTCGTGGCCGTCTCCGTTGCTCGTTCCTTGCCCGCATCCGGGAGACCTCGTCTCACCTGATGTCGACGACAGAATGAGCGAGCAAATCAGAGAGAACCTCGTTAAGTCGCGGGAGGAGAAAGAATTGCACCAACCTTCGACGTCGTCCATGGGGGCACAGGGGGTGTCACCCCCGCCCCGGTTGGCTCCAAGGCAGCGGGGGGTGTCCGCTCCGCCACGAGCTGGGCCATGGGGGCTTCATCCGCGATGGGGGTGGCGAGTTCCTCCTCGGCCTGGAGGGTTTCCCCATCGGACTCCAAATCCCCGGCAACACTGCCCACCAAGTTGAACCCCTCTTTCAAGGGGGACGGTGATCGTATCCGCGGGCGCTTTGCCCTCGGAGACTTTGGGGACGCTCCCTCGGCTGCTTCCGCGGCTGCGACAGGCGGCGCAGGCAATGACGCTGCGACGGTCAGGGTAGGCGACGAGACCTCGCCCTCCAGCCCATTGGGGCCATGGCCCGTCTCCTCAATGCCTCCCGGAGCTCCCTTGGTGGGGGCAATGTTCTCCGAGCCGGCGGGTTCGGACCCAGTGCCGGTCGTACCACCGGTCTCGACAGTCACCGCCGGGGACACAGCCGATAGGTTGGATATGGCGGCATCGGACCGGGCTCTGCGCCGGGACGGAGATGCTCCCACCTTGCCATCACTGTCGCGGCGGCGAGCCCGGGTCGAGGTCGGTACTCTGTGCTCCGGCATAGGGATGTCCAGAGTTTTGCAGACCCAGTTTATCTGCCCTAGCTTTGCCGGAGTGGTCACGGCTTCGCGCAGCTCATGCTCCTTGGCAGTGTACGGCCCAAGAAATGCAACTACCACGTGCTCCACATCCTTCAACCGAAGCCCAACATGCGAGACGAAGCATCGCTCACGGAAAAGTTACATGCATACATGTGTACGCAGCCTAGGGCCGAAGAACTTACAGGGAGTGGAGGGCCTCGGAAGAGAAGATACTGTTGGGTGAACGCCATTTCACCGGGTGCGACATCGCTCGTACTTCCACCGGCCAGAAGGCGGCGACACCCTGTACATACTGAACTCCTCGGCATGGTCGCGCATGTTGAATCGGAGGGCGATACCGGCAAGCCTCCGCATCGAAGGCCGCTGGTGCTCATCACGTGGTGGTAAAACCACCATCACATCCAGCCGGACTCCCACTTCTCTCGCATCACCAAGGAGGGGAAGAGCTGCGTGCAGTGCGACCTCAGCATGAAGTTGACAACACCAAAGTTCGATAGCGCCCCTCCTTCGACCCTCTTTGGCTGGTACCTCACGTCATGAAGAATGGCAAATAGGTTCGCGTTGGGACGGACACCTTCTGTTCGCACTGCCCGGACACAAATAGCCAGGTGAGCTATCGCGTTTGGGGTCAACTGCGCCAGCTCCAACCCATAAGCCCGCAGGACCTCGCCGATGAAGAGTGTTGCGGGCATCCGAAGCCCGGCATCGAAAAACGCAACGAAGACAATCGCCTCCGACTCCTCCGGGTGCGGCTTCATCTCGTCACGGGTAGGCAGGCGAACCCTGTAGGGTCCTCCAGCTATTTCTCCCGGAGGATAGTCTGGATCATCTCCTCCATAGCGAGACTTCACCCTAGCACGCAGGAGCAGCGGCCTCCCGACTTCTCCATGGCATCCCACCGCTTGTCGACCTGCGGTGGCTCGCGAACTACCAGAGAGTATTCCGCCGCCGGCGGCGACAAACCGCGCTAGCTAGACGAGGCGCTACCACTGAGCCGACGAGCCAGATCTTCGCAGCACGCCATTCTCCTCCGATGTAGTAGGCTAAAGGAGTAGAAGCAGGGGCAGATTGCATCGGCAGGAGGGGGAAAAGAAAACAAAGTAGCGGCAAACGAGCAACCGAGAGGAACGCTCGCATGCCGGTGGCAAGGCTTTATAAAGCCCCTCACCTCCCCCACGATCGGAAACATAACCGGCGGGAGCCCAACGGTTTGGCTCCCCATTAACGGGAAGCGCAACCACTGGCAGTTGGGGGCGCGCAGTTGCAGGCCGCCTGACAGCAGTCTTTGCTCAATATTATGCAAAATGGATTGTTCTGTGATGGGAATGTATTCCAAGACCATTTGGTCAATTAGTTCTCAAGAGACAAATTGCTGAATCAAAGAATCTATCTTTTATTCCCTAGTTGTATTTCCTCTGTTCTAGATTTTCTAGGGTTTCATGTCAGGGGATGATGAACTCTTGAGATTTTCCCTTCATAAGATGGCTTGAGTTTTGGGCTCTCAAGTCCTGATATCATTGCTAATTTGATTGCAAAAGCTCATGAGCAAAGGATTCAATATTGATTTTTGCTCAATTCTTGATTACTTGCTCTCTTTATGAGTTCTTTTGTTTCCTGGAGTCCTGCAGCTATTTATTTCAAGTTCCTACTCTATTGGCCTGAAAAGATCAGAAGAATGTCTCTTTTTCATTTGATTTTAGCAAAGTTCAGTCTTTGTTGTTATGTTTCAGGTTGCTGCTCCCGAGGGCCGGTCTGACCGGAGTATCAATGGCGGTCAGACCGGTGGTCTTCGGGCGGTCAGACCGGCCACTGACCGGCGGTCTGACCAGACTTAAAGAGGTGGTTCGACCGGGGCTAGAGGGGCAGTCAGACCGGCCTTGAGCCGGCGGTCTGACTCCGGCGGTCTGACCGGCCGAGCCCATGCAGTCTGACCGGCCTCCTACAGCTGTTGTATCAGCCCCGATTTTCTCTGGTTCTCTTGTGAAGCTTTTTCTGCTGCTCATTTTGCTTTGGTTTTTCGCACTTCTTCTTCCTCTATAAGTGTAAAGTTCCAGAGAGCTTGAGTCTTTCTCTTCATAGCTTTTCGTAGCTATCGGAGAGGAGACTCGCATGTGGATACTTTGAGGGGCACAAATTTTAAAGGGCACCATTCACCCCCCCCCCCCCTCTGTTGCCATATCCGATCCTACAGTATGGTTGTAGTTGCCTACCCCTGACATCTCTGGGGTCGGCGCGATTCTCGCCGCCATTAAGTCGTCGATTCCGAACCGTGAAGCTGTCGGACCACGTGTCGACTCCATGTCTGTAGCGTGACCTCGGAAAGCACCTCCGCGACGAACTCGCTTCGGACCCATCTCCGCCCGGAGACCCCGCACTCGGCCGCGGTAGTATTCACAGGAGCTGCACCTGCCCCGCGCCTCGGCGTGTCCGCAGCTTGAGCCTGTCTTCACTCCGACTTTCACTCCGCCACCGAAGGGCCCCGGGGTCACGAACGACTTCGGCAACCCGCTCAACGCTGTATCCTCCGTACGGGGCAGAGACTGCACCAGCCAAGGAGACTCCATCCAACAATATAGAAGTTCACAGGCCGTGGGAACGGAAGGGGCCAAATGGCTCGGCAACATGGCTTCGGCCCATGAAGCCCATCACCATGAGAAGCTCTTGTTGTAGGGGTGGCCCCCACCTAAGCCCAACCGGCCTGTTAGAAGGTTGTAAGGTCCAAAATGGGACATGTATGATGTCATAAATGCCTCTGAGAGGGATACTTGAGTGCAAGGGCATGATTGTAAAACACTCCCCATGTGAATATATATATATATGCCATCCAGGCCATTGTTCACCTAACTCTCCACTACCATACCTCTCTCTCTATTTGGTCTGTAACCACAACAGTGTAATTTTTGAGAAATTTATGTGCTCTGAATTTGCGATGTTAATTTATGTTAATTTAATCATGAAATTAGCAATACTCAGGCATCTTTTGTAGTGCCTGACCTCTGTCATTCGCACATTTTTCAGCCCGTTGCTACTATCTTTTCACTCTTGCTGCGTCCTTAGCACAATTGTCACTCTGTCCATGTTGTCCCCCTTGCGTGCTCTGTCGTCCGCACTAATGTCGTTATGTTCGTGTCGTTCCCCCTCGCCCGCTCCCTTGTCTGCACATTTGTCAGTGTTACCATACCATCCCCCCTCATCTGATGTGCTGCTCATCGACAAGGAGTCCTTAATTTGCAGGGTCAGCACACCGGGTTTCCTTTTCGCTCGGCCATAAATACGAATCTCTCGCAGTTCGTCATCGCTCATCTTTGTCGCTCATCACAGAAACTCATTCTCACGGTCATTTCTCAAAATTAAGAGTGCGTAGCTCATTATTTTGAGAAGCCAGTGCATAGCTCATTAAGGACGTGGCAGGAGGATGTGGTAGTGCTGATTGCTTCTCCCAAAAGGTAGATAATTTTTTATCACATGCTTTTGATGTTATTCTCGTAGTCCTAGTTAATTAGTATTATTTAGTTATTTGTAATTAGTGTTGTTTGTATTTTGAAGTAAGTAAGTCATAATAATTTAGATATAGTTTTTACTATTTTTGTGTATTTACAGTACCTATAATTTATTATTGTATGGTAGTATGTAATTAAGCAGTCATAATTACTGTAGTGGCAATTAGTTAGGGTTAAGTAAGGAGTTAATGCTAAGAAATTAAGTGCTACTGACGACGGTAATGAATTACTCGTAATTTTTTCGGATGGGTAATCAAATTGTCAGTAATTAATGAATTATTCGTATATACTTACACGCATGTAGTCACTAACTTGTAGGATTTTACTGTCATTATCAATCTTCACACTAATATTTCATCTATCCCATTTGTTACAAGGAACTCTCAAAATTAAGAGTGCATAGCTAATTATTTTGAAAAGCCAATGCATAGCTCATTAATGAAGCGACAGGAGGACACGTTAGTGCTGATTGCTTATCCCAAAATACAAGTAATTTTTATCGCATGCTTTCCATGTTATTCCCATAGTCCTAGTTAATTAGTGTTATTTAGTTAGTTGTAATTAATGTAGTTTGTATTATTAAGTAAGCTGGCCATAGTAATGTAGACAAAGTTTGTACTTTTTTGTGTACATACGGTACCCATAATTTGTTATTGTATGGTAGTGTGTAATTATGCAGTCATAATTATTATAGTGACAATTAGTTAGGGTTCAGTAATGAGTTAATGTAATCAAATTGTTGGTAATTAATGAATTATTCGTATGTAATTACACGCATGTAATCACAAATTTGTAGTATTTTAGTGTCATTATCAATTTTTGCACTAATATTTAGTCTATTCTGCTTATTGGAATGTGTGGCTTTACCGAAGCTTCTCGAATAGTTCTACAATGAGAGACACCGGTGTCACTCATGGATGACGGGTGATGCGGTTGGCCCTCCACCCTTCAAGCTGCGGGGTGGGAGGGATCCGTGGGAGCTGGACGAGCGCTACGTCCCAATCCTGCGGGCCTATAACATCCTAATTTTCAAAGTCTTTTCGAAGCTTTCAAAAATAAAATTCACCATTTAGATTTTTCTAGAATTAATTCAAGCTTAAAATGAATTTTCATTAATTAAAAGGATTTAATATGACTAAAATAAACATTATCGTTTGTTGGAAGTATTTTATTTGGGTTCTTTGAGTCTCAAGGAAAGGTTCTTTGAGTCTCAAGATTTTTTTTTGAAATTTTTCTGAGATTTTCTGGATTAACTTGCTATTTTCTAGAGCTTAAATGAATTTATTTGGATTTTTGAAAAAATAAAAGTTTGGAAAAAAAATCCCTAAAAAGCTTTTAGGCCAAAATCTAAAAGCCCAGCTAACCCGAACCGTGTCTTGGCGCGGTCCAACCAATCAGCACCGTGCCTGCCACATGTCTCCAATCTGACCGCCACCGCCCGCCCCTTTCTTAGCCGTCCGATTCCCCTCAGTGCCACATGTTGCCCATCAAGAGCATGGAGCACTATTCATCATCTTCCCGAAGACGACGCCCTCCTTGAGCCGAACTCTCGCCACCGCTCGCCGTGTTTGCTCCGGAGTTCATGCCGTCACTGTCACGGACTCCGTCCCGTGTCCAACCTAGACACCACAACGTCCGGGTATAATAGCCGTGCTTGCCCCCTCGGTTCTCTCTTCCCATAGCTGCTCACTCTCGCCAAGGTTTGCCGTCATTCTTGCCATCGTCGCTGCTATCTTCAGCTCCAGCCGTAGTTTGCCATCCTAGTCGGTGCACCGTCTGCCGCAGTTCGCCGAGTCGTCCTAGCCTCTAGTGAGTCCACCGCTGAGCCCCGTTTAGTCACCAATCGGCCCCACCATCATCTTGCCTCGCTTCACACCCACGCATCCCTTTGGCTTCTCGGTGAACTTAGTTCACGATGAACCAAGAGGCTTACACCTTGGGCCCACTTGTCAAATGCACTATTCCATAGACCCATGCACCGACCGAGCCGAGTCAGCCACCACCTCACCTGCCACGTCAGCCCTAGTTGCCAGTAAGCGGCCACATAAGCATACCTAGTCACACGTGCACTATTCCATACACCGAGTCCACCGTAAACCAGCCTTTCTATGCACCAAGTTCATAACACAGTAGGTTTTCTGAATTTTCAGCCTTTTCCTTTATATTAGATTTTTTTTAGAGCACATTCTTCTCCGTCCTAGCTCCAATTGACCTGATTCTTTTTCTTAAATTCATATAAAATTGATCTCTACTTTTTTTGTTTTAGTTTTGAAATTTTTGGAGTTTATTTGAATTTATTTTGTGCCTCATTCGTTTTCTCTCTCGTTAGATCACGTCTTCGAATGAGCAGAAGTAGAATCTGAAGACCAATAATTGGTAACTGAGCAAGGCTAAGGTAAGTTGTGTCCTTTGATCATGTTGAACCTAGTTTTTAAATATATTATTTTTTATTTTATTTTAAATTATTATGCATCGCTACTTTATTATAAAATTATTATGCATTGCTACTTGATTGAATTAACATGGTAAATTTGGAGCACATAAAATTATCAAAACATTACACAATTACTATGACTATGTCAGAAGGTTTTACATAAAATTTCGTAATTTTTAAAGCTCATTTGCTATATTTAACAACTCCTATAAATATCAAAATCGTACAAATTGTTGAACAACATTCACAGCGGATAAAATTACCAAAAAAAACTATACAGTCAAGTGCGTTTTGTCAAAAGGCTGCACATAAAATTTTATAATTTTTTAGCCTATTTGCTATATTGAAAAATTCAAATAAACAGTGTGCAAAAAAATAGAGCAAATAATTAAGTTGGCTAATCAGTCGGCTTAATCACCTGCTGTTTGGCCATAGGATGGCAGCCCATTTGGTTGGCCAAGTGGTGGGCAGCAAGCCTGTCGTCTGCTGGCAAGGCGGTAGGCTGCCTGCTGTCTACTCACGGGATGGCAGGCTGCCTGCTGTCAGCGGTAGCCCCCACGTGTCAGCTTTCTGGCATTGCCGCTCGATTACCGTATGGTAAAAATGCTATTTTTGTCAATACGCTTCATATACTGCTATTTTTATAAATATAAATAGTGTTATATATGCCAAAAATTCCATGCAACTCCTGGAGTACTCGGTGCTCGTTACAATGCACGTCTGGCTAGACCGGTATATTCACTACTACAGAAAGGCTAATAGTAGACGCCAAATCACAGACGGTTTTGTGAAACCGTCTGTAATGTATACTATTACAGACGGTTTTAATTTGAAGGCCGTCTGTGGTATTTGTGGCGGGAAAAAGGAGTATCACATACGGTTCTTACCGCTGAACCGTCTGTGATACTAGAATATCACAGACGGTTTTTATTAAAAACCGTCTGTGTTGTGTAGACTATCATAGACGGTTGTTGTTAAGAACCGTCTGTTAATGTTCACAGACGGTTTTTAACAAGAACCGTTTGTGATGTCCCTTTGTCTGTCATATTCTGTTCATGATCAGAGGTTAATATATAAGTACACATTGCTTCTAATAACTTAACTACAGAACTACTGAGACAAGAGATCACAAATTAAAGGCAAATTTATTAGTTTCAATTAGATGCAAATTTACTACAAATGTCGCACAGGTAAAGAGTTTCCCAGATTGTAATCTTTTGGGCTTCGTACGCTTGTTCTTCGACTTTGGGACTTGGAGGATCAGCGGCTGAATTCTCGAACGCCGTTAAGATTGCCCTTGTCCTCAGCACTTCCTCCTGCAGCCTGGGCAAATGATCAGCAGCATCCATAATGTCGTAGAGGATAGCATGAAAAGATTCCTCAGAATCTGTCGTTTCTGCTTGATCGGCAAGGCTATCCATCAGTCTCTGCAATGCGTGTAGAGCTTCTTCCGCATTGCGCACATTGTGGAGAAGAACCAGGGTGAGGGTTGTTTCCCTTTCTTGAGCGGCAGCGAGACGCCTCCGTCGACAGCGGATGATCAGGTTGAGCTGACGGATGCAAGAAAGTCGGGGAAGGAGAGCAGGGCGTGTGCGGAGAAGCTGCTCCAGATGCAAATTGCTGGCCGCCTTTGTAAGGTTCTGGCCGAACAATTCTTGATGTACAGATGAGAGGAAGGAGATGAGAGGAAGGAGATGATCACAAGAATAGTAGAAGCCATATTGTACGACGTACGTAGAAGAGACCTGGATTAGGCGCGCATATTTAACCTTTAGCATAGACGGTTCGTATACCCAAACATTAATGATATAGACGCTTCGTATAACGATCGAGAGACGTTAATTAGCGATCGAAACCCAAAGCGTTCTGGCAATGGAAACACGCGCGAAGCGCTCTGGCATGAAGCTTACCACAGACAGCTTTTATAAAAAACCGTCTGTGATAATATTTATCACAGACAGTTTTAATAAAAAACCGTCTGTGATAAGCTGGTTATCACAGACGGTTTTTAGTTAAAACCCGTATGTGATAATTCACAGACGGTTTGTAGTTAAAAACCGTCTGTGATAATTCACAGACGGTTTTTAGTTAAAAACCGTCTGTGATAATGACTAAGGCATTTATTGCGCTGCTCAGACCGCATCTGTCTTCATTTCGATCCAGATCTAGCCACTGCTGCGCACTTTTTCACTCGGGAGGAAGCTAGGCGATTTCAGGCCAGTTAATTTGGTGGGAAGAGGCAGAGATTGAGCTTTGAATTAAGATTCAGACTTTCCTGGTTGCTGTAGATATGGTTAGTAATGAAATTTATTTTTTCTTTAATTGCATTACAATTTAGGTCTAAGTAATCCATGAGTGGTTATTGAAGATGGTTAATTTGCAAAATTGTTGGTTATATAATAGCTGTTGTGTTTGCAATATGAATTGAGCTAGCAAATTAAGTCTCAATGTAATAAATGTGGCCGGTATATATGTAGTTATAATTATTTAATCTAGATTTTAATACTAAGTTGTTGTATATGTACGTAACATAGGACCAAAGCTGGATGTATGCCGCAAGCCGTGTGAGTGAAGAGTACATTAATGGCGTTTCTGCTTTTATAAGAGCCGCTGAGGAGGATATGTTGAATAAGGGGGTGGAATATATGTGCTGTCTATGCACTGACTGCGAGAATTTGAAGATGTTTAAGAACCGAGGGCAAATTGAAGCGCACTTGATTCGGAGGGGTTTCAAAAAGGATTATACGTGTTGGACCAGTCATGGCGAAGTGAATGATCATATGCCGCCGGATGACATCGCTGGTGAAGTGAATGATATGCCCCCGGATGACATCGCCGGTGAAGTGAATGACATCCCGCCGGCTGATGTCGATTGTGGCTCGGATTCGGATAGGTTGCACGATGATAATCTGGATCAGATGCTTCGCGATGTAGAAGAGAACTATGATGAGAGAGAGTATGTTAAATTCCGTGGCTTGATGGAGGACTCAGAGAAACCTTTGTACACGGGCTGCAAGTACACGAGGTTGTCGGCCGTACGTGCTTGAACTGTTGAAATTGAAGGCAAGCAACGGTTGGTCCGACAAGAGTTTCACGGTGCTGCTAGGTCTTTTAGCGGACATGCTTCCGGAGGGAAATGAGTTGCCTAAAACCACGTATAAAGCCAAGAAGGTTCTTTGTCCGTTGGGAATGGAAGTAGAAAGAATACATGCATGCCCGAACGACTGTATCCTCTACCGTAAAGAGTATGCAAACATGCATGTATGTCCGGTGTGCAACGCATCCCGATACAAACGTAACAATCAATCAGATGATGGCGAGGGAACAGAGGCGAAGAAAGGACCTCCTGTTAAGGTGGCATGGTATTTTCCTATAATTCCCCGTTTGAAAAGGTTTTTTGCAAATCCAAAGGAGGCAAAACTGCTGTGTTGGCACTCGGAGGAGCGCAAGAAGGATGGAATGATAAGACACCTTGCTGATTCCGCGCAGTGGAGAAACATCGATAGGAGTTTTGCAGAGTTCGGTGCAGAACCAAGGAATATAAGGTTTGGACTGAGTACAGATGGAATGAATCCTTTCAGTAGCATGAGCAGCCGACATAGCACATGGCCCGGGACTCTCTGCATCTATAACCTTCCTCCTTGGTTGTCTACAACCTGGGAATGATATCGATGTGTTCCTAGCACCGTTGGTGGAAGATCTAAAAGTGATGTGGAACGAAGGGGTATAGGTATGGGATGCATACAACCGAGAGAACTTCACTCTGCGCTCCTTATTATTCTGCACCATAAATGATTATCCTGCCCTTGGTAACCTATCGGGCCATAGTACAAAAGGTGCCAAAGCTTGTACTCACTGTTTAGATGGTACCGAGAGTGTGTGGCTGAGACACTCACGCAAAACCGTCTACATGCGTCACTGCCGGTTCCTTCGGAGGGCTCACCCATACCGCAAGATGAAGAAACAATTTGACGGAGAGAAGGAAGATGGTTCAGCTCCAAGGCATTTAAGGGGACATGAGGTTTATGATATGGTTAAGGATTTAGATGTTGTCCTCGGAAAGGTACGTAAATTAAGGGCTCATGAGAGGAACACCTGGAAGAAGAGATCAATATTTTGGGACTTACCTTATTGGGAGTACCTAGATGTTCGGCACTGCATCGACGTCATGCACGTAGAAAAGAATGTGTGCGACAGCTTGATTGGTCTCTTACTGAACATCCGTGATAAAACAAAGGACGGTGTCAACGCACGGCTTGACTTGGCTGACATGGACATCAGGCCTGAGTTAGCACCGACAAGCACTGATAATGGACGAACGTACCCTCCCCCTGCGTGTTACACTCTGTCCAAGGCTGAGAAAACAGAACTGTGCCAGTGCTTGCATGGTGTCAAAGTTCCGTCTGGTTACTCCGGCAACGTGAACAAACTTGTTTCGATGCAAGATTTGAAGTTAAATGGCATGAAGTCTCATGATTGTCATGTGCTGATGACACAGATGCTCCCTATTGCAATTAGAAATATTTTGCCGATCAAAGTCCGAGAGACAATCATGAGGCTATGTTATTTCTTTAACACAATTGCTCAGAAGGTCATCGATCCCGAAGGACTAGATGCTCTGCAGGACGAGGTGGTAATGACTCTATGTCACCTTGAAATGTATTTCCCTCCTTCGTTTTTCGATATCATGGTCCATCTCATTGTTCATGTTGTGTGGGAGATAAAAATGTGCGGGCCCGTATCCATACGTAGCATGTACCCATTTGAGAGGTTCATGGGAATTCTCAAGTCCTACGTACGGAATCGTTCTCGGCCGGAGGGCAGCATCGTCGAAGGTTATGCAAGCGAAGAGGTTATTGAGTTTTGTGTCGATTATATGGCTCAGATTCAACCGATAGGTGTCCCTCAATCTCGTCATGAGAGGAGGCTGAAGGGTCTCGGAACTATCGGAAGGAAAGCAATCACTCCAGATATGGACACGTACACTCAAGCCCATTTCACGGTGTTGCAACACATGACTGAAGTGGCGCCTTATGTGGACCAGCACAAGGATGTGCTTCGGCAACAGAATCCGGAGCGGCCAGATGTTTGGATCATGAGACAACACAACCGTTGGTTCAACCAATGGTTGAAGGAGCAAACCGCTAGGAGCTCACCGAGTGAGACGCTGACATGGTTGGCAAAAGGGCCGACATTTACAGTTGTGACATGGCAAGGATATGACATAAATGGGTACACATTCTATACGCAGTCTCAGGATGTCAAGAGCACTAACCAGAACAGTGGTGTCCGCATAGATGCATTCAGTACCGATGGGTCGAGAAACTCGTACTATGGCTTCATAGAAGAGATTTGGGAGCTCGACTATGTGGTTTTCAAGATCCCCTTATTTCGCTGCCGTTGGGTGCATCTCCCACAGGTGAAGGTTGACAAGTACGGTGTCACGACCGTGGACCTCCAACGTGTCGGGTACAAAGACGAACCATTCGTACTCGCCAATCAAGTTGTTCAAGTTTTCTATGTAACCGACCCGGCAAATAAGAAATGCCATGTAGTTCTTCATGGAAAAAGGAGAATTGTCGGAGTGGAGAATGTAGTGGACGAGGAGGAATACAATCAATTTGACGAGCTACCTCCTTTTGGAAATGGCATAAGGGTCGACGATGAACAACGTGACGAAACTAGTTACGTACGCATTGATCATGATGAAGGGCTAATTTTTAAAGGAAATAATTAAGCAAGTACAATAAGAATGTATATGTGAAAATGTGTGACAATTTTGAGATGTATATGTGAAAATGTGTGACAATTTTGAGATGTATATGTGAAAATGTGTGATGTATGCAGCTGGTTGATAAGAATGCAGCTGGTTGGTGTTGTATATGAATGCAGCTGTTTGGTGGTGGATATGAATGCAGCTGTGGTTATTGGTGTTGTCTTAATAACTACAGGCGCAAAGGCTTATCACAGACAGTTCTGAACTTAGAACCGTCTGTGATAACCTCCCTATACATACCCTCTGGCTAGGGTTTTCCCTGTGTGCTGCGCAGTTATTCGATCTAGATCTAATTAAATCCCGAGCCCGTCGTCGCCTCCGCCTCCCCGAACCCTCGTCGGCCGCCTCCCCGAGCCCGTCGCCGGCCGCCTCCCCCGACCCCGTCGCCGGCCGCGTCCCCCGAGCCTATCGCCGACCGGCTCCCCCGAGCCCCTCGTCGAGCCCGTCGCCAGCCGCCTCCCCCGACCCCGTCGCCGGCCGCCTCCCCCGAGCCCCTCGTCGAGCCCGTCGCCGGTCGCCTCCCCCGAGCCCCTCGTCGAGCCCGTCGCCGGCCGGCTCCCCCAAGCCCCTCGTCGAGCCCGTCGCCGGCCGCCTCCCCCGAGCCCCTCGTCGAGCCCCTCGCCGGCCACCTCCCCTCGATT
The DNA here is from genome assembly GCA_017311315.1 of Dendrocalamus latiflorus. NCBI lineage: Eukaryota > Viridiplantae > Streptophyta > Magnoliopsida > Poales > Poaceae > Dendrocalamus > Dendrocalamus latiflorus. The sequence goes on along the minus strand of CM029637.1, from coordinate 1,408,154 downwards.
ACCGTCTGCATTGTGAGCACTTTCTGTGATGGACTAGGGTTTTGAGTATTGTGAGCAGTTTCTGTGATGGACTATGGTTTTGAGCATTGTGAGCATTATTTACTGTAGTAGCTTAATTAGTTTGCTATTTGGTACATATTACATTGGTACATTGTTTACTGCAGTAGCTTAGTTTAATTTGCTATTTGGTACATACTACATTGGTACATTGTTTACTGCAGTTGCTTAATTAGTTTGCTATTTGGTACATATCACATTGGTACATTGTTTACTCCAGTTGCTTAGTTTAATTTTCTATTTGGTACATACTACATTGGTACATTGTTTACTGCAGTTGCTTAGTTTACATTGGTACATATTACATTGCTTGTTGTGTTAGTATATAGTATATAGTATAGGCACATAACCCCTCTCTCTGTCCACATCACCCCCTCCCTTCTCCCCCTTCTCTCTACTCCTCTCCTCTCTTCCTAACAATGAGCATCATGTTTCACTTTTCTTGCTTCCTCATCTTATCATGTTTCACTTTTCTTGTTTCATCATTTAGTAGCGGGACGGCCAAGATTAATCTTGTGCAACCCTACAATTTGAGAGCACGAATTAACCAATCAAGGACCACTCTAGTGTATATGCCACATAGACCTTCAAGGGGCATGAAGTAAGTGACACACTCGAGTGTTCCCGTTCAATGAACCGGATACACTAGTTTGTGTCATTTGCTTCATAGAACTTTGTTTAGAGACCTTGTAGTAATAGTATATGCCGACTACTGCCGAGATGTGATGTCCACTCCCACAATCCATCTTTTTCCTTCTTAAATGCAAGGCAATTTTATTACAAAAGTGGAAAAAGAAGACATTCCCAGATTCTTCGTGAGCAGCCGACATAGCTGACTTCTTCGGTGAGCGACTATCCATCTGCTTCTTCCCACTCCTTTTCTTCATCTCTGGTCTCTGGATGACGTACGCCAATAGCGATGATTCAGAATCATCGCTACTGGCGTACGTGATCCAGAGAGCAGAGATGAAGAAAAGAAGTGGGAAGAAGTAGATGGATAGTCGCTCACCGAAGAAGTCAGCTATATGGCTGCTCACGAAGAATCTGGGAATGTCTTTTTTTTCCACTTTTGTAATAAAATTGCCTTGAATTTTGCGGGAAAAAGAAGGATTGTCGGAGTGGAGAATGTTGTGGATGAGGTTCCCAGATAAAGAAATCTTGCGATTGTTGCAAAAGATACATGGACCATTTGGGTGGAAAGATGAACTGTTTCGTCAGGCGCATGACTGCCAATTCAAAGCATAGCAAAGCATCCGAGGCACATCCGAGGCCTGCTCAATGAAGCAAGTGACATACTCTAGTGTTCCAGTTCAATGAACCGGATACACTAGTTTAGGGACTTTGCTATTTGGTTTATAGTATTAGCAACTAAAGTAGGTGCTAAGATAGGCACATCACCCCCTCTACTCCTCTCCTCTCTTCCAATTCAATATGATCACTTTCTCATCTTATCTTAATAGACCCACAAAATGAGCAACATGTCACCCGCGCATTCTTCAACATCATTGCCGGAGGCGTCCGCTCCAACATCAAGACGCCAAGGAAGAGGGCTATCGAAGAAGCATGAGGGCCGACAGACCATCACAGCGGTAAACGCATCTAGAGTCCCTATCCTTCCTCAAAAAGCGGTAAACGCATTCCGAACCATGGTCGGAATAGTTGCACGAGAACGAATTGAGATCACATACAATTCATGGAAGAACGTGCCTGACACTCGGAAACGTGAGCTGTGGACCGAAATTTTGGCATCGTTCGAGCTCCCAGAAGAACACCTACACGCTGTGCAACGACAAACCTACCAAGCGGTGTGCAAAGCATGGAAGAACTTCAAGAGCACGCTTGTCAAGAAATACGTGGAGACGGACGAAACGTCTGTTCATAAATACCCATTCCTGGAACCACAATGGGAAGAGTTCAAGGCGATGAAGACGTTCGAAGATTTCAAAAGTACAAGTTTGGCGCACAATGCCCTCCAGGAAAAAAACACACACCCCACAGACTTGGCACATCTGGGTATGCACGTAAAATCCCGCAGTGGAGGAAGGAGGATGACCTGGCAGCTGCACAGGACATCACCCCGCTGTTTTCCAATATCCCGGATGACCGCGCTCGAAATTGGATTAGAGCAAGGTCATCTACAACGACATCGGGGGACGTCTCCTTTCGAAACCCTGCAGACCAGCAAGTGCCCCAGCGCCTGGTAAGATATCGATAGAACTACGTAGCTTGTAATTACTCCACACCTTCGTACGAATTGAAATGACATTTTGTGCTCTTGCAGGAAGAGCTGAGTTTTGAATCTACCCTGGGATCATTCCAGGGAACAAGGGAGAATGATATGCTCTCCGTGGCCCTGGGAAACAAGGAGCACCCGGGTCGTACGAGAGGCCTTGGGCTTTACGTTCCTTGGAAACATGGTTTCCAAGATGACTCCGGGATGTATCGGCGTAGGAAGAGAAACAAAGCCGAGCGTGACGCACAGCTACGAGAAGAGATCAAGGAATCTCTTAGAGACGAGCTATTAGCTCAGATGGCTGATGTAATCAGAGATGAGGTGCGAAAACAGACAGAAAGTCAGCAGGCCGCTACTGCCGTTCCTGTGCTAGCTAGCCCGCACAACCATCCGAGTCGCGTCCAATCCGACGCAAACCCAGGCCAAATTTCCTGTGGACGACATCCTGGTAATAATTATTATCTCTCGAATGCTTGCTCCATTGATAGGCCTATTCGAGTAGCTAATTTTGTATCGTTATGTAGGAGCCTACGAAGTGCAGGCTCCAAGTGAGATATGGCTCCATTCCCTTGTACGCTGCTTGGGGCCAGGCATATTCGTCTGGTATCAGGGCCATGGTGCACGGTCAAGCTTTAGCGCCAGGCTTCGCAAAAGTTAATGTGGATGGTGTGTATGTCAATTTTGAGGTGGTCCCGCTACCGAAGCCCCCCAACGACGAGATCGTGACTCTAGGACAGGCCATTGGAACATCATCCAGTGGCCCAAAAGCGACATCTCCCTGGAGGCTTCTTCACCGGTGGCGGGACCAGAGCAACATGCACTGGTGCCATCTCCATTACAAGACCAGTCGGTTCCACCACCGGATACTGCACCGGTGCTATCTCCACAGGTCCTATTCTCGCCAGAGCAACTTGCACCGCCACCAGCAGAGGCTATAGCCGAGGTGCTACCTTCAAAGTCGACTGCCGTGAAGTCGAGCTATAGCCGAGGCAGCAAGGCCAGCAAGGGCAAAGCAAAGAAGACCAATGATGATATTCCGTATGCACCTTTGGCCCGCAAATTCGTGCTTGGCGAGCCGTTGCTCGAGCAAAAAGACCTCCAAAAGCTACCATATAGTTGCATGCAATTGCACACGTGGTATATGCAGCAGTCCAATAAGCTAGAGGGAGAACGGACTTCAAGTATCACTATCAAATTCACGTCGGAAGATTTACACCACAGTCTTCAAGAGTGTATGTTCGTGGTCGCCTTTGAGGATTTATTCGATCTGTTCACGCTCAATGCTCTTGACGTCTCAATCATTCAATGCTGGACGCTGTAAGTGTGTACAATCACAGTCTCCGTTAATGTCATACCGATAAATGCCATATCTAATTTTTTGCTTTCATGTGTATATATATAGACACATGCTTATTAAAGCTGTATCATCCAACTCATCAGCTGGTTTCTTGGACCCACAATTGGTCGCCAAGGATAACATCGACCAGAATACACCCCTCGTCAAGAGGTACATTGCATCAGGACTGCTGGGTTGGCGCAATAAGGAATATGTACTTATGCCCTTCCGTCAGAACTTTCATTGGATTTTAATAGTAATTGTACCAAAATGGAACAAGGTATATTACCTTGATTCCCTAAGTAAGAATAAAATGGACTTCACAGTTGTCAGCCAAGTAATCGATAGGTAAGCACATATTCCCCATACATATCTACATTGTACTCTTTCTTTCCTTCCGAATGATTAAGGTTAACTTTTTCGAATTACGTAGGGCGTTCGCGATGTACATTGACATGGGAGGTGACTCGAAGCGCGGGGCCAAAGGCCTGCTGACACATGTTCAAGATTTTAAGGTATTCGCTATTTCACATTAATTAATCCTATGCAACAGTTGGTACTAATGCCTCTTGAACTAACACATTCCATTTTTTGCAGTGCCACCAGCAGCAGCCGGGCAACACATGTGGATACTACGTTTGCCAACATATGGAACTACTCCTCGATTCCTCGAGGCTCACCAATCCCAAGGTTTGTCACTCTTCCCATAATTACTTCATACTTATCACGTTACATATATACGCACATTGATATTCCTATCGACAGGCTGCGTCCATCCCGTCAACTGCATTGAAACAGTCTGATCTTGGAGGGATTCGAGGAGAGTTGGCGTACTTTTTGATCACTCAAGTCATAAAGCCAGGAGGACAGTTCCACTGCGCACCATGATTTCTTATTGGTCTTATCACTAAGTGCAAATGCAGTGTAGATCTTTTGTAACTGTGCATTTGTTAATGGATATTTCATTTCAATTCAATTAATCGATTTGCGAAATGGATGCATGCTTTATGTTTGTGAAATGAAGTGCGATGTCAATTCGATGTTTTATGTCTGTGAAATGTATCTGAAAGGAAATGAGATGTGTGAATTGTATGTTTTTGTCTGTGATTATCTGCTTGTTTCAGAGGGCATGGCTAGCATTTCCTGAGGCTAGCCAATAACAGAAATATATGTAGGGGTTGAAGGGAATATCACAGACGATTTTTACTAAAAAACCGTCTGTGATAGCTGATAATCACAGACGGTTTTTACTCAAAAACCTTCTGTGATACTGATTATTACAGACGATTTTTAATAATAAACCGTCTGTGATAATCAGTATCACAGACGGTTTTTGAGTAAAAACCGTCTATGATTATCAGCTATCACAGACGGTTTTTGAGTAAAAACCGTCTGTGATAGCTGATAATCACAGACGGTTTGAAAACCGTCTGTGATGACCTTCGATTATCACTGACCCATAAATACAGACGGTTCACAAAACCGTCTGTGATGACGTTTTCGAACCGTCTGCGATAACCTTTTCTGTAGTAGTGATTGTTAGTAGGTACATGTAGAAAGTGATCATATAATACACTTTCTATTTGAAGCGACAACTCCAATCACTAACAGCCCGTGAGATGGTTATGGCCCTGTTTAAATGTGCTATAACTCTGGTTAATTGTAAGAATGATTGAGAAAGTAAGAGATTAATGTTGAGAAGTCACTCTGTTCAAAGCGACTCATGCAGTGAATCTTATAAATATCTATAGAAATCATCTTTAAAAAATCACCCGTTAAAAAAAACTAGCTCCAAAAAGTTAGAAACTGTTTAGAATATAGGGCCTATGTCAGGAAAGCGACAAGGCAAAATTCACTTGGCACATCCAAATCAACAAAAGGATTAATAATAAAAAGTAGAAAAGTAAGAAAAAAGAAGAAAAGAAAAGAAAAGAGAGAAGTTCAATGCTGTAGCTTGTTGTATCTTCATTCAGGATAATTATATCTTCAGTACGTGGACCTGCATTGTCACGTTGGATTTGTATTTTCTATTTTGCAAGCTTGCAGTTAATTTGTGACAATTTTTATATTACATTCTACTGGTGATAATAGATGGTAGCAGATCATTTCTCCGGGAGTATATAGACATTTTGTTAGTCTCTAAAGTTTTTAGAATATCATGGATCTTTTGTTAAACCTAAAGTAACCCACCACTATCGCAATTTCGTACGCCGCCGCAAATGCCAGACGTATTCGTTGTTGTTTTGCTCGTTGCTGCCAATGGCCAAAGGAATTCGTAGTTAAGCACTAAACCATGTTAAAATTCCACATGCCGACTTAGAGAAACCATAAATCAATATAAATATCTGACTTTTTAAAGCTGATTCTCCATTTCTCTCTCTTCCATTTTGCTTCGAGCTCCTCTCACGCCCACATCACGCACCATCTCTCTCACTTTACTGCTCGTCTCCTTCTAGACACCACTCCTCCGATCACTATTATTATTTTTAGTCAAAAGTCATTAGGTACAGCTAAAAGATACCGGCCGCAGCCAATAGGAATCCCCTGTCTGGCCTTATCTCCGGTGCAATCGAATTCACGCTATCGCAACTGCTAACGAATTCACGTTCGTACTTGCACCCTCTCGATCTCCATGGAGATTGACATGCATGGTTAGCGTTGATCAAATAATTAGATCCAGATGTGTTCATATACTTAGCGTTGATCATAATGGCAGCAAAGGCCAATTCGCGCGGTCCAATTCGAGTTGCCTGTGCTTTTCCTTCTGTTAGGTCTGCGAATCGGGAACCAATGGCTGCAATAGGATGTACAATACTAATTTGTCGTACATGCCCTTCGAATATTTATATAAGTTTACCCTATATATGTGTTTGATATGCATAACCTCACATTTTCCTGCAATCTAATATTTTCCTACATTTAATTATCTAAAATTCTAATATTTGATTGGTTTGAGAAAGACTATAAAATAGTCATTATAATAGTTTAAACATCGTATACTTTAAACCAACAAGCTCATAAATTTAAATTACAGTATTTAAAATTTCACGCCACAAAGGTAAACATTTATAAACTTTAAATTAATTTTATAATTTTATAATTTCAATTCTCACAATTTAAAATTCCAACATTCTGAATTTCAATTTTAATGTTTGAAAAGTTCAAATTTAGGATTTTTGATATTTGAAATATTAAAATTTGATTTTTTGAATTACAATTATTGGGATTTGTAATTATCACATCCAATAATTGAAGTTTTCAATGTAACATCCCGATTTTTTTAAATCACGATATTCATATTTAAATTGACCATTCGTAAAAAATTTGAGTGTGTTTCTTAAAACATCAAACATTTAATTTAAAGTGTCACACCAAATTAAAATTTAATCATTAAATTGGATTGTTTGAAACATTGCATCAAAATTTAATTAAATTTGTTCTATGTTTTCGCATGCATAGAAAAATCTTGTCATCAGGCATTCACGCGCTCATATCACCTCCCTTTCGTCCGGTTCGACCGACAGAAATTTCGCTGCACTTGCATCAATTTTATTTTGGTGTAATCCGCCAAACATCTGCCGTAATTGCTACCACAAAATATTACATTTTTGACCCCCAGCAACCGGATACATATTACAACTGTATCCCATCGTCTCTCTCCTCCAATTACTAATTTTGCCAAACACAAAAAAAAAGGGGATTGGGCAGAGACAGTGGGTTGTTTTCCACTTTGTCTTTGCTTTTGACTTCTATTGCTATAATAACTAGGTTCTAAATGATATATCTTTCTAAAATAAGATCTATAGATAGGTTATAATATAAGCTAACTGAGTTTAGCTGTATTAATCAAAATCACTTATAATCTTTTTTCTCTTCGTTCTATCTCTTATGAATAGTTAGAATTTAAAAACCATAAGCTAAAAACTAAAACCACAGTCTAACTTCACTCACTTCACCGGAGACTCCCCAGTACCATAACTTCACTGACTTCACTGGAGAGACTCCCCACTACCATTCCTTTCCCTCCTTCCCCTGTTCATCTCCTTCCACTGTCATTTCCTCCAAACAAGAATAAGTCGCTTCTCTCCTCCCAATCTCAGCCAAAAACATAAAATTAAACCCTGCCTGTTATCCCATTGCAATCCTCATACCACAAACATTTTATTCCTCCAAGAATTTTTCGCATGCACGTCCATTTGAGCGAGTTTGAGAGAAAGGACGACAAGCAGCAGGGGCATGACGACCAGTGGCACGGCGCATGCTGGCAGCAGTAGCACGACGCCAAGGCCAGTTGACCGGGAAGGCAGCGCACAGGTGGCGCGGACCTGGCGCAACGTGGCCTACAGAATGGCAGCGGTGGCTGCAAGCGGGTGCTCCCCGACGCTGGCGTAGGCCATGGCGAGCTGCAGCCATGGAGCGCACGGCGCGGCGCAGGTCATGCCGAGCTAGCTGAGAGTGCAGCTGGAGGGAGGCGCTGTGGTGGCCAAGACAGGAGGACTAGCTCTCAATCTCACCGTAGCATCTCATGTGAGTTCAGTGCACCAGATCCCTTTTGTCTCCTTGTAGATAGAGCTGGGACTTGGGCCGGGCCGTGCCGGCACGGCACGGGCCCATCGTGCTTCGTGTCGCTTCGTACCGTGCCGGCCCACGTCGTCTCCGGCCAGGCCCAAAGCCCACCGTGCCAGCGTTCGTGCCGTGCCAGCCCAAGCCCAGCCCGAAATTACTATACGTGAACGCAAAGGCGGTGGCGACGGTCGTCATCTTTCTTTCTCTCGTACCCGCCTCGTTTAAAACTAGTTGAAATTAAATTAATTGCATAAAAACATGGGCACACAACAACATAAATATTTCGGGAAAAAGTTGAATTTCTTTAATATTTTAGAAATACAATGTTACTGCCTCGTTAAAAACCTTACGCCCCAAAGTGGGGTTTCCCGAGTAAGGAAAAGAGTACAGTAACAATATATGTATATACAAAACTCCGCAAGCATACGTGGTAGGATTCGCTCCATTAATTAGGCCATGTTATCTCCTCGACGTCATAGATTAAATCATAGAAGCCCAGAATATATCTCAAGCTCTTGTAATAAATGTAATACCGTCAATGGATTATAACTGGTACGCGTAATGATTAAATTAAGGGACTGTAACCTTAGATCATTTTGTTATGGACTTAAATACACAGATAGTTCGGTTAATTCTATCTAAACAATAGAAACCCACTAAGCAGTATTTGCAATGATTAGAATAAATGAATTGCCATCTGTAGAATAAAAACGTAGCGTGTATCGATCTAAATGATGCATTGCTAATTAAATCACTCTGGATTGTAATCAAATACCTAATTAACCTAGGTAATGTTAAATTGCAGAACTTTCCTAGTTAATATTGTTGGATATTAAAAAATAAACTAAATGATGGACTATTTAGATAGACTTAACTAAACTACCTGGTGTTTAAATCCATAACAAAAGGGTCTAAGACTACAGTCCCTTAATTTAATCATTACGCGTACCAGTTTTAAGCCACGCCGCCGCTCTCACCGAATCGGCTCCCCAACCCTGAGTTCTTGGCCCCACTACCGCCGGTTCTGCCCTAGGCATCTTACTCTCTCACGCCTCCGGCTCCTGCGGCTTCACCCCGCGCCGCATGGCCGTCCTCTGCTCTCCGCCCGGCCATTGTACGGTAAGCACGGCCAGATCCGTGGCCTAGGGCCCGGATCCGGCGTTTCCTTCCTCAGGTCAACCCCGATCTCCTCATTTTGGGTTGCGATGTTCTTTTGATTTGCTTTCACGGTTGCTTGAGGTGGTTTAGGTTGGGAGGCGAGTTGCTCCGGCTAGCCCTGGCCGACCAGCCGTTGCCTGTGCGCCGGGGGAGTATGAGGTGGTGGTGGAAGGTGGGGCTCGGCCGGTGGTAGCTCACAGCCACCTACATCCTCGGTGAGCCCGCCGTGCCGCCCGAGCCCGTCGTGCCGTGTCGGCCCAATCTGCCGTGCCGCCCACCGTGCCGTATTTTGAGGCCCGGCCCGGCCCACCGTTCGTGCCGTGCCGGCACGGCCCGCCACGTGTTGGGCCGGGCTGTGCTTGGGCCGAGCCGTGCCGGTCGTGCTTCGGGCTGGCCCAAAGAAGCCCGACCCAAGTCCCACCTCTAATTGTAGACATCAAAAGCCCTAACCTTGCTGACCATGGCACGGCCCGCCACGTGTTGGGCTGGGCTGTGCTTGGGCCGAGCCGTGCCGGTCGTGCTTCGGGCTGGCCCAAAGAAGCCCGACCCAAGTCCCACCTCTAATTGTAGACATCAAAAGCCCTAACCTTGCTGACCATGGCACGGCCCGCCACGTGTTGGGCCGGGCCGTGCCGGTCGTGCTTCGGGCTGGCCCAAAGAAGCCCGGCCTAAGTCCCACCTCTAATTGTAGGCATCAAAAGCCCTAACCTTGCTGACCATTCAAAAGGAAAAAAAAAACTGGTGCATACTGCTTATAGAATACATGCTGGCAGGTCTTCTTGATGGACCCTTGGTGGAATCCCGCAGTCGAGAGCCAAGCCCAGGATCGAATACACCGAATTGGGCAATTCAAGCCAATCAGGTGCAGTAGCAGTGTGGCACTTCTATTACCTTGCTATGCTAATATTACTGACGCGTTTCTCCTGAATCATATCGCCGCCTTTCCCCTTTTCTCTGGCTTTATCTACCTTTTGACTGATATCACAGAAGCGTGAGGTTTGTGATCAAGGACACGGTTGAAGAGCGTATCCTGCAACTGCAAGAGAAGAAGCAACTCGTGTTTGAAGGGTAATAATCCATTCTCACCCAGTATCGCTAATGCATAATACGAGACTCGTTTGGAGTATGAATGCCTGCTTAGGCGACTCACCGGAGGCCATGTCGAAGCTGACAGAGGCTGACCTGAAGATTTTGTTCCAGATCTAACCGTCCCTGATACTGATACCGAACATGCAATGCAAGTGGAACAACATCTGTAACCCAGTTTACCTGTTTGGGAAAGAAAAGGGATGCTATAGGGCTGTGTAGGGGTGGAAACGGATCGGATACGGTCGAATAGTCTCAAATACTTACGAATCCATATTTTTCAAACGAATACGGATACGAATTCGAATATTCTCAAATACGGATACGAATATTCTCGAATACGAATACGGATATTTTCGAATACGGATTTTCTCGGATACGAATATCGGATAAAACGGATTCCTAGCGGTTTTACCGATTTTTCACCAGTTCTTGACCGGTTACCGGTTTTAAACCGCCTAAATTCAAATTTTGAATCACAAAATTTGTACGAATTTTTCATAGGTTCTAGAAACGGATCGAATACGAATCGAATAGTCTCGAATACGAATACGGATACGAATATTCTCGAATACGAATGCGAATACGAATACTCTCAAATACGGATACGAATATTCTCGAATACGAATACGAATATTTTCGAATATGAATTTTCGCTTACCATATTTGTATTTTCTCGGATACGAATATCGGATAAAACGAATTATTCGTTACCGTTTTCCACCCCTAGGGCTGTGTCGGCGTCAGGCAGGTCCACAGCACAAGCAGGTTAGTGAATTTTTTAGTCACACGTACTTACGCATGTCCTAACTTATACACATATGGATTTATCTATTAGTACACGCCTAACTAAAGTGGAAAGTGGGTGTTTATATCTTACGGAGCGTGGGCACTAGCAGATGACTTTGGTCTTGTTTTTTTGAGATTATGGTTTATGATTGCGGTTTAGGACTCTTTTGGTCTTAATGCGAGTGCTCGTACGAACGAATTGAAAGCAGGTAAGCTGTTTTTAAAATATTGTTCTGATAAGCTGTTTCAAAATAACAACAAAAAACGTCGAAGTCATTATATTATTTGTTTATTTAAGGAAAATCATAAGTTATAAGCTGAAAGGAACGTATCCTTAGTATTTGCGCCAGCACTAGCAGAGTACTAGTATTTGCACTAGCAGAGTGAAGTTGTCAGTGCCAGGACCATCCTTACAAAGGTACGGTCAGTTTTTAGAGTGGTGCAATTGAATCGGATTTGGATGGATGTTACTATCAACCGGAGCCAGAAGTCATGAGACAAAGAAAAAAGAGCATCTATCTATCTGATGGCCCGATGGTTCTCGGCTTGAGACAGACAGCCCAGCTTCAGCGTGGACCAAGATCGTACGACGAGACGACCCGTCTGGACTGGGAATGGGGCCAAGCCTAAACATCATCGTGGACGCGAAAATCATCAATTCAGATATCAATTATGCACGAAAAGAAAAAAGAGGACTTAGATGGTCTTGTGGGCCAGACTGATTGTCTTAGCAGAATACTGTACTATTAGGTGTACAGTAGAAACAAGGCAAACAGCTGACGCTAAGGAGTTCTTTAAGTGCTCTGTTGCTAAATGGTATTTAAATTTTGCTTCTCCGGATTTAGATCCAATGGATAAAATTATTCTACCACTTTTCATCTTATTCGAGTACTATTTTATCGAGAAGTACTTAATTATATAGACGTTGGATGCATATCTATCTCCTTTCACTAGTTTGTTCATTAGTTATTAACATACGATGTGATATATAAAAGAATGATCTAATATAGATTATTCTTTTCTGTATAGTTTTTTTACATCAATTATATACTATTTTTACACAAATCAAATTATATAAAACATGATATGACAGTTTGTAAGAAAGAGGAACAAAATAAACATAAGGAACACAACAAAAACCCTACTTTTATGTTGCAGCTCCCAATGACACTAAACAAATTGATTACTTTATTATCACAATGTTCATCCAGAGGAAAAAATCACAAAGTTAAAACCATAAAGCATAACATAAATCACAGAGCAACATCCAATAGATAAAAAAAATTAAGTACTTACAAATAAAAAACATTTAAATTCCATTTAGCAAATTGCACCGTATAAACAGCGGCTAACGAACAAGCCAAGCCTTCTGCTGTGCCCACCGATGCCAAACGAAAACGCGACGGAATCAGGGCACGCGAAAACATACCACATGGGTGGGTGGGCAATCCCTCGAGTGAAGTGATTAGAGTCCAGTGAAGTGATTAGACTACTATAAATCTGAAAAGCCCTAAAATTTCAAACCCAAAATTTTCCTGGATTTTTGCTGATTTTTGGGGAAATTTTGAAAACTTTCCCTTTTGGGAAAGTCTCCTTCCTTGCCGCTTTCCCTTTCTGGCTAGACGCCTTCCTTCTTCCTTTGACGCCCCGCCATTTCCCGCTTTCCCCTTCTCCCGGCGCCCTCCTCCTTCCTCGCTTCACTGGCGCCGCGTCCTCTCCCCGTCTCTCTTCTTTCCCAGACGCCGCCCCCTTCCCTCTCGCGCTCGCGCCTCGCCCCTTCCCCGTCTTCCTCCGCGCGCGCGCGCCGCACGTGGAGACCGCGCCCACGACCAAGCCGCGCCCCGGTTTCGCGACAGTGGGTTCGTTCCCCCTCGCCGTGCTGACGCCGCCCGCCTGACGCCAGCGCCGCCGCGCGTCGCCGCTCCTTCGCTCAGCCCCACCTGCAGCTTCTCCTCCCTTCCTTTCCCCCCTTGGCCGCTCGGTTCTTCCCCCTTGGCCGCTCGGTTCTTCCCCCTTGGCCGCTTGGTTCTTCCCCCTTGGCCACCCGTGCCCCTTCCCCGCGACCTCCCCTCCGCCGGGTATAAAAACCCCCTTCCCCGGCTCCCTCTCTCCCCCTTGCTCCTCCAGCTCCTCCACCACTCTCCCTCGCTCCCCACCGCTCCGAAGAACCTCTCCGAGCAACCAATCGAGGCCGCTTTGCCCGGAGCTCCGCCATTCCCCTCCCCTGCGCCGGCGACCCCGTGAGCTCCTTTTCTTCCCCTTTCCCCCATTTTCCAATTACTTTCGCTTGGAGCTTCTCCACTACCCACTGAGCACGGTGGTGCCCTTGTTTGGCCAGGTGAAGCACCGTGGAGCTCCAGCACCGGTGATCACCGCCGTCCGGACCACCCTCACCGTGGCCAAGCTTCTCCGCAGCTCCCCAGCCCCCAACTCCACCACCAGTGTGAGCCTCGCACCCCCGTGAATGTGTGACCGCAGCCAATTTGGCTCCCTCACCGCCGGTGAGCTCCTCCGTCACCGCAAACCCGAACCTCCCCCTTCTCCCTCCTGTCGTCCCCGTTGATTTCCATCTCCTCCTAAGCCCCAAAACGAGTTCCCCTTGCCAAGCCGCACCCACTGGTGCCCTCGGTGGTAGCCGGCAAGCCCCCTGGCGCCCGGACCGCCGCCGCCACCGTGACCCCCGCTCCGGGAAAGCTGTCGCGGCTGGAGGAGGAAGACGAAGACGTGGCCCCTTCCCCGCCGTCGGATCCTCCCCGTTGCCATCTAATCACAGCCGTCCATCTCTCCGTACCGTTTCGCTCGCCTACCCCACATCTCCACCGTCCGATCTCCCTGCTCCGCATCCCGTCCGTTCGCTCCCGCCCATCTCAGCCATCCGCCTGGGACGCGCGTCGGCCATCCAGGCCGCGTAGGCTCGCGTACGTGGGCCGAATTCTCCTCGGCCTGCTTCGCCGCCGCGCGCGCTCGCGCGCGAGTGGGCCGCCCGGCCGCGCGGGAGATTTTTCCCGCCGGGCTGCACTGTTGCACCGGGCCAGCCCTTTACTGTTCCACCGATTTTCCAATTGATTTTCCAATATCCAAAATTCCAGAAAAATCTAAATAAACCCCAGAAAATCACAGAAAATCCCAAAAATTCCCAAATTTCACCACTTTGCTCCAAATATTATTCTAGACCCATTTCTGACCTCCACGTTCCCAAATTCATTCCAGATAATTTCCCAAAATTCCCCATTTGCGGATTTATGCATTTTACTTCTTTTTGAATAGTTTATTTTTCCTCGCTTGATTAGTCTCAAGCTGGACCTTATTATTTTATGTGTTTACGCTAGTTTCGGAGATTCCAGAAGTTCAAGTGCAAGCTCAGGATCCAGGCGTTTCTACGTTCGAGCTAGCCGAGATCGTCCAAGTCAACGGCAAGTCCCAAATCCTTTGACCATGTTGTATCCCATAATGTTTAATTATGTTATTTGCATTGAGCTAGTTCTGAAAAGTTAGTTCAAAGTAAAATAAAATGGTTCAGAATGACATGTTATGTAGTTAAACCTACCACCGACAAAAGCCATGTTAAACTTGTAGCCATGCCTTTGTAACCCTAGAAATAATTATCTGTTAGTCTAGATAACTGTAGGTTATTATTATCATGCAAAGTCTTTACACTAATAAGGTCGTGGCTGCAGGCCAATAGAATTTAGAAAACCCGACTCTAAGGTATGGTGGTATGGGACACCGTATCTTAGAGCGGAGAGTGCCGGCGTGCACAAGGTAGGGTAAGGGTGTTGTGGGGCGCCGTGAGACGGCTTTCGCCCACCGCTTACCCTAGGATTGAGGGTAGGGTAAGGGTGTTGTGGGGCGCCGTGAGACGGCTTTCGCCCACCGCTTACCCTAGGATTGAGGGTAGGGTAAGGGTGTTGTGGGGCGCCGTGAGACGGCTTTCGCCCACCGCTTACCCTAGGATTGAGGGTAGGGTAAGGGTGTTGTGGGGCGCCGCAAGACGGCTTTCGCCCACCGCTTACCCTAGGATTGAGGTTAGGGTAAGGGTGTTGTGGGGCGCCGCGAGACGGCTTTCGCCCACCGCTTACCCTAGGTTAGGTCGCGGGCCTGGCGAGGTTGCGGACCAGGTGAAAATATAAGGACTGAAACCCTTACGCTGAGCAAATGTCACAGTGATCGCTCAACCACAGGAGTTGACTTGTCAACACTTGTCTAGTAGCTGCTCAACTCGATTGAAACTCTACAGGAGGTTTAGCAGTGAGGTTAGGCAAGCCGCGTTGTGGGTGCCTAACAACGGTAGGGTTCACTCGAAGCGGACATTCGTTTTCTCTTGTGTGTGCGTGTGTGTGTGTGCGCGATCCAGACCCGAGTGAATTCTACCGGGTAGAGCCTATATAAAGAATTGAGCAGTGAAACGACCTGGCTTTCTTAACTCTTTAGCGGGAGTTAAGGGATCGTGTGGGTAAAGCTGAGCAAACTCTGCAGAGTCAAATAAATGGTATTCGAATACGCCGTGCTCCCGGTTATTGGAGCTGTGTCACTTGGGTGATTCCAGCAGCGAAGCTTAAGTAGTTTTGTACATGCTTTAACTTGATTAGTTGGTTAATCAACTTTTGATGAAAACCCCTGAGGTCTTGAGAAGTAGTTTTGGGTCCGTCTTATCAAAATGTTTGCAAATAAAACTGCATCCACTCAACCTAATAAACCAAGTATATTCCCTTCCATTGTAAATCCGTGCATGTAGTAAGATAGAATCCCTTTGGGATTTGCTGAGCCGGTTGTTTGGCTCACGGCTTGCTTAATCCACTCTTTAGAGGATCAAGACAAAGGTGAAGGTCTCCCCGTTGAGGAAGTTCCGGAGGATCTTTTCTTCGACGAGGACCCGTGGCTTTAGGTCTTCGCCGCGCTTGAAGCGGATCTTGGAGTTTTTGTAATGTAATTATACTTTGGGCTTGCACGCCCCGCTGTCAAAATGGATGTTATTCCTTATATGAAATATATGCTGGACTTTTGTTGTAAGCATGCAATGGTATACTCTTGCGCAACACTCCATAACTGTTCATGTGTGAATAGTTGCGGAATGCCGTGTCCGTACGCGCCCCTGGAAACGGGGGCGTTACAAAATCAATAACGCTGTCAGTCGAGTGAAGTGATTAGAGTAGCATCATGACATGGTTAAGGAAGGGGGTTCGATCGAGGAGCTCCTCTAATATAATGGCAGCTTGTTTCAGACTGAAGGGAGAGTGAGGTGATGGCTGATGGGGGCCACGCGCTCGCGAGGAGGGAGAGAAGAAAGTAAATCACTGATGTATGTTCTTTCTAGGATTTTGGGTGGCTTTTAGCTTTGGTTTCAAGCAAAGTATCTTAAGCTATTTTTTCAAATGACTTTTTGAGCCCACCAACATATATTTTGTTTATATCGATATCCAGGGCCGGCCCTGGGCCTGGGCAGCAGGGGCAACCGCTTAGGGCCCATAAAAACTAGGGACCCCTAGCCTAAGCCCATGTATATATATATATATATATATATATATATATATATATATATATATATATATATATATATATATATATATATATATCAATACATGAATCAGCGGCCTAGGGCCCATAAAATTAGTCTACATATTGGGTTCTGCCGTTCTGTATTTTTTATTGGGCCAGCGGCCAGCTGAAGACAATAACTCAATAAACCGAATAACTGCCCAATGGCCCAATCCTGGCATTATCTAGCGCTGAGAGTCTCAGAGACGCCTAGATTCGCCAATCGCGAGATCCCTCATCCCCATTCCCCAATCGCACGCCGCAGCTTGCAACCAAGAGCCGCAGCCTGCCCCCAATCGTATGATGGACTGAGGGCCCAAGTAGCCAGGAGCGTTGAGAATTAAGGGTAAGAACCAACCATAAACAATACCCATCGCTCCTTGTTACTTGCAACAAAAAATGAATGCGACTTCTCATTCTACTCGACGATTGCTCTCCTCTTTCACCAAAATGAACGCCGCCGCCACCGTTCACTACGCATTGTACATTTTCCTAGGTCAGCGCCATTAGTGGAGCAGGAGAGGAACACTGCAATTTCACTCAAGATCCCCTCAAATTGCTGTTGCAGGAATGGTATGTGTTCGGGACTTTCCTGATTCGTGGTTGAACACCACTCCGATGCAACATCTGCACGACATAGAGAATTGCTTGCAACATTTGTTTCCCTTTTGTTCTAAAAATCTCCATTAGGCTTGAGAGAGGGTTAAAGACCGCATTCAGAATTTTGGTAAGTGTTTATGCTAAGATTTTGGATTTCCTACAATTGACCCAATTCTCTAAGTTCAACCTTTGCACTAATTTTCAAAAGATGATTTGCATTTTCTTTTTCTAAGAACTTTTTCATAGACTCTTTTTGCTACTGCTCCGACTTCTATTCAATCATCAACATCCATGTGCTTTTGTTGTTTGTCTAAACCAATTCTTATAGTATTTTGTACAGGATACTGAGATGTCATCTAAAAAGTATTTATCTAGAAGCGAAAAAGGCCAAGAAAAGAAGAAGAAAAGAAAACAAGTAGATGAGTTGATGGTGACACTATCAATGAATTTACAGGTTTGCATCCAGAAATATTAGAAGAAACTGCATTCTATGATCATTGTAGCAATTTCAATCTTTTTTGTTCTGCCAGTGATAGACGATGACTCTCCTTATTGTCCTTTGAGTGATGCAATGTTGTAGTTTATCCATAGTGGAATGTTATAGTTTTCTCATACTTATAAGTAATATTAATGGGATATTGGATTGCCACCAAAGATGACTTTTTGTGTTTTTATGTACATTTTAGAGCACATGGCAATATGAGGCCATGAATATTTGCTATGTAGTATTGAACATTAGCTTAATAGTTGATATAAAAACATGTTTGTGTTTGAGTAAAGGGCCTCGACTTCTATCTCGCCCCAGGGCCCTCTAAATGTCAGGACCGGCCCTGTCGATATCTCTGCTGTTTATACATCATATCAAAACACAATAAAAACTATCCGTCGCAGCTCACAAGAACTACCCTGAATCAGTCCACCTCCTAGCTGCCATGGCATGGTGATTAAATTTGTCTACCATATTTTGTGGCGCTTGGGCAGGTGTCGTCGATCTCTTCGCTTCGGTGCCGGGAGTGGAGGTGATCACGACATGGCTCTGCACATGGCTCAATGGCTGTCGTCGTACTAGTCTGGGAGTGGATCAGGTGATCACGACAAAGCTGAAAACACTAGTTGTTTCTCTTCTTGCCTTCAAGGCACACCTTGTATACTCTCACGAAATCTGTCCAAAATTTTCCCTTTTTGCGCGCCAGAACGTAGGAAGACGTTTTGAGTTTTTTTTTATATAAAAAAAAGAATCATCACATACGTTATGTTCTTGTAAATACTAGTCCATTCATCAATATTTGTCCTAAACTTAATTCATTCATGTTGTCAACTTGTCACACTACGCTTACCCATAGCAATTTTTTTTCCCATGGGCCCGGAGGGTAAGGGCCTGTTTGGATCCACCCAGATTTTAAGAATCTAGCTTTTGGAAACTGGGTGGGATCCAAACAGACCAGTTTTTTGAGCAGTTTTTAAAATCTACCTATCCAGATTCTTAAAAACCAAGAAGCTGTTGATACCCAGCTTTTGCCAATTTTTTTTTGCACAAATACCCATTTACCCTCATTAAAGACCACGCGCAGACGCTTCCATTAAATGAAACCAGCTTTTAAATGTAAGGGTATAATAGTCTATTAGCACCAATCATAAATGAAATCAGCTTTAAAAAACTAGGGGGTCCAAACACCCCATCAGTTTTTACTTAGAAATCAGCTTTTGAAAACTAGAAGTAATAGCTGGTTTTTAAGAATTTGAAACTGATCCAAACAGGGCCTAAGCTATCCGTGCAGGTGGTCGGAACGATGGAATGATGATACGTAGCGATCAGCCGCGCATACGTAGCGATCCCACCACATTATCTAATCTCTCATCTCGATCGATCGGCAATTAAGTATGAGATAATCCCGTCCTTTTCTGGCAAATTTAGCTCGTTCCTACATGATTGTTCCGTTCTGCAGGGGCTCCATCTCGCCCTCCGGTCCTACATATTTATTTTAAGAAGAAGAGAAAATCAGTTCTTTTTTGAAAACAAGGGCAGAAGCTCTACTATTTATTTTAAGAAGAAGGGAAAATCAATATTGGTCCTCCGGTCTAAAAGAGTTTAGGCCTATAACACCTATAAAAAAGACACACCGAGGTGGAAAATGCCAAACAATCCTAACTATACTACCTCCTACACATCAGGATACCGAATAACACAGCAAACTACACTAGCTATTACTGCAACAAGCTACATCAAATTAAGAAACTCTGAAGGAGAAGAAGGCTTAAGAAACTGTCAAAGAAACACCAGCAACAAGGTTCCATAAGGCACCATCTGAACATGCAAGCAACTCTAAGTAACCCTATGGAAAAATCCCTTTTAGTTGATTAGCATAGCCATCTATCATATCTTCATCCAGTTCACCATCCTTCCTAATAATGCCTAACTTCTTCAACAACTTAACAGTGGACTTCCTCACTCTGGCTTTGGGAGCTAGACGAGCAAACTTGCATAGGGTGAACTCCTGAGATGATGGCTTCAGCTTGGAAGAGGGATTAGGCTAAGAGCCTAATGGTTGCTCGAAAGGCTGCTCCTTGTGCTAATGAATGCTTGGCGTCTCAATATGGCTTGGGGACGGGAGAGGATGACCAGGGCCATCCACCTCAATGCCACACTCCATATTCTTGGTCCTATCCAAATGTTGCTCCATGACATCCAAAGGGACCTTCGATTTGGCATCCTCGAAGGAATCCAAGGCAATCAAAGAACAAAGAATACCCAACAGTGCAGCAACCTCTTGGAGCTTTGGGCCGCCTACGCTTGAATGCCCAATGAAAGCCTCATTTTATAACTATGAGTGCTTGCAAAAAAATGCAAAGTCAACCCCGCTTGTTGAATGGATGCTGATGCTACTGCAATAGCCTCTACAGACAACGAAGCTAACTAGGCAATCCCTGACATAGATATTGCCTAACAAAGTCCATCGAAGGACATAAACATCAAGCGCTGCCTTGAGGGGGAGGCTTCTTTCTTCCCTATAAAGGAGACACCCCACATGTCTGACTATCTGTACTCTACTTTAGAGGAGGAAAGTAAGCTTCACATGAGGGGCAATGATGGAGCACAAAGCATTGGTGAAGGAGCAGTGGGTTGTGGCAGTGAAAAATAGGGGCGACCACTTCGGGGACACCATCAGCCAAAAGTGACTAATGCCCCAGCAGTGAAGACAACAAAGAGAGTTCCGGCAAATTACCACTCTATGCTCTGTGGAGAGGCAGTTGAAACACCTACTAAGAAGCTAGGAAGGTGGCGGAGGAGACTTGAAGGCTGTCTTGTGCACTGGCGAGAGCTACGGAGGAGGAGACGAAGCAGCACTCTAACGTCCCTTCCTGCAAACCTAAAACTAGCCACTGTCTTCACCCTCCGACATCGCTCCACCTACTACTCATGACAAAGAAGCTGTCACCTCTACGAAGAGGCCGATGAAGGCGACGACGGCATCCTGGGGCGAAGACGAGCAGGGTGAAGCTTTGGGCATCAACAAACTCAAATCAGCGAAGAGGGCGAAGGCCTAAAGAGATGTCGTCAGCTATGGCTAGCACGATGAGAAGGAAGGCGTTGGAGATGATGGCGACGGAGGCAGCATCTCGGAGGCGAAGACGAGCAACGGAGGGTGGCCTTGGGCATTGGTGACTAGCTCCCAAACAGCGGTGACGGAGGAGTTGGGCAGACATTAGTGAGGCCCCTAGCCTCCAGATCAGGCGACGATGGAGGAGGGCTAGAGACAACGGTGGCGGGGCAGACCTCTCAGAGGTGAAGACGAGCAGCATAATAGCCTCGAGGTCGGCGCCACGACCCACGGCTCCGAGGTCGGCGCCACTGACCACGGCACCGAGGTGCTGCCACGTCGGCGCCACGCAGGCCACCACGCTGGTGCGGGCCTGGCACCTCGGCGCCATGGACCACGGCGCCGAGATGTGTTACCTCGGCGCCGTGGGTCACGGCTCCGACCCCCTGGGTCCAAAATCGGAATTAAAACTACCAGGGGTCTAAATGTGAATATTTTTCAAAAAAAGGGCTAAAATAGAAAAAATTCGGACCAGACGACAATGTTTTGGGGGCCTAGAAATAGTTTTTCACCGGGCACATCATATATATATGGATGGAAGCACTCGATCTGCATGTGGTACAAGGACAAAGGTTTAACCGTGTGTTAGGACGTTTTGGTGAAGCGTAGCATATGGCAAGTTAAGCAGCTCAAGACATGTTGATGCTGTCATTGATTGGTTGTATCGGACGAAAAGAGTGTCGTAGTTTTATCTTGTCGAGATAGAACGACTGCCAGCGTGAAATAACGGTAAATACGATAAACAATTATATAGTGCTAACTTTAGATTTTATAGCCTTCTTCTCAACCGATGTCTAATTTTCGGTAACTGTATCCCTCGGTGAGGTGGTGGAGTCATGGGGTATACGAGTACATACACCAGGTTTTAAATTGTGATACCTATATTTACGTACTTACAAGTGTATCTCAGTTTGAACTGTAAGAGGTCATGTATTTATCTATAAGACCTGTATTTCTAGACGTGTGAGGGCACCTACTTACGTAATTGTGTGTGTACGGTGCTTACTTCGTACATAGTATACTACTGGAGTAGTGCTCATTTGGGATTTTAAAGCTCAAGTTTCTAACTTTTCTGGTATTTTAGTAGCTTTTTTACATTATACCTGCTGGTAGCTTTTTAGTATAATTAATTTTAAAAAATTATATCACCATGAATAATACAAAAAATAAGAGAAAAAAGTAAAAAAACAAAATTAACAAGTTAGAAGTTAAAATGCGGGAGCTAAAAAGCTTAATCCCAAATGACCACCCTAAAACCTGCTTAAGCGAGCTGAGTTAGTGAGTTTACTCCGTCCATCGTACTGCTACGCTGCAGTTTCAATGACTTCCGAGTCCAGTCATCGCAAGTTGATAATTGGTATTCAACACCACTTCTTCCAATCACTATTATTTATTTGTAGTCAAAAGTTATTAGGTATAACTAAAAGACACCAACCGCAGCCAATAGGAATCCCCTTTGTCTGGCCCTATCTCCGGTGCAATCGAGTTCACGCTATCGCAACTGCTAACGAATTCACGTTCCAACTATTGAGTACCTGCACCCTCTCGATCTCCATGGAGATTGACATGCATGGTTAGCGTTGATCAAATAATTAGATCCAGATGTGTTCATATACTTAGCGTTGATCATAATGGCAGCCAACGCCAATTCGCGCGGTCCAATTCGAGCTGCCTGTGCTTTTCGTTCTGTTAGGTCTGCGAATCGGGAACCAATGGCTGCAATAGGATGTACAATAATAATTTGTCGTACATGCCCTTTCTAATATTTATATGAGTTTACCCTAGATGTGTTTGGTATGCATAACCTCGTATTTTGCTGCAATCTAATATTTCCCTATATTTGGTTATCTAAGATTCTAATATTTGATTGGTTTGAGGAAGACTATAAAATAGTCATTATAATAGTTTAAACATCTTATACTTTAAACCAACAAGCTCACAAATTTAAATTACAGTATTTAAAATTTCACGCAACAAAGGTTAATATTTATAAACTTTAAATTAATTTTTTTAATTTTGCGATTTCAATTCTCACAATTTAAAATTCCAACATTCTAAATTTCAATTTTAATGTTCGAAAAGTTCAAATTTAGGTTTTTTGATATTTGAAATATTAAAAATTGAGTTTTTGAATTATAATTATTGGGATTTGAAATTATCACATCTAATAATTGAAATTTTCAACGTAACCTCCCGATTTTTTAAATCACGATATTCATATTTAAATTGACCATTCATAAAAAATTTGTGTATTTTTAAAAAATCTAACATTTAATTGAAAGTGTCACATTAAATTAAAATTTAATAATTAAATTGGATTGTTTGAAAAATTGCATCAAAATTTAATTAAATTTGTTTCATGTTTTCGCATTCATAAAAAAATCTAGTCATCAGGCATTCATGCGCTCACCTCCCTTTCCTCCAGTTCGACCGACAGAAATTTCGGTGCAATTGCATCAATTTTATTTTGTGTAATCAGCCAAACATCTGCCGTAATTGCTACCACAAAAATATTACATTTTGGACCCCAGCAGCCGAATACATTTTACAACTGTATCCCACCGTCTCTCTCCTCCAATTACTAATTTTGCCAAACAAAAAAAAGGCTTGGACAGAGACAACATGGTTCTTTTCCACTAGTCAGCAGGTGCTGCTGGTGGAAGAAACGAAATGGGAGAAGATGAGAAGAGCAGTGGCCATTCGGTGGAGAAGAGAAAGAGGAAGAATGGAAATGGGAGGAGGGGAAGAAGAAAGGAAGAAGCTGGAGCGAGCCGTCGGTGGTAGAAGAAAGAAAACAGGAAGAGGAGAGGTAAGAGATGGGAAGAAGGAAAGAGAGAGGCGCTAGAGGAAATCAGCATGCAAATGAAGGAAAAGAATGGAGAAGAGAGAGGAAGAGCAGGTGTCAGTGGAAGGAAAAGAAAATGGAGAAGAGGAGGGAGAAGAACAGGTGCTCGGTGGAAAGAAAAGGATAAGAAAGGAAATGAAAACGTTGGAACAACGTAGCTGCGAGCTCGCTGGAGTCTAAAAACGATGCTCTCGTTCCTAGCGATTCAGGGGGCATTCTCAGACGTGATTGATGATGGCGACGAGACACGACGAGGCCAATTGCAGAGGTCGCGGGTGGGGTGTCGCGGTCCGGTCGAGCAGCACGATGCCGCGACAACCCTAGAAACCAAAAAACAAAGAATCCCAGCTTACCCCCCACCACCCTCTAGACCAATCCCTATTTTTGCTTAAAAAAAAGAGAAGAAGAAGAGCATGCGACGGACAAAAGCTTCCCACTGCCATTTCTCTCCCTCCTTCTTTCCGGTACACTAGCGCTAGCCTCCGTTTGGGTGCCGGGAGACCATCTTGGCACTTCCTGCATAGTGGTTTCCTTGGTGTCAGCACTAATGGGTCTGCCGCAAGCTGATGCAGTTTGTAAGACCTTTTTTGCTAGCAATCACCAAAAAGCGGAGCATATCCATCACTTCAACTTTGATGAAAGGCATGAACATGAAAACGCTACAAGGTAACTTTTAAATCCACAACCACACAAGCAGGGCAACATGGCCATCAAGATCATGCTGTGTTTACTCCCTTAGGGTTCCAATAGCACTAGGAGTCTAGGAGATGCCCAACTTAAAACTTGTTCCTTAATTCAATCAGCAACTAATTTTCACTTGCAAATGCTTCTCGTTTAAGTTTCTAGACAACCTTTTCTCCAAATATCCCTGTACCATGTGCAATCCGCCCCAACGGCGTATAACAGTGCGGTGCACACATCAGCTTAATCATTCCCCTTCCCAATGATGCTCTCTCTATTTCACAACACAACATGATTTCTTCCCTACATCAGCTTAATCATTCCCCTTCCCAATGATGCTCTCTCTATTTCACAACACAACATGATTTCTTCCCTACATCAGCTTAATCATTCCCCTTCCCAATGATGCTCTCTGTATTTCACAACACAACATGATTTCTTCCCTATATCTTCACGAAATATCCTATCAATTTAGCCAGGCTAGTGAACAAGTAATGGTAGTTCTCCCTAATCAAATCAAAATTCCGATCAACGAACTCCAAGAGTTCGATTATCAGC
Source organism: Dendrocalamus latiflorus (assembly GCA_017311315.1). Classification (NCBI taxonomy): domain Eukaryota; kingdom Viridiplantae; phylum Streptophyta; class Magnoliopsida; order Poales; family Poaceae; genus Dendrocalamus; species Dendrocalamus latiflorus. Next base: position 1,383,111 of record CM029637.1, on the reverse strand, counting down.
TACTTGCAACTCGGAACTTATTAGTACCAAATGAAGGCAAACTTTGTATAATATCATATCGTATCGTAGTCATATTGTTCACACTTCCTGAAATGAAGAATTGACTAGCTTGCATGGTTCCATTGGCATATAGTTCTCTCTATTCTGGAGTAATTTTAAAGGTATATGTTAATCAGCAATGATATTTTTGTCACTCTAATAAGATATGTGTTACTTCAAGGCAAATGAATTTTACCAAGTCATGTTTTTGCTTGATCTAGCAAAAGCTTTGGTAATTTATATTGCAACAAAATGTTTACAATCATAATTATTAATTGGCTATTAGTTTCCCTCCGTTGCTTTTTTGCTTAAGCCCCGCCACTGCACCCTACAACTATTTTTATTGCTTGATCTTGTTTTCATGTGATTTCTGATGACATGGCCTACCTAGCTCTGCAGTGCGGCAAGGTGGTATTCCAGCAGGGCAAAGTGGTTGGAATTGGAACCTTTAATGTGGTGGTCTTCTGAAGAACAGAAGCGACTAGGAGGCGATGAAGTGGAGGAAACTGGGGTTCGGCAGTAGCAACCTGGGGAGGAGCAATGTGCGTGTGCCTTGGCCATCTCCTTGCCATGTGTCTCTTCGAGTTCGTCGTAGAGTACATCGAGGAGGGAAATGTTTTACCTCCTCCTATGTCGTGCCTAACATAGATCCTCTCATGCCACGCTGGAGAGCTAGGTTTGTTCACATCATGAGAAAACACATGAAAAGGGGGTGAAAGGGTGATTTTCAAACAACTATGTACTAGTGGTGGTAAAAGTGCCACAAAAATAGTTGTAGGACGGAAAAATCAAACTCCGACATACTTAAAAATCAAACTCCGACATACTTCTAAATGGGTTTTTGCAATTGTGCCTTTATTTTTTGTTTTTCTTTTGATTTATCATTTCCTAGAATTTATCACATTTTCTACTTTTTTTTAAGCATGGAATGAACTTAAACATGAAATTTTATACAAATAGAGTAACATGAGAAGTACAGCCAGATCATTTTCGAAAGTTGTCAAGATGATGCGGAGCCCAAACTGAAGCTAGGTTGCATGATTACACTGTAAATGGTGGATTGTACTGGATATATTGCCATTTTGAATATTATACATTGTTATAATTTACAAGAAATATAATATCAAGTTAATGTGTGGCCAATTTGAATACTTTTTAAAATATTGATGGTCAACATTTACAATGATTTTTTGCACACTTCCAAGGCTCGAGCTATATTTATAGTTGATCATCTATATTGCACACTTCCAATGGCGCGAAAGTTTATTACATGATGATCTTGTTTTTATAGATAAACCTGCTTTGGTTCATTTATATTATTTGATTATACTGTTTTATAGTGCAATTAAGGAATGTTGATGAACTGAAGGAGGCCTATTTATGATAACACAAGAACGCAATCATAGACGGTTGTTAACTAGAATCGTTTATGATAATAGACTATCACAAACGGTTATGTTTAAGAACCGTCTGTGATACCTGACATATCACAAATAGTTTTTTTGAAAAACCGTCTATGTTGTAACTTATCACAGACGGTTCAAAGGCCATCTGTGATAACCACCTCACATACACATAAATTCAGACGGGTCAGAAACCGTCTGTGATGACGATTTGAACTATCTGTGATAATCCTTTTTGTGGTAGGGTGGCAACCTAGGGAGGAGCAACGTGCATGTGCGGATGTGCCTTGGCCATCTCCTGCTGGCATGTGCCGCTGCAAGTTTGTCACAAGCTACATTGAGGAGGGAAATGGTTTACCTCCTTTGTTGTGCCTAACATGGATCCCCTTAGGCCACGCTGGAGAGCTAGGCAGTTCACATCCTGAGAAATCGCATGAAAAGGGGTGACATGGGGATTTTCAAACAACTATGTGCCAGTGGTGGTAAAAGTGCCACAAAAATCTTTGTAGGAGGGAAAATCAAACTCCGATATACTTCAAAGTGGGTTTTTGCAATTGTGCCTTTCTTTTTTATTTTACTTTTGATTTATCATTTCCTGGAATTTATCACATTTTCTACTTTTTAGCATGGAATGAATTTGTTAGAAATCAGTTACAAGACTGAAAGATGCCCAATGTACAGTTACTCAATGTACAGATGTCTGTTCCAAACAGACACCTTTCTTCTACCCCTATCATCATCTATAAAGCATTGTACAGTCCTCATAACTAATGAATGATAAGCAATCTTTCCCTCAAACACTTGTCTCAATATTCTCTCACAACACGTTATCAGCACGTTTCTCTCCAAATCGAGCAACAAAAACACGCCAAACCATCTACACAAGTGCAAACAGAGACGAGAACCACATAGCATTCCTGGATGTTCTTGAATCAAGAAAAGAGGAAGGCGAAGCACGGCGCGTCCCGGCGGCCGGCACTCAGCGCGGAGGGGCACGGCCGCCGGCGAGTCGGCTCCCGACGCGGCGCGGCCGGCGCACACGTCCTCATGGCGCGGTCCGCCGCGGCCCGGCCCGATGCTCCCCACGGCGCGGCAGGCTCGGCAGTGGCGCGCGGCGCCCGAGGCTTCCCACGGCGCGGCCGGCGCAGCATCCGACGGTGCGTGGCGGCCTTCCCGGCGAGGTGCGGTCGGCACGCGGCACGGCGCGGCACAGCGCGGCCGGCGAGCCTGGCGCGGCGACGCAGCACCTGCGGCCAGCGGCCCGGAGCGGCACGCAGCCCAGCGCGGCACGGCACACACGCGGCCAGCGGCTCCCGAGCAGGCGGCTCACGGCCGGTGACGCCCAAGCCCGAGGCGGCTCCCGGCCGGCGGCGCCCAAGCCCGAGGCGGATCCCGGCCGGCGGCGACCAAGCCCGAAGCGGTCCTCGGCCGGCGGTGACCGTGACCGGCGGCGCCCGGGGCGACGTTCTCCAGCCGGCGGCCCGGATCGGCGAGGTGGAGGCCCCGGCCCGGCCGGCGGCGCGCACCACGGCCTACCCGAGCCGGCGACCCCAGCGGCCGGCGACACCCGTGGCAGCCCGCGACGGCAGTGCCCGGCGCCCCGAGGCGGCGGAGTGCCTGGCGGCGGGGAGGAGGCGGCCGGCGGTGGCAGCGCCCCAAGCGGCCGGCGGCGGCAGCGCCCCCAAGGGCAGGCGGCGGCGGCGGCGCCCCCAAGGGCAGGCGGTGGCGGCGGCCCCTAATGGGCAGAGCGGCGGCTAGGGTTTGGGGGGAGGAAACCCTAATTCCTCCCCCCATTCCTTTTATATGGCTGCCCCAAAATGGGCATTTGGCCCATTAAACCCCACCTCCCCACATGGGCCAAAAGGCCGAACGGGCTTTAGCCCAGGTTTCGGAATTTTGCGTTTTCCCCCTCTAATTCGTGGAAAATGCAGAATTTTTATTTTGTATGTAACCTTGTATTGTACATATGTGTTTCCATGCAATGTATTATACATCAATTATTGCAATCAATCTTATGCAATTTAAATATTATGTTTTCTAGCTTACCATACAAGCACTTAATATTTTTTTTATGCAAATGCTTTAGGTTGATTTTCTCTCGTTTTGGAATAACACAAAGTTTCTTAACTTTGATATTGGTCATACACAAGGTAGTACCATCGTACTACTGCGGGATTTATTCCTCAACGTGCGTACCCAATATCAAGTTTTGAAACATTTTGGTCTACACTTTTGGGTGACTACCTTTATTTATTTTCAAATTGGCCATACACAAGGTAGTACCATGGTACTACTGTGGGATTTCATCCTCAACGTGCGTACCCAATTTGATTATAAATTATACAAGGTCTACACCTAAGTGATTACCATGGTTATTTTTCACATTGGCCATACACAAGGTAGTATCAAAGTACTACTATGGGATTAGCATCCTCAAAGTGCGCACTCAATGTTGAAAAATGAATTAAAATAATGTTAATACCATTGGTGATTAACTTTGTTGTTCCACAATAGGAGAATGTCCCTTTATGTATTTCAAGTTTACCTTGATTACTTGCATTTCGCATTGCTTATTTAACATTGTCAAAGATTTTAACAAATCTGTGGCCCTACATATGTAGGCACAATGGCTACTAAAGAGTTTGAGGCTCTCGCTCTTGACGGCCACAACTTCCCCACATGGGCGATGGATCTCAAAGTGAGTCTATCGTTGCGCAGGCAATTGCAGCCCCTCAAGAGGGTGTAGCTCCTTTGGCTGAGCCTCTCAAGTACAATGCCTTATTTATCATAAGGTATCACATCCATCCTGATCTCAAGGTTGAGTATCTGATGGAAGAAGACCCACACGCTTTGTGGCTTGCTCTTCAAACACGTTATGAACAGCAGAAAGCAGTCATCCTACTGGAAGCTGTCAATGCGTGGAACCACCTCCGCATACAAGATTTTAAATCTGTGGGAGAGTTCAACCATGCTGTTCATAAAATCAGTTCTAAACTAAAGTTTTGCGAGAAGGAACCATCTGATGCGGAGAAAATTGAGAAGACATTGTCTACCATGCTTCCTGCACAAATGATCCTTCAGCAACAATACCGTGAAAGAGGTTTCACCATTTATTCTGACTTGATTAAAACATTACTTCAGGCAGAAAGGCATAGTGAGCTCCTACTTTGGAACTCTAATCTGCGCCTTTTGGGCACTAAGCCTTTGCCAGAAGTACATGCTAACACTCAGAACAAACCTCAAGGGAATGCTACTAACTCTAGCAATTCTGGAAACTTCAAAGGGAAGAACAAGCGCAAGAGTCAACGTCAGTCTCGTGGTGCTAACAAGGGAAAGGATGTTTCTAAGTCGAAAACGAACAAGTCTAACACTTGTGTCAAGTGTGGCTGTTACAGCCATCCGACTGAGAAATGTCGCACTCCCAAGCACTTGGTGGCTTTGTACTTGAATTCCGTGGGACGAGGACGCTCCAATCAAGGACGTTCCAATCAAGGTGGACAATTTGAAGCACACTTCAACTCCCAATCTGATGTCAACATGGAAGAATTCCTCCAACCTGTCATCACTAAGCAAAATGCTCCTGGGTGCTCCTACTCCGCTCCTGCGGATGCGGGACCAAACAACACCAAGACACTGCCTCCACTTGATGGGAACATTGATGATAAGGAGGACATGATCGTGGAGTACACTTCTAACGATCTGTTTGGAGACTTTAACTAGGCTCCTACACTTTGAGATACCTTATTTCATTATGCCTTAATTGTGGATGTTGTTTAATATAAATAATGTTGTCATCTATATTGTAAGCTTGTATGCTACAATCATATATCGAACACATTCGATATTATAAATAAAGTTTGTATGTATTCTATATATACCACTATAAGAATTTCATCAAATTCTTCTTTGTGTATATAGATTTTTGGAGTCAATCCAATGGAGGAGGAATTATGCCTTGTGGATAGTGGTACCACAAACTCTATACTTAGGGACACAAAATATTTCCTAACTCTTACTAGGAGGAAAGGAAATATTTTAACCATCGCTGGACGCGATGCAACGATAGTAGGCTCTGGTCGCGCCTCTATCACTCTCCCTATGGGTACATAATTGGAAATTGAGGATGCACTCTTGTATCCCGATTCAACACGTACCCTACTTAGTTATAGAGATATCCGTCACAACGGTTTCCATGTTGAAACCCAAAATGACAACAAAGAGGAATATCTCCTCTTAACCAACAACAACGGATATGGCACACAAGTACTAGAAAAAATTCCATCTTTACCCTCCGGATTGTACTATACATACATCACATCCGTTCAAACATATTGCGTACAAAGTAATTTTTCAAAACATTAACACATTCCAAACATGGCATGATCGCCTTGGCCACCCAGGCATTGGAATGATGAGGAAAATTATTAGCAATTCCATTGGTCATACATACCTCAAAACAAAAATTTCCGGAATCCTCAGATTTTGTGTGCACTTCCTGTGCTACCGGAAAATTGATTTTAAGACCCTCTTATCTTAAAATCAGAGCTGAACCACTTAAATTCCTTGAACGCATTCAAGGAGATATATGTGGTCCTATACAACCATTGTGTGGACCGTTCAGGTACTTCATGGTTCTAATTGACTCATCTACTAGATGATCACACGTGTGTCTTTTATCCACACGAAACCATGCATTTGCTAAGTTAATTGGTCAAATTATCCAATTACGAGCACATTACCCTGAATATCGAATTCAATCAAATTGAATGGATATTGCTGCTGAATTTTCATACCATGCCTTCAATGACGATTGTATGGCTCTTGGTATACAAGTTCAACACTCTGTTCCATATGTCCATACACAAAATGGTTTAGCAGAATCTCTTATCAAGAGAATCAAGCTCATTGAAAGGCCATTACTACAGAATTGCAACTTACCAACATCATGTTGGGGTCATGCAGTTTTACACGCTGCTGACTTAATACAATTGCGTCCAACTGCTTATCATAGCACTTCCCCGCTACAATTTCTACGTGGAAATCCATCAGATATTTCCCATCTGCGAAAAGTTCGGTTACGCTACATACGTACCGATCTCACCACCGCAACGTACCTCAATGGGACCTCACAGGAAACTAGGGATCTATGTTGGGTATAAATCTCCGTCAATCATAAAATACCTCGAGCCCCTAACAGGGACCTGTTTATGGCCCGGTATGCTGATTGCATATTCAATGAGGAACATTTCCCGGCATTAGGGGGAGACAACAAGTACCAAACTGAATGCCAGGAAATTAATTGGAATGTTCAACGCATTCCTACCTCAGACCCACGTACCAGAGAGACTGAACTTCAAGTTCAGAAACTCATTCATTTGCAAAACATTGCAAATAACCTGCCAGATGCATTTACTGATTATAAGGGTGTCACAAAATCCTATAATCCTGCCAGAAATGTACCTGAAAGAGTGGAGGTACCGCAAAATACCACTCAACTCCCAGTTCAAAATAAGAGGGGGAGAAGTACGGTACAAATGGCGGATACAGCTTCTAACAAGCGACAAAGGAAACAAAAGAATGTAAATGCAGATCAACCTCAAGTTGATAGACACCAAAGGATCCTTGAACCCAGATCAACAGTGCACTCAAATACTGATCCTGGGACATCGGAATACCCCGACTCAAATGTTTTGGGAAATAACATTGAGTCATCAGGGGTCCAAGAAATTTCCACAAACTATACTGATTCTGGAGAATCATACGATCGTAAGACTACATTTGTCGACATTTATTTCTCCACAACAATTGCAAACAACCTTCAAAATGATCCAGATACTAAGACCATGGCAGAGTGCAAACAGCGCTCGGACTGGATTCAATGGAAGGATGCAATTCAAGAGGAGTTAGCCTCGCTCAAGAAAAGACATGTATTCACCAATGTGATACATACACCTCTCAAAGTATTCCCTGTCGGTTTCAAATGGGTTTTCGTCCGCAAACGAATGAAAACAATGAGGTGGTGAGATACAAAGCAAGGCTTGTAGCACAAGGGTTCACGCAGAGACCCGACATTGATTTCAATGAAACTTATTCTCCAGTAATGAGTGGAATAACATTCCGATACTTAATATCATTGGCAGTTAAAAATCATCTATCTTTTCAGTTGATGGATGTAGTGACTGCATATCTTTATGGGTCACTTGATTCGGACATATACATGAAAATTCCCGATGGAATTTCAATTCCGAATCCGAACGCAAATCGCAATATATATTGTGTAAAATTAAACAAGTCTTTATACGGCTTGAAACAGTCGGGTAGAATTTGGTACAACCGACTAAGTGAGTTCCTAACCAAAAAGGGATACTCCAACAATGATGATTGTCCATGCGTATTCATCAAAAGATCCTCAACACACAGGATATAGATGAAGCACGTAATCATCTTATGACGGAATATTGAAATGAAGGATTTGGGTAAAACCAAATTTTGCTTAGGTATACAACTTGAGCACCTTCATACATGCATCATAGTGCATCAATCAGCCTATGTCCAGAAAATATTGGAGAAATTCAATATGGACAAATCATATCCATCGAAAACCCCCATGGTTGTTCGATCTCTCGACAGGGACAAAGATCCATTTAGACCCCGAGATGACAATGAAGAGTTATTGGGACCCGAGGTTCCATATCTCAGTGCCATAGGAGCGCTAATGTACCTTGCAAATTGCACCCGGCCGGATATCGCATTTGCAGTAAATCTACTTGCTAGATATAGCGCTGCTCTAACCAAAAGACATTGGTTAGGAGTGAAGAATATCCTTAAATATCTTCAAGGCACTAAAGATCTCGGTCTATTCTTCCAGAAGAATAAAAATGTGGATTTAATAGGATATACTGATGCTGGCTATTTATCAGATCCCCATAATGCCAGATCTCAAACAGGCTTTGTATTTTTACATGGTGGAACAGCCATCTCTTGGAAGTCTTCAAAACAGACACTAGTGGCTACATCCACTAATCATTCTGAAATAATTGCATTATATGAAGCATCACGTGAATGTGTATGGCTTCGCAGAATGATACCACATACAACAATCATGTGGTATAGGTGCTATCGCATCACCTACCATTATCTACGAAGATAATGCTGCTTGCGTTGTCCAAATGCAAACGGGTTACATAAAAAGCAATATCACAAAACATATTGCTCCTAAACTATTTTACCCACATGAATTGCAAGAGAGTGGGGAAATAAATATTCTGCAAACTAAGTCTTGTGATAATCTCGCAGACTTATTCACCAAGTCATTACCAACCTCCACATTCCAAAAATGTGTTCATGGAATTGGTATGCGAAGACTACGTGATTTGCAGATGTCAGGGGGAGAAATCTCCTAAGACTTAACCCGTTCAATACAAATATTGTACTCTTTTTCCCTTATGAGTTTTTCCTCTAAGGTTTCTCATCAAGGTTTTTAATGAGGCAATATGACAACGTAATCATAGATATATCTCTATTTTCCCCACAGGGGTTTTTAGGAGATATAATCAAATATATGCCATATCATTTTCTCCTTAAATTTTCCCATTGGGTTTTAAAGGAGTTTTTCATGGCATATCCACTCTATCAGTTCTCCTCATATTTTTCCCTACAGGGTTTTGGAGGAGTTTTTCAAGATGATGAATCAAGGTGATCATATGAAGATACATTGGTCAAGGGGGAGTGTTAGAAATCAGTTACAAGACTGAAAGATGCCCAATGTACAGTTACTCAATGTACAGATGTCTGTTCCAAACAGACACCTTTCTTCTACCCCTATCATCATCTATAAAGCATTGTACAGTCCTCATAACTAATGAATGATAAGCAATCTTTCCCTCAAACACTTGTCTCAATATTCTCTCACAACAGAATTTAAACTTGAAATTTTACACATGTAGAGTAACTTGAGAAGTACACACAGATCTTTTTTGCAAGTTGTAATGATGATGCGAAGCCCAAACTGAAGCTAGGTTGCAAGATTACACTGTAAACGGTGCATTGTCCTTGATATATTGCCAAGTTCTAATATTATACATTGTTCTAATTTACAAGAAATAAAATATCAAGTTCATGTGCCAATCTGAATACTTTTTAACATAATGTTGGTCAACACTTAAAATGATTGATTGCACACTTTCAAGGCTCGAGCTACATTTATAGTTGATCATACAAAATGTATGCCTCTACTACAGAAAGCCTAATACTAGACGCCAAATCACAGACAATTTGACAAAACTGTCTGTGACCGACACTAACACAGACAGTTTTAATGTGGACACCGTCTGTGTTGATGGCGTTGGAGAAAACGAATATCACAGACGATTCTTATCGATGAACCGTCTGTGATATTCCAGTATCACAGACGGTTTTTATTTAAAACCATCTGTGATAATCAGCTTATCACAGACGGTTCGTATTAAAAACCGTTTGTGATAAGCTGATTATCACAGATGGTTCATATTAAAAACCGTCTGTGATATGTTTCCCGCCTTGCAATTCTCCAAAATTTCATAATTTCCCGCCTGAGTCCGAGTAGGATTCAGTTTTGAGACACCTTCAGTAAAATGGGCATAACTTTTGCATACGGTGTCCGTTTTCGACGTTCTTGTACTCGTTGGAAAGCTAACGACGAGCCCGATCCAAAACAAATGACCGGCTTAAGTCAGTTGCTATTTTACCTTTTCAGACTAGTTGTTTATATTGTATCGGTATATAAATTTATGGTACTCTAATTCACAGACAGTTGGCATATAGAAATGTCTGTGATATTCATTCATCACAGACAGTTCTAGCTACCAATTGTTTGTGATAATCTGACCGCTGGGCCCGTCGATCCTCCTCAACCCAATCCTAGCCAATAGAAATCCAACAATCCTCACCCCACGGATCGTAGCTCCGTCTCTCTGTCCGTGTGCCAAAATATTTTGCACTCCCTCCCCTATAAATAATCACCAGAACCCAGCCTCCTTTCTGTTCTCCTTCTTGCTGTTCTCCTCCTTTTTGTTCTCCTCCTCCTCCTTGTTGTTCTTCTCCTCCTCCTCCTCCTTCTTGACCCATACCATAATAGCCCCACGAAGCAGACGATACACAAGGCAGCGCTCAATCAATGTCGACGATGGTGAGCGTCAAAGACATCCAGCTCATGCGCTACATCAGGGGCGAGAAGGCCTAGGCATAGAGGATCATTGCTTTTCTCTGTTCTTGTTGTGTTAGCTAGATGGGCAACCTATTTGTTGTTCTCTTCCTCCTTGTTGTTTGTCTATCTGTTCTTGTAATGGTAGGCTGTAATCTTAATAAAAATAAAATATGTACTGTGTTTCATACTATATTTGCTTGTTTTCATTTCAATTAATTGATTTACGAAATGGATGTTTTATGTTTGTGAAATGAATTGAGATGTGAATTGGATGTATACATGTACATGTTGATATGCTTGTTTCAAAGGGCATGGCTAGCATTTCCTCAAGCTAGCCAATGAACAGGAATAGATTTAGGGGTAGAAAAGAATATCACAGACGGTTTGTAACTAAAAACCGTCTGTGATAGCTGTAATCACAGATGGTTTGTAAGTAAAAACCGTCTGTGATAGCTGATAATCACAGACGGTTTTTAGTTAAAAACCGTCTGTGATATTGATATATCACAGACAGTACCGTCTGTGATATATCAATATCACAGACGGTTTTTAACTAAAAACCATCTGTGATATCTGATAATCACAGACGGTTTTTACTTACAAACCATCTGTGATATTTACACCACAGACGGTTCGAAAACCGTCTGTGATAACCTTCGATTATCACTGACCCATAAATTCAGATGGTTTAGAAAACCGTCTGTGATGACATTTTTGAACCGTCTGTAAGGGCAGTCCCAATGGATAGTGTCTAGTAGTAGTTTCTTAAGGAGAGAGAGAGAGCAATAAATTGTCTTTTAGACCCAACCCCTTCCAATGCATGGTTTCTAATGTAGTTTCTAGGTAGATAAAAATTTAATTATCTCTTGCATGCTCTTTAATTAAGAGAGGTGTGCTCAATTGTGGCAAGAATATATGTAGCTTTCATGTGACCATATAAAGTGAAATTTAATCAACACACAAACAGCATTCAGCACATAATGAAAATAGCAATAAAATATATAATTGAAGTTTAAGCTTCCAGGCTAAACGACTTTAAGTTCATGCTGAAAAAAAACAGATACTAGTTTATAGGGTAGATGTTTTATATGAGGAGCAAATGACATAATCCACGTAGCAAAATTTCATCCATCCTTGAAGCAGCAGAACAAGATCACATTTCTTCTAGCTGGAGCACTCCACACGAGTCAGCCACCATCCATCCTCCATACAGCAAAAAGTCCATGTCCATTTGCCTATAAGAAAAAATATTGTACAAGAGATTAATATGAATCACATTTGAACCACTATCAACAGCATACACAGGTCCAAGAACATATACTACACAAATAATACACTACAACAGTAACAACATTGAGGTAACATTATTTTGAATGAACATTATCATAAAACAATATATGTACCTAATTAATTTGAATTTCCAAACTTGTGCCATATATGTTCAATCAAATCAGATTGAAGGTTTTTGTATGTTCCTCTATCATGAATAATGGTATTTCTTTGTAGCACTTCTTCCATCTCCGGGTTTTGTCCATGAGAGATAGTAGGTGCTTGAACATTCGACATACTCGCTTCCTCATTCAAATCAAGTGAAACTTGCTCTATATCCTTCTCATCTTCAATTATCATGTTTTGTGGAGGATTATACAAGCAAGCATGATATTCTCAAGATCCCCTTGCTCGTATAGCCGTGCTGGACGACGCAAAATACAAAAGCGTGATTGCAAAATACCAAATGCGCATTCAACATCCTTCCGTGCCCCTTCTTGCATTTGTGCAAACAATTTATGCTTATCTGACTGTGGGTTACGTATGGACTTAACGAAAACATGCCATTCTGGATATATGCCGTCCGCAAGGTAATAACCAGTATTATATTGCCTTCCATTGACATAGTACTGCACCTTAGGAGCTTCTCCTCTCAACTGCTGGACAAACAAATCTGACTGGTTAAGCACGTTGATATCATTGTTTGATCCAGCAACACCAAAGAAGGCATGCCATATCCAACGATCGTGTGAAGCAACTGCCTCTAGAATAACCGTAGGGACACCATGATCACCACGGGTATACATCCCCTTCCATGCGTATGGACATCTTTCCCAATGCCAATGCATACAATCAATACTTCCTAGTATGCTAGGGAACCCACGACGCTCCCCAATCTGCATTAGGCGTTCGACATCTTGTACCGTCGGGCGTCGCAAGTACTCAGCCCCAAATACTGAAATCACACCCTCGACAAACAACTTCAAGCACTCTACTACAGTACTCTCCCCAATCTTGATATACTCATCAAGTTGGTTTGCAGGGCTGCCATTTGCCAATTGTCTAATAGCAGCTATGCACTTTTGAATTGGCGATAACCCAGGGCGTTTCAGAGCATCTAATCGTAAGGTAAAAAATGGGGACCACTCACCTAGAGCCTCAACAATGCGTAGGAAGAGGGGCCTTCTCATTCTAAACCTTCTACGAAAGATAGTAGAATTGTAGAGAGGATTCGGTGAGAAATAGTCATCCATAAGCCGTTGATTCTCTTCTTCACGAGGCCTTGCTATATATCTCCTTGGACCACTGTTACGTCTCCTCCCTTCTTCTAGAGCTTCAATATCATCCTTCAATTCTGCCACCATTTGATCTTGTAGGTCTTCTAGTAATTCTTGCTCAACCAAAAACTCTTCAAATGTGAATAAGTCCTCTGGATCTATGGTGCCATCCTCATCATGAGGTTCAGCATCAGGAGATTGTTCGTGAGACATAAGGAAAAGTTGAGAATAGAAGTTGAGAGGAGGACGTGAGAGCAGTACTGCCCCTGTGTGTGTATATATAGAGAGAGAAGTTGGGAAAACAAAGGCAGTGTGTACAGAAATCAGCAGAAGTTGAAGAGAAGTACACGAACAGATGTGTTGTAGTTTCACACTGGACTGCTACCTTTTCATATGCTGCAGTAAAATGAAATGTAGGTGCTAAATACCTACATTAGCTTAATTAGCTTTTGGACAATGTGTACAAAAAATGCAATGTTGACACAGAAAATACCTTAATTAGCTTGACCAAATAAGGTCATCCTCATACTCTCAAGTGCTTTCTCCCTCTCAGCCAAAGCTTGTGCACTAAGATTGCTTGTAGGTGCTAACAATAACTCTTTATAGATGTCTAGCATTTTACACTTGGTTTGTTCTTGTGCTGCCTTATGATTAAGCTTGGCTGCTTCAACCTTGCTATTTGCCAAATTTTGCTGCACCTCTGACATCTTCTCACGATCCTTTCTAGCCATTGTGCTTACTTCAATGAACTTGTCTAGCTTCTCACTAATAGCAGAATAAGCATCAGGTGCCTTCCTTTTTCCATTGCGCTCATCCTTTGCTCTTTTATGACCCATAGGACGAATGCTAGGACTCTCTTCCAGATTCACCACTTGTTCTACCTTAGTACCTGCACCCTTGTCCTTTTCTTTTTCCCCTTCCATTTTTTGACATATGCAGACCACTTCCTATCATATCGAACAACCTTCCATATATGCTTCAGCTTGAAATCTTTGTCTCCATGTTCAGAAGCATAGAGCTTCTCAGCAAGCTCCATCAGTTGGTCATCACTCATGCCACTTCTGTACACTTTTGTGGTTCGTACCCAACATCCATGAAACTCAATGACTGGTTTCTTGACACGATCCCAATGGATTTTCATTTGGTTTCGGTTTCTCCTGCGAGATCTCTCTGTGGTTTTGTTGTATTCTTCAGTAACAGCAGTCCAATATTGATCTGACTTCTTGTCATTTCCATCTACGGGGTCCTTTGAGTTATGCAACCAAGCAGAGGCCTGCATTTAGAAAGATAGCAGAATTTCAAATATTAGAACTAGTTAGCCTTCTTCCTATAATCCAAAGTCAAAGTACAGAAAGGATGTGGCTTACCAATCTAATGTCTTCATCTTTCATCCATGGCAGGCGCTTGTCGGTCCTAACATCCTCGGTACTTTCATCCACATCAACATCGATTGTTTCCTTCTCTTCTGCATTTACTTCATGCACAGGGGGGCTTCCACCAGACATAGTTCCTCTAGAACTAGGGCCAATTGGAGAATTTGGTGGCTGGGTTGCCGTACTGCCAACAAAATGAAAATTTTCAAGATAATTATTTCCATTAGGATGGTACATCCTGAAAAAATTGGCAAATAGATGTCAAACATGTAGGCAGAAGATTGGTAAAGAACTATATATGGAAGAACCATATACCTTCTACTATTCAAAGAACTCTATAAAAAAACAAATACAAGACAATAACAAAAACAAAGTATTGTTTGTTGAATTGGTGTCATTGCTTGGACCAATAATAAAGGATATGTTGTATTACAGAACCATATTATATATTAGTATTCAAGAACTATATTCAAGAACCATACTATATGTCACTATTCAAGAACTATATTCAGATCTTCACTGAAATAGATGTTGAATTGGGGCCATTGCTTGGACCAATAATAAAGAATATGTTAACAGTAAATTGAGATATTCACTAAAGCTAATGTCCAGTACCACAACACCAGATTCCAATTCTCATGTTAACAGGTACAAGATAAATATGAAATCTTGAATATTACAGCACCGTACCCTTCACTAGTAGTTGATTCATGGCCGAAGAAGGCCCCAAGAGATGACGCTGTCCACCATGTAGGAAAACCGGCAACTTGAGCAGAGGATGCAGAACCAGGTGCCGCAAAACCGGCACCTTGAGCAGAGGATGCAGAACCAGGTGCCGCAGGAGAATCGGTTCCTCGATCCATTGCTGCCGAGAGATTGGGGAAGGATTTTATCTCAGTTTTCAGAGTGGGATTAGGGAGTCACAGGAGAGGGAGGCAGGACGGCGACACTCAGATGGGGCGAGTGGGGAGACTGGAATTGCAGGTGGGCGGACACGGGCGAGCTGAAGCAGGCGCGCGGTGGAGGAGCCGGGCGCCGTAGTCGACTCGGAGGCGGGCGACGCGGGCGAGCTGAAGCGGGCGCGCGGTCGCTGTGGTCGGCTCGGAGGCGGGCGACGCGGCCCAGCCGCGCGCGACACGGGCGCGCGGGGCTGGAGGCGACGCGGGCGGGCGGGGCCGGAGGTGACGCGGGCACGCAGGGCCGGAGGCGAAGCGGGGCCGAGACGAGTGCGCGGTGGCGACACGGGCTAGGCCGCCGGTGGCGACGTGAGAGAGCCGAGGCGGGCGCGCGGTGGTGGAGCCGGCCGAGCGGCCGAGCGCCGCCAGCGCCTGGAGGCTAGGGTTTCAGTGGATGTGGACATCGGGCCCGCGCAGGTGGGAGAAGTAGGAGGAGAAGCGCGGGCGCGTGCGAAGGAGAAGGAAAAGCGCGGGAGGGAGAAGGAAAAGCGCGGGGGCGCGGAGGCGTCGATGGCGGCGTACGGGATCCGCGCGCCCGGAGATAGAAACGACCGAAGTCTCCCCATCGCGATTTCACCGGTTTCTTCGAGCATCGATACTAGTGAACACGTCGTTCCTAGTAGAAGAAACAATTCCTTCATTTTTCCTTCTCTCTCTTTGTTAATTACATTGCCACATCATCAAAATGCTGATCTGTCAGTAAATTTAATTGGGATAGAAACCACCATCAATGTCCCATTGGGACTGCCCTAATATAGTTTTCTGTAGTAGTGTGCACACTACACTCTGCAGCTGATGTCTAGATGGATATACGATTAATACAGACAAACTACGTCAATTGTAAAATAAAAAACTAAAGCATTAACTCCTTCTCGGATTTTTTAACACAGAGCTAAAACAACACCTATTTTGGACCAGGTGGACTGCATTCGTATCGAGTTCTACATAACTTTCTTGTATCGGTAAATACTTCTGTGTACTGCATACTTTAAAACATTTTACGTACATAATCTAAAACAACCCTAGCTTGTTTGTAAACGTAAGGAGCAACTAGCATTGCATATACTATGTTTGGCTAACGATCTATATCTACCAACCTCCACTATTGTAGAAAAGATCATTACAGACGGTTCAAAAATGACACTATAGACGGTTTCATGAGCCGTCTAAATTTATGAGTTAGTAATGATATAAGGTCATCACAGACGACTTTAGAACCGTCTGTGATGCATACTATCATAGATGGTTTCTACTAAAAACCATCTGTGATTGTGGACTATCTTCGACGGGTTTTAGTAGAAATCGTCTATGATATATGATTTATCACAAACGGTTTCAACTATAAATCATCTGTGATCAACCATCTGTGATATTTCTGTTTGTGATATTCTTTTGTACTAAATCACAGATGGTTTTTAGTAGAAATCATCTGTGATATTCTTTTCTATTCCTAATTCTATTTTTGTTTGTTGGCTAGTCTCAGGAAATGCTAATCATGCTCTCTAAAACAAGCAGATCAACACAGTATATATACATTCAATTCACATTCATTCATTTAAAAAATAAGAACATCTATTTCACAAATCAATTAACGGGAATAAAATAAATTATCCATTCATGAACAAATACATACATGAACAATTAAGTACAATCTTATCACAGTGAAATTCATTCTACATTGTGGAACTCTCCATCTCCTTTAATGACTTTAGACATCAAGAAGTACTTACACTATCCTTGAATATGTTTGAGCTTGGCCTGTTCTAATTGAGTTGTAGCGATGGATGGAACCTATCGGTAGAAAGATCAATGTCGTGTGTGTGTGTGTGTGTGTGTGTATATATAAATTGATAAGTATGAAATAATTATCGCAAAATTGACAAACTAAGGATCATTGGTCTTTGTGGAACTAACAAGTAGTTGTGTGTTGTGGCAAACATAGAATCCACAAGTGTTGCCCGGTGGCAGGTGGTGGTACTGCAAAAATAAAATTTGTTAGTTCAAGAGGCATTACTATGAAGTATTATACATGATTAATGTGTACTAGATCGTGTCGCAAGGCGTTGGTCCCTCCCTTGGATTTCTATACCTCTGCAATGTACGTGGCAAACAATCTACATAATTTCAAAAGGTTAGCATTAGTCATTAGGAAGGAAGAAAAGACTACAATAGGTTTAGGGAATCAATGTATATTACCCTATTCCACTTTGGTGTAATTACAATTAGAATTTAGTGGAAACTACATAGGTATGTTATCATGGTCATTAAACATAAGTTCGTGTTGCTTATAAAGTACAAGTCAACAAGTATAGCCACTAGTGTAGCACTTACTCCTGATTGTAGGGCATAAGAATTATGGAAATGAGTTCAAACAGAAGATAAAAATCAGTTGCTAAATGAATCCCAATTTGTTGAACATTATTATTCCATGACTCCTATTTCAAAGCCTATACTTTAAGGGAAAAATAAAAAAAGTAACCCCTCTTCTCCCACTCGCTCTCTATTGCTTGGGTGGAAGAACAAAAATGGGATTATTAGAAAAAAGGAAAGATATGGAAAAATTGACTTTCAAAATAAATTTTTATGTCTAGCGGAAAGGAGTTATGAATTTCTAATACTGAAAACAAGTTACTGAGTAACTGAGTACAGGGATTACTAGAGATCACAAAACCAAGTTGAACTGGCACAACCTGACAGTAAGTAACAAAAATGCCAGGGACCAAAAGGACATTAGGATACAATACAATTAGAGCTCAAAATTAAATTAATTAATCAATTCAATTTCAGTATTAGACAATTTCTTCATTGAGCATTGAGTCCACTACACAAGCATCACTTTGTAGCTTCTTCCAACTAGAGACAGACAGTGATAAATCATAGAATAGCTATCTAAAACAAATCAAGCAAAGTATAAAGGATGAACTACCAAAATGCTCGCAACACTAATGGTAATAGAAACCACAGAGAAGAACCAAGGCAAGGCAGCGTGCTCAAGGGAGGAGGGGCGCCACTGGAGTCGGGGGAGGCAACGACGGGCTCGGGGAAGGTAGCATGCTCAGGGGAGGAGGAGGGCCACCGGAGTCGGGGGAGGCGGCAATGGGCTCTGGGGAGTAGGAGGGCACTGGGCGCGAGGGAGAAGGGCCATCAAAATCAGGGGAGGTAGTGACAGGCTCGGGGGAGGAGGGCCACCAGAGCCAGGGGAAGAGGAGAAGAGCGACGGGCTTGGGGGAGGCAGCGACGTTAGAGTGGGGAATATCGTTAGTACAGTGGGGACAAACCCTAGAGCGCAATATATATAGAGGAATCATCACAGATGGTTCTAAATTAAAACCATCTGTGATTGTTATTTTACACAGATGATTCTAAAGTAAAACCGTCTGTGATGTTTTTATTATAGACGGTTTTACTTTAGAATCATTTGTGTAAAATAACAATCACAAATGATTTTAATTTAGAGTCGTCTGTGATGATAAATATCACAGATAGTTTTATTTTAAAACCATATGTGATTTCCCCTACTCACAGGTGCTGCTCGGTGGAAAGAAAAAGGATAAGAAAGGAAATGAAAACGTTGGAACGTAGCTGCGAGCTCGCTGGAGTCCAAAAACGATGCTCTCGTTCCTAGCGATTCAGGGGACATTCACAGACGTGATGATGGCGCTACGGTGACGAGACATGACGAGACCAATTTGCAGAGGTCGCGTGTGGGGTGTTGCGGTCCGGTCGAGCAGCACGATGCCGCGACAACCCTAGAAACCAAAAACAAATCCCAACTTAACCGAGAAACGAATTCCCAAGCCTTTTTCTCTCCTTCCAATCTCGACCAGAAGCAAAGAATCAAGCCATGCATGCTATAACAATGCGTTCCTCATCATACAAGCATCCCATTAATCCAAGAATTTTTTGCATGCACTGCCGTTTAAGCGAGTTCGCGAGAGGGGGGAGAGGAGCAGTAAGAGTGATAGACCATCAGCCCATGCAGTCACGGTGATGGCTTGTGGCTGGGCACGGCGTTGTAACATCCTAAATTCTAAGGATTTCAAGAATGAGTAAAATTTAAAGCTTTTTGTTGCATCTTACTTCCTTGACTTTTGTTTGGAGTTCCTTTGGAAAGATGACTCTGAATGCAAATTTTTGGAAAAGAATTATACAATTGGTATAATTTAATTCGAACTAAAAGCCAAATCCGAAAAGATGATCCATAAAGTGGCATAAGATAATTTATAGTAGAAACCATTTCAAAAACATAAAAATAAGTTCATGGTGCTGGAAATAAAAATTTGAACATGTTTCTAAAATTCATCAAATTAAAATAGTGTATGTTGCATAAAATAGTAGCCTTCATAGTTTTTTGTGAAAAATCTAAGGCAGATAAAATTCTAGAAAATTATAAAATAATCTACACTATATCAAGAGCATCCACAAAAATTGTCATAATTTGTGGAGCTCATTTGCTATGCCAAAACAATTCCTCAAACATCTCAGCCGCTTTCTTCCACTAGTACAGAAAAGGTCATCACAGACGGTTCGAAATCGTCATCACAGACGGTTTTGTGAACCGTCTGTATTTATGGGTCAGTGATAATCGAAGGTCATCACAGACGGTTTTGAGTTAAAAACGTCTGTGATAGCTGATAATCACAGACGGTTAGGAGTTAAAAACCGTCTGTGATAGCTGATAATCACAGACAGTTTTGAATTAAAAACCATCTGTGATTATCAGCTATCACAGACGGTTTTTAACTCAAAACCGTCTGTGATTATCAGTTATCACAGACGGTTTTTAACTCCAAACCGTCTGTGATATTCCCTTCAACCCCTAAATATATTTCTGTTTATTGGCTAGCCTCAGGAAATGCTAGCCATGCCCTCTGAAACAAGCTAATCATAGACATAAAACATATACAATTCACACATCTCATTTCATTTCAGATACATTTCACATCTCAATTCATTTCACAGACATAAAACATCCAATTGACAACGCACTTCATTTCACAAACATAAAGCATCCATTTCGCAAATCAATTCATTGAATTGAAATAAAATATCCATTAACAAATACACAATTGTAAAAGATCTACACTGTATTTGCACTTAGAATTACAATAAAAAATCATTCTGGGCAGTGGAACTCTCCATCTGATCTTACGACTTTTGTCCACAAAAACCAAATGAGCTCTCCTCGAATTTTTGCAAAATCCGGCTGTGTCAATGCAGATGTAGAGATGGACGCAGCCTGTGGATAGGAATATGAACGTGCGCATATATAAAACTTGACATGTATGAAATTAATGTGGGAAGATTGACAAACCTTAGAATTGGTGATCTTGGTGGAATCGAGGAGTAGTCTCATATGGTGGCACACGTAGTATCCACACGTGTTGCCCGGCTGCTGCTGGTGGCACTGCAAAAAATATAATGTGTTAAATCAAGTGGCATTACTACTATGTGTTGTATATGATTAATTAATGTGTAGCTAGCGAATACCCGAAACTTGCGATCATGTTTCAAGGCCTTGGCCCCTGTCGTCGAGTCACGTGTTTGTTGAACGTATGTGGCGAACGACCTTCGTTATTCGAAAAAGTTAGATTAGTTATTCGGAAGGAAAGAAAGAGTACAATGTACAATGTACGTACCTATCGAGTATTTGGGCGATAGCTGTGTACTTGGATTTGTTCTTACTTAGAGAATCAAGGTATATAGCCTTGTTCCATTTTGGTATAATTACAATTAAAATCCAATGGAATTTCTCATTGTATGGCATAAGAACAAATTCCTTATCTTGGTGAGCCAGCAGTGCTTTTGTAATATAGTCCTCGACGAAGGATGCATTCTCGATGATGGTATCAATGGCGACCAAGCGTGGGTCCAAGAAACCAATTCGTGATTTGGATGATCTAGCTTCGGTCAGTATGAATCTATATATAACACAGGAAAGCAACAAATTGTGACATATATCGGTATTACGTGAACAGAGACTGTGATTGTACAGACTTACAGCGTCCAGCATCGAACGAGTGAGGCGTCGAGAGCGTTGAGCGTAAAAAGTTCAAATATATCGTCAAAGGTCACCGCGAAGACATAGTCCTGAGCTTCGTGCAAGAAATGTTCCAGCTTGAATTTGACAGTGATACCTGAGCGCCGTTCTGCCTCTGGCTTATTGGATTGTTCCATATACCAAAGGTGGAATCTTTGGCAACCAAGTCCTAGTTTTTGGAGCTCTTCCTGGACTACCATCGGCTGACCTAGCACGAATTTGCGGGCCAATGGCATGGACGGGATATCGTCATCATCCTTCGTCTTTGATTTGCTCTGGCCACTGCCTCGATTGTCGGTCGACTTTATGCTAGTCGACTGTAATGGTATAGACGGTGCAAGTTGCTCTGGTGAGAATAGCACCCGTGGAGATAGCACCGGTGCAGGTAGCTGTGGTTCGCACTGCCCGTGTGGAGATGGCACCAGTGCAAGTTGCTGTGGTTCGCACTGCACTTCTGGTCCTGCCACCGGTGAAGTAGCCTCCAGGGATATGTCGGTTTTGGGCCACTGGATGAATGTTCCATGGCCTGTCCTAGATTCACGATCTCGTCGTTGGGGGGCTTCGGTAGCGGGACCACCTCAAAATTGGCATACACACCATCCACATTAACTTTTGCGAAGCCTGGCGCTAAAGCTTGACCGTGCACCATGGCCCCGATACCAGACGAATATGCCTGGCCCCAAGCAGCGTACAAGGGAATGGAGCCATATCTCACTTGGAGCTTGCACGTCGTAAGCTCCTACATAACGATACAAAATTAGCTACTCGAATAGGCCTACCAATGGAGCAAGCATTCGAGAGGTAATAATTATTACCAGGATGTCGTCCACAGGAAATTTGGACTGGGTTTGCGTCGGATTGGACGCGCAGCTACTCGGACGGTTGTGCGGGCTAGCTAGCACAGGAGCGGCGGTGGCGGCCTGCTGACTTTCTGTCTGTTTCCGCACCTCATCTCTGATTACATCAGTCATCTGAGCTAATAGCTCCTCTCTAAGAGATTCCTTGATCTCTTCTCGTAGCTGTGCGTCACGCTCGGCTTTGTTTCTCTTCCTGCGCCGATACATGTCGGAGTCATCTTGGAAACCATGTTTCCAAGGAACGTAAAGCCCAAGGCCTCTCGTACGGCCCGGGTGCTCCTTGTTTCCCAGGGCCACGGAGAGCATATCATTCTCCCTTGTTCCCTGGAATGATCCCAGGGTAGATTGAAAACTCAGCTCTTCCTGCAAGAGCACGACATGTCTTTTCAATTCGTACGAAGTTGTGGAGTAATTACAAGCTACGTAGTTCGATCGATATCTTATCAGGCGCTCGGTCACTTGCTGGTCTGCAGGGTTTCGAAAGGTGACGTCCCCTGATGTTGTTGTAGATGACCTTGCTCTAATCCAATTTCGAGCGCGGTCATCCGGGATATTGGAAAACGGCGGGGCGATGTCCTGTGTAGCTGCCAGCTCATCCTCCTTCCTCCACTGCGGGATTTTACCCGCATACCCAGCTGTGCCAAGTCTGTGAGGGTGTGTATTTTTTGCCTGGAGGGCCTTGTGTGCCACACTTGTACTTTTGAATTCTTCGGTCGTTTTCATCGCCTTGAACTCTTCCCATTGTGGTTCCAGGAATGGGTATTTATGAACAGGCGTTTCGTCCATCTCCACGTATTTCCTGACAAGCGTGCTCTTGAAGTTCTTCCATGCTTTGCACGCCGCTTTGTAGGTTTGTTGTTGCACAGCGTCCAGGTGTTCTTCTGGGAACTCGAACGATGCCAAAATTTCGGTCCACAGCTCACGTTTCCGAGTGTCATGCACGTTCTTCCACGAATTGTATGTGATCTCAATTCGTTCTCGTGCAACTACTCCGACCATGGTTCGGAATGCGTTTACTGCTTTTTGAGGAAGGATAGGGACCCCAGATGCATTCACCGTTGTGATGATCTGTCGGCTCTCAGGCTTCTTTGATAGCCCTCTTCCTTGGCGTCTTAATGTTGGAGCGGACGCCTCCGGCGATGATGTTGAAGAATGCGCGGGTGACATGTTGCTCATTTTGTGGGTCTATTAAGATAAGATGAGAAAGTACTCATATTGAATTGCAAGACAAGAGAGTAGTAGAGGGGAGGGGGAGAAGGGAGGGGGTGGTATGGACATAGAGAGGGGGTGATGTGCCTATCTTACCAATGTACCAATGTATCAAGTCTTTCTTTTTCCCGCAAAATTCAATGCAATTTTATTACAAAAGTGCAAAAAAAAGACATTCCAGATTCTTCGGTGAGCAGCCGACATAGCCGACTTCTTCGGTGAGCGACTATCCATCTGCTTCTTCCCGCTCCTTCTCTTCATCTCTAGTCTCTGGATCATGTACGCCAGTAGCGATGATTCATCTAACTGAATCATCGCTACTGGCGTACGTGATCCAGAGACCAGAGATGAAGAGAAGGAGTGGGAAGAAGCAGATGGATAGTCGCTCACCGAAGAAGTCGGCTATGTCGGCTGCTCACCGAAGAATCTGGGAATTTCTTTTTTTTTTGAACTTTTGTACTAAAATTGCCTTGAATTTTGTAATACTATTACTACAAGGTCTCTAAACAAAGTTCTATGAAGAATGCGCGGGTGACATGTTGCTCATTTTGTGGGTCTATTAGGATAAGATGAGAAACTTATCACATAGAGAGGGGGTGATGTGCCTATCCTAGCACCTACTTTAGTTGCTAATACTATAAACCAAATAGCAAAGTCCCTAAACAAAGGTCTACGAAGCAAATGACACAAACTAGTGTATCCGGTTCATTGAACGGGAACACTATAGTATGTCACTTGCTTCATTTGCTGTTTTTTGTCTAGATACATGGAGCAATTGGGTGGAAAGATCAACTGTTTCGTCAGACGCATGACTGCCAATTCGAAGCATAGCATCCGAGGCACATCCGAGACCTGCTGCTGTGTCTTGAGGAATGCCAAGAGCTGGTCTTCAGATGGGTTATGAGAATAAGATTCATAATTTATAGTTTGAGGAATGCCACATCTGAAGACCAGCTCTTGGCATTCTTCAAGACACAGCTGCAGGCCTCGGATGTGCCTCAGATGCTATGCTATGCTTCGAATTGGCAGTCATGAGCCTGACGACACAATGTATTTCTTTCCACCCAAATGGTCAATGTATCTTTTGCAATAATCGCAAGATTTCTTTTTCCGGATACACTAGAATGTGTTACTTGCTTCATGCCCTTTGATCATATACTCTTCCTTGATTGGTTAATTTGTGCTCTCAAATTGTAGGGTTGCACATGATAAGATGAGGAAGCAAGAAAAGTGAACCATGATGCTCACTGTTAGGAAGAGAGGAGAGGAGTAGAGGGAAGGGGGAGAAGGGAGGGGGTGATGTGGACAGAGAGGGGTTATGTGCCTATACTATATACTATATACTATATACTAACACAACAAGCAATGTAATATGTACCAATGTAAACTAAGCAACTGCAGTAAACAATGTACCAATGTAGTATGTACCAAATAGCAAATTAAACTAAGCTACTGCAGTAAACAATGTACCAATGTAATATGTACCAAATAGCAAAGTAATTAAGCTACTGCAGTAAACAATGTACCAATGTAATATGTACCAAGCATCAACCCTAAACACTAACAGTAAGCATGAAGCATCAACCCTGAATATGTACTAAGCAACTAACCAAAACAGTATGAAGCATCAAGCATCAACCCTAAACACTAACAGTAAGCATGAAGCATCAACCCTAAATATGTACTAAGCAACTAACCATAACAGTATGAAGCATCAAGCATCAACCCTAAACACTAACAGTAAGCATGAAGCATGAACCCTAAATATGTACTAAGCAACTAACCATAACAGTATGAAGCATCAAGCATCAACCCTAAACACTAACAGTAAGCATGAAGCTCGGGGAGGGATTTGATGACCGTAGGGTTTTGGTGACCTTAGGGACGGCGGAGGAGGAGGAGGCGGCGACGACGGAGGAGGAGGAGGAGGCGGCGACGCAGGAGGAGGAGGCGGCGGCGACGCAGTAGGAGGCGGCGGCGACGGAGGAGGCGATGGGCTCGGGGAGGCGGCGACGGAGGAGGAGGAGGCTGCGGCGACGTCTTCGTTCGGGGAGGCGGCCGGCGAGGGCTGGGGGAGGCAGCCGGCGAGGGCTCGGGGAGGCGGCGGCGACGACGGGCTCGGGATTTAGATCTAATCAAATAACTGCAGCGCACACGGAAAACCCTAGCGGGGAGGGTATATGTAGGGAGATTATCACAGACGGTTCTAAACTTAGAACCGTCTGTGATAACATATTACAGACGGTTCTAAACTTAGAACCGGCTGTGATAGTTTACTATCACAGACGGTTCTAAACTTAGAACCGGCTGTGATAGTAAACTATCACAGCCGGTTCTAAGTTTAGAACCGTCTGTGATAAGCCTTTGTCGGCTGTTGCAATTAAGACAACACCAATAACTACACAGCTGCATTCATATCAACCACCAACCAGCTGCATTCATATACAACACCAACCAGCTGCATTCACACAGTGTATTTCTTGATACATTTTGTCATTCTCAAATACATCACACATATACATCACATATACATAAATGCCAATACATTTTGTCATTCTCAAATACATCACACATATACATTTTCACATATACATCTCAAAATTGACTACATCACACATTTTCACATATACATCTCAAAATTGACTACATCACACATTTTCACATATACATCTCAAAATTGTCACACATTTTCACATATACATTCTTATTGTACTTGCTTATTTCCTTTAAAAATTAGCCCTTCATCATGATCAATGCGTACGTAACTAGTTTCGTCACGTTGTTCATCGTCGACCCTTATGCCATTTCCAAAAGGGGGTAACTCGTCAAATTGATTGTATTCCTCCTCGTCCACTACATTCTCCACTCCGACAATTCTCCTTTTTCCATGAAGAACTACATGGCGTTTCTTATTTGCCGGGTCGGTTACATAGAAAACTTGAACAACTTGATTGGCGAGTACGAATGGTTCGTCTTTGTACCCGACACGTTGGAGGTCCACGGTCGTGACACCGTACTTGTCAACCTTCACCTGTGGGAGATGCACCCAACGGCAGCGAAATAAGGGGATCTTGAAAACCACATAGTCGAGCTCTCAAATCTCTTCTATGAAGCCATAGTACGAGTTTCTCGACCCATCGGTACTGAATGCATCTATGCGGACACCGCTGTTCTGGTTAGTGCTCTTGACATCCTGAGACTGCGTATAGAATGTGTACCCATTTATGTCATATCCTTGCCATGTCACAACTGTAAATGTCGGCCCTTTTGCCAACCATGTCAGCGTCTCACTCGGCGAGCTCCTAGCGATTTGCTCCTTCAACCATTGGTTGAATCGACGGTTGTGTTGCCTCATGATCCAAACATCCAGCCGCTCCGGATTCTGTTGCCGAAGCACATCCTTGTGCTGGTCCACATAAGGCACCACTTCAGTCATGTGTTGCAACACCGTGAAATGGGCTTGAGTATACATGTCCATATCTGGAGTGATTGCTTTCCTTCCGATAGTTCCGAGACCCTTCAGCCTCCCCTCATGACGAGATTGAGGGACACCTATCGGTTGAATCTGAGCCATATAATCGACACAAAACTCAATGACCTCTTCGCTTGCATAACCTTCGACGATGCTGCCCTCCGGCCAAGAACGATTCCGTACGTAGGACTTGAGAATTCCCATGAACCTCTCAAATGGGTACATGCTACGTAGGAATACGGGCCCGCACATTTTTATCTCCCACACAACGTGAACAATGAGATGGACCATGATATCGAAAAACGAAGGAGGAAAATACATTTCAAGGTGACATAGAGTCATCACCACCTCGTCCTGCAGAGCATCTAGTCCTTCGGGATCGATGACCTTCTGAGCAATTGTGTTAAAGAAATAACATAGCCTCATGATTGTCTCTCGGACTTTGATCGGCAAAATATTTCTAATTGCAATAGGGAGCATCTGTGTCATCAGCACATGACAATCATGAGACTTCATGCCATTTAACTTCAAATCTTGCATCGAAACAAGTTTCTTCACGTTGCCGGAGTAACCAGACGGAACTTTGACACCATGCAAGCACTGGCACAGTTCTGTTTTCTCAGCCTTGGACAGAGTGTAACACGCAGGGGGAAGGTACGTTCGTCCATTATCTGTGCATGTCGGTGCTAACTCAGGCCTGATGTCCATATCAGCCAAGTCAAGCCGTGAGTTGACGCCGTCCTTTGTTTTATCACGGATGTTTAGTAAGAGACCAATCAAGCTGTCGCACACATTCTTTTCTACGTGCATGACGTCGATGCAGTGCCGAACATCTAGGTACTCCCAATAAGGTAAGTCCCAAAATATTGATCTCTTCTTCCAGGTGTTCTTCTCATGAGCCCTCAATTTACGTCCCTTTCCGAGGACAACATCTAAATCCTTAACCATATCATAAACCTCGTGTCCCCTTAAATGCCTTGGAGCTGAACCGTCTTCCTTCTCTCCGTCAAATTGTTTCTTCATCTTGCGGTATGGGTGAGCCCTCCGAAGGAACCGGCGGTGACGCATGTAGACGATTTTGCGTGAGTGTCTCAGCCACACACTCTCGGTACCATCTAAACAGTGAGTACAAGCTTTGGCACCTTTTGTACTATGGCCCGATAGGTTACCAAGGGCAGGATAATCATTTATGGTGCAGGACAATAAGGAGCGCAGAGTGAAGTTCTCTCGTTTGTATGCATCCCATACCTGTACCCCTTCATTCCATAGTACTTTTAGATCTTCCACCAACGGTGCTAGGAACACATCGATATCATTCCCAGGTTGTTTTGGCCCTTGGATAAGTATCGACAGCAAAATGTCCTTTCGCTTCATACACAACCAAGGAGGAAGGTTTTAGATGCAGAGAGTCACGGGCCATGTGCTATGTCGGCTGCTCATGCTACTGAAAGGATTCATTCCATCTGTACTCAGTCCAAACCTTATATTCCTTGGTTCTGCACCGAACTCTGCAAACCTCCTATCGATGTTTCTCCACTGCGCGGAATCAGCAAGGTGTCTTATCATTCCATCCTTCTTGCGCTCCTCCGAGTGCCAACGCAGCAGTTTTGCCTCCTTTGGTTTTGCAAAAAACCTTTTCAAACGGGGAATTATAGGAAAATACCATGCCACCTTAGCAGGAGGTCCTTTCTTCGCCTCTGTTCCCTCGCCATCATCTGATTGATTGTTACGTTTGTATCGGGATGTGTTGCACACCGGACATACATGCATGTTTGCATACTCTTTACGGTAGAGGATACAGTCGTTCGGGCATGCATGTATTCTTTCTACTTCCATTCCCAACGGACAAAGAACCTTCTTCGCTTTATACGTGGTTTTAGGCAACTCATTTCCCTCCGGAAGCATGTCCGCTAAAAGATCTAGCAGCGCCGTGAAACTCTTGTCGGACCAACCGTTGCTTGCCTTCAATTTCAACAGTTCAAGCACGGCCGACAACCTCGTGTACTTGCAGCCCATGTACAAAGGTTTCTCTGAGTCCTCCATCAAGCCACGGAATTTAACATACTCTCTCTCATCATAGTTCTCTTCTACATCGCGAAGCATCTGATCCAGATTATCATCGTGCAACCTATCCGAATCCGAGCCACAATCGACATCAGCCGGCGGCATGTCATTCACTTCACCGGCGATGTCATCTGGGGGCATATCATTCACTTCACCGGCGATGTCATCCGGCGGCATATGATCATTCACTTCGCCATGACTGGTCCAACACGTATAATCCTTTTTGAAACCCCTCCGAATCAAGTGCGCTTCAATTTGCCCTCGGTTCTTAAACATCTTCAAATTCTCGCAGTCAGTGCATGGACAGCACATATATTCCACCCCCTTATTCAACATATCCTCCTCGGCGGCTCTTATAAAAGCAGAAACGCCATTAATGTACTCTTCACTCACACGGCTCGCGGCATACATCCAGCTTCGGTCCTACGTTACGTACATATATAACAACTTAGTATTAAAATCTAGAATAACTAATTATAACTACATATATACCAGCCACATTTATTATATTGAGACTTAATTTCCTAGCTCAATTCATATTACAAACACAATAGCTATTATATAACCAACAATTTTGCAAATTAAGCATCTTCAATAACCACTCATGGATTACTTACACCTAAATTGTAATGCAATTAAAAAAATAAATTTCATTACTAACCATATCTACAGCAACCAGGAAAGTCTGAATCTTAATTCAAAGCTCAATCTCTGCCTCTTCCCACCAAATTAACTGGCCTGAAATCGCCTAGCTTCCTCCCGAGTGAAAAAGTGCGCAGCAGTGGCTAGATCTGGATCGAAATGAAGACAGATGCGGTCTGAGCAGCGCAATAAATGCCTTAGTCATTATCACAGACGGTTTTTAACTAAAAACCGGCTGTAAATTATCACAGCCGGTTTTTTATTAATAAAAAACCGTCTGTGATAACCAGCTTATCACAAATGGTTTTTTTATAAAAAACCGGCTGCCATAAGCTTCATACCAGAACGCTTCGCGCGTGTTTCGATGCCAGAACGCTTCGTGTTTCGATCGTCTAATTAACGTCTCTCGATCGTTATACGAAGCGTCTATATCATTAATGTTTGGGTATACGAACCGTCTGTGCTAAAGGTTAAATATGCGCGCCTAATCCAGGTCTCTTCTACGTACGTACAATACAATATACAATACAACATGGCTTCTACTGTTCTTGTGATCATCTCCTTCCTCTCATCTGTTCATCAAGAATTGTTCGGCCGGAACCTTACACAGGCGGCCAGCAATTTGCATCTGGAGCAGCTTCTCCGCACCCGCCCTGCTCTCCTTCCCCGACTTTCTTGCATCCGTCAGCTTGACCTGATCCTCCGCCGTCGACGAAGGTGTCTCGCTGCCGCTCAAGAAAGGGAAACAGCCCTGACCCTGGTTCTTCTCCACAATGTGCGCAAAGCGGAAGAAGCTCTGCACGCATTGCAGAGACTGATGGATAGCCTTGCCGATCAAGCAGATACGGCAGATTCTGAGGAATCTTTTCATGCTATCCTCTACAACATTATGGATGTTGCTGATCATTTGCCCAGGCTGCACGAGGAAGTGTTGAGGACAAGGGCAATCTTAACGGCGTTCGAGAATTTAGCGGCTGATCCTCCAAGTCCCCAAGTCGAAGAAGAAGCGTACGAAGCCCAAAAGATTACAATCTGGGAAACTCTTTACCTGTCCGACTATTGTAATAAATGCCTCTAATTGAAATTAATAAATTTGCCTTTAATTTGTGATCTCTTGTCTCAGTACTTCTGTAGTTAAGTTATTAGAAGCAATGTGTACTTATATATTAACCTCTGATCTAAAATATGACAGACAAAGGGACATCACAAACGGTTCTTGTTAAAAACCGTCTGTGAATGTTCACAGACGGTTCTTAACAACAACCATCTGTGATAGTCGACACAACACAGACGGTTTTTAATAAAAAAACGTCTGTGATAATCCCAGATTATCACAGACGGTTTTTAATAAAAACCGTCTGTGATATTCCAGTATCACAGACGGTTCAGAGGTAAGAACCATCTGTGATACTCCTTTTTCCCGCCACAAATACCGCAGACGGCCTTCGAATTAAAACCGTCTGTAATAGTGTACATTACAGACGGTTTCACGAAACCGTCTGTGATTTGGCGTCTACTATTAGCCTTTCTGTAGTAGTGTTCACTTATCCCCTTGTCTTCTTCTATGCATCACACTCTGCGGAGAAGAACCGAGCCGCTCTATCTCTCTACCATGATCCACGTGATCCACGCGATGTCTGCAGTGTTTACATTTTGTCCTATGCTGCAATAATAGAACCAGCCCTATCCTGCAATAATAGAACCAGTGTCTACATGTGATGTCTGCAATAATAGAAGTACATCGTATGTAGACATCACATTTTGAAAACAAGTCACATGTAGACATCACATTTTGTCTACATGTGATGTCTGCAGTGTTTAGATTTTATCCTTAAGGGTATACAGTTGCATTAGAGCTATGCTGCAATAATAGAGCAGAAAAAAATGGCGAGGCTCTCGAAGCTACAAGCTCTGTCCGTAGTAGTGCTCTTTGTTCTGCGCTTTTCGCTGCAATTGCAATGGTCTCACGGGCTTGACCAGCAGGACGAACCAAGACAAGTAAGCCGCCATTGCCATCTTCATCAATCTTGCTAATTAACGAAGCACAATAATGCATGCTTATCAATCTTGCAATTAATGGTCGCCAGATATACATTGTCTACCTCGGGGAGAGACCACATGAAGATGCAGATCTCGTCACTGCTTCACACCACGACATGCTCGCTTCCATTCTCGGAAGGTATGGAATCCCTCTGCACTGCTACTGCTCGAGAGAGATCATCTTCGACCATTACTTTCATGGTTATGTGGCAGAAAAAGCTGTTAAAAATGAAACAATACGGAAGTACTTTTGATGATAACTCTACTAATATAATTTTAATGTCAATAGTCCTGCGTACTTTTTGTTTATGTTAGTGATAAAAAGTTTTAAAGGATTGACTCCACACATTCTAAGAACGACGTGCATCTATTTTGGACTAAAGGTATAGATATAAGTAGGAAAATGTGGGTCAAATGCACCTTTTCTTTTCATGGAGGTCTTATATTTCAAAACAAGATGATACGCAAAATGAATTGGGGAGAGTTTTTAATTAAGATGTCTTGGCATAAGAGCATAACTATTAATTATATATAGGCACGAATGTTGAAATTAAATAAAGAATTTTAGTAAAATTTGCCTTAGAACGATCTGATAGGAAATTCGTATGCTCAGTCTTATAATCTGAAACAGAAGTGATTAAAATGAGAGTAAGGGAAATTCCACGCAAAAAAAGGGGAATTGTGCCCTTTAGGACTTACTTCGTGTTTTCTTTTTAAGATAAAAGGCTCCTACTGCATAAAATTCTCTTGTTCAACTTTAGAAAATATTGTACTATATCTCCACTTAACCAAATGGGGATATCCACTATACTATGTATATAAAAAAATTATCTTAGCATTACCCAAGTTGATTAATGTACTGCAATTTTATGGTTTTGAAGCAAGGAGGAGGCTCTTGAGTCGATTATCTACAGCTATAAATACAGTTTCTCAGGCTTTTCTGCAAGGCTCACAAAATCACAAGCGAGAAAGATACAAGGTGACTGATTCTTTTTTTTTTCCTGTTGCTTTTCGAAAAGGCATAGAATCACTACTTTGATTATAGCTAGTTGCTTGTTTAATTTATCACACCATGATAACAATCAGCTAGACAATAATCGATTGCTGTTTTCAGAGAATCCTGAAAGGGGAGAAATTTCCAAAATTTCGTGAAATTTCGGACGAAACGATGAACCCTGATTATAGCTAGTTGCTTCGTTATCACAACGTGATAACAACCATTGAGAGAATAATCGATTGCTGTTTTCGTTACATATATAGCACTTCCTGGTGTGGTGAGCGTGCGGAAGAACCAGATCCACCGTACGCATACGACTCGAAGCTGGGATTTCCTTGGGATGGACTACAGCCAGCCAAACGGGCTACTTGCAACAGCAAAAAATGGAGATGGCATCATTATCGGTGTCCTTGACTCAGGTTATTACTCCGTGCAAAGTAGATGTCGTTTTAGAACAGAGACAATAAAACAATTAAAACTTTGATCACCACCATTGGAGTACATATTTCAGGTATTTGGCCAGAGTCACAAAGCTTTGCTGACGATGGCTATGGACCCCCTCCTTCCAAATGGAAGGGAACCTGCCAAACCGGCGTCTCATTCGGCCCCCACAATTGCAACCGGAAGCTCATCGGCGCGCGGTGGTATGCCGAAGGCGACGTCGATAAAAGCTTGTTCACAGGAGAGTTCAAGTCTCCAAGGGATGCCCATGGACACGGCACCCACACGGCATCGACGGCCGGCGGCAACATCGTCCACAACGCCAGCTTTCGCGGGCTGGCGGCCGGGACCGCTCGCGGGGGCGCACCTCGCGCCCGGATAGCCGTGTACAAGGTTTGCTGGGGTGCATACCCGACTCATTCTCGGTGCTCTGATGCAGGCATGCTGAAAGCCATGGACGATGCTATCCACGACGGCGTTGACGTCCTGTCGCTGTCGATCGGCGGCCCAACAGAGACTCCGGGAACGCTGCACGCCGTCGCGAACGGCATCACGGTCGTGTACTCGGCTGGAAATGAAGGACCTACCACGCAAACGGTGAAGAACTCGTCGCCATGGCT
Source organism: Dendrocalamus latiflorus (assembly GCA_017311315.1). Taxonomy (NCBI): domain Eukaryota; kingdom Viridiplantae; phylum Streptophyta; class Magnoliopsida; order Poales; family Poaceae; genus Dendrocalamus; species Dendrocalamus latiflorus. The sequence goes on along the minus strand of CM029637.1, from coordinate 1,349,228 downwards.
ACTCACCGTTGCAGCAACCACGGTTGATCGACAATTCCCCACGGCTATCACTCTCGGGAACAACCAAAAGCTTGTGGTATGTTCTGTGAACTTATAGCGACCACCTACCAACTTAACAGAGAATAGTTTCATCTATTTTTGAAAACAAGTCTAATTAATCAAGTGTCACCATTTTTGTAATGCTCATAACCGAGGGCACAATTATTTGAATAGACTTTGACCATAAGACGTACAGCCTATTTTGTCATGCAATAGATACAACATGATAGCGTACAACTGAGTAACTGTAACAAAACATTTACAATAGTTTGTCAGACATTAACATGCCTGATTAATTATAACCCCTGGGCGCTAGAACACATTAAACCCCACAAAAACCAATGCACATAGTATATCCCCCACGCCAGTGGGGTGGAGGGAAAATGCGCTGCGTTGGGAGGCAGCCGAAGTAGAGTTAGGGTTTTATTATCCCTTTTCATTTTTAGATTTCGTTTTTATTCAACTCATTGTAGGTTTTCACTTCAGACCAATGTTTGTATTAGAAATGACCTTTTGTTTGTTGACCATATTCAACTGGTATAGATTTTTATTCCACTGATTCGTTCGATATAATTATTCCTTTTAATATTTTTTGGTTTTCAGAAGATTTGAGAAGGTTCAATTAAATTCTAGAAATGCATCGAAAGGTTTCAAAAATTCATATTTTTGTGCATTTCAATCATGACCAAAAAATCACAACGCGTCTCCAAATATAGGCTCGATGTTAAGCAACAGCCGTCATTTAATTTCCACCTCCTCCCTCGCCACTCACTAGACCGAAGTTGCTTCCAGCTACCACCATCGGTTCCAGCTACCTCCACTAGTTGCAGCTGCCCCTCCACCTCGGACTGTCGGTGCCACACCTCCATCCTGAATTGGCGTCACTGCTCCACCAACCCTCCCCTTGATCATCAATCAGAAGCTGCTGCCGCTAACCTTTACCACACCTACCACCTCCTGTGCCTACAACAAGTTTTTCCCAGACGCCTCCTCCACCTCTACCTGCAACCGTTGATGGTGCCCAACTGTGATGGACCAAGACCTTGGCTCTTGGGCTGTTGGGCTAGACAATAAATGGGCTGGCTCTTGGCCCACTCGGCTAGGGAGGAGATGCTACAAGAAGTAGGGCAGCAGCAGTACAGAGGATATCGAAGAACAGAATGATGGTATATGCCATGGCTCTTCTTCCTAATGTCACGGACCTAGACCCTTGTCTCTTGGGCTAGACAACAAATGGGCTAGCTCTTGGCCCACTCAACTGGGGAGGAGATGCTACAAGAAGCAGGGCAGTAGCAGTATAGAGGACATCAAAGAACAGAATGATGGTATACACCTTGGCTCTTCTTTCTCCCTGCTATTCCCCTTTCCCATAATTTCTTTCTCTAATTTCCAGCCCATCTTCTTTCCACTCCCAATCTAGACTTGCTCCTCTCAGTCCTTGCTTCTATCCTCCTCAATTTGTATCCCCAAACACATGAATCCTGTGTAGGTTTTGGCTATCTTGCTCCTACCTTTAGTGTTGATTGTGTTCATCAAGGTGGGAACGTGACAATATGGTATCAGAGCCTTCGATCCCAGTGGTTTCACACTCTGAGGTGAACATGAGCGATGCTCAAAAGGAGAGCGAAACACAGTGCAAGGCAATGTTGGATGAGTTGCTCGCCGTATGAGGAAGTTGTCATCGAAGATGGCAAGGAATACGACCAGCCTCAAGGAGCTATCGTCCAAGATGGCCAAGACTGCTGCAAGCATGAAGGAGGTAGCGATCGGTGTTAGGGCCATCGTTGGGCCATAGGTCGCGCCCACCCTTGGACTCAAGTCGCCACCCTCGCCATAGCCAGCAACCACGTCGGTGTCCTACTTCCTCACCGCAATGGGCCCAATCAACACTACTGCTACTCTGTGTTCAGACACCACCCTTGCCGCCAAGTAGCCTGTCAGGTGTTCGATAGTGTGCTCCAACCACATCGCCGACTTGCCTATGCCGGTGTTCGCTCCGACTATGGCCCCAAGTTCTTTCTCGACTATTACTGAGCTCGCCACCATCTCAAGTTGTGCCATTGCTGCTCAGCCCACTATCAACACCTTCGTCACCGACACCAACTTCGCTACACCCACCAAGTGTTTGACTTTGAGTCTCGACTCCAATACCAGCAACATCCAGGTCATAGCCATGTCCTTGCTCTCGAGGAGTGAGTCCATGGTCGTCCTAGCACCTATGGATCCCTCAACGGTCTCCTCGCTGAAGTTGTTTGCTAATGTCAAGCTAATCATGGGAACACCCACCAAGTGTTCGACGAATTGTCCTGACAACACCGGTGTGCTGACATTCACATCCCTGTCCATGATGGCCATGTACAGGATCTTCCCCAAGCCTACTAAGCCCCAGTGCTCCCCTCACTAAGGTTTCAGGCAACCAGACTACCACCACAGCCTCCATGAACGACTATGGCCTCATTCCTTGTAGCTGGGGGTGCACTCGCGCCTGCGACCCTCACCATCACGTCCTCCAGAACCATTACACTTCATCCAAGAGTAGCATGCCATCAACCTCAACCGCAGCACCGTAGCTACTAGCCTCAATCCAGAGATGCTCGCCAAGTGTCTGATGATGTGCCTCAATCCTGACACTAGCGTGCAGTTGCCCTTGTTCATACTAGCCACAACTTTGACTTCGCCCACAACCACCATCATGCTAGACACTGGCTGCATCATCATCACCAACTCCACTTACAATCTGAGTTGTGTCACCATCAACTCCACCAATGGCCTCGTTCTCACTAACTATGACCCTGACAAGTTTTCCGTTGCATGCGCCCTCATCCTAAACTTTGTGTTCATTGAGAATCTTATGGTTAGCAAACAACTGAGGAGGTGCTTCACCATGGCCAATGGTGCCATATCGAAAGGATCAAGGGTCTCAACCATGGCCCCATCTTGCCGGGGTGAGCTTAGTGTCGTGCTGGAGCTCATGTCCCTCCACTTCATTTCATCCATGGGAGATAAGGGAGGATTTGAGCTGTTTTTTAGCACACTCTCTTGGTCGAGGAAGGTGATAGAGGGGACTCTAAAAATTGGGTTGCTGGGAGCTATGTCTCTGGCAAACAAGGGTTGTTTGTTCTCCATGCCGGTTGTTGTCCAAGCTCATTTTGTATTGCTCACATCTAGATGTGTTGCCAATGGGGATCTGGACCCGCATTTGCTAGCGTTTTAGCATGCGATGAATGCTTACTTGAAATACCTACCAGCATTGGGTGTTTTCGACAGAACTAGTACTATGAAATGCCCATTGAGTTGTATCGCCAAGAAAAGACCTTTTAACTCTTGTATTCCAGACTCAACAAATCATAATCTAAGATCTCAGATCAATAGGCTGCTTTCATTCTGCAAATTGCACTCTGATGATGACCTTCACAGCAATGAGAGGGACATTGTTGATATTTTTGTTTGTTTAATTAAAGAAAATTAGCATTTGATTCGTGAACAATTCAGGCAGAAAGCTGTTATTGCTGTGAAGGGCATAGTGTCAAATATCCTGGATCATGCAAAGCAAAAGGAGATGCATGAATTGGATGATGTAGTTTTGGAGGAGATTATCTACCTTGCTGAGGTACTTCGGCTGATGGGTTCCTCCTTTCTACAAATTCTGCATTACATTAGATAATTGAGGGTTGCAAATGGCTGGGAAAATGGAAATTATCTATTGCTTTGCAAGGAGTACAGTTTCATATCCAGAACCCAGCCGACTTGGAGGGCTATTTTGGAGGGCTGCAGTTGCCATTAAGGAATGAATTATGCTTTCAATCCATTGTTGTGGGTGAAGCATCTTGCACGAGATGATTTATATGAAGCCAAGTCTAACTGCTGCACTCTGAAAGGGGGGCAGGTTGTTCAAATTCTTGGGATGAACTCAAATGCTTCAAGTGGGCAGTGTCTTTAACTTCCCATATTAGAGCAGCAAAAGCATAGCAGTGGACTCGTGATTGGAATGGACAAGTGGTGGAAGAGTCATAGGATACTGCGGGATCTCGATGGCCTTCAACGCATGGAGTAGGCTTGGGGACAAGCTGAAATTCAATGAGGACGGACCTAGACACTTGGCTCTTGGGATGTTGGGTTGGACAACAAATGGGCTAGCTCTTGGTCCACTCGGCTGGGGAGGAGATGCTACAAGAAGTAAAGCAACAGCAGTACAGAGGACATCAAAGAACAGAATGATGGTATACGCCTTGGCTCTGCTTCCTCCCTGCTATTCCCCTTTCCCCTAATTCTTTTCTCTAATTTCTAGCCCCTCTTCTTTGAACTCCCAATCTAGACTTGCTCCTCCTAGTCGTTGCTTCCTATCCTCCTCAATTTGTATCCCTAAACACTTGAATCTTATGTTGGTTTTGGCTATCTTGCTCCTGCCTTTGGTGTTGATTGTGTTCATCATGGTGGGAACCTGATACCAACCCACGCACAGGACGGGGGCTAGGAGATGGGGGCAATGTGAGAGCAGGCCTAGCGGTAGTGGCACATGTCAGGACACTACCATAGAAAGAGTTATCACAGGTGGTTCAAAATTGTCATCACAGACGGTTCCTAAACCGTATGAATTTATTTGTCTGTGATAACACATAGTTATCACAGATAGCTCTCAAACTATCTGTGATAGTCTAGTATTACAGACGGTTCTTACTACGAACCATCTGTGATAGTCTATTATCACAGACGGTTCTAGTTAAGAACCATCTGTGATTGCATTCTCACGTAGTCATAAATAGGACTCCTCAATTCATCAACATTCTCTAATTGCGCTATAAAACAACGTAATTAGATAATGCAGATGGCCAAAGTAGGCCTATTTATGATTGCCGCCATGTCTTTGGTGGCTCGTTGTTTAGCTTGTAGGTGTTGTTGTTTTGTTGCTTTGGTGATTAATGGAATGTGGTAGAGCATTGCCCTTTGTTTCAAAAAAAACTTTGGCGTCGTGTCTTCATCCTACAATAAAACATGAATTTCAACAATTAATTTTCACACACATGAGTATTGAGATTTACATGGCCAAAATTCTAGCTATCCAACAATTTCATAATTTGATATCCAAACATCAAGAAGAGAGGGGAGGGGATCGGATAGGGGATATATCACGGGCGATGAAGGAGAGGCGGCAGCGGCTAGCGTCACCATTGTGTCATGATGGTGACACTGTACAAGACACTCTTACGATAAGAGTGCCTTATGTAGTGAACCATGGTGTCACAACCAGAGGCGAAGGAGCTCAAGGAGGTAGTCGGCGTCATTAGGGGAGGTGGCACTTCGATCGTTTTGGAGAAGCTAGGCGGCGCTTCGGTTTGGAGTGTTTAGGGGAGGCCAATGGGTACCATATATAAGGGCATTTGGGGAGCTAGACACCACTTCAGTTTGAAAGTTTGAATAAAGGGGTGGCAAAATCGGGTGGCGAAATATCACAGACGATTTTTAATACAAACCGTTTGTGATGAGTTAATATCTATAACATCCTAAAAATATGGGAATAGTGTAATTGAGAAAATCTAATATCTTTTGTTGATTTCTGTGTCATTTAAAATTCTCAGTGTTTATTCGAGATTCTTGATTCGGTTCCTTGCTAAATTTTCAAATAATGAAAATCAAATTAGAAAGAAATTCTGAATCACTTTTGCTAAGACCAAAAATTCAATTTAAATACTGGAATCTAGAAATTCAAAACCGAGAATAGAAATTGAAACCAAAAGTTAATATTGAAAATCTTTTCCATCGAATTATTATACTCAAAAATTCAAATTCTAAAGTTCAAAAATTATCTCTCAAAACTCGACAATCTTGAAATTCAATTGTGAATCCAAAATTTGAACCAAGGTTTCAAATTCAAAACCTAATTACAAATTTAAGGCTTGAACTAAAAAATTCAAAAATCTTCATAAATCCTTGGGCCATCAAGCCCATTTCTCCTTTTGGCCTCTTCTTCCCCTAGCCCAACCCAGCTGGCACTCTCCTCTTCCTCTCCTTTCTTTCCTCCCCCTCTGCCCCCTAACGGTCAACCAACCCAGCCCTGTTGCAAAGCACGCCAGTTGCTTATGCTGCCGATCATGCCAAGCCACCCCAGATTTTGCCTCTGTGCCCGTATGCCTAGCTCCACCCCTCTCCTATCTCCACCCCTCTCCTAGCTCCTCCCCTCCGCTAGCCCTGGCACGCGCGTTCAATGCCGCTGCCTGGTGTCACCTCTCCATTACCACCCGCCGCGCGATGCCACCACCCGACTTTACTCCACCCGCGCTTGTCTTCAATTGTGCTCAACGACCACCCACCCTCCTCCCATCTATAAAGAGCCCCAAGTTGCCCCATTGCTCCTCCCACCTTGCCCCTATTCTTCTTCCCTAAGCACAGCTTGGCATGAGCCACCTGTGAGCGCCACCGTGACCCGCTCGTCAATCATGCCACTCTAGCAAACTCCGTGACAATCCAACCACGTCATGGTGTCCCCCCAAAAGCTTCATCCCTTCCCTTCGCTTTAATTGGAAGCCCATGCCTCGAGCTCGCCAGATGCCGCCTTTTCCTCAAGTCTGTCCACCGCCCTCCTCTTCGGTGCCTTCCCCTCTTCGGCTGGCCTTGCTCCAATTCCCCACTCCTAGAGCATCTCCTTGGCAGCACAAATGTTCTATGACCATCGGTCGAAGCTCTCCTTCTCCTGTGCGCCCCCACCATGGTGGCCACCCCGTGCCGCCATTAGCTTCCACCGCCAGTCCGCCTCGTAACCCCGCTCCCCTGGCTTTCTCCATCACCTAGGTGAGTTCCTCGTGGTCCTCCCTCACTTGTGCTCCCCCTATTTCTTTCCCTCCTCCCTCTGACCACCGCCGCCATTGATAGCCACTCCATGCCCGATGCTCCCTGCCACCATCGATCGCCCTCGTCTCCACTCTGAGCCATGCCGCCACCCCCTTGGCATCCTCACCCCAGGCATCCCATTTTGCCATATCCACCGCCCTCCGGCCGATGGCCCTAAATGGGACACCAAGTGAAGGGTGATGTTTGCTAGAGCTAGCGTTGCGGAGAGTGGAGTAAAAACTAATCGAACAGCCGTTCCCACGGTCAAGAGCAGACATGGAAACTTTCTCGAGTTAGTTCTATTTCAAAAGCCTTTTATGGGTGGGATGAAAACTAATCGGGTTGAGGTAACCCCGACTTTGATTTTTCCTGGAGGGAACTGTACTCCAGTGGTGAAAACTTGCATTTGCTGGAGGTAGTCATGCACTGTAAAAGGTGGATGTAACCTGCACTACAATTAATATTACACTCTCATATCAATTTTAGAAAATCTGTTTTAGTCAAGATTGCTAAGTCCCAGTAGCTTTTCTATTTATTGTACTTTCCAAACAATGCTTTTAACAACCAAAAGAACATCAAGCCTCACTTGACAGCATTGCATCTATCATTATTGCATTATGTGTGCTGGCTTGCTGAGTACCGTTGTACTCACTCTTACTTAATTACCATCGGTCAGTCAGAAAAAGAAAGAAGGACACGCCCTATTATGCGTTGAAGGAGTCGACAGAGCTGGAAGATGATTAGGCCAAGAACTAGGTCGCGAACCCCAGTTGGCTGCCTGTGAGCAAGTACTGAGGGTCCCACCTGTGTGAATTTTCCACTGCTGCATTTTATTAATTTCGCCCTGATCGACCCATGAGTAAGTTATTACTGTATTATCTACGCTTCCGCGTGATATATTTTGGTATACAGCAATGTATCTGTGAACACTATCTACTGATCTAGGGAATAGTGCAGTGGAATCACAAAGAATCCGGGTTTGCTAAACCCAGGTTCTGACAATATCACAGACTGTTCTTGTTAATAACCGTCTATGATACTTCACAGACGGTTTTCAATATGAACCGTCTATGATATTATCTCTTCACAGACGGTTTTTAGCGCTGTTAGTAACGCAGACGGTCGTTAAACTAAAATCGTCTGTGATTGTATTTGATACCGATGATTTTGGTCAACCGTCTGTGATAACACGTCTAGTCTTAGTTTTTTTAGTAGTGGGAGCAATTGCGGCGGAGGTTGCATTTTTGTAGTGTGAACGGTTGTATTTTCTCTTTGATGGGTTGCGTTCTTCCCTGGGTTGCATTTTTTGTGTGGAGATGCTGCATTTTCCCTTCTAAACGTGTCGCATTTCTCCGGTGGGTTATATTTTCTCATCTTCGTGGTTCTTCTTTAGCTGGTTGCATCTTCTTCGTGTCGAAGGATGTCGCTAGCTTTTTCCGTTGATAGAAGTTGCATTTTCTTCACAGCTGACTGCATTTTTCCCGGCTTGCCATTTTTTCAGAGAGATATTGTACTTTTTGGTGTACATCAGTACATGTGGTGTATTTTTGGAACATAGCCACTGCAGCATTCCATGTGATTGTTCGATCCTTGCAGGGGCAATCCTTGTTCACGGCCATGGGAGGGCCACATGACGATGACTTCCACCCACTTCTTCCCTTAGGGTACTCTGAGGACCTGCCATGCAACGCATCTTTCGTCAACATCACCGGCACCGACATAGAGGGGTTGGTCGTCTTCTGCGGCACACCCAACCCTCCTTCTCGACATCCCGACTATCAAGGTGTCGCATCGGTATTGGCCAAATATGGTGGAAAAGGAATCATATACTCACTGCAGTGGAACACAGACCTCTTGAGTCTCTCGGAAAAAACATGCAAGTCGCTTGCATGTGTTGCCGTCGACTTCGAGATCTCCAACCAAATTTTTCAGTACTTCATGCAGTAAGTATATGTATATATAATTAACTTCGTCCTCCCTTTTTTTTTGGGATGTGAAGATGCTAGCTAATGTTCAAGTATCAAGCTTTCTCTTCCTTAATTTATAGGTTTCAGTTAATAAGCATTTTCCTTTTACTATGCAAAAAATTACAGGTACACTGATAGCTCAAAAGTAAAGATATCTTTTGCTCAAACAACGATTGGAACTGGAGTTCCTGCCCCCAAAATAGCAGCTTTCTCTTCGAGGGGGCCTAGCCCTGTCTATCCTGGAGTTCTCAAGGTAATTTATTAAGCATGCATGCTTGATGCAAATAATGATTTCATACCACACATTCCAAGCCCATTGTGCTGTTCTTCTGCTATTGGACAGAATTACCTACATTGACGAAATGAAATTAATGTCACTCGGTGTTCAAGAAAGCGCTAGGCGGGCGGCAAGGTGGAGCCTAGTGCCTAAGTAGCCTAGGCGGGGCCTAGACGGCTGAAATAAAAATAAGAACAGCGGGTCAATGATAAACAATTATACATATATATTTGTTTTTTAGATGAAAAAACAATTGTTCGTGACTCTTTTTCTTTTTTTTCTTTTCCTTCCCTTTCTCTCTCTCTCTCCTCCGTTTCTTTCTCCATCTGGCCGACACCCCAGCCCCTCATTACTTCTTCCTCCCCACCCGCACACCTCCCTTCCCCTTTCCTCTCACCTCGCCTCCCCCCTCCTGATCTGGATCTCAGCACTCAAGTGTTCTTCCTTCCCCTTTCTTCTCTCACCCACACCTCTCCTCTCCTCATCCTGACCTCACCTCTCCAGCTCTCCTCACATGCGCTGCCGCTCTCAAGCCTCTTCCATCGTCTGGGCTATTCACGCTCGCACCCTCGCCCGCTGATGGTGTCTTCGCCCTTGCCCTAGCCCTCGCCCGCTGATGGTGTCTTCGCCCTTGCCCTAGCCCTCGCTTCCTCTTCATCACCGCCGACCCGTGCTGTTCCCACCGCTATGTTCTATCCAGAGAGGCTGTGGTGTCTAGATCTAGCTAGATCCGGTTGGATCTGATCATTGATGGTGTTGTACATGGTGTCGGTGACCCGGGGATACGTTGGCACAGTGCAGGCCATCTACAACGACGATGGCCTGCAAATGCGCCAGCAACGCGCGGGCCAATGAGAGATCTCTAAATGCCTTTTTTCTCTCCCCGGATCGCCTTCCGTCTGCCCTGGACCATCTTCTCACCCCACCTTTGATTGCCGACGGCTGTCTTTGACTGCTGAGGCCGCTTAGGCAGGCCGGCTACCTAGCTCACCGATTTTGGCCAAGGCGCGGCGTCGGGGCTCCATCCAGCACCTAGGCCCGCCGCCCAGCACCTATGCCCGACTAGGCGGCCGTCTAATACTGCCTTCTAGAACATTGATGTCACTACATCTATCATGAAATATGCTTCCATAACATATTTTTACATAAAAATAATTATATAGTATGAAAGTATATTTAATGATGGATCTAGTGGCACCAATTCATTTCGTCAATCTTGATAATTCTTCACATATCAATGTCAAACCTAAAAATGTTTGACCAATATGGGTCCTAGAACGACTTATATATATTTTGACACGGAGATAATAATTATTAAGGCTCTAACATATATGTTGTACTCTGAAATTAACAGCCTGATATTGCTGCACCTGGGGTTTCCATTGTAGCTGCTGCACCACAAATCCCTTCTTACAAAAGTCTAGGTGCTTTCTACCATTTTGATTCTGGAACATCCATGTCTTGCCCTCATGTATCCGGGATCGTCGCCGTGCTCAAGTCCCTACATCCCGACTGGTCACCTGCAGCCCTGAAATCTGCACTCATGACAACTGGTAATTGAGATTCTAGAGGAACTATTCTATTTCCTGTGAAGTTCAAGTTTCAAGCTGGCCCTTAACCTTTCATGTTGTACACATAATTGAGATTGTTGCACCAATATTAAGAACAAGTCAGTAATTGACTGAAGTTTCAAAACTGTCTGTCTTGCAGCTCTTACAACTGACAACAATGGGATCCCAATACAAGCAGGTGGATATCGCGCAAAGATTGCCGATCCTTTTGACTACGGAGCAGGGTTTGTGAATCCGATCAAGGCAGCTGATCCAGGCCTCATATACGACATCAGTGCCTCGGATTACCTCAACTTCTTCAACTGCATGGGAGGATTAGGTTCAAACGGCAACTGCACAACTCCTAAGGCATCTTTACCAGACCTGAACCTCCCATCGATCACCATTCCTAATCTGAAGACATCTGAGACCGTTGTGCGCACCGTCACCAACGTCGGCCAGCCGAATGCTGTGTACAAGGCCTTCTTCCAACCTCCTGCCGGCGTCGAGATGTCCGTGGAGCCGCCGGTGTTGGCGTTCGACAAGGAGAGGAGTGTGCAAAGCTTCAAGGTGAACTTCAAGGCGACGCGAAAGATTCAGGGTGACTACACATTTGGTAGCCTTGCGTGGCATGATGGAGGTGATCATTGGGTTCGAATCCCAGTTGCAGTTCGCATCATAATTGAAGAGTTCTATTCGAGTGTCTCCTAAGTTATATATGCTCGATCGGGTACCGGCTAAAATAAAAGTCGAATTTATATGGAATGAAGCATGCGTGTGTCGTTCCATCTCAAAGTAATGTATTGATTAGTGTTAAACACTATAATGCAGGGTTGAATGCATGTATGTGCTTTATGTTCGTTTCAAATAATGGAGTTAGAACAATGAAGTCAGTAAAATGTCAAAGAAGCTTTTTTTTCAAATTTAACTCTCGAACACTCATTTTTTTCAAAAATAGCCTCGTTCGTAGATCTATCATGTGGCAGGCACTCACAAGCTATAGTAGTTTAACATCCTGATTTTCAGAGCCTTTTTGAAAATTTTAAAATAAAAATAACCACTTAGATTTTTCTACAATTAATTAAATCTAAAAGGGATTTTTATTAATTAAAAAGATTTAATGTGGTTAAATTAAACTTAAAATTTTTTGAAAATATTTTGTTTGAGTTCTTTGAGACCCAAGGATTTTTCTGAAATTTGTTAGGATTTTTCTGAATTTATTTCCTATTTTCTAGAGCTCAATCTTCTTTCTCTTATTTTTTGAAATTAGAACATTCTCGAAAATCATTGAACAGTAATGGGCCTATCCCGTTACTCGGCCTATTACTGTTCACCAGCTTGGCTCACCAGCCAGCCACGTGTTGCCTATCCATGCCCACGTCCGCCCGCTGGATGGTCAACACGCGTCGACCATCAAGGCATCAACCGTCTCCTCTCGCCGCGTCGTTCCATCTAGGCCGTCCACCTGTCGCCGCAGTCGTCGTCGTCTCCGCGGACTCTCGCTGTCACCGTCTCTGCCTTGGCCATGCCTCAGTGTCCTTGCCCGACATGGATGCTCTGCTAGTCTGCTGTGCTCACCCCGGAGACCTCGGCATCCGCGCTCATATAAGCCGTCACCCCCTCGGTTCCATCGCACCTTCCACAGCCGCTTGCGCCTTCTCGCATCATCGCCGTCCCTGCTCTCGAATCGCCATCAATGTCATCGTGTTTGTGGAGTTTGTAGTCGTCGTCTTGGTGTTCCTCTCCAACGACCGTTCGTCTCCAGTTGTGGTCCGCCTCCATCGTGGTTGGTTGACCGCTTGCCGTTGTCTGTGTCCGCTCTGCTCCAACGGCGAGATCTCTTCGGCCAGATCGCCTGCTCACGTTCGCTTGCCTCACCGATGCCTTGCCTTGGTTCGTGCATCACGGTCTTGGTTTGCGCACCCACGCCGACCGTGACTCTTTAGTTTTTAGTGAACTCCATCCACTGTGAGCCACGTCACTAATAGCCAGAGCCCGTATGTCAAATCCGCGATTCCGTAGACTTTGTGAGCCAGGCAGCCGAGTCAGCATGCCACATCAGTCCTAGCCAAGGTGTTAGCCACGTGTCCATCCACGTGTTGGCCACGTTAGCACCACATCAGCCAACCGAGCCATTCCCAGTGCCACGTCAGCACCACGTCACATGGCCACCGCAGCCCTAGTGCCACGTGTTAGTCCACATGTCTGCCACGTAAGCCCTGAAAGCCTAGTCAGCTGCCACATCATCCAGGCAATCACGAGTTTACCGTAAACTTTCTTTTTCGTGAACCGGGTCCACACCACAGTTTTTCGTGAATCGGGTTTACCGTAGACTTTCTTTTTCGTGAACTGGGTTCACACCATAGTAGTTTTTCCAATTTCCAGCCTTTTTCTTTAGATTAGATTTTTCAAGATCCGGTTCTTCTCCGTCCTAGCTTCGATTGACCCAATTTTTTTTTCCTAAATTCATTTAAAATTGAGCTCTATCACCAAAAGATCAAGATTTCTTCATTAAGCAAGGCCTAGGCAAGTCGTGTGCTTTGATCATGTTGAACCTAGTTTTTTAAATATATTATTTATTATTTTGTTTTAAATTATCGTTCATTGCTATTTTATTACAAATCCTTGTACTTGGTGGTTATTATCAAATTTGATTAATCTCTCAATTGATAACTTGAATACTAGGATTCCATTTTCACTATAGGTTGGGTAATTATGTAGTGATGCAATACTAGTTGTCACATGGGTTGTTCGTTTATTATGCTTAGCCATGCTTATAGTACGTTGGGTTTATCATCACATATAATTAATTAATTAATTGTGACTTAATGAGATATTAAATCATAGTGGTCAGCCACAGTTATAAAATGTGAGTACCATGATATGGGTAGTGTCGTGGGTGTTGGATATACAAAATATTTTTTCACTTGGGCAAATGGTCGTGCAGTGAAAGGGGAAGTGTGGGTAGCACTTTAGGGATGTAGATGTTTCGCCTGGGTAATATCTAAGGACTTAATTTTGTGCACCACTGATCTGAGCCTTACCGTGCAATCACATGTCTAGTATGGGATAGACCTGGCTGATTAATTTATCAGATTTCAATTTTGATTTTTGCCATTGTGATGAACATGGATGTGGATTCCATGAGGCGCAAGGGGGGTGTGAAGCGAAACCCTAGCGGGCGAAATCATATTGCGATTGAGCATTGTAAAGGCATTGTGATAATCACTTAGTTGCACGCATAAGGAAGCGTGTAGTGGCCTACATGATAAGTGAATTATCTCATGTGGGTAAAGTTATGCAACCTCTGCAGAGTGTAAAACTATTCAAATAGCCGTGTCCCCTGTCATAGACAATGCTCGTGATTTCACATGAGGGATAGAGTTTTCATAAAAGTCTTGGTTGATATTAAGTTGGGAAGTGAATGGTTAGTTCACTGGTGGTTCATTGCGTGAACGGTTAGTTCACGAGTGGTTTATTGGAGTGAATGGTCAGTTCACTTGTGAATACTCTCGATTCCTTTTGATTAATATTTATTAATCATCTTTCAAAGTTCATTTTAATCTATTTATTGTATTTACTTTAAATTACTGCTTTCTGCAAATTAATCTTTCAGCCATCCTTTGGTAATCCTTGCATATTATATTGTATCTTTGTTATAAACGACTTACTGAGTACTCTATGTACTCACGGCTATATCTATTTTTGCTCCGTTGAAGAGGAAGAACCATACCAGCAGGTGGTATTTGGAGATCTTTTCGTCGACTTCGCGGATTATGACTTCGCTCCCCAGTCAATTGCTTGTGGACATGTCGAGTGGCCACCACGCTTATTTATATTTTTCCGCTGCAAGTTTCTTAAACCTTTTAGACTATTATCTGTAAGCTTGGCTATAAGGTTACAACTCTGATAAGTAATAATCTTTAAGTCTTTTTCTTAGTAAATCGTGATATGGTCGATATTTCATCTATGTTTACAATGTGTGCACTAGCGTGATCCTGGACTAGTGCAAAATACACAGGAGACTCCAGATTTGCGGATTCAGGTCTCGACATAGGGCTTATAATCTGAAACAGAAGAAGTGATTAAAATGATAGTAAGGGAAATTCCTCGCAAATAAAGGGGATTTGTGCGCTTAAGGACTTTGTGTTTTCTTTTTAAGATAAGCCCAAAACAGGAAGGTCTCTACTGTATAAAATTCTCTTGTTCAACTTTAGAAAATATTGTACTATATCTCCACTCAAAAAATGGGATATCCACTACAATATGTATATAAAACATTATCTTAGAACTGCTCAACTTGATTAATGTACTGCAAATTTATGGTTTTGAAGCAAGGAGGAGGCTCTTGAGTCGATTGTCTACAGCTACAAATACAGTTTCTCAGGTTTTTCTGCAAGGCTCACAAGATCGCAAGCGAGAAAGATACAAGGTAATTGATTCTCTTTTTCCTTTTACTTTTCAAAAAACATAGAAGAAGTATTCTAATAATAGCTAGTTGCTTGTTTATAACACCATGATAACAATCATCGAGACAATAATGGATTGTTGTTTTCGTTACATACATAGCACTGCCTGGTGTGGTGAGCGTGCGGAAGAACCAGATCGATCCGCCGTATGCATACGACTCAAAGGTGGGATTTTCTTGGATGGACTACAGCCAGCCAAACAGGCTATTTGCAAAAGCAAAAAAATGGAGATGGCATCATTATCGGTGTCCTTGACTCAGGTTACTCCGTGCATAAATAGACGTGGATGTGGTTTTTGAACAGAGACAGTCAAACAATTAAAACTTTGATCACCACTATTGGAGTAAATACTACTACATCGTCCGTTCTAAAGTGCGTTGATGTCGTTTTAGAACAGAGACTGTCAAACAATTAAAATATTCAGGCATTTGCCCAGAGTCGCAAAGCTTTGCTGAAGGTGGCTATGGACCCTCTTCTTCCAAATGGAAGGGAACCTGCCAAGCCTGTGTCTCATTCGGTCCCCACAATTGCAACCGGAAGCTCATCGGCTCGTGGTGATATGCCAAAGGTGACGTCGATAAAAGCTTTTTCACAGGAGAATTCAAGTCTCCAAGGAACGCCAATGGACACAGCACCCACACGGCCTCGATGGCCAGCGGCAACATCATCCACAACGCCATGGATGACGCCATCCACAATGGCGTTGACGTCCTGTCGCTGTCGATCGGCAGCCCAACGGAGTATTCGGGCATGCTGCATGCCATCGCGAATGGCATCACGATCATGTACTTGGCTGGAAACGATGGACCTACTGTGCAAACGGTGAACTCGTCGCCATGGCTACTCACTGTTGCAGCAACCACGGTTGATCGATAGTTCCCCATGGCTATCACTCTGGCTGGGAACAACCAAAAGCTTGTGGTATGTTCTGTGAACTTATAGGGACCACCTACCACTGCCGATAATAACGTTTCCACCGCGTGTCGGGACCCGCATTACCTTCCCAGTGCACACCGGCATTACTGTATAGCTAGGCATCCAAGGGAGATTTGGGTTTCTTTTGTGTGTAAAGCGGGCCAGGTTTTAAATAAGACATAGGCTACTTTCCAAACTCATCTAGCATTTTGGCTAAACCAATTTTCTTAACAGAAAAGCTTGTGTGTTTTCTCTTTTCCTGTTTTTCATTTGGCAAGTACTTTGATTTTTCGTACCTACGTTGTAAGACATTTGTTCATTGGTTATATTATTCTTAATGAACAATTAATGTTTATACGAATAGAGAAGGTTCCATTCACCAACTTAACAGAGAATAGTTTCATCCACAAATGCTTATATCATTTTCTGGATTTGAACGACCCAGGGCTAAACATTACTACAGAGAGGGTTCCATCCCCCTTCAAACTTAATAATTTCATCCTATCCAAATCTATTTTTCAAAACAAGTGTAATCAAATATCACTGTTGTTGCATGAGTATAATAGTGGGTACAAGATACCCTTTCCCCCTTAGGGGATATGGAACTAAGAGCAAGTACAATAATGGTCTTATAGCCAAGCTAGTCAGCATTTTTGCTGATGTGGAGGAGAGAAGAGAGGAGAGAGAGGAGAGCTTGGCTCTCATGCAAGCAACAAGCTGCACACGGGAGCCTATGCAGTGGTGGGCCCAGATAATAAATGTATGTGAGGAGGAGTAGGAAAGAGAATGTGAGACTTGGTACCATATAATAATAAAAAAAACTTTTGTAGACAAATAGAAGACAAACTATTGTATAACTTGGCTCTTATAACTTGACTTATAGCCAAGCACTTGGCTCTATTATTGGACTTGCTCTAAGGGAGCTACAGAGCCAACCTAGAGAGAGAGCTAGTTAGTAAAATTTTCATCCTACCTCATAATAATTACAAAAGCAGAGGGTACATTCCTTTATACACATGTCCCTATACTATTGGGCCTGTTGCAAAGCTCAGTCATAGGGGGGCTGGGCCACCCTCACAACAGTACTTGCTCGACAGCAAGCGCAGAAGTCCTGAGGGGTGAGCTGATGTGACCAATTGCCCTAACCCCCCGTCCCTCAGCAGCAAGCGTAGCAACTGCTTGCTCCAGCCCCTAGGGGTTTGGACACTGTAAACCGGCTAGGATAGGGTTCTTCTTTCACTAATCATGACGTGGTCATGGAGTCCCCCGACAGAGCGGCCATGACCTCACGTACGCGGCCGTCGCTTCCTCCCACTGGAGTACTAGTTCAAAGTTACTATGTAAATGGAGATTTAAATATTCTTTACCATTACTTTCAAGTTTAAATTTTAAATTTAATATGAACCATTTGAACGAAATTCGTAGGAAGTCACCGAAAGATTTCGTTCCTTTCTCTACCCACCGAAAAAAAATCCAAAACGAAAAAGTTTTCCCTAGGTCGAGGTCTCCGACACAAAGTCCATGGTCTGCGCGGGCCGAGGCCGGGCCGAGGCATGGAGGCGAGCGCGCTGTGCTGAGGCAGTGCTCCACTCGGCGAGTCGGCCAGAGAAGGATGCGATGTGCTTGGCGAGGAGGAGGCCACTTCCGGGCGAAGGTGGACGCGGCAGCCTGCGTGAAGGCCCCTTCGCCGGACGGAAGGTCCTCGCGGCGTGGAGGCCGACGCAGAGCATGGGCGGATGTAATAGAGGTCATGGGTGTTCAGCTGAACACCCAAAATTTTTTACAAAATACCAAGTATATGATAGATATATTAGATATATATACTGCTAGTTAGGTTAAAACTGTATTTTTATGTCCTCAAATAAATTCAATCCGCACTCCCTATATCTCATGTGCAACCCATGTAACACATTAGGCCTATTTTTTCCACCTTAGCCCTCCTCATACAGGCCCAAAGAGGTAAAGATGCAAACAAAACCCTAACATTTGTTCTCTTTCTCATCTTGTGGTTGTGTGGAAGGCGGCTCCAACTTTCGAGTGGCGAGCAGGCGAAGGTGCAGGCTGCGAAGGTGAGTAATGACTGGCGGACGCGGACTGCGTAGGCGAGCGACGGTCAGTGGACGTGGCACCAAAACGTGACGGCAATCATGCGTGAGGCGGCACGGGGTGCAGGTGAGCATGTGGCAGCGCGGACGAGCAGAGAGGTGTTGCGGGCAAGCGGACGATGGCACGGTGAACTCGGGGTAGCGAATGGGCGGCGGGAAGGGAGCAGCACGGCAACCAGGAGGAAGTGCAACATTGGGAATTGAGCAACACATCCAACTTATCATTATCGTCCTCTCTCTAGATCTAGGTGTACTCCACCCTACTCCACTTATTTTCTTTCTTTCTCCGCTTTGCTCTACTCTGCTCTGGCTTCGATTCTTTCTGGAGCTTAGCATTTGCTTTCTTCGTTTTTTCTAATAGATGCTGTATAAAAATACAGTCTTTTGCTTTATGCCATGAGACCCTTATTACATTTGTTTACATGCTAATTTTTGCTATGTTTTACTCTATGAAAGGAACATGCAATTTCCTCTTAGGTGGATGGTTTTTGCTGACGAGAAAAATAGCAAAAAAGCCAGGATCAATAAGATATATAACTATCATTAATCTCTATAATTTATTGTTTAATTCATGTCATCATGCTCACCTTGTGTCGTCCATTTCCTCATAAAAATTATTAATTTTTATAATTTATGTATTTTTATTATATCTATATACATGTACTGTTTAATCGGTGTTTTGGAAGAAAATAGTGCGTTACAGTATTGATATATTCGAACAATTTAACTATGAAATTCGAATACCATCTTAAAAATCCTGGGTTCACCGCTGACGCAGACGGCAGAGCCATGCACGCGGAGGCAACAAGAAGCCCGCCACATGTGGAGGCGCTGAGTGGAGCCTGTCGGCACTAGGGCGCAGCCCGGTGCCTTTACCGCTAGCCTATCGTAGCCTGGTGATATTGAATCATTGATCGGCTGGTGCCACAAAAAATGCAAGCTGCTCCTCGTGTATGAAAAGGCTCCATTACCCACGAGCAGCCTGAAAAGGCTCCATTACCCACGAGCAGCCTGAAAAGGCTCCACTCCATGCAGCCAAGCGTGGGCGCCTAGGTCGCCGGCGCTGGGACGTAGCCAGGGGTGCGGTTGCCGACAGCGTGTGGTCGGCGCTGCGCCGGTGTCGATTGTGGCGCCATCCCGGGCGTGGCGACCACCGGTGACTGTGGAGAAGAAACAGAGAGAGAGAGAGAGAGAAGCTCCTAGCTAGCCAGTACGCAGTACTTCGTTGCATGCGAAGAGATCGGAGTTAGACATGCCTGCATGCTTTCGTGACGTTACGTGAGAAGAGATGGTGAGTTAGACATGCATGCACGCTTTCTTGACGCCCTCGCTGGGATATGCTAATAACCCGGAGTCCAGGACTAACCAGTTAGACCGACTTTATGCGTTAGTTAATCTGCATGCATACCTTTGGTGCAGTAGTACCAGCGCGATCGAGCCTAGGTATTAGATACTGGGGAAGTCCACAGCGGTTGCTGTCTCTGGTGGGAAGGGACTTCTCTGGGACTGATCCCATATGCTCTCCATGGGACACGGTCGAATGGCCGACACGTTACCGTACCAATCTCTGCGCACAATGGTTCTCTTTCTCTTTTCTCTGCGCCATCTCGCGTCTCGCTTGGCGCTTCAGCTCCTGATGCCGTTGTTCCGCCGAGAAGGAGAACCTGGGCTCCAATCTTGGCCACAAGAAAAGTAGTAAGCTTAAGCCTGATGATAGTACCACTGAGCAAGCACCGCCGCTGAAGCCGTCGTCGCTGCAGCTCCGCATGAAGGACGAGGCCTCCTCCTGGGCCACCCTCCCCAACAGGGCGCTGCTGTGCCGGCCTCTGCCGTTGGACGTCGGGAGGTGCACCTGCGTCATTGCCAAGGAGGCGGCCACCGGCGCCAGAGGGGTGGCGCTCAACTCCCTCTACACCAATGTGAGCTGAGCTCACATTTTCTCGCGTTTAATCCTCCCTTGTTTGCCTGCTTTAACCTGCAGGTGAAGGGCAAAACAAGCTGAAAACAATTTTGTTGGCAGGAGGGGCAGGGGCGGCAGGACCGGAAGCTGGCAGTGGCGCGGCACCGGAGGAGGAGAGGCAGGTCGGAGTTCGTCGTGGCGCAGAACCAGGCCGGCATCTTCTGCAGCTCCGACAAGAACTTCGTGGGGACAGTGGGCGCCAACCTTGTTGGATCCAAGTACCAAATTTGGGGCCAGGTACAATCACTATTTACTACTCTTGCTTCCTCTTCGTGCTTCTTGGTGTCAGTCTCTTGGAGTTGGAGATTGATTATCTTGGTGGGCATGAACCATCGATTGAGTGTCCATGGTTGTCGGTGTAGGGGAACCGGGTCGATGAGATCAAGAGCCAGTCGAAGCGACTTCTCGGCGTTGTCGCGTAAGATCCAATCTCCATGTGTAATCAGTTCAGGAGTGATATGGTTTTCCTTCAACAGGTTTTTGTTTCTGCAGGTTTGCGCCTACCATTACTACGCTTACTGGGAGATTCAGAAGCATGAGGGCATGGATCCCCAAGAACCCGTGCATGCAGCTGAAGGCCAACAATTCTGCTCAGGTAAATTCAACTGGAACACCAGGGGATTCATTGGAGTAATCTGGAGTTAGGCATGTGATTTTTAATAACTGTGGAAGTGTTGCAGATTGAGCACATCAGTGGGCTCCCAAAGGATTGGCAGGAGAAGACGAGCAGAGCTGACCAACTCTGCTCAAGATCCCCTTTCTACAACAATGTAAGCGGTTTCTTGCTATGTTGCACTGTTGCACACTATGAGATGCCAATGCGGCCAATTGTTTCGCGCAACTGTTATTTTTGCAACCTATGATTTTCCTTAGCCGATTCTGTATGTGCAGTCTTCTCAACTTGAGAAGGACCTAGCAATTATCTGTTTATCCTTATGCCACCAGAGGCAATGCTTGGTCATCTGAAAAAGGAATTCACAATGTTCAACAGTACTAATCCATGGTGATGGACTAACACAACTTTCGGCGTTCATTATGAAAACATTCCCTGATTTTTGAAATGAACATAAACATCACCCAATCTTCCACATCGACCTCAGAGGTTCATCGATGAACGTGTTCACATTGATATCGGCATGCGGGTTATGCTTATGCAGCATTGATCCATAGTCTCCTTGCGCGACACCGTCGAGCTGGAAGAGCGAGGCGACGAGCTCAAGCTGTTCATCTGTACAGAACATGGAATGTAGGATCGCGTCTTCCTCGTTGTCGTTGCTCTCAGGCAGGACGCACCGCATGGAGAACCGGCCGTCCTCCACCACTCCCCGGAGCGGCCACCACGCGGTGCCAGCCTTGGGGCCCTCGACGATCCCAGCGACCTCGCGAGCGCCGTGGCTCGCGCGTACGCGTGAGGACCCCAGGCGCGCCCGGGCTTGAGCAGCCAAGATGCCGCGGCGTCGGCCGGGATCGCGGGCACGGCGACCATCCTTCGGGTCAGGCTCCCCGCTTCGATGGCGCCGAGCCTCGAGACCGCGGCCGCGAACGGCAGCGGGACCTCGAACGGCTCCGGGACGCGGGGCTTGACGATATAGCGCTCGTCGTGGCCTCCGACCATCAGGTTGACGGAGCGGACCTTGAGGAACGCCACCACGCACACGGCCTCGGTGATGGAGCTCGCGGCGCTGTCGATCTTGCCGTCGGTGCCTGCTTCCGGCGCGAGGACCGACCGGCAGGAAGACTCCAGGCACGATCTCGGCCCAGGCGTAGGGGTCGCTGGCGCGGTCGCGGGTGAACCGCACGCCTAGCTTTCCCTCGCGGATGAGCATTTCCCCGTACAGCTTGTTTCCGACGGGCAGAGTGTCGCCGTCGGTGGCGTTCTGATCAGCCATCTTGCTCCTGCTCCACTGGAGCTCCAGCCGAGTGAAGGAATCCTTGTGGTGCGGCGACGTCACGACGGCGAGGGACGATTCATCTTGTGTAGAAGGACGGCTTTGGAATCTGAGACGGCGGCGATGGAGGAGGGAAAGCTTGTGGCGAACGTGTCGACCGTGTCGTGTCCCCATTGAGAGCATATGGGGTCAGTCTCCAGAGAAGTCCCTTCTGTCTCTGGTGCCCTTCCGTTCGTAGCCTCCTGCGCACTCTCTGTTGGACTTAATTCTGTTTGTGAGCTGTTGGAGTAAGTCTGCAGGTGGGTCATCTCAGAAGCGTCAGTAGTTTGTGTTTGTTTTTCAGTCAGCATGCAGGGAATGCCGCAGCAAGCGGACACAGTGTGCGTGAGAAAATAACGTGCAGTCAGCACGAAGTCAGTTTTGCGTTTTTTATGGATCTGTGATCCGATTTAGTAGCATTCTGTTGTAGTCATTTGCGAGTGTGTATTCTGAAGGTATTCAGGAACTTTCGTTGCGATTCAGTAATGCAATTGACCGATTTTGCTTTCTGAATTTTCACCACATTCCAGTACTTTTGCCGTAAGAACTACAGTGCGCTCGGTTCAGTTTTACTGGGTGTGCTCTGTTCTGAAATTCTGGGCGCATATACTCCTGTTTCTCTGTTTACATTTGGTATCAGAGCATTAGGTTAGAGCGCCCAGTTGCCCCTGTTGATTCCGGATGTCGCTCGTTGCAGCAGATGCCGCGTGGGAGAGTGGCGGAGGCCATTTCGTGTACCCGCAATTGACGGCGACAAACTACGCCAGCTGGGTGATCCGGGTTCAGGCGATGATGGAGGACCAAGGCGTGTGGGAGGCGATCGAGCCGGCGGCCGGGGCGGTCGTCGACACGAGGAAGGACAAGAAGGTGCGGTCGCACCTTCTTCAAGCTCTCCCGGAGGACCTCCTCATGCAGGTGGCAAAGAAGAAGACGGCGAAGGAGGTGTGGGATTGTCTCAAGACGAGGTTCGTCGGCGCGGAGCGCGTCAGGGAGGCGCGGCTGCAAACGTTGAAAGGCGATTTTGACGTGCTGCGCATGAAGGAGGACGAGACGCTGGATCAGTACGCCGGCAAGCTCGCGGCCATGTCCGTCAAGTACGGCAACCTCGGTGGCATGCTTGACGACGCCGCCCTGGTGAAGAAGCTCTTCGACAGTGTGCTGGACCGGTTCCTCAATGTCATCGCCGGCATTGAACAATTCTACGACCTCCGCACACTGGCGTTCGAAGAGGCAGTGGGCCGGCTGAAGGCCTACAAGGAGAGCACGCGACGTGCGTCCGGCGGCGCGAGAGCAGATGGGCAGCTCCTTCTCACTCAGGCGGAGTGGGAGGCGCGCTACAAGAAGACAGACAGCGGGTGAGTCCTCGGCGAGAGGCAAATCACCTGATTCTGGCGGTCGCGGCAGAGGGCGTGGTCGCGACAAAGGGCGAGGTCGTGGCGGACGTGGAACAACACCAAGCAAGGAGGCTTCCACTGGCTCTGCGCACAAGCGTGACAAAAGCCATATTAAGTGTTTCACTTGTGGCACAATGGGGCATTACGCAAGCCAGTGCAAGCAGTCCAAAAGGGAGGAGGAAGCGCATCATGCCCGGGCCGAAGACGTCGAACCGGTGCTGCTGCTTGCGGTGACGGAGGAGACGGTGCCGCTCGAGCAAGCGCAAGGGGAAAACCATGCTGCTGTTTTCCGAAATGAGGCTCTCGGGCAAACACAAATGGGAGTCCCAGGTGCTGCCTTCCTCAATGTTCAGCCCAAGCAAAAGCTGAAGGGGAGCCAAGACGCGGTCTTTCTCAATGAGGTGAACGTGCGGCCGGAACTGCATCTGGCCGGAGAAGGGGTTAAAGCAAGTGATGTCTGGTACCTCGACAACGGCGCCAGCAACCACATGTCCGGAGATCGAGGCAAGTTTCGCGAGCTGGATGAATCTGTCACAGGAAATGTGAGATTTGGAGATGGTTCATGCGTGCAGATCATGGGCAAGGGTTCTATCATTTTTGATTGCAAGAATGGTGATCAGTGGTTGCTCCAAGAAGTATACTTCATTCCTAAACTGCGTAGCAATCTTGTTAGTCTTGGGCAACTGACAGAGATTGGCTACCGGGTGGTGATGGATGACGACGAGCTTGAGGTGTTCGACAAAATGTCGCTGAGGCTGATCATGAGGGTGAGGCGTTCACCCAACCGCCTCTACCGCATAGAGCTGAAGCCAACTGTTTCCGTGTGTCTATTGACAAGAATGGAGGATCCAACTTGGCTTTGGCATGCACGGTTGGGCCACGTCAATTTCCAAGCATTGAAGCTGTTAACCGACAAGGAGATGGTAGCAGGTGTGCCGGCGATATCGCATCCCAATCAGCTGTGTCAAGCATGTTTGGTGGGGAAACAAATCAGACATCCATTCCCGGCGGCATCAAGTTACCGAGCTGTAACACCCCATTTTCAAAATCTGGCTTATTGTAAAATTCAAATGTATGTTAATAAAATTCAAAAGCTTTTCTTCTCAGTTGGCTATTCTTTGTGTTTTAATGTGTATATATACATGTATATGTATTCCAGAAAAAGCAAAAGTACTTTAAAATGAAAACCTTGCTCCTTCTCCAGGGAAGAAAATCAAGTTAATATTATAAAATCTAAAATATGAAATGTATTTCAAAAATTAAGAAGTGGCATTTAATATTGTAAAAGGAGAAAGAATATATGCATATATATGCAAAACCCCTCTCGATCCTGGCCATCCATTTCTTCCTCCATGCCATCCCAGCCATTCAATTTCCTTCTTCATGGTGGCAGAGCCTCCCTCCTTCCTGACTCCAGCACCTCCACCTAGAGCTGCAGCTTGTCGCCATTCGCCACCAACTCCGTCGGCGATTGAATGCGGTGTCAGCTCTCGTCTTCAGCGCCTCTCCTCGCCATCAGCGCTAGCAGTGGCAGTGCTTTCCGTCACCTCCCGCGCGTCCCCGACTGCTTAGGCATGCTTCCGGCCGTGCGCCATTTCCCTACGCCAAGGTCGTCGTGGTCCTCCTCTGCCACCGGTCACCGTCGCATGCAGAATGCTTGCACGGCTCCCTGCCGTCTTGTCTCCCCCGACGAGCCCGCCCTGGCCTCTTTAAGCGGCACCACTATCGCGCCACATACCCCGCCGAAGCTCGCCGAACGCCACGCTCGGCCGCCTCCTCTGCCTTGCGTGCGCCTCCGTCAATCCTCGCCACCGAGCACCTCCGGTCGTCGCCAGGGCCCATGACCCTCTTCCCCACGTTCGCCACTACCCTCTCTTCCCCTTCCCCGGATTAATCGGCCCCTCCTCCTTTGCAGGCCGCCGGCGACGTGCCTCCACCGCCACCGACGGCTTCGGATCTCCCCGGCGAAGCGCGACGCCTCGGGCCGATTCCCCGCACGTGGAGCGTCGCCCGGACACCCTGAACGCCGTCCCCTCCTCGCCGGACCCCGCCTTCTTCCCCGGCTAGCCGGCGCCGTCGCCTCCTTCACCACCGGACCCGCTCGCGCCGCCAGCCTGCCCTGCTCCATCCCGGCCCCGGCTAACGCCCCAGGTGAGCTCACATACGCCCGAAGGTACTCCCATGCCGAGGAATCGGGCTCCAACGGCCCGAGCCACCGGCGCCCTCTTCCCCCGCCTCCGCCGCCGCACTGCCGCCGTTGGCCGCCGTCCCACCGAGCCCGGCCAATCGACTTCTCCCCGAGGTGCGCGCCGGGATGGGAGGCCCATTTCGGCCGGCGCCGCTGCGCCTCCGTGCCCCCTCCGCCGCCGGCGATGCTCCGCCCCCTCCACGGCCGGAACGAGCCAGAGGAGACCGCAATCGGTTTCCCCCTCACTAACTAATGACTGCTGTTAACCAACTGTTAAAAGCTAGTAATGATGTCTTAAGCCTCCACTAAATAAGTCGAATTAATTTGGGCCCACCCGTCAGCAAGACAATTTCCCTCCTTTTTCCTATTTATCAGATTTATCCAGCAATTAGAATTTCGAAACACTATAACTTCTTAACCATAACTCCGAATTAAACAAAACCAACTTCTAAATTTTTCTAAAATCAAGACCTATCTAATGGTTCTAGTTTGGTTCAATTTCGAGTTCGTTTGAGTTGTTTTATTTTATTTGGTTCTTACTCGGCTCTCGTTTTCTCGTGTTGCCTTTTCCGGTTTCTCCCGTCCGAGTAGAGTTCGACGACGCGAACGAGACCCCGCTTGAAGCAGCGCAAGATCCCCAAGCTTTCGATCCAGGCGAGTCAATACTTTGATCATTTTGCGCCTACATTTTATGTGAAACTATGTTCGTTTAAACTATGAAAATTGCATGCGTTATTTTATGTGCTAAAAGTATGAAAGTCTTAAGGTAGATAACAACCCTATGTCCACCTAATAATATAAACACCACAAGTATATTTGAACTCCCATGATCACTGTCACCCTAGGTATAAACACTAGTATGGTAGTTACATGATATAATATTGCTATGCTAAATTTGTCAAGTCCAGGGTTCTAGTAACCCTGTTAATCACTCTTTAATCATGAACACTAGATTTTGGATAGTCATGGGATGTACATGGCTGAACAAATATGTTGATTTATGTTATGCTCCTCAAAACTCTAAAAATTTGCTGAATCTGTTTGGGCGGATGGTAAGAACGGTGGGTGTGGATGTAACACAAGGAATGTGGAATGAACCGCCCGAACAATTTAAGGACTTAATCCTGTGTGGACCCTCCGTGTATAACAGTACAACCACAAGCTGGCATAATGTAGGCTGGGCTAAATAATTTACTGAACTCTCTATTCATTTCACGGAGAACGTGTGTAGGTGGGTAAGGAAAGCCCCACTTGGAATGGGACACCGGATGTAGGTGACGTCGCCTAGGATAGCGTATGTGGAGAGTGGAGTCCGACTGCGCTAACCTATGGTGGACATCCCGCACAACCTATGGACGTAACCCCATAGGAGTGAAATGCTAGAGTGTGAGGTATTGTAAAGGCCTCGTGATATTTTCTCGATCTGCATGTCGAAGGAATCATGTAGAACCATCGGGACAATTATCTCTTGTGGGTAAAGATGTACAGTCTCTGCAGAGTACTACACAAACTATTCGAATAGCCGTGCCCACGGTCAAGGGCAGACATGGAAATCTTCCTCGAGTTAGTTCTATTTCAAAATATTTGGAAGTTGGGTACAAAAAAAAAATTGCCAGGCGGATGTAGCCTAAACTTTGGTAATTTATCCTGGAGGGATGTACTCCAATGTTGGTATTAAGGTGGAAGTAACCTGCTATTCAAAAAGTTAAGCATTGGTGGATGTAACCTTACAATATGGTGGATGTAACCATAAAATATGGTGGATGTAACCGTAAAATTTGGAACTGGAAACTACTCCGTTTATTGCACACCTTTAGTATTTAAATCATAAGTTCTTGAAAAATGCTTGGTCATAGGAATTTTAAATTATGGTAATTTCCAAGTGTCGCTTTATGCAAATAAAAGAACCCGAGCCACCCTTGAATAGCCCTGCATCTATATTTATATGCATTCTGTGTGTTGGCTCGCGGAGCACGGTTGTTTGTGCTCAAACTCGCTCTTAACCCCCCTTTCAGAAGATGTGAATCAAGAGCACTACGCTTATCCTGAGGATCAGGATGCCGAAGGAAATGAAGGTGGTGGTTATTAGAATAGGCCTCGGTAGTCCTGCCTCTCGCCTCAGTAAAGTTGACCAGGCTAGTTTTGGCGGGTGCCTTCGTTATTAGTCAGGTCCCTGATTAATAGCATTGGTACTCGGGTTATCCCAGTCGCTTGCCTGTGGTGAGTTGTGCCCCTATGCTATGTACGCTTCCGTTTTCGCTTTTCATGTATTGTAAGACATTTGGCCTGACGGCTCTATTGTAACTCTGGCCCGATGTGGTCTATTTGAACTCTGGTATTGTAATGTATGAATTTATCGTGTATGAAATGATGCAGCGAAGTATCTGTGAGCATTATCTACTGATCCAGGGAATAATGCAGTGTAATCACAGAGGATTCCAGGTATTAAACTTGGGGTCCGACACGAGCGCAGGAGGCGCTTGAACTGCTACACATTGACCTTTGTGGTCCGATTACTCCCAAGACTGCCGCCGGTAACAGCTACTTTATGTTGGTTGTTGATGACTTCTCAAGATGGATGTGGGTGCATGTTTTGAAGACCAAAGATCAAGCATGCTCTGAGTTTGTCAAGCTGAAAACGCTTGTGGACGCCGCATCAAGACGTTGCGGTCAGATCGCGGAGGCGAATTCCTTTCAACGGCGTTTGCAGATGTGTGTCAGGAGGCCGGCATCCAAAGGCAATTCACTGCGCTCTACACGCCACAGCAAAACGGCGTTGTGGAGCGCAGGAATAGGACCGTCATGGAGATGGCACGGTCTTTACTCAAGTGCATGAGCGTTCCGGGGAGATTTTGGGGCGAGGCTGTGCGACATGCAGTGTATTTGTTGAACATGTTACCGACAAAATCAATGGGACAGTGTACTCCTTTTGAGGCTTGGAACGGGAGGAAGCCGCACTTGGCGCACCTGCGGGTGTTCGGGTGTACGGCGCATGTCAGGACAGCGGCACCACACATGAAGAAGCTCGACGATCGAAGCCAACAAATGGTGTACTTCGGCGTTGAGGATGGGTGCAAGGCGCATAGACTGTTTGACCCACGTCGCGGCAAAATAGTGGTAAGCCGTGATGTAATTTTTGAAGAGAATCTGGAGTGGAGTTGGAGTACAGGCGCAGGCACTGGAGAACCATCAGAATTTTTGGTTGAAGAGGATATACAGCCGAGCCCCTCTGTGTGGACTGTCAATGGAGGTTCAGCAGACTCGCCGGGACCACAGCCAGCTCCAGATGAAGTTCGGCCGAGGCAGCAGCCAGCCCCTATTGAAGTTCCGCCCAGCAGTGAGCTGGGGAATGCAGGCGGCGCGCCAGCCGAAACGCCCAGTACGTCACTGTCGGGCGTGATGACTAGGGGACGGGCAGCCGCGCGCACGGAGACCACGCCAACATCCTTGGCTACTCTCGTGCGGATGCAGTCAGCAGAGGAGCATGTTGCTCTCGGTTCACCTGAAGCCTTTAGCTCAGAAGAAGGCGCAGTCCGCTACCGCACTCTGGATGACATATACCACAACACATCTGAAGTGCACTCGGTTTTGACTCTGATGGTGAGGCTCTGCTTGCAGAAACTGAAGAGCCATCTTGTTACAGAGAAGCAGCAGGGAACCCGGAATGGGAGGAGGCCATGATGAGAGAAATGGAGTCAATTGAGAAGAATGCAACATGGACATTGACAACACTGCCTGCTGGACACAAACCCATAGGTCTTAAGTGGGTTTTTAAATTGAAGAAGAGCTCGCAAGGTGAAGTGATTAAGCACAAGGCTAGATTGGTGGCAAAAGGGTATGTGCAGCGGCCGGGAATAGACTTTGAAGAAGTATTTGCTCCGGTTGCTCGTTTGGATACCGTGCGAGTGATTCTTGCACTTGCCGCAAATCGTGGTTGGGAGGTTCATCATCTAGACGTCAAGACCGCATTTCTGAATGGTGAGCTTGAAGAGGAGGTGTATGTGTCTCAGCCGGAGGGATTTGTTGTGAAGAACAAGGAGCATCTTGTACTCAAGTTGAGTAAAGCCCTCTATGGTCTACGGCAGGCGCCGCGGGCGTGGAATGTCAAGTTGGACAAGAGCCTAAAGAAGATCGGGTTCAGGAGGTGTGCACAAGATCAGGCGGTGTACACAAGAGGAGAAGGGACAGCTGCAGTTGTAGTTGGGGTATATGTTGACGACCTCATTGTCACAGGAAGAGATCCGAAGGAGATTGAGGTTTTCAAGAAGCAAATGACAGCCGAGTTTGATATGAGCGATTTGGGGCTGTTATCATACTATCTTGGTATTGAAGTGTCGCAGCAAGAAGGTTATCTCACGCTCAAACAAACTGGTTATGCAAAGAAGGTATTGCTGCAGTTTGGAATGATGGATTGCAACCCCACAAAGTACCCCATGGAGCAAAGAGCACAGCTGCACAAAGATATTGATGGCCAACCAATGGATGCGACTGAGTACAGGCGGATGATTGGTTGCCTCAGGTACCTGCTTCACACTCGTCCAGATCTTTCTTTTGCTGTTGGAGTAGCTAGCACGTATATGGAGAGGCCAATAGTGATGCACTACAAAGTTGTGAAGCAGATTTTTCGGTATCTAAAAGGTACCATGAACTTTGGGTTGGTGTATAGCCGAGGAGGAGCAAAGGAGGTGCTCACAGGATACACTGACAGTGATTTAGCGGGAGATCTTGATGATAGGAAGAGCACGGGTGGAATGGCTTTCTACATCAATGATAGCTTGGTGTCTTGGTGCTCACAAAAGCAAAAAAACGGTGGCACTTTCGTCTTGCGAAGCTGAATTTATGGCGGCAACGGCAGCAGCTGCGCAAGCGCTTTGGTTGAGAAGTTTGCTTGGAGAGATCACTAGAGAAGAGTCAAAAACAGTGAGGATATTTGTTGACAACAATTCAGCTATCGCGCTAATGAAGAATCTAGTTTTTCATGGGAGAAGTAAACATATTGACACCAAGTATCATTTTATTAGAGAGTGCATTGAAGGAGGACGGATTGAGGTCCAGCGAATTTGCACCGAAGAACAAAGAGCTGACACTTTGACAAAATCTTTGCCGGCAGTGAAGTTGGCGACAATGCGACATTTTCTCGGTGTTCGTGATCTTGGTCCACACCAGAATTAGGGAGGAGTATGTTGGACTTAATTCTGTTTGTGAGCTGTTGGAGTAAGTCTGCAGGTGGGTCATCTCAGAAGCGTCAGTAGTTTGTGTTTGTTTTTCAGTCAGCATGCAGGGAATGCCGCAGCAAGCGGACACATTGTGCGTGAGAAAATAACGTGCAGTCAGCACGAAGTCAGTTTTGCGTTTTTTATGGATCTGTGATCCGATTTAGTAGCATTCTGTTGTAGTCATTTGCGAGTGTGTATTCTGAAGGTATTCAGGAACTTTCGTTGAGATTCAGTAATGCAATTGACCGATTTTGCTTTCTGAATTTTCACCACATTCCAGTACTTTTGCCGTAAGAACTACAGTGCGCTCGGTTCAGTTTTACTGGGTGTGCTCTGTTCTGAAATTCTGGGCGCATATACTCCTGTTTCTCTGTTTACATTTGGTATCAGAGCATTAGGTTAGAGCGCCCAGTTGCCCCTGTTGATTCCGGATGTCGCTCGTCGCAGCAGATGCCGCGCGGGAGAGTGGCGGAGGAGCGTGGTGGCAGCCTGCGGCCGCCTGCTAGTCAGGGCCGCCCGCCGGTCGGTCGCCGTCTGCGCGCTTGGGCCCTCCGCGTAGTTGCACTGGACGTCAACCTGAAGCCACACAACTCGACGTGGCTGCAGAAGGCCGACCTCATCTTCGTGGAGTCGCCGGGACCTCGCCAACGTGCACGGCCTGCTTTGAGGCTGGAGCCGGTCTTCGCTGACAGGTGCGCGCCGCAGCGCCATCACCCGCCGGGGCTTTGCCAATGGCGGGGCATGGCGCGGAGGCGTGGGCTGCTTCGGAGAGGACCTCGACGATGACGACGAGGGAGTTGCACCAGGCGTCGCGTGCCGCTGCTACGTACATGACCGCGTGAATACGGAGCAGGCGAGGAGGTGGAAGGAGCAAAGCGGAGCAGCCAGGGTCGCCTGCTCACGTCACACGCCTGCCGGAGCCACGCAAAGTCCATGCAGAACCAGCATTACTCGTGCGCAAAGATCGTTGGAAGGAGCAGGCGCCGAGTGATGCCGAATGATGCAGCGAAGCCCGGAGACGTGTGGACGTGGATGAATACTCTGGATGCATGCCGGGTGTTGTAAAGTCTTACGACTTCCCAAGATCTTTCACGACCGGTTAGAGTCGTTTACGACCGGTGAGGAATAAGTACGATCGGTTTAAAGAGCTTACGACCAGTTCCGACCGCCTCAATCTCTTTCGATCGCTTTTTCAACGTGGTCGTAAAATTACTATAGCAATTTACGACCACTCTGCAATACCGCTGCCTTCCTTCAGCCGCTCAAGATACCGTGATCGAAAACCTTTACGATCACGCAGTGATGCTGGCGATCACTGTTCACCGTGGTCGAACACCTGTACGACCACGTTCACTTCCTTCAACGTGGTCGGAGTCGCTTCCGACCACGTACTGGTCTTCTCGGCGTAGTCGCAACTCCTTACGACCACCTTCAGCGTGTAGTCGTACTTCTTCAACTTAGTCGAAGCAACACTGTTCCTTTGCCGTGATCGTAGCACCTCTCGATCACGCCTGCTGGAACTTTGCCGTGGTCGTAACTCCTCCCGATCACGATTGCCGTGATCGTGAGTCCTTCCGACCACGTCTTGCGCAATCACACGACAAAACAATACTCTGTGTTTTTCCCTCTTTCTGGTATTTTCTCAATTGCTTGGTACATCGAATACATGGCTCTAAGCCTCTTTTTATACCCAGTTCTACGAGTATAACATGGGTTCGACTACGGTTACAACTCGGATTCCGACTCCATTCCAGATACGACTTCTACTCCGCTTCTTCTACGACTTTGAATTGCGGCTGCAATTCGACTTCGATTACACCCAAATTTTGCACATGACTCTAAAACAAGATTATTTACAACATTCTCTCCTAATCTTGTTTTTCGACTTCGATCATGCCAATTTTCTTCCTCATCTCTAAAAACTTTATCCGTCCCAGCGACTTTGTCAATATGTCTGCTTTCTGTTCTTCGGTTCTGATGTAGTCGCTTGCAATCTTCCCTTCTTCGACATAATCTCTGATATAATGATATCTTGTGTCTATGTGTTTGCTTCTATCATGTAGAACCGGATTCTTGCTCAGCGAAATAGCCGATTTGTTATCAACCCTGAGTGTTACCTTCTGAATTGCTTCACCTGACAATTCATTCAACAGTCGAGCGAGCCAGACTCCCTGGCATGATGCTGCGCTCGCTGCGATGTACTCGGCTTCACAAGAAGACAATGCAACCACCTTTTGCTTCTGAGATTGCCAGCTGATCGGACTCTCCCCAAGCACAAACATTATGCCTGTCGTGCTCTTTCGATCATTGATATCTCCCGCCATGTCGCTATCACTGTAGCCCGTCAGCTGCAACGACTTTCCACCTCCTCTCTTGTACTGAATCCCAAGATTCAGAGTACCTTTGATGTATCTCAGGATGTGCTTCACTGCATTCATATGCTCCTGAGTCGGTTTCTCCATGAAACGGCTTACGTACCCGACCGCAAACGAGATGTCTGGTCGGGTGTGGACCAGATATCGTAGACTTCCGACAATGCTCCTTGGATTGAAAACCCGGCGGTTGAGAAACATAAACTTCCTCCTCAATGTCTCCGTTCAAAAACGCCGTTTTCACGTCCATGTGATGAATTTGCCATCCACCATTTGCTGCCAATGCAAGAAGTAGTCGTATAGTCTCCATACGAGCTACTAGGGCAAAGACTTCTTCGTAGTCGATGCCTTGTTTTTGAACATACCCTTTTGCCACAAGTCGTGCTTTGTGTTTTACGACTTTTCCCTGGGAATCCTTCTTTACCTTGAAGACCCACTTTAAACCGATCGCTCGATGACCCTTCGGCAAATCGGTGAGTTCCCAAGTGTTGTTGTCTTCAATCGATTTCAGTTCTTCCTGCATAGCAGTTCTCCAGTGTTCATCTCCCTTCGCTACTTCATAGTTCTCGGGCTCTTCAGTTGTTGTGTAAAGTAACAGTTCATCTGACTGTATTGGCTCAGTTTGAGCATAGATCTCATTGATGCTCCTCATCTTCGGCACCCTACCGTTTGATTCTTCCTCGTCAGATTCTTCTGCTTCAATTTGAGTCCCCTCCTCATCCGTACCAATCGGATTTGGGCTTTGAGGTGTAGTCGTAGCGTCTTCTGTATTTCCGGCATCGACTTCTTCGACATCGAAAGTTATCCACTTCGACTTATCTTTCTCAATGTTCTGGTGTTCTTCCCACTCCCAATGTATGTCTTCTTAAAAGACCACATCTCTGCTCACATGTAGCTTGTTTTCGACTGGATCATAGCACCTATATGCCTTGGTACCTGATTCCGAGCCAAGGTAGATCATCCTTTTGCTCCGATTGTCCAGCTTCCTCAGGTAAGTCGATGATCTCACATGTGCCAAACAGCCGAAGACTTTTAAGTGACCGACGTTCGGTTTTCTCCCCAACCACAACTCGTATGGAGTAACTCCATTTAACGACCGTGTGGTTGCACGATTTAGCAAATAGACCGCATGTCTTACGGCTTCTGCCCAAAACCTCCCGGGCAGGTATCAACTCTTCAGAAGACTTCGTGCGGTTTCGACCACGGTTCGGTTTCTTCTTTCTACGACTCCGTTTTGTTGAGGCGAGTACGGAGCCGTGAAGAATCTTGCAATGCCCTTCTCTTTCACAAATTGAGTCAAACTCTTTTGCGAGAAATTCTCCTCCTCGATCAGACCTGACCGCTTTTACCCTCTTGTCGACTTCGTTTTCGGCAAGAGCAATAAACTTCTGAAAGTTCGACTTTGCCTCATCCTTGCTCTTCTGCATGTACACCCACATGGCTCTAGAGTAGTCGTCTACGACCAACATGAAGTACTGGTTTCCAGCGTCGGTGCGGGGTGTGATCAGTCCGCATAAGTCGACGTGAACCAGCTCGAGTGGTTGTGAAGCTCTAAACTTCGTTTGCTGTGGAAAGCTGCTACGAGTTTGTTTCGCCACCAGACAACCTTCGCAGACTTGCTCTGGGTGGTCGATTTTCGGTAATCCGACCACCATCTCTTTCTCTGCCATTGCTCTGAGACTTTGGAAATTTATATGACCAAATCTCTCATGCCACAACCAGGCGGGATCTTCAATTGTGGTCTTCAAACACTTCTGCTTTCATGTTTCGATCTTGATTTTGTACAAACGGTTCACAGTCCGTTGCACCTTCATCAGCAAACGTTCGATGTGGTCGAACACCTTCAGATGGTTGCCTTTGAGCTCGATCCGACAACCTTCTTCGGTCAATTGTCCAAGACTTATGATATTGCTCCCAAGACTCGGTATGTAATATACATCCGAGAGCTTTCTTCGACTTCCATCTTTGCATTGCATCAGGATTGTGCCTCTCCCTTTTATCTGAATAGTCGAGCCATCTCCGAACTGTACTTTTCCGAGCGCACTCTCATTTAATTCGTGAAACATCGAGTGTATGCCCGTCATGTGATTACTTGCTCCGTTGTCGAGGTACCAGTCGGTTTGTGTCTGCTCTCCCTGCTCCAACAGACTTGGAAAGACTCTCTCCTCATTCAATAGAACCATTGTCGGTTCGTCTACAGTGCAGAGCGACAACAGTAGTGTCGGCTCTTTGTGCTCTGTAGTTTGTGCCAAGTTTGCTTCCTCCACCTTCTTCTTGCCCCGACAATTCGCAGCATAGTGACCATACTTCTTGCAGTTATGGCACTGGATGTGGCTCCGACATTCGGCAGCGTAGTGCCCAAACTTCTCGCACGTGTAGCACTGGACATCAGACTTGTCGGTCTGATGGTCGCCGCCTCCACGACCGCCTCCTCGACCACTTCGTCCACGACCTCTCTTATCGTAGCCTCGACCTCGTCCATGAGACGCACCGCGGCCGGTCGATGTGCCACGACCACGACCACGACCACGACCGCCCCTCGATGACGAGTCTCCTCGGTCTTTCGTATCTTCTCTTACGAGCAGCACTTGCTGACCGTTGTCTTCTTGATAACTCTTTAGGAGCTGCTCGTGTGCTTTGAGCGCTCCGGTTACCTCCTCAATCTTCATCTTCGAGAGGTCCTGTGAGTACATGAGTGTAGTCACAACTGGGAGAAACTTCTCTGGCAGTACTCGCAAGTACTTCTTCACCGCCACTTCATCTTTTAGATCGTCGCCGAGAGATTTGATCTCATTTACGACCTCATTGAATCGACCAGAGAACTCTTCCACGGTCTGACTCTTCCCCATCTTCATGGCTTCAAACTCACTTCTTAAGGTTTGAAGTCGAACTTCCTTCACTCGATCTACTCCTTCATGCATGGTTCGCAGAGTAGTCCAGACTTCCTTCGCTGTCTCCTTGCCGACTAGCTGCCGCATCATTGAGTCGGGCACAGCTTGATAGATCGCTGCCATCGCCATCTTGTCGAGACGATCATCGAGGACCTTGTACTTCTCCTTTGGTTCGACCGCACCCCAGACGCCTTGCGCGATCATGTTGACCTTCATCTTCATCGCCCAGACCGGATAGTTGTCCGAACTGAGGATCGGGTACTGCAGCGACACGCTCTGCTTCACCGTGTCAGCCATGTTTAACCACGGCTCTGATACCACCTGTTGGAAAGTCTTACGACTTCCCAAGATCTTTCACGACCGGTTAGAGTCGTTTACGACCGGTGAGGAATAAGTACGATCGGTTTAAAGAGCTTACGACCAGTTCCGACTGCCTCAATCTCTTCCGATCGCTTTTTCAACGTGGTCGTAAAATTGCTGTAGCAATTTACGACCACTCTGCAATACCACTGCCTTCCTTCAGCCGCTCGAGATACCGTGATCGAAAACCTTTACGATCACGCAGTGATGCTGGCGATCACTGTTCACCGTGGTCGAACACCCGTACGACCACGTTCACTTCCTTCAACGTGGTCGGAGTCGCTTCCGACCACGTACTGGTCTTCTCGGCGTAGTCGCAACTCCTTACGACCACCTTCAGCGTGTAGTCGTACTTCTTCAACGTAGTCGAAGCAACACTGTTCCTTTGCCGTGATCGTAGCACCTCTCGATCACGCCTACTGGAACTTTGCCGTGGTCGTAACTCCTCCCGATCACGATTGCCGTGATCGTGAGTCCTTCCGACCACGTCTTGCGCAATCACACGACAAAACAATGCTCTGTGTTTTTCCCTCTTTCTGGTATTTTCTCAATTGCTTGGTACATCGAATACATGACACTAAGCCTCTTTTTATACCCGTTTCTACGACTATAACACGGGTTCGACTATGGTTACAACTCGGATTCCGACTCCGTTCCAGATACGACTTCTACTCCGCTTCTTCTACGACTTTGAATTGCGGCTGCAATTCGACTTCGATTACACCCAAATTTTGCACATGACTCTAAAACAAGATTATTTACAACACCGGGCAGGGATGACTTCGTGCATGCAGTGGCACGGGGTAGACCTCGCCGTGAAGACGCCGTCGCCGAGCCACAGTTGCCTGCATGCAGACCTCGCGGGCGCGTGGATGGGAGCTTTTAAGTTCATGCATGCAGACTTCGCGGGTGGGTATTCCATGTATGGATGGATACGTAGAGTACGCATGCAATCGTGGGTACTTTGTACGTGCATGGATACATATTCTTTAGCACATGCGTAGATGGATGTTTCGAAGGTGCATGCCTCGGCGAAGGCCTCGACACCTCGGCGAAGACCTTGACGTGGCACGGCCTGGTGGCCTGAAGTCGACACGGAGTCCGGCGGAGTCGGCGCAAAGCTCAGAGTCGAGGACAAGCCGGCGGCATGGGACAAGCTGTCGAGCTCGGGCGTGTAGAGCAGCGTGGGTGGCGTGATGAGGTTAGGCGGGTGAGGTAGCGCGGGACGCCGTGACGCCAGGCTCCACGACATGCCGCTCCGGGCTGTCCTCGCTGTAGCTCGCATGCCAGCACGTTGCGGATCTCCCGGGAGAGCGGCTGCTGCTCCCCGACATGCCGCTCCGGGCTGTCTTTGCTTGCGGGACAGCAGGCTCCATGGTCATCTCGAGCGCCCGCAGGCTATGGAGGTCCGCCACGAAGACGCCAGGAATACTCTACGGAGGCACCTGTCTTTTCCTGCACGAAAACGAGCAATGAACATAGAATTCTTGAATGCACGGATTTCACGTACGCATGGATGGATACGTGAAGCCTGCATGCTGCAGGCATGGGATGGATACGGGAAGGCGCGGGATTGCGTCGCTCCAGTCGAAGGAGCCGCAGCTCAACGCCCAACTGCTGGTCCGGGGCGGTGACGCGAGCAGGTTGGGGCGGATGGCGTGTTGGTCCGGGACTGCCCGCACGAGACTAGCGGAGACCCCAGGGTACGTGGCGGAGAGCGCGGAGCTGCCCGCACGACGCTAGCGGAGACCCCCGGGGACTTGGCAGAGAGCGCGGAAGGCTCGACGCGAAGACCACGACGGCGGGGAGAGACGCAGCGGAGACCGTGGCGTGGAGACGACTTCGGCTCGCCTATCACGTACTCGCGGAGGCTCGACGTCGCGCGGAGACTCAGCGTGGAGGCCGAAGCCTCAGCTTCGGCAGCGCGGAGGCCGGGGCGGAGGCACAGAGTCGAAGCAGTATTCGCCAGTGCGGAGCAGCGTAGCGCTCGGGGCTGGTCGTCGACCGCGCGGAGTCGGAGCCGGGGCACGCGGAGACCGGTGTGGGTAGACCATCGCGCGGAGCCTGCATACGATAAAGATTGCGTATGGACGGATAGATGCCTTGTGCATGCATACGTATCCTTCATGCATACGTGAGGTCTCGTGGATGTAAGGGCACATGCATGCGTGAGGAGTTTCCTAGGACACATGCATGCATGAATTGTTTCTTCTGCCCAGAAAAGGTCGGGGCGTCATGGCGAAGTCCCGTGTCTCAGCGCGGGGGTGTGCGTGGAGACAAGCGTGAAGCCGTCGGAGGCTCATCGCGGAGTTTCAAAATCGCGAGGGGGCTTCGCGCGGAAGCTCGATGGCGTGGCGCGGAGACCGGCCGGGGACCTCGCGGGCCTGCACGGAGTAGACTCGCGGAGGCCTGGCGGAAGCATGGGCGCACATGCGCAGATCTAGCGCCGATGGCACGCCCAGTCATCCAAGACATCATTTTTCTGCACGAACGAGCGATTCGATTAGATTTACTGGAGACTGCATCTGGGTGATACTGCATCAGGGTGCTACAACTAGATCTATTCTATATAGCACATACAAAACAGAGCGAAGTACACAGACAAAGCCCATACGGCTAGATCTATTCGATACAACATCTACAAAACATGGCGAAGTATACGGGTATAGCCCATACACTTCCATAGCCATGATGGTTAAATTTTTGGCAAGCAAAACTACTTATCTGTGGAAGCTTGCCATGGATGGATCTACCGAAAAAGTCCACATAGCCGCTGCTTTCACTGGACGTTGAAGAAATCTCTTCCATACGTAACTTCTAATCGTCCCCACGGACGGCGCCATCTGTTGTGGCTACAGGCCAAACAGTAAAGAGGGGGACTAGTAGAAGGAGAAGAGGAGAGCCAGGTCTGTGGGAGTGTTGGTGAGAATGAGAGGATGTCCCTCCTCCTACCCCTCCTGGGGGTTTATATACCCCTAAGTACTTACAAAGGATGAGGGTACATTGGTATATTTACATTGGTATATTCCTCTACACTATTGGCCTATTACATGTTGGACTAGTTGCACAGGCCAGTCGCGGGGGGTTGGGCCACCCCCACAACAGTATATATATGTATATGTATATATATATGTATATATATGTATATATATATGTGTGTGTGTATATATATCAAATACAACATTGAAAATATGTGACCTATGTGATGTGTATTTTTGTAGAAAAGCTGCACGTGATGTTGAAACAAGATGGTGGAATAAAAGTGCTACTAGGAATGTTCATAACGATGTCATAGCTCAGATAGCACGAGGAATAGCAAACTTTGCAAAATGTGGATGTCATTTGAGGTTATATTTCACTTTTTTTTCATGCTTGTGGATGTCATGCATGTTTCAATAATGTTTGACAGCTTCACGATCATTTCCTGGAATGCTTTTCTTTTTTTACCATCATGCAATTTGATGACTCAATTCGCGGGTAAACGGGTATGCCCGCGGGCGACGGGTATGGGCGAGGTTCTTTACCCGTCGTCCTTCGCGAGTATGCCGGTGGGTGTAAATCAGAGTCGCGGGTACAGGTATGGACGAGCATTACCCATACCTACCGTGCCCGATTGCCATCACTAGTAAAAAGGTATCTATTTTAATTGCTACAGCACGCAGTGTTAGAGATTAAAAGTGACAAGGTGAATTTTCTTCCGCTGCTGCAATAACGTGAACAACACGCTATAGTAAAAGTACATGAACAGTAATAGAATATTTTATATTCGATGCAAATTAGACCGAAAGCATGCCTTGGCTTTTCGATCTTCTACAGTGCCTAATAGTAATGTGATACAGTGCTTCACTATAGTAAGTCGGGAAAAAAATATTTTCTATTTCTTTTGTTTTCTTTTTGTATTTTTGCTGTGATTGGCAGTGGAAAGAGCAGAAGATACTATTTTTTAAAAAAAGGATTTTCCCTACGAATTACAATCATTCACCCCCGTCTGAATGCCATCGACAATCCTACAAGTGATATCAGAGCAGGTTCCAATAGCATCAGATCGGGATCGTTTTCAGGTAAGCCACATTTTTTTGATGGATTAGATTATCTCTATTGGAAAACACGCATGGAGGTTTTTCGACAAGCACAAGGTAATGCTATTTGGCAAAAAGTTAAAAATTCATATATATAGTGCCTCCTGTTGTTACTGTTGAAAATTCTGCTGATGTTGAAGCTAATTATTCTAAAGCTAGAAATATTTTGTTACAAGGTTTAAGTAGAAACGTTTTTGTTAGAATTGCTCATATTAAATTTGCAAAAAAAGTTAGACTACTCTAACTGATTATCATGAAGGTTCTAAATCTGTTAAAGGTGTTCGTCAGAACCAATTCAAAAAGGAGTATTCTAAATTTGAGATGAAACCAGGAGAATCAATAGATGCACTCTTTGATCATTTAATAAAATTATTAATGATTTGCAATCTATTGATGTCACATATTCTGATTCTGACAATGCTCGTCAAATTTTAAATGCTTTAGATATGTCTGTTTGGAATGTGTTAGTCACTACTATCAATCATTCTGTTAATATGGAAACACTCACTTTAAATGATCTTTATTCCAAGATGAAAACACATGAGATTGATGTTTTGGCCAGGATAAACAAGACTAATTCTTTGGACATAGTGACTAATCAAGCTGACAGTACTTCTAGCTCTTCTATTATTTCTTTGTCTGCACTGTGCTCTATTTCAGATGAACAATTAGAGGAAATTCCAGAAGAATAACTTATACTTCTCTCCAACAAGGTGACCAAGGCAAAACAACATCAGATCAAGACAGAGAGGAGCTCTAATCAGATGCTATGAATATGGTGAGCTAAAACACATTAAGATAAATTGCCCCAAACTGAGGAGCAAGGAGGTCAAAGATGACAAGGCACCAACTTGTCGCTCTCAAATCAAGATTGATCCAAATAAGAAGTGCAATTATCGCAGGGCAATCAACAAGATAATTTCAGCACTTGATGAGATTGTTTTGAGTGATGATGATTCTGAAAGCGACGATGAGGGCAATGGTAAGAAAGCAAAGGAGGTGGACTTCATAGGGATGTGTTTTATGACCAATAGTGAGGAGCTCAACTATGATGATCTTTACAGTGATCCTGATGAGGTAAAACCTTCTTATACCGATTTATCTTGTGTTGTACTTAGATTGACAGATGAGTTCAAAAAGTATAAAAAAATTAAGGGTCTGTTTGGTTGGTGCCTAACCTTGCCATGCCTAAGCTTAGGCAATATGTGGCTGCCACAGAAAGTGTGGCTAACAAAATCGAAGCCACACTTGTGGCAAAGTTTGGCAAGAAACTGAGTCTATGACGTGTGGGGCCGGGTGCTAAGAAAGTGTGGCATGCCACAGTTACGTCAGTGAACCAAACAGCTACCTAAAAACTGTGGCACGCCTAACTTGTGGCTAGGCAAGTTCTGGTCATGAACCAAACAGGCCCTAAAAATCATGATTTTGTTGTTGAGAGCTTAAATTCTGAAATCAATAGACTTAAAACTTCTATTCCTGATGATGAGTCTTGTGAGTCTTTCCAAGTTTTACATTCTGAGTTAGATTTCACATGAAGCTCTTTGAAGATACTAGGTATGCATGCATGAACAGAGAGTAAAAAGGTCTCTGTTTTAGTTGTTACAGCACGCAGTGTTAGAGATTAAAAGTGACAAGGTGAATTTTCTTCCGCTGCTACAGTAACATGAACAGCACGCTGCAGTAAAAGTACATGAAGAGTAACAGAATATTTTATATTCGCTGCGGATCTGATCGAAAGCATGCCCTGGCTTTTCGATCTATTACAATGCCGAATAGTAATCTAATACAATGCTTCGCTATATTAACTCAGGAAAAATATTTTCTACTGTTTTTTGTTTTCTTTTGTATTTTTGCTATGATTGGCAGGTGAAAAGAGCAGAAGATATTAGTTTTTTTTAAATAGGATTTTTACTATAAATTACAATCATTCATCTTCCTTTGATTGCTATCGACGATCTACAATTGTCCTGTTCATAATCGAGTTCGGTCCGTTCCGGTTCTATGAACCCCGCTTGCATCCATGTGATGTCTGCAGAGTTTACATTTTTGTCCTATGCTGCAATAATAGAGCCCTATCCTGCCCTAACTGCAGTGTTTACATTTTGTCCTATGCTGCAATAATGGAATTTACACATGTGATGTCTGCAATGTTTACACATGTGATGTCTGCAGTATTTACACATGTGATGTCTGCAGTGTTTAGATTTTATCCTTAAGGGTATACCCGCTGGTTCGCTCAGCATAAAAAAGGAAAGAATGCAGTTGCATTAGAGCACTATGCTGCAATAATAGAGCAGAAAAAATGGCGAGGCTCTCGAAGCTACAAGCTGTGTCCCTAGTAGTGCTCTTTGTTCTCCGCTTTTCGCTGCAACTGCAATCGTCTCACGGGCTTGATCAGCAGGACGAACCAAGACAAGTAAGCCGCCATTGCCATCTTCATCAATCTTGCAAATTAACTGTTGCAGCCTGTACGACTGCCCTATGATCTTTATGACCACGTCTGGCCACTACGATCACCTCCTGTAGCCGTACGACCATGTTGTAGTGGTTACGACCACCTTCTGTGTCGCTATGACCGCTCTGTTGGTGCTCCGACCACACAGACAGTCGTTACGACCACGCTGTGATCTCTCCGATCACGCCTCGCTGCTCCAACCACGTAGTCGTAAACTTCTGCTGAAGTTACGACCACGTTCACTGCCTCTCACTGCACCTCCTTCGACGACGGCCGATCACCATAGTTGTAGCTCCTTACGACCATGCAGTGATTCTATCGACCACGCCGAAGGCTCTATCGACTGCTGTAGTCGTAACGCCTTACGACCACAGCTTCTGCTCTACGATCGTGGTCATAACTCCTTACGACCACACCTGCTGCTCCTACGCACACCGCCACACGATCGCTGTGGTCGTAACTCCTTTATGACCATGCCTGCGATCTCCGCTGTGGTCGTAACGACTTACGACCACGTCTTCCTACTGTGGTCGTAACGACTTACGACCACATCTTCAACTCTGTGACCATGGTCGTAACTACTTACGACCATGTCTTCAGCACTGCGAACACCTTCGCTCGTTGCCGTGGTTGTAACTCTGTTTACAACCACGTCTGTGAACACAATAAACTCGATAGACTTCCAAAGCCAAACTGCTCTTCTCTTCTCTTTATTTTTTTCTTTTGATCATACCGATTGCTCTCTCTCTCCTCTCGATCACACCGATCGCCTTGGCCTCTCTTGCCCTTCTCGCCCCTCTTTTTCGCCGTACTCTCTCGGTTATATGGTTCTGCTTTTTATACCCTGCTCTAAGACTCCGACTCGGATACGACCACGACTACTACTCGTACTCGGTTATGACTATGAAGCGACTCGAACTCGACTACGACACGGACTCGTGTACGACCACGACCCAAACTCGTATACAACCATGACTTGGACTCGTATACGACCACGGCCAAACTAGTACTCGACTC
Source organism: Dendrocalamus latiflorus (assembly GCA_017311315.1). NCBI lineage: Eukaryota > Viridiplantae > Streptophyta > Magnoliopsida > Poales > Poaceae > Dendrocalamus > Dendrocalamus latiflorus. Next base: position 1,305,221 of record CM029637.1, on the reverse strand, counting down.
CAACCACTTGTACATGATCAGGACTATGACCACAACTAGAAAAACAAGATTACAACTCTAACATTAACAAAGCACAATGATGCATGCTTATCAATCTTGCAATTAATGGTCGCCAGATATATGTCGTCTACCTCGGGGAGAGACGACATGAAGATGCTGATCTCGTCACTGCTTCACACCACGACATGCTCGCTTCCATTCTCGGAAGGTATGGAGTCCATCTGCACTGCTACTGCTCGCTTTCATGATTATGTGGCAGAAAATGTTCTTAAAAATGAAACACATGGCAGTATTTTTGATGATAACTCTACTAATATAATTTTAACGTCAGTAGTCCTACAATTTTTTGTCTATGTTAGTGATAAAATTTTTTAAAAGGTTTACTGCACACATTCTGGGACGACGTGCATCTATTTTGGAATATTAAAGGTATATAGCACTATTGGTATATGTATAAGTAGGAAGATGTTGCTCAAATGCACCTTTGCTTTCATGGAGGCCTTATATTTCAAAACAAGATGAAACGCAAAATGAAATGGGGACAGTTTTTAATTAAGATGTCTTGGCAGAAGAGCATAGCTATTAATTATATATAGGCACGAATGTTGCAATTAAATAAAGAATTTTAGTAAAATTTGCCTTAGAACGATCTGATAGGAAATTCGTATGCTAGGGCTTATAATCTGAAATAGAAGAAGTGATTAAAATGACAGTAAGGGAAATTCCTCGCAAAAAAAGGGAATGTGCGCTTAAGAACTTCGTGTTTTTTTAAGAGAAGCCCGAAACAGGAAGGTCCCTACTGTATAAAATACTCTTGTTGAACTTTAGAAAATATTGTATTATATCTCCACTTAAAAAATGGGGATATCCACTACTGTATATAAAACATTTATCTTAGCATTACTCAAGTTGATTAATATACTGCAATTTTATGGGTTTGAAGCAAGGAGGAGGCTCTTGAGTCGATTGTCTACAGCTACAAATACGGTTTCTCAGGCTTTTCTGCAAGGCTCATAAAATCACAAGCGAGAAACATACAAGGTAACTGGTTCTCTTTTTTCTTTTACTACTCTTCGCCGCTCCACATCTGCTAGTGAGTGATTGGAAGAGTGATTTGATGCGGCCATCCGGGGATTTGAGATTGGAGAACGAATTAAGAAAAGGAAACGGGTAAGATAACACGTGCATACCTCCGTCATTCCTTTTTGAATTCTTCTTACAAAATCATGTAAAACAAAATGGGCATCTACCTATACAAGAAAAGAAAAAAATATGTAGATGTACGAATACATGCATCATTGACCTAACCCTTTGGTAGAAACATTGCGGAAACCTGGTCGATCATTGACCAGCCTTTCATAGAGGCATGCATTGGAGAAACAGTATGCATACAGATCAATGGATATAAACAGGGACGGGGCAGGAATTTAGATTGCGGCGGGGCTAGGGGGGCAAATAAGATATGCAATATAATTATATTTAATGAGGAGGCGAAATAATACTAATATAAATAAAAGTAGCTAAAAATCGAAGAAATATAGTAGGAGTTTTAATATTACGAGGGGCCAGCCCATGCCAGCCCCCTCTCCCTCTGACCCAGATATAAATAACACGAGAAATACTTTTATGTTTTCCTCTCTAACAGGAGTAATACTAATCTCAAATCACAAGAGGTAAGTAATATCTATCCATCATTTATTATACTTTAAAAATTATACAAATCACTATTGAGAAAAGCATAAAAACACCTTCCAAATAACACATCGATTATAGTAGCTTGGCAACAACCTCACCATCATCATTGCTAGCTAGCTGCATGCTGTTCTAACACTGCATGCAGTATCCATCGTCACAACAAACACCTGGATCTTCTTACATAGTGCCTGGTGATCTTAATTTTTGTACTATATGATAGAGCTGCCTGAGGTGCTCAGCATAAAGCCAAACACGGCAGTCCCTGCGCATACAACTCGGAGCTGGGACTTCCTTGGACTGGACTACAGCCAGCCAACTGGTTTACTCCATGACGCTAAACACGGAGATGATGTCATCATCGGGATAGTTGATACAGGTATCTGGCCAGAATCTCAGAGCTTCAACGACGATGGCTTCGGACCTATACCATCCCGGTGGAAAGGAGTTTGCCAAGTAGGCGAAGCATTCGACCCGAACAATTGTAGCCGGAAGATCATCGGAGCTCGATACTACGCAGATCATCTCGACCCGAAGTTCTTTGAGCAAGAGTACAAATCCGCCAGGGATATCAATGGCCATGGAACGCACACGGCATCGACTGCAGCTGGCGTCCTGGTGCCAAACGCGAGCTTTCATGGGCTTGCAGGCGGTTACGCCAGAGGAGGCGCTCCTCGTGCCCGTATCGCTGTCTACAAGGTATGCTGGGGGGTTGATGGTGCATGTGATCATGCAGCTGTCATTCAGGCAATTGATCATGCCATACATGATGGAGTTGATGTACTCTCATTATCACATGGTGGCCCAAGCTCTGAATACCATGAAGCTGTGCATGCTGTGGCAAATGGCATAACTGTCGTCTTCGCAGCAGGAAACGATGGTCCTATTCCTAGGACAGTTTCCAATGCATCCCCCTGGGCTATAACAGTTGCATCAGCGACAATAGATCGTGCTTTCCCGACCATTCTCACCCTCGGCAACAACGAGAAATTAGTGGTACATTTCACAACATCTTCTTCTTCTTCTTTGGCGAGGAAAATTGTTCAGTCGCATGTCTTTGATCTCTGGTGATCATTTCTTGTCGACCTTTCAGGGTCAATCTTTGTTCTATGAGAGAAAGGAGAAGGACCACTGGATTGAATTGCATGAAGTTGTGGGAGTCAGGTAAATTCTGCACTCCTTAATTCCCCAACGTGGCTAGCTGTCTTACACATTTCTGGCAAGTTTTGGCTGAATGTTTGATACCATGTGAATGTGACCATGTAGATGTGATCAAAGCTCTCTGAATTCCACCGATGTTGCTGGGAGGATTGTGTTCTGCTACTCTCCTAATCTTGTGTCGACAAATTTGCCATTCAATGACCTGCCCATCGCTATAACATCAGCAAAGGAAGCATCTGCCAGCGGGCTCATTTTTCCAATGTATACTCTTGATATTATCGAATTTACTGAAGCTTGTGACACCATGGCATGCATTCTAGTAGACTTCGAGGTGGCTGACAGAATAGAAGCATACATTACAAAAGCCAGGTGAGCTTAAGTTCGTTCCTCCTATTTTAAATGCTTCCTTCAATTATAAAAATATATAATGGAAGTTCTTTTAATGACAGATTTATTGTTATCATTTCCATGTGACAACACTACCACAAAACAAACTATATTAGACACCTCATCACAGACAGTTCATGTGAAACCATCTGTACTTTAATTATCATAGACAGTTCATGGTGAAAACCGTCCCTGAAACTATTACAGATGGTTAGATTTAAAAGCCATCTGTGATATCTCCCATTATCATAAACGGCTTTTAATTAGAACCGTCTATGAAATATCACAAATAATTTTTATTTACAACCGTCTGTGTTTTGCTCATTATCACAGTATCTTTTAATTAGAACCATCTATGAAATATTACGGAGAGTTTTTATTTACAACCGTATGTGTTTTGTCCTTTGTCATATGAACTACAAAAGCTATCGAGCTGGAACAGATAAGTGTGACCAGCAAGTTTTATAAAAGACAAATTCAAGTCAAATTTATTATAAAAGTCCAAAAAAGATATTCCCCAATCTTAATCTTCTAGGCTTCATATGCTTCCTCTTCTACTTTTGGAGATGGAGGATCAGCGGCTGCGTTCTCAAATACCGTGAAGATTGTACTTGCCCTCTCCACTTCCTCCTCTAGTCTGGGCAAATCATTAGCATGGCCCACAATCTTAAAGAGAATGTCATGATAAGCTTTCTCAGAATCGGCTACTTCTACTTGATCGGCAAGGTTATTCATGTGTCTCTCCATTGCCGCAAGAGCTTCTTCCGCTTTGCACACATTGAAGAAAAGAATGAGGCTGAGGGCGGTTTCCCTTTCCTGAGCGGCAACGAGACACTTTCGTTGACGACGGATGATGAGGTCTAGCTGGCAGATGGAAGCGACTCGAGGCAGTAGAGCAGGGCGTGAGCGGAGGAGCTGCTCCAAACGTAAGTTGTTGGCCGCCTGTGTAAGGTTACGGCTGAACAACTCATGATGGATAGATGAGAGGAAGGAGATTAAAAGAATATTAGAAGCTATTATTGAGAAATCTGGTGAGAAGAAGGTGAGGGAGAGGATAGTTTAGAAGAGATTGAGTTTATGGTATCAAGGAATTGTACACCGCGTTGCACATAAAGCCAGAACCATGTGGAAGTTTAAGGGTCGCTTGCATCGGAATATTAACAGGTAGTAGTAGGGCGTGCATTTTTAAGTGTTATCACAGATGGTTCATATATAAAACTGTCTCTGATATATGCATTATCACAAATGATTCGTATAACAAACCGTCTCTAATATGTGCATTATCACAGACGATTAGTGTAACACTGTGATAATGCCAAAACACCGATCCGTGGCATCTCCCCAGGATTTCGGTCTCACCTGTCCATTGTTTCCGCATCGAATGGTAGGCACGGGTTCCTCCCACCTCTCACCCCTTATTAGTATTCCTCTGCCTTTCTGTAGGACTGAAATGGCGACAGAGGGGGGTGAATGTCGCTCGCTTAAAATCACCCCCGAGAAATCGAACACTGATTTTTCAAAAGATGCAAAACAACGCAACTCACAGAAAACTTAAAATTAATTTTGCTGAAATCTGGGACGCATGCGATACCAAAACATTCACCATAAATCAGAGATCATCCAGTAAAAATTTCAACTGAAAATATTGCTGTTTGATCTGCATGCAAAATGGTTGAAAATCAGTAAAAGAAAAAAAGAAAAGGCACTAAACAACTAGCATGCAGTTCGGACTGTCCTTTGCAAGAAGAAACTGAAGTGTTGTCCGAATGAGCATAGGCCAAAAAAACACTTCTCTGACGAAACTGAAAAAGATAAGAATAGGAGCTACCCATTGCCAACAAAGATCAGACAATGAGGGCTTTCTTTCAATCTTTTCAGACAAAGATACCAAGATCATAATCTAATCATCATGGGGTCTTCAAACCACACAGAAAATCAACAAAACCCATGAAAATCAGAGTTTTACCCAAAATCTGAAAATTACAGTGAACTTCACTAAAACTCAAAATACTCTCAATCCCTTTATCCTTTGCACATGAAACTTCTGGGGTATATTAGCAATAGCAAGGGTACCTCCCAAACCAGATATCAGCTCAAACCAAGAAGGAAATCAAGATTTTAGCCAAACCCTAGAAAAAGACTTGAACTGAACAGGGACACCCTAAAAATCAAATTCCCATTTCATCGTTGATCCTCTGGCTATGAAATTTTGCAGGCAGCTACTCAATAGGCTCAGGGTTCAACATGCCAAATTTCATGCCATCTCGCAAAGGAAATCAAAAGAAACTATAAAACCCTAGAAACTGAAAATAACAAACAGAGAGGGTCAAAACGGGAAATCTGAAATTAAATGGAGTTAACTCTTGGGATTCTTGATCAGATGATCTTGTGATGCTATCCCATCACTGAGCAACCCATTTTGCCACTTCCCAGCAATTAAAAGCAAGAAATCAAGAAAAGAGGAAATCACTCAAAATGAAGAACGAAGAACAGAGAGTGATGCACGAGACATGAACTTCAGATTTCCATTCCAAATCCAAAAGATGAATACAGATACGTCCCGATACGCATGGACATTAGGACAAGGAAGTGATTACAAGTCTCTCAATCCCTCATCTCCCACTCAATCCTCAAAATCACCAAGAAACTCACATACTTCTTGGGAGGAATACACACTGAGGGGAGAGCTCTCTGGAACACATCGAAGGAGACACTCACAGAGGGGACACAGCCCTGCTGTATACACCAACCCTCCACCAACTAAAGCCCTAAAGCCAAAACAACCACTAAAGCCTATTTTGACTAAAGGAAACCCTAAAACTCTTGGAGTGCTCAAGTGGGCATGCAGCCCCTCAATCCTATTTATAGCCTTGGCTAACGGGTCTCCGCCTCGTTACACCTGCTAAATCCAACGGCGCCCGCTCCCGCTTATGCAGCCTCGCGAATTTCCCGATTCACCCCTCCTGCACCTTCCGGGAAGCTTTCGCGCTCCTTGCCTCGCACGCCTCGCAACCACCTCGAGTCCACGTCGTCTTCGACACATCCCGACCGTTCTGACCTCAGCGCCACCTGCGCCTAGTCCGGTCCACGTGTCTCGCCACGACTCCACCCGATGTCCTGCAGCCACACAGACAAAGAACACATCAAATAGCACCGCTCGATATATGAAAGCATAAACAACATCATACTTACCATGTCGAAGACCAAACCTGTCAAATCAAAGAATCAGCGTCCTAATCCCATATGACCAAGTTTGACCACAGTCCGACCGAGCCCGTTGCACCACGCAACGACTAGGTCCGAACCACCCAAACCAAACTCGACTTACCCAAACTAATGTCAATTACTCATCACGCACATGTGGTCACCTCCACATGGTTCATCACTTTCCACCGGTAGGGGCATGCGCGTGTGAGTTCCACCGGCTGTTGATCGACTACCACATGAGCTAGCACCTAGTTCATCCACTCCTAACTTATTCTTATATCCTCCCCTCAACGACGCTAATCGACTCCCGCCGTGAGCTAGCTCCTCCGTTGTGACACCACAGTTCACTGTAGAAGACACTCTTGTCGTAAGAGTATCTTCTGTGGTGTCACCATCATGATACAAAGGTGACGTTACTGCCACCTCTCCTTTATAGCCGGTGATATCCGCCATCTGATCCCCTTCCCTCTCTTCTTTGATGCTTGGATCTTTATGAAATTGATAGATGAGTAGTTAGGATTTCGGGTTCGTGTACATCTTACGGTTCCCTCCTCTCTCTTACAGTTTACTAGGTTGTGTAATCTTGTTCGCTATGATTCACTTGTCAATTGTCTCCAATAACAACAGACCGAGTTTAATTATATATGTGTGTATTTGTTCATAGATGGTTAATTTATTTCATTTCAGTTAATTAATTTGTGAAATAGATATTCTTGTTTCTAAAATGAATGTGAAATAGATTATGTGTTTTTGTTTATTTCCTGAGGCTAGCCAACAAACAGAAATTGATTCAGGAAACAAAGAATATCAAACAGATGATTTGTATAGTAGAAACCATATGTGATAATGAATCACAGATAATTTCAACTACAAACCGTTTATGATGAACCATATATCACAGACGGTCTCTATTAAAAACCTATTTGGAAATGGATGGAATAAGGATTGAATGTCAAATTCATTAATTTTCATACCTATTGCCTCCTGATTATGATGTACTCAGAAGACACTTTGATGCAAAAATATATCATTCTAAATACATCAATGGTTAACAGCAATAAAAACACTACATCAGTGGCTAAGGTGGCTCCAAGCCGTACATGGATTGGAAGTGAAGTCCATGCTCCAAGAATCTCAACATTTTCCTCAAGAGGGCCCAGTCCACTTTTTCCCCAATTCCTCAAGGTACATGCATGCAATGTTTGATCAACTGCTAATTGCTTAATCACAATTGTTAACGCAAAATTTCATCCTCTGTTTGTCTATTTAGCATTTCAAATTTGCAGTTAGATCGTTCACCCATATTTGCCGAGTGATTTTCAAACATATATCATGATATCATCTGCTTTCTATTGCCCACTTGTTTGTGTCTCAGTGTCCTGTGGAAGGATGCTGTATTTCATATTGTTAGTGTCCCCTTTTTTTCTCTCACTTTGAACCTTCTACGTTATTCATTTCCTAGATAAAATTTTGCTATCGAATTCATAATCGATCTCTGACGGCATATCAGAAATCTTGTCCAGAAATGTTTGAGGATAGCCTAAATTTTATTCTTCCGCCTGGAGATGGCATTAACTATGTTTCTCATTTGAACAGCCTGACATTGCAGCACCTGGATCTAACATTTTGGCAGCAGTGAGAAATTCATATAAGATCTTGTCTGGAACGTCAATGGCGTGTCCCCATGTGTCCGGTGTAGCAGCATTGCTGAAAGCACTCCATCCAGACTGGCCTCCTGCCATTATCAAGTCAGCATTAGTAACTACAGGTACTACGCATTTCTAAACTCCAAACAAGTTCCAATTTCACACTGCACCTTACTGATATTTGAGTCTTTCAACATGGACCAGCTTCAACTAACAGCTACAGCTTACCGATACTGGCCGACGGGGAGCCTCAGAAGATTGCAGATCCTTTCGATTACGGTGGTGGCTTCGTTGATCCTAATAAAGCAGCTGATCCGGGTCTAGCATATGATGTTCATCCAAATGATTACATGAAATTCTCTAGATGTGATTTTAACATCTCGGATATTGGTTGCCAAACCCCCTATAACCTAAACCTTCCGTCAATTGCCATTCCAAATCTGAAAACTTCCATAAGTGTGTGGAGGACAGTGACAAATGTAGGGCAAACATATGCAGTTTACAAAGCTTTCTTTCAGTCACCTCCTGGAGTGGAGATGTCAGTGGAGCCATCACTTCTGTTCTTCAACAAAGAGAACAAGACGTGAAGTTTTAAGGTTACTTTCAAGGCCACCCGCAAGCTGCAAGGGAGCTACATGTTTGGGAGCTTAGCATGGCATGATGGTGGCTCTCACTGGGTGAGGATCCCGATCACGGTTCGAACGATAATATATGATTTCTATTCAGAGATCTGATAAGCAGAATAAAAAACAGATGCTTGCATTTGGTGGATTAGACATGTTCGTACTCTGTATTGTTAGATGTATGGTGGCTTCTTTAATTTTTCCAGAATGGTTTCTAGTTGCTTTACAGTTATATGTTCTAGTGTCGATTAATGAATAAGATGAAATGAAGTGGACAATTTGATGAAATATAAGTGGAAACTGAAGAGGAAAGTCCTATGTTTTGTGTCACATGTGCGGGTATTTGTTTTATTCATTATTCTTTTGAAGGAAATTTTCAAAACTGGACTCCTATATTTGACAAACGGACACATTTTCCATCACCAGCGAGCATGGCATTACATTTCTATGTTGTAACGGACACATTAAGTGGTCTTGACTCGAAAAAATTGTCCAGGGTAGTAGAAAATATCACTTAGCTAATTGCAAAGTGGAGTGTATGCCCAAGGATCCCTGATCTTGAGAATCCCTGATCTTGAGAATATGAGCAAAGTCTCTTATGCAAGTGGCTGTTCAGGCTGTATAATGGAAATGGTCCGTGGCAGCAACGTTCTCAGAAAGGAATGCATGGGTTCCATGCCTCTTTCTGTTGCGAAATACAAGACGGGGGATTCTCAATTTTGGGGGAGTTTGATGAAAGTCAAAGAAATCTTCCTATCTAGTTGCAGGATGGTTTACAAACATAACATGCAACATATGTTTGTAAGTTGGCTCATGGGTTTCTGTACAAAGAACCAGCACAGTATTTGTGTTTTGTCGAGCTCAGTAGTCCGATGAACTCTACTTTTAAATAGTCTCGCGGTGCTTTTCTCTTTTTTTTGCATTTTGGAACTGATGTATCAAAACTATGTACTGGTAGGCTGTTTGTCCTAGCTCACAGAGGCCGGAGATATTCGTCTAAAAAAATCTTGTCGAGGCTGTAGTGTTGGTCATGAGCCCATTGATGTGCTGTTCAAGAGAACAGGAGAGGGGAAATATCTAGTGCTAACTCCGTGCTTTCCATAGAAAAGTGTAGGACCGAAATGGCGACAGAGGGGGGTGAATGTCGATCGCTTTAAAATCGAACTTCTTCAAATAGCAATCTTGCCCCCAAAAGTATCCACTAAAACGTTCTTAACCAGACTCTGAAATGAATATAGCAGGTAAACACTAAGAAAGCACGAAACAGAGGTTCTACCTACTGGCCGTAACAGCAAAAGCCAATGAAGGAAGAAGTGCACTGCTAAAAGGAAAAGGCCTACTGAAAAAGAGGAAATAGACCTATTTTTGCTGCCAAGAAAGCAAGCAAACAAAAGCTAAAGAGATCCAAAGCTGCAGCCTTACTTACAAATCGGTACAGGAGACGAAACTGCAGGTCGAATCAATTAGAAGCAAAGAAATTCAGTTCGGTAGGAGCAGCTAATGGCAAGAAATAATTCTGCATGCTTGGCCGAAAGTCAAGGAAGTATATACTTGCACCCTAAAGAAATAAATGCTTGCCATCCGAGAGAGTGCAAATATCTTGGGCAAGAAATTAATGCATGCATGCATGCTGGCCAAACACCACAACCATACTAGCCAAAAAACACCAATAGGAGAAAGACTGCAGCTCTCCCTACTGCAAGCCAAAACTGCAGACTGTCCTCTGTCCTTACGGCAAGAAATAAAATGAACAAAATGATCCCAGCCGAACAAGACTTTACTTCCAGCCGAAGGAAGAAACAATGCTAATGATGCTGGAAAGTAAGATGTTGCAGCGGCAAGAGAGTCCCTTGGCAAAAGAAGAAATCAAAAGGAAGAACACATGAACAAGGATATCACAAATTGAGACAAAGAGACATACATGATTAAAATAGAGGAATGATTACATAGATGTTCAGCTCATCTCTCTCTCTCAATCCTCAAGAACACCAAGAACTACATGGTTCTTGGGAGGAACACAACCCTATCTCATACACCCATTCTCTCAACCACTAAAGCACAAAGCACAAACCCTAAAACCCCTCTCCAAGTCTTGCCAACAACCAGGAAATACCCTCCTATTTATAGCATTCCTTGATGGGTTTACACTTTGCTTTGCCCATTTTACCCCTCCATGCTTTGCCCGCTAACCCGCTTCCTTTTGCAGCCTCGCGCTTTTACCGAAACGCCCCTGCTGCACCTTCCGGGAAGCTTCCGCGTTCCTTGTCTCGCACGCCTCGCAACCACCTCGAGTCCACGTCGTCTTCGACACATCCCGACTGTTCTGACCTCAGCGCCACCTGCGCCTAGTCCAGTCCTCCGTGTCTCGCCACGACTCCACTCAACGTCCTGCAGCCATCACAGACAAAAACCACATCGCATAGCACGGCACAAAGCATATAAACATGATTAGTACCAACAAATCCTACTCAAGTGAGAAATGGCCCAAGTGACCAACCGGAAAGACGACCATGCGTCAAATCTGTCTAATCATAACCCGACCTCGCCGAATGCCAACCTGGCACGAAACACTCAAACCAAACTCACATAAACCAAACCACGTGTCAATTACTCATCACCAACATGGGATTTAGACCACATGGTCTCTCAATCTCCCCCTTGATGAGTATATTGACAAACCCCGAAAAACAGTGAGTTTGTTTGAAATGAAAAAGAGTCAAACATGGTCCAAAGAAGCTAATGACCATGTCGACAGAAGGAACATTAAAGCAACAACTGAAAGAGCAAATTGTGCTCTAAAAAGCTCCCAAATGACTTTTTCTCCTCTATTCTCCCCCTTTTGGCAATAAACACATCAATAATGCAAAGGCGAGAATATGATCACAAGGATGGATGAAATATGGCTGAAGTTTGATTATTTCTAAGCATTTTGAGCCATGAGAATTATCCATAATGACCATAATGAAATACACCAAGCCATAACTCTATAAGAAGCTATCTAGATCATGACATGTATAAGCTAGCTAGAACATATAGATGACAATCTGAAATATAGTACATTAAGTGAGAATGTCAAGTCATCAAGAAGTAAAGTCTAACTAGAGGTATCGAAGGATGATGCCGGCCATGTCAAGTAAGCTAAGCGGAACCAAGAAGCTAATATTGAGACCAACTAGAGTGCTATACTCAAGAATGAAACATTGGCGCAAGTACTTGGTTCTTTTTGTAGATTAAGCAAATTGAGCACATGAAACATTGTCTTTTTAAAGCTCATGGTCGTTTCCAACCCAATTTTTTATGTGCTAGATCTCAAGCCTTATGCGACTACTTCAAGCGAGAAGCTTAAGAAGATAGTCTAGGTCATCCAAAACTCCCCTGAGTTTATGCCTAGTGCAATGGCAAGCCGTCTCATGAGAAAGAATTGGTGAAATCAGTTTTTTTCGCACAAAACAGATTTTTTTTGTGCTAGATCTCAAGCCTTATGCGACTACTCCAAGCGAGAAACTTAAGAAGATAGTCTAGGTCATCCAAAACTCCCCCTGAGTTCATGCCTAGTGCAATGGCAAGCCGTCTCATGAGAAAGAATTGGTGAAATCAGTTTTTTCGAACAAAAGAGATCTTTTTGCTTTGTAAACATGTTGTACTACCTCATGCTACATCAAGAGACTAAAATAGCTCAATCTAAGACTCAATAAAAGATTCAACGCTCAGCTAAGCCTAGTTGACATGGCATGAATCATAAAGAGATAGCTCCAGAAAGACTAAACTCAAATGCTAGCATGACAAGTTTTACTTCAAGTTTGGCAATTTTAATTAACTTATCATGGTAAAAGCTAGTCTACACATATGAAGTCATGATCAATCTAGCATATACAGCACAAGACATGGCAAGGTGTAAAGCATTGAAGCATGTCATAACAGGATAATAATCAAGGCTCAATGCAGATTGATTATAATGCTAGAATGCTGAAAATGCAAGAAAGTCCAGCTCCCCCTCAACATTAGATGCAACTTTTAGTTCAAGTTGAGTTATGTCAAAATTAAGCTTCAGAAGCTCCCAAATGAACTCCCCCTGAACCAAAGCAATAAAATCGAGAAGCTGGCAAAGAAAACCAAACAGGCAGTCCTTAAAGCATAGAAAAGATATAGAAGCAACTATGGCTTAAACTGACTCTCATCTACCCCAAATGACTCCAGGACTAACAGCTGATCGTCGAACACACACTAGAGAGCAAACACGTACCCTGTCTACCCGAGGGTGGCCCAACCCTCGCTAGAACCTACAAGAAGTGAGTGAGCTCAACCTAGTGAGATAAGAAATAGCTAATCCTGGAAGTACAAGATAAGAGTAAGAAGTCTAAGCAACTCAACACAAGAAACACTCTAACCTATGCTAGAAGGACTTAACCCAATGCACCCGCAAATGCAATGCAACAGAAATGAGACAGAAGCATAATTAATATAATAAAGCAGTAAAGCCCAAGCTCCCCCTCACTACAGTCCGTAAGGACAAACCACCCCAAGCTCTCCCCGCAGAGCTGAAAACCTCGAACTGTCCAAAGGCTTGGTGAATATGTCAGCCAACTGGTGGTCACTCTCCACAAACTGGAGCACTATGTCACCCTTCTCTACATGGTCTCTAAGGAAGTGAAAGCGAATATCAATATGCTTGGTCCGAGAGTGTTGCACTGGGTTCTTAGCAATGTTAATCGCAGAAGTGTTATCACAAAAGAGTGGAACACTGTCTATCGCTAACCCAAAGTCCCGCAGGGTCGAGACCATCCAAAACACCTGGCTGCAACAACTGGCAGCAGCAAACCACATGTCAATTACTCATCACCAACATGGGATTTAGACCACATGGTCTCTCAAAAAGTTTTCGAAAATTCTTTCTTTCTGAAGATATAGGTAGGACATGCTCTATCATTATATAAAATTTTAAGATCAAACTCGACCGTATTTAGAAGATATGAAATTATAGTTCAAAATAATTATTCTTTGAAAATAATTTGACTCAGTGACACCAAGCCAAGCAGCACCCGTGTGTCTTTTATTCACAATCTACAGCCATGGCATACGCCAAGGAGCTGCTCTGGTTCTTTGGGGTTCCCTCTGTGCAGGAAACGGATCCTCTGCATTGAAGATACAAATGCAGACAAGCATAAAAATAGTCGCTGTACCTGCAACGATGCGCTACAGTAGAAGACTCATGGTGCTGCAGAAATAGTTCCCTCGGCGGTTCCTGTAGAGGATTTGCTTACCTCTGTGCAACTTAACATAAAAATCTTCTCTTTTACCCTAAGCAGTTATCGAGCCTGTACCATCCAAAAAATTCAAAAATCTTCTCTTTCACCCTAATAATCATTTCTGCTTTTTCTTGCATTTTCAAAAATTTCTGCTTTAAAAGAAAATAGTTTTTCTTAATTTCCAGCTGCTGAAAAAGCATTTATGTAATTAATCAAAACTTGATATGAATCTTCTAATAATTTATCTGAGTTCTCTAAATCTAAGGAGTCTCCCCCAAAATCTCGGAAGGTATGGAGTCCCTCTGCACTACTACTGCTCGATACAGAGCTTCTTCGACCATTACTTTCGTGATTATGTGGCAGAAGAAGTTGTTAAAAATGTAACAATATGGTAGTACAATTTTAATGTCAGTAAGTCCTACATACTTTTTTCCATGTAAGTGATAAAAAGCTTTAAAAGATTGACTGCACACATTCTAGGACAACATGCATCTATTTTTGGACTAAAGGCATAGGTATAGGTGTAAGTAGGAAAATGTAGCTCAAATGCACCTTTGTTTTTCATGGAGGCCTTATATTTCAAAACAAGATGGTACGCAAAATGAAATGGGGGGAGTTTTTAATTAAGATGTCTCGGCATAAGAGCATAACTATTAATTATATATAGGCACGAATGTTGCAATTAAATAAAGAATTTTAGTAAAATTTGCCTTAAAACGATCTGATAGGAAATTCGTATGCTAGGGCTTATAAACTGAAACAGAAGAAGTGATTAAAATGACAGTAAGGGAAATTCCTGGCAAAACAAATGGGGGGGAATTGTGCGCTTGAGGAATTACTTCGTGTTTTCTTTTTAAGATAAAAGGTCCCTACTGTATAAAATTCTCTTGTTCAACTTTGGAAAATATTGTACTATATCTCCACTTAAAAATTGGGACATCCACAATACTATATTAAAAAATTATCTAAGCCTTACTCAAGTTGATTAATGTACTGCAATTTTATGGTTTTGAAGCAAGGAGGAGGCTCTTGAGTCGATTGTCTACAGCTACAAATACAGTTTCTCAGGCTTTTCTGCAAGGCTCACAAAATCACAAGCGAGAAGGATACAAGGTAACTGATTCTCTTTTTTCTTTTACTCTTCGAAAAAACATAGGGGCATTACTCTAATTATAGCTAGTAGCTTGTTTATCACCACCATGATCACCACTCTAATTATAAATATCGTTTTAGAACAGAGACAGTCAAAACAATTAAAACTTTGATCACCACTATTGGAGTATTTCAGGTATTTGGCCAGAGTCGCAAAGCTTTGCTGACGATGGCTATGGACCCCCTCCTTCCAACTGGAAGGGAACCTGCCAAACCGGCGTCTCATTTGGCCTCCACGATTGCAACCGGAAGCTCATCGGCGCGCGGTGGTACGCCGAAGGTGACGTCCATAAAAGCTTGTTCACAAGAGAATTCAAATCTCCAAGGGACGCCAATGGACATGGCACACACACGGCCTCAACGGCCAGTGGCAACATCGTCCACAATGCCAGCTTTCACAGGCTAGCGGCTGGGACCGCTCGCGGGGGCGCACCTCGCGCCCGGATAGCTGTGTACAAGGTTTGCTGGCATGGTCACTGCTCTCATGCAGGCATGCTGAAAGCCATGGACGACGCCATCCACGACGGCGTTGACGTCCTGTCTGTGTCGATCAGCAGCCCAATGGAGAATCCAGGAACGCTGCATGCCATTGCGAACAGCATCACGGTCGTGTACTCAGCTGGAAACGATGGGCCTACCGCGCAAACGGTGGTGAACTCGTCACCATGGCTACTCACTGTTGCAGCAACCACGGTTGATCGACAGTTCCCCACGACTATCACTCTCGGGAACAACCAAAAGCTTGTGGTATGTTCTGTCAAGTTATGACGACTGCATCATGACATCTATGCTACATATACCCCATAGGCTAAACTTTTAATAAACAAACTTTTTCATCTCATGAAAACATCCCCCTCCTCGACCTTCCACCTAGGGATACAAACATATTGAATACGGACGGATAATGCCTCCATCATATTTGTTTTCATATTTTTTTTCTTGGACAGATATGAATACAGATACCTCAGATACGAATACAACTATGAATAATATCGAACACAAATACGGAGTGAATACAAATCGAAACGAATATGATTACGAATATTTATCGGAACCTGAAAACCCCTTAAATTGTACATCTAAAATTAATAAAAACACATAAATAGTTTATCTTATCAAAACATTAATGAAATTTGAACAATATAAGTATTTTCATCCACAATAGAAATATATTCGATAGTCGATCAATACATAGTATAAGTACCAATAACGTGTAGTTCATGGAGTAAACACAGTTGCAATTTGAACAAGCCTAAAAACATAGAATTAGTACTAACACACATACACACTGATACACATGCACCAAAAAGTATTCATCATAGACCAATAATGACATTTGAATGCATAATAGCATCTAAAGCCGGAGTCTGTCGAGAAATCTACTCAATTTTATTTAGTAAGTTGGTATTTAACGGAAGACTTAGGGTTCAATATTGACCATGAAAAATTTTATCGGACGCGTGCTCATTCTCTCTTCTCTTTTTCTTTTTTTTTCCACTGGCTGAAGCCCTCGGTTTTTTCTCCTTTCTTTTTGTTTTCTTCTCCTTTTCCTTATCTCTTCTTCCTTCCTCTTCTAGCTTCTCCCCCGCTCGGCCGTTTGGTCTTCCCATTTGCCTTGCTCCACCTGGCTTCCAGTTCCACTTCCCGCGTTGTTTTCTCCAAGCACCACCGCTACCACCACCACACAACTCCCCCTCTGCATCCCACTCAGCAGCATCTGACGCCATCTGTGATAATATCACAAATGGTTCTTCTTAATAACCATTTGTGATACTTTACAGATGGGTTTCAACATGAATCATCTGTGATATTATCTCTTCACAGGTGGTTTTTAGCGTTGCTAGTAACGCAGATGGTCGTTAAACTAAAATCGTTTGTGATTACATTTAATACTGACGATTTTGGTCAACTGTCTGTGATGACGCGTTCAGTATTAGTCTTTTTATAGTAAGTTAGAGCAATTGCGGCGGAGGGTGCATTTTTGTAGTGTGAACGGTTGTATTTTCTCTTTGATGAGTCGCGTACTTCCATTGGTTGCATTTTGTGTGTGGAGGTGCTACATTTGAACTCTGGTTCGGTCCTCCCGGAGGTGTAGGTGGTGCTAACACCTCCACCAGATCTAACCATCCATCTGCCAGGGGCAAAGTTGTACATTCATGTGCACCCTTCCCTCCTCGTCTTGAACCTCTGCGCTGCTACCGGCGCGGCCGCGGCTGAGGAGACGGCGGTGCCACCGCGGTTCTGGGAGGCGCCGCACTTCACCAACTCGGCGGCGGCTCAGTGCCCATCGCCGCTACCGGCGTCGGATGTGGCGTGCTCGCCGCACGCAGCGGTGCACGTGGCGATGACGCTGGACGCGTCCTACCTGCGGGGCACCATGGCCGCAGTGCTCTCCGTCCTGCGACACGCGTCCTGCTTGGAGTCCGTCCACTTCCATTTCCTGGCCGCCGCCGCCGCCTCGGGGTCACCGTCGACGACGCCGACGGAGCTGAGGGCCACCATCCGCGCGTCGTTCCCGTCACTGGCGTTCCTGGTGTACCCATTCGACGAGTCACGCGTGGCCGGGCTCATCTCCACCTCCATCCGCGACGCGCTCGACAGGCCGCTCAACTACGCTCGCTCCTACCTCGCCTCGACGCTCCCAGCCTGCGTGCGCCGCGTCGTGTACCTCGACTCCGACGTCGTCCTTGCCGACGACATCACCGCCTCGCCGCGACCCCGCTCCCGGGTGAGACGACACCACTTCTGCACACCACTCAGAGGCACCGGAGGTGTTAAGATTATGAGAACCGTTGGATGAGCTATATTGGACAGCTGACAACAAGCGAATGTACCGAACCAGAACTTGCTACATTTTCCCTTCTAAACGTGTCACATTTTTCCGGTGGGTTATTTTTTCTCATCTTCGTGGTGCTTCTTTAGCTGGTTGTAACTTCTTCGTGTCGAAGGATGTCGCTTTTTCCCTTTGAAAGAAGTTGCATTTCTTCACAGCTGATTGCATTTTCCCCATGGCTTGCATTTTTTTTATAGATTTGTTGTACTTTTTGGTGTACATCAGTACATGTGGTGTATTTTTGGAACATAACCACTGCAGCATTCCATATGATTGTTCGATCCTTACAGGGGCAATCCCTGTTCACGGCCATGGGAGGGCACTTTTTCCCTTAGGGCACTTTCAGGACCTGCCATGCAACGCATCCGCCTTCTCAAACGTCACTGGCACAGACATAGAGGGGGTGGTCGTCTTCTGCGTCACACACGACCGGCCTTCTCAAACGCCCAACTATCCCGACTATCAAGGTATTCCATTGGTATTGGTCGAACAAGGCAACTATCCCGACTAGAGGGGGAGGTTTCATGTCTCAGTTTCCAACACACCCATATTTTGGAAACAGTGCAGAAGAGTTTCATCCCCATGAAACTCTCTCTACTCCCATGAAACTTTTATCATCTCTCTCTTCATCAATACAGTGCCATGTCAGCATATTTAATGCCCATGAAACCTCCACTGAGACTGGCCTAATAATCATTCTCCTTTTACTATGAAAAAATTACAGGTCTGATAGTTCAAAAGTAAAGATATCTTTTGCTCAAACAACTATTGGAACTGGAGTTCCAGCCCCCAAAATAGCAGCTTTCTCTTCGAGGGGTTCTAGCCCTGTCTATCCTGGAGTTCTCAAGGTAATTTATTAAGCATGCATGCCCAATGCAAATAATGATTTCATACCTCACATTCCAAGCCCTTTGTGCTGTTCTTCTGCTATGGACAGGATTCCACTGCTACCTCCGTGTCAAAATATAATTCATTTAGGACAATAACACTACTGCAGTCTGACCAGCAATTTGCTGTTATTCTGCTATTGGAAAGAATTACCTACATTGACGAAATGAAATTATTGTCACTCAGTGTTCAAGAAGGCGCTAGGTGGGCGGCGAAGTGGAGCCTAATGCCTACGTAGCCTAGGCGGGGCCTAGATAGTTGAAATAAAAATAAGAACAGGGGTCAATGATAAACAAGTATACACATATATTTGATTTTTAGATGAAAAAACAATTATTCGTGACTCTTTTTCTTTTTTTTCTTTTCCTTCCCTTTCCCTCTCTCTCTCTCTCCCCTCCATTTCTTTCTCCATCTGGCCGACAACCCAGCCCCTCATTACTTCTTCCTCCCCACCCGCACACCTCCCTTCCCCTTTCCTCTCACCTCGCCTCCCCCTCCTGATCTGGATCTCGGCCCTTAGGTGTTTTTCCTTTCCCTTTCTTCTCTCACCCACACCTCTCCTCATCCCGACCTCACCTCTCCACCTCTCCTCACATGCGCTGCTGCTCTCAAGCCTCTTCCATCGTCAAGGCTATTCACCTTCCGCCCTCGGCCCTTGCCCCATTGTCAGGGCTATTCACCCTCCGCCCTCGGCCCTTGCCCACTGATGGTGTCTTCGCCCTTGCCCTAGCCCTCGCTTCCTCTTCATCACCGCCGACTCGTGTTGTTCCCACCACTATGTTCTATCTAGAGAGGCTGTGGCGTCTAGATCTAGCTAGATCCGGTTGGATCTGATCGCTGACGGTGTTGTACATGGTGTCAGTGTCCCAGGGATGCGTTGGCACAGTGCGGGCCATCTACAATAATGATGGCTTGCAAATGAGCCAGCAATGCGTGGGCTGACGAGAGATCTCCAAATGCCTCTCTTTTTCTCCATGGATCACCTTCCGTCTGCCCTAGACCATCTTCTCACCCCACCTTTGATCGCCGACGACCGTCTTTGACCGCTAAGGCTGCTTAGGCAGGCTGGCTGCCTAGCTCACCGATTTTGGCCAAGGCGCGGCGTTGGGGCTCCATCCAGCACCTATGCCCGACTAGGCGGCCGCCTAATACTACCTTCTAGAACACTGATGTCACTACATCTATCATGAAATATGCTTTCATAACATATTTTTCGACAAAAATAATTATATAGTATGAAAGTATATTTAATGATGGATCTAGTGGCATCAATTCATTTCGTCAATCTTGGTAATTTTTCACATATCGATGTCAAACCTAAAAATGTTTGACCAACATGGGTACTAGAACGACTTATATTTTGACACGGAGATAATAATTATTTAAGGCTCTAACATATATGTTGTACTCTGAAATTAACAGCCTGATATTGCTGTAGGGTTGTTCGTTCGGTTTTTTCGGTTTATACGGTTCGGTAAATACGGTTTTTGTATTTCGGGAAATACGGTATTTTTTAGAATACGGTGCGGTATCGGTAAATACCATTTTATTTCGGTACGGTATCGGTTAATACCAATTTTACCAAAGTTTGCGCGAATTGCTAAACGTTAATCTATCTCATCTCCAGACTCAATTCTCCATTCTACAATCAAAAATTCAGAATACAGAATACAGAGAATAGCAGATTAGCAGACAGCAGTGGCACTGGGCGGCAGAACAGTAGAACACTAACAGCAACAGCAATACGCCAAGTCACCAATACAGCATTACAGGCTTACAGCATCAGGACAGCAGCACAGCAAGTAGCCAAGCACATATAAACATCCATACATAAATCATAATACATTGACTCAGAGTCTCAGATTAACCGATTAGCTGTCCAGGACACAGCAGCACAGCCTCACAGGCGCACAGCAGTAGCAGTCTAGCAAACAGAGTCACAGAGAGTCACAAAACTAGCAGCTAACAGCCAACTAGCAGTCTAGCACGGTAGAACCTAAGTCCTAACAACACATAAAAGACAGCAGTCCAGCAGCAGCTAGCACTAGCAGTAGCAGCAATTCATAAACCAGTAAACTACTAAACTGTAAACCAGTCCAGGAGCAGCTAGCAGTAGCAGCAATTCAGCAAATAAAGACAACAGTAGCATAAACTAGGTAGGCAGCCAGGCAGCAAATAAATACACAATACATATTACAGCTGCAGACAGCAAATAAATACACAAAACATATTACAGCAGCAGCACATATAACTCCAGCAAGTAGCACTGCAACAGCACATAAACCAAAACCAGCACAACACTCCAAGTCTCCAACAAGCAGTAGCATAAATGAAACCACCACCAGCTGCAGCACATAAACGATATTGGTTAGTTTTTTAAAACATAATATTCATTGGAGTTTTGTGGGCGTAAAACACATACATTAGACAGTCTAATTTTGAAATGATAACAAAAGCATCAAACTTGACTGTTGGAGTTGGATCTAGGCCTGACATTTCAATGCCTTCATAACATGAAAAATAAGCTTATTAGTTGAAACAGCTGTTAATGTCCAAATTGCTATCACTTATAAGTATAAATATATTGCATATATTATAGTACCTTCTTCAAATTTAGACAAATCCGCTAAATCGGCTTCCACATTGATGCGTTTTGAAGAACGCAACCAATCTTGTGCACATATCAAGCATTGGAGTGTGAATGGAGTCAAGGAGCTTCTAAAATCATCAAGAACACGACCACTAGTACTAAAAGATGATTCAGAAGCAACAGTTGATATAGGGATTGCTAATATATCACGGGCCATGCGTGAGAGGATTGGAAAACGAGGTGAGTTGTACTTCCACCAAGAGAGAATATTAAAGCTATGATCATCGTCTTCTATATCTTCAGCAAGGTACTTATCTAATTCAGATTTGCCACCACCTCCACTAGAAACTTTCATTCTCTTATTATATAAAGACCTCATAAAATTTGTAGATGCACTTGAATGCTCAGTGCCACTAGTATTTTGTGTATCTAATGTTACTTGTCTATCACCTTGGTTTTCATCCGGAGAGTACATCTTCTTGAATTCTTCGGAAAGATCTAACAATGCCTGGTTTACTTTATCCCATATCTTTGCACCTTTAATATGCCCATAAGTCGAGGTAATCGTGTACTTGAAGAAATCAGATTGCTTAGTCCTTGCACAAACATTAAAAAAACAAAGTGAGTGATCATTGGTTAATAAAAACATCCATACATTGACTCAGATTAACTGATTACTTGTACGGTTGTACCTAGGATCAAGAATTGCAGCAATAAAAATTAAGTTGTTCATCTTCTCAGGATCCCCCCAATATTTATCAAATTTTTCCTTCATCTTAATAGCCATGGCTTTGAAGGTAGTATCATCACCATCATCACGTTGACTCCAATCAGACAACAAATATTTATACCAGCAATATCTTCGAAGAAAGTGTTGGAAGTAATATACTGAGTGCCAGAAACTTTTTTTGTGAGGTCGAAGAAATGCTTTAAGAAGGCTTTGAAATCTTTCGCATACACCCAATCATCATATGTTGGAACCCCATCCACACCCAACTCAGCCTTATAGGAAGGGTCCTGAAGTTCAAGCCGCTCAAATGCCTTCTCAAAACCCACGGCAGTCTCTAACATAAGATAAGTTGAGTTCCATCTAGTGCACACATCGAGAGACACCAAGCCTTTTTCTTCAACCTTGCTTATTTGCACGCACTTTTTAAAGGTATTCATTCTTGAAGGGGAGCTTCTCACATATTTGATAGCATTACGAATACGGGAAATAGAAGGAGCCATTATCTTTAACCCATCTTGAACCACAAGATTAATAATGTGAGCTACGCATCTCATGTGAAGATGGTTACTTTTCGCAAATGTACCACCGCGATTTTTCAAAGCACTCCTCATGTAGTTTATAGCTCCATCATTTGAACTAGCATTATCTACCGTAATAGTGCATACATTCTCAATGCCCCACTCAAGCAAGCATTTATCTAGTGCTTTTCCAATATCTTCCCCTTTATGACTGTCTATCAAACAAAAGTTAAGGATTTTTTTGTTAAGTCGCCAATTGCTATCAATGTAATGTGTAGTGAGAACCATATAGTTTTGAAGGGTTGAAGAAGTCCATGTGTCGGTTGTGAGGCTAACTGTTTGACGAGAATCCTTCAAAAAAAATTTAGCTTTCTTTTATCATCTTCATAAAGGCGAAGAATGTCTCTATACATTGTTGTCCTAGATGGTGGATGGAACCGAGGACAAGCTTTCGACATAAAGTCTCTAAAACCTTCATGTTCTGAGAAGATAAAAGGTAACTCATCAACTATTATCATGCAAGTAAATGATGCCCTAACCTCTTCTGCATTGTATTGCCAAGGTACTATGCAACTACTTTGGCTATCTATACTACGTTAGAAGCTTAGTTCAGTTTGACTGTCGATCTTGGCAGGATGCTTCTTACAACATTTTGCATGTGAGACCAGTGAGGAGGTACCATTTTTTTGTGGATCACAGGCAAGGATCCGAGAACAATACTTGCATTTAGCCTTATTCCGGTCATTTGGTAGTCTTGTGTAATGGTTCCATATCTCTGATCTGGGATTCATATGTTTCTTTCCATCTTGAGCTTCATTGGGACCAACAGCTTCATCGCTGCCCACATTCACATTCATACCCATACCCACTGACCCAGCAGCAGCAACATCAATATTTGCAATATCATCTGACTCAGACATCTAATAATCCAAAAATGCAAAGATAGATAACCAATTAACCATTATCTAATAATCCAAAAATGCAAGATCTCTAAATTGTGTCCACTGTCCACTGGACAGAGGAAGCTACAGAGTATAGAGGAAGCTACATTTTAGTCTCTGCTTTGAGCTGGAAGAGCAAGGGAGCATGATAGCTAATAATGAACTAGCTGCTAATTAAAGTATCTAATCTTTGTTGTATATTTTTTTAAACAAATCTTTGTTGCATATATGTTTGCTTCTAGTCACATGAATCATGAATGTGCAGTATAGTCCAATATCAACCGGACCTGAATGTTTCAGGCTCACTTGGTTTAAAACGCATCTAGCAACTAGCAGTCTAGCAATGGAAGTGGCAACTGCCAAGTATGCAAAATTGGCTCTATCAGCAACATTTCAATTTTCAACTTACAAGTTCTTACAACTTCGCAAGATCCTACTTCACAAGTCACAACAGACTAGCAATCTACCAATTAATGAAACAGAGAGAAAGCCAGAAAGAACTTACTTCGCAAGATCCAATTGATTTCGGCGTCTTGGGAGTTGGGAGAGGGAGGCGGAGACGCGGAAGCGGAGCACTGAAAGAGGTGGAGGCGCAGAGCAGCCGTCAGGCGTCAGCCGAGCAATGAAGGGCGAACCGGCGAAGGAGGCGGAGGCGTGGAGCAGCCGTGAGCCAAGCACCGTAGGGTGAAGGCCGAAGGATGCGGAGGCGCGGGGCACTGGAGCCCGAAGGAGGCAGTCAGGCGGAGGCGCGGAGCACTGGGTGGGGAGCCGGGGAAGGAGCTCCGGCAGTGGATCTGGCCAACTGACCGACGAGGCGACGAGGAGCTTGGATCTGGCTAGGGTTCGAGGAGCTCGGATCTGGCTACTTGGCTAGGGTTCGAGAAGCTCGGATCTGGGCCATCTGGCTACTTGGCTAGGGTTCGAGGAGCTCGGAAGTCGGATCAGGCGACTGTGGTGAGGGGCGTCGGCGACTCGGCGGTCGGTCACTACTCACTCGGTCTGGGGCTCTGGGCGTCTGGCGTCGGCGCTAGGGTTAGGTTAGATACTTAGATGCCGATTGCCGTCTGCCGCGCGTGCGTCTGGTCAGGCCGTCGGTGCCTTAGTGGACTGCTGGTGGGCCGCCGAGACGGGGAGACCGGAGAGGTGTTGCACTGCTGCTGGGCTATTCGGTTTTTTCGGGATTTTCGGTTTTCCTTCGAACAAACCGAATCACACAAATGCCAGTTTTTTAGAAACCGAACCGAAAACCGGTCAAACCGAGTTGACCGGTTCGGTTCAGTTTTTCGGTACGGTTTTTTGGGTGCGGTATAAAACTACACAGCCCTATATTACTGCACCTGGGGTTTCCATTGTAGCTGCTGCACCACAAATCCCTGCTTACAAAAGTCTAGGCGCTTTCTACCATTTTGATTCTGGAACATCCATGTCTTGCCCTCATGTATCCGGGATCGTCGCCGTGCTAAAGTCCCTACATCCCGACTGGTCACCTGCAGCCCTGAAATCTACACTCATGACAACTGGTAATTGAGATTCTAGAGGAACTATTCTATTTCCTGCGAAATTCAAGTTTCAAGCGGGCCCTTAACCTTTCCTGTTGTACACATAATTGAGATTGTTGCACCAATATTAAGAACGACTTAGTAACTGATTGAAGTTCCAAAAAAACTTTCTATCTTGCAGCTCTTACCACTGACAACAATGGGATCCCAATACAAGCAGATGGATATCTCGCAAAGATTGCCGATGCTTTTTGACTACGGGGCAGGCTTTGTGAATCCGGTCAAGGCAGCTGATCCAGGCCTCATATACGACATCAGTGCCTCGGATTACCTCAACTTCTTCAACTGCATGGGAGGATTAGGTTCAAACGGCAACTGCACAACTCCTAAGGCATCTTTACCAGACCTGAACCTCCCATCGATCACCATTCCTAATCTGAAGACATCTGAGACCGTTGTGCGCACCGTCATCAACGTCGGCCAGCCGAATGCTGTGTACAAGGCCTTCTTCCAACCTCCTGCCGGTGTCGAGATGTCCGTGGAGCCGCCGGTGTTGGCGTTCTCGAAGGAGGGGAGTGTGCAGAGCTTCAAGGTGAACTTCAAGGCGACGCGAAAGATTCAGGGTGACTACACATTTGGTAGCCTTGCGTGGCATGATGGAGGTGATCATTGGGTTCGAATCCCAGTTGCAGTTCGCATCATAATTGAAGAGTTCTATTCGAGTGTCTCCTAAGTTATATATGCTCGATCGGGAACCGGCTAAAATAAAAGTCGAGTTTATATAGAATGAGGCATGCATGTGTTGTTCCATCTCAAAGTAATGTATTGATTAGTGTTAAACACTAAAATGCAGGACTGAATGCATGTATGTGCCTTATGTTCGTTTCGAATTATGGAGTTAGAACACGAAGTCAGTCTGAAAATGTCACCCTAGAAGCTCGACAGGCACCCGCAAGCTACAGTATTTTAACCCGCAAGCTCAGAGAGTGGCTGCCGCTGTGCCGCACACGGTAGACCTATGGAAGGGATTATTTTTGAAAAAACGGCCGTTTTGAGGTCAATTCTTAGAACAATATGGCGAAGCTATATTGAGAACTTTACTTTCAGATATACGAAAATAAAGAAAATGGTATGTGATTGGTCATGCAATCTTTTTTTCCTCTGGAAACTTTACTCGGCGTCCGCCCCCGCCCGCCGCGACGCCATGCGGCGCCGTCCGCGGACCGGTGGCGGCAGCGGACAAACGGGGCGGACCGGCGGTGGCGTCAGGTTTCTGGCGAGGTTCCGGTGGCAGCGAGTTTTCCTGATAGCACTAAACTCTGTTTGCCTGAAACTGCAGACTGAAACAGAGACAAAACAACTCTACTTTGAACCTTGCCGGACTATGAAAGGTCCTTCAGGTCTTTGGTTTTCAGTAGGCAAAGCAGAGCTAATGTTCAGAGAAAGGAGACGCGATTGCGCAACCAACAGCAGCTTTTCCGTTTTACCTTCCTTTTATTATGCTGAATACAAGGGACAATGGTTACATTCAGTTGTGGCCCGATTCTTTCTCTGGATCAGCCATGATCCGAGAATACCGTTCCACCAAAAGGAAAACTCGGCTAACAGTGAGTGCTACTTCCTACTGCTAAGACTTCCAGAAAGAAAACAATGCCGACTATGCAGGGAAAACAAAGAAACATGCAGCAAGACTAAAACACAAGATGCAGTAAAATTACCAACAGTCACTCCCTAATTTTGCTGCACTTTAACAATCCCGAGCTTGTTTCTCATTTCCAGAAAGTGAACACGCCCGAGTGACTTTGTCAAGATGTCTGCCAATTGATTTTCAGAACTGACGAAATCTAGCTCAATCTTCCCTTCATCAATACACTGCCTAATGAAATGGAAGCGTGTATCAATGTGCTTACTCCGGTCGTGTAGCACCGGATTCTTGGACAATGAGATTGCCGATCTATTGCCCACTTTCAGCCTGAACTTACTCGGTTCTGTTGTCATCATTTCAGCGAACAGCTGGCTCAACCAAACCCCCTGACAAGCCGCTGTGGTAGCTGCAATATATTTGGCTTCACAAGATAATAAAGCAACTACCTTTCGCTTTTGAGATTGCCAACTAATTGGATCTCCATTCAACATGAATAGCACTCCCGAAGTACTTTTTCTATCATCCGCATCTCCCGCCATATTACTATCAATAAAACCAACTAGCTGCAGCCCTTTTCCATTGTTCCTTAATGTAGCGACAGCAAAGACTCTTGGTTCCTTTGATACAGCAGAGTATGTGCTTGAGAGCTGTCATGTGTCCAGCTGTGGGTCTTTCCATAAAGCGACTCACATAACTTACTGCATAGGTTATGTCAAGCCTTGAATGCACTAGATATCTCGAGCTTCCAATCAGGCTTGGGTACAGCATGGCGTCTACATGTGAGCCTTCACTTTTTTTACCAAGTTTGAGTCTTGCATCCATGGGCACCTGACTCGGATTGCACTCCCTCATCCCGGCCTTCTCAAGTATCTTCAGTGCATACGCAGATTGACAAATGGTGATGCCTTCCAAGTAATAGCTTAGCTTCCTAAGATCACTCATCTCAAACAACATTTTCATTTCCTCCTTGAACTTTTGAATTCCTTGTGGTAGTGGCCCAACAATGATCAAATCATCAACATAAATACCAACTAGCAAGTAAGAGTGACTTGTATCTCTCCTGTACAGGGCATGATCAGAGGAACCCTCTCAAAACCGAGACAAGTAAGGGTGTTGTCCAGCTTTGCATTCCATGCTCGTGGAGATTGCCTTAGCCCATACAAAGCCTTGTTAAGCCACACCACCTTGTGAGGGTTGTCTTTGTTTCCGAAGCCTGGCGGTTGATGCATGTAGACCTGCTCTTGCAACTCTCTGTTAAGGAAAGCCGACTTGATGTCCATATGATGAATCTCGTGCCCTTTTGCTGCAGCTAGAGCAATTAGCACACGTACTATTCGAGTGTCTCCTAAGTTATATATGCTCGATCCGGTACCAGCTAAAATAAAAGTCGAATTTATATGGAATGAAGCATGCAGCAAGCGCCCACCGAGCTATAGTAGTTTAACCATGCCACGTTGCTATAGCTCGGCACGAGAGTGATGTGTGTGCTCAATTCTTAGAACAATAATATGGCGAAGTTATATTGAAAACTTTGCTTTCGTATGTATGAAAAATAAAGAAAATGGTATGTGATCGGTTATGCGATCTTTTTTTCCTCTTGAGACTTATGTTTAGAAGACATATTTTCGGTGTTCTTTTGCCATCAGTGAAATGAAAAAACATGCAAAATCTATTTGGTGGTAGCACCTTACTAGTTGTCGTGAACTGATTTTAGAGCAGCAGGTGACCAGTTAGGATACAGGGAATGAATCATGTTCCTTAGATCGGCCATCATGGTACACTATCACGTTCCAAAAACAACCAGGAACTAGCTGAGAATCTGGATTCGGCCCGTTAAAACTGTTGAGGAACCGTCGCTGGTAACCAATTCGATCGATTCCTCTGCTATGCAAAGACAAGATCAATCACAGAAGACAAAAATAGTAGATTGAAACTCAGAGATAAAGAGAACTCTTGATCTTTCTTTATTACTTCTTTTCTCATGCGTGTAGAAAATAGCTAACGGTACTCTCTATTTATAGCCTAGTGGTGAGGTGCCCACCATGGGCAAAGGCTTCAAACCCAGACCCAAGTTTCCTAACACTCCTCCTTGGGCACTCATCCGACACGTTTATGCCTCATCCAAACTCTATAAAAACCCAGTGGGAAAATTTTAGAGAAAGAGTACATAATACATGTTATGCTGCGTTGTACGAATTGCCTCATTAAAAATCTTAGCCAAGAAACTTCAGGAAAACTCGTTAAGGAACAAAGAGTACAATCCACCCAATTTCATTTAATCTTCAGGATTTATTCTTTGGGTACTCGATCTTCGTGATCAAGTTTTAATAATGAGCTTGAGAAAAATCAATCCCTAAATACTGTAGTTCTCTAAGTTTCATCATTCCAATTCCTCGTACAAGCACTTAATTTTTTTTCAAGAAAGCCTTCCTACGAATTGTTGACTTTTATGCTTTGATCCACGTGGTAGTTAGCGTGATATGATGTGACATGACGTCGCGTTTCCATAGCTAGTGGGCATTACAACGAAGCCTTAGGAGTCATGCCCAGAGCCATGAGGATGACCGAACAAGTAGAGGCGTTTCGTCGTAATTTCTCGAATCTACAAGTAACCAACAGTTTTTGGCGCACCATAACATAGTGGGAGATTTGATGATTTGCTGCACCTTTTTTGTCACTTGATAAAATGTCTTATGATGTCTCACTGACATATGGGGTCAGGATCTACATGTCAGTGAGATATCACTTGCTATTTCCATAAAAGATAAGACAAATCATCAATTCTTCTACACACAAAACAAAAAAAGTAGTACAATGAATCCACCACCAACTCCGTTTTAAGATTTGTGCGTATCCATACCGCCCCTTGTATTTATTATGTATTCATATTTTTCCGCTCCTCTCCTCTCTCTCCTCCGGCGCAGTCCGTCTGGCCACGCGCGCCCGCCGCCACGCCACGCCGCGCGGTCCACAGCTCGGGACCGCCGGATGCAGCTGCAGCTCATGGCGAGGGGGCTCGGGGTGAGGCAGCGTCAGCGGCTGGCCGACGGACCGGTGGCGGCGGCAGACGAATGGGGCGGACCAGCGGTGGCGCCAGGTTTCTGGCGAGGTTCCGGTGGCAGCGAGTTTTCCGACGGAGTTTCCATTGAGGCTCCGGTGGCAGGAGGTTTCCGGCGAGGTTCCAGTTGGCGGGGAGGCTTACGGCGACGTATCTGACGTGGTGCGCATACGTTTGTGTACAAAAATAAGGTGTATATTACTGTATGTTGCTAAATACGGCTGCCTTGAATAAGTCAGGCCTCATATATATTTAGGACAGGACAGCACCCATCAATAGGCCACCTGCATTTCTGCCACTAATGCAAAGCTTTTCCTTCGAACAGTATTTGTTTTCTATTAAAGTGCTCAGCACAAGCGATGAAATCAGTGCACCTGTTTATTGGGTTAGTTTTTGTTGTAACTTATTAGTTCAGTAAAAAAATTAAAGATAAAACTAAGCTGAAATATCAAAAGGATTTCTTCTTCAACAGCTTCCCATCTCATGTATACCACTTCCGGCCCATTTCACCACCTCCACAAATATGAGCTGTCACACACACACACACACACACACACACACACACACACACACACACACACATATATATATATATATATATATATATATATATATATATATATATATATATATATATATATATATATATAAGCCTCTTTTCTACACCCAGGTGTAGTTACACTCATTATATCTACCGTCCATCTATCTCGAGATACCACAAGATGGTTTGGATTATTGGGTCGACTTGAAGACTTATAACATTCTCAATCTCCAAACAGACCCGTGTATGCTGCAAACAAACCCATCAACCGGCTGCAGTAATTAATGCCGTAAGTATCGGATCGCCACAAGTATCTCCGATATTAGGGCAGTCCCAATGGTGTATTGATGATGGTTTCTATCCTCATTAAATGACTTGCCACGTAGGCAAAATGCTGACATGGCAACGTAATTAATGATGAAAGAGAGCACAAATCCTAGAAACGGTTTCCTCATGAAGAAATCAGGTCTTCACTCCACCCAATGCACCAAGAAACTATGAAATCGCCATTGGGAAGAAACCACCAGTTTCTAGGGGGCTCGTGGCACACTCTCATTGGAGGAAGAAGATAGAGTTGGGAGAGAGAAAGAGAAAATAATTATTACTCGAAGACACCTCCACTGTGGAAGATAGTTTCTATAGATGATTTCTTGTGCTATGAAAATCGTGTCAGTTTCTTCCATTGGGACTGCCCTTAGTGATGTATCACAATTTAAATACTCAATCACATTGCAGATACTTCCCAACGTGAGGACGGAATGGACTGAAATCTGGAGATGAGTCAAGGTATACATAAGAAAATCAACATGGATAGCCATGGCAACGAAACTACGATTTGACATAATGTATATTGTGAAACGAAACGGGGTGCAACCAAAGGGCATGAGTCTGAATGGAAGTATGTACATAAGAGATAAAGTGAGTAATATTTTAGTCTGGATACTACTTCTTACTCCCCAACGTATAGTATCTCCGACATACTCCTTTTTTTTTTTTTGAAATACCATACTTCATACTTTCAAGTTAGTAGCAGCAACATGTCTGCTGTCACAAACCCTGTTTAAAAATGAGAAGTCTATGGACATACTGTTTTAATTTTAAATTGCATACTTTAGACTTTTAGCACATCTCCATGTACACCGCGTAAGTGTATATACTACATGTAGGAGCGTACATGCTTCATACCACATACTGCCTAGGACCCACATACTCCTTTAAGTATGTATGCGGCATACCGGGTATATATACTCATGGGTCCATCTCATGTATACCTGGCAGTTGGGAGTATGAAAGAGGTAGTATGTTCATCTTTTTCCTCAAAGTTACCTTATTTGCTAATCCTTTTGAAACAGAACTTACCTTTGGCATTCAGAGAAGTAATCTCCTCACAGCTGAAGACCTATCGGCATGAAAACACGCCGCCAAACTAAGAGCAACTCCAAGAGAAGAGTTAAATCATTTTCTAAAGGTAAATTTGGCTATTATTGGAGAAAAAACGTCTCCAATAGACTCTGTAAATGACTCTCCAAATTTAGTAGCTCTCCATCCCTCCTCCTTCGCTCTCTATTTTTGGATAGCCTACCTCGCTCACCATCCAGCCTCTTGGCGCGGTCGGTGTTTCCTTCCCGCACGCTGCGCCCTATTCCCGCACGTACGCGACCCACCGCATGCCCTCTAGTTTAGATAGCCTGTTGGAGTAGTCTTGTTTTTTTGGGTGAGATTCATTTTAGAGAATAGCTAAATCACTAAATTTAGATACTTCTTTTGGCTAATCTCTTGGAGTTGCTCTAACAGCGTCCAAGCCGCCGGGGTGATTCCAAAATCATCCGGGAGAGATGTGAGATGTGGGTATCCTGGAAGGCAACGGCGAATGGCCTAGAATCCTGGAAATTGCTAGAGGATAAGCGAAAATAGTGGAAGATCTGGACGGATATAGAAACTCGCGGAATATACTCGATGTCTGGAGTATTTCATACACTGGAATTGGATCGGATCAGGAAATAACCCGTGGCTTACAGCTCCGATAGTCGTAGACGGAAGCACAAATCGCAAACAAAAATCAACGGTGGATTAACGGGGTGTAACTACACCTGGGAGTAATTAGTATTTTTCCTATATATATATATATATATATATATATATATATATATATATATATATATATATATATATATATATATATATATATATATATATATGGAAAAATATCTTTTACTCCCGGGTGTAATTATCCAGTAGAGAGCATCGAGATCCCCTGAAACTCGGATCTATACATACCTGTTGCCATAAGAGCATCTCCAGCAGTAGCCCTCAAAACAGGGCCCCTACTTTTCATTTGAGGGCTCCCCCTACTTTTGAGGACCCAATTTTTTTGCATCTACTCCAACAACACCCCTCAAATCTAAGCCCTCAAATCCATTACACTACACACTGACACATGGGACCCGCGAGCGGAGGAGTCGGGAGACGGGCGAAGCACCAGCGACGGGCGGAGGCGCCGGCGACGGGCGGAGGAGAGCGGAGGCGGCAGAGAGTGGAGGAGTCGGGCGACGGGCGAGGCGTCGGCGACGGGCGAGGCGTCGGCGACAGGCGGAGGCGTCGGCGACGGGCGAAGGCGCCGGCGACGGGCGGAGGCGGCAGAGAGCGGAGGCGACGGGCGAGGCGGCGGAGTGCCAAGTACGGCGACGGGCGGGGGGCGAGCGAGCGGCGGAGGCGGGGGATTCGGGCGAGGCGGAGGGCGAGCGGGCGGCGGAGACGGGGATTCGGCGGACGGGAGGGGAAGAGGCGGGCGGGGAAAGAGGCACGCACGGGAGGGGAAAGAGCCGGGCGGGGAAAGAGCCGGGTGGGGCGCGCAGAAAACTGCTCCAACTGTGATTTGGGGGCTTGGTCTAGAGCCCCCAGGAATGAGGGCTGAGGGGGGATTTGAGGGGCCCCTCAAATTTGAGGGCTCTAGTAGGAGCCCTGCTGGAGCTCTATTTTTGTCTCAAGCCCCTAAATTTGGTTTCGGGGGCTCAAGTAGGGGCCCTGCTGGAGATGCTCTAAGAATGTACAAAAAAAACGTGATGCATGGTTTAAGAGCAACTCCAAGAGATTAGCCAAAAGAAGTATCTAAATTTAGTGATTTAGCTATTCTCTAAAATGAATCTCACCCCAAAAAAACAAGACTACTCCAACAGGCTATCTAAACTAGAGGGCGCGCGGTGGGTCGCGTACGCGCGGGAATGGGGCGCAGCGTGCGGGAAGGAAACGCCGACCGCGCCAAGAGGCTGGATGGTGAGCGAGGTAGGCTATCCAAAAATAGAGAGCGAAGGAGGAGGGATGGAGAGCTACTAAATTTGGAGAGTCATTTACAGAGTCTATTGGAGACGTTTTTTCTCCAATAATAGCCAAATTTACCTTTAGAAAATGATTTAGCTCTTCTCTTGGAGTTGCTCTAAGGCCCTCTTGTTTTGACTTCGGCTCCTTATTTTTTTTTATTTTTTGATATTTATTTACATTGTCCGTGATAGGTTAATCTGTTTTTTATTTTTAATTTTTTTAAAATTAATTACACTAAAAACCACCAATAGCTACAGTGCAAAATAAATCAGTTATAATAAAAAACCATAAACCAGTTTACATAAGTCCAACTGATCATAGCCTAACACTGGACAAGGTCTGTTCTTGCAAAACCTAGAATCTGTTTATAGTCTCGATGCCAGGTTGCCAACTACTATGATTTGAAGGGAAATTGCTATGTTTTAAGGGTATATACAATAGTTTGTCTCTTATGTTGTCTTTAAAATTTTTATCGCACCTAATGATAGCACTAGAGACAATCTTTTTAATAATGTCTACTTAGTTATCTCTAAAAGAGCACATAAGGTTTTAATTTTTATATATGCATATAAAATGTAGTGATCAACAGACTATATCTTTATAGCAATTTGTGTTATACTTTTGGCCTTAACAGAGGTTTGTGCGATGAAATAACTTAAACAGAAACTAACCATGTGAAGGCCAAATTAAAATGAAATCTTAGCAAGCACTGCAATTTGTACCAGCAGTACTGGACGCAGGCAAAAAAAGGGACTACTGCCATCTATATATCTATGGCTTGTCTTGTAGTGCTTTTACACATCACCTTTTTCGACAACATTACACACTAGAGAAGGCTGCTTGATCTTATCTTTAATCTAGTTATATACCATAAGACTGGAAAGAGTTGAAGACAATCATAAACCCAAGACAGATGCCCTCATCGTGCTTCTATTATCAATGTGGGACTAATGTTCCAACATAGCCCACACCAACGATGAAGAAAGCGATGCATTGGAGAAAGAGAAAGATGAAGTAACGGTTGTTCCCAAATGCAATGTCATAGCATCCATAGAAGAAGAGGTAGGCTGCAACACCAAGCTCCAAAACATGCATCCTGATTCCATTTTGAAGTTTAGCTACAAGAGTTGAGAAATGCACGAGAATAAACAAATTATGATTATGTACCTGTCTCCTATCCTCATGCACGGCTTCTTGGACGCTTTAATTGACACTTTCATCTTCAGAGCGTCACCAAGCTTTTCTGTCACCACCCATTCATTCACCCTGCCTGCCTCTAATAGGCTGATGAAGGTGCCCTTTGTTCTATGCAGTGACATGACATTCTCAAAAAGATCCAGAAGACAAGTGAACGGACCTGCATCATTTTATGTATTTCATGTTAATATCTCATAAGTTAGAAATGGTAGATTCATTTTTTTATTTCCAACAGAACTACGTAGTGTTTTTAGAAGATTGGCATCTTGGAGTCCCAACAGCATTGAGAAGGGTGATGATGGTTGGAATATAGACACAACCCCACTTTGGTATCTCAACCTTAGGATCTAAGACTGGCCGGGAAAACAAGGCAATAAAACACAAATGTCACAATATGTGCAATAATCTTGTGGACAAGGAAGAAGTTGTAAATGACATGGATTTTCTTCAAAAGTGTCACTTTCTGCATCAAGATCATCAATAGCTTGGATTTTTCCAATTATTCCTCTAATCTTTACTCTAATAGTTATGAGAAACTATGAAGATCAAGAAGTCAAATATCCAAAAAATTCAAGGAGCTATTCAAAATTTTAGCCTATGAATAGTGATTTCAGTGCTATTTCAAATCCGAAAAATCATGTAACTTTTGATCCGCCGATCCAAAAGACATGAAACTTGAACCATGACCGTAGAAACCTATCCCAATTGAAAAACTTGGAAGAGCTTAAGAGATTCAGGATATTTTGGTACGTGAAGCTCTGTTCCACCAAAATAGGTTCAAAACCTAAAATTGAGCTAACATTCAAATCAAAGATCCAAATTACTTCAAATTTGATTTGCATCTTCTTTAGGATGTTAGAATCCTAACCCAATCAATAATTAAGAAAATTGTTGCTAAAGTTCTGACCCTTTTCTGTTTGAAGGCAGATTGCACCAAAAACTGGTCAAAAGCCTAAAATGGTGAATATGACTTGCTCGTGGGGGGATGATGATCAAGATAGTTCTAGATGTATTCACATATATCACAGAAAGTTAAAACACCAAAGAAATCAAACAAAAAACCTCAGATTAAGAAATCACACTTTGAAGCCAAATCAAGCAAAACCGGGTTTCTTCATGAACTTGCTATCAAAGTGTTTAGATGATAGGAGATTAATTTTTAGAGGTTATCTTCATCTCAATCACATCCTTGGCATAGCAACATCAAGAAGAGGGAAGATGAGAGATTAAAATCAACTGAAACAAGAGCAAATCAATCAAAACAAGAAATAGATTGTGGAGATCATCAAAGATTGATGTATTGCTTACATGAGAGGGATAGTTTTACAGCCACTATATCTTGGAGGACAGAGAGCATACCAAGTGCTCCACTCTCAAACCCTAACCCTAAACAAGAGAGCACATGAGAGATGGATTGGATAGTTAACCACATGTCTCTATGCCAACCCCATTTTATAGGTGGACAACCAGCCACATATCATCCTTAGTAGATCCTATCCACTAATACAATGAGAAAAACCCGTTACCCCCCACACACAAGTTCACTTATGCACGTTTTTCAAATCACATAAGTTAATATCCGCCAAATCCTTAGCTTTGATCCACCTTGATCAAACTAGCTCTACCTTGACCTAAGCTACTCTCTAACACATCGCCCATGCACTGCGGTTTTGATCCAAAATGGTTTCTGGTATTTTGGTCAAACTACCAAACTACCCTTCCTTGACCCAGTCATCACCAACCATTGTAAGCAATCGCCATGCTTGTCACGTGTAGGTGCACCACTAGCTTGCCACGCATCGTCAAGTCTCTCCCGTCCCGGTTCCACCGAACCACGGCTCACTTGGCTTGTGAAAACTACATGGTGTCATCCCGTCGTTCGAATTCACCTTCAACATTTTTTGTCTTTCTAGTGCCATGCTTGAGCTCACCGTCTCACCCCAGTATCCTCGATCGTTCTGGGTCTTAACTCCTCCATGAGTCTATCCCCGATCATCGTCGTTAATCACAGTTGACTCCAAGCGACCCTGTACATCCAAAGACAAAAAATCATTTTCAGGTACAAATTCTTCAGAACTTGACCTATGTTAGCCAAGACATGCATCATACAATCTTAATCCAATGACCCAGGTCATCCCAACTCAATACATGACTCAAATTCCTAAGACCCTGTTTTTTGGGGACTTCCAAAATTCAGTACAAACCAAATGCAATCTTTGTAAAACCATTTGACCACTCCACAAAACTTGCAATGGTTCATCACAACAATATTCTGGACCTTCTCATATGGTCCTTTAGAACCTCTTAGAGGCAGTTGACATGGACTATTGGAGATGCCCTTATTAGTTGCTAGACAGACTTTGCCAAACATGCAATGGCAAAACCAACATTATTAGAGAGGGACCAGTATGTTTCTGAAAACTATAGTTCTTTTGGGCTGTGGTTTATAGCTTATACCTTAAATTTTTGAATTCTGGCTATTCACGAGAGATACTCACGTACGATATTGACCGATATAAATAAAGTCAAGACATTGTTTACTATAATCGATTTGTAGATTCTATCTTAAAAAGACACTCTGTTAGAAAGTTAGTTACTGTAGAAAGCCAAGCCATAAGCAAAAAAATAAAAAAACACATCCATGTGCTTCTTTTGCCCAAAATTCCTTCACAATTTTGGCTCTGTCTTGTTGGATAAGTCCCCTTAATTTACAGGTTCAAATTTTACACATTTACTTTACATTTGTATTCCCTAATTTTCAAAAAATGACACAACTCCTTTATCAAAATAGAAGAATATTTGTAGATCAGTTCTTTTTTACTTCGACTTATGGCTGAGGTTTATAACTTTTGGGTTATTTGTGAGAGTGTACAGAGCAACAGAAACTCATGTACGATTTTAGCCGTTATAAATAAAGTCGCTATAACATGTACTATAATAAACTTATAGACTCTGTTTTGAAAAGATATTTTGTTTGAGATTTAGTTACTATTAAAAAAATCAGAAAATAATTTTTAGAAGTTGAAAAGAAGATATCTGAATTTCGATGTGTAGCCTCAGGCCTCGAATGTTAACATGCATGCTTGTAAACTTTTATCAAGCAAAGTATGATTGTCTAACTGGATGACCTCATTCCGACGAAACACTGCTGGCACTTTGCTGAGTGACCACATTCCGATGAAACAGTGTGAAAACGTGATGCGACATTAGCAAAAACAGTTTGTACAATTTGTGTTTGCTGTATGAATAAACAAGAAAAACATAAACTCTCCAAATGAGTCATCTGCATCTGAGATGAACCAATGATTGCTGGCATGAACTGCAGGCTACTCTACAAAACTGTTGAAGATATTCATGATAGCAGAAACTTTCTTTCCTTCTAAAAAAGATACTTATACATACAAAGATCATCAAGCTTTACAGGATCTTTTCTGATGCCCTCCTCTTTTTAGCTTTTTTTTTTTGGCTATTTGACTTTGTCTTTTCTAGAAGCTGAAATATATAGAACAGCTTTTCCATATCTTTCTAAACACAAAATCATGTGTACCATCCGCGTCAACATCTTCACCGTCCACAGTTATCTTGAAAAACGTAGCCAAAAATCATCAACCACAACCTAAAAGAACAAGATATAGAATGGAGATCGGGATTTGAGAGCCATCAGAAGCAGTAGTCCATCTCCTGTTACATAATTTTCGCATCAAATCCACCTAAAACCTGAAAACATTTAAAAGACCAAATCACCAGGCGTTTATAAAAGTGCCTTTCTACATAAAGCAGCGAACAAATTAACATACTGGTTAGAACGAAGAGGCCAAACTTTTTGGTACTATAATAACTTTTTAAAAAAATCTAGTCTATAGATATCCGTTTTTATAAATCTACCCTTCTCGTTATACCTCATCTGCGGCAGCACAACAACAGCATAAAATAAAAAAAACTACCCAATCAATTTCCTATTGTTGAAATTTTGTGCTTCAATTACCGAGGCCAGTACGTACAAAGGGGAATCTTAAGAAACAGATGCACAGTTCCTCCTAACATAGTGGTATTTTACTGATCAGAATGACAAACAACTAAGTAATTAAAGTAGAGCAAGCGATGCAAATTAGACTTCAACCGACAATCCTGGACCAGACTAGGCGCAGTGGAGAACATTGTGGACAGAACTGTAATTACGAGAACTTGATTGATTTTCTGTCTTCCTCTTTACCCAAACTAGCTTTCTTTCTTTACCATCCACACCTCTAATTTCATGCATTGTTGGCTTGTTTGCATTACGCAAAGGAGGAATCACATAAGCATTTGCACGAATTAGGATATTCTTCTTTCTCCCATAACCGATTGCTTCTTTCTCCTTGCGTAATTCAGAGCTATTAAGCCTTGTAACTTCAGATTGCATGGGTGAAGCACAAATCAATGTAGTATTCACACTCTTGGCCATATCAAAGAGCATGCACAAAGCCATCTGTCACTCATGGCGATAATCTTGTGGACAATGAAGAAGTTGTAAATGACATTTTCTTCCAAAGTGTCACTTTCTGCATTAAGATCACCAATAGCTTGGATTTTTCCAAGTATTCCTCTAATATTTACTCCAATAGTTATGAGATTCTATAGATCAAGAAGTCAAAAATTCAAGGAGCTATTGAAATTTTCAGCATGTGAATAGTGATTTCAGCACTATTTCAAATCCCAAAAATCATGTAACTTTTGATCTGTTGATCCAAAAGATTGTGAAACTTAAACCAAAGTTAGGTCATGACCTTAGGAATCTATCCCAATCAAAAAAAACTTGAAAGATCTTGAGAGATTCGGGATATTTTGGTACGTGAAGCTCTGCTGCACCAAAACAGGCCTAAAACCTAAAATTGAACTAACTTTCAAATTAAAGATCCAATTACTTGAAATTTGGTTTGCACCTTCTTTAGGATGTTAGAATCTTATCCCAATCAACAATTAAGAAAATTATTGCCAAAATTCTAACCTTTTTTTCTTTGAAAGCAGATTGCACAAAAAATCGGTCAAAAGCCTAAAACGGTGAATACGACTTGCTCGTGGGGGGATGATGATCAAGATGATTCTAGATATATTTCCATATATCACAGAAAGTCAAAACATCAAAGAAATCAAACCAAAAACTCTCAGATAAAGAAATCACACTTTGAGGCCAAATCAAGCAAAATCGGGTTTCTTTATGAACTTGCTATCAAAGTACCTAAATGATAGGAGATTAATTTTCAGAGGTTATCATCGTCTTAATCACGTTCTTTGCACAGCAACATCAAGAAGAGGGAAGATGATGGATCAAAATCAATTGAAATAAGGGCAAATCACAACAACAGCGCAGCGC
The DNA here is from genome assembly GCA_017311315.1 of Dendrocalamus latiflorus. Lineage (NCBI taxonomy): Eukaryota > Viridiplantae > Streptophyta > Magnoliopsida > Poales > Poaceae > Dendrocalamus > Dendrocalamus latiflorus. Next base: position 1,264,996 of record CM029637.1, on the reverse strand, counting down.
AAGCATTTAATGCTTTGCAGCAGCGCACGGGCAACATAGCGCGAGCATTGATTAGCACTAATTAAATCACATTATTAGTGCTAATTAAATATGATTAGTACTAATACAATACTATTAACACTAACTAAATACGATTAGTGCCAATTAAAGCACACACTAATCAGCTGGTGACTTGTCATGGTAGGATGCTTGCCGAGCTCCCCTAGCTCGATAAGTCTGCCGAGGTCGGTAGATCAAAGGAGGAACTAGATTTACAAAAGCAGATACCCAATAGCTATTTTTTTTAAAAAAAAGGTAGCTACAGTACAAATTGCGTGAACACTGCAGAATGAAGCAGACACACAAAAGTACATGGGACCAATCATCCACGATACTGTCGGAAGCAATCTAGCAAAATTCAGGAAAGTAGAAGCGGTAGCGTAAGCATAAAATAAAAAACTACCCAATCAATTTCCTATTGTTGAAATTTTGACATCCGTTAGGCCAGTACGTACAAAGGGGAATCTTAAGAAACAGATGCACAGTTCCTCCTAACACAGTGATATTTTACTGATCAGAATGACAAACAACTAAGTAAAGTAGAGCAAGTGATAGCTTACAGGAGTAAAGTAGAGCAAGCGATGCAAATTAGACTTCACCAAGGAGGCCTAATGCGAGGACTGTTGTAGCTACGGGCTAAATAGGAGAGAAGGGGATTAATAGAGGAGGAAGAGGAGAGCGAAGCCTGTGGGAGTGTTGGTGAGAATGAGGGATGTGTCCCTTTGCCCCTCCTGGGGGTTTATATATATGAGTGGGGTAGAATGGGAAATCCCCATTCTACCCCTTAGTATTTACAAAGGATAGGGGTACATTGGTATATTTACACTGGTATATTCCTCTACGCTATTGAGCCTATTACATGTTGGACTAGTTGCACGGCCCAGTCACGGGGGTTGGGCCACCCCTACAACAGTACTCCCTCGACAGCAAGCGCTGAGGTCCCGATGGGCGAGCTGACGCGATCAACCACACCAGCCCCCCGTTCCCTGACAGCAAGCGCGAGGGTGCCGATGCAACTGGTAGCTCGCAGACCCTAGAGGCCATGCCTATGAAGAAATCAGTGAAGCGCCAAAGACGTCGTCGAGCGTCGAAGCCGCACCGTCGAGCGTTGAAGACGTGTCGTCCCGCCGAGGCGATGCCTACGAGGCGGACGGCGGAGTCGAGGGACGAAGACGTGTCGTCGAGCGCCGAAGACGTGCCGTCCCGCCGAGGCGATGCCTACGAGGCGGACGGCGGAGTCGAGTGCCGAAGACGTGCCGTCCCGCCGAGGCGGACGGCGGAGTCGAGCGCCGAAGCTGTGCCGTCCCGCCGAGGCGATGCCTACGAGGCGGACGGCGTAGTCGAGCGCCGAAGACATGCCGTCCCGCCGAGGCGATGCCTACGAGGCGGACGGCGGAGTCGAGTGCCGAAGACGTGTCGTCGAGCGCCGAGAACGTGCCGTCCCGCCGAGGCGATGCCTACGAGGCGGACGGCGGAGTCGAGCGCCGAAGACGTGCCGTCGAGCGCCGAAGACGTGCCGTCCCGCCGAGGCGATGCCTACGAGGCGGAGGGCGGAGTCGAGTGCTGAAGACGTGTCGTCGAGCGCCGAGGATGTGCCGTCCCGCCGAGGCGATGCCTACGAGGCGGACGGCGGAGTCGGGTGCCCAAGGCGTGCCGTCCCACCGAGGCGATGCCTACGAGGCGGACGGCGGATTCGAGCGTCGAAGACGTGTCGTCGAGCACCGAGGACGTGTCGTCCGGCCGAGGCGATGCCTACGAGGCGGACAGCGGAGTCGAGCGCCGAAGACATGCCGTCCCGCCGAGGCGATGCCTACGAGGTGGACGGCGGATTCGAGCGCCGAAGACGTGTCGTCGAGCGCCGAGGACGTGTCGTCCTGCCGAGGCGATGCCTACGAGGCGGACGGCGGAGTCGAGCGACGAATAGTGCCCGCGAAGAGCAGGCGCTTGTGGCGTGGGCCGAGGGCACTACGCACGCGGAGGTAGAGAGGCGAAGGCGCCGTTCCCCTACCTTCAAAGACAGTGCCCGCGAAGAGCGGGCGCTTGCGGCGTAGGCCGAGGGCGCTACGCACGCTGAGGTAGGGAGGCGTCGCCGCCGCTCCCTACCTTGAAACAAGGGTGCCCGCGCAGAGCGGGCGCTTGCGGCGTAGGCCGAGGGCGCTACGCACGCCAAGGTAGGGAGGCGGAGCCGCCGTTCCCCTACCTTCGAAAGTAGTGCCCGCGAAGAGCGGGCGCTTGCGGCGTAGGCCGAGGGCGCTACGCACGCTGAGGTAGGGAGGCGTCACCGCCGTTCCCCTACCTTCGAAAGTAGTGCCCGCGAAGAGCGGGCCCTTTCGGCGTAGGCCGAGGGCGCTACGCACGCTGAGGTAGGGAGGCGTCGCCGCCGTTCCCCTACCTCGAAAAATGGTGCCCGCGAAGAGCGGGCGCTTTCGGCGTAGGCCGAGGGCGCTACGCACGCTGAGGTAGGGAGGCGTCGCCGCCGTTCCCCTACCATCGAAAATAGTGCCCACGAAGAGCGGGCGCTTGCGGTGTAGGCCGAGGGCGCTTCGCACGCTGAGGTAGGGAGGCGTCGCCGCCGTTCCCCTACCTCGAAAAACGGTGCCCGCGAAGAGCCGGCGCTTGCGGCGTAGGCCGAGGGCGCTACGCACGCTGAGGTAGGGAGGCGTCGCCGCCGCACCCTACCTTGAAAAAGGGTGCCCGCGCAGAGCGGGCGCTTGCGGCGTAGGTCGAGGGCACTACACACGCGGAGGCAAGGAGGCGAGACCGCCGTTCCCCTACCTTCAAAAAGAGTGCCCGCGAAGAGCGGGCGCTTGCGGCGTAGGCCGAGGGCACTACGCACGCGGAGGCAAGGAGGCGTGACCGCCGTTCCCCTACCTTCAAAAAGTGTGCCCGCGGAGAGCGGGCGCTTGGGGCGTAGGCTGAAGGCTCTATGCGCGCGGAGGCAGGGAGGCGGAGCCGCCGTTCCCTTACCTTCAAAAAGAGTGCCCGCGAAGAGCGGGCGCTTGCGGCGTAGGCCGAGGGCACTACGCACGCGGAGGCAAGGAGGCGAGACCGCCGCTCCCCTACCTTCAAAAAGAGTGCCCACGAAGAGCGGGCGCTTGCGGCGTAGGCCGATGGCTCTACGCACGCGGAGGCAGGGAGGTGGAGCCGCCGTTCCCCTACCTTCAAAAAGAGTGCCCGCGGAGAGCGGGCGCTTGGGGCGTAGGCCAAGGGCTCTACGCGCGCGGAGGCAGGGAGGCGGAGCCGCCGTTCCCCTACCTTCAAAAAGAGTGCCCGCGGAGAGCGGGCGCTTGGGGCAGGGAGGCGGAGCCGCCGTTCCCCTAACTCCCTGGTGCAACACGCGCGAGGGCGCGATATCCAAGCGATGTGCCGCCTAAAGCGAGGCACTCCCTAGTGCCTCAGCCCTGTCGCAATTTTTATACTCCATAGAGTGCGTGGGAATAACATCCACGTCTATTTATACTCCGTAGAGTGCGCACGGGGGCGTCCCCCCGTTATGTCTTATTTAGAGTCCGTAGACTGGTGCGTGCGGATGCTGAGCTCAACGCTACGTCTTATTTAAAGTCCGTAGACTGGTGCGTGCGGAAGCTGAGCTCAACGCTACGTCTTATTTATAGTCCGTAGACTCGCGCGTGCGGAAGCTGAGCTCAACGCTACGTCTTATTTAAAGTCCGTAGACTGGTGTGTGCGGAAGCTGAGCTCAACGCTACGTCTTATTTATAGTCCGTAGACTCGCGCGTGCGGAAGCTGAGCTCAACGCTACGTCTTATTTAAAGTCCGTAGACTGGTGCATGCGGAAGCTGAGCTCAACGCTACATCTTATTTATAGTCCGTAGACTTGCGCGTGCGGAAGCTGAGCTCAACGCTACGTCTTAATTTAAAGTCCGTAGACTGGTGCGTGCGGAAGTTGAGCTCAACGCGACGTCTTATTTAGAGTCCGTAGACTGGTGCGTGCGGAAGCTGAGCTCAACGCTACGTCTTATTTATAGTCCGTAGACTCGCGCGTGCGGAAGCTGAGCTCAACGCTACGTCTTATTTAAAGTCCGTAGACTGGTGCGTGCGGAAGCTAAACTCAACGCTACGTCTTATTTATAGTCCGTAGACTCGCGCGTGCAGAAGCTGAGCTCAACGCTACGTCTTATTTATAGTCCGTAGACTCGCGCGTGCGGAAGCTGAGCTCAACGCTACGTCTTATTTATAGTCTGTAGACTGGTGCGTGCGGAGGCGTACCTCGACGCTACGTCTTATTTATAGTCCGTAGACTCGCGCGTGCGGAAGCTGAGCTCAACGCTACGTCTTATTTAAAGTCCGTAGATTGGTGCGTGCGGAGGCAAGCTCAACGCTACGTCTTATTTAGAGTCCGTAGACTACGCCGAGGCGCCAGGCCGTCGTGCGATTTAAAATAAAAAACTAGGACCAAAACCGAGGCAGCAGAGAAAAGGCCGAAGACTTGCAACAACAAAAACTTTCCAGAATGCAATGCCAGGAAAGCATTTGGTACTACGGTAGCCCAGCGGAGGCCAAAACCGGAGAAGCAATCACGGGCAAATCAAATGCTCTCAGAATGGAAAAAAGCAGCGGCGACTGGTAAAGCCTCGCAAGTAATTACATGCAGTGCATACCAGGTGGAGAGGTGGTGACCTCATGCCTGCACCAGAGCCTAGGCGGGGTGGCGCTAGTACGCCGACGGAGACTTCACGGAGCAGGCGGAGTCGTTCTGGCGGACCGGCGAAGTCGTCGTGCCGGTGACGTCGGCGCGGGGTTGAGCGGACCGGGACCAAAGGAGCTCGAATCATGCACGGGTGGTGCGAAGACCTCCGCATGGGAGCTTGCAATCGCTTTGTGCATGCGGACGCAGGAAATGGATTCTTCGTGCATGCATATCATAGGAGATGCATACTTCATGCATGGTACGTGAATGTACATTCCATGCATGCATGCGTAGATGGTGTATACTTCCACGTTTGGTGCGCGTCTTCGGCGAAGTAGAGGCGCAGCTTGGTGCGGAGGCTTGGGCTGCGGGCGGAGGCATCGATGCGCTCGGCCCCCTCTCTTTTTTTTGTTCAGCGCAGTGGCTTGCGAAGACATTGCAACGTCTTGCTCCGGAGGCGCTCAACGAACGACGCGGAGCGGATACCTCGGCCGAGGTGCGAACGCTCGGGGGTGGGGCACTCGACGACGCGGAGGCTTCGGAGCCGCTCAATGCGGAGACTTCGGAGGCGAGGCTTGGCGGAGTCCCGGTCGGTCTCGTCGAAGTCGAGCTCACGGAGGCTTGCCGAAGTCCAGCTTGCGGAGGCTTGCCGAAGTCCAGCTCGTGGAGGCTAGATCTTGAGCGGAGGCGATGCGAGGCTGAAGGCTCGATGGAGAGCGTAGGCCTGGCGTTGGCTCGGCGGAGAAACTCCTCGTCGCAGGCGTCGATTATGCGCAGGCAGTCATCGGCGACGTCGCCGGCACTGACGAACCCACCGTCGTCGCAGTCGAAGGCGTGGATCACCCCCACGGCCTCCTCGCCGCTGGCTTCGCCCTCCTCGAATGGCGCAGCTACTCCTCCGGAGGCTCGATGGAGAGCGGAGGCTCGGCGTAGTCCCAGCTCGCGGAGGCGAGGTCCTGCGCGGAGATGACGCGACGCCGGAGGCTCAATGGAGAGCGGAGGTTCGGCGAGCAGAGGCAGGCGACGGGCCATGGCAGCGTGCGTACGCAGGTATGTACGCACACGTACGAGCGCCGCTGCACGTGGCCGACGCCATCACCGGGTCGGCTGCCTCCGCCGCCGCCGGCTGGTCGTCGTCGGGGCCTCCGCGTGCCGGTGCCGCTGCCGTCGGCCGATGCTCCTACTAATTTGCGGGTAGACAGGAAGAGAGAGAGAGGGACTTCGGGTGCTCCGCAGATGCCTGGATGGAGCCTAAGTGCCTTGCATGGATGGATGTGCATGAAGTCTTGTATTTGTGCATGCATGGATGGAAAAAAATACATGAAGGGATATTCCATGCAAGCACTAATCGGTCGGATACTTGCGTATGTATGGGCCTCGCTGGGTGCATGCACGGACTCGGGCGGACCGAAGCGCACTCACAGCCAGATGCGCGAGCCTTCTCGGCACAGAGACTCGACATCGCGCGCGGAGCCAGCGGTGTGCGGGCCCGCAGTCTTCACACGAGCGGGGGCTTGTGGACGCCACAGTCGAGGTATGTCTCCGCATCGACGCCGAAGTGAGCGGCTTCAAGTAAACGCCTGAGTGGCTGTAACGTTGGCGTGGGGGCTTGACCTCGCGGGGGGCTCGACGCGAAGTCTTGACGCCTTCACTTATTACTCATGCATCCACCCTGATGTTTGCAGCGCGAAGGCAAGCGAAGTGCGAGCGGAGGTCGAAGCCCCAGCTTTAGCAGCACAGAGGCCACCGGTGCGGAGCAGCATAGCGCTCGGAGGTTTCGACGTGGAGGGCTGCGCCGTGGAGGCCGGCATGCGGAGACCCCGATGCGAACAGCTGCAACTCAGGCTCGGTGCAGAGGCAGGGCGTCCAGCGGAGTATGGCGAGGCCATTTGTGCAGAGGAGATGAGGCCGCAGCTCGGCGAGCGGCGCAACACTTTGCTACTCAAACAACATTTGACAATAGGTGAAAGATCGATGGATCAAACAAATCCTCACGGAGGCTCATATGCAACAAAGCAGTACTCAACAGTGGGCAAAGGATCGATGGATCTATCAGATCTGCATGGCGACTCACATGCAAGATGGATGGATCTATCAGATCTACCTTTTTCTTACCTTTGACGGCATTTTTTTTTCGTTCCAGCCGATCGGGATCCCAGCCCGACCATGGAGCGCATCTTCCTCACGATGGTGACTCTTCTTTGCGCGACTTCTTGCCCAGTCCCCACGGACGGCGCCATCTGTTGTAGCTACGGGCTAAACAGGAGAGAAGGGGACTAGTAGAGGAGGAAGAGGAGAGCGAAGCCTGTGGGAGTGTTGGTGAGAATGAGGGATGTGTCCCTTTGCCCCTCCTGGGGGTTTATATATATGAGTGGGGTAGAATGGGAAATCCCCATTCTAACCCCTTAGTATTTACAAAGGATGGGGGTACATTGGTATATTTACACTGGCATATTCCTCTACGCTATTCGGCCTATTACATGTTGGACTAGTTGCACGGCCCAGTCACGGGGGGTTGGGCCACCCCTACAACAAGGACAAACCTTGATCGACAAGGAAGACAAGGAAGTTCAACACGTTGATATATAGACTCACTTGATGGTAGTAAGTTGCTCACCGAAGATCCTGAATGTAAAAGTTGGACGCTCATGTACTTTTAACATTACATTATTATTAATATAAATCAAGGGATCGGGGTTTTCTAGGGAAAAAAGTTAGGGTTTCTTTTCTTGTGGAGAGCATATTTTTGCCTTGGATTCGTCCATGTGGTTTGGGGTATTGTATTGTCTTGCTCCTCTAATTTTCTTTTTGAAAAGGCAGAAGCAGCTCTGCTATTCTTTTATAGAGGGGTACAAAAAACTGACAGAGGATGCAACCAGGCAAGGAGGCCTTAATCCATACTAGGAAAGGAAGCTAAGAAAAATAGAACAGAAGCGGATCGGAGACACCCAGTAGGTAACTGAAAGAGAATTATGGGAAGTGCCAGTGCTTACGATAGGAACGCTTCCATTATACACTTCAGCCATCATTGGATCTCACTTGAAATGATCAATCTCAATCGTTCAATCTGATGCAACAAAAATCGTGAAACTCAACAATAAGTTACTCAACTTACAACAAAAACTTGCTTCACATGTAACAAATACAAAACACAACCCAAAAAACTATAACAAACGGGAAGTATTTGTGCAACAATACAATAAAGCTATCCGAACAAAAACAAAATGTTCTTGCAATAAATACAAAACATGACTAAAAATTGCAAAAAGAAAATGAAAATTATTTATGTAATAATACAAGAAAACTACTCTAACAAAAAAGATGTTATAACAAATAAAACATTCATTGGAACAACTGTAGTATTTTAGAAAAGGATCTTACTTGTTGCAACAATTCAGACGAGCACGAAAGAGAAGACATCTTTTGACCAATCCAGCACCTTGTCATCGGAGCTCGTCGGAGGAGGCACCCCGCTTACTCATCGTAGGTAGGCCTAGGCCTAGATCTAACGATGGGCAAGATCAGTCTGATTGCATTGTCATCGAGCGTATTGCTCATCTTAGATGAGGGCTGCATTGAGAAGAGACGACGCTAGCGACCGAGATCCTCCGTTCATCTCCGCTACCTCTTGCTACATGTTGCTATTTGCCTTTGCTCCTTCAGCTTGACGTCCTCTCATTGCACGGTCCTGAGAGCATGATAGAGTGGCTGAGAAGTGGAGGGTGGGATTTGGGAATGGTGGTTGGAGAGAGCAATTGGGAAGGGGGAAATTACCTTCCACCTAACATACAACATATCTCAAGAATCCTAATTCATCATTTCAAGATGAATTGTTGCAACAATAGAAATAAATGGATGCAACATCTCGAATCACCTATTGTGACAGCTCGCATCTTTTATGCAATAAATAATATTTGATGAGCTAAGTGAGGAGGTGTATGTTTCACGACCCCCCGTTTTTGTTGATGACAGCAAACCATAGTTGGTGATGAGGTTAAGGAAGGCTCTCTATGGTCTATGACAAGCTGCTCGGGATTGGAATTACAAGCTAGATAGGACATTTGTGCCACTTGGTTTTTGAGAGGAGTTCTCATGAGCATACAATATACAGAGTGGTACATGATGAGTCAGTATTGTTGGTTGGAGTTTATGTCGATGACCTCATCATCATAGGCTCAACGTAAGGGATATTGAAGCTTTCAAGAACAAAATGAAGAAGTTATTTAGCATGAGTGATCTTGGATTGTTGAGTTAATATTTGGGAATTGAGGTCAAGTAGACACCTAATGGAGTGTCACTGTGTCAAACTGGGTATGCTGCAAATATCATTGAATTGTCAAGCATGAAAGGGTGTAATCCCAGCTCGACACCCATGGAAAACTGTCTAGTTGAGCAAGAAGAGTGGAGATTCTTCAGTGGATGCTACCATGTACTGAAGCATTGTAGGAAGCTTGCGTTACTTGGTGAATACAAGAAAGGACATAAGTTATGCTGTCAGGATACTAAGCAGGTTCATAGAAGCACCTACAACTCAACAGTTTGTTGCAGTAAAACACATTCTCAGGTATGTGAATGGCACCTCAAGTTTTGGTTGCTACTATGAGAGGAAAGGCAATATGGAGCCAAAACTTGTTGAGTACTGTGATAGTGACTTAGCGAGATATGTTGTTGATCGCAAAGGCACTACGACAACTTTTTTCTTTCTTGGATCAAGCCTAATTACTTAGTAGTCACAGAAGCATCACTACTACAAAAGGCTATACTAAACACCTCATCACAGACGATTCAAGGGAACCATCAGTGTTGCAATTATCACAGATGGTTTTACAAGTGTGACCATCTACGTTACTAGCGATAGCTAGAATCGTCTGTGATACATAATTATCACAGATGGTTTTTAATAAGAACTGTCTGTGATAATTCAAGGCGATTTTTAATTCGAACCATCTGTGATAATGCCACATCACCAATTCATGGCATCCCCCAGGATCCCGATCTTACCCGTCCATTCTCTCCGCATCGAACGGTAGGCATCGGTCTCCTCCCACCTCTCGCCCCATTATTACTTCCCCTCTAGCTTTCCCCTAATTTCACTTCAAGAACCAACACCACCACCGTACCTCTCCTCAAATTCTATTTGCTCCTCCTGTGTAGCCTCGAAGAAGAGATATGTCGGTAGTCATGTCTGGGCGTGGCAAGGGAGGAAAGGGGCCGTGAAGCTCCACCGAAAGGTCCTGAGCAATAACATCTAGGGCATCACCAAGCCGGTGATCCGATGGCTAGCGAGGAGGGGCGGTGTGCTCAAGATCTTTCTGGATAACGTCATCCGCGATGTTGTCGCCTACACTGATCATGTCCACCGCAAGACCATCACCACCATGGGCGTCGTCTATGAGCTCAAGCGTTAGGGCTACGCCCTTTACGACTTCAGCGGATAGGCCGACCCTTCCCTCTTTGCCCTCGCTACCGCAAAATTGCCATGTCTTTGTTCAATTAGCATGTTAGTCTTAGGTGGAACAATGTTACTAGTATTTATCTATTGCAAAATTTGTAGTATGGTTTAGAATCACATTTGATAATATGCATTACCATTTTGAGACTCCGTTGTAACATATGGATGTCTTATTAGTTAATCCGTAAATTTGTGTATCTGTATTTGTGATCCGGTCATGATCCGAGTTAAAAGGGGATATAACCTTAGTTGCTAGAAAGTCGCACTGGTTTGTTGCTATCACGTGCGTGCGTCGTAGCTCGTCCCAAAAACAATAATAGAGAAGAAAACTGAAAACGGTGCGCAAGTTTTCAGCACCACAACTGAAAACGTCGCGTGCGTTCTAGTAATCTCTGGGCCGACAGGCGTCGCGGGAGGCAAGCTGCGGCGCCGAGCAGCGGGGCAGCGCGCAGCACGGCGTCGAGCCGCGCAGGCAGTGAGCGCGTCGGAGCCGAGCAGCGGAGGCCGTGGAGAGCGTCGGGGCCGGCGAGGCTCGTGGCAGCGGCTGGAGGAGGCAGCAGGCGACGGCCGGAGGAGGAGCAGGCGACGGCCGGAGGAAGCGCAGGCGCGGCCGACGGGGGCAACAGTCGCTGACCGGTGGCGGAGGCGGCGCTGGCCGGTGGCCGGAGCTTGCGCAGCTTGGCCGGAGGAAGAAGAGGAGAGGTGAAAGAAGAAGAGAGAGGGAAGCCGCATGAGTGCATGCAGGGAGGAAGAAAAGAAAAGAAGGAAGAGAACAGCAGAGACGTTGGTGGAAATGCAAAGGAAGAAGGAAGTGAGCATCAGTAGCAGGAAGCTTCGCTGGAGATGGGAGAAAAGAAGAAGAAAAAAGACAGCAGCAGAAGGAGGCGTCAGTGGATATGGAAAGAAGAAACGAAAAGGAAGGGAAGATGAAAGTGAGCTGCTGTTGGTGGTGAAAGAAGAAAAGAAAGGGGACGTGGAGAGAGAAGCAGCAGGTGGCTGTCGGCAGTGGCGGAGAGAGGGGGGCCTGGCACCTCCAACCTTCTACTAATCCTTCATTATGTAGTTAATTATATGTGTTTAATTAGTGGTTTGGCCCCTCCCAATTTAGCCCAAATGTAAAGTATGTTTAAACTCTTTGTCCTGGTTATGCATGACTTTGCATTGCTCAGACAACCAGTTTAGTGGTGTTTATCCTGCGATGCAGAAAGAGAGTAGGGGCATCTGCTTGATTTCAGCAAAATTGACTTGTTTTATCATCAGCACTTGGAATGCTCCACAAGACACTTCGTGGGCAGAAGTCACCTTATTAGAACTGTCAGCCTTGCAGTTTTGATCCTCTCCCATTGTTTGTGTAGTAATGATTTTATCTCCCTTCCGATTTTGTAACATCACTTGACTTTCTCTCTACCTTTTTAATCATGAATTTAGGAAGAGTTTGACACTCATGATCCAAAGGAGAACAGTTTGCTGCTCCCTTACTTGAGGAAAAGCTCAAAAATTATTGAGATAGTTGCAGCGCGTGATATAGTTTTTGCTTTATCACAATCAGGAGTGTGTGTGCTGCTTTTACTAGAGGTATGCTTGTCTTCTTGTGGTGTACGTCTGCAGTTCTGCTTCATGTGGTCATACTGAGATGTCCTTCTTATATTTCCAGTGACAAATAGGAGAATATGCTTTCTGAATGGAAATCCAGATGAAGTTATCCGCAGTTTATTTTATAACAAGAACAATGAGTCACTCATTACCGTGTCAGTATATGGTTCTGAAATTTTCAGTGCCTTGCGATGCAGGACAACTCGAATAGAGTAAGCTTTGTGTTCCATATGTTTTGTTTGGTAATTTATATTGAAAAGGACTTGGCCACAAAGATTAGTAATGATGATATTATTAAGACCTATGATCTTGCTGGTAGTCGTAGAGCTAAGTTTAAGTTAATAGAGATGTAATTTTCTTTGCATTGTAATTTGCGAAACATATTACTCTGATATGTGACTATTGGATCGGTAAGTTCGGTATGATTTATTGGTTCTACTCTACTTGTTATCCATGTTGCCCTCCATATTCAATTCCTGGCTCCGCCCCTGGCTGTCGGTGGGAAGAAAGAAAGAGAAGAAAATGAAGGGGAGAGAGAGTGGTGTCGGTGAACAAGAAAAGGAGAAGTTGACAGAGAGAAGCAGCAGCACGTGCCTGGAGGAGAGAGTAAAGAAAAGGAGAAGAGAGAGAGCAGAAAAGGAGAAGATGAGAGAGAAGCAGCAGCCCTTCGTAGAGAGAGTAAAGAAGAGTAGAAGAGGGAGAGCAGTGCTGTCGGGTGGGAAGAAAGCAAGAAAAAGGAAAGAGAAAAAGGGAAAAAGAAGAGAAGGGAAGAGAAAAGGAAAAGAAAAAAAGAGAAAAAAAGAGGAATGGAGAGGTGACCAGCTGGATTTTTTGCTGGAAATCTGATGGTGGGTCAAGGAGATTTTCTACAGTAGAATTATGCGTGTTTGATGTTCATGGTAAAAAATTTATTATGTTCTGCATTTTCATATAAATAATAATTAGTTATGCATGTTGCATTAAATTTATGATCATTGCAAGTTTATGCATGTATATGGTAGGATTCATTTTATAGCCTGCACCTAATGGGACAATTCCTGGAAGGTCTTTAGGGTCGTGTCGGTAAGTGCTACTTCGATGGTTAATTCATATGCCTGAGTGGTGGAGCAAATATACATTTTGTCGGTCCATGGATATCAAAATATTTAATTTAATGGGTTACTTGGCCACATGCGAATATTTAGGAAAATCACATAGAGTTGGATAATATGTACTATATATCGAATTTGTTGGAATTTTTCACTCAAGTTGGTCTGGCGGCTATATGATTATGGATTGATATTGATATTACATATGTGACTCGGTTGTTAGCTCTCATGATATTATCTGGTGTGACATGGAGGTTGAATTAGAGAATTATTTAATGCTATGCAATTGGATTGGATTTCTCAAATGATAATTAGACGGATCATGTATGCTAAATATGTGAGATCTGAGTAATCAATTATTTAGTCGCATACAATTAAATTGGAGTACCATGTAATTAGTAGATGAGTCCTAGGTGCCAGTTTGATAGACTTTGTACCCTCAGTTTGGATTAGTAAATGGATGATTATGAGTTGGTTATGGTGGTACACATAATATTGATTTGGCCATTAGCATATATGATTAATTCGGTGGAATGGACACATGCATGCTCAATCGGTGAGCTATTAAATATTGGATATGGAATCAAATTGGAAATATCATTAGGTGTTGGTTGGCATATGAATCTAGATTGGAAGAATTTTAGTCTATACGATTATGGACTATTGATGTGGGACTGGTATAGCTAGATCAACAATATTAGCATAAATAGCCTAGTAAGGTATGATTATTGGAATGGATCGTGGTCACATGCAATTAATTTAGTGAACCTTGTATAGTTATTTGATGGATTATATATGTGGCAGATTGTCAGCTCGATCAATGTGAGAATGGATTAATAGGGTGGTAACATAATCTTATCATTTTGAGATGACATAGCTTGAGCACTCAGATTGGTGGTTCAAAGCATTTATGAGATGTGTGGATACATGCCATATTACACAGAGATTACCTTGTGCAAGGGCCATGTGGACCTCTCTCAAAACCGTGGCAAAATTGTCGGATTGTCTACTTTGATTATGCTATAATAGATTATTGTGTAGAGTTCAAATCAAGAGTACTATGTGATTTAAGAATATAACTATGGACGTGATTGAATTAAACACTTATGAACTGGCCAAATGAATTATATGGCGAGGGGACTAAATTTATGGGATTTTGAGTAGTGGACAACCTTGGATGGTAATGGTGTAGCAAGATATGAATGTCGATTTAGAAGAGCCCTTGTAGATTACCATATTTGATGCAAGGTATGATTTACATAGTGTGTATGTTTTTTGACTGGTTATTCTAGGAGATTGTGATTGGCAAACAGAGTCAAATTTGGTGAAGGCAAGCATCCCTCCCCCCTTGATCATATTGATCCCATGCCTTTAAATGCTATATTGTTTTCATTACAATTATTTTTACAAGCTTACTTTAGTAAAATGCTATTTTCATGCTTAAAAAAATAGTTATCTCCCATGTTGTGATGAAACACTCCTTGAACTTGATTATCACTATCATTGTCACCTTAGTATTAATACCCAATATAAGTAAAATGTGGAACTTAGAGATTATACGTAGTAGTTGATGCTTAGCCATGCTCATAACGGTACTAGATGTGCTAGGTTGAAAAAGGGTAAAAATGTTCAATAAAGGGAAATGTTTAAGAATTGTCCCAAAGAAGTTACCTCTATTATTTTTGTTGACAAATAAAATGGAAAAACATGATTTGGACTTAGGCAAGTGGTTGTGGAGACCGATATGTTGAGCACGTGACTTGGATTGTGGATGTCTCGCTTGGCTCACTAAGGACCAAACTACATTGTGCTATAGACCCAAGTACAGCTGTACAATCATACCACCACCACAGAAAAGGTCATCACAAGTGGTTCAAAACCGTCATCACATATGGTTTCTGAACCGTCTGAACTTATGTGCCTGTGATAACTGATGGTTATCATAGACGGCTCTTAAACCGTCTGTGATAAGTTACAACACATACGATTTTTCAAAACAGCCGTATGTGATATTCAGATATCACAGACGGTTCTTAAAATAACCGTCTATGATATCTGATATATCACAGACGGCTAATACCGAAAATTATTTGTGATATGTCAGATATCACAGATGATTCTTAAACATAGTTGTCTGTGATATCTTACATATCACAGACGGCTAATCTAATAACCGTCTGTGATATCTAACATATCACAGATGGTTTGGTGTTACGAACCATCTGTGATAGCTATTTGAATGTTTTGCTAGTCGAACGGTCATCTCACTTTGAGGAAGATTCCAGCACCATCAAAATTTATCTCCTCATCGACCTTTCTTATGATCTTTTCTCTAGTCAACTCCTCAATGCTAACTTTGCTCTTGCCTTTATCATCTTTAGCTCTCTAGGTCGGAAACCAGCGTAGTCAAAGACCGATGTGATCGTCAACTACGTGGTCGAAAGCCAATGAATGGTCGACACCACCGTAGTCGATGACCAAAGTGTGGACAGAAAACACGTGCAGTCGAAACCAGTGTGTGGTCGTAACAGTTCAGAATGTGACCGAGAGATCTACGACCATTGAGCGATCGAAACCAGATGTGGTCGTAAATGACTAGAAGTACTAGAGGTGCCCGGCCACACTACTTAAGGCTATTGAGGAAATCAGTTGTGGTCGTGAACAACTAGAAGTAACAGAAGCTGCGCACGACCACAAGATCTGAAAACATCAAATCTTTTGATTCAGAGATCAAATGGCCACGGAAATTTGTACGCAAGTAACTTAAGGTCTCAGGAAGCTAATCCCATATTGGATTGAAAACTTAGTAAGCAAGTTGAGACCTTTTTTAGATTTGATCAAAGGCGCACAAAAACAGAGACTTGAGAACGAACAAATGAACCGACCAACTTGTGGGAAGATAATAGCCAAGATGGCTTTGACTACAATCCCACATGTCACAGCAAGCAGCTACATCAAAGAAATCAAATCAAAACACTTGGATTAAGGAAAGATTAAGAGAGAAGAGAACGATCACAAAACAAAGCAATCATGAGACATGGTCGAAGACCGTCGAGCACTCGTAATAGACTATGCTCGTAAACAACTCAAAAAGCAGTGGAGGTGCATGACCACTCGAAAACAAGTACGATCAAAATTAGACATGATGTGATCTGAGACTTGACCATGGTCGAAACTGGAAGCGGTCGAAAGTGATTCGAAAGAACAGAGCAACACACGACTACACGACCGCAAGATCTAAAATCCACATATCTTTTTATTAAAAGATCAAATGGCCGTAAAACTTTGTACCCAAATTGCTTAAGGTCTTAAGAGGTTGCTTTAATCTTAAATTGAAAACTTATTAGTCAAGTTGAGACCTTTTTTGCGATTTGATCAAGCGCACATGAACTGAGTTCTAAAACCAAGGTCGTTGATCAGAATCGCTCGTGGGTCAAAGATAGCCAAGATGGCTTTGGTTACATTCCCACCTGTCTCTGCGAGTCAGAGCATCAACGAGATCAAACAAGAACTACCTCTCAGATCAAGAAGGGAAAGCAACAAAACCGAAGAACAGGACTGAATCAAGTGAACACAAGATTTCTTAGTAGACTTGCTATTGATGTACCTAACTAATTGGAGATCAATCTTACGAGATACTCTCCATGTCGTCAAATCATTAGCACAACAAGATCAAGAGAAGAGCAAAAGAGGGATCAACCCAGCCAAAACAAGAACACCCTCTTAGAACAAGAAGGGAAATGGACAGAGCTGAGAAGCAGAAGAAGAAAACAGAGGAAGAACCAAATCAAAGCCAAGCAAACTCAATCAAAGAAAAGATACACAAAAGTAGATCAAAGACTGATGTATTGCTCACTTGAGTTGATTGATTTTACAGCCACTCGCCTCGGGAGGATAAAGCTCTAAGCCTAGAGCCCACACCTACTCTCTAACCTAACTCCCATGCGAGGGAGGAGGAGCTAGCCACCACAAGGCCTAGCCAACCTTCTCAAACCCTAACTCTTGCCTCTCCTCCCCTTTATAGGCTAACCAATGAATCCAAGACCTAATGGATCCTACCATTAGTCCAAACCAGGGATAACCCATTAACCCCACCTAACACCGGGTTTTACTCACGCACGCTTCCCAAAGGGGCTTACATCCATTAATCCAATAGTGAACCAACACTTGATCCACTTCACAATTTCAGCACATACAAGACCTAAACCACTTAGGCCACATTGCGGTTTCACACACCGCCACTTTTTTCGACAATTTACCAAAATGCCCCTCTACCGCCTTCCTCGAAGCTTCCCGCTTCCTTTGCTATGAAGCTTCGTCCATGCTTCGCCATCTTCCATGCAACCCCAATGACTTGTCGTCAAGCCTCTCACGTGTTCGGATCCCATTGAACCGTCCTCACTTGCAAACGACCCAAGTCATTTGTCACACCACGTACTTCTCCTTGCGCATGACAGCACTCAGCATCCTTGACCGCACAGGACCTCGGCTCCTCCCTGAGCCTTGTCCCAGTCCACCTTGTCGTCGCCCATCCTTTCCACCTCTAGTAGCTCCCGCTCCAGTTTATCATCATCCCGGCTTGCAACCACCTCACCAGCCTTGGTCATCTTCAGTGTCTTCCTGGCCATTCTAGACTTCAACACCTCCCTGTGCCTAGTCCTGGTCTTCCTATGCCTTACTATGACCTAGCTCCGAAGTTCTGCAACTAACATCAACAAGCAAACCATCACTCATATGCACATTAGCAACAAACACCCTGGAACAAACTCAGCCCACCAAGATAAACCAGTAGCCTACGACCATCACTACCAGTCGCTACGACCATCGAAGACATAGGCTATGACTACCACACAGATCGCTATGACCACCGCTCACATCGGCTACGACTATCGATCACAACCAGCTGAAGCTACAACTGCTTACGACCGATCGCTATGACCATCGAACACATAGCTTATGACTACCAATCATGACCAGGTAGTAAGCTACGACCATCGATCACCAGGCTATGACTTCCACAATCAATCATTATGACTGTTGATCGCCACGTCTTACGACTACCGATCACGACCAGCAGAAGCTACGGCCATTGACCAGATTGCAAAAGCTATCGGTGATCAGCCTACCGATTGGACCGACCGATTGCAAAGTCGGAAACAGTGAGACGACACCAGTAGTCGTAGGCCACAAAGTCGACAGCTAGAAAGCAAACCTCTGCAAAATTCTCAAAAAACAAACTCAACCTCCACACATACTCCAACCGTCTGGAGCCTCGATCATCTTTGGCGTCTCCAACCGTTTGGACCTCAACACCTCCTGTGTCTAGTCCCGGTCCTCCCATGCCTCACCATGACCTAGCTCCGAAGTCCTGCAGCCACACAGACAAGCAAACCGCCACATAGCACCGCTCGAGACAGCATAAACAAACATTAGCATACATAAAACATACTCAGGCACGAAATAGCCCGAACAACCGATCAAGAAAGAGAACAAGCGTCCTAAACACCTCCGACCGCGTTCGACCAAGTCCAACCGAACCAGACTACGCCATGCACCAACTTGGCGCGAACCAACCAAATCAAACTCAAACTTTCCAGAACATGAGTCAATTACTCATCACAAATATGGGGACACCTCCACATGGTCTCTCACGACAGCTAGAAAGCAAACCTCTGCAAAATTCTCAAAAAACAAACTTAACCTCCGTACATACTCTAATTCAAAAGTCAATTACTCATCACAACTATAGGATGACCTCCACATGGTCTCACACATCGATTGTAAAAAAGAGAGAGAGAGAAGGGAGTATGGTTTTATCATTGGAATGACGATTGTATCATGTGCAAGGAGCAACATCGACAGGAACTAGTGATGCTTTACAGTGGCTCCATCTAAAAAATGGGATCTATAAAGTTATATATTCCTTCCAAGTATCGAATTGACGGTTGAGCTGACTTATTATAGGGCATGAGTGTAGGATCCGAAAAGTCCAAATGTTATGTGTGGGAGCGAGGGGCATTCCAATCCTTTGAACTATTTATGAGATTTAGCTCAAATCGAGTCTAACTTGCACTTTGAACTTTCGCTGGTATAATAGCTACAGTACTACCTCACAGAAGAAAAACCTTCCTAACCAAGGTTTAGAAACAAACCGGCCAAATATATAGGTGTCTTTTATGTCCCAATTTTTATTCTTTTTATTTAACGGTTTATCTGTTTGCAAGGTGACAGGGTTTTTTTCTTAAGCGTAAGTGACATTCTCAACTATTGGATCGACATTCTATCAAATGTTGCATCAATTAATCTCTGCAAAAATTCAATTGCCACAAAAATCGACTTAGAATTAAGAAAAAATGGGGCACCATACAAATAAAAAATAGTTTATTTAATTAATGTCCTGTTCATAATCCTGACGTCTGATTTTGAACTTATTTATTTTTCTGATAAATTTCGAGAATTACCGGCGGCCGGTTTTCTGATAAATTCCGAGGATTACCCTGCTCCTAACTGCATCCATGTTTAGATTTTATCCTTAATGGTATACACGCTGGTTCGCTCAGTATAAAAAGGAAAACGTTAGAGCCCTATGCTGCAATAATAGAGCAGATCGATGACGAGGCTCTCAAAGCTACAAGTTGTGTCCCTTGTGGTGTTCTTTCTTCTCCTCTTTTCGCTGCAATTGCAAAGGTCTCACGGGCTTCATCAGCCGGGCGAACCAAGACAAGTAAGCCGCCATTGCCATCTTCATCAATCTTGCAAATTTTCGAGGCACAGTAATGCATGCTTATCAATCTTGCAATTAATGGTCGCCAGATATACGTCGTCTACCTCGGGGAGAGACGACATGAAGATGCTGATCTCGTCACTGCTTCACACCACAACATGCTCGCTACCATTCTCGGAAGGTATGGAGTCCCTCTGCACTACTACTGCTCGAGACAGACCATCTTCGACCATTACTTTCATGATTACGTCGCAGAAAAAGTTGTTAAAAATGCAACAATATGGAAGTACTTTTGATGATAACTCTACTAATATAATTTTAATGTCAGGAGTCCTACTTACTTTTTGTCAATGTTAGTGATAAAAAGTTTTAAAAGATTGACTACACACATTCTAGGATGACGTGCATCTAATTTGGATTAAAGGTATATAAGCACTATTGGTATAAGTAGGAATCTGTTGCTCAAATGCACCTTTGCTTTTCAAAACAAGATGAAACGCAAACTGAAATGGGGAGAGTTTTTAATTAAGATGTCTTGGCATAAGAGCATAACTATTAATTATATATAGGCACGAATGTTGCAATTAAATAAAGAATTTTAGGAAAGTTTGCCTTAGAACAATCTGATAGGAAATTCGTATGCTAGGGCTTATAATCTGAAACAGAAGAAGTGATTAAAATGACAGTAAGGGAAACTCCTCGCAAAAAAAAGGGGAATTGTATAAAATTCACTTGTTCAACTTTAGAAAATATTGCACTATATCTCCACTTAAAAATTGGGGAAAATATTGTATATGTGTGTGTATGTAATTTCTTAACATTACCCAAGTTGATTAATGTACTGCAATTTTATGGTTTTGAAGCAAGGAGGAGGCTCTTGAGTCGATTATCTACAGCTACAAATACAGTTTCTCAGGCTTTTCTGCAAGGCTCACAAAATCACAAGCGAGAAGGATACAAGGTAACTGATTCTCTTTTTTCTTTTACTCTTCGAAAAAGCATAGGGGCATTACTCTAATCGATTGCTGTTTTCGTTACATATATAGCACTGCCTGGTGTGGTGAGCGTGCGGAAGAACCAGATCCACCGTACACATACGACTCGAAGCTGGGATTTCCTTGGGATGGACTACAGCCAGCCAAACGGGCTGCTTGCAACAGCAAAAAATGGAGATGGCATCATTATCGGTGTCCTTGACTCAGGTTACTCTACATTGACCGTTCCAAAGTAGATGTCGTTTTAGAACACAACAGTCAAAACAATTAAAACTTTGATCACCACCATTGGAGTACATATTTCAGGTATTTGGCCAGAGTCGCAAAGCTTCGCTGACGATGGCTATGGACCCCCTCCTTCCAAATGGAAGGGAACCTGCCAAACCGGCGTCTCATTCGGCCCCCACAATTGCAACCGGAAGCTCATCGGCGCGCGGTGGTACGCTGAAGGCGACGTTGATAAGAGCTTGTTCACAGGAGAGTTCAAGTCTCCAAGGGATGCCAATGGACACGGCACCCACACGGCCTCGACGGCCGGCGGCAACATCGTCCACAACGCCAGCTTTCGCGGGCTGGCCGCCGGGACTGCTCGCGGGGGTGCACCTCGCGCTCGGATAGCCATGTACAAGGTTTGCTGGCATGGTCAGTGCTCTCATGCAGGCATGCTGAAAGCCATGGATGACGCCATCCACGACGGCGTTGACGTCCTGTCTGTGTCGATCGGCGGTCCAACGGAGGATCCAGGAACGCTGCACGCCGTTGCAAACGGCGTCACAGTCGTGTACTCGGCTGGAAATGACGGACCTACCGCGCAAACGGTGGAGAACTCGTCACCATGGCTACTCACCGTTGCAGCAACCACAGTTGATCGACAGTTCCCCACAGCTATCACTCTCGGGAATAACCAAAAGCTTGTGGTATGTTCCGTCAAGTTATAACGATTGCATCATGACATCTATGCTACATATACCCCCATAGGCTAAACATTTTCATCTCATGAAACACATCCCCCTCCACATTCTTCCACCCCACCCACCCCACCTCGATGGTTAGTTCTCTCCCTTTCCATTTCTCCCTATCCCCACCACCTTCCCTCCCGACCCCTCTCCTCCTATCATCCCTCCTACCACCGCATGGACATACGACTACAGTGTAATATTACCTGTTGCCTGCCGCCGATATTGGTGGGTTCTTTTTTTTTTTGCTATGGCTGATACCCTTTAGTTCTAGCAAGATTGTTTGTGAGAATGAATCGAATGCCGATAACGCCCCACCGCACGTCGGACCCGCATTACCTCCCTGGTGCCCACTGTGCACCCTAGCATTACTGTAAAGCCAGGTATCCAAGGGAGAATTGGGTTTCTTTTGTGCTTAAAGCCAGGTTTTAAATAAGACATACGCTAATTTCCAAACCTATGACCTAACATTTTGATGAAACCAATTTTGTTAACGAACAATTCATGGTTATACAAATAGAGAAGGTTCAATTCACCAACTTAACAGAGAATAGTTTCATCCACCAATGCTTATTTCATTTTCTGGGTTTGAACCACCCAGGGCTAATTCTTACTACAGAGGGTTCCATCCACCCTTCAAAGTTAATAATTTCATTCCGCCCAAATCTATTTTTGAAAACAAGTAGTCTAATTAATCAAGTGTCGCCCTTTTTGCAATGCTCATAACCAATGGCACAACTATTTGAATAGAGTTTGCCCACAAGACGAAGCAGCTCATTTTGTCATACAATAGATACAACATGGTAGCGTACAATAGAATTTCTATAAAAAAAAAACCTTTACAATAGTTTGTCTGACATTAACCTGCCTGATTAATTATAACCCCGGGGCATTAGAACACATATTTGAACTCCAGGGAACCAATGTGCGCAGTATATGCCCCACGCCAGCGCGGTGGAGAGAAAATGGGCTGCGGCTGGGAGGCAGTCCAAGTAGAGTTAGGGTTTTATCATCCCCTTTTCATTTTTAGATTTAGATTTCGATTCAAATCATTGTAGTTTTTCAATTCATATCAGAAATGATCTTTTTGTTGGTTGGCCATATTCAACTGGTATAGATTTTTATTCGACTGATTCATTCGATATAATTATTCCTTTTGATATGTTGTTGGTTTTTCATAATATTAGAGAAGTTTCACCAGAAATGCATCGAAAAAGTTTCAGAAAGTCTACATTTTTGTGCATTTAAAACATGACCGAAAATCACGACGCATCTCCAAATATAGGCTCGATGTTAGCAGGTCTCACTAGACGGCAAGGATGTTAGCAGCTGCCTCCACCCCTTGATCATCGATGGGAAGCTGCCTCTCACCACCTCCTCTGCCTGAAACCTCCAAGATTAATTTTCAAAAGGGTAAAATTGTAAATGAAACAAGTGGTACAAGATTAATTTTCTCGACTTCGTGTGCCCGATCTTGCTGGAGGTCATGTGGGACCCGGTGATGCTCTCGTCGGGGATCACCTAGGCCGTTTGCGAATGTGACATACCATAGGCTGCAGCTGGACGAAGCTGAGGAGGATCAAGGAGCCGGGCCGGGCAGATGCCACCCGGCGCCGGCGGTGTCCCTCCGATGATGGGCGGGCAATGCTATGGTACGGCGTGCCGCCAAACCTCACAGCTGATTGCATCTCCGTGTTGAAGAAATGAAACAAGTTGCATTTCTTCACAGCTGATTGCATTTCTCCCACGACTTGCCATTTTTTTTCAATATAGATCAGGTGTTGTACTTTTTGGTGTATATGTGGTGTATTTTTGGAACATAACCACTGCAGCATTCCACACGATTGTTCGATCATTATAGGGGCAATCCTTGTTCACGGCCATGGGAGGGCCACCTGACGATGACTTCTACCCTCTTGTTCCGCACCGGCTATGCGACGCATCCGCCTTCTCAAACGCCACTGACATAGAGGGGGTGGTCGTCTTCTGCATCACACCCGACCCGCCTTATCGAAGGCCCGACTACCTAGGAGTTGCATCGGTATTGGCCAAAAATGGAGGCAAAGGAATCATATACTCACAATGGAACACAGACACCTTGAGTCTCTCGGAAACAACATGCAAGTCGCTTGCATGTGTTGCCGTCGACTTCGAGATCTCCAACCAGATTTTTCAGTACTGGAAGCAGTAAGTAGATGCATATATAATTAACTTCGTCGTCCTTTTTAATTTATTTGGGATGTGAGGATGCTAGCTAATGTTCAAGTATCATGCTTTCTCTTCCTTAATTTATAGGTTTCAGTTAATAATCATTTTCCTTTTACTATGCAAAAAAATTACAGGTACACTGATAGCTCGAAAGTAAAGATATCTTTTGCCCGAACAACTATTGGAACTGGAGTTCCTGCCCCCAAAATAGCAGCTTTCTCTTCGAGGGGGCCTAGCCCTGTCTATCCTGGAGTTCTCAAGGTAATTTATTAATCATGCGTGCTCAATGCAAATAATGATTTCATACCAAACGTTCCAAGTCACTTGTGTCGTTCTTCTGCTATGGACAGCATTCCACTGCTACCTCCGTGTCAAAATATAATTCATTTAGAACATTAACACTACTGCAGTCTGACCAGCAATTTGCTATTCTTATATTTTGGCACAGACATAATAATTATTTAAGGCTCTAACATATATGTTGTACTCTGAAATTAACAGCCTGATATTGCTGCACCTGGGGTTTCCATTGTAGCTGCTGCACCACAAATCCCTGCTTACAAAAGTCTAGCCGCTTTCTACCATTTTGATTCTGGAACATCCATGTCTTGCCCTCATGTATCCGGGATCGTCGCCGTGCTCAAGTCCCTACATCCCGACTGGTCACCTGCAGCCCTGAAATCTGCACTCATGACAACTGGTAACAATTAGTTAATCAGGCCTCTTTTGGAACGTGGTAATTCCGCCAGAATTCTAGAGGAACTATTCTATTTCCTGTGAAATTCAAGTATCAAGAGGGCCCTTAACTGATTGAAGATTGTTGCACCAATATTAAGAACGAGTTAGTAACTGACTGAAGTTTCAAACAACTGTCTGTCTTGCAGCTCTTACCACTGACAACAATGGGATCCCAATACAAGCAGATGGATATCTCGCAAAGATTGCCGATCCTTTTGACTACGGAGCAGGGTTTGTGAATCCGATCAAGGCAGCTGATCCAGGCCTCATATACGACATCAGTGCCTCGGATTACCTCAACTTCTTCAACTGCATGGGAGGATTAGGTTCAAACGGCAACTGCACAACTCCTAAGGCATCTTTACCAGACCTGAACCTCCCATCGATCACCATTCCTAATCTGAAGACATCTGAGACCGTTGTGCGCACCGTCACCAACGTCGGCCAGCCGAATGCTGTGTACAAGGCCTTCTTCCAACCTCCTGCCGGTGTCGAGATGTCCGTGGAGCCGCCGGTGTTGGCGTTCTCGAAGGAGAGGAGTGTGCAGAGCTTCAAGGCGAACTTCAAGGCGACGCGAAAGATTCAGGGTGACTACACATTTGGTAGCCTTGCGTGGCATGATGGAGGTGATCATTGGGTTCGAATCCCAGTTGCAGTTCGCATCATAATTGAAGAGTTCTATTCGAGTGTCTCCTAAGTTATATATGCTCGATCGGGTACCGGCTAAAATAAAAGTCGAATTTATATGGAATGAAGCATGCATGTGTCGTTCCATCTCAAAGTGATGTACTGATTAGTGTTAAACACTATAATGCAGGACTGAATGCACGTATATATGCCTTATGTTCGTTTCGAATTATGGAGTTAGTGTAGAAACCGAAACTTGATTTCGGCTTGAAATGACGCCCAGCACAGCAGATTCTCACGTCTTCTCCGTGGCGCCGTCCGCGATGTCGAGGATCTTCAGGACCTCGGCCTTTCTTCCTGGGCGACGCGCCGCTCACGCGCTTCTTCTCGACTTCGCCAGGAAATAGATTCACGTGAAGAACAACCACAAAACTCACGCACGCGAGTCTGATGGAGTTTGGTGCTGCTCTGAATGCATCACACCTTTACTGATTCCTTTGAACCATATATATACACATAGATTTCGGTTACCCGGCAGACGGCAGTTCTTCAGCCCTACACGAGAAACGTCACGATGCCTGCGGAAGTGCTGCGTCGGTTCGGCAACAAACGCGTACAGTTAAGTATACATGAACAGTTACAGTATATGTGAACAGTGCCAGGGAGAAACTTTCGGTATAAAATTTTTTTTCGCCTGCCAACGAAAGCGACGAAACAGCGAAATTTCGTCCGTTTCGGCCAACATTTCGGACGAAAATTTCAAAACATCATTTACATTTTGTTCAAATTTTATCCAAAATGGTAAATTCGGATAACTTTGGCCGAATGTTCCTTCTTTCGCTACCCTCCGAAAGAAGCGAAATTCCCAAAATTTCGTCAGCTTTCGGACGAAATGTTCAACCCTGAACAGTGCCATGCACGCACGGGATTTATTCTATCATTTAGAACAATGAAGTCAGTTTGAAAATGTCACCTAAAGCTTTTTTTTCAAATTTAGCTCTCGAACACTTATTTTTTAAAAAATAGCCTCCTTCGTAGACCTAATGTGCGACAGGCACTCATGAGATAGTTGTTTATTAACCTTGCCACGGTGCTGTAGCTCAGCGAGCGGCAGCCGCACACGATAGATTCATGGAAGGGATTATTTTTTAAAAACAATTGTTTGGGAGTCAAATTTAAAAAAAAATAGCTAGAGTGATATTTGTGTGCTCAATTCTTATAACAATATGGCGAAGCTATATTAAGAACTTTACTTTCAGATATATGAAAATAAAGAAAATGGTGTGTGATTGATTATGCGATCTTTTTTTCCTCTGGAAACTTATGTTTAGAAGACATTTTCGGTGTTCTTTTGCCATCAGTGAAATGAAAAAACATGCAAAATCTATTTGGTGGTAGCACCTCGAATTTTTTGTACGAATAATCTATTTTTTATTCGAAATTACAGAAATATACCCACGGAATATTTTTTACAAAAATAGGCTCCAATCGCCCCCTTATTGGGCGACTGGAGCCAATCGCCCAACCGGGAGGCGACACGTCTGCAGTTTGGTAATGGTTGGACGAGTTATTGTTGTCGCCCGGGCGTTGACACGTACTGTTGGGCGACAGCAAGCCAGTCGCCTAACAGCCGGGCGACAGGGGGGTTAAAAGGCAGCGTGCTTAGCCGCCACCGTCGCTTCCTCATTCGTTTTCCATTCGTTTGATCGTTCGGCGAGAGAAGAAAGGAGACGAGAAAGAAGAGAAAGGAGAGAAGAGGAGGAAGGAGGAGAAGAAGAGAATAAGGGGGAGAAGAGGACAGAGAGGAGGAGGAGAGGAGAGGGTGAGATCTTCAGATTCAGGTATTTTTTTAGTACATTGCATTCGTAGTTTATTTTGTATGAAATGTTAGTGGTAGTAAAAATTGTAGATGTAGAAAATTTAGTATGAAAAATTTAGTACAGTTTTTGGTATAGAAATTTTAGTATAGAAAATTTGTAGTATACATTTTTTAGTATAGAACATTTTTAGTATAGAAATTTTAGAACAATTTTTAGTATAGAAATTTTTGTATAGAAAATTTGTAGTATACAATTTTTAGTATAGAAAATTTAGTTAACATAATTTTATATGAAATATTAGTGGTAGTAAAAATTGTAGATGTAGAAAATTTAGTATGGAAATTTTAGTACAATTTTTAATATAGAAATTTTAAGTATAGAAAATTTGTAGTATATTTTGTATGAAATATTAGTGGTAGTAAAAATTATAAATGTAGAAAATTTAGTATGGAAATTTTAGTACAATTTTTAGTATAGAAAATTTGTAGTACGGAACATTTTTAGTACAGAGATTTTAGTACAATTTTTAGTATAGAAAATTTATAGTATACAATTTTTAGTATAGAAAATTTAGTGAACGTAATTATAGGAAATTAGCAAGCGTAGAAACGGAGAGGAGACGAAGAATCAACCGTAGGTGTAGATCTAGATAGAAAAAGTTAAATATTTGTTATACTAAATTAATTAAACATGTAGTTTTACAAAATTAACAACATGCGTATGAAATCTAAATGCGTACGAAATTGTAGTTTAGAAATTTCATTCACCGTAATGTACAAATTGCAGGTATGGTGCGTGATGGTCATGACTCCGCCTGGTGGTATCCCCTGTTGGACGAACACGTGGACCGTGTGCATCGCGCTTTCCGTCGTGTGCCTCCATCGGGGAGCGCAGACGAGCTGGCTGAGCTGGGAGTGGTCCGGACACGCACACCTCGCGTGGCCTGGAGATTCGACCCCCGTTGGACAGCCAGGTTTGCCTCCGCCAGTGTTTTAGTGCTATTGTAAGAACGTTCCGTGTTGACATTCACTATGTTTGCAAGCTGCGGGATGCCGGGCTACTCCCTCTTGCCTGGATAGTGCAGGCCACGGACGAGGATGCATGGACCCGCCTTGGCCACGGGCGGGGACAAGGCCGTGGAGCGATCACGACGCTTCCCGTTCGACCGTTCCCTGCTGACGGCTTTGGTGGGCCGTTGGTGGCCCGAGACGCACACTTTCCACCTCCCATTCGGGGAGATGACGGCTCAGTTTTTTGCCTGAAAACTGGGAGAAAACTGCCCATTTTCTGAAATCAGACCCAGTTCTAAGAACTCTGATCAGCACTACAATCTATTCTCTCACCATTGATAAGATAGCTCTGGACAAAGGGATTGTTTATATTTGTTACGTCCCATGGTTTTTTTTTACTATAAATAAATAGTAGTGGTTGAAAGTAATTGCTGAAAGAAAGAATGAGCGGTGAAAAAAATAAAGGAGAGATACATGTGTAAGATGAGAGTAAAAGAAGTATGACGCATGATGTACTCATGATCCCTACCATATCTCCAAAGCAAGATAGAATTAAGAGTAGTGGAGAAGCCACTTTATATTGGCTTCTACCTTTTCTAAACGGTTACATGATAGCAGTTTGCAATCAGCTTTGGATGTTTGCTTCGCATATAGCCAAGGTTTTGATAACTATAATTGCCCGAAAATCCACTGCAAGGACGACTCTTAAGTAACACGTGAAGCTGGCTCCTGTAGTTTGATAGTTTTTGGTATATCATATCATAGTAGCAAGCAAACACAAAAACAAAACAAGTAGTACAATGAATCCACCACCGACTCCGCTTTAAGATCCGTGCGTATCCATACCGCTCCTTGTATTTATTATGTAATCATATTTTCCTAAAATATCCTCCTCTCTCTCTCCGCTCCACTCCTCTCTCCAGTCTCCTCCGGCGCCGGCCATCCGCCCCACGCCACGCCGGATCGGGCTGCAGCTCGCGGCGAGGCGGCTCGGGGTGTTGCAGCGTCAGCTCGAGGGGCGGACCGGCGGTGGCGCCAGGTTTCTGCGAGGTTCCGGTGTTCGAAGCGAGTTTTCCGACGGGGTTTCCGTTGAGGTTCCGGTGGCAGGAGGTTTCCAGCGAGGTTCCGGTTGGCGGGAGGTTTCCGGCGACGTATCCGACGAGGTGCGCATATGTTTGTATACAAAAATACGGTGCACCTTGCTGTATGTTACTAAATACGGCTGCCTTGAATAAGGCAGGCCTCATATTTAGGACAGCACCAACCAATAGGCCACCTGCACTTCTGCCACTGATGCAAAGCTTTTCCTTCGAACAAGCGATCAAATCAGTGCAAGTGTTTCGGATGGTTTTTCTTTTTGCTGGGATTTATTAGTTTAATAAATCACCAAATTAAAAGTGGGCTAAAATGCACCACCTCCGCAAATATGAGCTGCCACACCTACATACAAATACACACACGCGTGTATATGTATGTATGTATGTATGTATGTATGTATGTATGTATGTATGTATGTATGTATGTATGTATGTATGTATGTATGTATGTATGTGTTGTAGGTGTGAAACCTAACCACAAGTGAGGGGGTGGACGTCGGTCGTCTGACGGGCCGTCGTCCACAAGAGTAAAAAATAACACATGATTTATACAGGTTTGAGCGCCCGAGAGGACCGCCATACTCCTGTCGGTGAGCCAATAGGGAGTTACCTCTGGGGATGGAGCCCCTGAAAGTTGATCAATTTGAATGTTTCTTTATTGCTCATGAGAGCTAAAGAGAGCCCCTACAAATAAGGGATACATAGGGTATTTATATGCTCTTAAGCCTGTACAAATGACAGAAATACTCCTTAATGAGATAACTAGCTTATGAGTACAAGCGAGAGATATAGTTGTCCTTTCTAAGCAAAATTGTAGTCTGTAATATGCGTCTCCTGTAGAGCGGGCCATGTTAATGAAAGGGTAAAATTATTCTTCCAATACTAACCCCTGCCTCTTGGCGTTTAGGAGAAACACCCAAAGGGGTAGTTTGAATCGTCATACTTTTCACGCCAAGGTACCTGAAGGCACCGCACTCATGACAAGACTTGGGCTTAATCAAGTCGTCACCCTCAGGCTGCTGCAAGATTACTGGCTATTGTTTATGCCCATCTTCAGGCTTCTCGTGGGCCGGTTTTCGGTTGGGCCAAGAGATGAAGTAGGGCTTTTCTTCGGCTGGGCCAAGAGATGAAGTAGTGCGGCTTCGGTCTATCGCAAGCTCGCCAAAGCTAACGCCCCTGGGCCACGGGCCGGCGATGAGCTCTAGCAAGGTGAGCTCATGGTACTCATCGGGTTCTTGATTTTTTTTTCCTGCTTTTGCTGTGGGATGCTATTGAGTTATATGCATCAGTCAGTTCATCCAAAAAGTTAAGCTGATGAAAAAAGGTAGACAATTCACTTATATTTCAATACTCCCCCTCACGCATAGGCTCCGTTAGCGTTAGGTCTAAGATGTAGAATAGAAGTGGACTTTAATTATTATTTTTTAATTGCACCAATCGGGTCTTGAACTCAAGACCTCTTAGATCTGATACTATATTGAGTTGTATGCACCAGCAATTCATTTAAAAGCTTAAACTGACGAGGAAAGATAGGTAATTTACATATACTTCAATAGACGCAGAGCGCATTAGCGTCGTTGTCGGGAGCCAGTTGCAGGGCATGTGGGAGACCGGGTGTTTGGGCGTCAGACCTTTCACTTGGGAGTGCCATGGCGCTGGCCGGAGGCGGGCGACATGCCACTGGATGGACGCTGTCGTGGCACGGGCTGGAAGCCGCCAGGGCGCTAGCTGGAGGATGTCATGGCGCCGGGTAGAGAATGCTACCAAGTGAAAGGTCGCTCCTTGCTTTGGTGAAGGCGGCCAAGGTGAACCCGGCAGACGCACGGATGGCCGAGCCGCCGGAGACGCACACGGCCAAGTTGCAGGGCGTACACCCGCGGTAAGGCCAGGGCGCGTATGTGGGCCGTATGTTTAACTAAAGTAGAGTCTATGACAGGTGGGCCATCACGTTTAAGGATTCTTTTGAAACCGGATTAAATGGTTTGAATCACTGGCAGATGGGCCTGGGCACATTGCTTGTGCAGTAGTCACAGAGGGCATTTCTAATTAGAAAATAATTCAACAGTAAATCAGAATTCGTGGGTCCCACTAATCATACACAGTAACTATTTTAAAAAATAGTTGAAAAATAAAAAAGAAAACCCCTGTGGGACCCACCTAAATCAGTGAGAGAGTCCTCCTCCCTCCTCTTTATTTTTCTAGAATTAATTTGAAACCTAAAATTTGAAATAGCCTAACTTCTTCATTTTAAGTCCAAATTCGATGAAACAAATTTCTAAATTTATCTAAAATCAAGATCTATCTAATGGAACTAGAATTATGAATTTTTATTGGAGTTTAGTCTGAATTTACTTACTTTTTATCTAAATTTTCGCACAAATAATTGAATAGCGTACGGCGGATAAGAAAGGAAGCCGCAGTGAACCAAGCTCTGTAAGACCAAGTGACAAGTGAACAAGATAAGTTAACACTTTGGTCATGTTGAACCCACCCTTCCTATACAGATTATATCGGTTTAAATTATTAAATTGCTGGAGGGAATTATGCTCAAGGTGAAAATTGTTGAAGTTGATCTGAATTTGTACTATGTTCGTGTAGGACACTTCATCGCCTTGCTAGATGTGGCATGATAGGTGTTAGGGCCATACGCAGATTGTATCAGATGTGGTGTCAATCTGTAGCAATTGGCTCTGATTCGGTTTCCTTTCCATGTAGGACTCATTTTCCTCGCCCTATATATGTACCCCAGTAGTTCATAGGAAAAGCAAGTGCTCCATTATAATCTCTCCTTACTATAGTGATTTGTCTTTTCGTGGTTTTTTCCGTAAGGATTCTTCGTATAAACATTTGCATCTGTTGTCTCCATTTTTCTATGTAAGAATGTGTTTTTATACTTTTCTCACTAGTGATTTATATAATTTTTAAAGCACGATGAATGATGTGTTTTGAGATTAGTGTTACTCTTGTTAGAGAGAAAAGTATAGATGGTAGGTATTATTTGCAACGCGGCGGGAGCTGGAGTTGGTTGATGCTCGCTGAGTGAAACCGAGTGACGCGTAGGACATCCATCGGTCACGTAGGTTTGGTCGGAGACGGCCGAGTCCACACGCACGCACCCACCCTAACGAATGCCCAATAAAAAAGTCTGCACGGTAGCACAACGTTGACTGAAGCAGGGCAGGGCGGGCGGTCTCAGCTCTGAAACCGAAAGGCGGCCGTGCTTCTCCCACAGCGCAGGCCACGGGACCCTTGAAAACACGAGGATGGCCGCCGGAATTGCCACTATTTAAGCAGCAGCAGCAGCAGCTCAAATCCCACTTCTTCCCTCCTGGGCTTTGCTGCGGCCGCCGTGCTGTAAAACAAAAAAAGAAATCGAATCCGAGTCGGAGGCAGCCGAAAAGAGTTGGATTCTTCCGCCACGCATCGCCCGCCTCGCCTCCGGAGCAGCGGCTCGATCGCTCTCACCTCTTCTCCTGCTCCGACCCTTGGATTCTTCCGCCAAGATTTTCTTTTTCTTTTTCTTTCTCCAATAAGCTAGCTCCTCCTCTCCTCTCCTCTCCTCTTGCATTGGGTGCTACTCATCCTGGGGTCTTCCCTTGTTTGTTTCTATCTTTCTTTCTTCCCTGGCTTGTATGCTAGCGGTCCAAGAAGAGTCGAGTTGGCTCCAGTCGAGAGATCGAGAGAGTTCTTTTTGTGTGAGGCGACAAGTCCGATTCATACATTCTCAAAAAAATATCTTCTCTCCTCTCCTCTCCTCTCCTCTTCTGCTGCGGGGAGAGGTTGGTTGCTTGTAAAGACTGGCTTTCTTTGAGGGGGGCTTTTGCGGTGGATTGGTTGGACAGATTGCCGCTGTATCCGATTTTATTTCTTGAGGATTTCGATTTTGCGGTGGAAGGGTTGGGGGAAGAGAAAATCGGATATTTTCTTTTCTTCCCTTGAGAGGGTTTGGGGTCGGATTAGTTGCAAAAACCGGATCTTTCTTTTTCTGAGGGTGTGATGTCGGCGCTCGCCGGTCTTTTGATGGGGATCTTCCGGCAGCCCACCCTTGGCGGGGTCGCCCTCGAGCTCGCCGCCATCGCCGCGCCGCTCTGGCTCGCCGCGCTCGTGGGCCTCCTCGTCGGCTGGGCCTGGCACCCAAGGTGGGCTGTCGCCGTCGTCGGCGACCAGGACCAGGCGGCGAACCCTCCCGCGCCGCCGCCGCCGCGCGCCACGGCCACCACCGAGGGCTCCTGCCGCTACAAGACGACGATGGCCGTCGTGCCAAGGCGAGGCAAATTTTTACTCAATTGGACGCGTTGGTGTCCCTAGTTCACTTTACCTTAATTCTGTGGGGTGATATGATGTGGTGTAGAGCTGAGGTTCCTTCTGCTCCGACGGAGGACGAATTGCCAGTGAACACCGGAGATCTGATGCACCTCCGCCGCCTGGTCGAGGAGAAGGACGGCGGCCCATCGTGGATTCACATGATGGAGCGGACATTGCCGACGATGAGATGCC
Organism: Dendrocalamus latiflorus; assembly: GCA_017311315.1. Classification (NCBI taxonomy): domain Eukaryota; kingdom Viridiplantae; phylum Streptophyta; class Magnoliopsida; order Poales; family Poaceae; genus Dendrocalamus; species Dendrocalamus latiflorus. The sequence continues at coordinate 1,231,504 of CM029637.1, read as the reverse complement.
AGGCGTGGCGAAGAGATCCTGAGGTATCTAGTCCCCAAAAAGCGTTTTAGCTCGAGCGTGAGTTGAATGAACTTAGAATTCAAGAACCTGCGTCCAAAATCGATTGGATGTTTACAATTCACCAGCATAGGTGCGCGGCCTTTTATAAACTATCATCAACAGCATAGACTTATGTTTCTGAACACTAGATGCAGTTATAATGAGATTGGATGAGTGTTATTCATGGAAGATGCAGGAGCTAGCTAGGGATTCAACTCAACAAGTGCTTGCATGTTTTGTTTCATTCCAGAATGGCCCGCCGCAGTACCGCAGTAGCACCATCTTTGAGGACGCGTCGCCGGAAGTTGTCAGGGATTTCTTCTGGGACGATGAGTTCCGGATCAAGAATGGTTGGGACGACATGCTTCTTCAGCAAGAGACGTTGGAGGAGTGCGCAAGGACCGGAGCAATGGTCGTCCGGTGGGTCAAGAAGGTGAGTTGTTTGTATGATATGCCCTGTGCTCTTTGTCGAAAGCATGGCAAAGCACATATGTGTTTTGCTAATACCAGATGCTTTGCTGCTCTGCAGTTTCCATTCTTCTACAGTGACAGGGAGTACATTATCGGTCGCAGGATATGGGCATCCGGAAAGACGTTTTACTGCGTAACCAAGGTATGAGACGAAATAGTGTTCTTTTTATCTCTTGAGCATACTGACATCGAAGCAAATGTCTGGTTCCCGTAATTTTTACAAGTATGCGTGGGGTTCGTTTTGGGCAATGGGTTTGAGCTGGATTTTCTTCTTTTCTATTACATGACTAATATGAATTCCAAGCTTTTTTTTTTCTTGAATCAACAGGCTATATGCATTAGTGCAACCAAAAGTAGTATGGGTTTTGAACCATGTTGCTTAGGTTATTCTATATTCTCTAACCATTCCACACACAGTGATCGACATGCTTGCCACAAACTTTTTGATGTTCTGTGTTTGCCCACAAGCCACAGTAGTAGAGTTGCACATGATAATGGCATGATTTGGTCTTCATAACAGAGTTTAAAGCCAGCTTTTTCATCCCCTGCTAGCTGGTTATCAGAAGAGTGCCAAGCATACTTGTCTTTCTATCTATAGTTTCTCGTAAGCATCTTGGTTACGTCTAGTTACAGAGTACAGACTGCAGTTGCTTACTCAAATGCTGATTTATTTAGGTGAATTAGGCTAATAACCTTCTACTGTAATTTGTCAGGGTGTGCCTCGTCCTTCTGTCCCAAGACGCAACAAACCTCATCGTGTAGACTTGTACTACTCAAGTTGGTGCATCCGTCCAGGTACTAAAGCGTTTCCAGGACATTTGCGTCATCTTTTTTGTAGGATAACAAATTTCGCCAGGCCAATGAGTTTACGCTTGTTCTTTTTTATCAGTTGAATCAAGAAACGGTGATGGTGCAATGACCGCATGTGAGGTGCTCTTGTTTCATCTTGAAGACACGGGGATTCCAAGGGAAATTGCAAAGCTTGGTGTGCGGCAGGGGATGCCGGGCTACGTCAAACGGTTAGAGTCTGGTCTGCAGGCATACCAAATTGCAAGGACCGCTGGCGAGCCCCTTTCGAAATGCGCTGCCATGGTGCTCGTCAACACAAAGTTTGATGCCGATGAGCTCATCACTGCGGGAAACACCGACGCCAGTTCAACCAGCAACAACACTGTAGCTGAGAAACCAAAGCACTGGACAGGCAGCATACCCAAAGCCCTCCTGATATGCGGCACGGTCGCCCTGGCTTGCACCTTTGACCATGGATTATTGACCAAGACTGTCATATTCGGTATTGCGAGAAGGTTTGCAGGGCCAGGAAGGAGATAGGAATCAGACGCCGAAGAGCAATATTGCGCTTATCATCTTGCGATGCTATGTCCTACAAAATCTGTATACCAATGCACAACAGGGCAATGCTATTCGGTATCAGTTTTAGATATGCTCATGTTGCAGATAAGGACCAGTTTTTTCATGTTAGATCAGTTCAGAAATAGGTTTAGTGCACAGAAGAAAAAAAAGAAGCATCGGTAAACAGACCGCTGTTGCTGCAGTTTCTGAGGCTTAGGGCTAGCAGGTTAGAATAGAATCATGATAATGAGAGAGTTTGGGTGTTGAGACAGAAAACCGTTGTATGATGTACAAGTACAATGTATAAGGCTCATATTTGTGGGGTGCTATAAAATATAGTGCTTTTGTTAGTTATTAACAAGAACCATCGCCTTTGTCACAAACATAGTGACATGTATTGTTTTAACCTATGGGTGGTGGTGACATATTGACATTCTTGTTGAATATTCTTCGGAGAAATCTGTATCCAATTGAATTGTTCATCGCCACTGTATTTTTCCAGCTTCCTTGCTTCAAATTATCTAAGTTGAAATTGTTGCCGTTATCAACGTAATGCATCTTCACCAATCTTTTCGTAATCTACTTTTCTAAGGTAAAATCACAAGAAGCATAACTAGCAGATGAGTATTGTACACGCTGAATTCATGTGACTGGTATTTAACGTGTTCTGGCCCCTTCCTTCTTTAGTTTTTCTTTTCATTTTACTATTCTTTTCCTCTCTTTAGCTTTTTTTTTAAGAACTCCTAGTCCATCCTTTTCCAAGCTATCCAAAAAGCAGTACCTTAACTAGGAATGACCATTGCTTAACATCTTGTGATTCTTATGTCTCACAAAATTAAACTAGGAATGACCATTGCTTAACATCTTGTGATTGCTTAACTAGGAATGACCATTGCTTAACATCTTGTGATTCTTATGTCTCACAAAATTAAACTACTTTTCGAAGGCATCAGTTCTCCACTGGCCAATGTGCTTTTTCAAGAAAACAAGGATGTGATGTTACTAACTTAAAAGGTGAAAGTTAGGCATCGGTGATGACTTATCTATGGATCCAGCACCACAAGATTGACGGTAATGGCAATTTCAGAAGCACAGAAAACCAAGATCATACGCCTGTCATTCTTTTGTATCTTGTGAGAAGGTATCAGGGAGGTACTATTTTTCAGGTTTCAGCATGAGCAAGTCCAACAATGGTAAACTGGTACAACTGCATCATATATCAAGACGCACAACTGTGATCTGCTGGATCCAAATTTGCTGTTGTTGGTCTATCTTGCTCTTCATGGTAAGATAGCATATAAATGCAGTCGCTAGTGCAGCCCAGCAATTGGAATTGCCAAATTTCAGACTTGTACACCAAAGGCCACACACACCCTGTCACCAGCCATTGCAGAACATTGACCAGAATCTAGGTGCAATGTGACATGACGGAGAGGGAAAACTAGCAAGAACACGAAAGGTTTCCAGCAAACCTTTTCACTAATTTAATTTTGGGCTTCCAACAAATGTTTATCCCCCGTTGCATCACATGCCAAAATAAGTTGCGACCCTCTTTGGGCCTGTTTGGCAACGGCTGTGGCTTATGGTTTTGATTGAAATTTTTGAATTTTGGTTGTTTACGGTACATATTACGGAGAGAGATGCTCACTTGCGATTTTGGATGGTACAGATATTGGGCTTTTAACGTGTACATCGTTTAACTTGTAAACTCCGTTTTGAAAAAATACTCCGTTTAAAAGTTAGGTACTGTAACAAAAACAAAAGCCGTCAGCTTCGGAGGAAAAGAACATGCCATTTATCTCCTCTTGAACGTTTTCTGAGTTGGACCGGGCTAGGGTTTGGGATGACTGAACTTGGGCTAGGCAGGCTTGAGCTGGACTTGGGTTGGGCTGGGCTTGGGCTAGAATGTGTTTGGACTGGGCTTGTGCTATCTTGTATTCTGGCTGGGCTTGGGCCAAGTTTATTGGGTTAGCCTAGCTTGGATAGCTTGGGCTCAGGCTGGACTCCCTACGTTCTGTTTTAGACGTTGTATTAGAATGCATGGAGTCAATTTTTTTAAAAAAACTTTGACTGTTAATGGATACAAAGTATTTGGATTTATCATGTGAAAATAATATTGGTAGATTTTTATAAAACGTACTTTCATATTATTATATTTTTAAGAGCAAAATACAAGGCAGGTCAATACTTTAAAAATGCACATTTAGTGATGTGTCATAAGTGGCTCTTTAGTCTATACTAACAAGATATCAAGTATTACATGTCTAGCATGACATATAGACATTGCTGCACGTGACGCCTGTTAGGCATACCACACACGTAATACTTGCTAGCTTAGGCACTTAGGATGGACTAATAATCTACTTATAGCACTTTAGTGACCTATATGTGTATTTTGAAAGTACTGTGACCTAGATGACACATCTGCACAAGTTTAGTGATCCACCATGCATTTTATTCTATTTTTTAATATTTTGCTAACATAATTAAAAAAGCAGTTATCAATTGTGTGCATTGGAGAACATGACGATATGTGAAAGACTGAAACGAGGAGGAAAAAAGAATGGAGGTAGTAAGGCATAACAGAGTCAAATGTAAGAGACTAATCACGACATACTGTAAATCTGAAGGGACTGATGTAGAATTATAGAGCATGACTCTGGTAGCATCTAGCAAGGAAAGAACCAAACTGTGGACAGCCATCCACAAGGATACCTGAAATTTTTTTTCTAAAAATACGAGTTCTCTGGATTACCAACTCGAAGCTCTGAGGTGATTACAATGGCACCTGACAAGACGCATATATGGTTCTCATGAACTGGGACTGAAGAAGGAAGATGTCACTGTCTGTTCATGATCTCCCAAGTAACCCGGGCACTAAGACTCCCTGCTTTTGGATTGCTTTTAGATACGTGCAAGTACAATGATATATAATATATCAGGCAAGCCCGTTAACATTCATTAATTCAAAAAAGCATCGATTTAGAAAGAAAGTCATCAATTTAGTATGCTAAAACAATTATGGATGAAAAGTCTTAATCATAGAGCGTAGACACCGTGGTGCCCCTGTTATTTATATTATATATAAATAGATAGATATTGTTTCACAAGCAGGGCAACTCATAATAGTAACTACAGCTATAACTCTGTCCAAACTTCAAACCAGATGTAGAACTATTGAAGATCAACTGGAACACATTGGGTTAAACCGGGGCAGTAATTGAGCACAGTGCTGAATTACACAGTAATATAGGACGTCTAAGAATGACAGAAGTGATGTGCCTTGTGTTTACAGTACGCTTACCATGACCGCATGTTCAACAAAACTATGATGGGGTAGCTAGAGAGGTACAGGAAGCAAGACGAAAAAATTGATCAGTGCTTCTGTGCAGCCTTAGACTTGAGCCGTTCCTTGTGTGAACTCAGGGTCCTCGCACCTGTACTTCCCGTCAGGACCAATGCCAAAACCTTTGGGATCAGCAAAGACATTTTCCAACAGCTGGCTTCGTGGAGGGGCTGGGCTTGCGTCGGCAAACTCCACAGCCTCTTCAACAACATCATCGATCTTCTTCTCGATGCTCTTCAGCTCGGATTCAGTTGCAAGGTTCTGTTCAATGATGTAGTTCTTCATGGCTGTAATGGGATCCCTTGCAGCATAATTCGATTTCTCATCTGTGCACAAAGTCATCAGATGATGGGGTCAGAACAAATTACAAAAGGAGGAGGAAACCAGTGCAGCTTGACATTTCAGGAGCCAATAACTAAGTGTGCTGTTAACAAATCATACAATGCAATAAGAATAAGAATATGGATGCAGATATATACCGATAATGTTGTGGTGAAACAAGCTGCACAGGTTCAGTGGAAAACTTATGGTGAAATTACACAGAGCAAAAAAGTTCAGTGGATGATAAAAGATAGAGATAACTAGCTGCAGTTATGGTCTTATTTTCGTAATGCAGTAAAGAAGATCCAAACTGAGCTAACTAAAGTGCTTCCACCTTTATGACTTCAAAGCTAATAGATACCGTTACTAACAGGGGAAATGACTAAAGATCAAGTGGATGAAAAAGCTAAACAGCGTGGCACATTGGCACACAAGGTTATGAGTGACTCTATGCTGACTCAATCTAGTGATAGTATTGGAAACACCAAGTATGGCGGATTTCAACAGTCATGAGATCCTACGAACCAACAACCTGTATACACAGTTAAGAAAACCATTTATTAAAACATATCATACATCTACTTTTCCCCTCAAGTATCAAGTCCATTGAAGCACTTTTCCCTCGAAATAAATGGGAAAAGGGACATTCCCTTCTGATGAAGGTTAACACAGGAAGAAACTCCAAGACAAACTAAGTTACAATTCATTGGAGACCTAGAAAATGCACTACATCACCGCACATGATCACAAGAGCAAAATTATCTCCAAGTGGAATTGCAGTTAAGAAAAATAGAAGTCCAGGACAGCAGGGCATGCTTTCCCAAAAGCTGGTATTTTTTTTCTGTGGATTTAAAATTGGAAAAACAAGTGGTGCCAGATGCCCTATGAAGTGGTTATGAGACAATCTAGTCATACCTACAGGATGTTGACGTATCAGATAAGATTTCTGCGATGATGATAAGAACAAAAGCTACAGCCTTTGAGAATTTTTTCACTCACTAGTTCAATTGGCACCACAAAACTATAATTTCAAACCAGATTGTTGTATAGAAATAACCAATTCTAACCAGTTTTCATCAAATCAAATGATCCTATTGGCCATCCCGTCAGCCAAGCAAATCACAAATTCACATAGCTAACAAAAGAAGATAAACTAAATTTACCAACCAAAATTTGCATGTATTATTAACATGGTAACTGCTGTTGAAATCTTATTACCACTCATTCAGACATGTAATTAGATCCTGCTTGTAATCATGTAAAACCCTAGGTAGTTCTCACATTTATGATGCCACTAAACAAGAACACAGGACTTGCCTGAGCAAAATTATATGTCATGTATTACTAATCTAGTATATAGTACTTCACCTCAGATACAAGGTAAATAGTTAAACAACAATGGTGCAGACTTAATTACTAGAATATTTTTCCTCCATTGTCGATATATCCGGTTAGTTAGCCAAGGAGACCCAGCAATGTTGCTACTGATAAAATGAAAGTGATTTAGTAAAAAAGAACTACTGAACTAGGAACGTAATCTGTACCAGGATTCCTGAGCTCATCTGGATCGGCAAGAGAGTGACCTCTGAACCGGTAAGTTTCACACTCCACTAGGGTTGGTCCTTCACCTCTCCTTGCCCTCTCAATTGCCTCCTTAGCCACCTCCCTGACCTTCAGGACATCCATCCCATTGACATGCACCCCAGGCATTCCGAATGCTGGGCCCTTCTTATAAATCTCTGGGTCTGAAGTAGCCCTAAGGTGCGACATCCCAATTGCCCATAGGTTGTTCTCCACAACAAGCACAATAGGAAGCTTCCACAGTTGAGCCATGTTCAGGCACTCAAAGAATTGGCCATTGTTACAGGTACCATCTCCAAAGAATGCAAGTGTGACATCAAGCCCATCAGGGCCGGACTCCTTGAGCACCTCATGGCGGTACTTAGCAGCAAAGGCAGCACCTGTAGCAACGGGGATGCCCTCTCCAATAAACGCAAAACCTCCGAGGAGGTTGTGAGGACCAGAGAACATGTGCATGGAACCACCCTGTCCGCGGCAGCAGCCAGTGGCCTTGCCAAAGAGCTCAGCCATGACAGAACGGGCTGGGACACCCTTGGACAGTGCATGGACGTGGTCACGATATGTGCTAACAACACAGTCAGCTTGGTTGAGCAGCTTGATGAAGCCAGTGGAGACGGCCTCCTGCCCATTGTAAAGGTGGACGAAACCAAACATCTTGCCACGGTAGTACATTTGAGCGCACATGTCCTCAAAAAAACGGCCAAGAACCATGTCCTCGTACAGCTCCAATGCCTCTTCCCTTGTCACAGCCTGGAGAAAACGAGAGACCTTGAGTTAAAAACAAAGTAATTGCTTAACTTGAACGGACTTGCAATATTTAACAATAGAGGACAAAAACTTTTGCAGATCCAAGCACCACAGAAAGTCTGATATTACAACATTTTCAAGATGCATATTCAGGAGGAGGCAATTCTCCAATCTTGAAATTGCAAAGCTAGAGTTTAGCAGAGCTAAAAATGGGATCTTTTACACACGATCGTGCCAGTGACCCCCAAAACTACTAAAAGAAATCTCAATTGAGAGGATCAGAATACAGAAAAGTTGTATAGAAATTCGACCTCGAGATCGGAATCTTCTTTTTACACTCGGGTAGCGTCCAAGATCGCATTTTTCTTCTTCAGAGAGGGAGGGAAAGAAAGCTTTCTTACCGGATGCGCGGAGGCGGCGGGCGCGGCCTTGTTGCCTGCGAGCACGTCGGAGGAGACGGCGAGCGCCATCCGCAGGCGCGGCGATGGCGCGGGCCTGCGGCGCTGCCTCATGGAGGAGGTGGCGGGGAGGGGCGCCCTGTCGCCGCCGGATCTCGCGGCCACCGGCGCCAAGAACTTGGCGGCGGTGAAGGAGGCGGCGGCCATCTGCTCCCTTGTCTTCTTGGCGTGCTGCTTGGCTCGCGCGCGTGGGCACTGCAACGAGGAGGAGGAGGAGGAGAGGAGAAGAGAGGTGGAGACGTATAGAGAGAGGAGACGGGAGAGGGGCGGAGGGAACGAGGACGGAGAGGAGCAGAGCTACTTTGGGCAACGCTGGCGAGTTTTTTTGCTATTTTAGTACCCTCGAAAGCGGGCTTCTCTAAAATAGTACCGATACCACAGACTTCTCTAAAACGGTACTGTTAATAATCTATATACTCCATAATAGTACTCCACTTTATTTTCTTTTTCTTTTCTGATTTTTACTCCCTAAACTACCTAAAGTACCCCTCCTAATTTGATTTCGATCTAATCAAATGGTTTCAAAAAATCCTTCGTCCAGAGCAATTATTTTCGAAGGAAGCAACAAAATTAGCACTACTTATCATACAAATCACCTCTACACGTTCAACTTTCTATGATGGTGTCAAACCAAATCTAGCACAGTTCACATCAAATTGCATCTTTTCTAGCCAGCAATAACCAGGAGACAAGCTCAAATTACCAGGATCGAGGCGGTGCCGCTGTCGGAGATCTCGACGGGGAAGCTAAGAATCGTAGGAGTAGCTCCAGTCCATGCTGATGTTGGCACTGATGCCGGAGGCGACGACGACGAGGGCCGAGTCACCGGGACGGACGGCGGAGTCGTCCCCCACGTCGAGGTGGAAAAGCGTGATGTTGGAGGCGGCGACTCGAAAATAATCAAAGTGGATCGTTTGAAACGATTTGATTAGATAGAAATCAAATTAGGAGGGGTACTTTAGGTAGTTTAGGGAGTAAAAATCAGAAAAGAAAAAGAAAATAAAGTGGAGTACTATTATGGAGTAGATAGATCATTAACAGTACCGTTTTAGAGAAACCCGCGGTATCGGTACTATTTTAGAGAAGCCCGCTTTCGAGGGTACTAAAATAGCAAAAAACTCAACGCTGGCTGGCGGTGGCGGCTGTGAAATTACTAGTTTCTTGCTTGTTCATCCAACATTCCAAGAAATTTGGACACATCTAAACACCGTTAGAAATTGAATCGTACGCTCGGCCGTCCGGTGCACAGTAACAATCTCGCGGTCGGGCAGGGAGCTAGATATGGAATTTATTTGCTCCGAAGGCCAGATTTGCAATTTTTACTTGCAACAGTGTTAGATGTGTCTAAAGCTCACATTCCACAACACACACAAAAACAATAGGTATCGACATTCTTCACTAGGAGGAAAATTCTTGTTGCACCAATGTGTAGCAAGAAATTTCATCATTTTTTTTGTCTTTGTTGGAAGAGTATTTATCTATTGTATCATGGTGGAATGAATCGTTCCTTTCTTATAGAATATCCTAGTGGAATTGACCAATAAAATTGCCCATGCATGCATGGACAGAAAGTCTGAAACTTGTTTGGTTATGTTATTTCAATTTCTTGCATCCTTTGAATAGTGTAAGTACAACCATGTAAGCTTCGGCATCATTGATACCATGCCCACCTGCATTTTGTCCTAACCTAGCGCACAAAGTGAAGCCCTCCTTGCGTTTTTTTTTGTTTTTATCCCAATTTTTTTCTCATGTAAAGTGCTTCGGGAGTGACTATTGCACAGGCGATTGAAATTTTTTTTATCTCTTAGTCACCTGAAGTTGCACTCTGATTCACCTAAAGTTGCAGGTATTTTTTTTGGAGGAGGCTGCAACTTCAGTTGATTAAGAGTGCAACTTCAGGTGACTGAGAGATAAAAAAATTCCAGTCGTCTGTGCAATGGCAAAACCGAAAGTGCTTCTTGACTTACCAATATCCATTTTTTAAGGTTACAAATATCTGATCCGTTACAGTTTTGGGAGATCAAAGCTAAGGTTATTTGTAACCACCGCAAAAGAATTATTTTGCATCCCACTCACCACCAGGGATTTTAGCAACAACAGATGAAAATTTGAGGGTAAAAAATTTTCTGAAGGCAATTTTTGGGTAAATACACAAAAAATGTATTAGCACTATAGCAGTAAAATGACAAGGTTGCTATGCCATAAAAATATGCGAGATTAAGCTTGCTAACAATACGAACCTAAGTTACTTTTGAGTCCATATCAACAACCCAGTTTGGTACTGTGCTGAATTTAAAATTTTTCTTTTATTAATTTTGGATATATTAACTAGAGTAATTGGTAACACAATAGAAACTTTTTGCTGGTAAAGATTGCCTTGGCAAACTAAATGTCACAGCGTAATACAACTTAAAACAACAATGTTGGACTAGCTCTACATCAAAGTTAAGTATGAGTAACTGGCATATTCAAAATCCATTCATGATTATATTCATAATCCATTCATGACATGTATCCATTGTTTCCATTCATATTATACCTAAAGTAGATTTGAGCTCTATCTGGGTGCCTAATATTGTCTGTACCATAGCTCTTTGAGTTACTTCTTTCGGTTAGTCAGATCTGTTAACTAGCATTGTGATTATTTGTCATGCAGTAGTTATATCCTTTGTTTAGATTGGTTCAGAAGAGAATTTCTCTCTCTGATATTCTTCATATGATATTGTATTTTCAGTCATCTGGACATTGTCGGTCAGAATGTTGCTTGATAATCCTTTGCTTGTGAACACTTATTATTCCAAACGTTAGAGATTGCTATCTATTTTATATGCAAGTTTGTGATAGTATGAGTATAAACTAGAGCTCAAATCTTGATTACTAGTTGTCTGATCATTAATGAAGAGTAACGACATAATAGTGGGATGGCCAAGATTAAATCTTGTGTAACCCTACATCTGAGAGCACTAATCAATAATCTAAAACTTGAGCTTTATTCTAGTTTTAGTTATTCCCTGGCTCCTGGAAATGCTTTACATGATTAGTTCAGCAGTAATAATGGTTCATATGGTGAGTATATGTTCTGATATAAATGGCATGGAAGAATTACATGTTTATATGCAATTTATGTCATTTATATACTACTTAAAATGTGCTTTAATAATGCTTAATTATGCTGGAATTAAAACTAAATATATGCTTATAACGCACTATTCACAACAGACATAAGGCGTAAAAAATTTATAGCCTCATTGTGTTTTCAGTTATTGTGTTATTCTGTTAGTGTATAAATTCTGTGTAGTTTTGTTATAAATTCTATGTAATTCTGTTATTGGGCCTGTTCTTTTCAGTTACTAAAAGCTGCTTTTCGCCTTTTCTACATTAACTAGCTTTTAAACTAAAGATAGGGTCTACTAGTTAATTGTAGTAAATACTGTACCGACTTCATTTATATCAACAAAAACCCGCACATGAGTTTCTGTTACTCTGTAATCTTTCACACGAATAGCTCAAAAGTTACAAGTCACAACTTAAAGCCATAAGCTTTAGCAAAAAACAAAAGCCTGTGTTAGTGTATATTCAGGTTGCTCTGTGTCTGCAACTGTGCACATCTCAACCGAACCGAACTGGTCAACTCGGTTTGACCGGTTTTCGGTATTCGGTTCGGTTTCCATATTTTAGATTTTTTCGTGTTCGGTTTTTCGGGAAAACCGGCCAAAAATCGAAAAACCCGGAAAATTAGCTATATAAGTCTGGAGGATATATATACACACGTACATGTCAGATCTATGATCCCGTACTCAAGCAAACTGGATTTGTCACATGCAAGGTGTGAGATTCCATCTCTAGACGATGAACATACCAGTTGGTTGAAAGGTTGGTATATAAATTTAGAAAATGCTATAGACAATACCGCAAAAAATAATGATTATCAAAAAGACAGGAGATGCTACTACAACACTCACTAATCACCAATAGGCATATTGCTTAAAACTTTCACCGTCAGGAATCAACCATGTCTAAGGTTTGCAGAGAAGATTTTCAGTGTTTGGAATGTTGTGTAATCAATAATTTTGGTAATATACAACACAAAGCAGGTTCCTTTATTGCAAACCACAATACCCACACTGCTGCCTCTATTTGACAGGCAAGCGATTATGCCGTCCCTCTGGGAGAGAGTAAAGGCCTCTATTTGCGTCAACTTTGGTAAATATAGTATTTACCGATACCGTACCGAAATAATTTAGGATTTACCGATGCCGAACCATATTTTTAAAAATACCGTATACTACCGAACTAACAATACCGTATTTACCGTATATACAGTCCTCCCTTGGATTGTTGATTTGATATGACGTGAAGCAAATGACTGTTGTTTTCTTGCTTTCTCACTCTTGGAAGGAATAACTCCCAACTCCTTCCAACTTTTCACCTCTGGTTTCACATTGCATGGTAGAAAGCTAAAAGATCAGGATTTGTTCTCTTAAACAGCTTAAAAAAAAGACTATAAATAAAACCTGGCCCGGCCCGGCCCGGCCCAACCAACCACAGCCGCTGCAGCGCAAAAGCCCTAGCCGCCTTCCCCTCTCTCTCGCGTCTTCCTCACGACGACCACGACGACGCAGGTGTCGCGCTCTGCTCTCCCTCTCCCCCTCTAGGCTAGGGTCATCGGCTCCTCCTGCCTGCCAAATCTTGGCTCCTCGGCTGCCAAGATTTGATCTCCTCTCCCCTCCTCTCCTTTGCTAGGGTTTCCTGCTCGATCTTGGATCTTCGTTCCGGGGAATCCTTCTTGGTGAGGGAGATGAAGCCCGTGTTCGTGGGCAACCTGGACTACGACACCCGCCACTCGGAGCTGGACCGCCTCTTCTACCGCTACGGCAGGATCGAGCGCATCGACATGAAGTCAGGTCTGGTGCCCCCCATCTCCTCCTCTCCTCTTCTTTTCCCCTCTTCTCTTCTATTGCTTCGAATTCGATTTGATTCACATGTGCCCCTCCCCCAGTTTGTTCATCGCTTTTCCTTTTGACGAAATATAATTTGTTCGTCACTCAGAGAGTCGAGCTCTCGATGTCTAGGTTTCTTGGTTAAAAGGGAGGGAAACAAAATTAGCGGTAGATGGAGTGTAATTCTTCTTGATAATATGCATCCTCCGCCAGCGTCGCAATGGAGTTATCAACTAGTCTTGATTGATTGCTGAATAATCGTCGGAATAATTTGTTTGCGTAAGAATGTTTTTATGCTGTGCATGTTTCGTGCCACTTACAAGCCAAACAACCAAGAATCTGAATATAAATTGTATTAATCTGTGATTGCAACAATTAGGATGTTTAAATGTTTACTGTGACGCAGGAACCACCGAGGCAAACATAGCTCCCCCGGGCCTCCTCAACTCCTGAAACACCATCCATTCACTCTTCCGGCCATCATTCCTTTCACTTGACCATCCGTTCCATGATGCACACTGTTCACTGCTACCACTGCCCAAGCATGTTTAGCGGAGACTGAGATCATCATGTGATTCATGCCATGCCATGCCATCAGTTCCATCTAGCAGTATCACCACGCCATGACTAGCGGTATCACCATACCATCGTCCCGGCGTCAACATGACAACATGTTATATGTGCTGTCTCAATAAGCAATCTGTGAGGCTTGTTCTATTAATGGTGAAGCATGTTCAATATCTCCAGTCATACCTTTTTACCTTGGATATAAGTTGTACAACACCATGCTTAGCTCTCATCATGAATGGAATATAGCAATAACCTCACTATTGCTCTTCCTACCATCAGATGTATGCAGGTGCAGTACTCTTCTGTTTCTATTAGGCTTGATTGAATAAGCTGATGCGTTGAGTTGCTTATCATAAAAGAAAGTAGGAAAAATGTTGTCAGTGAATGGTGTTGGTGCAAGGCAGTCTCAGTTTAATTTTCTACTGTTCTTACCTGCATGTTTACTTTCATAGGATATGCTTTTGTCTACTTTGAGGATGAGCGTGATGGGGATGATGCCATACGGGCTCTTGATGGTTATCCCTTTGGCCCTGGGAAGCGCAGGCTTTCGGTGGAGTGGTCACGGGTAATTTCTCTTATTATTCTTGCAACCTCTCCAGCCCTAAATAATCTGAAACCTGTGCACTCACATTTTGAGAGTGATTACTGCTTGATTTAGTTGGTATTTATGCCAAATAGTGTTGTGGTCAGCATATTTGGTAATTCATCTTCTTCTGGCATTTCCAATAACAGGGTGAACGTGGTTCCAGACGTGATGGCTATAATAAACCAGCAGCAAATACTAAGGCCACTAAGACACTGTTTGTCATTAATTTTGACCCCATCGACACAAGAGTTAGTGATATTGAAAGGCATTTTGAACCATTTGGGAAGATTTCAAATGTTCGGATCAGGAGGAACTTTGCGTTTGTGCAGTTTGAAACACAGGAAGAAGCCACAAAGGCCCTTGAAGCTACTCATTCTACGTAAGCTCCACTTTTTGTTCCCAAGTTCATTGAGTGAGCGAAATTTGACTTCCATTGATATATTCAATATTTATGGTTTAACTGTTTGAATATCTTATGCTGTACATTGCAAAAAAAATTCAAGTGTTGCATTAGTCAACGAGGAAATGGAACTGGTTAACATTAATTTGCCTATAGAAGTTTGGTACAGCAATGTAACTTAAACTAAATACTATCTTAGCCTAAACGAATGTTAGTAGAGGCACGCAGCTCCTGGCCATCCCCCCTCCCCATTTTTGAGGAATTTACTGTATGCTATTTCTGAAGCTTAAGTTTAGTTGAGGATGTCCATATGATTTGGATTTGTTTGAAATTAATCTTAGCATGTAACCATGTATCTTATGAATTCTTTTTTCCCCCTCTGCAGCAAGCTATTGGACAGGGTGATTTCTGTTGAGTATGCATTTAGGGATGATACTGATCAAGGTGACAGGTATGACAGCCCAAGAAGAGGTGGCTATGGTAGGCGAGATGATAGTCCATATCGGCGATCTGTTAGCCCAGTGTACCAAAGGTCACGACCGAGTCCCGACTATGGTCGTGCACGCAGTCCTGCGTATGGTTCATATGACAGGAGCAGGAGTCCTGTTCGCGGTCGCTATCGGAAGTAATGCCCTTGGTTTTTTTGTTTGGTCTTCATTATGTTGCATTATCATGCTTGACCATGTTATGCCAGGAGTCCTGTTGGCAAATGTTCTGTTAGGACGGAAGAACATTTTCTTATGTTCGGTAAAACCATTCAGTTTAGACATCCCAATTTAGGGCGGTTGATTAGTAATTGCACTGCTTTTTGTGTGATATGCATATACTGCTGTTCCTGTTACCTGCTTCCTGAATTGTTATGGTTGACTTCCGAATTCAATGGTTAGTCGTGAAATTTCTCAATGTTAATTACACTAAGTTACTTTATCGTGCTCTTGGAATCGCCTGGTTGCCGACATTGTAGATTCGATCTCTCTTTAAATTCCACTTGCAATATTGCTTCCTGAACTCCATTCATTCTCTCTTTTTCTCATTGTATATTCAGCTTATTGTTTCCTGTTATTTGACCAAAACCTTTTCATCGTTGCAGCCGATCTCCTGTCCAGCGATCTAGATCCCCACCTGCGAATAGAAGAGCACATGACTGATTTAGTAATTATCTCAGTTCTGGTAGTATGCAGCTTGTATCTGCCTTTCTAGCTCCAGCGCTAGTAGCAAGAAATTCTGTACCTGTACCGGAGCTTTCTGTTTAGCTGACATGAACTCCTGTATTATATAATTTGAACCTGCACTCCTGCACTTCAAGACTGCTATGTGTCTTATGTCACAGCGTTTAGTATGCTTGTTTTCTGTCATTTATTGCACTGTTATGTTTGTGTCTGGCTGTTAATCTGTCAACTACCTTCTGTTTTCGTAATTCCTTCCTGCGTAGCTTGGTTAAGCTATGATCATTATACAGTTCCTCATGAACATCATTCTAGTTTGGAAAGAAAATCCAAACTTCTTTTTAGTTTCATAAGAGAATTCAGCGGGAATCCTCGAACCTATCCCACTTCATAAATGTATCCAAATCGTAAGCGATGCTTCATCTCGAAAAGAGAAATTGACACAGCTCGCATTGATGCAACCACTCGAATGGTAATTCATGTGGTATTAACAGATGAATCTCATCTGATTTTACCACGTATAGGAGCATGCTATGTTATTCACTCGCAATACCTCTAAATATTTAACAGATTATATAGTTCAAATAAGTCTCATGCATGCATGGTCACTTGACCTGTACACGCACCCACTAACTCCACTAGTTAGACTACATGTGATCCGATTTTGCCGCCCACGATTCCTTACGACTCGGCACACACCGCACTACCCACAAGACTCGTTCCTGCTGAGACCAACTCAGATGCTTATGACCACACACAGACATGACAAGTCGGCTTCTTGCGACTACGAGTCCTCTTCGACCACGGCACTCCGACCACGGTGTCTCGACAACGGCTTCTCGATCATATCTTGTCGACCACGGCACTTCGACCATAGTTGCTTCAACCGTATCTCCGACCACGGCTTCCCTTCGACCGCTTCACCGACCACAGCTTGTCGACTATGGTACTTCGACCGCTTCTCCGATAGTACTGCTCACACTGAGTTAGTACTACTGGTCTTTCGACCACACATGTCTTTTGAGCACCGACCGGTTCACTGTATCCTCAACTGTTGACGTACGATTATGACTGCTATGACTATTGCAGCTACGACCACTACACAGCTCGATTTATGACCACGACTACTACGATCGGTTAACTGTAGCTTCAACTACTATGCAGCTTGACTTATGACTGCGACTGCTACGACCGGTCTCTGACTCCATCTCCGACTTCTGGTCTTCGACTTGTATTCGGACACACGAGTACTCGACACATAACTATAGAGTACTTGAACACACAGAGTACTCAACACGACCGCGCAGTACTCAAACACGCCGAGTATTCGATACGACTACACAGTACTCGAACACACCGTACACAGTACTCGACACCGACTACACACAACAACAAGATTAGTTCCAACACATATCCACCAACACGCTCCCCACGGTGACTTCTGAGTCCAGCCCATGCTTCACCGCTTACCCATGGATCACCTTCCCCCTCGCCGGCACAGCGAGGATCCCATAGCTGGGAAGAAGGGTCATCAGGGTGATGTTGTTAGGCATACTGCAGTGTCCGGCAACATCATCGTCGTCAACAATGTCTTGTTCCATTGCTACATCAGTAGTTGCTGTTCTTGCTTGCTGCTGCATTTCCTTCCATGTGAAAGCGTGTGTCCACAGGAAGATTGGTGTGTGATGCTAGTGTTGAGTTCCAACAAACGCCTCTGAGCGCACACCCGTGGGCAGCCCGCTAGCCAGGGTGGTCTCATTGGGCACTGTTGGAACCGAACCCATTAGCTTCGGTAGCTAGTCGCCGAGAGAAACTAAGCAAAATAAGCCTTTGTTTTCCAACAGGGTTTGGTCAAGGGGATCGGTTTGTGCGCTAGTGGCCAACGGGGTCGGAGCCTCGGAGGGTGACCGAGACAATAGCCGAGTGATGTGCCAAAATTTTTGAAATGGGTCGAAATATTTGGCCGATCTGGGCTTTTCTTGGAATGGGCCGATAAAACGCTTTTCGCCAAATATCGTGAAAATTCAATCGAAATTTGATTCCCTGCTCCATCTCCCCAAATCCCATGCCCCAAAATCCAGCACGGTGATGCTGACAGCAGCCAAGGAGGGGACTAGCAGCGGCCGTGGCACGTAGGCCTGGCAATGACAGATGAGTGGGGGCACATGGAGGCGGTGGGGATTGAGGATGGAACCGGTCAACAGTGGCTATGACACACGCATGCCCAGCGACGGCCATAGGATTGGTAAGGACGCTGGGGAGGGCGCACAGATGTCACCGGTGTCATGCACCAGTCATCGAAGTCTACGGCGCCCATGGGCCAGCTGATGATCACCAATGGGAAAGTGAGCTATTCAGGCAGCAGTGGCCGCTTAGCGGGAGCTTGTACTTGCATGCCAGATGGGAAGCCGAGGCGGTGATGGCATGCAGCGCATCATTGACGAACAAGGGGGTGTGAGCACAAAGCGGAGGCTGGTGTCGGCGCATCGTGTTCCTCCCAGGTGAGTGGTGGACTAGCACATGTGTGGAGAGTAGCAAGTAGTCATTGCAGAGCCCAGGTGCATCCTAGAAGTTATGCGATTTATCATGTGTTGTTGAAATCCGGAGTAATTTGTTTGGAATTTTATTGAAAACGACTTGAAATATGAAATCATATAATTACGGGTAAAACTTTGCTGAAGCCCCACGATACCTTTTTGAAACTTGTTGAAATTTACCGAAACTTATTGAAACTATTTTTTGAAACTTATTGAAATTTTTTTGAACTTGTGTGAAACTTCTACAAAACATGCTAAAACCTACTTGAAATATCAAAGTTGGAACATAAAACATATTTGAAACTTTTCCTTATATGCTTTGAAACTTGAGTTGAATTTTCAAATTTGAAATCTAAAATCTTGATAAAACTTTTATGCATCTGTTCAGAAACTCGAGGGAGGGACTCATATCCATGCTCTACCTCTTCTGTTGCCGGGAGCTCGCCCACGCTGTCCTCCATGTCATGCTCATGAGGGCCATATTTTTAAAGAAAACAATATATTGGAATTGCTATATATCTTTCAAATGGTAATTTTTATGTAAATCATTCAAATTTCTGACCTTGGATTTGATATATATCATCTTCTCTAGCGAGCTCATCATCCTCCTCTTCTGCACCATCGTCTCCCGCCGTCGCCGGTTAGGGTTTAGTTTCACTGGGCCCTCGAACTTAGAGGAAGGCTAGTAGCGGGGGAGCACTGCACCATCTCCATCGACGATCCTCTACATCAATCCATCGTCATCTTCCATCAAGAAGTTGTGTCGTCAGCTCTGCATATTTTTCATTGGAGGAGTTTATTGCAGTGTCTATGTCATAGAATTTAATTACCTTTTCAACCAGCAGTTTAGTGTATGTGATGCCACACGTGCAAGTTGCTCTCCAATGAACCTTTTTTTGCTGAGCTATGTTCTAGGTGTCACATATCTAATTCTATGATATGAGTTTTTTTTAACTTTCCAGCACCATAGGTGATATTTTGGCTTATGCTATTTGATGATTGAGCATTTGTTTTTGGAGGTTATTTGCAAAGACTCAGACCTTACTAGGTTATGAACTACTAAAGACCCAGATCTATTCGTATAGTTGTGTGCATGGACCTGCTGGTGATTTGCTCAATTTTGCATCGTGAGAAGTGTTTGTGAGAGACCATGTGGATGCGACCCCATGCTTGTGATGAGTAATTGACGAGTATTCTGAAAAAATTGAGTTTGGTTTGTGCGTTTCGTGCCATGATGGCATTTGGCTCAGTCGGGTTTGGTTAGTTGGACTTGAGGCGTATTCTTCTTCCCGATCGGTCATTTGGGCTATTTTATGCTTGAGTACGATTTGTTGGTGCTAATGAGGTTTACATGTTTCGAGCGGTGCTATGTAATGTGTTTCTTGTCTGTGATGGCTGCAGGACGTCGAGGCGGAGTCGTGGCGAGGCACGGGATGACCGGACCAGGTGCAGGCGGTGCCAAGGTCAAAGCGGTTGAGGTGTGCCGAAGACGGCGAGGGCTCGAGGTAGTTGCGTGGCTTGGAAGGCAAGGAATGAGGAAGCTTCCCGGAAGGTGCACGAGGGGCGTTTTGGTGAATACGCAAAGCTGCACTAAAGGAAGTGGATTATGGATAAAGCATTGGAGTTGTTGAGGCTTAATGGGCAAAGCAAATTGCAAACCCTTTAGTGGAAGGCTATATAAAGGAGGGGTGTCTCCTGCATGGATATGGCTTGTAAGAGGGGGTTAGAGGCTTTTTGCTTTGTGCTTTAGTTGTTGGTATTGGCAGGGGAGAGTTGGTGTGTTGGTTTTCTTGTCTCCTGGCATGAGTTCCTGATACTCAAGCATGTATGGGGGTAGTAGTGAGTGTGTGTTCTTAGTTTGAGAGAAGTAATCCCTGTGTAATCTTTCATCTCTCTTTCTCTTTATCAATATGAGAATGTTTGTGTTGGATTATTTTCGTTTTCCTGCTCTCTCTGTTGCTTTTCAGTCTACGATGGTTCACTGCCTATTTTCTTCCTTTTGATGATTAAGCTGATTCTTTGAGGAAGGAGTAGCAAAATGGATTGCTTAGTGATGGGATGATGTTTCTAGACCTTTTGGTCAGCTAGTTCCCTAAAGCAAAATCTCTAAATCAAAAGATTCCTTTTTTGCTCATTTTGCTCTGTTCTCTATTTCTAGGGTTTCCTTGACAGGGGATGTTGTCACATCCCAAATTTTCGCTTTCTAAAAAAATTTATTTTAAATTAATTATTTCAATGAATTTGAACCTTATTTGGAGTTATCTGGATTTTATTTCAAAATTGAAAGCAAGAAAATGTATTTTAAATATTTTATTAAAGCCAAAAAGAGTTTATTTTATTTTTCCTAGCCTTCCCTAAATTTTTATGTATTATTTGAGAATTTTGTGAAATTTAAAATCAATTTTCAAAGTTTAAAAGTATTTTATAAAATTATAAAATTCAAATCTGAAATTAAAAATATTTTTACTAAGTCTCAAATGCTTCCAGGAATATTATATGATTTTTCTAGAATTTTTAGACATTAAATACTATTTTTCCAAGTGTTTATAAAGTTTCTAGTATTTGCTGAAATTTATTCCGAAAATAAAAATCAAATTAATCCTATCCCGCCATGTGTCGCTCTCAGATTAAATCAATCTCTCTCCATGTTTTAATCCTAGCCACACATGATCACTTACCCCTTCATAACCATCCAAAGGCCCTCTTCCACTCACTTGCCACGTGTCGCGAATCCGACGGCCCGTACCCCTTCACTTACTCTCACTCACTATGACACATGGGACCCATATTTCATATCCTTCTTCCTCCTCCCACCCTCTCTCTCTTCCACCATGGATGACAATTAAGAGCTTTTAATCCCGGCCGTTACTACCACTTTAATTCCCGTTTAAGCGCGCGTTTAAACCCTCTCATCACTCCTCATCCACGGCCGGCCACCTTCTCTCTTTAATTCCCCTCTAAAGCCGCGGCCGTTTCTTCTATCTCCACCTATAAAAACCTTCCCCATGCACCGGCTCCCTTCCCATTTCGGCCTCTCACACCCGCCGCCCTTCCCCTCCCATTCGGCCGCCACCCCGCCGCCGCTTGCCGCCGTGCGCCGCCGCCCGGCCATCTCCCGCCGGCCACCCCGCAGCGCCCCGCCTCCGTCGCCTTTTGCCGCTGCCGCCGGCCACCCTGGTCCCCGCCGCCGCCGTGGGAAGGTGCGCCGCCACCTCCTCTACCCCCGCCGCCACTCGCCGCCCCGCCTCCGGCCGCCGGCGAGGTCGCCGGCCGTGCGCGCCCCCGTGTGCCTCCCTGTGTTCCCTTCTCTAGTATTGCTCCTCTCTGTTTATTTGGTATTGTTGTTGTTCTTTTGTCAAGAAACAACAAGTGGCCACTTGGCTAGTGGAGGCATGTTATTTCATGCACGCATGAGGTTGTAGGTTCAAGTCCTGGGTAAGGCAATTTCGGTTGGGGCTTTGCCAAATTTTTTGTTCACCTCTAGTCCATGACAAGTGGGACCCACTCGTCATAAAACATTAAAATAAAATTCTGCACCCAATGACAACCGGGCCCCACACGTCATACACTCCAATAAACCCCAAAAAATCAGCCAAAAATAAGATTCCAGAGAATTTCCAATCCATTCAAACTTCCAATTGCTCGTTCTCTGTCGTCCGAACTCCGAATCCAGTGATTCGAATTTCTAAATTTGTCTAAAATCATAATCTATCCAAATATGGTCTCTATTTGAATTTTTTTTGAGTTTATCTGAATTTTTGTTTGAATTTCTTTGTTTTGCTTGTCTGTCTTCTCGCGCGTAGATTCCGCCGTCGCTGAGGATTTCGTCGAGTCGCAGCAAGAAGAACCAGTCAACACTCAAGAAGACAAGTCTCCTTTGATCATCTTGAACCTATGGTTTTGAAATGTTT
Organism: Dendrocalamus latiflorus; assembly: GCA_017311315.1. NCBI lineage: Eukaryota > Viridiplantae > Streptophyta > Magnoliopsida > Poales > Poaceae > Dendrocalamus > Dendrocalamus latiflorus. The sequence continues at coordinate 1,209,081 of CM029637.1, read as the reverse complement.
TAATTATTTTAAATTACGTGCATTGATATTTACGTAAAATGATAATTCAAATCTTAGGGCATTAGTTAAATCCAACCTTGTTATGCCCTCACTTGAAGTTGATTGCCATGTACCTTTGAAACCCTAGAAATTCCTTTGGCTCTTTAATGAGAGTAATGTATTTAATTGTTGTTATTAGAATCCTAGTACAATGCTTAGCCATGCTATTGAATACCTCATAAATTTTGCAAATGAGAAATTATGAATTATGGTAATACCCTTGTTTTTGTAAATTTAGTGGTAATTGGAGTTGCCACTGTTCTTTTAAAATAAAATAAAATGTGGAAATTGGTTTAGATTAGGGTGGATGGTAAGTTTGGGTTGGTGCAGCAAGCACGAGATCTTGTTAAGTGTATGTTCCACCCTAGTCAATTAAGGACCGACGCTTGTGTTTGTCCAGACTGAGCATTAACCGTACAACCACAAGTCTATATGGGTACGACCTAGCTGACTAACTTATGATAGTCTAGTTTAGGTGCCACTAGTGGAAAGTGGGTGCCAGGGATGGACTAGTTATTCACAGTGAGGGACAGGGATTTACTGTACTCATATGGCGCAAGAGGGGGCTTCGGTTCGGACAGTTAGCCTACCTGCGGTGAAACCTCAGCGGGTGGTATCTAGCTAGATTAGAGTAAGGTAAATGCTTTGTGATATTTTATCTGGGTCTCATGCCAAAGGAAGCGTGTTGACTTTTAGGATAATTTATCTCTTGTGGGTAAAGTTGTACAACCTCTGCAGAGTGTAAAACTATTCGAATAGCCGTGCCCACGGTCAAGGGCGAGCAAGGAATGCATACACATGGTAGATTTTGGTTTTGGTTTTAAAATCAAAAGTTTTTGTATTCCGAGAGTGGAGGGAACTCTCGGAAGGGTATCCTGGCAGTTGGAGCCAGAGAGGGTGGATGGAACCCGCAGTTTTAAACTTGACCAATTGTAATTGGTTGGCTAGTGTTGGTAGATGAAACCTTCACTAGAAAGTTAATGATAGTTTCTGCTAAAACATTTACTTTATTAAATTGATGCCTTCGAAAATAATTATTGTTATTTGAAATAAAATATTGCTTTGTGCAAAAGAACCATATAGCCTTCCTTTGTCAAGCATTGTATCTATTGCATTTTTCCCAAGACTTGCGGAGTACTTTATGTACTCACATGCTACACTCAAACATAAAAAGCAGAGGAATACGAAGCCCAAGAAGGAGACTGCGACTACTGCTTCGCTTGCGGCTGTGATGGATTTTTCCCGGAGAACTAGGCGCGTTTCCCCAGTCAATTGCCTGTGGCGTATTGATGAGTCTTCACCGAGTTTATCTTTTGCTTCCGCTGTGTTTCGTGTGTGTGAGGTCTTGAAACCTCAACTGTAATAATGAGACCTTTCGGTCTGTACTCTTTAATATTGTAATAAAGCGTTGCTGGTTATGTATTCATTTCTGTTTAACTGTGTGCACTAGCTTTGATCTGGGACTAGTGCAGTAATACACAGAGGGTCCGGGTTCGGAAATCCGGGGTCCCGATAGATGTTGGACTTCTTCATTTCCCTTTGGGAGATGGCTCAAGATTGGAGTTTCCAAATCCTCTAGTCATTGCTAATCTGTTTTCAAAAGCTCATGAGCAGAGATTGAGAAATTATTGAGTAATTGGGATTTAGCTTATTCTCTGTAAAAGTTACAGAGTTATGTCAAAATCTTGAATTCCTAGATCTCTTGGTGAAATCTTTGAGTTTTAGTGGCCTAATGATATTTACTATAAGTTTTTGGTGTCTTGGCCTGAAAAGAACAGATGCTTTTCTCTCATTCCCTTGAAATCTGCAAGATACTGAAATTTCAGTAAATTCAGACCTTCTGTCGCAGCTCTGCTCCCAGTCAAAATTCAGGACCGGTCAGACCGGTTCTTGACCGGCGGTCAGACCGCTCGGGTAATGCCGGTCTGACCGGTGGGATGAAGGCGGTCCGACCAGAGGATAAATGGCGGTCTGACCGGCGGCTCCAAGGCGGTCATACCGGCCTTATAGCTGCGGTCTGACCGCCCGGCCTACTGCGGTCAGACCGCCCATGCTGTATGTTCCCTGGTCATTTTTATTTCTTGGCTCTTTTGTTGGTCTTGCTTCTTACTCTGGTATTTTGAGTCTCCAGTGTGCATGAGCATATCCTCTTCATAGTTTTTGTAACTATCGGAGGGGATTCTCTTAGTGAAATACTTTTTGGGGGATAATTTTTAAAGACGACATTCACCCCCTCTGTCGCCGATTTCGATCCAACAGTTTGGATAAGAATGCTCTGGCCTTTCTTGTTGAGATTAGTCTGATGGACTTTGAGGCACAAGGTCTAGAGATGAAGACTAATAACTTTGAGCAGAATTGATTTTTCACTACATAAGCGAATTTGTTTCAAGGTGAAAATTGTTGAAGTGTGATCCAAATTCTTCATCGTGTCCATGTCGAACATCGCGTCATACGTGACGCTGAGAGATGCATGCAGCAAGCCATGTCAGACGTAACAATGGCTAGCATATCCGACTCTGATTCAGTTTCCTTCTCCGTTTGGGACTCGTCTCCATTGTTCTATGTATGTACACCTGTAGTCTATAGGAAGAGTACGAGCCTTATTGTAATCTCTTATCATATAGTGAATTTTGCCAACATATGATCATGGCTTACCCACAAATATTTTTCACATAAAATCCGTGCCTCCTGATCTATTGTTCATCTATTTTTGTGTGAGTTTTATAACAATCTATATGATTGGATATTAACCATTGTATCTTCATTCGACAGCCAGAAATTCGAATGATTATTTGAAATCTGTCACATGAGATATAGACAATCCCAAAATATATTCTCGATAAGTCGTTCTATGTGTAATTAAGAAATCATGACAATGAGACGTTCAATAATTAGAATGGACATATATTATGCACAACTGAAGTAGAAGCAACAAGATTGAACTGAATTAAGACGAGATGGACCAAAACACAAGAAAGCTGGAACCAAATGGATCCCATCAAGTATACACTTGAGCTCATCCATACTAAATTTGTGGCGTGGGGACCCTGGGCGTGGGAGATGCCTGTAGTTGCCATATGTGTCTTTTGTACTTGTCTCATGATTAGTAGTTAGTTCACATATTCGCAACATTGAGATCACATCCATACATATCGTATATGTTTAATTTATAACAAAGGGGTGAATACATAACGATGCATAGTAGGGTTTTACAACATATAGCCGACTAGCCAAGTAAATACCAGAGTCAAGAGAAATAACTAAGTAGAAACATCAATCTAGTGGTATGCCACCATAGCCCACATGCAACCGACTGAGAGATTAGGCCCTAGAAAAATCCATCGTCGTATTACCAAGTGCCAGGGGTGAAGTACGTGTCATCTAGCACGTATCTTTCTTCATTCTCTAATCAAAGCATGAGACTCTATACAAAGTTATTTTCAGCATGAAACAAATTTTATTTGCAATATCCATAAGTAGTAATTTGCAAACATAATTGTAAAGAGCACTATCATGCAATGAAATAACCATTATATAACATCCATAACAGTAGATCAAATCCATTCGTAGCCATCCTCAAATGTGAATATCACACAATTCCCATCCATGGGCATTGCACACGATTAGACGTTCATGCCATCCCATATGTTCAGTGAAACAGTTTTGAAAATGAAAACTATACCCATTGTGGCTGCATCCAAGCTTACTTATGACCGTGAGCATGGCTATTTAAATAGTTTTTGACACTCTAAAGTGGTTGTACAAATTTGCCCATACGAGATAATCAAACACACTGTCGGCCATTGCACGCTTCCTTGGGCGTGCGACGACAGTGATTATAATAAAACCTTTAGGTCATTTTGTCCTAATCTTGCACCAGCCATGATGAACATTGAACCTATCTTAGGTCCATCCCCTAAGAGAGCATTCGAATCCTCACTTAGGTCCATCACCTAAGCGAAGAACCTCACTTAGTTTTGTTCCCCAAGTGGGCATTCACCGTTGTATTAGCAAGCTTTGGTCCCATCACTGTGATGTGGGAGCCCCTATGAACAGACCTTCACTTGGAATGCTCTTATTACATCTGTGCCTATCACAATGCAAAGCTAGACCTAGACAACTTAATCAGCTAAAGCTAGGGCCCATATAGCACATGTGGTTGTACGGTGTGACTTAGATGTGTGGCAACTACGTTCGGCCCTTAATTGACCCGAGAGAGAACCTCCCCCTTTCTACATGTGAGGTTCCTCTTCACATTTAATAGTTTATCATATAACTCGCATGCGCCCAAAAATTATGTTTTTATTTTATTTTATACCAAACTATCAGAGTTTCCTCCTCTAGTCTAACATTTTGAAACCACCAAGTCCACGTGAAAATTTGTTCGAAAGCTAAAACTTGGTAGAAACTAGTAAGTGGCTAACCTTCTAAAATATATAGTCAATGTAATATACCCAATTTTGACATTAGCTATGTCTAACCATGTCTTAAGGGTTACAACATGTGAGGATATCAAATCTACAAAGGAGGTTCAATGCATACAAGTGGTTGTAACTACCAATACCCACAGTATAGCCATTTTAGAGAAACATACATGCATGCATGATAGATTTAGCAAATAATTTACAATAATTGAAATACTGGAATCAACATGATCAAAGGGGGTGCTTGCCTTGCTCCTGTTATTCAGAGATAATGCAAATAAGAGCCAAATAGACAGAGACAACTTAAAAACTTTTGTATATTTAGGAAGATCATGATTTTAGAAAAATTTAGAAATAAAGATCACTAAATTCGGAGTTCATATGCAAAAGTTATAAGCATTTGAGTTTTGGCTTGGTTTGAATTATGTTTTCTTTGTTGGTATAGTACTACTAACGTTCTTCAGCCGCTATGGTACTCGGACGCTCCGACTACCGAATACCGACTATCAACCATGACGCTTTGACTACACAGGTCTTCGACCCACCGCAACATTGGTCGTACCACTAGCACAGAGCTGGTACTACCGGTCTTTAACCACGAAGGTCTTCCGAGCGCCGAACGGGTACTACAACTTACAAAAACTGACTACCAACTACTTATGTAGCTTTTGACTACCGACTACCGAGTTGGTTCTGTAGCTTTTGACTACTGACTACGTTCTGTAGGTTTCAACTACCGACTACCGAGTAGGTTCTGTAGTTTTCGACTACTGACCAGGTTCCGTATCTTTCGACTACCAACTACCGACTACGTTCTGTAGCTTTATGACTACCGACCGGGTACTTTAGCTTATGGCTACAGTCAGATGTCAAAGATTATGAGTCCAGCTATGGTCGAAGATTTCGACTTCGACAGCGGTCGAAGATTTCGACAACGACAGCGGTAAAAGATTTGAACACCAGCAGCGGTCGAAGATTTTGACACCAACTGTGGTCAAAGAGTTTGACAATGGGAATAGTTGAAGATTTTGACTATGGCTGCAGTCGAAGATTTCAACAACGGCAGAGGTCGAAGATTTCGACAACGGCAGAGGTCGAAGATATCAACAACGGCAAAGGTCGAAGATTTCGACAATAGCAGAGGTCGAAGATGTTCACTCCGGCTGTGGTTATACTCGTGGACATTTAGGATGGTTTCCACCATAAGTTTTCTCATTGCAACATTTGATCCCTTTTTGTATGTTTTTTGTGTTTTAATTTGAATTGTATTCTTAGCACTTTTGTTTTTGAAATTCAAACTTTTCAAAGAAACTCCAATAAGGAGCTAAGGAAACAAAATGCATTTAAAAAGTTCAAAAATTTTCTCATTTTTGCATACCATAGAATTTGGATGTTATAAAATCACACTTTCACGCATCTGCATTATTTACCAGCACTACTACAGAAAGCCTAATACTAGACGCCAAACCACAGACAGTTTGACAAAATCGTCTGTGACCGACACTAACACAGACGGTTTTAATTTGGACACCGTTTGTGTTGATGGCGTTGGAGAAAATGAGTATCACAGATGGTTCTTACTGATGAACTGTATGTGATATTTTAGTATCACAGACGGTTTTTTTATTAAAAACCATCTGTGATAAGCTGATTATCACAGACGGTTTGTATTAAAAACCATCTATGATAGTCTCAGAATTATCACAGATGGTTTTTTAATAAAAAACCGTCTGTGATAATGGCACTAGACATTTATTGCGCTGCTCAAAACCGCATCTGTCTTCATTTCGATCCAGATCTAGCCGGTGCTGCACTCTTTCGCTCAGGAGGCAAGCTAGGCGATTTCAGGCCAATTAATTTGGTGGAAGGAGGCAGAGATTGAGCTTTGAAGATTCATACGTTCCTAGTTGCTCTAGATATGGTTAGTAATGAAATTTATTTTTCTTTGCATTACAATTTAGATCTAAGTTTTGGTGAGTGTTATTGAAGATGGTTTGCATCTACTTGACCATACATGATCAGTTCTCCCGTCATGTAGGAGGCCAAATTTGTCAAAATTGTTGGTTATATACCTTCAGCGATCGCTGGGGAAATAGCTGTTGTGCTTATAATATGAATTAAGCTAGCAAAGCCTCAATGCATGTGGTATATATATAGTAATAATTAATTAATTTAATTTTTAATACTAAGTTGTTATATATATATACATAACGTAGGACCGAAGCTGGATGTATGCCGCGAACCGTGTGAGTGAAGAGTACATTAATGGTGTGTCTGCTTTTACAAGAGCTGCCGAGGAGGATATGTTGAATAAGGGGGTGGAATATATGTACTGTCCATGCACTGACTGCGAGAATTTAAAGATGTTTAAGAACCGAGGGCAAATTGAAGCGCACTTGATTCAGAGGGGTTTCAAAAAGGTTATACGTGTTGGACCAATCATGGCGAAGTCAATGATCATATGCCGCCGGATGACATCGCCGGTGAAGTGAATGACCTGGCGCCGGATGATGTCGATTGTTGTTCAGATTCGAATAGGTTGCACGATGACAATCTGGATCAGATGCTTCGCGATGTAGAAGAGAACTATGATGAGAGAGAGTATGTTAAATTTCGGAGCTTGATGGAGGACTCGGAGAAACCTTTGTTCACTTGCTGCAGGTCAAAGTACACGAGGTTGTCGGCCGTGCTTGAATTGTTGAAATTGAAGGCAAGCAACGGTTGGTCCGACAAGAGTTTCACGACGCTACTAGGTCTTTTAGCGGACATGCTTCCGGAGGGAAATGAGTTGCCTAAAACCACGTATAAAGCCAAGAAGGTTCTTTGTCCATTGGGAATGGAAGTAGAAAGAATACATGCATGTCCGAACGACTATATCCTCTACTGTAAAGAGTATGCAAACATGCATGTATGTCCGGTGTGCAACGCATCCCGATACAAATGTAATAATCAATTAGATGACGGTGAGGGAACAGAGGTGAAGAAAGGACCTCCTGCTAAGGTGGCATGGTATTTTCCTATAATTCCCCGTTTGAAAAGGCTTTTTGCAAATCCAAAGGAGGCAAAACTACTGCGTTGGCACTCGGAGGAGTGCAAGAAGGATGGAATACTAAGACACCTTGCTGACTCCACCTAGTGGAGAAACATCGATAGGAGTTTTGCAGACTTTGGTGCAGAACCAAGGAATATAAGGTTTGGATTGAGTACAGATGGAATGAATCCTTTCAATAGCATGAGCAGCCGACATAGCACATGGCCCGTGACTTTCTGCATCTATAACCTTCCTCCTTGGTTGTGTATTAAACGAAAGTATATTTTGCCGTCGATACTTATCCAAGGCCAAAGCAACCTGGGAATGATATCGATGTGTACCTAGCACCATTGGTGGAAGATCTAAAAGTACTGTGGAACGAACGGGTACATGTATGGGATGCATACAAATGAGAGAACTTCACTTTGCGCTTCTTATTGTTCTGCACCATAAATGATTATCCTGCCCTTGCTAACCTATCAGACCAGAGTACAAAAGGTGCCAAAGTTTGTACTCACTGTTTAGATGGTACCGAGAGTGTGTGGCTGAAACACTCACGCAAAACCGTCTACATGCATCACCGCTGGTTCCTTCGGAGGGATCACCCATACCGCAAGATGAAGAAACAATTTGACGGAGAAAAGGAAGACGGTTCAGCTCCAAGGCATTTAAGGGCAAAAGTGGTTTATGATATGGTTAAGGATTTAGATGATATCCTCGAAAAAGGACATAAATTGAGGGCTCATGAGAAGAACACCTGGAAGAAGAGATCAATATTTTAGGACTTACCTTATTGGAAGTACCTAGATGTTCGACACTGCATCGATGTCATGCACATAGAAAAGAATGTATGTGACAGCTTGATTGGTCTCTTACTTAACATTCGTGATAAAACAAATGACGGCGTCAACACATGGCTTGATTTGACTGATATGGACATCAGGTCTGAGTTAGCACCGACAAAAACAGATAATAGACGAATGTACTTTCCCCCTGTGTGTTACACTCTGTCCAAGGCCGAGAATTGCATGGTGTCAAAGTTCCGTCTGGTTACTCCGGCAACGTGAAGAAACTTGTTTCGATGCAAGATTTAAAGTTAAATGGCATGAAGTCTCATGATTGTCATGTGCTGATACACAGATGCTCCCTATTGCAATTAGAAATATTTTGCCGATCAAAATCCGAGAGACAATCATGAGGCTATGTTATTTCTTTAACACAATTGCTTAGAAGGTCATCGATCCTGAAGGACTAGATGCTCTGCAGGACGAGGTGGTGATGACTATATGTCATCTTGAAATGTATTTCCCTCCTTCGTTTTTCGATATCATGGTCCATCTCATTGTTCACGTTGTGTGGGAGATAAAAATGTGCAGGCCCGTATTCCTACGTAGCATGTATTACTACCGACTATGTTCTGTAGCTTTATGACTATCGACCGGGTACTGTAGCTTATGACTACGGTCAGATGTCAAAGATTATGAGTCCAGCTATGGTCAAAGACTTCGACATTGGCGGCGGTCGAATATTTTGACAACGGCAGTGGTAGAAGATTTCAACACCAGCAGTGGTCGAAGATTTTGACACCAACTGTGGTCAATGAGTTTGACAATGTTAATAGTCGAAGATTTTGACTATCACTGCGGTCGAAGATTTCGACAACGACAGAGGTCGAAGGAAAGGAATCACTCCAGATATGGACACGTATACTCAAGCCCATTTCACGGTTTCGCAACACATGACTGAAGTGGCGCCTTATGTCAGCACAAGGATGTGCTTTGACAACAGAATCCGAAGCGGCCAGATGTTTGGATCATGATGCAACACAACAGTCGGTTCAACCAATGGTTGAAGGAGCAAATCGCTAGGAGCTCGCCAAGTGAGATGCTGACATGGTTGGCAAAAGGACCAACATTTACAGTTGTGACATGGCAAGGATATGACATAAATGGGTACACATTCTATACATAGTCTCAGGATGTAAAGAGCACTAACCAGAACAGCGGTGTCCGCATAGATGCGTTCAGTACCGATGGGTTGAGAAACTCGTACTATGGGTTCATAGAAGAGATTTGGGAGCTCGACTACGTGGTTTTCAAGATCCCCTTATTTCGCTGCCGTTTGGTGCATCTCCCACAGGTGAAGGTTGACAAGTACGGTGTCACTACCGTGGACCTCCAACGTGTCGGGTACAAAGACGAACAATTCGTACTCGCCAACCAAGTTGTTCAAGTTTTCTATGTAACCAACCCGGCAAATAAGAAATGCCATGTAGTTCTTCATGGAAAAAGCAGAATTATCGGAGTAGAGAATGTAGTGGACAATGAAGAATACAATCAATTTAACGAGTTACCTCTTTTTGGAAATGGCATAAGGGTCAACGACGAACAACGTGACGAAACTAGTTACGTACGCATTGATCATCATGAAGGGCTAATTTTTAAAGGAAATAAGTAAGTGGAATGAGAATGTGTGACATCTATGTGGGCATTTGCATTTATGTATATAACAATGCATGTATGTGATGTATATGTGAATTGGTATTTATGTATACAACAATGCATGTGTGTGATGTATTTGTGAATTTGCATTTATGTATATGTGAAAATGTGTGATATATAGCTGAATTTTGAGAATGAGTCATACAAATGTATCTCTATGTTCATTGGGCTGTTCTAAAGAAATACACCCAGCTATTGTAAAGAAATACATTGTGTGAGGTCTTATTGAATGCTGGTTGGTGTTTATATTAATAACTACAGCCAGGCTTATTACAAACGATTCTAAGTTTAGAACCGTCTGTAATAAGCGTTTATATATAACCCCCCACTAGGGTTTTGCGCGTACAGTTATTAGCAATACTAACCACTTAGTCGCTCTCCCGAGCCCGTCACCGTCCCCGAGCCCGTCGCCGTCCTCCTCCCTTGGGCCCGTCGCCGCCGCCGTCCTCCCGAGGTCGTCGCCGTCCCCCTCCCTCGGGCCCGTTGCCGCCGTCGTCCCCCCGAGGCCGTCGCCGTCCTCCTCCCTCAGGTCCGTCGCCGCTGCCGTCCCCCCGTCGCCGCCACCACCCCCCCGAGGCCACCTCCATAAAGATTAATAGGTATTTTGAATTTTTGGCCTAACTAGGTATATAACTTTTTGTAGTTTGTGAAAATGTCATGTTTTACTATTGTTTCATGTGTAGATTAATAGATATAAAAATATTAAATCTATTGTCCAAAAGATGATAGATCTTTTTTCTAGGTTAAAATCGGAGGTCTAGATGATTTAATCTGGTCATATAGGAGTGTTATCGATTAAGTGTTATTTTGTATTACTGTTGCTTGCATTGGGTTTGAGCATTTAAGTATGTGCTTATACCGCACTATTTATGTATATGCTACATTGTGCTTACTTTTCATATATGAGAAGGCCAACATGTCATCCACGCATTCTTCAACATCATCGCCGGATGTGTCCGCTCCAAAATCAAAACGCCAAGGAAGAGAGCTATCGAAAAAGCCTGAGGGCCGATTTACCATCACAGAGGTCAATGGATCTGGGACTCCTCTCCTTCCTCGCCGAGCAGTATGCACATTCCGAAGAATGATCGGAATAGTTGCACGAGAACGAATTGAGATCACATTCGATTCGTGGAAGAGCGTGCCTGGGACTCGGAAACGTGAGCTGTTGACAGAAATTTTGGCATCGTTCAAGATCCGAAAAGAACACCAAGGCGCCGTGCAACGACAAGCCTTGCTAGCGGCGTGCAAAGAATGGAAGAACTTCAAGAGCACGCTTGTCAAGAACTACGTGGAGAAGGATGAAACGCGCTTTCATAAATATCCATTCCTAGAATCACAATGGGAAGAGTTCAAGGCGATGAAGACGACCGAAGATTTCAAAAGTGAAAGTGCGGCGCACAAGGCCCTCCAGGCAAAAAACACACACCCCCACAGACTTGGGATAGCTGGGTATGCGGGTAAAATCCCACAGTGAAGGAGGGAGGACGAACAGACAATCCTGCAGAACACCGCCCCGCCATTTGCCAATATCCCGGATAACTGCGCTCGAAATTGGATTAGAGCAAGGTCATATACAATGACATCGGGGGACGTCTCCTTTCGAAACCCTGTAGACCAGGAAGTGTCCCACCGTCTGGTAAAATATCGATCGAACTATGTAGCTTGTAATTACTCCACAACTTCGTAAGAAGTGAAATGACATGTCGTGCTCTTGCAGGAAGCGCTGAGTGTTGAATCTTCCCAGGGATCATTCTAGGGAACAAGGGAGAAAGATATACTCTCTGCGGCCCTAGGAAACAAGGAGCACCCGGGTCGTACGAGATGCCTTGGGCTTTACGTTCCTTGGAAACATGGTTTCCAAGATGACTCCGAATTGTATCGGCGTAGGAAGAGAACCAAAACTGAGTGTGAGGCACGGCTACGAGAAGAGATCAAGACATCTCTTAGAGAGGAGCTGGCTGATTATGTCAGAGATGAGATGCGGAGATTTACATAAAATCAGCATGCCGCCGCCGCTCCTGTGCTTGCTAGCCCGCCCAACCGTCCGAGTAGTTGCGTGTCCAATCCTACGACGGAGAATGAGGCCAGATTTCCTGTGGACGACATCCTGGTAATAATTATTATCTTTGGAATGCTCGATCTGTTGATAGGCCTATTAATTGGAGTAGCTAATTTTGTATCGTTATGTAGAAGCCTACGAAGTGCAAGCTCCAAGTGAGATATGCCTCCGTTGCCTTGTGCGCTGCTTGGGGCCTGGCATATCCGTCTCCTCAAGGGGTCATGGTGCACCGTCAAGCTTTAGCGCCAGGCTTCAGAAAAGTGTCAGTGGATGGTGTACACGCCAATTTCGAGGTCGTCCCGTTACCGAAGCCCCCCAACGACGAGCTCGTGACTCTAGGGCAAGCCATTGGAACCTTCATCCAGTGGCCCAAAAGCGATATCTGCCTATAGGCTTCTTCACCGGTGGCAGGTCCACAAGGGCAATTTGAACCAGATCAGCTACATGCACTGGTGCCATCTCCACAAGGCCTATCTCCACCACCGCTACCTACACCGGTGTCATGTTCACGGGCGCTATTCTCGGTGCAGCAACTTCCACCGGTGCTACATTTACAGTCAACCTACAGTCTGTGATAACTGATAATCATAGATGGTTTTTAGTTAAAAACCGTCTGTGATTATCAGCTACCACAGACGGTTTGTAACTAAAAACCGTCTGTGGTAGCTGATAATCACAGACGGTTTTTAACTAAAAACCGTCTGTGATATATCAATAACACAGACGGTTTTTAGTTTAAAAACCATCTGTGATTATCAGCTACCACAGACTGTTTTTAGTTACAAATCGTCTGTGATATTTACACCACAAACGGTTCGAAAACCGTCTGTGATAACCTTCGATTATCACTGACCCATAAATTCAGACGGTTCAGAAAACCGTTTGTGATGACGTTTCTGAACCGTCTGTAATACGGTTTTCTGTAGTAGTGCAGTGTGCTAGCAGCCGCACGCGCAGTAGTACGGATGAGCACTCGATCAGATTTAGAGCAGGGTGCGTATGCGCATAAGATAATGCAAATTAGGATTAATTAACTTAGTTAATACTATATTTATAGAGCCCTAGCTACTACTTGCGTGTGTTGGTAGAGTCAAGTCGTTGGGGTGCGACAACACCGGCAATGGTTGTGAGCACAAAGCGGAGGATGGTGTCGGTGCATCATGTTCCTCCCAGGCAAGTGGTGGCGGACTAGCACATGTGTGGAGAGTAGCAAGTAGTCGCTGCAGAGCCCAGGTGCATCCTAGAAGTTATGCGATTTTTCATGTGTTGTTGAAATCCTGAGTAATTTGTTTGGAATTTTGTTGAAAACGACTTGAAATATGAAATCATAAAATTACGCGTAAAACTTGCAGCTGATGTGGAGCAAACAAAACCCTTTCTCGATTACTGCATTGGATAATGTCCAGCTTCTTTCCGATGACTCTGAGCCAATCGTCTGCGTCCATGTGTTCAGTGCTGCTGAAGAAGGTCGGGGGACGCAATCGCATAAACTCCGATAGTCTTGATTGTGGAGCTTTAGCTGGCACTAGTGGAGCTGGTTGTCCAGAGCTGTTGATGGTATGCGTTAGTAACTGAATGAGTTGATTCTGGTTTGCCATCATCTGAGCCCAATCAGGTTCATTTGCTCGAGGAGAAGTGGGGACGGACTGACTTCCTTGTACTCCATTCAGGTTGCCGTTGCTGTTGTTCCTGGTGTTCACCATCTACTTGTTGCTTTTAAGAGTTAGGGAAGAGGAGACTCAAGGCAAAGGAAGGATAGGGGATATTTTGCGCAACCCAAAACAAAATTTCAACTTTATTAAAATCTTTATTAATCACATAGGAAATAATAGTTACGGCTGCCGACAAAAGAGAAAGCCTGACAGCTCATAACAACGTCTTATTACTAGCCTAACAACTCATCCTAAAGGGGTAGGGTCGCCTTGGTGTCATCCTTCGTGGTGCTCGATGCACAACACAAGATCCCTGGATGCGGAGACTGAAAAGGTGGCATAGACGAAGAACTGCTTTACAAGTGGCTTCTTGTCTGGCTCTTTCAAACGAGTATCCATTTCCCTTGAAGCGGAGATGCAGACTTCCTTGTCCAGTTCGCTTGGTGATGAGTAGCGTGAAGCGATGTCCCACCGTTCGATCTCCATGGCGATCTTCTTTATGCATGTAGATAGCTCGGCGTTGGAAACCCAAACGACTAAGTAGTCGATGAAGACCCATGCTCCATCCATCATTTGGTGCAACATCGTAAGCGTTCATCTACAATTTTGTTTGAAAGAAGAGAGAAGTTAGAAGTGTGTTTTTGAATGATAATAGTAAAGATGAGGGAGAGTTGAGGGATGAGAGGAAGCAAGGATTGAGGGGTAGGAATAAACATACATATGTACATATACATACATACATACATACATACATACATACATACATACATACATACATACATACATATATATATATATATATATATATATATATATATATATATATATATATATATATATATATATATTGAAAATACTGTTTAATAAAAATAAGTTCTTAGGGTCAAACCATTCTATTCTACATACGGTCACGTCTTATAGTCGTCATGGCTCTAATACCACCTTTGTCAGAACCCGGAGTAACGACTCCTGGATCCTCCATGTAAATCGCACTAGTCCAGAATCAGCTAGTGCACACAGTATAACAAAGATACATATCAAGCACAAATGACCAACTATATTAAATAAAAGAGTACAGCCTTATGGCCAAGTCTTACATCAACGTCCATTGGCAAAGATAAATAAAGCAAATAACTGCGGAAGCAACTAAAAAGAAGCGAAGCCCAAGCCTGCCCACAGGCAAACGATAGTAAGACGTGGCCTACTCGTCCTGATCTTCACCGTTGTTGAAGTCATCTTCCTCTGTATGGAGATTGCAAGGTGAGTACAAACTTGTACTCCGCAAATCACACGGAGAAATGCATCATAATGATAAAGGCATCAATGCAAGGCTTATGGGGTTAGTTTGCACAAAACAGCATTTAAAGAAATACAGTAAGTAGATTGAAATTGCTGAATTTAATTTAGTAAGTAAAAACAATGCTTGTAATCGAAAAATAATACTGTCAGTGCAGGCTCCAACCAAACACCAACCTATTCACGGGTATCCCACCCAGACCATCTTTTCCAAAAGTCACGAATGGATTACATCCATCCACACGCTTTCACTGCGCAACTCTGATGGATTCCATCCATCCACCAGGTTTCAATCTCACACGGATTCCATCCATCCGCAAGGTTTTCATTTCTCGTGGATTCCATCCATCCACAAGGTTTTCAGAAACCATTTTGAAAAACAAAGTCTAATCCATGAAAAACTTTTACTCAGCATGCCCATGACCATGGGCACGGCAACTCAGGATAGATTATACACTCTGCAGAGGTTCTACAGCTTTACCCACAAGACACGATCATCCCTTTTTGCCACCGGTTTACACACTTCCTTAGGTGTGCGGCGAGGAGTCGTGACAAGGCCTTTACAATGCAAAGCCTTCAACCTGGCCAAGCCAACTCTAAGGTTTCACCCTAGTAAGGAATCCACCAGACCGGGACCCCCTCTTGAGCCTGAGTGAGACTTCACATGGCTTAACCACGCTCACTCAAGTGAGACTTCTCATGGCACCAACCACGCTCACTTTCAGCCTACAACTTGACTCAGGTTGAAATTTCGCAAATTATTCAGCCAGGGCTGTTCCATACCAGCCATGTGGTAGTACGATAGGGCTTTGCAATGGTAACTCACAGACCAGTCCTTAATTGACTTAGGCCCAACCACATACCCTCGTGCCCGACAATCAACCCTGCGTCTACGAACAATAGAGCATGCCTGCACCCACCAAGTAACCAATTGCCCAAGTCTAAACCAGTTTTTATATTTTGTTTTTAAAATATTTCATAAACCTCCTTGACTCATCAAATTCAAGAGTACATTTGAAAAGCTTATCATTTCATGTGAAAAGTTCATCATTTTATGTAAAAAGGTATCCCAACCCATAACTGTTAATAAGCAAAACTAAGCATTTGCTATCCATAAAGTCTCAAGCCATACTATTGTACCAACTAGAGTTTTAATCTAGGGTGACATGGTATCAGGGATATTCAATATCAATGGAGGTGATAACAAGTACGCAATAACTAAATTCAAAACTGAACTGAAATACGTTGAATAAAAATATGTTTGCAGAATAATTTAAAACAACATAATTTTATTTTAAAATCTAGGATCAACATGATCAAGGAGTGTGACTTGCCTTGCTCATCAAATTTGTGCAAATCTTCGTCTTTGAATTCTCCTGAATCGTCGAAGTCTACACGTGAAAATAACCCACTAAATTCAATTAAATTCAAAATAAATTCAAAGTGACCTCAAATATTTGAATTGAGGCCAGAAACGGATAGAGGGGAATTTTTAATGAATTTAGAAATTTTAATGGGCTCAATCGGAGTTAGGATGAAGAAGAACGAGCTCTCGGAAGTTTAAATTCAGGGAAAAAGATAAAAGGGATTTTCTGGAATTATTTTTATAAAGGAAAATGGGAATTATAGCGTCAGCAGGGATTTTCTTTTTGGCCGAATTATTTTTCTACGGGAAATTCGGACTTATTGCGCCAGCTGATGTCAGCCCGGGGGGGGGGGGGGTCTGACTGACCGGTGGGCCCGGTCCATAGCCCAGATCCACGGGGAGGGGGATGGCCGAGGTGGCACGGGGGTGAGGCGTGGCAGCCGGGTGCCTGCGTGGCACCCGCATGGCGGCCACGTCGGCTGCCACCTCACCCTCAGCGCTGACGTGGCGAGTGTCAGCGGGGAGGGGCTCGGGCACGGCAGCCGCGGCGCAGCTCCGGCTGCGAGCGGTGATGGGCGGAACCAAGAGAGGAGGAGGAGGGGGAACTCATTTCACCTTGGCGCGGACTGCGGGGAAGCTCAAAGGCGACCGGCGGCGAGGGAGAAGCGGCGGCGGCTCGGGTGCTCCGGTGAAGGCGGCGGTGGAGCGCTCGGGAGGGGAAGGGGAGCGGAGGGGGAGGTGGAGCGAGGAGAGGCGGCGCTCGGGGCGGCTTTTATAGGGGTCGGGGAGGGGGGAGCCGACGGGAATTTCTCGCCAGAGTGGGGAGTGGGCGGCGGCTGTTGCGGGAGAAATGGGGGAGGAGGGGGTGCGGGAAGTGGGGAGGTGGGCGCGGTGCGTGCCGGGGGGGGGGGGGACCGAGTGGCGCGCACGAGGAGTCAAAATCAAAATTAGGATTTTTATAGAAAATCAAAATATCATTTTATTTAATAACATTTTTAGGTTTTACTTAAAATACTTTTCAAATCCAGCCTTTTTAAAAACATAAATTCAGGGCAAAACATAAATTAAAATTTAGGCACCAAAACATATGTTTTTATTTTAAACCAAATTAATTTAATTTAAGTTTTTTTCTCCTAAATTTTTGAAATAAACAGCTGGGCTGTTACATCTATGTCCTAAATTTTGACACCAACTGTGGTCAAAGAGTTTGACAATGGTAATAGTCAAAGATTTTGACTATAGATGCGGTTGAAGATATCAACAACGGCAGAGGTCGAAGATATCGACAACAGTAGAGGTCGAAGATATCGACAACGACTGAGGTCGAAGATTTTCACTCCGGCTGTGGTTATGCTCGTGGACATTTCGGATGGTTTCCACCATAAGTTTTCTCATTCCAACATTTGATCCTTTTTTGTATGATTTTTGAGTTTTTACTTGAATTGTATTCTTAGCACTTTTGTTTTTGAAATTCAAACTTTTCAAAGAAACTCCAATAAGGAGCTAAGGAAACAAAATGCATTCAAAAAGTTCAAAATTTTTCTCATTTTTGCATGCCATAGAATTTGGATGTTACAAAATCACACTTTCACGCGTCTCCATTATTTACCATGCATGGCCTGCGAGATGGACGTAGCAGCCGCTCGCGAGTAGTACGGATGAGCACTCGATCAGATTTAGAGCAGGGTGCGTATGAGCATAAGATAATGCAAATTAGGATTAATTAACTTAGTTAATACTATATGTATAGAGCCCTACTACTTGCGTGTGTCGGTAGAGTCAAGTCGTTGGTCAGCTAGGATTGTCCTTATATATATATCATGATCTATTCGTACGTCTCGTGCGACCTTACTTCTATCCTACCGCCACTAAATTCTTACTGACATTGCCGTGGCATATCGTCTAAAAAAAGCTACGAATGTATCGTCCTTGACTTAAAACTTGGAAAATCATCCACCCACATTAGAGAAGCTTAATTCTATTAGACGTACATTGAGTAGGTAGTGCAATGGACATTGGCGTTTGGACTAACCGTCATCGAACCATATTTTCATGTCATGCACTAACCGTTGTTAATTAAAGGGAAAGTGCAGAATAAGCACTTATAATACTATCTTCGTTTTATAATCATCGTTTTGGGCATTGATACGGTCATCAATACACATCTTTGACATCAATTTTTTTAATTGTATATTAGTGAAAAATTTAAAATTATAATGGTATGAAAGTATTTTTGTGACAAATCTATTAATATCAATTCTACAAGGCAAATCGAAATGTTCTTTTCTATATATTAGTGGACAGCATTAAAAAGGTTAACTACACGCATTCTAAACATGGAAAGAAGAACGAAGGGAGTAATAGTGAAGTGCAGCGCGAGCTAGCTAGTCTAGTGCCATCTACTAAAAAATAAGGGGCATCCTAGAATTAAGGGAAAATCTAGCATTTGCCACCTCAAAGAATAACACTCAGTGATCTGCTACATGTTCCATTGCAACTGACGAGTAGGCATTTTTTCCTTGTTTATCTAGCAGTAACACTGCGTTTACAAAACATAGTAGGGCCACCTTCTGCCCGACTCCAACGCCACGAGTGTCGATGCAACCGGCTTAGTCTAGTTGGACTAATTGACAATGATATTATGGAGACGTGGAATATAGTACACACCAGTGAGTACCTTATGTTCTCCTATGAGTGCTTGGACGAGAACTGCTCCACGCACATGGATCTCAACCAAATTTGATTGACCATCTTACTGATCTGCCCATGTGATTGCTAGCTCCCGTGTCCAGGTACACAGATTGATGCACTTCTTCTCATCAGTTCCCAGCTTGGGCTTCACAGATTCTTGGTTGAGCATTGCAACATCTCCACCAAGTTCAATTATCTTTGACAGCACACAGCTCTCAATCATCGGCAGAGTGGGCTCATCATCTCTACGTTTCTCAACACAGTGAGCCATATTTGGCTACAAAATGACCAATTCATGGCAGTTGTAGCACTTAACTTTTGTTTTGTCAACCTTTCAATTGGGTTTCTTTTCAACATCATCTCCTCGACCACCTCCTTGGCCATGACCACCACCATGCCCGCCGACTTTCTTTGAGTCGTTGCTAGTGACTCAACATCGCCTCCAAAAGGCCCAGCTCTGATACCAAATGTACATAGAGGACGTTTTGCGAGACGAAACTACTTGTGTCTTTTCTGCTTTTCCTCCTTATTTATCTAACAGTAACACTGCGTTTACAAAACATAATAGGGCCACCTTCTGCCCGCCTCCAACGCCACCTCCTTATTTATCCACTTTTGTGGTTGCTACAAATATGCACTCACCAACTCAGCCTCAAATTGTACATGTACACGTTGCTGGCTGCATGCAACTACATGCAGATTATCTACAGTGCCATGCAAACATGAACTAAAGAAACAACAACAAGATTAAACTAACAGATGGTTGGATATTAACCGTTGGATCTTTATTCGATGGCCAGAAATTCGAGTGATTATTTGAAATTGGTCACATAAAATATAGACAATCCCAAAATATATACTTGATAAGCCGTTCTGTGTGTAATTAATTAAGAAATCAAACAATGGTACGTTCAATAATTAAAATGGACATATATTATGCACAACCGAAGTAGAAGCAACAAGAATGAACTGAATTAAGATCCAACAAAATTAAAACACAAGAAAGCTTAAGCTGGAACTACATGGATCGAGTATACACTCAGCTCATCCGTGCTAAATCAAACTTTCACGCGTCCTCATTATTTACCATTATCCACGCATAGCCTGTGAGTAGCAGCCACCTGACGCAGGCGCAGTAGTACGCAGCTACTTAGTTGGACGGGAACTTGGACTGATGTACTCGACCAGGCCGGCGTCGATCTGGAACCACTACCGGGCTTGGCACTCGGCAAAGCACGAGAAACACTTGGCAAAGGCTTTGCCGAGTGCCACCCACGGCATAGCTCACACGGCATAGTTTCTGACGGCAAAAAGCTCTTTGCCGAGAGCTTTTCATCGAGCACTCGGCAAATGATTTGCCGAGTGCCGAAACGACCCTCGGCAAAAAATGTCAGTGGACGGTGAGAACACGGTGATGGCGTCTTTTGCCGAGTGCCAGGACGGAATGTCACTCGGCAAATCCTTCCAGTTTGCCGAGTGTCGTTATGATGACACTCGGCAAAAGCTTAAGTTTTGCCTAGTGTCATGGTAAAGACACTCGGCAAAGACTACAAATTTACCGAGTGTCATTACCATGACTCTCGGCAAAATATGTTCCCAGAATGCACAGAAACGGTACTTTGCCGAGTGTTTTTACCATGACACTCGGCAAAGCCTCCCTTTGCCGAGTGTAACACACGGCAAAGTGGCCAAAAATTGCCTATTTTAATTGTTTATTGCACCCCACTCAAACAAGTCACAATATCACAGATATATCAACAAGTAATCACATATATAGTCCACAATATATCACATATATCACCACAAGTCACAATATATCACATATATCACCACAAGTGACAATATATCACATATCACAAGTCACAATATCACATATAGTCACAATATATCACATATCACAAGTCACAATATCACATATCACATATAGTCCACAAGTAATCACCACAAGTATCATTCACCAAGTTGGCCACCCCGACTGATGTGATGAGTCATGAGGCACATCATTCGAAACCGCCAATTGATTCTGCACAAAGGAGAAGAGATTGCATGTGTGAGACAAGATTTAAGGTAAAGCAAAGCACAAGCAATAAACATGGTAAGTAAAGAGCTCAAGGTAGAGAAGGCAAACTCACATGAGTAGCTGCAGGAGGAGGTGGAGGAGGGAATAGCTCCGGTGGCAGAGGTTGACCCATCCTCTCGCCAAGACTTTGTATCCACTGAAACATCTGCTCCATCCTCTGCCGCTCGGCCTCATTCCTCTGCCGATCGGCCTCCATCCTCGCCGCCATCTCCTCCCGTAGCCTCTTCTCTTCTTCCAGCTGGGCCTACAATATTTCACCCCAATGTTACAATGCAAAGCAAAGGTATGTAAAAATTAATGAACGACGAATAAATCAGAAATAACCTGGAGTGCCTCCATCCGGGACTGTGCAGTGTCCGGCCGTGGGCGTATGGCCGGGCTTGAGCTCGTGCTCCTTGCTCGAATCTGGGAGAGAGTGGGAGTAGTGGCCGTGTCGAGTGTGCTGTCACCAATCCAGTACCGCCCATGCTTCTTGCCTCCTCCCACCCTCATGACGACTTCTCCATCAAGGTCCTGGGTGCTCGGATCGTACTCTGGCCCATGGACCGCCCTTGCCACCGATGTGTACTCACTGAGGCGGCTGTGGACGGTCGCATTGCTGTACACCGAAGGAGTTTCTTTGACTCGTACATGCTCTTTGGCAGAATGTGACCCTCCGGAAGCATGCTGCCAAAAACTGTCAACATAGCATCGAAGGCGTCTCGACTCACGCTAAACTGGGACTTCAAGGTCATTACGCGTCCAATGCCATCCAGTTGAGAAACCTTCGTCTGGCCGTGAAGGGGTTTTTGTGCCGCAGACAACATGTCGTAATACGCCTTTGCGGTTGCCTCTGGCTCCTCCTCCCTACGTCCTTCAGTGAAGTGTGCTTCATGATAGTCATTTAACATGTCTCCTACCCCGCCATCAGCATCATAATCCTCGACGCGTAGTCTCACGACCTCCTCTCTCATACGATCGGATTCACCGTGGTAGATCCACCGGGTATAGTCTGCCGTAATCCCACCCGAGGATGCGTAGATGAGGTTAGTTTCCATGCTCCACTCCTATCCGAGACAGAATTTCGGCAGCACCTCCCCGCTGTTCTCCAAATACACGTCCTGGCAGGGAGATTGTGTATCCGGAGAACAACAGGGAGATGATGCCGAAACTCTGTCATGGATCGGAGTAGACCATGGAAACTAACCCCATCTACGCATCCTCGGGCTGTCCAAAAAACGTGGACAATTCAAAACAGATACGGTTATAGATATGCAAAGATCTGCATATTTCCAACCGTATCTGTTTCGAACGGGAGACGCCTAACTAGGTTACGCCTAACCAGAGAATAAACTGGGCCGACCAAGCAGAGGCATTCAACAAAGTGATATAGCAATAACAAAGTGATATACCAATCAGATATGGCAACTAACACTGACAACTAACACATTTCACAGCTGACAGACCTAAACATAGATTATTCAATGACAATTACTAACACAAACTAATCACACCACATTTAACTAATACAAAGATCGCAACATCAACAAAGATGACAAATTGTAGGCACTGATTGTAATCAAACTACTGGTAACAGACGAATTGCAGTTCTTGAACAAATTAACATAGCACAATCACAAGCATCCATCACAGTTCATAATTCACCAACATCACAGAACCAGACTAACATTCACAGTTCACAAATCACAGTTGTGTAATTAACAGTGCACAATTAACAGAAATTAGAGCATTGATTAAGAAAAGCAACAAGAGAGGAAGAGGGATTGGGGGTAAACCGAGCAGAGCAGTAGTAGATGAAGAAGAGCAGAGGAGGAGCCGCAGTGGAGTGGAGGGAGTTGTCGCCGTCGATGTCGGTGAAGAGGTGGCGGCCGGAGAAGAAATCGTCGTCGTGGATCAGGAGGGTCGGTGAAGAGGTTGAAGAAGTCGGGGTGGATGAAAAGCGGGCAGTGGTGCCGAGGCGGGGGCAGTCGGGGGAGGCGTCGGGCGGCGGGCGGCCGCGGGGGAGGCGTCGGGCGGGGGAGGCGGCAGGCGGCCGCGGGGGAGGCATCGGGCGGCGGGCGGCCGCAGGGGCGGGGGCAGTCGGGGGAGGCGTCGGGCGGCCGCGGGGGCGGGGGCAGTCGGGGGAGGCGTCGGGCGGCCGCGACAGTCGAACCGGGCGGGCGCGGCGGCGGGCGTGCGGGGTGCGCGGGGGCGGGGCGGGGGCGTGTTGTTGCGTGTGTGAGCGTGGCCGCAGGGAAATTAACGTTTTGTTTGTAATGTTTGCCGAGTGCCCCCGATCGGGCACTCGGCAAAGCCCTCCTCTTTGCAGAGTGCCGCCGATCGGGCACTCGGCAAAGCTCCTCCTTTGCTGAGTGTCGCCCAAAAAGCACTTGGCACAGCTCCTTTTTTGCCGAGTGTCGCCCACAAGGCACTCGGCAAAGCTTTTTTTAATAAAACTTCCTTTCCTCTCTTTCTTTTGCATAACGTGTTTTACAAATTTGTTCAAATGTACTTTGAAAATGCCTTGTCAAATTCACTCAACAATGCATATTCGATGCTTCTACAAATATTAGACCATTATTTCATGCAGTTATAGCTCAAATTCAATTTATATCAATTAAAATTCTATAATTGCAGTTTAAAAATTAAAATTATCAAACGGATCCGAGAAATTACCCAAATTTCACATGAAACAATCTCTGTTGTCTATTGCCTATACAAAAAGTTTTGTAGTCAAACCACAATTCGACTGTCACTTTGACTCCAAATCTTACCGGATCCTTCTCAACTCTATGCTTCTTCTTCAGAAATGCTTCGGTTTGTAAGCATCGTACGTGACAACTTATGTGAAATCTTCTCAATTTTTTACCACAGCCTCCACGTATTATATCATGACATCTTGACAAATCTCATGATTTTCAGACTTCTTTTGCTTTTTTTAAAATTTAAAAACCATTCGGCCACACGTTCGTGGTCGTGTTTCCTGAACAAAATGTTCGAAATTCCTTTTAATTTCACAGGTAAGGCCTCAAACCAGGATGAATAACATGAATATCATTTTTCTACTCATTTTTTCCTATTATTTGAATCACTTGCAGTTCAAATTTGACTTGATTCACAAAATTGCTTGAAATGCAATTAATTAATTAAATATAGCAAACAAATACAAAAATATACTTAATTTTAACATGGAGTACCATATGTTGTATGTGCAGAGTAAAAAAAGTTTGAAGGGTAGGAAAGGAAAAGGTTTTATTTCTTTGCCGAGTGCCGCAAGCAAAACACTCGGCAAAGAGCTTTTTGCCGAGTGTCAGCTCCAGACACTCGGCAAAGTTCTAACGGTGGCAGCTTACTCTAACGGACGGCGGTTGGTGCCAAGTGTTTTATTTTTGCCGAGTGTTTTCTTGTTAGCACTCGGCAAAGAGCTTCTTTTGCCGAGTGTCTAATCCGCAGCACTCGGCAAAGAAATTGTTGCCGAGTGTTTTATTTTCGCCGAGTGTCCCAGTGAAGGCACTTGGCAAAGAGGTTGTTTACCGAGTGCTCGATAGATTGCACTCGGCAAAATTCCTGACACTCGGCATATAGCAGCTTTCCGGTAGTGAACGCCGTGGCCAGCACGTCCGTCGACACCATCGGCGCGGCGCCGAATAGCGCGTCCGCGACGCGCTGCGTGCCCGGCAGCTGGCTGCCGAACGCCGCGATGGCGATGGCCGGTGAGTCGCCGTTGTTGTTCTTCTGGAAGTGGACGAGGCCACGGGGGAAGACGAAGACCTCGCCCTTGCGGACGGTGCGGGCGAAGAGCTTGTTGGCTGTGGTGACGAAGCCGACGTCGAGGGAGCCCTCGAGCAGGAAGATGATCTTGGTGGCGCGCGGGTGGGTGTGCGGCGGGTTCAGCCCCCGCGGCGCGAAGTCGATGCGCGCCATGGACACGCCCAGGGTGTTGAGCCCCGGGAGCATCTCCACGCTCGCCGCCGTCACCACCGACCCCACCGCGTTGCTGGTGTTGCCGGGGCTCGCCAGCCCGTCGAAGAAGAAGTCGTTCGCGGTCACGTTCTCCGGCCTCTTGCACGGGAACCCGTTCAGCCGCAGTGCTGCATGCGTTAATATTCCATGAGGGATCGAGTCAATCCATTGAGATTGAGAGAGTGGCCGGTGCATGCCATGGACTACTAACGGCCCTGGAGGGATTTGTAGTCGGCGACGCAGATGTCCTGGAGCATGTTGACAGATCAGAACACTCAAATCTGCAAAGAAAACGTAATGTGGTCGCACACAGGAAGAGATACAGAGTTTCGGCAAACACACGCAAGAAGTTCTTCAGAGCTAAACTCTGATTTCTTGAATTCTGAATGCTTCTAGACATGCTAATACTCATGCATACACTACAGAGAAGATAGACAACATGTTCTTTTTTTCTCACTTGACTGGCCTCTCTTTTTCACGTACAGGAGCTCACATAGAAGGCTTCCAGGAACTGAGATTCAGTTAAAGAAAAACAGCAGATTACAAGTAAATTTAAAGTCTCACGGAGAGATGCTAACTAACTCCTAACTGCACTCCTGATCGCTCATTACGTTGACTCGATCCAGGTAACTCGGACATGCAGATCTCAACTGCAGTTTTATTCTGACCGAGTACAGCAAACCAACGGCAACTTGTAGCTTCAGACTTGCGCAGCTTTCGGCAGGCTTCAAACCTTTTCTCTGTGTAACGTCTAATCATCCGGCAAAGTCTTGATTATTTCCAACAATCGCCCCCCTAATCTAGACTTTGCTATGCTCATGCTTTGACTCCTATTACATGTAACTCATGACTGATGACCCGGCCATCCTGGCTACTTGCCATCGGTAATTATTTTCTGCACCTGTTATCTAGGATCAATCCGCAGGTTCAAGTGGCTCCCCGCTACTCCGGACTCTCCGGTTCTCCTGCACCTAGAATAACTCCGTGCGAAACTACTTGGTACAATCTCAGGCACACCACCTGTTGCACCATACACACATGCAAATATACTAAAGCAAAAAGAAACTAAGTCTAGATTATTTGCTAACATTCCTTCTACTCTAGACTCAACTAAAGTAAAGCTGGTTCATCTTCCTGTGCACACATGAGGTTCACCTGATCCCCACGGTCACGCTTTTGGCTTGCGGCACTCGGATGCATAGTGCCCATAATCATTGCAGTTGAAACACTTGATGTGGCTCTTGTCGCGCTTCATCTTGGAATCGCGACCACCGCCTTGCCCTGATGATCGAGCTTCCCACTGGGCTTTCGTGAGAAGGAGATGCTCCTCATCCCCGTTGCTGCGATGACGGTGCTGGGTTCGCTCCTCATACGCCTTGAGGGAGCCAATGACCTCCTCAAGAGCTATGTTGTTGACGTCGCCAAAATACTCGATCGTCGTCGCAATATGGATGAACTTGTCGGAGACGGCTCGCAGAAACCTCTTGACGACACTCTTCTCTTCTATCTTCTCTCCAAGTGCCTGCATCTGGCTAACAAGCAATGTTACCTTCGTTGCGAAATCGTCCACCGATTCCGTATTGCCCATGCTGAGATTTTCAAATTCCCAGCGTAGCGTCTGGATCTTCGCTTCCTTGACTCGTTCAGCCCCCATGTGCATGGTGCGGAGAGCTATCCACACCTCCAAGGCAGTGTTCTTGGCTGCAACCTGCATGAGTGTCACATCGCTCAATGCCTGGGAGATGATAGCCATGGCCTTTTCTTCTTTCTTCACATCAACAGCAACATTCCCCGTGGGCTCAATTGCTTCCCACACGCCTTGCGCCTTCATGAGGAATTTCATCCTCGTTGCCCAAGCTGTGTAGTTCGT
Organism: Dendrocalamus latiflorus; assembly: GCA_017311315.1. Classification (NCBI taxonomy): domain Eukaryota; kingdom Viridiplantae; phylum Streptophyta; class Magnoliopsida; order Poales; family Poaceae; genus Dendrocalamus; species Dendrocalamus latiflorus. The sequence goes on along the minus strand of CM029637.1, from coordinate 1,182,127 downwards.
CTTGTTCAACACCGGGTACTGGAGAGACATTCCTCCCTCCTTGCTTGCCGCCGGCGCCGTCTCAACGATCGACATCTTCTCAAGCCGCAGGTACTTGGGCATATACCGCTCAAGAACTCAACCTCGCTCTGATACCAAATGACGGATCAGAACACTCAAATCTGCAAAGAAAACGTAATGTGGACGCACACAGGAGGAGATACAGAGTTTCGGCAAACACACGCAAGAAGTTCTTCAGAGCTAAACTCTGATTTCTTGAATTCTGAATGCTTCTGGACATGCTAATACTCATGCATACACTACAGAGAAGATAGACAACATGTTCTTTTTTTCTCACTTGACTGGCCTCTCTTTTTCACGTACAGGAGCTCACAGAGAAGGCTTCCAGGAACCGAGATTCAGTTAAAGAAAAACAACAGATTACAAGTAAATTTAAAGTCTCACGGAGAGATGCTAACTAACTCCTAACTGCACTCCTGATCGCTCATTACGTTGACTCGATCCAGGTAACTCGGACATGTAGATCTCAACTGCAGTTTTATTCTGACCGAGTACAGCAAACCAACGGCAACTTGTAGCTTCAGACTTGCGCAGCTTTCGGCAGGCTTCAAACCTTTTCTCTGTGTAACGTCTAATCATCCGGCAAAGTCTTGATTATTTCCAACACATGTCGGGGTCGCCGGCCAGTGAGGGAGCGCCGAGCGCCAGGAGGACAACGACAACGGCCAAGGAGGCACTGCCCGCCATGCTCAACATATATGCTTAATTAATTAGCTAGGTTTGTCTGAGATTGACGGGATATGAAGGGAAGACATATATATGGTGGTATTTATAGAGGTCGCCCGGCCGGTGCATAGCTTGATCAAGACGCGATCTATTAATTGACGTATGGCCAAGTTATTTGGAAGAGCATGACGACCCGTTAAAAGCATTGTTGTAAGGTACTTCTACTAACCTCCGTTCCTAATTAATCCATGTCATCCATGAACAGGCCAGCTCCGGCCGTGATGAGATCCCGATGAGTAGAATTGGAATAAGTACGCCAAGCAAGTGACAGTGAGTCCATGGTTCGATTCTCTTGGAGGACTGACATGTTGAGATATTTGGCCGATTTGGGCTTTTCTTCGAATGGGCCGATAAAACGATTTTCGCAAAATATCATGAAATTTCAAGCAAAATTTGATTCCCTGCTCCATCTCCCCAAATCCAACACGGTGATGCAATGTAGGCCTGGCAATGACAGATGAGTGGGGGTCGAGGACCGAGTTGGTGATCAATGTTGGCTATGACACACGCATCCCCAGCGGCAGCGACAGGATTGGTGAGGAGGGCCAACCGATGATCACCAGTGAGTAAGCGAGCTATTCAGGCAGCAGTGACCACTTAGCTGGCATGCATCGCATCGTTGACGTAGCACATGTGTGGAGAGTAGCAAGTAGTCGCTGCAGAGCCCAGGTGCATCCTAGAAGTTATGCGATTTTTCACGTGTTGTTGAAATACTGAGTAATTTGTTTGGAATTTTGTTGAAACCGACTTGAAATATGGAATCATATAATTACGGGTAAAACTTTGCAGAAGCCCCACGATACCTTTTTAAAACTTGTTGAAATTTACCAAAACTTCTTGAAACTATTTTTTGAAACTTATTGAAATTGGTTGGAACTTGTGTGAAACGTACGTCTACGAAACATGCTAAAACCTGCTTGAAACATCAAACTTGAAACGTAAAACATATTTCAAACTTTTCCTTAAATGCTTTGAAACTTGATTTGAATATTCAAATTCGAAATCTAAAATCTTGACAAAACTTTATATGCATCTGTTCAGAAACTCGAGGGAGGGACTCATCTCCATGCTCTACCTCCTCTGCTGCTGGGAGCTCGCCCACGCTGTCCTCCGTGTCATGCTCAATGAGGGCCATATTTTTTAAAGAAAACAATGTACCAGAATTGCTATATATCTTTTTCGAATGATAATTTTTATGTAAAGCATTCAAATTTCTGACCTTGGATTTGCTATATATCATCTTGTCTAGCGAGCTTATCATCCTCCTCTTCTACACCATCATCTCCAGCCGCCACCGGTTAGGGTTTAGGTTCACCGGGGCCCTCGAACTTAGAGGAAGGCTAGAGGTGGGGGAGCACTGCATGATCTCCATCGACGATCCTCTACATTAATCGATCGTCATCTTCCATCAAGAAGTTGTGTCATCAACTCTGCATGTTTTTCATTGGAGGACTTTATTGCAGTGTCTACGTCGTAGAATTTAAGTACCTTTTCAGTCAGCAGTTTGGTGTATGTGATGCCACATGTGCAAGTTGCTCTCCAGTGAACCTTTTTTTGCCGAGCTGTGTTCTAAGTGTCGCATATCTAATTCTATTATATGAGTTTTTTTGCTTTCCAGCGCCATAGGTGATATTGTGGCTTGTGCTGTTTGATGATTGAGCATTTGTTTTAGGAGGTTATTTGCATAGACTCAGACTTTACTGGGTTACGAACTACTAAAGACCCAGATCTATTCATACAGTTGTGTGTTTGGACCTATTGGTGATTTGCTCAATTTTTCATCGCGAGAAGTGTTTGGATAATATTGCTCTGGTCTTCCTTGTTGAGATTAGTCTGATGGACTTTGAGGCACAAGGTCTGGAGATGCATAGTAGGGTTTTACTGCATATGGCCGACCAGCCAAGTAAATACCAGAGTCAAGGTAAAGTGCAGCGAAAAACAAATAACTAAGCTGAAGCATCAATCCAGTGGTATGTCACCATAGCCCACATGCAACCGACTTAGGGATTAGGTCCTAGAAAAACCCATCGTCGTATTCCCAAGTGGCAGGGACGAAGTACGAGTCGTCTGGCACATATCTTTCTTCATTCTCCAGTCAAAGCATGAGGCTCTATACAAAGTTATTTTCTGCATGAAACAAATTTTATTTGCAATATCCATAAGTAGTAATTTGCAAACATAATTGTAAAGAGCACTGACATGTAACGAAATAACATTTATATAACCTCCATAACAGTAGATCAAATCCATTCGTAGCTTTCCATGGATGTGAACATCGCACAATTCCCATCCATGGGCATGGCACACGATTAGATGCTCATGTCATCCCATATCTTCAATGAAACAGTTTTGATAATGAAAACTATACCCATTGTGGCTGCATCCAAACTTGCTTATGATCGCGAGAATGGCTATTTAAATAGTTTTTAACACTCTAAATTGGTTGTACAACTTTACTCACACGAGATAATCAAATACACTATCGGCTATTGCATGCTTCCTTGGGCGTGCGACGACAATGATTATAATAAAGCCTTTAGGTCATTTACTCCTAACCTTGCACCAGGCACGATGAACATCGAACCTCTCTTAGGTCCATCCCCTAAGAGAGAATTCGAATCCTCACTTAGATCCATCCCCTAAGCAAAGAACCTCACTTAGGTCTGTCCCCTAAGTGGGTATTCACCGTTGCATTAGTAAGCTTTGGTCCCATCACCATGATGTGGGAGCCCCTACGAACAGAGCTTCACTCGGAATGCTCTTATTACATTTGTGCCTACCACAATGCAAGGCTAGACCTAGACAACTTAATCAGCTAAACCCAGAGCCCATATAGCACATGTGGTTGTACGGTGTGACTTAGATGTGTGGCAACCGCGTTCGTCCCTTAATTGACCCAGGAAAGAATCTCCCCCTTTCTACATGCGAGGCTCCTCCTCACATTTAACCGTTTATCATATAGCTCGCATGCATCCAAAAATTATGTTTTTATTTTGTTTTATACCAAACTATCAACGGTTCCTTCTCTAGTCTAACATTTTGAAACCACCAAGTCCACGTGAAAAATTTGTTCGAAAGCTAAAACTTAGCAGAAACTAGTGTGTGGCTAAGCATCTAAAATGTGTACTCAATGTAATATACCCAATTTTGACATTAGCTATGTCAAACCAAGTCTTAAGGGTTACAACGACATGTGGGGATATGAAATCTACAAAGGAGGTTCAATGCATATGAGCGGTTGTAACTACCAATATCAACAGTATTGCCATTTTAATGAAACATACATGCATGCATAATAGATTTGGCAAATAATTTACAATAACTAAAATATTGGGATCAACATGATCAAAGGGGGTATTTGCCTTGATCATGTTACTCAGAGATGTTTCGGATGCATTCTCAGAGTTGTCCAGCGTGGAGTCGTCTATTCAATAAAAATCCAGATAATGCAAATAAGAGCCAAATAGACAGAGACAACTTAAATACTTTTGTATATTCAGGAAGATCATGATTTTAGAAAAATTTAGAAACAAAGATCACTAAATTCGGAGTTCATATGCAAAAGTTATGCGCATTTGAGTTTTGGCTTGGTTTGAATTATCTTTTCTCGGTTGGTACAGTACTACCAACGTTCTTTGGTCGTTGCGGTACTCGAGCACTCTGACTACCGAATACCAACTATCAGCCACGACGCTTCGACTACACAAGTCTTCGACCTACCGCAACATTGGTTGTACCACTAGCATAGAGCCAGTGCTACCGGTCTTTAACAACGAAGGTCTTCCGAGCGCCGAACGGGTTCTGCAGCTTACGAAAACGGACTACCGGCTACCTTATGTAGCTTTTGACTACCGACTACCGAGTTGGTTCTGTAGCTTTCGACTACCGACTACATTCTGTAGGTTTCGACTACCAACTACCGAGTAGGTTATGTAGTTTTCGACTACTAACCAGGTTCCATATCTTTCAACTACCAACTACCGACTACGTTCTGTAGCTTTATGAATACCGACCGGGTACTATAGCTTACGGCTACGGTCAGATGTTGAAGATTACGAGTATAGCTATGGTCGAAGATTTCGACATCAGCAGCGGTCGAAGATATCGATAACGACAGCGGTCGAAGATACCGACAACGGCAGTGGTCAAGATTTCGACACCAGCAGCGGTCGAAGATTTTGACACCAACTGTGGTTGAAGAGTTTGACATTGGCAACAGTCAAAGATTTTGACTATGGCTGCGGTCGAAGGCTGCGGTCGAAGATTTCGACAACAGCAGAGGTCGAAGATATCAACAACCGCAGTGGTCTAAGATTTTGACACCAGCTGCGGTCGAAGATTTCGATAGCGACAATGGTCAAAGATTTCGACACCAACTGTGGTCGAAGAGTTCGACAACATCTGTGCTCAAAGATTTTGATAACGGCTGCGGTGGTCGAAGAGTTCGACAACATCTGCGCTCAAAGATTTTGATAACAGCTGCGGTCGAGGATTTCAACACGATAGAAGTCGAAGATTTTGGCTCCGGCTGTGGTCAAAGATGTTGACAATGGCAGTAGTCAAAGATTTCAACTCTAACTGCGGTTGAAGATTTCGACAACGGCAGCAGTTGAAGATTTCAACATCAACTAGAGTTCGATCAGATTTAGAGCAGGGTGTGTATGTGCATAAGATAATGCAAATTAGGATTAATTAACTTAGTTAATACTATATGTATAGAGCCCTACTACTTGCGTGTGTGGGTGGAGTCAAGTCGTTGGTCAGCTAGGATTGTCGTTTTATATATATCATGATCTATTCGTATGTCTCGTGCGACCTTACTTCTATCCTACCGCCACTAAATTCTTACTGACATTGCCGTGGCAACAACTATGTGCATATCGTCTAAAAAAAGCTACGAATGTATCGTCCTTGACTGATAAAATTCATGAAAAACTGCAAAAGACTGAGAAAACTTATTTTCATAATTTTTAGAGCTCATTTGTTATATTTAAAAAATTCCAGCTCTGGCACACGCGGAGAGTACACTGGAACAAATGTACACAGAGGACGTTTTGCGACACGCAACTACTTGTGTCTATTCTGCTTTTCCTCCTCGTTTATCTAGCAGTAACACTGCGTTTACAAAACATAATAGGGCCACCTTCTGCCCGACTCCAACGCCACTTTAGTAGTTGCTACAAATATGCACTCACCAACTCTCAGCCTCAACGTGTACATGTACACGTTGCTAGCTGCATGCAACTACATGCAGATTATCTACAGTGCCATGCAAACATGAACTAAATAAACAACAACAAGATTAAACTAGCAGATGGTTGGATATTAACCGTTGGATCTTCATTCGATGGCCAGAAATTCAAACGATTATTTGAAATCTGTCACATGAAATATAGACAATCCCAAAATATATACTCGATAAGCCGTATAATTAATTAAGAAAGCAAACAATGGGACGTTCAATAATTAAAATGGACATATATTATGCACGACCGAAGTAGAAGCATCTTCCTGAACTACATGGATCCCATCCATAGATGGAGTATACACTCAGCTCATCCGTACTAAATCAAACTTTCACGCGTCCTCATTATTTGCCATTGTGAGTAGCAGCCACCTGACGCAGGCGCAGTAGTACGCAGCTACTTAGTTGGGCGGGAACTTGGACTTGATGTACTCGACCAGGCCGGCGTCGATCTGGAACGCCGTGGCCAGCACGTCCGTCGACACCATCGGCGCGGCGCCGAACAGCGCCTCCGCGACGCGCTGCGTGCCCGGCAGCTGGCTGCCGAACGCCGCGATGGCGATGGCCGGCGAGTCGCCATTGTTGTTCTTCTGGAAGTACGTCAAGACATCACCGTGCTAGTCCTTTTTGAGTCACTTGACAAGCCTTGAGAAGGGCCAACTGTGTCCGTCCTCGACCCCCACCGCCGCCACGTGCCCTCCTCATCTGTCATTGCCAGGCCTACGTGCCACGGCCGTGAGATCCCGATGAGCAGAATTGGAATAAGTACGTCAAGCAAGTGACAGTGAGTCCATGGTTCGATTCTCTTGGAGGACTGACATGTCGAAATATTTGGCCGATTTGGGCTTTTCTTCAAATGGGCCGATAAAACGATTTTCGCCAAATATCGTGAAATTTCAATCGAAATTTGATTCCCTGCTCCATCTCCCCAAATCCAGCATGGTGATGCTGACATCAGCCAAGGAGGGGACTAGCGGCAGCCGTGGCACATGGGCCTAGCAACTGTTAGAGTTGGGTATCGAGATCACACTCTGAAACTCTCTGAACACACACGCACTCAGGTGGTTGTTTCAGAAGTGAACAGTTCTCTGACGAAAATCCGACAACACAGAGAACAACAGGATGGAGCAAAAATGGTTGAGGCGAATGCCCTGAACCTCCTATCAATCTGGGGTTCACTTCAGACTATTATTCATAACTAAACTTAGTTTTGGTTACATGAAAGAAACGGTCAATCGGAAATGCAAGATCTCCTAGATCTCCCACTGAACTTCCTCCTGACTCGGACAAATACGAAAACAGAAAACAGCTACTGCGTTGCTAAACGGAAGTCTGCTACTGCGTTGCTAACTGCATCCCGGTCATTCTGGTTTTAATTCCAGCGAACTCGACTGTGACTAAAATAGCAAAACATAAACTGTGCTCAAGATTACAATTGTATTCCAACAGCAACGACAGATGAGGACAAATTTGATTCCCTACACCATCTCCCCAAATCCAGCACGGTGATGCTGACAGCAGCCAAGGAGGGGACTAGCGGCGGCCGTGGCACGTAGGCCTGGCAATGATAGATGAGGAGGGCATGTGGCGGTGGTGGGGGTCAAGGACGGACACAGTTGGCCCTTCTCAAGGCTTGTCAAGTGACTCAAAAAGGAAAACTGAAGAGTTTTATGTCTTCCGTGAAGGAGACTACGGCGGCAAAACCTATGATCGAAAAGAAGGTTACTCTCAAGGTGGTCAAAACTGAGACTAATCACCAAAAAAAGAAGGATGAAGGAGCAGCAACTCTTGCTCTAGACCTTCAGTCAGATATGGTCAAGGAGTTCAAGAATCTCGACCAAGCATGGTTGAAGAGGTTCTCATTTTCCCGCGACCAAACGTGGTTGCAGAGAAGAAGTCGAGGAAACTGCTCTCTGGGAGGGTTCCTTCTAAATTCATACTAAAGGCGATGAAACCAAGGTATGAAAATACAAGTAGAAATTATGTATTTTACCATTATGTCTTCTCGCATGTTGATTCATTTTTTGCAGTTCTATCTTGGCTTCTCCACCATTCAAGGATGCTTCTGTTGAGAAGCCACCTGCGGATCTGCCTGTGGCCAAAAAGATGGTGGAGATAGTGGTCAAAAAGATGACCTTAGCAGCAATTGGAGCTGCTGCTGGAGCTAATAAAGGGGTCAAAGATCCTTCTGACCATCACGTTGAAGAGGAGATCACCGACGATGTCCCTCTTCGCTTTCGATAAGGTATTGTCGGAGAAGAAGAAGAGGAAGAACAACCTAACTTCTTCTCTTCATTTTTTAACCCTAAGTTTGTAACGGGATCTTCTTCTGATCGAGCTTAAGTTCCACACCCCAAAGACCTTCCAAATAAAGGGCACATCTTTGATGATGAACGTCTTGAGAAGGTGTCGTGGAATAAGGTCGAAGAGCTCGACCAACTCAAAGATTTCAGGCAGGTGCACAGAAGTTTCGCTCGTAGGAGTATGAATGTAGGTATCGAGAACCTGAACATTCATACCTAGTCTTTTCTTATTTCTCACTATCCTTCTTTGTCCAGAGAGCATTGGAAGACATTGGAACTATGGCTGCGTACCACAGATAGCTCGTGCTCCTATAACAAGAGAATGTGAAGCTCTCTAAGTAAGTAGCGGCATTGTAAGTTACTGATTCATGTAGTCGAATTCTTGTCCACACATCCAGTGTTTCATGCCACCCTTATAGGTCTAAGCTTGACATGGAATTATTGGCTGCTGCACTTGAGAACGAGAAGGCTAATTCATAGAGGCTAAAGATGGATAACTATACATTATCAATAAACCTCTTGAAGGCCAACTCTACATCCAAAGTTTTGCAGGAAAAAATGGATAGTAAATCCTAAACTTTAGACTGCCTATTTGGATATCTTTCTCATATTCCTTTAACTCTTTTCTTTTAACATAAAAAGAGGCTGAGTTGAGTAAGTCTCACACTGAGGTTGAAGAGGAAACCAAAGTGATCAAAGATCTTACTTATATTAATAAAGTTGCTTGATACTCAACTAAGTACCAGAGACAACTTCTAATGAGATAGCCTCTCTTGATTACGAAGAGACGTGGATGGCTGCAATCTACGATTATCTTCAGAAGGGTTCAATACCCATTGATGATTTGAAAGCAGATCATCCTGCCCGCAAGGCCAAGATGTATACCTTGGTAGATGGAGCATTCTATAAATGAAGTAGTCAGGGAGTTCTCATGTGATGTATATCGTAGAAAGAGTGGTTACAACTCATTAATGACATTCATGGGGGTATCTATGGGGCACATGCTTCTTACAGAAATGATGGTCAGAAAAGCCTTTCGACAAAGTTTCTACTGGCCAACAGCCCTCAGTGACACCAAGATCTAGTTCAAAAATGTGTACGATGTCAGTTTCATAGCTGACAAATATACCAACTAGCTCAGGCTCATCAAACAATTCCTCTATCTTGGCCTTTTGCGACCTGGGGTCTCGATATCCTAGGGCCGTTCCCAAGAGTGCCGGGGGACTTCGAGTTCCTTTTCGTGGCTATTGATACATTCATGAAATAGATCAAAGCCAAACCAATAACTGGGATTACAACAAAAGCCATGAAAAGGTTCATGATGAGAAGCGTCGTTACTCGATTTGAAGTCCCAAGTTGGATAATTACAGACAATGGTAAGCAATTTTCGAGCACGAAATTCCAAGAATTTTGCGATGAATTAGGTACCAAACTTTGCTATGCTTCGGTCACTCATCCTCAGAGTAATAGAGTAGTCGAGTGTGCAAATGGCCAAATAATGCAAGGAATCAAAACTCGAGTCTTTGACCATTTTGTGAAGCGCTCAAGGGCTTGAGTCAAAGAACTAACTTCTGTGTTATGGGCAATTCATATAACTCCTAGTCGAGCGACAGGAGAAACTCCATTTTTCCTAGGTTTTGGAGCTGAAGTCATGCTTTCCCCAGAACTAAAGTTCTGATCGACATGGGTCAAAAACTTCAGTGACTCCAACCAAGAACAATTCTGAGTGGATGACATCAACCTGCTCGAAGAGAAGAGGAATCAAGCCTTAATCTGATCAGCAGTCTATCAGCAAGCCATGTGTAAGTACTACATTTGTAAAGTCTAACATCGCAACCTTGCTGTACATGACTTGGTATTAAGAAAAATTCAATCCCAGTCTAATCGGAACAAGCTTTCCCCGAAGTGGGAAAGTCCTTACACTGTGGTCAAAGTCACTCACCACGGCTCTGTATGACATGCTATGGAGGAAGGCCAGATTCCCTCGATCTATTGGAATATTGATCAATTATGCAAGTTTTATGTGTAACTTTTCTACTTTTTTCAATAAAGCTTTTAGTTTGTTTAAATTTTTATTGTCGTATGTTCAGTAGAGGTTCTTTTATGTTTGTTTGACCACTTCTAGTACATCTAATTTGTCTAACTTATCGGATAAGGGAACGCCACTAGTCAGAGCCTCTCCTCTCTGAACGTGATCATGCCCACTAGAAGGAGCTCCCTAGTGACAAAACATTTTTGACTCTTCAGTGACTCCAACCAAGAACAATGTTGTATGCTAATAGCAACAATGGTCGGATGAACTACTCAACTCTTTGCTCTCTGCATACTCCACTCTATACTATTTGCTTTGTTCATTCACATAAACAAAGCAAATAGTCGAGGCTAGGATAGAGTTATCAGCATAACTTTATTTCTTAGTTGTAAATCCTTCTCTTTATTTTCTTTTTTGCCTTATGACTACTAATTTCTCAACAAGATAAATTACAGAAAAAGGAAGAAGTTCATTCATCACCTAAAGGTAAGTCATTACAAATTTTTTAAATTTACAAACTACTCTGAATAAGAAGGAGAGCCAAGTTACATTTCTTCAGACACCTTTCATCCAATTGGCTCTACTTTGTTGATTAGGCGAGACGCCTCTTCCAAAGAGCAGGTGAAGTCGTGCTTGATTGGATGTAAGTCGAGGTTTCGATTGCATGCCTCAAGTTTTGCTAAGGCATAGTTTACAGTACCCCTGGCTGCATCCCTGATTGACTCTGCCTGATCAGTCTTCGGAGTGGCTAAATGCTTTTCTAAAGCTTTGGCTTGTAGTACAATCATACTCATGTGAGCGGGTATGGTGTCTTCGGAAGGACTCATCTTCTCCGCACTGAACTCAGCGAGTAGATTATTCAGAAGAATACCACAGTCTTGAAGGCTTGCCTTCATCAACTTTGTTTTTTCCTGGCTACAAGTCATTGTTTTAGCAAGGCGCTTTATTTTGACCACAGTCTCTGCAAATTGGTCGAAAGTGGTCAAGGCGATACTCATCAAGAGATTAGCTAAAGGAACCGGTCGAAGGTAAAGTTTTTTTATATGATAGTTGAGTATCGAACAATTTTATTAATATAAGTAAGTTCTCTGATCACTTTGGTTTTCTCTTCAACCTCAGTGTGAGACTTACCCAACTCAGCCTCTTTTTCTGTTAAAAGAAAAGAGTATAAGGAATACGAGAAAGATATCCAAATAGGTAGTCTAAAGTTTAGGACTTACTGTCTATTTTTTCATGCAAAACTTTGGATGCAAAGTTGGTTTTCAAGAGGTTTATTGATAATGTACAGTTATCCATCTTTAGCCTCTGTGAATCGGCCTTCTCGTTCTCAAGTGCAGCAGCCAATAATTCCATGTCAAGCTTAGACCTATAAGGGTTAAAAGCAGGCATGAAACACTAGACTACATAAATCAGTAACTTACAATGCCACTACTTACTTAGAGAGCTTGACATTCTCTTGTTGTAGGAGCATGAACTATCCGTGGTATGCAGCCACAGTTGCAATGTCTTCCAACGCTCTCTGGACAAAGAAGGATAGTGAGAAATAAGAAAAGACTAGGTATGAATGTTCAGGTTCTTGATACCTACATTCATACTCCTACGAGCGAAACTTCTGTGCACCTACCTGAAATCTTTGAGTTGGTCGAGCTCTTTGACCTTGTTCCACCACACCTTCTCAAGACATTCATCGTCAAAGATGTGCCCTTTATTTGGAAGGTCTTTGGGGTGTGGAACTTAAGCTCGATCAGAAGATCCTGTTACAAAGGGAGGGTTAAAAAATGAAGAGAAGAAGTTAGGTTGTTCTTCCTCTTCTTCTCTGACAGTACCTTATCGAAAGCGAAGAGGGACATCCTCGGTGATCTCCTCAGAAGGATCTTCGACCCCTTTATCAGCTCCAACAGCAGTCCCAATTGCTACTATGGTCATCTTTTTGACCACTATCTCCACCATCTCTTTTTTCGATAGGCAGATCCGCAGGTGGCTTCTCAATAGAAGCATCCTTGAATGGTGGAGAAGCCGAGCTAGAACTGCAAAAAATGAATCAACATGCGAGAAGACATAAAGTTAAAATACAATATTTCTACTTGTATTTTCATACCTTGGTTTCATTGCCTTAAGTGTGAATTTAGAAGAAACCCTCCCAGAGAGCAGTTTCCTCGACTTCTTCTCTGCAACCACGCCTGGTCGTAAGAAAATGAGAACCTCTTCAACCATGCTTGGTCGAGATTCTTGAACTCCTTCGACCATATTTGACCGAAGGTCTAGAGCAAGAGTTGTTGCTCCTTCATCCTTCTTTTTTTGGTGGTTAGTCCCAGTTTTGACCACCTTGAGAGTAACCTTCTTTTCGATCATAGGTAGTGCCGCCGTGGTAGTCTCCTTCACAAAAGACATAAACTCTTCTAGTTTTCCTTTTTGAGTTACTTGAGAAGGGCCAACTATGTCAGTTTTAGGGTCGTAATAGAAGGGTACCTTGATCTTAGAAGTTGGCTTCTCCAATATAGGTACCCTTTTTTCACTTGCAGTAGTCATATCTACAATGAACTTCTCAGTGGGGCTGCTCGGAGTAGTAGGAGGAAGAGAGGCAAGAGGAATGACTGTGCTTGCGCTTCTTGTCTTTATCGACTGCCTTAACCAGTCAACGTCTCTTTTCTGGAGGAGCTTTCATTTTTTCCGTCTCTCCTTTGGCGACCATCAATTTGACCCTTTGGTTGTCCTAGTGGTGATTCATGCCCACGCTCTATGAGAAAGGGAGAATACTATTTAGTCGGTCCTTACGACTATGTAGTCTTAAAGATAAAGTTAATTCTTTGACTACCTTTAGGCGTTCCTCCCTATCTTCAATGGATACATCCACCAAGATTCGAGGGGCCTCCACATCTAGCAATGGAGCCTTCTCACAGACGGCCTTGACCTGAGAGTTAATCCCTAGTTGGATCTGAAGCACCTAAGTACAGCCACACGGGGTGCGCTCATCGCTTCAGAGGACTGATGCGACGCGTGATGAAATGCGATGGATTAACGCATGCAACACTGCGGCTGAACAGGTTCCCGTGCAAATGCAAGGGGCATGCAGCACTGCGTCGGTGGCTGCTACTCACAGGCTATGCATGGATATGGTAGCACACTGGTAAATAATGAGGATGCGTGAAAGTTTGATTTAGTACGGATGAGCTGGAGTGTGTACTCGATCTATAGGATCCATTTAGTTCCAGCTTTCTTGTGTTTTAATTTGGTTCATCTCATCTTAATTCAGTTCATTCTTGTTGCTTCTACTTCGATCGTGCATAATATATTTCCATTTTAATTATTGAATGTCCCATTTTTTGATTTCTTAATCAATTACACACAGAACGACTTATCGAGTAGATATTTTGGGATTGTCTATACTTCATGTGACAGATTTCATATAATCATTCGAATTTCTGGTCGTCGAATGAAGATCCAATGATTAATATCCAACCATCTGTTAGTTTAATCTTGTTGTTGTTTATTTAGTTCATGTTTGCATGGCACTATAGATAATCTGCATGTAGTTGCATGCAACTAGTAACACTAGTATAGTGCCCGTGCTAACGCCACGGCGGCATTTTAGGGATGCACACAAAATCAACAAAACGAATTTTTGAATGGTCATACATGTTTTGTTCCCTGCTGTCAAAGCCAATTTTTGAATGGCCATACATATTTTGTTTGGATAATTGGGTTGCTGCTGGCAACAAAGTCCATCCATGAATGAAAGCCAGACATATACATCAGATTATTTTGGTCAGTCACTACAAATAATTGAAGATATCCAAATGGCAAAAGTTCAGTTACAAGTCAATGAACGCTGAAATATAGATGACCACATGTGTATGATATGGTGCTTCCACATAATACATGCAACTCAGGGCAGCATCCATTCAGAACAGCAGTCTAACCCAGTGCAGCCAGAAGCATATTAGTAGAAGGAAGATGGTTTGATACAAAAGACTTCATCCACTCCAATGCTCCAAATCAGGATGGGGACCTAATCCTGCAACCGAATGGATGAAGTTATTAGAACGTTGAAACCACCATTGCAAAAAGAAAATGCATCCTAAAATTTTACTTAATTGCTTTCCAAATTTATGAGATATGAGATTCCAAATTTATAAGAATAGGCAGAAGCACATTATAACTTAAAGGCCTGTGTAGCTGCTACTTGATTCAGTTTAAATTTAGCTGCAGATTTATTAAGAAAAAAAGAAAGTCATTTAGGACATTATTACCACCTTCTCACCAGTCGAGGACGTCTTTATACACAATATTTTTGGTGCTCTTCCCTGTTGGATCTAATTCCTTCTTTGGTTTTGCCAAAATTCTTGTTGTTTGCCTGGACACACCCCTCGACAACGCAACATAGAGCTGCCCATGTGAGAAAGCAATTCCGTCACAGCCGAGGAAGCGCTCATACCTGTGTTGTTTGTTATCTCGCCTAAAGCAGTGCGCTCTGCTTTCTGGTTTGACATGTCCTTTTTTTATTTAACCAGTGAACAACATGCAAAACCAACCTGAGGAAGATGCAATCACCAATGTTTAAAATCGCAACAGTTTTGCCCTTGTGGAGATAAGTCCTGCAGCATTGCCCCGCATTCTTTGACAAACATCACTGCTACCAGCCATACAAGAAACATAAGCAAATACTTCAGAGATGACATGTATAAGTTCTTCACAATATGGAAAGTACATAAGAACCAAGCTGTGCACACCTCAACACTATCATCAGTTGGATTCTCAAGAAGTACTGTAAGAAGCTTCAGTGCCACAAGCTCATGCACAACCACCTGATTAACCAAGTGTGCTATAAACTTGATTGCTGCAAGCAACTGGGGCTGCAATCAACAAGAGCTATAGTAAGCATTTTTTTAAGCAAAAAGTCAAGTGCATATGTAATTCTTCCATACACAAATATCAGCAGATTCATAAGCCCCACATCCAAACAACGATTTATGCCAGGTCTTATACATGGATCCTGTACCTGTATATAACGAAAAAGTTTGCCCTATGTACAGGAACGGCATACATCTGGGTTCATAAGCCACAATTTCAGACAGCAATTTATGTTTTTTCTTATACTTGAATCCTGAATGCAAAGCAAAATTTCACCCTATGTAATTATGGAAACAGCATATATTTGGGTTCACAAGCCCAACTACATAGCATTTAATGTTACATTTGGAGTATGAAGACATGAACACAATTTAAAAGTTTACTGTTTTCTCCAATGAATCCACTAAGAATTATTGCTCCATGCCCTGCCAGACTTGTAAGCAGGCATAAAGCTATCCCAAGATCATCAGCATTGTAGGATTGTCTCTGATCCCTGATATGACACTACAAAAGACCTATGGTTGGCTACACAGTCATTCAAAGTAGTGATGCATAGAAGCACCTCCCTGGTTCTTGGCTGCTCAAATCACAATAAACAGGTAGCGGAAAGCATGCAAGCAGTAAGATAGGAAATTGATCACTGTTATCCCTCAAAGTTTACTGCCGTTCCTCTTTGCATGAGTTAGTCGCAGATGTTAAGATTGGTTAAACAACCAATTAGGAGTTCTATATCACATCAAACGAAATGTTGAAAAACATATGTTGGAAGTTTGAAGATCTCGATGTACCGTAACCTCGTGTTCCCCCCCTGTAACTGCTGCATTACTTTATATAGTAGTGTGCCCGTGCTAACGCTACGGTAAAATACAAAACAAGATAAAATTTGTAAAAAATAAAACGAACAATCAGATTCATTAAGATTCATGTCTCATATATTGTATAACCAAATATTTGTCACATAATGAATGTCACATAACGATTGATCCTTTGAGGAGACTGACAACATCATCATAAAGTGAATCTGACTGTTGAAATGGACTGCTTGATGCCAGACACCCAACAGACACAAGTCATCCAGAGTAAAAGGTGCAGGAAAGGTGGAATGAATTTAAAAATCAAAGCTTCTATTTTATATATCAGTATAGATTCTTCATGATAAAACAGGATGATATCATGAATTCATGATAACCTAAAACAGCATGCCTAAAATAGAGCTTATATACTTGTATAAAATTGAGCAGGAATATTACAAAAGGTGTGGAGTTGATGGCAGTTCTCAAGCCAATACAGCATTTGCGCTAAAACCTTTTATTAACCTCTGAAATGCACATGCAATATTGATGTTTGACAAAATTATGTTATATAACACGTCACCTCATAATAATACAAGGCATCGCTGATTCTTGATGCTTCCTCTGTTGAAAATGCTTGAGGTATACTTGAGCGACTTTTTTCATCTTTTTCTGACGTAATATCCTGTGAGGCAGATAAGTGAAACGCTAGAGGTCCCTGCTTGAAGTTTCGTTTATATCCAACAGGTATAAATAAAGCAGTTGCTAGACAACAGATTTTTCAGTTCCCAGTCTTTTCTTTTTCTCGCAAAGGAAGTTCCCAGCCATTTCTGACTACATATCACTGCTCAGAATGTGTTCTAAAAGCTCAGAAACCTAGAATTAGTTAGTACAAAGGGGACAAAATTTTCAACATAATCTGGACTTCAAGATCTGGTTCACACACAAATCAAATGGTAATTGCTAGGAGATCAAAGAGACTATTCCTACAAATCAAAAGTTGGATGGTAGATGGCATCTAAACAATGTAGTTTCACTTTTTGATTATCAAGACAAACTTATCTTAAGTAAACAAAACATCTGCCGAACACAATTTTCTGCCTAAGAAAGGTCTGGGTGGCAAAACTAACTACTCCCAGTAGAATGTATAGTGGGACAAGTTGACAACCATCGGGCAATTAAATTCCACGAGAGGCTGCATAAGTGGCCAATGAATTATACTGATATATTCTATTCGATGAAGAAATGTCACCATGTCAGTATGAAATCAGAACAATGTTCTTCACAATCATTGTCCAAATATTTTTTAATGGTCATGTTATATGTATTTATTGCTCATCTAATTGCGACTCAAAAACCATGAACAGAGTAGCAGAGTGGACCATAAATCATTCTTTAGTGTCCTCACAAAACAATCTAGGGTACTCGCGTAGGCCGAGTCACCCATCATTCTTGACTTAACCTGCAAGAAGGCTCTCAGTTACTAAAAAAAGAGAAGCTTTATCTACAGGTAGAGATCTTGAAGACAATAATTCAGTCACTAATAGAGGTCTAAGAGTAAGCTTATTCCTGAGGACAGAGCCCGCTCCCTTTGCCTGCAAAAGAAGCAAAGGGAAAAAATGTTACAACCATAACTGCTTAGAAAGTGTCCTGAAGGACCTGAAGGTCCAATGCTAAATAAATGATCGCTTAAGCTACTTAATGTAGGGAATATGAAAATTGGAAAGCACCTGAGAATAGTGTAAAGATCGTCCAGGATGATCAGGCAGTCCCGCATAGCTCACTTGCTTGATCCTTGGATGAGAAGCTAGAAATTCAGCAATCTTCTGGGCATTAGCCTACCAATAATAAAATAAGTATCAGCCTCTTCAGAAATTGAAATGACTACAAATAGTCGAAGTCTGGAACGAATGTAATTAATCATATCAGTACAAAGTTAATAGCAGGCATGTTATGAAACCCTTGAAAAATTGACAACAATCAATATATACATAACATACAGGTTATTGTATTACAGAAAAGTTTCACCTGTTGCTTTTCCACCCGTAAAGCCATGGTTTTGATTCCTCTCAAACAAAGCCAGCAATCAAAAGGTGCCAAACCTGATCCTTCGGCATTTTGTAGAAATGCAATCTCCTTGGCCAAGCTGTTAGCAATTGGACCAAGTATTACTCCGGCAGTTCACAACTATTTCAGTTAAAGAGAAAGATCTATAATCTATGAATTTTAAGGCGTACTTAGCAGCTGTATTTCAAAAATAAATAGAGAAACATCCTATTAGTGCTTAGGCCAGCAGCTCACAAATATTCATGCCGCACAGTAATAGACAAGAAAAAGGTAAACACTGTTTATTTCAAGAAAAGAAGGGTAGCAGGAAGTAGTGTTTACAAGAAGACACTAACATGTAACCAATATGTGGGAAATCATTAGTACTGGCCATCATACAGACAGGAAACACAATTGAGGATAAAATGAAAACACTTATCATTCAAAAGAGTATCATTGCTTTCACGAAAATACACAAATTTAGAGCTTTTAATCAGCCTACTGTTTTGTCCATGTTAAACTGAAAATACCTTCCATATGAAAAAAAAATAGACAAACAAAATGTTGGTTGCAGTAGGAATTGCTAAACATATCATTTCTCAACTACATAATAGCCCTTGACGAGAGAATAGCTTGAAATTAAAGAGCGAGAGGAGAGGTAGTAACCACTTGTGGTTCTGTCATTGCAAATCCCGAACGAATTTCCCCTGCCAATAAGGGAACAAGCCATTGCTTCTGTTGCTCCTTAGTCCCATATCTCAGCAGGACCTATAATGAGATTTTTGTATCATAAATTGCCAAACACCAAATTATTCACACCAACCGTAATCAAGCATTCAAGGTTGAGACATGTTCTAAGACCCTTCTACAAATGATTAGCATACTAAAAATAGCATGGCTTGTTTCCAAGGAATAACATAAAAACGCCATCTCTTGTTGCTACATACAGCTAGAAAATAGAATAAGAAAAACTTGTAGTCTGATTTTTTTAATACAAAAAACTGCAGGATCAAGAGGATAATTGCTAGTGTCATGGTTTAAGAACCATTAAGAATTCTCAAGTTACATATACACGGAGATTTTCAGAAAATAGTTGTTTCTCACAATATGCTTGACTAATGGAACAAGATACAGTGACTGCCTTTGAAAATCTTCCCTTATAAAATAACATAGATAATTTTGTCTTACCTCCATATTACCCGTATCAGGTGCACCGCAGTTAAATATTTGTGGAGCCCAAACTGAACGGCCCATAATCTCGCACAAATATCCATACTCAAGATTTGTGAGACCTCCACCTAGCAAAAGATCATCCGAGCTTCCAGGAGAAACATGAGACCTGTCCTCAAATAGTACCAATACGATGGCCATCTATAAACAGGAATTATGCCAGCATCTTCCTCTGCTATAGTGGTATTTTAAAACGTATAATCTAGCCCATCACGCTATGACCTCGGCAAATCAACGTTGAACATTTTACCCAATATCGCTCAACATTGCAATATCCAATTAAGCCAACAGGACAGCTAAAATTGCCAAAGACCACATCCATGAAACAGGATATACAAAACACTTGGGTCTCATAATAGTTTAACCACTATTCTCAGTTTAACAATTTTTAGTCTAGATGCACTTTGTCTGCATCCAATCAGGACCAGCGACAAGCCAAGAAACTCACCACGCATAACTGATGCTCCGGGAAGCAGATGCATTCGCCGCAGACCGGAACCTGGTGGACGAAGCAATAAACCCTCGTCACCTGACATTTATGTCCGCATCGACGTCTTGGAACTTGATCGCCGCTTGATCATACGCCCTGTGAACCATGTAAGCCCATGCGTTGCTACGGATTTTTAAAATTTATCGTACTACATGTTCTAAGGATATAGCTAGCCTATTGTACTTTCTGTAGTAAAATTACCTGGTAAAACGACACAATTTAACTGACTACCAGCTTCAGGTAACCTAGCAGGTGATGGGGCACCAACTACAAAATTAGGTTCTAAAACCTTTTGAGTTGGACAATATGTATAGGTGGTATTGTTGACCTGTAAAAGTAGAAAATTGTGGGTGATCTCCAGTAAACACATCAATGATCTACACAAAATGTAGCAAGTTCATCTCTCCATACATGCAAATGATGGCATACCTCTTGGGTAAGGACCGGTCCGTTAAAAGCATGGGAGCTGCTGCCAGCTGACTGCTGTACGGAGCCCAGAATATCATTAAATAAGTTATCATCCATTGCATCATAGTATGGCAAACCATCATCTACCATGCCAATACCAAATAGATTGGTTGCTGGGGAGCCAAGAAATCCATTCTGCTGTCTAAAACCATCATCAAACATTAAGGGATCGAAGGATGCATCATATATCATCATATAATCAACCTCTGGCTTGACTGAATTTGTTATAGAAGAATGTGGGGGATCAGTGATAGTTGAGCCCAAAGGGAAACCTTCTTGTAGTGACTGCAACAACTGTTCCAACTCCTGTGGCTGGAAAGTCTGTTCATCAGTGAGGGGAGGAAACACATTGTTAGCCCCATTTACAGCCTCCAAAGAGTCAGGTGTTTTCCAGGGCCAACCACCAGATGGCTAGATAGTGGAATCATTGCCTAAAGGATAGCCCAAATTTGCAGCATCTGCAAAATCCTTCAGCTCCAGGAATCCATTATTGGGGCTAGAACTAATAAAAAAATCTCCAGCATTGGCATTAGATAACATATTTTCATTCAGCATTAAGCTATTTTGCTCTTCAGGCTCAACATACTCAAGAAAATTAGAACCAAGGTTTGAGTCACTTAAAATGTCCCCTGAATTTCCGTCTACACCTTCAGAATGGTTGCTATTGTTTGAAGTGTCAGAAACTGGCAAAGTGACACTACCACTCCCATTTTGAACACCCAAGTCCTGAAAAGGGAAATCACAACATAATTAGAACAAGGAACATACCAGTGTATAAATTAGGTAAAGAAATGAACAGAGTAAAACAAGAGAAAAAAATTAGATCTGCAGCAATTCGTGAAAAATTCAAGCTGAGGTTATAGAAGCTACAATAAGTAGTGAGTGCTCATATGAATGATGACAAGGAAGAGAACTTTCTCACCGAACATTGGGCTCCATGTCTGGTTAATGACATCCAAACAGACCGAACCAGACCTACATTTTGCAGTCAAACAAAAGTAGGTCAGAAACTGGTGATTTCTTGAGCTTCAATTATACCAAACAAAAGAATCTGAAGATGAAAATGCTCACATTTCATCCACATTCGGGTGATAAATCTTATTAACGAAACCAATCGATGGGGATTTGTAAGGATACGCATCAGGTAATTCTACTCTAACCTTCCAGACACCACCTTGATAAATACCTACCAAATTCAACACACATTCATTAGGCAAAATTTTTTCTTCCCACATCACTGAAACAAGAATAAATTCACTAAAACGAGAAGATGCACCAGATCAACTGAACAAGTGCGCAATTCATCCAGCATATAGCAAAAGCAACCTAGAATCTTGAGCTAAACCACTAAATGCTGATGGCACATTATCAACCAGGGAATTCACGATTTTCGCCAAAACTTGCTTTGCCCTACATCTAGATCAGAAAACGGAAACAGAAAACGCAGATCATCGGCCCAAGAAACAGGATGAAACCGGATTTCGCGCAACGATCATACTTTCAGTAGGACCCCGGAATTCCACGTAGAACTCCTGCATCTCATCGTTCACCATCTCCACCTTGTAGTTGCTCATCATCCTGCAAGAAACCAAGAAACCGCCCCCAAAAAATCAAGATTAAACAATGCCACCAAGAAAAAAAGACCAAAAGAAAATATCACACGAAAGTAATTCCCAAGATCCTCACAGCTTCATGAGGTCCATCTCGCGGCGCTTGCTTGGGGAAGACATCTTGGGAGGAAAAAATGAAAAATATTTTCTTTTCTCCCTCCTCCGGAGGTGCGTTTCTTGGGGATAAGGAGGCAAAGAAAAAGGACAAAGAGGCAGTTTTCGCAAGAACGCAAGAACAGGCAGAGATCTATCTATGTCCGGATTTCATCTCGGTTGTAGGAGCACCCGATTGGCCGATTTGAGGTGATACTTGCGCGTGCGCCGAGCTCATTTCGCCGATAGGTTATCTGCATCGCCGGTGGGGAGCTGGGCGGCGGTGGGGTGAGAGGAGGAGATGGAGATTGGCGGGCCAGGTCAGAAGATGTCGAGGACGTCGAGTATGGCGGCGTTGCAGAGCGGGCAGCGGCCGCGGCCGGCAAGGAGCTCGCGGGCGCAGGTACGGCAGAAGGTGTGGCCGCACGGGATGAAGGCCGCGCCCATGGCCCGCTCCATGCATACGCAGTAGCACCCGCCGCCCACCGCCCCTTTACCCGCCTCCGGCTCCGCTTCGTCTTCCACCCCCAATGCCGGCGCTGCCACCAATCCTGCTCGCGCACTGTGGCGCCCGCGCCGGTGCTCCACTGCCTCTCCGTCTGCTCCAGCAGCGCCATCAGGGACACCCTCTCCCCTTGTTCCTCCTCCGTGGGCACAGCCGCCGGAAGCTGACTCGGCGGCGCCTCCGGAGGAGGCAGCGCGGCCTCGGTGGCGGTACTGGTAGCCACTCCCGCGCGGTCGAGGAGTCGATTCGGGGGAGGCGGCGGCCTTCGGGGGAGGCGGGGGATGCGGGGGAGGCGGCGGCGGCCTTCGGGGGAGGCGGCGGCCGGGAGTCGATTCGGGGGAGGCGGCGGCCTTCGGGGGAGGCGGGGGAGGCGGCGGCGGCCTTCGGGGGAGGCGGCGGAGGTGGCGGCCGGGAGTCGATTCGGGGGAGGCGGCGGAGGCAGGGGAGGCGGCGGCCTTCGGGGGAGGAGGCGGAGGCGGCGGCTTGGGGGGAGGCGGGGGAGGCGGCGGCCTTCGGGGGAGGAGGCGGAGGCGGCGGCTTGGGGGGAGGCGGGGGAGGCGGCGGCCTTCGGGGGAGGAGGCGGAGGCGGCGGCTTCGGGGGAGGAGGCGGAGGCGGCGGCTTCGGGGCAGGCGGGGGAGGCGGGGCCTTCGGGGAGGCGGGGGAGGCGGGGCTGGCGGGGGAGTCTGGAACCAGGAGACGACGATCGACCTGCATGCATGCGCGAGCGCCAGGGACGCGGGAGGGTAGTGCACATTCATTGAAGGATGACCGTCGGATATGGTTAAGTAAGGAGAGAGAATGAAGGAGAATTAATCTGGTGCAGACATTTGTAGGATGGTGTAATTAAGGGTGCATATTGTGGTGTGGACGTAGTTAAGGTCATGACTGTGGAGCAGGTAATTGTTGGGTGGATATAGCATAATTTTAACTGGTGGATTAATAGTGTAGATGTACATGTACACGTTGAGGCTAAGAGTGGGTGAGTGCATATTTGTAGCAACGATTTCACTAGTCGTGGGTTGGAACGATTAAAGTGGATCGTGGCATTGAAGTCGGGTAGAAGGTGACCCTATTATGTTTTGTAAACGCAGTGTTACTACTAGATAAATAAGGAAGAAAAGTAGAAAAGACACAAGTAGTCACGTGTCGCAAAACGTCCTCTGTGTATATTTGTTCCAGTGTGTACTCCCCGTGTGTGTGTGTGATCTCGCATCTGATGCAACATTTGGTATTAGAGTTGGACTTTTTTGGAGGCGATGTTGAGTGACGAGTTGCCAGAGTCTACACCACCAAAGGCACCGGTGACCAACTTTGCCAAGACATTGTCATCCGACAAGGCTCTAGC
Organism: Dendrocalamus latiflorus; assembly: GCA_017311315.1. Taxonomy (NCBI): domain Eukaryota; kingdom Viridiplantae; phylum Streptophyta; class Magnoliopsida; order Poales; family Poaceae; genus Dendrocalamus; species Dendrocalamus latiflorus. Next base: position 1,158,331 of record CM029637.1, on the reverse strand, counting down.
AAGGGGAGCTGGACTTCATAATGTTGATGGACACTAACTATGGAATATGGGCCATAAAGATGAAGAAACTCATGCGCTCATTAGGAGTGTGGGAGATGGTCGAGAGCAGTGTCATAGTCGATGAAGGGAAGGACCAAGGAGCTCTCGCTGTAATATCTCAAGCTGTGTCAGACATCGTGATAATGGCCATCACAAAGAAGGAGACGGCTAAGGAGGTTTGGGAAGTACTCAAGGAGATGCCAGTCGGTGAGGATTTTGTTAAGAAGGCAAGGGTGCAATCTCTGAAGTGACAATTCGACATGATGTATGTGGAGGACACTGAGACCATCATGGGATTTTCGCAGAAACTCACCACGTTGGTGGGGGGGAGATGCGGTCCCTTGGTGCCATAGTGCACGATAGTGCAGTGGTGGAGAAGCTGTTCAGCGCCATCCCAGATAGTTCCTCCATATCATTGCACCATTGAATGGTGGGGAGTTGTGTCATCGATGCTTGTGACGGAGGTGATCGGACGCCTGAGGACGTATGAGGAGAGCTTGAAGGGGGGCGTCATCGCAAGGAAGATGGAGAGCAATTGATGCAAATGCGTGCACAGTGGGAAAATCATGCACGGACGTGGAGCAGTTCTCCTCCAAGCACTCATAGGAGAACATAAGGTACTCACTGGTGTGTACTATATTTCATGTCTCCATAACAGCATTGCCAATCTAGTCCAACTAGACGAAGCTGGTTGCAAGACAGTGCTCGAAGATGGTTGTTTGAGCTTATATGATGATTTTACACCCTGCGGCTGAATCGGACCTAGCGATGAGAAAGCAATGGCCATAGTGAGAAATCGCAAGCTCATGGCTCACTCCGCCGTATGGACAAAGGGAAGGTGACAAGGGAGCTGTAGGGGTGATGATTACATTACGGTACTTGATGAGACAGGATGGGCTCGGTCGTAGGGCTTGCATGGGGCGGTGACTCGATTAGGAGCGACACGGTGTGGAGCTGCGTGCGGCAAACAACATGCAAGGGGCTACGGCAAGTCAGGGCGGCGACGTGGTGCATGTGTCCTGGGCCCACACCACAGCGAGAGGGAGAGGGAGGAGCAAAGGCGGAGTCACGGGCGAGCCGGAGGCGTGGCCCTGGTGGCGCTTGGCACAAGCACGAGGCTGATGGAGGCTACTTGCGTGCGAGCCAAACACGTTAGCAAGAGAGAAAGAGAGGTCCTGACGGGTAGGGTCCACTCCCACTCATCAGCAAAAGGAATTAAGAAATCAGAGAGAAGGCATATTCACAAAAATACGTCTTCACAAAATAGAATGCGGAAAAGTGTAAGTGAAAAAGGCAGTTTTGGTTTGGCTGATTGCTTTTGTGCAATTTTTCAATATAGTAAAAGAGCTTTAATAATTATGAAATATGCTAAATAATGTTACAACTTGCATTTCTAGCACCAAGAACTTATATTTGAGTTTTTGGAATGGTTTTTACTGTAAATTCTCCTATGCCACTTTATGGATCATCTTTTTAGATTCTAATTTTAATTCAATTTGAATTTCATCAATTGTATATTCCTTTTCAGAAATTAGTGTTTACAAGTTATTTTTCCAAAGAAACTCCAATCAAAAGCCAGGATAATAAGATGCAAGCAAAAGTTGTAAATTTTACTCATTTTTTTAGCTCCAATTAAAAGCCTGGATCATCGATGGAGATGGTGCAGTGCTCCTCGCCTCCAGCCTTCCTCTAAGTTTGTGGACTCTAGTGAACCTAAACCCTAGCTGGTAGTGGCAGGTGATGATGGTGCCGAAGAGAAGGATGATGAGGTCACTAGAGAGGATGATATATAGCAAATCCAATGTTAGAAATTTGAATGATTTGCATAAAAATGATCATTCGAATTATATATAGCAATTCTGGTATATTGTTGTCTTTAAAAATATGGCCCTCGTCGAGCATGACATGGAGGATGGGGAGGACAAGCTTCCAGCAATAGAAGAGGCAGAGCATGGAGATGAGTCCCTCCCTCGAGCATAAAAAGTTTTGTCAAGATTTTAGATTTCTAATTTGTAGATTCAAATCAAGTTTCAAAGCATTTAAGGAAAAGTTTCAAAAATGTTTTAGTTTTCGAGTTTGATGTTTCAAGCAGGTTTCAGCATGTTTCGCAGAAGTTTCACGCAAAATCCAACAAATTTCGATAAGTTTCAAGAAGTTTTGGTAAATTTCAATAAGTTTCAAAAAGGTATCATGGGGCTTCAGCAAAGTTTTACCCTAATTATACGATTTCTTATTTCAAGTAGGTGTGAGAGAGGAGTGAGGGCGAAGGGAGGTGGTGTAAAGGTAGGGGTGCTCGAGGGGGGAGAATTTATAGGGGAAAGAGGCAGTGCGGTGGGTAATTGCTTGTCGGACTTCTTGGGGGGGGGGACGGTTAAGAGTGTGAACATGGAGACGAGCGACCACTTATGGCCATGGATGCGAGGTGTGACGTGCGGCGAGAAGGGGAAGTCGAGGCGGCACTTGGGGAAGAGAGATCGGCTGGAAATAAAAGCTCCGGCGCGGTGGCCATGGCGATCGGCCGAAGGAAGAAGAAAGAGAGGAAAGAGAAGAGCCTGACAGGTGGGGCTCGCATGTCGGTGAGAGATAAGAGAGGGAAGAGAGGCGAACAGCTGGGATTAGATCGGGCGGCAGTGGATTAAATTTATGCCAATAAAGGGGTAAGTGAGAGCGGGCAGTTGGGATTAGATCGGGTAGGGTGGATTGAAACAGGTCTAGACACATGTCAAGCCTAGGAGAGAGAGGGTTTAAATTCTATTTTTAATTTTCAAAAATGCTACGAAGCTTCAAAAACTCTTAGAAAATAGAAAAAAGTCTAAAAATTCCATAAAAATTCTTAGAAATCTCCGAATGATTTAAAATCTAGGAAAACATAGAAAATCCAGATAAAAACCAAATGCTTTCAAATAATTAATTTGAAATAGGGTTTTTACAGAAATTCAAAATATACTTCATTTAATAATATTCTTATGTTTTTAGTTTGATTACTTTTAAGAAAAGCCTTTTTAAAAGCTAAAAATAGGCAAATAAAATCTTGAAAATTCAAGCAACCAAATAACGCTTGATTTCAATTTAACTTAAATTAATTTTTATTTTATTATTTTTGTAAAAATTTTAAAATAAATAGCTGGTTTGTTACATGCACGTGACAAATAGATGCTCACTCTATTTCATGTTGCTGAGGTTGACTCGGACGTGCTCATCATAGGCTTTGTACTGCTCGACGAGATCATCAACGGTAAGGGTCTTCAAGTCCACACACTGCTCGATGGACGTGATGAGCTGCATGTAGTGCACCGGGGTAGCACAAAGAAACCTACGAGCAATGGCAATCTCATCTACCATGGTGTCACCCAACGCTCAGATGCCGGTGACGACCAACATCACACGACCGATGAAGTCTTCAACGGACTACTTTTCCTCCATCTTTAGCCCTTCGATGTCTCTCTTGAGGGATTGCATCTTTGCTTCGCACACGCGCTCATGCCCCATGTGCGCCATCTTGATTGCCTCCCAGGCCGACTTGGCCGTGTCATTCCCGACAAGGGAGACATGACCTCCTCCGGCACTGACTGGTGGATGGCATACAACGCCATCTGACCCTTCTAGTACTCAGTGGCACCAGGTTCGACTGCTTCCCACATGTTCTGAGCCTAAAGAGCCACCCACATCTTCATCGCCTAGATGGTGTAGTTCGTCTGGGTGAGCCACGGGTATGACAATGTCACCGCGCTTTGCCTCTTCATGGCCACCTACAAGCTGGAGGCGGACGAATCACCTCGTAGTAGGCTGTGAACTACTGACGGAGACACACTTCTTCCTTCTCTCAGCATCTTCTCAACTCATGGGACCAAGCTTTCTTTTCCATCACACGGAAGTCTTCCAGCACCAAAGCTATGATACCAATTGTCGGCCGAGGGACAGAACAGAACGCACTCATACGGTAGTCGAAACTCACACGAACACCTCTAATTAACTCAAGACACATAGGAGTTTTTCACTGTGTCAATCCATCTTAGCTTTTTCATTTTCTCTTCTATTTATACACTCAGATTACAAGTGTACAGGCTATAAAAACCACCCGACTCTTCCGGCCATGATCCCCATGACCCGCACTACCCGAACGACTCGTTCCACCAACCAACTCATTCAGTTTAGCAAACACGACCAGTTATGTGTAGACTAACAGCTACCTAGCCCAGTCTATGACCACACACAATCCTTCGAGTTCTTCTTCAACCATGTTTTGTCAACCACGGTGTCTCAACCATGTCTCACGACCATGGCTGCTTCAACCATAGTGCCTTTGACTATGATGCCTTCGACCGCTTCATCGACCAAAGCTTCGTGAACCACTGTCACATTTTCAAGTGCTACAGTCTCGTAGCTATGACTGCTACAGTACTCTTAACCCACTATGATTCTCGATGCTTCGACCACGCCTTCGACTACTTATTCACTCTGGACTACATTTTCGACTTCAATCAACATAGAGTGCTACTCGAACTCACGTAGCAACTAAACAACTAACTCCCTACTAATAGGAATCAAGATTAACAGCATTTGCTGGCAAGGAGGCCATGCACAGGTACATCGTCAAGCGTGGCATAGCGGACAACCAGTTCGTGTCGAACACACTCATGGACATGTATTTGAGCATCGACGAGATGGATGTCGCGGTGCAAGATCTTCGACAGGATCGAGCTCTGCAACGTGGTCACATGGAACACCGTCATCACCTGCTGTGTCATGCAAGGCCACATCAGTGGGGCATTTTAGCTGGTCAGGGGGATGTAGCAGCAAGCAAGAATAGCAGCTCCTGATGCGACGATGGAACAAGACACTATCAACCACGATGATGACATCGCCAAACACCAGGGCCGAAGCCAGGGGAGGCTTAGTAAGGCTCGAGCCTCACCTCCCCCTGGCGACGAAACCCCCCCCCCCCCCACACACACACCCCACCGGCGAGCGCCCGCGGCAGCCGGCCGACGGCGACAAATCGACAATCACAGAGGCTTTAAGCCCAACAAGCAACAAACAACAAATCAAGTGGCAGCCTATTTCCCTTAAAGAGGCCCAACGAATTATCTTATTGGCCCACTAAAACATCCAACAAAGCACATTCACCAGGCGGCGGCAGAACTCAGACATTCACAAAGCACAATAGCACATTCACTTCCTAAATCCCAGGCTAGATCTAGCGGCACCGCGGTGACCCGACGGGAGGAGTCAGAGCGGGGCGACGAGGGGGCCGAGCCGAGGCAGGGGGAGCCAGATCGGGGCGGCGAGGGTCGAGGCGCCGCCGGCGAGTCTGGGACAGTGGACTCCGAGCAAGGCGAGGAGCAGAGCTGCGGAGGAGCCGAGGAGCGAGGCGAGGCGGCGACTCCGAGCGAGGCGAGGAGCGGAGGAGCCGAGCTACCGAGGAGAGGAGCGAGGCGAGGCAGACTCCGAGCGAGGCGAGCTGGCGAGGAGCGGAGTTGCGGAGGAGCCATGGAGCGAGGCGAGGCGGTGAGCGAGATCTGAGAAGTGATAGACAGAGAGAGAGAGTGAGGCTGTGGCTTGTGAGGGCGTTGAGCAGCCGAGCTGCGGCCTGCGGGCGAATAAAAGCAGTGGCGAATAAAAGAGCTGCGGGGCTGAATCGAAGATAGGCGGAGCTGCGAGCCTGCTGCCGATGAGTGTCCATAGTGAACAGATCAAGTGATCAACAGAGAATTGAGGAGGACAGGAAATTAGGGGCGGCCGACGGCTTCACTGCTTCAACCTTCAGGGTAATTTTTCTATACTTTTTTTTTATCAATTTAGCATTTTAGAGTTTAGATTTTAGACTAATAATTTATTTATAGATTTTGCTATATGGAGAAATGAATGCATTTGCCCCGTGATTCAAATTTGTCCCATGGTTCAAATTAGCTTATTTGCGGTATGTTTCATAATTCATATGAGCTCAACCTTTTCACTGTGTCACATGAACACCTCTAATCAACTCAAGACACATAGGAGTTTATTTGCGGTATATATGGTTCTAATCCTTGATGACCCTCCTCCCCGGCTGCGCAATCCTCGTGGTGACGGCGAGGGGGAAGGAGATCCATGGGTTAGCGGTGAAGCATGGGCTAGACACCTTGGGGAGGAGCACGCTGGTGGACATGTACGTACGCCAAGTGTGACTGCCTAGTGGTCCGTATTCAACCAACTGCTGAGGAGGAACTTAACGTCTTCACCTGGAACGTCCTCATCATGGTCTATGGGATGCATGGGCTCGACAACGAGGCGATCGCCCAATGAGGTCACCTTCTTCACCGCCCGCAGTGACACCGTCAATGGTCGACCATGGCCTTGAGCATGCTCGTGTGGGGATTATTGGAAGAAGTATATTAGCACACTTATTTTGGCAAAATGTTTAGTTCATACACCATACAAACAAGCATATCATGCTCCTTTACCTGGTAAAATCAGATGAGATTCATTTGTTAATTAATACCACATGAATTACCATTCGAGTGGTTGCATCACTGCGAGTTGCGTCAATTTCTCTTTTCGATATGAAGCATCGCTTATGATTTGGATACATTTATGAAGTGGGATAGGTTTGAGGATTCCCACTGAATTCTCTCATGAAACTAAAAGGTTGTTTGGATTTTATTTCCAAACTAGAAAGATGTCCATGGCGAACTGTATAATGGTGATATCTTAACCAAGCTATGCAGGAAGGAATTACGAAAATAGAAGATGGTCAAGTCTGTTGTATATGTATACAAGTAGATGTCGAGTCATGTATGAGTTGTAGCCAAGCTTTAGTAGTAGTCCAAGTTCTTGTCTAGTTCAGGTTGTATGAGTATATAAGAGAGAAGAGGTAGGCTTGTAGGAGAGAACGGGAAAAAGTAGAAGAAGAAAAGTGAAGGAGAAGCAATCGGTTGTGATCGAGGGTGATCAGTTGTGATTAAAAGCTAAGAAGGAGAAAAATAAAGAGAAAAGTGGAGTGCTTTGCTCCCAGGAAAAGCAATTGTCTTCACGTATTGCGTTTGAGTGATTGCTATCATACTCGAAGATGCTAGGACTAGAGGAGACTCGAGTACTCGAAGAGGAGGCAGATTGGTCATGGTCGTAAGTTGGAGTTGAGTGCGGTCGAAGGCACTACGTGGTCAAAGGTGTTGAATGTCGTCATAACTTCCAAGTGGTTGAAGCTACAAGTACAAGCACTGAACATGGTCGTTATTTCAATGTGGTCGAAGCTACGAGTGTGAGAGCAGAACGTGGTCCTAACCAACTGAGTTGTCATAACCATCAACATGGTCATAACCAACTGAGTGGTCGTAACCATCAGCGTGGTCGTAATCAACTAGGCCAACAATTGGTATCAGTGCCATAGGGATGAAGTAATGGCTAGCAATGCTGTTGATCTGACAAAGTCAGGAGAGCTCGTCAAGGTCACGGGCAATAAGATCGATCCATCGAAGATAGGCGCAGTCGAGCACTTCGGTGATGTCAAAATGATGTCGGTCTCAGAGGTGATTGGTCATCTCAGAACCTTCGAGGAAAGACTCAAGGGTTGAAGGGAGATCAACTTCTATTTACCCAAACCAAGTGGGAAGCAAGGAACTTGAAGACAAAGAAGGAGGTCTCTAGCAGCGCCAAGAAAGGAGGACGTCACGAGAGTGGTCGGGGACGTGACCGTGGGCAAGGTGGAGGTGACAAATCCTATGACAAGTCACATATCAAATGCTTTGAATGTGACAAATATGGACACTACGTGTTGGAGTACCGCAATCACATAAAATGTTTTAATTGCAACAAGTACATGCACTACGCCTCGGAGTGTCGAAGCAAGAAGAACAAGGAAGTAAACCTCACCAAAACTGAGGACGTTAAGCCAGCACTACTTTTTTCCTTATTAGTTGAAGAGACGCCAGGCATGGTGATGTTGAACGAGAAGAACATAGTTCCTAAACTACGCACAGAGGAAGGCAGTAATGATCACACTGATTGGTGGTACCTGGACAATGGAGCATGCAATCACATGACGGGAGATCGCTCTATGTTCCATGAGTTCGATGAGAAGATTTCGAGCAAAGTTAAGCTTGGCAATGGCTCCTTGATGGAGATAAAAGTCAAATGATTGATGTTGTTGCAATGCAAGAACGGCGATCAAAAGTTGGTGTCTGAAGTTTACCTTATACTGAGATTGTGTAACAAGATACTCAATCTTGGGCAAATGACAGAAGAAGGATGCAGGGTGGTGCTGCAAGATGAGTTTTTGCGTGCCTATGCAAACAACAATGATCTGTTGATAAAAGTGAAATGATCTCCGAACCGGTTATCGAAGATTTCCTTAAAAACTTGTAAATCGGCTTGTCTGAAGAGCAGCCTGGAGGAGCCAGGTGGCAGCAAAGAGTGAGCTCGAGAGGGTAGTCAGCATGACAAGTCCCAAGGGATAACTGTGCCAAGTACAAAAGCCAACAGCTCGGGTCAAGACCATGGATTCTATGCATAGGGGTGCCCATGGAGAGCAGGTCAAACGCATAGGGGTTAGCAGACGCTTGGAAGATTTCGACCATGCAGGGCGCAAGAGGCGTCCCTCGTTATCCTAGGTGTCCAGAGAAGATACGAGTATCAGAGGAGTTTCGAGTAACTGAAAGCTTTTGAGTGCAAAGTCAGAAGTGTACGGTCGAACTTCCACTTTTATAGAACATCTTCTCAAATTCAAATTTTAATTCAATTTGATTTCATCAGTTGTATATTCTTTTCCAAAAGTTTGTGTTTACAAGTTATTTTTCCAAAGAAACTCCAATAAAAGTGAGGGATAACAAGATGCATGCAAAATGTCCTATGTGTACATTTGTTCCAGTGTGTACTCTCTGTGTGTGCCAGAGCTGGAATTTTTTAATATAGCAAATGAGCTATAAAAATTATGAAAATATTTTTGAAGTCACCTAACACAGCGCAGAGTTTTTTTTTTTGCAGTTTTTCATGGATTTTATCAGCTTTAAATTTTCCTCAAAATTCTTTGAATGTCACTGTTTTGTAAAAAGGGTGATATTTTGATTTGGAAAGTTCTAGAATCACGCTAAATAATGTTCCAACTTTCATTTCCAGCGCCAAGAACTAATACTTGGGTTTTAATTCGATTTGAATTTCATCGATTGTATATCCCTTTCCAAAAATTAGTGTTTACAAGTTATTTTTCCAAAGAAACTCCAATTAAAAGCGAGGGATAACAAGATGCATGCAAAAGTTTTAAATTTTACTTATTTTTTGAACTTCCTAAATTTTGGAATGTTACAACGGAAGGTGTTTGGGGAGAAGAGGGGCACTCGGTCCTTTTACATGCGATTTTGGGGGACAAAAAAAGGAAAAATATACGCGAACATAGGAAAAATGCCTACTCGTCAGTTGCAATGGAACATGTAGCAGATCACTGAGTGTTATTCTTAATGCTAGATTTTCCCTTAATTCTAGGATGCCCCTTATTTTTTAGTAGATGGCACTAGACTAGCTAGCTCGCGCTGCACTTCACTATTACTCCCTTCGTTCTTCTTTCCATGTTTAGAATGCGTGTAGTTAACCTTTTTAATGCTGTCCACTAATATATAGAAAAGAACATTTCGATTTGCCTTGTAGAATTGATATTAATAGATTTGTCACAAAAATACTTTCATACCATTATAATTTTAAATTTTTCACTAATATACAATTAAAAAAATTGATGTCAAAGATGTGTATTGATGACCGTATCAATGCCCGAAACGATGATTATAAAAAGAAGATAGTATTATAAGCGCTTATTCTGCACTTTCCCTTTAATTAATAACGGTTAGTGCATGACATGAAAATATGGTTCGATGACGGTTAGTCCAAACGCCAATGTCCATTGACTACCTACTCAATGTACGTCTAATAGAATTAAGCTTCTCTAATGTCGGTGGATGATTTTCCAAGTTTCAAGTCAAGGACGATACATTCGTAGCTTTTTTTAGACGATATGCACATAGTTGTTGCCACGGCAATGTCAGTAAGAATTTAGTCGCGGTAGGATAGAAGTAAGGTCGCACGAGACATACGAATAGATCATGATATATATATATAACGACAATCCTAGCTGACCAACGACTTGATTAATTTGGTTCATGTCAGGATGAAACTCAGTACGTTTGTGCGCATGCCGTGAGGCAGGGTAGATAGTAGATATATGCACGTTGACACACGCAAGTAGTAGGGATCTATACATATAGTATTAACTAAGTGAATTAATCCTAATTTGCATTATATTATGCACATACGCACCCTGCCTCACGAGCGGCTGCTACGTCCATCTCACAGGCCATGCATGGATATGGCAGCACACTGGTAAATAATGAGGTCGCGTGGAAGTGTGATTTTGTAATATCCCAAATTCTAGGCATGTAAAAATGAGAAAAATTTTGAACTTTTTGAATGCATTTTGTTTCCTTAGCTCCAATCGGCAGCTTGCCCGCCGACGGCGTTGGGGAGACAGAATTGAGCAGTGCGGTGCGAATGGAGGCCCGAGCGGGGATTTATAGCCGGCGAGGAGAGTTGGCGTCGTGCAGGAAGTTGGCGGCAGGGCGTGGGCGATGGGACCGGTCGGAATGAGCGCGGGCGCATGAGCTAAGGCGGGAGAGAGAAGTGACGAGAGCAAGCAGGCACTATGGCTGACGGAGGCGATGCTCATGGAGAGGGTGGTGATGCGACGGGGCGGGAAGTTGTGGGCGACGGCGGTTGAAACTGTGGGAGATGGCGATTCTCCCGGAGCGCTGACTGGGGCGACGCGACGGTGATCGTTGTGCATGTCGTGGCGACGGCACTGTGGAGGTCGTCAGCAGCATGGGCGCGAGCTGGTGGCGACTGGCGGAGCTCACGAGGCACGGCAACGGAGAGAGCGAGGTGAGGCTAGCTACGGCGCTGCCGCGTGAGTGGATGGAGAAGAAAGAAAGGCTGGGCCACCCCTACAACACAGATCATTTTGCCCGCAAGGCCAAGATGTATACCTTGGTCGATGGTGTACTCTATAAATGAAGTACTCAGGGAGTTCTCATGCGATGTATATCACAGAAATAGGGTTTACAACTCATTAATGACATTCATGGGGGTATCCATGGGGCACATGCTTCTTACAGAATGATGGTCAAAAAAGCCTTTCGACAAGGTTTCTACTAGCCAACAGCACTCAGTGACACCAAGGATCTAGTTCAAAAGTGTACGATGTCAGTTTCATAGCCGACAAATACACCAACTAACTCAGGCTCTTCAGACAATTCCTCTATCTTGGCCTTTTGTGTCCTGGGGTCTCGATATCCTAGGGCCGTTCCCAAGAGTGCCGGGGGACTTCGAGTTCCTTTTCGTGGCTATTGATACATTCACGAAATAGATCAAAGCCAAACCAATAACTGGGATTACAACAAAAGCCATGAAAAGGTTCATGATGAGAAGCGTCATTACTCGATTTGAAGTCCCAAGTTGGATAATTACAGACAATGGTAAGCAAATTTCGAGCACGAAATTCCAAGAATTTTGCGATGAATTAGGTACCAAACTTTGCTATGATTCGGTCACTCATCCTCAGAGTAATAGAGTAGTCGAGTGTGCAAATGGCCAAATAATGCAAGGAATCAAAACTCGAGTCTTTGACCATTTTGTGAAGCGCTCGAGGGCTTGAGTCAAAGAACTAACTTCTGTGTTATGGGCAATTCATATAACTCCTAGTCGAGCGACAGGAGAAACTCCATTTTTCCTAGGTTTTGGAGCTGAAGCCATGCTTTCCCCAGAACTAAAGTTCTGATCGACATGGGTCAAAAACTTCAGTGACTCCAACCAAGAACAATTTTGAGTGGATGACATCAATCTGCTCGAAGAGAAGAGGAATCAAGCCTTAATCTGATCAGCAGTCTATCAGCAAGCCATGCATAAGTACTACATTTGTAAGGTCTAACCTCGCAGCCTTGCTATAGGTGACTTGGTATTAAAAAAATCAATCCCAGTCTAATCGGAATAAGCTTTCCCTGAAGTGGGAAGGTCCTTACAATGTGGTCAAAGTCACTCATCAAGGCTCTGTATGACTTGCTATGGAGGATGGCCAGATTCTCTCGAACTCTTGGAATATTGATCAATTACGCAAGTTTTATGTGCAACTTTTCTACTTTTTTCAATAAAGCTTTTTTTGTTCAAATCTTTATTGTCGTATGTTCAGTAGAGTTTCTTTTATGTTTGTTTAATTACTTCTAGTACTTCTAATTTGTCTAACTTATCGAATAAGGGAACACCACTAGTTGGATCCTCTCCTCTCTAAACGTGATCCTGCCCACTAGAAGGAGCTCCCTAGTGACAACATGTTTGACTCTTGCTATCAGCATACAACAATTGTGTTGTCTATGAAAACATTGAACAGATGTATGAGAAGGAATTCTGAGTGTTTATCCTCTCATTGTTTATATCTTCGATATCATTAATCTGGTCGAAGAAATGTAACAACACCTAGTTGAAGTCTTTCCTCTCTGCACGTGATGCTACCCACTAGAAGGAACTTTCTAGCATTGCTTTGTTCCTAACTTTTACTGCCAGTACATGATAATCGAATTTGACAACAATGGTCGGATGAACTACTCAGCTCTTTGCTCTGTGCATACTTCACTCTATACTATTTGCTTTGTTTATTCACATAAACAAAGCAAATAGTCAGGGCTAGGATAGAGTTATCAGCATAACTTTATTTCTTAGTTGTAAATCCTTCTCTTTCTTTTCTTTTTTGTCTTACGAGTACTAATTGCTCAACAAGATAAATTCCAGGAAAAAAAAGAAGCTCATTCATCACCTAAAGGCAAGTCATTACAAAGTTTTTTATTTACAAACTACTCTGAAGAAGAAGGAGAGCCAAGTTGTGTTTCTTTAGACACCTTTCATCCAATTGGCTCTACTTCGTCGATCAGGATAGACACCTCTTCCAAAGAGCAGGTGAAGTCATGCTCAATTGGATGTAAGTCGAGGTTTCGGTCACATGCCTCAAGTTTTGCTAAGGCATAGTTTACAACTCCCTGACTGCATCCCTGGTTGTCTCTGCCTTATCGGTCTTCGGAGTGGCTAAATGCTTTTCTAATGCTTTGGCTTGCAGTACAATCATACTCATGTGAATGGGTATGGTGTCTTTAGAAGGACTCATCTTCTCCACACTGAACTCAGTGAGTAGATTGTTCAGAAGAATACCACAGTCTTGAAGGCTTACCTTCATCGACTTTGTTTCTTCTTGGCTATAAGTCATTGTTTCAGTAAGGCGCTTTATTTCGACCATGACCTCTGCAAATTGGTTAAAAGTGGTCAAGGCGATACTCATCAAGAGATTAGTTAAAGCAACTGGTCGAAGGTAAAGTTTTTTTACATGACAGAGTTGCAACAAAAAGACTCCTGACTGTACTTATGATCGGAAAGAAGCTACTCGAGCCAACTGGTCTACGAGAAAGTTATCCCTCCAAGGGATATACTGTAACTCAAAACCAAAGAAATGTTTTCATGCTTCCGTACTTCCAACAAGTACTAAGACATGGTCATACTCGAGCATTGATACTCTTTACTGACCTGATTCATAACTAGTTGAGAGTCTCCTCTCACGAGTAGTCGATGAATCCAGAGTGCTTTAGCAGCTCGTATGCCAGCCAGCAAACCTTCATACTCAGCCACATTGTTAGTGGCTGGAAAGAGCAATTGGATGACACACTTTAAGATCTCTCCCACAGGAGATTCCAAAACCACTCCAACCCCTGAGCCACTTAGTGTAAGTGACCCATCGAAGTACATCGTCCACTGGTCATGGGAATCGTACTGTTGTTGATCCTGAAATTAATGTCTTAGCTTCCTCGAAGACATGAGGAGAGTACTACGAGCGTTTGGACCTAAGGGTAGCACCCCTTAGGTCCATGTAAGACTTCACTTACATAATATACTGGTCATTGAACGCCTTCGTGTTTTGTGACCAGTACAGCACTTACTGCCTGTGGCATGGCGAATAAATATATGTAGAGTGTCTCACCTGGTTTCAGAGAAACTAGAACAGGAGCACTCATGAGATATCTCTTGACATCCTCAAAAGCATCGTCAGCCACTTTAGGCCACTCAAAATTCTCATGTTTCATTAGAATTTTGAAGAAAGTAAGTCCTTTCTCTCCCAACCGTGCGATGAAACAACTTAGAGCCGCCATGCACCCGGTGAGTTTTTGAACATCTTTCTTTGTGGTCAGAGGGTGCATCTGCTCGATGGCTTTGATCTTTTCACGGTTTGCTTCGAAACCTCTTGCCAAAATAAAGAATCCAAGCAATTTTCCTGAAGGAACCCTGAACACACACTTCTCGAGATTAAGTTTTAAGCGATGCTTTCTGAGATTGTCGAAAGTCTCCTATAAGTCTGAAATATGATTAAGACGTTTGATGCTCTTTACGACCAGATCATCAACATAGGCTTCCAAATTTCGGTCCATTTGATGTATAAAGGTTAATTGCATCAAATGTTGAAAAGTTGGATCTGCATTTTTCAGACCAAATGGCATTTTGACATAGCAAAATACTCCAAATGGAGTGATAAATGTAGTTTTCTTTTCATCTTCTGAACACATACTAATTTGATGATAGCCAGAGTATGCATCTAGAAAACTTAACGTTTCACAACCAGCAGTAGAATCAACTAATTGATCAATACGAGGAAGCAAAAAATCATCTTTTGGACAAGCTTTATTTAAATCAGTATAGTCCATACACATGCGCCACTTACCATTAAACTTTCTAATCATTACAGGGTTAGCCAACCACTCTGATTGATCGACCTCTCTTTAAAGCCTGCCTTTAATAGCTTGTCTAATTCTGACTTTATAGCTTCCCACCGATCTGGTGCAAACCTCTGTAATTTCTATTTTACGGGCTTCTTGTCAAGCCGAAGGGCTAGCCTGTGATCGATCACCTCCCCTAGGGACTCTGGGCATGTCAGATGGTTGACATGTGAACACATCTACGTTTGTCTGGAGGAAGGTGACGAGGGCGTCTTCCTATGCGGGGTCGGAAGTAACATTGATCTGAACTGTCTTTGAAGGCTCCGCTGGGTCCAGAGGAACTTCTTTGACTTCTTCGTTCAGCTTGGGCATGGCTTTAGGCTTCGAGTGCTTGCTCGAAGGCTGCGCCTTGGAAACTTCTCAAGTCGGTAGCTGTCCAACCAACTCGAGGGACTTGCGGTCGCACGCTAGCACCATTTTCTTATCACAACGGACTGTGATGACTCCCTTGGGACCTAGCATCTTAATACATTAATATGCATAGTGAGCGACAATCAAAAAACAAGCCAGGGTTGGTCGTCCAAGTATGGCATTGTACGTCATGTTGAAGTCGATTACATCAAAGGAGATTCTCTTTGTCCTGAAATTGTCCAGAGTCCCAAACGTGATAGGCAGAGAGACTTGGCCAATAGGCTTGACCAAAGATCCTAGTATGATTCCATGAAATGAATATTGTACAGGCTCTCTTTTGTTGCTTTGTAGAATTATTCTCTCTCTACAAGTCTTGATGATTTTATTGCCAAAGGGAGAGAGATTAGAAGAAAGGGAGAGAATTTTCTGCGAGGGGGAGTTTTTTTTTTGAGTGGTCTATGCTCTTAGTTTTCTGAGTGGTCTATGCTCCTCTGTGCTCTTTTGGTTGCGGTTCCTTTAACAAATTCTCTCACAAATTCTCTTAGGCAAGAGTTTTTGTTGTGTTGTATTCATCAAGAGGGAGATTGTTGGACCATGTGATGGTCGTACATTTTGTTGATGATGAATAATTGACATTTAGTTTTATTAGAATTTGCATTCATGAAAGTTCTGGTCGATGCACTTCTGTGCTCGAGTTTTCAGGATGGCGAAACGACCTCATCTGGTTTTGACCATGGAAGGTAATCCAATCAGCCATGTGATGGTTGGTCCGATCGGTAGGTCCGAACAATAGATTTTGATCACGTCTGGCTTCGACCATGGTAAATCGACCACGATATTTCGACCATGGCAGGTAATCATAGATTTTGACCTTGAACAGCGAATCGGTCATAAGCAACATTTAACCGATCATAAGCGATAGTGAACTAGTCTTAGCTACAGTGAACCAGTCGAAGGTCATAAGGTCATCGGCTACAGTACCAGTTGATGATTGAAGGTGTTGCGATTGGTTGTCAGAGACTTGTGGTATATGATCGGTACTCGTAGGCTTCGAGTAAGCATTGGGATAGTGGTTGACGGTGATACAGTACAGAATCGATACTCGATGGTTCTGTGTTCGGTAGTGATACTTGTTATTCCTGAGTATTTTGTGCAGAGCGGTGGTAATTCTCGAGTACTTGTTGAGCTAGCGGTCGTGTTGAGTGATCTAAGGCTAATTTCTAAATAGCGACGGAATTTATGGTCGTGAACGACCTGGTTGGTGTTTGTGGATGGTTTGGTTCTTATCTATGGATAGATGATAGTGTGTTGTATGTGTATGTGTGTGTGTGCTGATATCGGTCAAGTTGGGAAGAAATTATGCCGAGGAAAACGTTTCTTTGATCTTTGATATGCAGATTGGTGTGGAGACAGTCATAGTCAGTGATGAGGAGGATCGGGTTTAGGATGGGGAAGTCTGAGATCAGGTGATTGAGGATGTCACACGAGATGGTTGGGCTCACACTGGAGCACTTGGAGATCGAAGGTGGTGATCCGTGGAAAAGCTACAAACGGTGCAGTTCAGGAGACTTCGACTCGGAAGGTGATGGTGCGTGATGAAAATACAGGAGGTGCGGTCCTGGAGGCTTCGTCACGCGTTGAGTTAGGAGTTGTGGATTGAGTCCATAATTGAAAAGATTGAGAATTTGAATAAAACCCGTATTAAGAAGGGTTTCAGGTCCCTTGGTTTTCGGTTGAGATAGAGTTTTAAGTCCGTGTTTGAGATAGACACGGTTTGTAATATTAACCTATAAAAGCAAGGAGAGGCTATGGGTAGGGCTGTAAAAAAAGCTCGAAGCTCGCGAGCTACTCGAGTTCGGCTCGCTCTAGGCTCGATTCGAGCTCGGTTCGAGCTTTAAACGAGCCGAACTCGAGCTTGATCTCGAGCTCGCGAGCTTCACCGAGCCGAACTCGAATAGTTCGCGAGCCCCGATTTGAGCTTAAATAATAAGACATATTAGTTCTTACCGAGCTTACTCGAGCCGAACTCGAGCTCGAGCTTGTCTTATTATTGAAAATTAGTGTGTATTTGAATTATTTTGACAGTTATCGAGCTTATTAGAGCCGAGCTCGAACTTAAATTTTTCTTATTATTGAAAAATAGTGCATAATAAACCATTTTAATTGTTATCGAGCTTCAACGAGCCGAGCTCGAGCCTACTCGAGCTTAGGCCGAGCCGAGCTCGAGCCCAGTTCCAAGCTCGGACCCCAACTCGAGCTCGGCTCGAGCTTCTACCGAGCTCGAGCCTGGAAGGCCAAGCTCGCTCGGGCTCGGCTCGTTTACAGCCCTAGCTATGGGTGGTTTTGATAGGGCTTTTATCGAGAAGGTTTTAGGGGTGCTTGTGATGGTATTTTGTAAATTCACGAAATTCCAGCAATAAAAATAGTCTTAAATCAATATGGTTCTTGATTTGCTTGAAGTGCGCTGATGATTACCGGTGGTTTGGATCTTATGACAACGTGCAAAGCGATCGAGTGAAGCTGTCCAACAGATCGGTCAATCGAGCGGGTGGTAGGGCAGAATGGTTGATCAAGCAGTTGTACGCTGGGTCTTTAATCAGGTGTTTGATCATCGGGTGGTCGAAAACATCATCGATCGTCAGGACACTCTAAAAAGCGATGACAATCATTCACTCTCCTCATCGGAATTCTTTTTCCTTTGGATTCAATTCCTCTTTTTTTTTCTTTGAAATTTCTTTCAATCAAAGAGGCCTTAATGAATGAGCTCAAAGCTCATGTTAAAATTCCTTTGAGAAGTCCAATGCAATACCACTCTTATGTCTCTAACCAACAAACATCTTCCTTCAAAATTCCTTAAAAAGCATCCAAACATCATTTTTGTGCAATTCCTTGTTTCTCCTATTCATGTGTACTTGATTTCCTGTGAGTTGGGCCGCACTGTCGAAGCACCCAGCCTTCCTCGGTTCCTCCTCTCCGAAGGCGTATTCTGGGAATACGCTATGTGGTGTGCTTTTACAGCAACTTATTTTATTAGGTTTTGCCCACAGAAGAAATCCCCACTTGGTTCGTGCCTGAGCGAGAGGGAGGGAGGAGAAAGGAGGAGAAGGAAGAGATGGCGGCGGCCGGAGAGGGGGAGACGGTGCGGGCTTCGCACATCCTGATCAAGCATGAGGGCTCCCGCCGCAAGGCCTCCTGGAAGGACCCCGAGGGCCGCGTCATCTCCGCCACCACCCGCGCCGACGCAGCCGCGCGCCTCCTCGAGCTCCGCGACCAGATCCTCTCCGCCCGCGCCACCTTCGGCGACCTCGCGGCGCGCCACTCCGACTGCTCCTCCGCCCGACGCGGCGGCGACCTCGGTACGTCCGTCGTCCGTCCGTCTAGATCGTACCATACGTCGCGGCGCCCACCTCCTCCACCCGCTCCTACTCTTTGCTCTCGCTTGCGCGCTGTTATATTGTTAGATTTGTACATCCTGCTATGATCCGGTGGTTACTCGAAGCGATGGATCCAGTCGGTTCCTGAATCTTGTTGAGGTAGAGTCGATGCATCTATTCGATTCTTGCTCGATTCTTGGGGACTAGGTAGAAGGCAAATGAAGTAACAGATCTTCTCGTCTGATGCGAAATATATATGATCTAGGCTTTGCGGAGGGCTGGAGGCACTCTTGCCGACCAAACTTGAACCTAGGGTGGTATATGCATTAAATTGGGGAGTTGCTCTGGTGGGCTCAATTAGCTGTGATGTTACCGGTAGCTGATTAGTTGTTGTACTTGTTATTCGTTGTTTTTTTTTTAATCATTGCAGAGGAAAACTGTTCATTCAACCTTGCAGCCGGCTAATTAACCTTTCATTTGCTGATTGAACTTGTGAACTCATGTAATTTGGGCATTAGACTGTCACTGATTAAACTTATTCATTCATTAGTGATAAACTGTTAATACAAGGAAGTAAAACGTGCTGGCTAGCTGCTGCAGTATTCTGCATGTACGAAGGTTCTTTTTAGCGTGCAACTAGTTGCAATGCGTAATAGCTATTGCGTAAGATGGGCAAGGATCAGGGTCGATCATGGATGATGGAAGGTGTCTCACTAGTCAATAGAACTACTGTTTTATGGGCGTAACTTGAGCACCCATGAGGCCACATTCTCTGATTGATCTAGCATGAGAGGGCGCCCATTCCCCCACTTCCTCTACTTTGTTAGTAATCTCGGTTGCAGCTTGTGAGTGGATGAAATCTGAGTGTTTATATAATATACAGGTCTACAGGGTGTGCACCAAGTATGTGTTTATGTAGTGTAATGAAGATCCGCTAAATTGATACAAAACAGCGCATTGCTGGGGCTAACGTGCAGGTAGAAATGTAGCAGTCAAGAATTATTAGCTAGGCTTACATTAAGAGAGATGAGAATGGACAGAGTTCAACTAAAAGTGCATAAATGTTTTGGAGAGTTTTAGCTTGTCTTAAAAACCAGAATATTAGGGTGGGTTCTTTTCGTCTGCAGCTGATGGTTTTTAGCCCTAGTGTGAGTGCTTGTGCGAACAAACTAAATGCCGATAAACTGATAAGCCGCTTCGAAAAAATTGTCCCAATAAGCCGTTTTGAAAAGTTGGCAAAGGAGTCATCCTGATTGTTAGTTCAGGGGAAGTTACAAGCTAGAAGATATACACCATAAGTTGAAAAAAAGGGGGGGCCATGTATTGTAATGGAGTTCATAGTTTGTTCCTTTTGTTAGATCTTAGATGGTAAATGTTTGTGAGAATAAGCAGTTTAGAATTGTTTGATAGTATCAACTACGATATCTTCCATTTGCGTCCCCTGTGTGTTTGCTTGTGCATGTTCTGCGGTACCTCATCATTCCCTCATGTTATGATGTTCCATAGTGCAAGTTCATTATGCTTTTAGACTTGTATGCTACTGGAATATATTCGTTTTTTTGTCATGTTATAAAGATTCATGCTATGAGCATATGACATTGCCTTCTTTACTGTTCTGCATTCCCATTCTGAATGATGAGTGTGAGATTGGTCTTTCAATGAGAGTTTTTAGTTTTAGTTAAGATCAGTTGACTCTTATGAGTTATGAGTAATGAGTAATCAAACCCATTGTATAATGAGAATAAAAGACTGAATGATATGCCACAACTCAGTCTGAACCTGACGTTACTAACTAGTTTGATGTGTGAAGCGGAAGTTGTCTTGTACTCTTGCTAACTCACAAATGTGAGATCAATTAACTCACAAGTTTGCCAGAGGCATAGTAACTCAAACGCAGACATCGTGTTGCAGGGAAGGATGATATCAGTGTGCATCTGTTGCTTTGGTGTTAAGTTCAGTGAAAAATATTGCAGTCTTGCTGATTAGAGTGATCTGAAAGAAAAGAAAAAAAGTGACTACCATGACACTGTAACCATCGTATTATTGCTTCTAACATTTTTTGCACTTGTATACTAATCTGATCTTTGCATAAATACATTGTGCCTTTCCAACATGGAATCGTTGTTTGCAGCATGTGCTGTCGCTGCTGACTGCACCTGTGTTAATTCGCGATCAGATCTCTCTGACCGTTATCGTGCAATCCTTGAAAGGTACCTTTGGGCGGAGGCAGATGCAGAAACCCTTTGAAGACGCCACATTTGCTCTCAACGTTGGCGAGCTTAGCGACATCGTGGACACTGAAAGCGGGGTTCACATCATCCTGCGGACTGCATGAGGAGAAGGGTACATAATCAGCTGGATGGCTTTCTTAGGGCCTGTACTTTTTCTTTCTGGCAGCCTAAAACTCAAAATCATTAAGTCCTGTATCGAATATGGTCCAAGTTGTTTGGCATAACACGTTTGCTACAACATTGAGCTCGCTGCATTACATGCATCAGTGATCAAAATGTGAGCTTGTTAACGTCTCGTTAGTCGAGAAATGAATATTACCTATTTTCGTTTCTCTTATTTTGAAAAGAGACTTTTTAAAATTCTTTGTTTTTGAAAAGAGACTATTTTGTTTCATTTCTTTTGAGGCTAGATGTAGAAGTACTTTGCCATAAATACATGGCATTTGGATGAAGGACAGCTGAATCCTTTTAATATGGTATTGCTAGGTAAAACTTCATCGAATTTTTTAATAATAATCTATTTTTTTTATTGAAAATAACAAAAATATACTATGAAAATTTTTTACAAAAATGGCCTTCAGTCGCTCAACCGTTGGGCGATTGAAACCTATCGTCCAACGGCCGTGTGACATACAGGCAGTCCATGGACTGTTTGGCCATATAATTGCAGTCATCAAATAGTTAGGCGACTGGGACTAGTTGTCCAACCTTTCCACGACTGGAGGCTCATATAAATTGACCACTCGGTCGAGTCCTTACCATTTCACTTGGCACGTCGAGAGAAAAGGGAAAGAAAGAGGAGAGGAAGGAAAAGGATAGGAGAGAAAAAGGACAGGAAAGAAGAGGAGAGGGAGAGGAAGGAGAGGTTCTGCTACTTTGGTGAGGTAAATTATAGTTATAGAAAATTTAGTTAATATTATGTACAAATTAAGCATCCGTAGAAAATTATACTTATTCATAATTCAGTCAATATTTTTGTACGAAGTAAACTGTTCGCTTTGTGCAAAACATTAATATGTAACATTTATGATTAATTACGAATGAATATAATGTCGTCAATACATTGAAAAATCATGTGTACCGTTATAACTGGTATATTGGCATTTAAATCAATGTCATGTAAATTGTTGAAACCCATTAGGAATTATTTACAATAGGAGAAACTTGAGCAGTGAGACAAGAGTAGCATCGGAACACGGTCTACCGATAGGGAGTTCATGTTATGAGGGTAGTGTAGTTGGTTATGACAGGCGAACAGTCGTTAAAATGTAAATTAGAGTACATCAGTACTTCCATAATTTGTGATGCGATTTGACTAGTTGCAACATTGAAAATATGTGCAGGCAGATATTAGTACTGCCGATACCCACTACATTGAAAGTGCATTATGGTGTCGGCACTGTTCGTGAAGGTCCAAACGGTATTGACTTGAGCGGTTTTGACGTAAGCCACTCAAGTACACCCGGACGACGAGAATGCTCGAATCGCAAATGTGATGTACTGGCTCACCTGCAATTTCTCCTTGGACCCTGAGGTGTGCAGCGTCATCATACAAGGGCTTTGGAGCCGGTCTCCCACCGATATTAAATGGGAGTTGAGAACATTGATGCGTACTATTGCGTGGAATGGGTTTGTGCAAGAGTGCCGGTGCCGTGGATACGAGTGTGTGATGCTTATACTACCATGCCCAATAGAAGTTGTACAAGGTCGTGTCGACGGCTATCATCCGAAATGTGCGAGTAGCTCGGGCGCCCAGCATATTGGTCAAGAGAAGGAAGTTGCTCGTGACGAGACTAATGCGGCACATGAAGGAGAGGAAGAACGGTCACGATATGGTGAGCCTACAAAACAAGCTGATCAGGGGGAGCATATGGAGTACATGTTGCATTAAATGGAGAGCGATGACCGGATGGCTTGGGCTAAAGAGGAAGGTGTACAGGAGGACGACGAGGACAGTTCGGATGAGGACGAAGCTTCCATCCTGCAGGAATAGAACTAGTTTGATGCTGAGAGTGTTGCCACACATGACGAGCACGAATCACCGTGGGAGTATCATGGCACAGAGGCTACATTGCATTCAATATTTGCTGACATGGTATCATTGTAGGATTCCATCAAACTGTGGACCCTATTCATGCAATGGACTTTTCGGGTCATGAAATCTAGCCAGGAGCAGTACACCGTGAAGTGCGAGCAGGCCGGTTGTCCTTAGAGGGTGTACACATGTAGACCGAAGTATGAGACTCACTGGATTGTGTTGAAGGTGGAGCTGCACTCCTGCATTCTCAGTAGTGTTTTGCCGAGGTATCGTAACCTAACGTTCGCCTTTATAGCCAAACTGATGTATGGAGAGACAGTGGAAAAGGACATCAAGGCCATACGACAGTGGAAAAGGACATCAAGGCCATACACATCATGGTAGCTATCGAGAAGAAATTCAAGTAGAAGATTAGCTACGCGAAGGCATGGCGTGCGAAGCAGAAGGCTTTGGAAAAACGGTTCAGGTCTTTCGAGGCAGCGTACGACAACCTTCCTCGTATGCTTCAGGTACTGCAGGACAGAAACCTAGACACATATATTTCTATGAAGGACAAACCATCTACAAGGCCACTAGGTTTTGCGGTGTTGCAGAAGGCCTTCTTACCTTTCGGTGCGTGCATCGACACATTCAGGCATATGCTCCCCATGATCTTAGTTGATGGGACCTGTTTGACCAGTAAATACAAGGGCCAGATCCTTACGACCATTGGCGTTGACGGCAACAATCAAATTATGCCCCTGGCTATCGCATTCGTGGATAGTGAGAATTACGATAATTGGTTGTGATTCCTTAGACATGTGGGGGTTAGAGTTGTCGGAGTTCATCCTGGTGTATGCGTAATCCATGATCATCACGCTGGGATAGGAAAGGCCATAAGAAAACTTTAGGAAGACCCTGATGAGCCCTTCCCTTGGCCGGATATGAGGAACAGATGGTGCATTTGTCACCTGAGGGCGAACTTCTTCAAGCAGATCCCAAAGCAAATGTTGATGAAGCTGTTTAAGAGGCTAGCTATGCAGAACTAGAAGAGAAAATGTAACGCTTTGTGGGCATTGTTGGACAAGCACAGTAGGAAGCATGTCAACGAGAGGAACAAGGGATCAGCCATGGCTGGGGCGGCACAACCCGAATGCCTCACTGCACTAGCTGAGCCTGATGCAGTTGGTCCGAGGAGGAGGACCACACGGAATATGAAGTGCCTCTCACAGTGGATCGAGGGAAAGCCATTGAAGAAGTGGTCCCTGCTGCACGACACGAATGGCGTGAGATACAACATAATGATGATTAACCTTACCGAGGTGTACAACTGGGTTCTCAGGGGCCTTCGTTCTCAGCACCTCGTCGCTATCATGGAAGTTGTTCTGCACAGCACAATCGGGTATTTCAGAGAGAGGCATGCAAATGCCGCACTTCATGCAGCCAACCCACAAACATCGTACTCATAAAAAATTATGGCATATATGGAGACGAAGATAGAGAAAGGCCAATTGCACACGATGCATGTCATGGGTAATCGGGAGCATCATTTTGACGTGCTCCTCCCGGATAGAGCCAGATTTGGGATGGCTCATACTCTTGTTACCCATGAGGTATGCCTTGAAGATCATGTAAATGAATCTAGCTGCTCATGCAATAAGTCGAACCTGTTATACAAGCCATGCTCTCATGTCCTTGCCGCATGCGGGACTGTGGGCATGGATCCTTCGAACTTCATGTCCGGGTACTTCTTGAAGGAGAGGGTGATGCAAGCGTGGTGTGGCAAGCTTAGGGTGTTCAAGGTTGTGGAGAACTTCGCCACCTTGGATATTGTAGGGAGGATATGGATTCCGGATGTTGATATGCTGAAGGATGGGAAGGGTCGGCGACAAAGCCATTGTATTACAAATGATATGGATGAAGTACAAACCAGAGTGCCTAGTAGATGTTGCAGACACTGCGGTCAGGAGGGGCACACAGCTAGATGATGCAAGGCACCTACTGATGAGTAGGCAGACTGGCATGGTTTCTGCAAGTAGTTATTGGAGTATGCAATGTGGCTTCAAGACTACAAATCATTGTGCATTGCAATCTGTACTTTGTCAGTTGGCACTTTGATATACATAGTGTCGTACTAGTTGTATCGTACATTGCATGTACCATTTGTACAACTATTGTGGTATTTCCGCCTTTTAAGAACTATTGTAAGTATTCTGCTAGTAGCCTACTATTGTTTCATTTGTTTACTTACAAGTTTTATTCACTGTTATTTTACATTCGATGTTTTTTGTTTAGTAGAAATGCTAACTTAAATTCATTTTGCAGGTATGCCTCATGAACTTCGCAGATCAGCCTAGCCTTATGGCCTGTTGGATGAGCACGTCGACCGGCTGCATCGTGCTTCGCATTGTGTCCCACCTCTAGGGAGCACAGAGAAGGCGACTGACTTGGGGGTGGTCCGCACACGCACACCTCGAGTGGTCTAGAGGCTAGACCCGCGCTAGACAGCTAGGTTTGCACTCCGACAGTGTTCTATTCTTGCCATACGTAGGTAGCATACTGACCTTCTTTTACTTTGCAAGCTGAGCAATGCCGGACTACTCCCTCTCACCCAGATGGTGTAGGCCATAGACGAGGACAGACCGGCCTTGCCTGCGAGCGGGGACGATGGCACGGAGCGATCGCAATGCTTCCCGTTTGACCACTCCCTGCTGACAGCTTTGGTGGACCGGTGGTGGCCAGAAACACACACTTTCCGCTTCCCATTCAGAGAGATGGCCCCTACTCTACAGGACATCTCCCTACTGATCAGCCTTCCTATCGCGGGAGTTGATGCCTTCCTGCCGAAGGCCTCGGCCGGCTGGCACACAGACTTGCTTGATAGGTTCCAAGGAGTCCTTCCACCTAGGGTCGCGGAGGAGTACTACATCTTTCCACCAGGTCAGACACACGGCCCGTCGTTGCGGTGGCTCTCGTAGTTTTGGGTACGTGTCTGACGCCCTTTCTGTTCAATCAACTACGCTCTCCTTTCCATAGTACGGTCTTAATAACTTAATAAATTTTTGCTTGTACTCAAGTGGAGTGGATGGACCCGGCCGTAGACGAGCAATAGGTCTCGCGGCACTGGGAGGTGTACTTGCTGTGGCTGTTTGGTTGGGTGCTTTTCACCACCAACCATGGCAACACTGTCGACATGCACCTCATCGCTCACGCTAGAGCCATCGTTGAGGGGGAGGCCCCCCACATCAGTTGGGATTCAGTCACAGTTGTGACGACCTATCACAGCTTGTGCGACGCGTGTGGCAGGACCAAGGCGAACTCGGTCCTCGCGGGGTGTCCGCTGCTATGCAGCTGTGATCATTCAAGCACTTTAGCCTCGGACAGCCCATGTTGGAGCACATCACTTCGTATGGGGCGGAGATGTACCTAGGGGCAATGTGGATTGGCCTACATGGGTTCTCTCTGGTGCCATAAACAAGTAGTCTCACTTGCAATTAATTCTTTCGTATTATGGATCATCCTATGTAACAACTGGTGTTCTTTGTAGGTACAGTTCATGCACGTAGAGGTTACATAGGCATATCTGCCCTTTGTGGAACAGTTCGATCAGCTCAGGCTGATGACGTGCGCTGGGAGCCGTACTCCATTGAGACACTGGAGAGTCGCGCTCCTGATGGGCTGACCTCGTTGTGTTGGAGCGACCAGGCTTTCTGGCTGATGCGGTGAAAGCTCGTGTTCAACGTCTTCGTGGAGGACTACGCAGTACATCATGTCATGCGCCAATTTGGCCTACGCTAGGTCGTTCTAGTACCAGTCGGGCAACCTGTGCTGAAGAACGTCCACGCATGAGTTACCACCGCACGTGTCTCTCCTTTTACTACTAATTCGTTGGATGACTTCTAACCAAATGCTACCTCTCGCAGGCACTCTAGGAAGGGAGTAAAATGCGGCATGTACTGAATTGCGAAGATGGAGGCGTGGACAGTCCAGTGAGAGGACGCGTTGTAGGACTGCGTGCAAGAGGCCACCCCCTATGACAGCACCGCGTACAGCGAGTACCTTCGCTGGTATCAGCCTTAGACACATACCAGGCTGATACATATCGTCAACCCACCCCAACACATGTCGCAGCACCGATAGACACGTACCCCATGTACCTCGCGCGAGACGTTCACGTCGCGGTACGTTATATCAAATTTGTAAATGTTCACTTTTGGTAATTCCACTAATAGGTTTCACCCTTTCATGTTTTCCTTGCAGGCGGACGTCGGTGCTGCGATTTGGAGGAACTCTCGCACTATAGGGGATAGGATCACCAGTGGTGTGGAGGTAACACAAAAGGAGGTGGTGCAGGATTTCCATCATGTCCAGGCCTTGGGTGCATGTGTCATCGCCCTGTTGTTGTGCACTAAGCTCCTAGAGGTCCGCACGCCCGCGCCTGATGCACACTCGGTGCATCCGTTGGGGCCGTCCCATTCAGCATCGCACCGCACAGGGGGTTCTACATGGCCACGTTTGACACCACCTCAGCCTGACAAGGCCAGGGGTCAGCTTGAGCATGGCCCCCTACACTACTAGTGCAGTAGTTTGGGCATCCTCCGTACTTCTCTACCTTCCCTATGTAGGGCGTGTACAGCATGTCATACGTCCCTCCATACGTAGTCGTGCGGTGTGCCGTCGGTGACCGCACGACTACACTGTTCACGATTTTTTATTTTTTTATACCGTAAAGCAAATAAAACCAAAAATAGGGTAACAGTAGTCGTGCGGTTGGGGACCGCACGACTACTGTTCACAATTTTTTTTATTTTTTCGAAGAAAAAAAACCAAGTACTTTTCATGAAAAAAAGAGTACTTTTCATGTTTGGCCAAAAAAATCCGAACCAAAAAATCCGACTATTTGTAATTAAAAACATTCGAGACTATTCAATTGTTGACCTATTTTTTTGTATATTTTTCAATAAACGGCCCAAACAATTGGACAATCGCCCTATTTCTTGGGCCTTTTATTCAAAAATATAAAAAATAGGTCAACAGTAGTCGTGCGGTCACCTGATTTTTTGGGCCTTTTATTGAAAAATATAAAAAAAATAGGTCAACAGTACAGGTGCGGTCGCCCGATTTTTGGGCCTTTTATTGAAAAAAAGACAGCATTACTCGTGCGGTCGCTCGTTTTTTTGCCTTTTATTGAAAAATATAAAAAAAGGTCAATAGTAGTCGTGCAGTCGCGTGATTTTTTAAGCCTTTTATTGAAAAATATAAAAAAATAGGTCAACAGTACTCGTGTGATCACCCGATTTTTCGGGCCTTGTTGTGGCTACAGACCAAACAGAGAGAGAGTATGGTAGTGGAGAGTTAGGTGAGCAAGTGCTTAGGGTTCTCCCCATGGCATGTATCATGTATATATATATCCTCATGGGGAGTGTTTTTACAGTGATACCCTTACATCTGAACATCCCCCTCAGGGGCACTTTCGTCATTATACATGTCCCATTTCGGATCTTACAACCTCCTAACAAGCCTGCTGGGCTTAGGTGGGGGCCACCCCTACAACAGGCCTTTTATTGAAAAATATATAAAAAATAGGTCAACAGTACTCGTGCGGTTGTCCGATTTTTTCGACCATTTATTGGAAAATATATAAAAAAGGTCAACAATAGTCGTGTGGTCGCCCGATTTTTTGGGCCTTTAATTCAAAAATATAAAAAAACCAATAGCAGTACTCATGCGGTCGCCCTTTTTTGCCTTTTATTGAAAAATATAAAAAAATGTTGTGCGGTCGGCCGATTTTTTGGGCCTTTTATTGAAAATATAAAAAATAGGTCAATAGTACTCGTGCGGTCACCCGATTTTTGGGCCTTTTATTGAAAAATATACAAAAAAAAAATTGGTCAACAGTACTCGTGCGGTCTCCCGATTTTTTGGGCCTTTTATTGAAAAATATTCGTGCGGTCCCCGACTGCATGACTAACACGTGTCACGCCCTCGGAGTCGTGCGGTCGGGAAGTGGCTAAATTTGGTATTACGGTAGTCTGGGGACTAAATTTGGTATTAACGTGGTACGCGTGGCTAGAAATGACCAAAATCCGGATATAACGAGCCTCCACTGATGGAGATCTTGATCTGAATCATCAATCTCATGCTCTGCCGCCACTAATGATTTATGTGGAATCACCATAAATAATGATCAGAAGTGATAAGATCGAGACTCGAGATAAATATTGATATGCTTGGTTGCGTGTCTACCAGCATAATTGTTGGAGAGAAGTGGTAAGATTGAGGCTCAAGATAGATATTGGCATGGTTGGTTGCATATATGGCCATCAATGATTGAGTCTCTTAATAAATATTGGTATGTTTGGTTGCATTTGAATCACCATAAATGTAAAAGAAAAAAAATGATAAGATCGAGCATCGAGATAAATACTAGTGCATTTGGTTGCACGTGGGATTACCATGAAGGCTTGAGTGGAATAATATAATTGAGCATATAGATAAATATTAGTAATGCTTGGCTAGATGTGGGCCTGCCATAATAGCTGATGAGATGTGATACATTGAGCCTCTAAATAAACAATGTCATGCTTTGTTGTATGTTAAATCACTATAATTGTCGAAGAGAAGTGATAAGATTAAGATAAACATTTGTACTTTGGTTGCGTGCAGGACCACCATAATGGCTAAAGCGAATTGGTAAGATTGACTATCGAGATAGACACTGGTAGGCTGTATGTAGAATCACTGTAAAGGTAAGAAAAGTGATAAAATTGAACCACAAGATAAACATTGATATATTCGGTTGCATGTGGGACCACTAGAAATGACAAGGTTGTGTGTGTCTAGTGTTTAAACATCAGTATGGTTGGTTGCATGTAGAATCAAGGTTTCAAAATCTGGAACCGGGAGAAATTTCGATCGGCGGCCGGTAATGATAACTGACCGATTACTAGAAAAATCGATCATAATTTGAAAATTAAGACTTAAATTTTGAGATGTTTTGAAACCGATAACCGAAAAACCGGCCGGTAACCGGAAAACCCGAAAAAATCTGTCAAAATTTGAAAATCAAATATTGATATTGACCGATTTTTTCGGTTATCGGTCTCCACCGGTAGAAACGGTTACCGGCCGGTAACCACCGAAATTTTAAACCCTGTGTAGAATCACCGTAAAGGTTGAAGAGAAGTAAATAGATTGGACCTCACGATAAACAACGAACCACTTTATTTTATAATTATTTTTCTTTTTACTTTGAAATCGAAAAGAAACCACTACTTCAGAAAAATTCCTAAAGAAATATCTTGCTCATGGGAACACCGAACCAGATTTGGCGTGGCTCATGAACAGATATAAGATGGAACTTTATATTAAAAGTTATTTCATTTCAAGAGGAAAGCCAAAATTTAACTAATTTCTAAAACCATTTCGAAGAAAGCCAAAAATTGAACCAATTCCTAAACCCTACTTTATCTTGATCACATCGTGAACTGCTAAGCTGGCATTCCTGTATCGGATGTCAGTGCTGAACAGTGAGGCGAGTCATCAGCCAAAGTATGTGTTGAGTTGAAACCAGAATGGCCTATTTATGTTCGCTGATTCGACTCAGAAAGAGAACGAGAAAAAAAGAAGCAAATAGTCATATGTGTTTTACCTCATGACCAGGAATGATGACATTTAGCCCGCGCTGTAATTCGTACATCACATGTTGCTTTTTCATCGAGAGAATTATGATGGCTTGCAATTAGCAACATCCTATATTCAAATGAATAAAAATGCAATCATTTAGACAAAGCAACATATATCATGTTGTTCCGCTAACGAAGGGTTCAAGTAACCATTATCAGGCAGCATGGAGCTCAGAGATTCACAGTTTGACACTACTGTGAAGAGATGCAGTCCCAGGTTTGCTGAGTTCCCCATGTGCCAAACAACGCCCCCTAACATTTTAACCATTTTCTGCTCGATCGTACGCATTGGACTTATGCTTTGGTGCAAAGGTAAATCCTTCTGGAACTTTGCCAAGCAACATTTCTGAGATCCTTACCTGTGTACGAAGACAAGAACATCAGCTTCTCAGTCAATGTAATAAGTGGTTCATCCAACACTGAAAAAAGAAGACTGCTTACCCAGTCAGCTGCTGAATCAGAGGCCATCAAGGTTTCAAGATCATCACGCCCGTAGTAGCTTGGGGGCCTCCAATTCAATCGTTGTGGGATGACATCCAGCAGGCCAACTGGAATGTACCGGCAGGTGTAACTAAGCCATTCTAGTAAGAAATGGCGTGTTGTCTCCACACCTGAAAAATCACGAAATCAGAATACTTGGTTCGATAATAAACATTATACTCTTGAGAAGACAAGTTGGCTTCACATTCAACGGTTGAATATAGTCAGAAAACCAAACACAGTGATGCAATCATGAGCCAATATTGTTTACATTCCACTCCCCACAAAAGTCAGAATCTGCCTAAGCATCTACAGTCTACAGAGATGGGAGAACTCACCTTTGGAATCAGAACCCCAATGTTCCAGACCATAACGCACAAAGTCTTTAAGAATATTGAATCTCTCGCCAGATGTAATATCCCAGTGCTTTTGTTCTTTTATCTCAGTAAATATCCAAGGCTGACAAGTGTGAAACATCATTGCATTAGCACAAAATCAGTTAATATAATTATACATAAAGGCATGCCAATATAGACATGGATATTCTTGAGGAAACAACAGCGTGTCATTGAAAGTAACAAAAAAAATAACAGGGCATATTATAAACAGCATGAAATGTATGCATCTCCCTACAGTGGTAGTACAAACTTCAGATTTTCATGTTATTTGTGTTTTGTGGTATTATTAGCAGAAGTATCCAGTGCTTCCCTACTCAGCCAGCCATATATGCCAATGGATCTGAATCCTACTCCCTAGAAATAGGGCGTTTAAAAAAGTTTAGAGGGCAAGCTCACTGGCACCAATATTTCCTTCTGACCATGTGACATGTCTTTGTTGCATGATGTTCAACAAATTTGTGCATGAATTATTGCTGGTGATCAGGCACTTATCCATGCAACAATCAGTTAGACTAATCCATCAAACGTCCAGGCATGTAGTACAGATACTAGACTAATTCATCAAACGTCCAGGCATGTAGTACAGAGATACATAGATTTTATTAAGCTGGTAACAGCATGACACAAACACAAAACATACAGAAATGCCAGGCACCTGGTAGCAAGGTTATTAAGGCATCACGAAGCGTCGCCTAAGCGGTAAGGCGGTAGAGGGGTGGCAAGGCGTCGTCCCGCCTTGCGTGCGTGCCTAAGGCGGTGACTAAACCAGAGAGAGAGTGCGCAGCTGGGCGGGAAGAAGGCAGGAAGAAGGTGGCGGAAGAGGCGGGCTAGGTTTACCTCACGTCCTCGCGCCACCTCCGCCTCCAGGGCGTCGTCGAGCCATCGCTGCCGCCGTTCACCCTCTACTTTGCCAGATTTGGCCGCCCGAAACATTACAGGCGTGTTCTAGCCTCCGCCTCCCCTCCCCTTCGCCGAGCTTCTCCCTTCACCGCCTCCCCTACACGGCTACGCCAATCTACTCTATCCCCATCCTACTCTCCTCTGCCAGCGTAGCTGGGCGTGAGGGATCCCCATCCTACTCTCCTCTGCCAGCGTAGCTGGGCGTGAGGGAGGAGTGAGGGAGGCGGCGGCTGGGAGTGAGGGAGGAGGGAGGGAGGTGATGGCTGGGAGGGAGGAGGAAGGAGTGAGGGAGGCGGCAGTGGCTGGGAGTGAGGGTGGCAGCGGCTGGGAGTGAGGGAGGCAACGGCTAGGAGTGAGGGAGGAAGGAGGGAGGCGGCAACTAGGAGTGAGGGAGGAGGGAGGGAGGCGGCGACTGGGAGTGAGGAGTGAGGGTGGCGGCGGCGAGTGAGGGAAGAGTTAGGGTTAGGTGGGATGTGGTTTTTATATGGGTTGGGTGGAATGATCTGAACCAAGGATCAAAAAACTGGTACCGGAGCAAATCCCGGCCGCCGGGCGGTACCGGTAACCGGCCGGTTACCGGAAATCCCGGAAAAAAACCGGTCAAATTTTGTCAAATGATTTTTTTGGGCGGGGCGGGAGGAGACCGGTAACCGGCCGGTTACCGGAAAAACCGGTGGAAAAACCGGATAAACTGGTGGAAGAAGAGATTTGCTTAATTCTAAGTTCATATATCAATCAAAAGCTGCTCAAAACATCACATTTCTTCCCCTTATATAGATAGGGAAGGGGATTACACTTGATTACTAAGACTCTTAGGAATCCTGAGCAATCTTCATTCAAATGACCATGAACCCTCCTTGAAAGTCCAAATGGCACATATTACTGAATTTGATGCTGGCATAGCCGCATAATGTAAAAGTTAGTGTTAAACAATATAAATATCATTAGGAAAACTAACTTTTACATTGAAAATTTGAAAATTCCTAGTACATTCATGGAAAAAAGTTTGAAATCAAGCACGGAAAGTGCATGCATCTTCCTAATACATTTTCTTAGTGCTAAATAATGAAAATATCATTAGATAAACTAATGTTTACATTCAAAAGTTTAAATTTGAATTAAATAAAAAACCGGCGGTTTTTCCCTCCCGGTCGGCACCGGTAAAACCGGTTACCGGCCGGTTACCGCCGGTATTTGGAACACTGATCTGAACCGTTGATTATTTATCTGATGGGTGAAAAAAGTGATTGATCTGTATGTGTAAAGATAAATAAAGATTCATGGAACCAATGCTACATGATGTGTGCTGTGTCATATCATGATCACATGCAAGCTAATAAAGGTCCAGTCTAAGGTAACAATTTTCATGTGCTAATATGTACTGCACTGCTGCTAAAATACTCATTTTATTTTCTTTCTTAGTGCCTTAGGATATATGTAAGGCATCGCTTCGCCTCACGCCTTACCGCTTAAAAGGTGTGAGGAGGGTAAGTCGCCTTGCCTTGCCTTACCGCCTTAATAACCTTGCCTGGTAGTACTCAAGTAATAATAAGTTTTCATGTCTCAGCATGAATTACAAGCCTTACATGCTAGAATTTACTGTCTATAAAGTTGCTCAACATAAGTATGCATTTGAACTACATAAAAAGCTCTCTTAATACTTTTCAAGTCCAAGTGTAAACCCACAACTTTCATGGACTATGTACACCGCATGGATGCAAAGTCAGCAGCCATTTAGCAGATTGTTCACACCAGGGACCAAAAGGAGACACTTTAGAGAAGTGGCACCTGATTTTTGAAATTGGAAGGAGAGGGACCAGTAAGAGACATTTGTGAAAGAAGAAAGACCATATGTGAAAAAAATAAAAAAAAACTCAAAAAATATGCTCCAGATGCAAAAGACATAGTTAATGACTGTTTGTATTCTAGAACAGCCAGAAGTATTTTTAAAAAAAATCTTTCGTGTAAAATACTTAAGGGAACATGCTTGAATTGTTGAACTGAGTCAAATTATGCAGGACATCAAACGCTGTCGCAAATAATGCCATTTTTTTCAGAGTAGCAATTGCTCTTACAGCAAATCACCATTCACAACTTTTCATGGCTAAGTTCACCAGAGCACCATTCAATGATCAAGAACTGAACAACAGTGCTCACAGTTCCAAGGCCAAACAACAGATTTTTTTTTTCTGTACAGTAAAAGGAGTGAATCACACAAGTCTCTAAGATGTAGCAACATTACAGGTTGGAGCCTGCAGAGCATCAAAGAGCAAGACTCGTGCATGCCTATCGATCATATAAGGAATGATGGTTGTGTCCCTTGTGCTGGTTAAGGCGCTGCTCAGATTTAGCCTTAGTTAGGCCAGCAACTCTGATCCAGCCCTGAGGCGACCACCACTACAGTATTTGAGAAGGCTCTGGGAGTCTTCCAGGTTCCAGCACATGAGTATATGGAGCTGCCAGCTTCCGTTGGTGCCTCAGATCAAGCTGCCCGAATTGTTGAGATACAGCATTGAGAACAGCAGGTCAAATCCACTATCTTAGTGCTCCAACCAAGGCCAAAGATCGCACTTAGGAGGAGAGAAGGTGGAGAAGAGGAAGAGCCGAAGAGAAGAATGAAGTGAGCTCAATTTTGGTTGGGACTTCAAAGGGTTGATGAGATTGATTAGATCATGAAAGGGTATTTTTATACTCATCAGGGCTATTCTACAGAGGTGTCGGGAAGCATGGGAAAATGACACCCCACATCCCCACCTCCTTTCAGTGGTAGGATCCAGATCCGGCGGTTCATATGGCTGACGAGCAGAACATTCAAAGGACAGGAAGCACTGGACACACCTTTTTATGTGCTCATGCTGGACTGTGCAAGGATAAAGGAAACTAAAAAATACGTAAAATCCCTGGGCAACAAGGTTGCTGCTAAAATGCTGGGATATTTGCTCATGCTGGACTGTGCAGAGGATAAAAAAATAAAAAAATACATAAAACCATGGACAATAAGGTCACTGCTAAAATGCTGGGATGTTCTAAATCTCACAAGAGAGCATCAAAAAAAAACTCTGAAGGTGGAAATATTTGTGAACCTTGTTGTTCTCTTCAGTAGAAAGTCAGTAAAAACATTCTGTTGTAAGAGTATTCTGATTTAGTGCACTCCTTTCAGATTATGCCTCCATTGTAGTTTCAGTTTAGATGTTTTCAAATATGTGGTCCCACAATGGTCAAAGCCCTCAGATGTTCTCATAGGTTGTACTGTGATGTTAAGAGGGTCAACAGAAGTTGCATAAGAAAATACAGGTGAAAGAATCACATCATTGACATTTTTCTCATAATATATATGTAAAAGCATGTAAAGTTGTAAACTGCTGGATACACTAACCTTGATAAGTGCACCTCGAGCAATCATGCAAGTGGAAATTTTAGAGCAATCTGAAACGTGCCTGTTCCAGTCAGTAAAGGAGAATACATCACCATTTCCAATGACATGCAAGTAGTCAGGGGCCTTTTGTGAACACTGGTAAATATAGTCCCAATCGGCAAGTTTGCTGTAGCGTTGTTGCCGCGATCGACCATGTATTGTTATGGCCGAAGCACCCCAGTCATAAATGTCCGAAACTATAGAATCAGCACGGTTCCTTCCCTCAAAGAAAGCTGTTCTGACCTGGAATCAAGCAACAAAAACAAGGTGAGCAAAACAATTCAATTAATTCTATTTAATACATACATATGTAGCACCATAAAAAATATTTCACTGAGATAATGTTTGGTCTTTCATAGAAATTGATTTTAGTTTAACCATATTGACCCTACAAGTGAGGACGCATTGAGCATGGCATATCAGCATCAGGTTGAAGTCACAAAAGATCTAGGCCCTCATGCATTAACTAGCTTCTATGAGATCCCTTAATAATTGCACTGCTGCATTACCTTAACAGTTAAAGGTTTTTCAGTAACAGTAGATGCTGCTTGTACAATACTCTTAATCCTCATAGGTTTTGCGAGCAATGATGATCCAGCACCCTTGTTTACAACTACATCAATTGGGCAGCCCATATTTATGTCAATGAAGTCAACTGAACACTCATTATCCACAAGTTCAACTGTTCGTGCTATTGTATCTGGATAGGCACCACATATTTGCACCCCAAACAAATCCTCTGATGGATGTCGTCGCAGCAAAGCCCACTCTGAAGCTTGCCCCTACATGAAATATATTCATACGAAAGGACTTCATGAAGAATATAAAAAAAATATTTATTAACTTTGCTTCTAGCAACATTTTGTAATGTATGTAAGAAACAACTCCACTCAAAGACACAGAAAGGGCATATGATTCTAACTTGTAGAAGATTTGTGCACATAGCCATTTCTCCGCAAGTAATATCAGCCCCCAAGGTTTTGCACAGCCTCCGAAAAGGAAGATTCCCAACAGTGGTCAAGGGAGCAAGGTACAACTTCTCTCGAAAATCTATTATCTTTTTTTCACGTAAATGAGGTGTTGAGATGAGGTCAACTCTGCAAGAACTTGGGTTATCTGAGGGAACTTCCAATCCATTTCTTAAATTAGGATCTTCAGATTCTGCCTTAGTGTCATGAATACCTAAGCCATAATGTTAGTCAAAAGG
This sequence comes from Dendrocalamus latiflorus, assembly GCA_017311315.1. Lineage (NCBI taxonomy): Eukaryota > Viridiplantae > Streptophyta > Magnoliopsida > Poales > Poaceae > Dendrocalamus > Dendrocalamus latiflorus. The sequence goes on along the minus strand of CM029637.1, from coordinate 1,121,412 downwards.
TCAACAAATGAAATCACAATATAAGCAATAGGAGCATTAAAAACAATGCCATGGATTAAGTTCAGAAACAAATTACCAGCTCCATGTTTGTGAATTTCATCAACTTCAACCTTTGACTTCTTCAATGGCCTTGGTTCAGCACATGGAACTGAGTTACCAACTAAAGGTTCTCCTTCTGATTTATCCATTTCTTCACACAAAGTAGAATCACATTCCACGTTCACAGGAGGACTGCAAAGAGATTCAGTTTTATCATCACCATTTAGTTGACATGATTCCTCTGGATAATAATGAGCAGCCTTCTGATCATCAGTAGCTGCATTTGCTTTAGTCTTGACGATTTCCTGCATTACAAAACATATCGAACAAAGAGAAAATAAATCAACAAAATATCCTGTGGCAGGAATCAGAAAGTAGTGGCAATGACAGATTCTAGACCAACACCACATGTTGCAGCAGGAACTTCATAACATACATTCTAAACCAACAGTGTGTCAGAGCAATGACCTAACACTCATAGTCATTGACCATGTGTTGACAAATGACATTTCCTCCAGGATCTTATACGTGTATTGGGCACATACTAAAGACCAACATCTCTTTATATATATTTAAGAGTATGAGAGGACCTTTATGTAAACAGACCACTATTTGCTTCCTGACAAATTTTACTTGTTTGCTACCTGTCCAACATATTTTCAATTCTTTGCCGCCCCATGCAACCACCAAATATCCAATCAGAACAAGGGTTCTTTTTGGCAGATTCATAAACTAGGAATAGTGTACAAGCAAGTCAGGTTCCTCCATACTGCAGTCAGCAGCAGTTGGAATCAGCACTATCTTATAGGCAGAAGCATAAGCAGAAGAGGCAGCAAGCACAACATATTTCTTGCATGCCAACTACATAGGAGGGAAATGCTAAGCATAACTCTGAAGGTCATTGGACATGATAGTTGCTATTATTTGCACTTACATAATTTGTTCTGCTGATAGGAAGATCAGATAGACAATTAGAATTTGACAAAACTTAATTATGTACCTTAAGACCAAGAAGTTTGATCTTGGCACTGGCCTTGGGAAATTTATATTTGTTCTTCCATAAGAGCTTCTGAATATCCTTGTTGAAAGTATTTATCTCATGGTTTCTCTCTGGAAGATTTTCAGAAGCTGCATGGTTGTCCTTGTGTGTACTCAGAAATCGACAAGTTAGTCCATATGGACACAACTGCTCCAGAGCAGTAAATGGGCACATTCCTTCCAGGTCAGCTGGTTTCTGCACACGGAAGTAATGACAAAATTAGCCATGAGCTACAAAGTTCAGGGAAAACATCAAATCGACAAGGGCGAAGAATAGAGCCAAACAAAACAATACCTGAGCCAAATAAGCATCTATGTCATGGCTGAAACGACAAGAAGCGCCGTATTTGCAAGAGTCCACGTTTCCACTTTTTCCTACTTCTATACAAAGATGCGATGAAGATTTTTGTTCCTGCACAAAGTAACAAGTTTAGTGAAGCACATAAGCATCCAAATTAAGTTGATGACAAACAATTTGCACTAATACAACAAATATGACTGTAGCCTGCATAACAGCAGTATATACATACACATGCATAACCGAAACGCAAGCACATTGCGGGGACGAACTGTGCCAGAGTGCAAGTATGCTCATTATAGCATACTTACTAGTCATTTTCTATAACTACGTCTTCTCAAAATTTTCTCATTATAGCATCAACTGTACCCGAGAGCTTATTAATCTGGCACAGATTTTGTCCAAGTCATAGTTGCACAGACACATATCACGGAGCTTAGCAACGCATTTTTGTTGTGCAACACATACAGCAAACCGGAAATGCCGTCCAAATGCAAAGCAACCACACGTAGGCATTACAACAAGCACCTGGCGAGCAGAGCCCCATAACACTGGGGCATTAAAGCAAACACCTTTGGTCCACTGCTACGGTTGGTTACCTGCTTGCGCTCCCGCTTGAGCTGGCGCTTGGACTTCTTCTCCGCGACGACGGCGGTGCCGCTGGCCTTGCCCTCCTCCTTGGGGATCTCGCGGACGGGTGGCGGGCGGAGGAAGGCAGGCTTGACGGGGGCGACGGCGCGGGCCACCAGCTCCTCCGGGGTGGGCCGCAGAGGGGAGGAATCTGTGGTGGCAGCGGGGGAGGGGTCCGGCGGGTCGGCCGGCGTGGTCGCGGCCATGGCAGCGGCGTGGCGGCGGCGCGATAAGAAACGGAGCTGGCAGAGTAAGGGTTTTATGGAACGGGATTTTTTCCAGTAAAACCCATTTTGGAGAGGCAATTTACTGAAATGGGTCGGACTGCACGTTATATATTTTCCAAGGGATTTTGAATTTATCGCTCCACGATGTGTAGGTCGCCTGTCAGTGAGACAATTGGTAGCAAATTCTAAAATTTTCTCTTTTAAATACTACCAAGGTTTGAAGTTATCTGTTGGAATTATTTGAGTTTAGAAATCAGAGAAGTATATATTTGAATTCAGTGGCGGACCCAGAGAATTTGACAAGCCTGGGCGAAGAACAGTCTAGGCCTTTGGAGATTAGGAGCTCCACCGCCGCCGAGCGACGCCTCGCTTCCGTCGTCGCGCATTTACTAGCGCTACTACGTTATGTCCCCGTGCCTCTGTAATTCACGGCAGCAGCTTGGAGAATACTACCTCTTCGTTTCAATGTCATTTAAAAGACCACGGGAGTAACAATAAAACATAAGTTTAGAATACTACAAAAGCAATCTACAGTTCGAAATGTTAGCTGTAAACTAAGCAGGTGGGAGTCGGTATGGATGGTAGCATACTAGCATGACTCAAAGTCGATACAGGAAAAGCTAACAAACTGGAAATAAATTATATAAATAAACAATAAAGGCAATAAAACTCTATTATGGTTTAGAAATCAATGATACATGGTACAATTAATAGCGTCAAAGTAACCAAGTTTCCCTAAGAAAATTACTTGGGTTTTGCTCAACATCACTGGAGTAATCATTAGCTTAGTGGCTTAATGAGGTGCTTAGTTAAAAAAATTCGATAATTTTAGAGCATTCACAATTCAAATGTACACACAGCAAGTATGATAGAAAAACCTTCTTGTATTTTATGTCCAAAGCAAACTTATGTGATTATCAACCGTAAGAACAATTACATCAAATAAGTATTGCCTCTCGTGTTCAAAGATACATGGCCAAAGAGACACTGAGGTGTTGTTTAGGTGCCGGAGAATTCTGGCCAAGCAAACAAAGATGTTAAAGCGATAACTGATCGATCGGTCGTCTAATCGAAATCGATCTCATGCTCTGTGCCTATCGATGGACACTAACGACAGATTACTAATGCAAATTGGTACATGTTGCAAGTAACAGTGCGTACGTAGGCCTAGCTGGTCGACTACTGTGGGTAGAGGTGGTTGTCCGGCCTGTTGAGCATAGCTAACTTTGGGATATCCATAAATTAATTATTCGTAGTTTCCGCTTCATCACAAGCTAACCGGCCTGAGCTTCTAGAAATCGATCACAAGCTGCTTGCTAGCTAGTCTGCTCAAGTACTGTTGGTTGTGGGTGGCCGATTGAAGAAGAAGATCCTTAGAAGAAGCTAACAAGTGGCCAACCACAACACTCGTTGTGTGCAGACAGCAGCGATCGACCCACCCTAGCTAGCTTCCTTGCCGAGTTCAGTTTAGTAGACTGGCGGAGATGAGCCCGGGCAGGGGCCCAGGGTCGCCGGGCCCTGGGTCCGCCCATGTTTGAATTCATATCATCGGGTACACTGATTAAATCAAGGGCATGCTCTTTAACGGCTTTTAAAAGTGACTTTTGACTTTACTATAGTTCCTAACTTTTAAACGAAGTATTTTCTCAAGATGGGTCCACAAGTTAATTGTAGTACACGTTGAAAGTCTAACATCTGTATCAATCAAAATCATAAGTGAGTATCTTTCTCTCCGTAATCTCTATCGTAAACAGCTAAAATTCAAAAATTTCAGTCAAAAACTATAAACCGCGGCTATATCAAACAGGCCCCAATGTGCAAGCAAAAACTTGCCAACCAATCGATGCATGCCTACACGATTAATGAAGGTGGTTTTCTTTCAATGTCATATATGCATACTTAGGGTTGGCCAATATGCAAGAAGTGAAGCGATTTAACGATACTAGCTTTACTCCTAAGGTCGCTAAGCTAAGGGCCTGTTTGGGACTGCTTCGCTCCAGCTTTTTCAACTCTGCTCTAAACTTGTCTAGCCAAACAGGTCCAACTCCAAGAACTCTGCTCCAAGAAAAAGGTGGAGTTGAAGGCCTGCTCCATATTTTTTCTGGAGCTCCTCAAGGGGTACTCCAGAAACTGAAGTTTTGTATCTCCTCATGGAGTTAGGAGAAAATTACCCACCACTGCCATTACTTTTCCTCCGTACCGATTCGTTTCTTTTCCTCTCCTCCCCACCCACCGCGCGGCTCCTGTCCTCCCCCACCCACCCGCGCGTTCCTCTCCGCCCCCCCCCCCCACCGGAGACCCGCGCCGCCATCTTCCTCTCCCCCCCCCCCCCACCCGCGCCGCCCTCTTCCTCTCCGCCCCCCACCCGCGCCGCCCTCTTCCTCTCCGCCCCCCCCCCCCACAGCGAGCGGCGGCATGAAGAAGGAGATCGGCGAGAACCACGACGCCCTCCGCTTCGGCGTCAACGCCGGAGTCAAGGGAGACCTCGCGCCGCCGCACCCGCTCCAGGCCACCATCCAATCGGTACCGTCCCTACTCGTCACCCTTTCCTCTCGATTTGTTCCATGCCCTGGAAACCCTAACGCTGAATCCGAGTACTTGGGGGACGCGCGCGCAGGAGGCCAAGTTCTGGGCGGACAAGAAGAGGTTCGGGACGGAAGCCATCTACGGATCCGCCTTCAACATCCGCAAAGATCTCGACGCCCAAATCCTATCCAAGTACTTCACTGCCCCCTTTCCCCCGGAAAATTAGGTTTCGTATGTCGATTTTTTTCGAGTTAAGAGTCACTAGTAGCTGATGTGGGCATCAGAAAAGTCTAGCAGTATCATGCGGCTGTTGGAATTGTTAATGTCGACGGGAATTTTGGGTGAATTTCCTGAAACTTAGTGACCATGCACGATAGATAGTCCTCGCAGCAACTAGTTTACTCATGTTAGGTTTTATTCATGAAAATATGTTTCATTCTTGCTAGGCTATAATATGTGGAAAAGTTGGACAAGTGCATGTGCAGAAAAGTTTAAGAAATGGACGTACAGTAACTATATTTACTGTTGGAACTGGTGGCATGTTTGATCAGAGGGTAGTAGGGGCTGAGAATTTGCCGACGCCAGCTCAGTGGCATCGAATAGCTGTTCATAATGAGCAGCTAGGTGCTTATGCTGTTTATAAAAATGTTGCTTTCACTTATATTGGTTGAGAATTATATATTCATGCATGGGATTCACTATTATTTGTGTATTAGATGTGTTTTTGTGTTTTAGTGCTTACCACGCAAATTATAGTAACAATAACCTTTGAATGCAGGAGAAGGATTGTTCTAGTTACAGCACAGGATGTCAGCACAAGCAGGTCATGAGTAGACTTCTTGCTTGAAGCATTTTTGGATGTGTTTTTTCAACTTTACTAAATTTTTGACTTTTGAGTACTGTCTACATGCCCTGCTGGCTGAAACTTCTGTGTTTTCAGTCCTTTTAACTTAAGCTTATTGTGATAAGTTTGCACTATCTGTAGAACACCTTCAACCTTCAATCAAGCCCGAAGAACGCGCTCCTCTGCGGCCGGGCTTGTGGCCGCCGGACTAGGCCTCTCTGAACCTGAATTGGGTCAGTTTCATGTCACGAAGGGGTGACTGAAACTTTCTGGGAATCAGATGAGATTAGAGCAACGAATACATGGGGTGTTCAGATTGCTGAGCTCCAACTATTTTGACGAACTTGATGTTTGTACTTGTAGCGTTCTATTTGTGACATTCCAATTGTTTAGCAATTGTAGTTAAAATGTTGCCGGTGAATTCGTTGTATGGCAGGCAAGAACGATCTTGCTTCCTAACATTATTGATTGATGAGATATTGATGTCTATGGTCACGTATAGATGAGCTGGAGTATGTTGAAGGGCTTCAATTTTGAGTTATGAACAACTGAACATGATGAGATCATAAAGTCGCTTTCGTAGTCATTTTGGTTTAAACTACTCTCTAGTTATCTATGGACAATTATTTGTATTCGAATGATGGACTTTGTTAATTATCTATCATGCACGTTGCAATTTATGAGACAAAAGGACAAAAATATTTGTTTTTTGGTTTTCTCGAATAAATTAATTGCGATTATAATATTTTACATCATATTTCAATTGGCAACAAAAAAATTCAGTTACATACGCTCCGCAGACATCAAAACTACATCAAACATCATTCAGGGGCACATTGGACCTTTCTCAAGGAAATCTCACATTTCTGGAGCTGGAGCTAGCTGCGTGCCAAACAGGACCACCTGCTCCAGGAACTCCACAGTGGAGCTGCTCCATGGTGGAGTTGGTGGAGCAGAGCAGTCCCAAACAGGCCCTAACCTATCAAGACCAAGGTAAGCTATCCTGGCTTTTTTTAACCCTGAACCAATCGCAGCCTAAGAGTCTAGTATTGTCTAAAGCTCTAGTAAGCCTGACCTGCTCAGCTGTGAAATATTGTACATGTGTGCATCATACTAACACATACTTACAATATAAGAATCAAACTTTATTACAGAAATATGGTTTACACTATTACAAAAAAAAAGATTAATATTAGATGCCACATCACAGACGGTTACCAAAAAACCTATAGTTAGTAATTTGTTCCTAATTGCGTTATAATTTAGATCTAGTTTTTGGTGAAAGAAGAATTGAAGATGGTTTAGATCTAGCTAGATTGATGTAGAGAAAAAATTATTTACATATAGCATAATCTAGAGTTTAGGGTTTAGTCAATTCATAATCTATTTGTACTTAATTCAATTTAAGTAATTATTCTTGTTACATATAACTACTTTAGATCGTATATATCTAGGGAATTTATTTCTTTTTGAAGATTAAGAAAGAGCCAAAATAGTTTGAAATAAACAATAATTGTTCCGATGTAACCTTCCACTGAGAATTGGCTATTTATAAATGGTATAAACGTAACATTAATGAATTAACTAACTTGTTTTACTTACTAAAATAAAAATCTAAAATCTGACCTGTTAGTGTTCTAAGGTCAAAAGTGTAGTTTAAAGTAAAAAAATCTGCTTTATATATCCTTAAATCGTATAAATCAGGGTTCTCATATCTCATAGAAATTGTTTGTTACATCAAAATCAGAAGAAAATAATTTGTTATATGTGTAACGTAGGACCGAAGCTAGATGTACACTAGGAACCGTGTGAGTGAAGAGTACATTAATGGTGTGTCTGCTTTTACAAAAGCTGTCGAGGAGGATATGTTGAATAAGGGTTAGAATATATGTGTTGTCTATACATTAACTGTGAGAATCTAAAAATGTTTAAAAATCGAGCACAGATTGAACCACACTTGATTCGATAGGGTTTCAAAAAGGGTATGCACGTTGGACCAGTCATGGTGAAGAGCAAATTACACAGAAAGTTAGTAATAATGACATCGCCAACAAAGTCAATGAGATGCCGTCGGATGATGTCAATTGTGGTTCTAATTTGTATAGGTTGGATCAGATGCTTCGCGATGCAGAAGTGAACTATGATGAGAGGGAGTATGTTAAATTCTGGGGCTTGATGAAGGACTCGGAAAAACCTTTGTTCACGTGCTGTAAGTCAAAGTACATGAGGTTGTCAGCCGTGCTTCAACTGCTAAAAATGAAGGCAAGCAATGGTTGGTCTGACAAGAGTTTCATGGCGCTGTTAAGTCTTTTAATGGACATGCTTTCGGAGAGAAACGAGTTGCCCTACAAAGCTAAGAAGATTCTTTGTCCATTGGGAATGCAAGTAGAAAGAATACATGTATGTCCGAACGAATGTATCCTCTACCGTAATAGTATGCAAATATGCATATATGTCCGGTGTGCAACGCATCTCGATACAAGCGTAAGAATCAATCAGATGACGGTGAGGGAATGGAGGTGAAGAAAGGACCTCTTGCTAAGGTGGCATGGTGTCTTCCTGTAATTCCCCGTTTGAAGTGTGTTGTAGCTACAGGCTAAACAGGAATGAAGGGGACTAGTAGAAGGAGAAGAGGAGAGCTAGATCTGTGGGGAGCTGGTCAGAATGAGAGGATCTCCCCCCCTTTGCCCCTCCTAGGGGTTTATATATATATGAGTGGGGTAGAATGGGAAATCCCCATTCTACCCCTTAGTATTTACAAAGGAGGAGGGTACATTGGTATATTTAAACTGGTATATTCCTCTGCACTATTGGGCCTATTACATGTTAGACTAGTTGCACGGCCCAGCCACGGGGGGTTGGGCCACCCCTACAACAGTACTCCATCAACAGCAAGCGCTGAGGTCCCGATGGGCGAGCTGACGCGATCAACCACCCCAGCCCCCGTTCCCCGACAGCAAGCGTGAGGGCACCGACTGGCGAGCCGATGCAACTAGCAACTACGAAGAGGTCCACGGAATCCCGCTCTGAAGTCGGGTCATCCAACCGAGGCAACGCTCACAAGGCTGACAACGGGACCGTGCCGTCCCGTCGAGGCAGTGCCTACGAGGCGGACGACGGAGCCCAAAGCCGGAGTCGTGCCATCCCGCCGAGGCAATGCCTACGAGGCAGACGACAGAGCCCAAAGCCGGAGTTGTGCCGTCTCGCCGAGGCAATGCCTACGAGGCGGACGACGGAGCCCAAAGCCGGAGTCGTGCCATCCCGCCGAGGCAATGCCTACGAGGCGGACAGCGAAGCCCTATGCCAAGGACGTGCCGTCCTACTGAGGCGATGCCCAGGAGGCGGACGACGGAGTCTTGCGCCGGAGTCGTGCCGTCCCGCCGAGGCGGTGCCTACGAGGCGGACGACGGAGCCCAACGCCGGAGTCGTACCGTCCCACCGAGGCAATGCCTACGAGGCGGATGGCGAAGTCCTATGCCGGAGACGTGCCGTCCTGCCGAGGCGATGCCTACGAGGCGGACGACGGAGTCTTGCGCCGGAGTCGTGCCGTCCCACCGAGGCGATGCCTACGAGGCGGACAGCGAAGCCCTGCGTCGGAGACGTGCCGTCCCGCCGAGGCGGTGCCTACGAGGCGGATGACGGAGCCCAAAGCCGGAGTCGTGCCGTCCCGCCGAGGCGATGCCTACGAGGCGGACAGCGAAGCCCTGCGTCGGAGACGTGCCGTCCCGCCGAGGCGGTGCCTAGGAGGCAGACGACGGAGCCCAAAGCCGGAGTCGTGCCGTCCCGCCGAGGCGATGCCTACGAGGCGGACGGCGAAGTCTTGCGCTGGAGTCATGCTGTCCCACCGAGGCGATGCCTACGAGGCGGACAGCGAAGCCCTGCGTCGGAGACGTGCCGTCCCGCCGAGGCGGTGCCTACGAGGCGGACGACGGAGCCCAACGCCGGAGTCGTGCCGTCCCGCTGAGGCAAAACCTACGAGGCGGACGGCGAAGTCCTATGCCGGAGACGTGCCGTCCCGCCGACGGAGCCCAACGCCGGAGTCGTGCTGTCCCGCCGAGGCAATGCCTACGAAGCGGACGGCGAAGTCCTGTGTCGGAGACGTGCCGTCCCGCCGAGGCGGTGCCTACGAGGCGGACGATGGAGCCCAATGCCGGAGTCGTGCCGTCCCGCCGAGGCAATGCCTACGAGGCGGACGGCGAAGTCCTGCGTCGGAGACGTACCGTCCCGCCGAGGCTGTGCCTACGAGGCGGACGACGAAGTCCAAAGCCGGAGTCATGCCGTCCCGCCGAGGTAGAGAGGCGAAGGCGTCATTCCCCTACCTTCAAAAACAGTGCCCGCGCAGAGCGGGCGCTTGCGGCGTGGGCCGAGGGCACTACACACGCCGAGGCAGAGAGGCGAAGGCGCCGTTGCCCTACCTTCAAAAACAGTGCCCGCGGAGAGCGGGCGCTTGCGGCGTAGGCCGAGGGCACTACGCACGCCGAGGCAGAGAGGCGAAGGCGCCGTTCCCCTACCTTCAAAAACAGTGCCCGCGGAGAGCGGGCGCTTGCGGCGTAGGCCGAGGGCACTACGCACGCCAAGGCAGAGAGGCGAAGGCGCCGTTCCCCTACCTTCAAAAACAGTGCCCGCGGAGAGTGGGCGCTTGCGGCGTGGGCCGAGGGCACTACGCACGCCGAGGCAGAGAGGCGAAGGCATCGTTCCCCTACTTTCAAAAACTCGTGGTGCACTCCCTAGTGCAACGCGCGCGAGGGCGCGATATCCAAGTGGTGCGCCGCTGAAAGCGAGGCACTCCCTAGTGTCTCGGCCTTGTAGTAATTTCTATACTCCGTAGAATGCGTGGAAACTTCAACCACGTCTATTTATACTCCGAAGAGTACGTGCGGGGGGCGACGCCCACACGTGCGCGGGACACCCGCGTCTTGTTTATACTCAGTAGAGTGCGCAGGGACAACATCCGTGTCTTATTTATACTCCGTAGAGTGCATGGGAACTTCAACCACGTCTATTTATACTCCGGAGAGTACGTGCAGGGGGCGACGCCCACACGTGCGCGGGACATCCGCGTCTTGTTTATACTCAGTAGAGTGCGCAGGGACAACATCCGCGTCTTATTTATACTCCGTAGAGTGCGAGGGAACTTCAACCACGTCTATTTATACTCCGGAGAGTACGTGCGGGGGGCGACGCCCGCACGTGCGCGGGACATCCGTGTCTTGTTTATACTCAGTAGAGTGCGCAGGGACAACATCCGCGTCTTATTTATACTCCGTAGAGTGCGTGCGGAGGCGGACCTCGACGCTACGCCTTATTTAGAGTCCGTAGACTGGTGCGCGCGGAGGCGTACCTCGACGCTACGTCTTATTTATACTCCGTAGAGTGCGCGCGGAGGCGTCCCCCCGTTGCATCTTATTTAGAGTCCGTAGACTGGCGCGTGCGGAGGCAACCTCAACGCTACGTCTTATTTAGAGTCCGTAGACTGGCGCGTGCGGAGGCGGACCTCGACGTTACATCTTATTTTAGAGTCCGTAGACTGGCGCGTGCGGAGGCGGACCTCGACGCTACGTATTATTTTAGAGTCCGTAGACTGGCGCGTGCGGAGGCAAGCTCAACGCTACGTCTTATTTATACTCCGTAGAGTACGCCGAGGCGCAAGGCCGTCGTGCGATTTAAATAAAAAACAAGGACCAAAACAGAGGCATCAAAGAAATGGCCGAAGACTTGCGACAACAAAACGCTCCAGAATGCAGTACTGGAAAAGCCTACGGTAGCCCAAAACAGGCCAAAACCGAAGAAGCAAGCACGGCCAAACCGAGTGCTCTCAAAATGGAACTGCGGCCTCAATGAATAACATGCTGCATAACCATTTGTTTGTCGCCATGCACACAAGAAAAATAGTGGTGATCATTAAAGCCCCACGCGCAGTCACATGCAGTACGTACCAGACGGGTGGTGGCGACGCAGAGTAAACTCCGCAAGCGCGGAGACCCTGACGGACGCCGAGTGAGCTCCCCGAGCTGTGCGCGCGAGGTCTACTAGCTTCATCTGGACGGATGCTTCACGGCTACTTGGCTACCTGGGTGCATGCATGGGTAGAGGATCTTCGTCCAACTCGACGGAGACTTCGGGTCTGCCCGCGCGGCATTGGCGAAGGTCCTGGAGGACTCGGCGGAGACTTCGAAGGCCACGGTCCGTGTGTAGCACAGATGTGCGAGGTTCGCTCGCGGATGTGCGGAGTCCATGGCGCGGACGCTGAGCGGAGACGTCGGTCGACACGGAAGCTCGGAGGCGCTCGACGACATGGAGAGTGGACACTTCGGCCGAGGTGCGGATGCTTAGAGGCGAGGTGCTCGTGGACTCAGCGACGCGGAGGCTCCGGAGGCACTTGACGAGGCGGAGGCTGTGGACGGGATGGCGCGAAGACTTTCACGCGGAAGCCGGCGCATCATCAAAGCGAGCAGCGCAGAGGTCGTTCAGTACGAAGCTTGGCGGAGAGCCGACGCCGTGCGCTGATGCTGTGGTTGCAGCCTCTTGGCAGGACGCCTGGTTTGACACCCCGACGCCACGCCAGAGCCACCACCGCCGGGCTCGTTACGCTGGCCGTGCTGCTTAAGCCCCTACCGTCCTCGTTCCTGACGCGTTGGGAAGGCAGCGTGGAGCCGAGGCGGAGGCCGGCGTAGACTTCCCGGCGCCGGGGCGAAGCGTCGCTGGTAGGCCGGCCGAGGCAGTCGTAGGGACGAGCGAAGTCCGGCAAGCAGGGTAACTGTACGGAGCTCGGGAGGGGACTTCGAAGGCAACGACGAAGGCTCTCGCGGATGGGCGGAGCACGGCGATGCTGTACAGACGCTTGACGCGGAAACCTTGATGGCGCGGAGAGACATAGCGGAGGTCGCGGCGTGGGGGCGTCCTCGCCGTCGCGGAGCGTTGCAGAGGCCGGCGCTAGACGTCACGGAGTCCCTCACGGCGAAGCTAGTGGCGAGAGCCGACGTCATCGCAAAGCCTGGTATCATGGCGAAGTCCTCGTCGGAGCCGACGGGACCTCGCGAAGCGCACTGAGGCGAGGGGAGCACCAGGCGGACTCGTCGAGGCCGAAGCGACACCGCTGCCTGCTTCTTTGTGGGATTTGTCGAGCGCCCGGAGTCGTCGTCGCCAACCTTGCCGACGAACGCCGCCTTGCTGCCAAGCCGCGCGACCACGATGGCGATGCTGGCCGACGCGCCTCCGCGCACCTTGAGGAACGCAGGCGCATCGAGAGGAGGCACCGCACAGCATGGAGCAGCCGGAGGCTTGCGCGGGGTAGACCTCGCCGCGGAGACGCCGTCGCCGAGCCACAGTTGATGCCTGGATGGGAACTTTGCATCCATGCAGACTTCGCGGGCGCGTGCATGGAAACTTAAATGCATGCATGCTAACTTGGCGGATGGGTATTCCATGCATGGCTGGATACGTAATGTATGCATGCGGAGTTAGTACCTACTAGTACGCATGCTATGGTACTGCATGCAGAATTACTTAGCCAATCACTAATCCCATGCGTGCACGAGAGCTCACGCAGTGTACACACGCATGCGATCATACATAAATCTCACGCATGCATGTACCATGCATGGGCGGATGGCTACGTACCCAGCATCGAAATGGATGGTTACATAACTAAATGCTTGTGGATGCATGGATGTGGATGGATACGAGACTTCGTGCTTTGCGCCCTGCGGGACGGAGGCTTGCGAACGGATACGAGGTATGTCCCCGCACCCTCGCTGAGGCAGAGACGCCGACTTCGCCGACGCGGAGCGTGGCGCGGAGACGCAGCTTGTTTCGGAGAAGCTTCGCTTGCTCACACCGCACGCCTGGCAGTCCTCCATTGCGCGGGCCCCGCGCGGAGTCCGGCGTGGACGGGCCGAAGGTGCGCAACACGTGCGCAGACTTCGTCGAGCGGAGGTCGAAGCAGGCGAAGGCTGCAGCAGCGGAGCCACGTGCGCAGACTTCGTCGGACGGAGGTCGAGGCAGGCAGAGGCTGCGACAGCGGAGCCTCGGCATGGGTAGACTTCGTCGAGTGGGGCTCGAGGCAGGCGAACGCTGCGGCAGCAGAGCCTCGCGCGCGGGCTTCGTTGAGCGGAGGTCGAGGCAGGCGAAGGCTGCAGCAGCGGAGCCTCGCGTGTGGACTTCGTCGAACGGAGGTCGAGGCAGGCGGAGGCTGCGACAGCGGAGCCTCGGCGTGCGGACTTCGTCGAGCGGAGGTCGAGGCAGGCGAAGGCTGCAGCAGCGGAGCCACGTGCGTAGACTTCGTCGAGCGGAGGTCGAGGGAGGCGGAGGCTGCGACAGCGGAGCCTCGGCGTGCGGACTTCGTCGAGCGGAGGTCGAGGCAGGCGAAGGCTGCAGCAGCGGAGCCACGTGCGCAGACTTCATCGAGCGGAGGTCAAGGCAGGCGAAGGCTGCAGCAGCGGAGCCACGTACGCAGACTTCGTCGAGCGGAGGTCGAGGCAGGCGGAGGCTGCGACAGCGGAGCCTCGGCGTGCGGACTTCGTCGAGCGGAGGTCGAGGCAGGCGAAGGCTGCAGCAGCAGAGCCACGTGCACAGACTTCGTCGAGCGGAGGTCGAGGCAGGCGGAGGCTGCGACAGCGGAGCCTCGGCATGCGGACTTCGTCGAGCGGAGGTCGAGGCAGGCGAAGGTTGCGGCAGCGGAGCCTCGCGCGTGGACTTCGTCGAGCGGAGGTCGAGGCAGCGGTAGACCTCGCTGCGAAGACGCCGACTGGAGCTTTGCATGCAAGACTTTCGCAGATGGGAATTCCATGCATGGATGGATACGTAATGTATACATGCAATCATGGATATTTTGCACACGCATGGGTAGATATTCTTGAGTGCATGCATAGATGGATGTTTCGAAAGTCCATGCCTGGATGGATACACGCGGAGCTTATCAGCGCGGAGAAGGCCTCGTCGCGAGGGCGTGCGAAGGCCCGAGCTGGACTTTGTCGACGCAAAGCAAGCCTCACTGCGAGCCGCCGAAGACCTCCCGGAGCCGATGGCGAAGGCCGGCGAAGTCCTCGCGGAGCCGAGGCGAAGGCTGGCGAAGCCATTGCGGAGCCAAGGCGTAGGCTTCGATGTGCGATCTCTGCTGGTTCTGCAATTGTTTTGCTCCCCACATGCATGTACCTCTGCATGGACGTGGAGTCTGCGCCTGCATGACCATTCTCAACAGAGCACAGATAGCAACAACATAAAAAATAGGCAGTTCGATTAGATCTATTCAGTTCTGCATCCACAAAACAAAGCGGAGCGTACAGACAAAGCCCATGCGACTAGATCTACTCTATCCGCCATTTATCTGTCGCTGATGGCTCACGAGATGATACAGACGCCACGAATGAAGCAGTATGCTCCCAGGAGCAGGAAAGATCCACCTAGCCGCTGCTTTCATTGAATATTGGAGAAGTCCCTTCCATACGTAGCTTCTAGTCGTCCCCACGGACGGCGCCATCTGTTGTAGCTACAGGCTAAACAGGAATGAAGGGGACTAGTAGAAGGAGAAGAGGAGAGCTAGATCTGTGGGGAGCTGGTCAGAATGAGAGGATCTCCCCCCCCCCTTTGCCCCTCCTGGGGGTTTTTATATATATGAGTGGGGTAGAATGGGAAATCCCCATTCTACCCCTTAGTATATACAAAGGAGGAGGGTACATTGGTATATTTACACTGGTATATTCCTCTGCACTATTGGGCCTATTACATGTTGGACTAGTTGCACGGCCCAGCCACGGGGGGTTGGGCCACCCCTACAACAAAGTGGTTTTTTGCGAACCCAAGGAAGCAAAACTGCTGCGTTGGCACTCGAAGGAGCATAAGAAGGATGGAATGCTAAGACACCTTACAAACTCCGGTACAGAATCAAGGAATATAAGGTTTGGATTGAGTACAGATGGAATGAATCTTTTCGGTAACATTACCAGCCGACATAGCACTTGGCCCGTGACTATACCTACAACCTTCCTCCTTGTTAATTTGTAATTTATAAGTAACACGAGCTTAGATTTAATGACCATGATGATATACCTGTGTAGGTTTTGCTGGATTCTAAATGTAATTATACCAAAATATAGAACATGGTAATATACCTTAATTTCCTAAAAAAGAACAAAACCAACTACATAGTGTTTAACAATTAATCAACAGGTAAACACATTTCCTCCATAGATAACTCTATTGTAGTCTTTCCTTCCTTCGCAATGACTAAGACTAACTTTTTAGAATCACGTAGGTTGTTCGCCACGTACGTTGTAGAGGTGCGAAAATCCAAGGAAGGGAGCAACGCCTAGTGACACGTTCTAGATTTTCCAGTATTCACTAATACACATTAATCCTATATAACACTTCGTAGTAATACCTCTTGAACTAACAAATTCTATTTTTGCAGTACCATCAGCAGCCGTCGGGCAACACCTGTGGATTCTATATTTGCAACAAGATGCAACTGCTCCTTGTTTCGCGAAGACCAATGATCCTCCAGTTTGTCAATCTCCAATGATCCTCTAGTTTGTCAATCTTGCAGTAAATGTTTCATACTTATTAATTTATATATGTATGCACGACATTGATCTTCCTACTGACATGTTACGTCCATCGATACAACTTCATTGGAACATGCCGACCTCAACCAAATTTGCGGACAGTGTGTGCACTTCTTGATCTCTAAAGTCATAAAAGAAGATGAAGAGTTCCATAATATAGATTGAATTTGATTGGGACAAGATTGAGCTTAATTGTACATATGTGTATTTGTTCATGAATAGATAATTTATTTCAATTCAGTTAATTAATTTTTGAAATGGATGTTTTTGTTTTTGAAATGAATGAATGTAAATTGGATGTATACTATATTGATCTGCTTAGAGGGTGTGACTAGCATTTCCTGAGGTTAGCCAACAAAAAGGAATAGATTTAGAAATAGAAAAGAATATCACATATAATTATTAACTCATAACCATTTGTGATAGTGTACTATCACAGATGTTTTTTAGTTGAAATCATCTGTGATATATGATGTATCACAGACGGTTTCAACTAAAAATCATATGTGATGACCTCATGTTATTACTAACCCATAAACTCAGACGACTCATAAATCCGTTTGTGATGGTGTTTTTGAACCATTTGTGATAAGTGTTTCTACAGTAGTGTTAGCAGGCAGGTTTTGGACACATCGGGGCGTGTAAACCCAAAGTTTATTTACATCACATAAAAGACTCCGTAGGCATGCTTGAGCGAGGACGAGACTCAAAACCACCGATCATCTACACTGTACGACTCCTCAAGTTCTTCATCGATGGTTTCTTCATTATCCTTGCAAGGTTCTTCTGTTAATTATTTTATAAGTAATGAGTACAACCGTACCTAACAAGTCACAAGAGGAACTCTAATTAATTATTTACTAGAGTTTTCAAGGAATATGAATATACTGGTTTTATTAATGTGGTTGTGGATGCAATTTCATTTGTAACCATTTTGAACACAAAGCAATAAAGCGTTAACTTCCTAAGGAAATGGGGTCTCAACAAGTTGATTATCAAACTGAAATATTATGAAAATTACTTATGTCTTGCTATTAGAATCACCCATTAAACACAACTTTATTTACCAAAAAGCATGGCGTATTCGAATACCATTTGTTATACTCTGTAGAGTTGGCCGGTTTTACCTATAAGATTTCTCAAACTCTCAATGTAATGCAATAGACACGTATCTGACGGTGTCAAAGTCTTTCACTGCTCTCCTCTTTCTAGTCTCTACCCAGTAGGTTATGGACCACATATTGTAGGGTATCCACTAGACAATATAGAATGCTCCCACTTGATTCTGAGTGGACCTACCCATTGTTAAGTATGATTTTACTATTTTCATACCACCTCCTTTGTCCTTAGGCCATACCCACTCCGAGAACCCTATCACCTTGTAGATATTCAATTGATTCGAGCAGCTATTAGACTAGCTTTGATAAGTCAATACATGTGGTTGAGCAATTTCTATGTTGTTTACTCAGCATAAGATTCTAGTTCTTACTTTTCATTAACAAGGCAACTATTCATAAACCAATAACTCAATGATCTACGGCACTAGCACTAATCCAACACAA
Organism: Dendrocalamus latiflorus; assembly: GCA_017311315.1. NCBI lineage: Eukaryota > Viridiplantae > Streptophyta > Magnoliopsida > Poales > Poaceae > Dendrocalamus > Dendrocalamus latiflorus. The sequence goes on along the minus strand of CM029637.1, from coordinate 1,103,686 downwards.
GCCTCCTCCCTAAACTAAGGTCGTGGACTCCACCAATTAGTGGCTTTTCACGATTCATCCTTAGCCCTAGAATAGTTTTATGAATTTATCGACAAAATGTCAAAGTCATTTAGTAGTGTAAATATTTTAGTTCAACTAATCTATAGTTATTTAATCATGCAATAATGTAATGTTACTAAGGTTGTCAAGGTGAATATGGTCTCAAATTAAACATGGCATTTTTGGTTGTAGGACATAACTAATTTTTATATCATTCTAAACAGTTATTGTAAATAAATAGCAGTAAGTAAATAACAATCATGAAATACTATAAATAATTAATTTAAACAATATGGGAATTAACATGTTAAAAAATATGTGACTTACCTTGCTGTTCAAAATACTATACTAGCTCAAAGGCTTCGGCGTCTAGATCAGGTCCTTGAACTGTTGCCTTGGAGAAGTCAAATGCTAGCACAAATAATTAAAACAACATGAGTTCGTGCTTGAGACAAATCAAGCTAGTAAATAAATAAAATAAAAATAAGTAAAATTCAATAAAATACAAATAAAGATGGGTTTGGTTTTATCGGAGTTTGGGTTGGCAAAACAGAGCTCGAATGGTTTAAATGGGCTTGAAACGGTCGAAATGGATATAAATATGTTATTGGGTTTTCGGATGAACAGAACCATGTCTAGTACTATTCACTATGGATTGGTCCAACATTATTTGGGTCGGGTTTCATAGGAAAGTGGATCAAGTCAGGTTGTGTACAGTGAACTACAGTGACGGGCTCAGCCTACTCTGCATTTCTGGGCCAAACGGCCTAGCCTAAAGTGCACAGTGCATCGTCTTCACTCCTCAACACCATTGTTCACTAAGCAGAGGAGCTACGACGGCGATGGTGATTGAACATCAACATGGCTCATCGACAGCAACTAAAGGCATGGATGGGTTCCTCTACCTCATAGGATTCCATTTTAGGGCTTTGTGGAGCTCATTAATCGACGGTGGTCACCAGCGGTGAGCGATGGTTCCTCGAGTGTTATCATGGCATAACAATGCTACGACAACTAATTGGCAAAATCAAGGGGTGTGCGAGCATCTCAGAGGTGTCAGGAGGCAATCGGTGGTGCTAGTTTATGCTCTAGTGGTCTGTGGAGAGCTGCTCTCGGATGGCGGTGGCTCATGGCACCGACGGCCGTGGAGCGATGGAAGTCATTGGCGTGGTCAATGATGTGTTTTGTGAGGGTCTAGTGATGCTACGGTGGTTGTTAATTGGCAAATGGTTGGCCAAAGCAAAATAGTAGTCTTATAAGCTCACCGGCCAGGGGAAGACGACGGCGGTGATTGAGGCCAGCTTTGGCAAAGGTGTGGCTTCGGTTCAGCAATTGGAGCGTGCGTGAGCTAATCTAGGTGGTTGGTAGGGCTTTAAAGCCGAATGTTGGCGGTGGGAACAGTGGAAGTGGTTCGACGACGCTGGCGCCTGTCTACAGCGGTGGCAGCCAGGTCAAGTCGGTGGGGGCAGCTGGCGATGTGGCGAGGAGGCAGCAAGGACGGTGGCTCTCATTGGAAATGGCAGAGTGCTAGCCTACAGGGCATGGGCGTATGGCACACGCGTCGGCCGCACGACACACTGAAATGCGGTGAAGCCCGTGGCCAGTGTGGCACATGAAACAAGGCATGGTGAGGACAATGCAGAGGTGACAATGCATTGATGCACAGGGCTTGAGTTGGCATAGCTGAGGGAGGTGTGAACGCCGAGGGGTCTCGACTGGGAGCGGCAACACGGGCAAGCAGCTGGATAGGCTTGGGAGCATAGGGAGAAGGCAAGCTGCAAGAAGGCATCAACCGAAAAAGGAAACAGATGAATCGGAAAGGGAAACCGTGAATTTACTGGGGATTTCTGAATTGGGAAAGAACTCAAGTTCAAAAGAAACCCAAAGAAAATTCAAATTCATTTTGAATTTTTGAGGTGTTTCAATTTTCCCTTCGTTAACCATTCACATTTCTCTTCTTGTAGTCAATGTGTCAACATGGTATGTGATATGCACTTCTCTCGTGTGGTACATGTATGGTCTTGTTTGTATTGACTTTTACTGCTGGTTTCTGTTTAGAAAAACCAAAAGCCAATACGAACACACGGCTTCTCAAAGCGATTTCTTCACTTCTCTCGCTACCGTCTCACTCTGGGGATAAGGCGGGGTCATGGGTGCATTACCCACTCCACTCCTCTGGCTCCCGTCACGTGCATGCATCTCTCCCTTACTTTTTGCACTGCTCGCCCCTTCTTCTAAAAAATGCTTCTTTCAGTCACTAGTATTTATTTTTAGTCAAAATACATAAGCCACATCTAATATTTATCAATAAAAACCAATACGAACCCTAATGTACCATTGGACATCATTTGAACGTTAAAAATTTGTGAAATTTACTTTAAAAAAGGAAGATCAACAGCACTGTAATGCCCTGTTTTTAGACGTGGCAGGCAACACCCAACCTGGCACCCCACATCCAACGGTCGTCTCGCATCACGAGACGAGAGCCGAAAAAAAGAGGAAAAAGAAAAAACAAACGGTCATCTCCATCGAAATTTTTGTACGGATAACCTTTTTTTTATTCGAAAATACAGAAATATACCCGCGGGAAATTTTTTTTACAAAAATAGCCTCCAGTCGCCCAATGGGGGGACGACTAGAGCCTTTCGCCCACCCGGGAAGCGACATTTAAAGAATCTGCGAACCGTTGGGCGAATCAGCGATGTCGCCTGCACGTTGGGCGACTTAATTTAAGTCGCTGTACGGTTGGGCGACTGCATTGCAGTCGCCCAACGCTAGGGCGACAGGGGGGGTTAAGGCGGCCTGCCCAGCCGGCTCCCACTACCAACCACCTTTTTCACTCATTCAGCAAACACATTCAGCGCACAGAGAAGAGGAAGAAGGAAAAGAAACAAGGGGGAGAAGAGAGGAAGGAGGGGAAGAAGAGGAGAAGGAGAGGAAGGAGGGGAAGAAGAGGAGAAGGAGAGGAGGAGGTGAGGGAGGAAGGAGGGGAAGAAGAGGAGAGGAGGAGGTGAGGGAGAAAGGAGGGGAAGAAGAAGAGGAGAGGAGGAGGTGAGGGAGGAAGGAGGAGTAGAAGCTATTCCATCAATTTGGATCCAGGTATTTTTTTTGGATTATGTTGTATTTGTATTATTATTTATATGAAATGTTGGTGTTAATAAAAATTATAGATGTAGAATAATTAGTACCGTGTTAGTATGGAAATATTATTGTAGAAAAGGTTTGGTATGCAATTTGTAGTATGGTAGTATAGAAATTTTAGCAAATTTTGTGGTATAGGAAGTTTAGTATTGTGCGATTTTATTTGACATGTCGCAAAATTGAAATATATATGCAGGCCGACATCATCAATATCCACTACATTGAGAGTGTATTACGGAGCTGGAACCATTCGTGAAGGTCCGAATGGTGTGGATTTGAGCGATTTTTCGCAAGTCACTCTCGTACTTCCGGATGACGAGAATGCTCAAATGGGAGATGTGCAGCTTTGGCTGACCCGGAGTTTTTCGTTGAACCCCGAGGTGTACAGCATCGTCGTGCAAGGGCTTTGGAGCCGGTCTTCCACGGACATCAGATGGGAGTTGAAGACATTGGTGCGCTCTGCCACATGGAAGGGCTTTGTGCTAGGGTGCCGGCGTCGTGGATACGAGTGTGTGCTGTTTGTGCAACCGTGCTCAGTACAAGCAGCTGAGGAAGCTCGTGCAACAGCCGTTGTTGTGGGAGGTGCTAGCAGCTCGGGCGGGCCGCATGTTGGCGGACATGATGAAGTTGCTCGTCATGAAGCCGATGTGGTACATGAATGAAAGTTACAGCCGTCAAGCCATAGAGAGCCAACTGGGCAAGCCGATGAAGGAAAGTATAATGAGTACATTGTGCAACAGATGGACTCTGATGACGAGAGGGCATGGGATGAAGAGGAAGCTGTGGAGGACGACGACGAGGACAGTTCCGATGAGGATGAAGTTCCTATCCCCCAGGAATGGAACCGGTTTAATGCGGAGGGTCTTTCCGCACATGATGAGCATGAATCACAATGGGAGTACCATGAGACAGAGGTTCGGTTGCATGCTATGTTTGCTGACAAGGAAGCGCTGCAGGATGCCATCAAGCTTTGGGCCCTTTCAATGTAGCGGACATTTTGCGTCGTCAAATCAAGCCAGGAGCAGTACACTGTGAAGTGCGAGCAGACTGATTGCCCTTGGCGGGTGCACGCCCGTAAACCTAAGTATGAGACTCATTGGATTGTGTCCAAGGTTGAGCCGCACTCCTGCATTCTAAACACTGTCTTGGCGAGACATCGTAACCTGACGTCCGGATTTATAGCCAATCTCATGTATGGGGAGATAGTGCAGAAGAAGGACATGGCAGCCACGCATATTGTGGTAGCTATTGAGAATAAATTCAAGTATAAGATTAGCTACGCGAAGGCGTGGCGTGCCAAGCAGAAGGCGTTGGAAAAACGTTTTGGCACTTTCAAGGCGGCGTACGATAACCTTCCTCGTATGCTTAATGTCCTGCAGGAAAGAAACCCGGGCACGTACATCGCCCTCCACGAGAAGCCGTCCATAAGTCCGCCAGGGTATGTGGTGTTGCAGAGAGCAATGTTTGCATTTGGTGCTAGCATCGAAGCATTCATGCACATGCTGCCAGTGATCTCAATTGACGGGACCTTCTTGACAGGCAAATACAAGGGGCTCCGAGGGTTCAGGGTGGTGGGAAACTTCGCCACTTTGGACATTGCATCGAGGACCTGGGTTCCGGATGTTAACATGTTGAAGGGTGGGAAGGGTCGGCGACAGAGCCGACATATTAGGAATGACATGGATGAATCACAAGCTGGAACACCGGGTGCACGTTGTGGTCGATGCGGTCAGGAGGGGCACACAGCTAGACGATGCAATGCATGTCCTGATCAGTAGTTACATGACTTTTCTGTAATGTAGTTGGTTATGTACTTATTTAGTACATGTATTTGCTGTTTGTTAAAATGAGATACTTTTGTGGCTCGTGCACAAGACAATCAATTCATGACATGCTTAACAACATTGCACATTATTTCGATCGACCCTCGTACATACTACGGTACAACCATACACATCGTTGCTTATATGCCAAATGAGCCTCGTGACACCCACATGGAGAACTGCTGAAGTGGACGCCTCGGACGGGGCTGGCCATCGTGGTAGTGGCACGCACATATGCAACTTGGGTTTGCACAGCAACATGTCGGATCGTACGAGCTTCCTATATTGACAACCTCCTCGTTTCCCCTCTCGTGTTGCATCTGTTGGTGGAGGTCATTGTTCTCCTCATTGAGAGTCTCCATTCGGTACTCCAAGTCCATTATTCGGTCCCATAAAGTACCCACATAACGGTCAATATACTGTTCATGAGGAGGGTCGATCCAGCGGGAGAAGTCGCATTTCGCCATCTGCGAAAAAGGACAGTAAACATGGAGGGTCCATAAGCAATAACAAAAATGTACTATTAGTAATTTGTACCCCGGAGCGTGGCCATCGGAAGAAACGGCGTCTGCCATCGTTCGGCCCTTCCAGGACCTGCACGACCACGTACTCATTGTGTCTGCATTTCGGCCACGCTGGTTGCGCACGCCGGCTTGGTATCAAGCGGTACTGTGGACCGAACATCTCCCTCCTTTCCAAGGGAAGGTCTTCCTTTGGTGACCCATATCCGACTGGCCCCTCATCTTCCGCCATGGTATGTTCCACCACGAATTAGAAGGTACTTCTTTGTTCGATTTACAGGGTTTTCTGGCTACAACTTCATGGGACCTCAACCGTGCTATTTATATCGAACGGCGGGACAAAAGAGGGCTGCTTTGCCCAGAGACATGACAAAAGCGCTCAGCTTTACTCGGTGAGATGACAACACATGCCAGCTTTACGCAGTGATATGACAAAACGGGGCAGTTTTGCTCAGTCAGATTACAACACATGCCATCTAAACTGCCTACATAAAGGCTACGATCTGAAAAGCCTTCATAGGGACATTTATTGCTACACTGGAATCCTGAGGATAATCCAGGCCTATCGCTACAGAAACCAACAAAATAGGGGCGTAGGCTGTAGCCTTTACAGTGAGTGTTCGCGTCATAGGCCTGTATCCTTTCCAGTGAGTTTTCATGTCACCTTAACTTGTTGTTTCAGAAATTATGATTACTGGCCTCTGAGAAGGCAATGTTGTAGCACTTATTTCCTGCAAACGACTGAAAAGGCTACGTTGTACCAAATACATTGAATGGTCCAACCTCTGAAAAGGCTACGAACTATGAATTTATTACGAGGCTACATGCTCTGAAAAGCCTACATAGGGATATTTATTGCACCAGATCCTGAAAAAGCGAAAAGATTCGCATGTCGTCCTCTCCATGGACTATGCCCACTGCACCAGATAACCTACCTACATAAAGGCCTCATATGTCTTCCATACTACATCTCCTCCTCAAGCCATCACAATACTACTACACAACAATGTCTTCCTGGAGGTTCGACCCATTTGGAGTGCCGGAGTGGCATGAGCGCCCGAAGTGCCATTGCGGCTTTAGGATGATGTTGGGAGTCTGCACGGATCGAGTACAACGAGCCAACTACGGACGTAGGTTCTTCAAGTGTCCAGACCTAGATGACGACTTCGTGGTAACGATGACAACTAAATCATTTATTTTTCGTTATCGTTTTTCAACTTGATCCATGACATCTACCACGCCACACATAGCCTTGCAAGTTCATCGAATGGATGGATCGGGTGCCGCCAGCATGGCCACAGAACCGGGCAGTGGAGGTGGAAAACAAAGGACAATACTTTGTCAAGATGACTCAGGCTCGCGAGGTGGAACGACAGATGCGGCTTGAGTAAGAGCGCCGCGTGAGGGTGGACCAAATCCGTCTGAAGGGCAAGGAGGATGAGCTGCAAAGGAGGCGGGAGCAGTTAAGTCTGCGTGAAGCAGCCATCAAGCGTCAGGAGGAAGAGCTTCAAGCTCGTGAGGCAGCTCTCAAGACCAAGAGTGACCGGAACAAGGATGCAGCGGAGCCATCTTCAAGGCGCGATAAAAAGGGGAAACAACCACGCTACACCCAGTAGACAAAATGTAATAGACCCAGCAAGTTATATTCCCTAAGGCATGTTAGGACTAGTGGTGGAGTTCTGAACATTACAAGTACATGGTTCCACACATTACTAATAGTATTGTCGGAGTTGCTCTTAGTCGCATATCATGCTATATGTTATGCATGTAATAACAATGTACGCGGCATGTTACTCCCAACTGTATTATGAAGTTTATTTCTATTGACATAAGCTTATTATCTAGCATGTTCGCATTCAATGATTCAGATAGCAAGTCATACCGGTTCTCTCCGTAAACTATTTCTCAGCAACATCAAAATATCACTTACCACTCTATGTATCTATCGTTCTACGGTCAATCATTCTTAAAAAAATTTGGAATTTTTTTTGTGCACCTACAACATACAGTGCACATAAACTTTTATTACAACTATACCAGATTTTTTCTCTGTTTCAAACTACAAAATTGCCAAAACTCTACAAAAATCAGGGGGGCTGAATGAAGTCGCCTACCTACTGGGCGACTGCATTACAAGTCGCCCAGCCATTGGGCGACTTCATTAAATCGCCCAGTGAGAAAGCGACTCCATGATGTCGCTTTCCCGTGAAGCGACATAAACTCTTGTCGCCTGCCGAGTGGGCGAGAGGCTCGAGTCGCCCACCCATTGGGCGACTAGAGGCTATTTTTGTAAAAAAAATTTCTCGCGGGTATATTTCTGTATTTCCGAATAAAAAAAGGTTATCCGTACAAAAAAATTCCATCTCCATCCCCTCCCCCCTATAATCTCCGATTCGAATCTATGGGCGGCGGCGGCGGCGCGTGGGCGGCCTCGCCGGCTGGCCCGCGCGGCCGGGCCGAGTGGCTTCGCATCTACTGCTGCATGGCGGCGCTGCTGCGCAAGAGCCAGGCGCAGGTCGAGGCGCTCCTCGCCGACCGCTTCCGCCTCGAGACAGGCGTTCCTCAAGATCCAGCGCGAATTCTGGCTCGCCCGCGTGGGCCTCCTCCAGGCCCAGCTCCAACAGGTGAGGCCATTGCTTACTGGCTAGCTTCCTTCCTTCCTTCTAGGGCTTCTATTGTCCTCCTCCGCTGATGCAAGCTAGCAGGGGCAAATCCACCGTGGGTGCTAGTAGGTGCTCGAGCACCCGCTCCTCCCACCGTGGAAGAAGACCCAGCCGGCCCCGGCCCGGTCAGCGGTCGGCATCGTGGCGGCCGACGACCCTGTCGAGCTCACGCGCAGTCGCGACCGTGTTGCGAAGAGAGCCTGGTTCTGCGCAAGGAGGATGCTTGTGGATGGTCGTCGGCGATCCCGGAGCGCAACCTCGCCCTGTGCCGCCGACGAGGCCCTGCTTCCTCCTCCACCTCCTACAGCACCACTGTCGTCGTCACCTAAGATGAGCAGGGCTGCCGCCGCGAAGAGACGGTGCTGGATGTGGCCGGTGCAGAAGGCGAGGCAGAGGAGGCATGGGTTGATGCTGGCGGAGAGGAGTACTTCTTCCTCGCCGTGCTCTAGTCGAGTCCTCCAGAAAGTTTTGATTCTTTGCTGTAATTAGAGAACGTGTCCTCTTCTTGCAGAAAACTTAGATTTGTTTTTTTCTAGTATCTAAGTCAACAAGTTAGAGGATGCGATGCACTCTGTTCTTGTAGTTGAGTTGTGTAGATTGTTTCAATTGTCAGATAAATTAATGGAATCGAGTGGAGTTGAATTCTTCGGCGGTGGTGCTACATTCACGGCATGCCGGTGCATGTTGACGCCCACCAGGTGTTCGACAAAATGTCAATTCGTAATGCAGGAGCTTCTGGCCTGGATTCTAACACAGATTAAATTATCTCTGTTAGTGTGTACATAATCTATGCTTCATACTACAACGCAGAAAGTGTTTCATCAAGTGTTGGCTGTGCAAGGGGGCTCAAGTGGCACCGTGAGCTATGATGATCAACCATTGAGGCTGCAGCAAGGTGGTGCTCTCGCCAGCACAAACCAGAGCTATTGAAGGACATCCACAGGGGCGAATCCACTGTGAATGTGAGTGAATCTATGAATGTGATTATGTGAATCCTATTTTATTATTGTTCTACCGATTAGCTAAATTATTTAATCAGTTATTAACTAGTTCTTATTTAATTATTTTTAGATTTATAAAAATGAAGAAGCGAACTTTACACAAATATTTCTCAAACAATGCCAATGGTAGAATACTAGTGGATATAGCTTTGATATATTTATGTTGTGCTATAGGCTCAATAGTAGAGCTCCCTCTATTTTCATCCTGGATTCGCCACTGCAAGCTAGGGTTTTGGGGGTGGGGCCTCTCTAGACGCGGAAGGTGGAGGCGAGCAGGAGAAGGTGCGAGGCGGCCAACTTGGAGCTGCCAGAAGCTCGCCGGTAAGAACACACTGTCCCGCCCTCTTCTCTTGGTGCTCATCCCTCCTGCTCTTGTGCTCGGCGATTTGGTGCGAAAATCGACGTTTTCTTGTGAGTTGGGGCTCTTTTGGATGATTTGGGCTGCTTGCGCTGCAATAGGTGGATCTATTTGGCCTGTTGTGGCTCAATTTCTCCGGGATTTCTGGAGGTTTATGCCTTGTTCCATGTCAATTTTTGTTGGATTGAGGTTTCGAACATTCGTTCGAATACACTGTCATAGATTATATTAAATACTTGTTCTGCGAGTGTTGTTTAGTGTTTCTTTTAACTACTTTTGTCGGGAAATTTGGGGGCGATTTGGTGCAAAATCTGCCTGTTCTTTGGGGTTTGAGTTCCTCTTTTTATGATTTGAGGTGCTTCTAGTGCGAAAGTTGGTGCCTTTCTGTGTGTAATCGCCCTCCAATGACTAGTTAGGTTAGATTGCCTTAATTTGGTTTTACTTGCGCTGTTTTTAGGGGGAAATGCGTGGAGGTTTATGCCCTCCCGTGACAGTTTTGTTGGACTAAGGTTTTTGGATTCTGCTGTACTTTAGCTTCCATTCTGTTCTAATTTGGTTGTTTTCCATGATTCTTCGTACTGGTGTGCCCTTCTTAGAGCAACTCCAACCGGTTCTTTATTCTGCTCTTCATTGTATATTTACCTAATATGACTCAAGAAATGGACTCCAACCGGTTCTTTATCCTCCTCTTCATTTTTATCGAGTCGCTATTTTCTCCCGGCCGCTAGCTAGATTTGGCGAGCGTCTCCTCACTCGCTTCTCAAATAGCTAGGCCATTGGAATGCTAACTCAAATAGAGAGCTGAAAATAATAACTAGCATCTTCATCCTAGGAAATAGAGAGGGAGAAATGACTAATGGGATGGAGTTGCTCTTAAGGCTACTTTGCTGCTTCATCTTTCTGTTCGCTGTGAAATGCTTGGTGTGAAACTGTCACAATTCTCTGTGCGTTGATAAGCTAGCTTAGCTCTGTTTTGTTCAAAAATACTGTAATAGATCGGTTCTTTGTTCTGTGAATAGAGTAATATTGGTTTAGAAAACTGTTTTCTAATTATTTCTAGAGATATTTGATCTTTTGCCACACCTTTCGTTTGCATTTGATGATTTGCCCCATGATGTCTCATTGACATGTGGGGCCAAGGTCCACATGTCAACGACATAAATGGGACAAATCATCAAATTCCATGTCTACGCTAAAAAGTTGGAACCTTGTATGTTAACTAGATATCCATATTGTTGTTTGGACTCCAAAAATTGGTGTTACTGTCGCTGTAATAACTATTCCATTCATTAAAACCTGTGAATGCTGGTGACTTTTACCCACCTAAATATGCTTTGAATTTGTGCCGATGCAGTTAGTCATGTGCTGTTGTGCATTTTTGTCCACAAATTTCTAGCTTCTTTTCAAAGGGTATATGCTTAGATTGATGGCACCAGCCAAATCGTGTTTTCCTTTCCAGTTAGAACAACATTTTGCTGAATATCAGTATGCTATTTCCCTTTTGCCAAATCCATTCTTTGTCTTGAAGGCAGTTTTTTTTGTGTTAAATGAATATAACTTTTTAGAATGAAGCACCCAATCTCTATGAATTTATGTTGCAACTGATATTACCTTCTGCTTTGAAAGTAGAACTCACAGAGGATGACTTGGAGAATTTCATAACTTCTGTAGCTGCTTTGGCTGCAGAAAACACCAACTGAGGTACTTACCGAAACATAAGTTGCATGTGCCCCTCTATGGTTGTCCTAGCTCACAAACATGCCATCGAGCTTGTGCATCTCGTTAATTTTCTTAATCATTCTTTTGTGTCCGTGCTTGTTTCTCTTTATGTTAGATAAAGCTGAAGGAAGTTGAAAGTCGTGCAGAGCTTAGTGAAAACACTGCAGATCACGAGCACAGTGCAAGAGGAGATTTGGAAGCAGAGATAAGAAAACTAAAGCAAGCTTATAAGACCCTGAGCTCAAAGAAGGATGAGGAAGTTTCTGCATTACTCACAGTACATGATTTTGTGTGGAACCAGTTGAGGACAATGGAGCAGGACTACGCGGTGCTCCTAAAGAACAAGAAAATAGAGGCAGCACAAGCTACTGAAGCAGCACAAAAGCTTCAGCAGAATGTAGAGGAGCTGCAAGTGGCAGCCCAAAACAAGGATGGCGATATTGGCAGATCGCGAGCAGAAGCTGTTGATTCCAAAAAGAAGATATCGATTCTTGACTCTTGAGGATAAGCTACAGGAAATGTGCTCTGTGGCCAAGGAGAAAGATGATGAAACTGAAAAACTCAAAGATGAGCAACCTGAAACTAGGCTACAGGAAATGTGCTCCGGGGGAGGAGAAGATGAAATTGAAAAACTCAAAGATGGGCAACCTGAAACTAGTCAAAAACACAAGAAGTATATCAACGATACACACAGAAAATCAAGGTCTGAAGGTCCTGCTTTAAGTGAGAAATCAAAAAATAATTCTCGTAGGGAAACGGTAGAAGAAGATGGGCAGCCTGAGACTAGTCAGAAGCGCAATTGTACCTCGTCCTTATCAAATGTAAGTATTCCATTTCCAAGTATATGGTAGGCTCACACTGAACCTTATTTCTTATGTACTTTTTTGTCCATTTGCAATCCATGTATAGTCAATGCACAATTTTGCATTTATCAAGTAAAGCTGCTTAATCAATTGTTACATGGATTATATGTGCTGTTTGACCAAATTTACTACTTGCAAGTTAGTTGATCACCTCGTGCTATGTGATCATGAGCTGTTTTACTAATGTGCATAGACAAATAGACTAGTTTTTCTTTATAGAACAAGAATCATCTTTTCCTGTGTGCCACTGTTTTTTTTTGCTAAAAAACTAGAATTGTACAAATTCTTGATAGGTTGCATGCATGAGTTGTGTCTTGCTGTAAATATGGACAGAGAATAAAGTGAGGAATCAGGTTTGCTTTCAATGAGATTTGGATATCTATATAGGACCATAAGAGATGTGCTTGTGGAGGGTGGAATATGTTTTTAACCAGTTTATCACTCCCGTACTACACTGATAAGCTAGACTACTAGTTCCTATTCTATAAATAGTAAAATTTGTACCTTTCTTATGACACTGTAACACCTTTTACTCGTAAATTGTAATGTCTAATTCTTGGCAAGCCGCTTGAGTTGCGTCTTGCTGTAATTATGGACAAAGAATAAAGTTGATGGAATTTAGGTGAGCATTATGTGAGTCGCAGATGCTCATAAAGGATCATCACACATGCAATCTAAGAGACTACTAAAAAAAACTCGACCTGCGGGGGGAAGAATCCCCCCGGGCATTGCTTTAAGAAGAAGGTCTTCTCACGCAGATCAAGAAAACCCCCGAACCCCTGCTTCACCCTTACACAGCGGCACCATCGCCCCAGCATAATATGTTGCTTGCTACCAGTTTTAACCAGTCCATCACTTGCAAAGTAACCTTGTACTGCTAGCTTGTTCATCTATTTGCAGGAACAGGCCTACCCCACAAAGAGTAAAATATTACTTTTCTAATGGTATTGTAGCACTTTTTGCTCATCAATTACAATGTCCTAATTCTTGGTAGGCCGCATGAGTTGCATCCTGCTGTAAATATGGACAAAGAATAATGTTGATGGAATTTAGGTGAGCATCATGTGAGTCGTAGATGCTCATAAAGGGCCATCACACATACACTTGGGACATGGCAAAATATGCCTTTTGACTACCAGTTTTTCATCTGAGTTATGTTTCATCACCTGAGGTGGCTAGTTTGTTACTTTGTTGGCTTGTATGCATAGACCAAAATTACCCAATAATGAGCGAGCAGATCATCTTTGCCTGTGTTGTTTCGATTTTTTTGCCTCACAAGATTACGATGTCTTAATTCTTGGTGGGCTGCATGAGTTGCATCTTGCTCTAAATATGGACAAATAACAAACTGATGGCAATTAGGTGAGCTTTCTTTAAGTCTTGAATGCTCACAAAGAACTGTCACATAGTTTCCTTGAGACTTTAAATAACTTTCTGATTTCTCTATTGGGTCAGCCTGTTGGAGATATTTAAACAACCCTTAGATCTTCAAAATGTCCTTTTGGCCAATCAAGTAACTTTTACCTATCTCAGTGTTAAAAAAGGAATATAACCTATCTCTGAAGTGGCTTTGTAAGTATTCTTTGGAAAAAGTTCACTTTTCAATTATGAACTCTGGCCTCGGTTCAATTTTCAATCCTAAACTCCGGTAGCGTCTGATTCAGGACCTTGAACTAATGAAACCACCACTTTATCTCCTCAACACAAATTGGAGTGGTTTTGATCTGATGTGGCAACGGTTTTGTGATCCACATCAGCAAAGTGGGCACACAACAGCTAACTAAATCCTCTTCTTCCTCCATCTTCTTCCCCACTCTCTCTGTCTCTCCCCCATCCTCCCACCACCTCCATGGCCGACGGGCACCAGCAGGAGCATGGGCTTGCCGTGCCAAGTCACCGATCCAGATGGCCACTGTTGCCCAAGGTCCATCGTTGTCTGCATCTTCCTCTTTGTTGGAGACAAATGTGTTCTTTCTTCTGCAGAGCAGCAGCACAAATCATGCCCTAAGAGCAGAAGCCATATCAAATTAGATGTTCAAACTAGAAACTTTTGTGCAGATCTATCGATTTCTACCCAATTATGTTGGCTCTGCCCAATCTGTTAGCCTGACGCCGTCATATCCAAGAAGCTCACGACGCCATGGCTATTGAGCTCCATTCCATGTCCAGCCTTGTAGCCGATGGGTAGTTCCCACTGTTGACGTTGAAGCTGCACTCACCTCGCCAGCTCGCCACGTCTCGCCATTGACAAGAACATGCTTTGATTGCACCCCTATCCCTGAGTGTTTGTAAGTTAGCAGAGTTGGTGATCTCGTTGCGGATGTCCTCGAAAATAGCAAAACGAGGGGACCAAAGTGCAAGTAGACTCGCTGCTTGCGCGTCGCGCTGAGATAAAGCGTTGGCCACAAGGCCCACAACGTTTTGACGACCCGGCAGTGGCGGACCGACCGGTGGGTTAAGGGGGGCTCGCACCCACTCTACCGCTGGCTGGAGCCTGGGTGCCTCCCTACCTTCGGCTGGGGCGCCACGCCGCCAGGCGCCAGCAACCATCGCCCACCGCCGGCGCCATGCTGCTGCGGTCTCTTGGTGACGATGAGGCCGAGCCGTCGAGGCTATGAGGGCAAAAGGCCAACGGTTTGGGTCAATACAACATTACAACAAAGTATAGATTTGGGCCAAAAACAAGATTGCAGCAAAGTGTAAAGGCCGAAAATAACATTGCAGCAAAGCCCATCAAGAAGTACCTAGAATCCCACATCCAATTCGGACACCACAGCAACAACACTTCATCCCCTTTTGGCACCATCGCACGGATCCAGATCCACTGAGCAGCCGAGGCCCGAGCAGGAGCAGCCGCCGCCGTCGCGCCAGATCTCACCAAGCAGGGGGCCAGGAGCAGCCTCTCGGCCAGCTACCTAGCCCAAGTCTGGAGAGCTGCGGCCGCCTCCCCGCCAGATCTAGAGGCAGGACGCCACGTGTGGAGCGCTGCCGCCGCCGCGCCGTCACACCATAATCTCAAAGGTGCTGGATGCTTTGGTAGTCTAACTGAGACCTTCCTTGCGCAAAAAGTTTTGTGAGGGGGGCTGCCATCACACCATAATCTTTGATAAACCGGCAATAATACTTGGCTAAGCCCATAAATCCACGTAACGCACGTACTGACTGAGGCATCGGCCAACCCATCACTGCTTGCACCTTTTGTTGGTCCATGGCGACACCACTGCCAGTAATCACATGACCCAAATAAGACACAGATAATGAGCCAAATGCGCACTTAGATTTCTTAAGAAAAAATTTGTGCTCATGAAGAACCCGCAAGATAGTACAAACATGTAGAAGGTGTTCGGACCAAGAAGGACTGTATGTTCGAATGTCATCAAAGAAAACCAAGACGAACCGTCGGAGATGAAGGGCAAACCGTTGAAGGCAAAGATGAAGAACTCTATTCATAAGGGCCTGAAAAGTCGTTGGTATATTAGTTAAACCGAATGGCATAACTAGAAATTTGAACAGACCTTGATGTGTTCGAAACATCGTCAGGGTGCATACGAACTTAGTGATACCCTGAACGTAAATCCAATTTGGTAAAAAATTTGGCGCCTTTGATCTCATCCATCAGCTCCTCCACGACTGGTATTAAAATTTTATCTTTAAAAGTTTTGTCGTTGAGAGTGCGATAGTCGGCGCAAAACCTCTGGGATCCATTTTGCTTCTTTACCAGCAGCACCGGCACGGAGAAGGCTGATGAACTGTGATGAATAGTGCCTTGCCGCAGCATCTCGGCACACTCCAATTCCGCTTTTTGAACATGCGCACAGCGATATGGCCGGACTGCAATAGGTGAGGTACCCGGGACGATGAATTCTGTGGCCTCTGTCAAAGCCGCCATCTCGGATGTGCCGGCCATTGGCTCTGATATCAAGCTATCAGAGGCACGAGCACGCGGCTGGAGGTTGCAGCGGTGGTGACGAGGCAACGGCGGGGAGGCGCCCACGGTGTTGGAGTCCGGCGGTATCTAGTTCAGGTGACTTGGAAACACGAGAGGCCTGCGATTACTTGTCTCTGTTATTACTTCACTCCTCATGAGTCAGCTTCCCCCCCCCCCCCCCCCCCCCCCCCCGGCGCTCCTCCTAACGACTCCGCTCTGGTTTTCTTCCTTCCTTCCGGTTAAGGGCGCAAACGGGAGCTGAAATACGGATCAAATTCAGACGTCCCGCATGATCTGTGCACTGCAAGATAATATATATATATATATATATATATATATATATATATATATATATATATATATATATATATATATATATATATATATATAATAATAATATGACACTGAAATGGGGCATCATGGTTTCTGGGCATCAAGCCTCTCTACTTTTGGATTGTTTTTAAATGCGTGCAAATGTAATGATATATAATATATCAGGTAAACCCGTTAATATTCATTAATTCAAAAAACATCGATTTGGAAAGGAAATCATTGATTTAGCATGCTGAATCAATCATAGATGGAAAGTCTTAATCATGGATGAAAAAGTCTTAATCATGGAGTCTGAACACCATGGTGCCTTTGTTATTTATATACTATATATATAAGTATAATACGGTAAGTTTAAGGAAAATAGACACTATACCGAAAGTAGTGTCTGGTCAATTAGACATGTTGCAACAAGTTATATGTATTGCATCAACGAATTCAAATTTGAATGTGGGCCATACAACTTTTTAGATGAAAAAATTGAATCATATATTCACATCCATATTTGTAGAGACAAGTCTGCTTACCCCATTTTAAGTCCAATTTTCAACCATAACAACCCTAATTCATACATTGATACACAACAGGCTCTAACAATATTTAGGTGAAGTTAACCACTACTACAAAAAAAAGCCTAATATTAGATGTCACATCAGAGACGTTCCCCAAAACCGTTTATGAAGGTGTAATCTTACAGACGGTTCTATTTAAAAGCCGTCTGTGATTGTATTTTGTCCTTTGTACGAATTACAGAAGCTACTGATCGATTAGCTGGAACAGACAAGTGTGACTAGTCACTTTTACAAAAGACAAATTCAAGCCAAATTTATTACAAAAGTCTAAAAAAAGAGATTATGAGATCTTGCTCTTCTGAGCTTTATATGCTTCCTTTTCTACTTTTGGAGTTGGAGGGATCAGCGGCTGAGTTCTCGAATGCCGTGAAGATTGTCCTTACCCTCTCCACTTCCTCCTCTAGCCTAGGCAAATCTTTAGTATGGCCTATAATCTCAAAGAGAATGCTATGATAAGCTTCCTCAGAATTAGCCGCTTCTGCTTGATCGGCAAGATTATCCATGTGTCTCTCTACTGCCGCAAGAGCTTCTTCTGCTTTACGAACATTGAAGAGAAGAACGAGGCTGAGGACAATTTCCCTTTCCTGAGCGGCAAGGAGATACCTCCGTCGACGGCGGATGATGAGGTCTAGCTGACGGATGGAAGTGACTCAAGGAAAGAGAGCAAGGCGTGAGTGGAGGAGCTGCTCCAGATGTAAGTTGTTGGGCGCCTGTGTAAGGTTGCGGCCGAACAACTCGTGATGGATAGATGAGCCGAAGGAGATCAAAAGAATACTAGATGCATTATTGAGAAATCTGGTAAAGAAGATGAGGGAAAGGACAGTTTAGAAGAGATTAAGTTTATGGTATCAAGGAATTGTACACCGCGCTGCACATAAAGCCAACCATGTGGAAGTTTAGTCGCTTACATCGGAATATTAACATGCGGGAGTAGGGTACACATTTTTAAGCATTATCACAGACGGTTTGTAGTCCAAACCATCTCTGATTGAATTATCATAGACGATTCGTATAAAAACCATTTCTAATATGTGCATTATCACATATGGTTCGTAAAACAAACCGTCTCTGATATGTGCATTCTCACTGACGGTTCGTATAACAAACCATCTCTGATAATGCCACGACACCGATCAGTGGCATCTCCCTAGGATTCTGATCTCACCCATCCGTTCTCTCCACATCGAATGGTAGGCACTGGTTCCTCCCACCTCTTGCCCCTTATTAATTACCCCCTCTCCCTTTTCCTCAATTTCACTCCAAGATGCGTGAGTTCTACCGGCTGTTCCTAATTTATCTACTCCTAGCTTGTTCCTTGACGACGCCGACTATCGCCGTGAGCTAGCGCCTCTATTGTGACACTATGGTTTCACTGCACAAGATACTCTTGCTGTAAGTGTCGTAAGAGTATCTTGTGCAGTGTCACTGTTGTGATACAAAAGTGATGCTACCACCGCCTCTCCTTCATGCAAGGCACCGTGGAAGTAGCTGGCTACAAAGACTGTGCTCAAGTCGGCGTCAAGGACATCGAGCTCGCGTGCTACTATGATCTCTCCTTCTATGTTTTTGCCATGGGTTCGTAGGATTAGGAGATGTGTTCTTGCCATGTTTAAGAGTTGAGTTCGTAGGATTAGGAGATGTGTTCTTGTCATGTTCTTGCTGTGTTAGATGGGTAACCTGTTTATTATCTTGTGATGCTGTAATGGTGGATTCTAATGGAATGTGTTGCTGTGTTTGCTGCTGTATTTGCTTGTTTTCAAATGGCATGGCTAACATTTCTTGAGGCTAGCCAAAAATTGAAAATTTTAGGTACAAAGTGAACTATTATAGATAGTTTTGTGGTATAAACTGTCTATAAAGGACTATAAGAGATAGTTCTATATTACAACCGTCTGTGATACTCACCCATCACAAACCATCTGTGATGTTAGATTATTATAGATGGTTATAGTAACAAACCGTCTGTGTTGTATTTATCACAAACGGCTCACTAACCGTCTATAGTTATCTCTGATTATCACTGACCCATAAATTCAGACGGTTCAGAAAACTATCTGTGATGACAGTTCTAAACCGTCTGTGATGACTCTTTTTGTAGCAGTGAACAATGAGGTTAAGTTTATTTGTGGTGCCCGCTCACTCTACTCCCTCTAAAACCGACTATTGTGTTTGTAACATATTTCCCACCTTTCTTTTTGAGAGAGTGTTTGTAACATATTTGTTGGCACTGGGCAGATGGATGGACACATTGGCCATCCAATCCATTCAAGTGTATTATTTATTTTACGCCATGCTTCTGAAACTCGTGGATGCCCCTGGTGCATGTAACATGTTTGCTGGTTTGATTTCTGAACCTTTCTTGATTATGAATACTGAATCTGAATGGCTTTGCGAATACCTCGTACCGAGTGGTTCTCATGTGTATACTCCCTATCCAGCAAGAAGCCCTAGCCCAACAAATTTGACGATTCATCAGGAATTTGTTGTATTTGCCATTCAGATTTATTACACAAAACTAAGGTTGAATTCACCTAATTTTGAAAGCAGAAGATTAAGCGGCGGAGGCACGCGCATATGATTCCTACTATTTAACCATGAGGGGTTCGTAACATTATTGTTGGGACATGAGGATACCCCTAGTGTCTGTAACATATTTGCTGGTTTGATTTCTAAATGTTTCTTGATATGCATGTTTGTAACTTTCATGTATGAATACATATTTGTTGGTTTGATTTATAAATGTTTCTTGATATGCATGTTTGTAACATTCATGTATGAATACATATTTGTTGGTTTGATTTCTAAATGTTTCTTGATATGCATGTTTGTAACATTCATGTATGAATATGAAGAATACATATTTCTATGTGCGAGTGCACATATGTGTGCATTTACAATTTTTTTAGGGGAAATGATGCTGCTCAGATTATTTGGTTTTTTTGCTTGGATGATTCATTACCATGGAAGAAATTTTGCATGTATGAATACTGAATCTAAATGGCTTTGTGAATATGACGGACCCTTGGACAACAAATTCGATGAATTTCATCAGGAAATTGTTGTTTTTGTCGTTTAGATTTATAGCACAAATTAAGGTTGAATTGACCTAAGTTTTCAATCAAAATCCAATTAGTGTAGGGTAGTATCTGTTGTAAATAATGCGGTATAAGTATATTTAGATTTAATTCCAGCATAACTAAGCATAATTAAAGCACATTTTCGGTAATATATAAATTACAGAAATTGCATATAAACATGTAATTCTACCATGTCATTTATATAAAAGCATAAACTTAAATCATGAAGCATGATCACTGCCGAAATAAGTATAAAGAGCATTCTCATGAACCAGGGAAAAACTAAAACTAGCACAAAGCTCAAGTTTTAAATTATTAATTATTGCTCTCAGATGTAGGGTTCCTTAAGATGTAATCTTGGCCTTGCCGCTACTATGGTCTATACTCTTCACTAATTGGATATGTTCAATGAGATTTAAACCTTGAGCTCTTAAATAACAAGTTACTTATCTACCAAACTTAAAAAACATCAGTTTATACTTTCGGCCAGCTGGAAGGCAAATCAAGTGACCACAGGACAATACCTCAACTTATTATACTCCTAGTAAAACAATCACAGATTCAACAAGTTTGACAGCAAACCGAATTAGGTAACAATTGAAGCATATATCATGAAGTATTAAAGATCACATAACTAATTAGCCAACTATTTCGAAAGTGACAGAATGCAAGATTGACAAACAAATGATAGCAATTGTAATAATTTAGAGCTCAAGTTTGAACGTCCAATTTCATTATTAGACCAATATCATCATCGAGCTTTAAACCAAGCCCACTAGCAAACAATGTCTCCTAATACTAGAGCATATATCAGAGATTAATGAACTAGCACAACTCACAATATTTGCAATCAAAAGGACCGAAATTCTCATGGTGTAGACGGCACTCAAAGCCGACAAGAAGCGAACCAAGCCGACAAAAGCAAAAACCACCGATAAGAACCAGGCAAGACACACCTGAAGGTGCTGACCTAGAAAACCTAGCGCCCTCTGTGCCACAAAGAGAGAGAGAGAGAGAGAGGAGCGTGGTAGACAGAGATACAATGCATCTTTACCATTCAGGACACACAGGAACCAGCAAAGTTGAGGGAAGGAGAAGCCGCACAAGGACAACGAGAAGCACCGACTTAGTGCGCCTCGCCGCCGTGCACTAGGGACCACGAATCGCCACCGAGACTAGCGGTTACCAGCGAAGAAGAGGCCCTAAGGACCAAAATCCAAAGCCAATTCGGGAAGAAAAGAGGGGAGTGAAGAGATAGAGCTTACTGTTTTTTCCGATGAATCTCATGGAGGAGGCAACCTCCTTTTATAGCCGAGAGGAGGGGGACGAGGAGATCGGCGCAGTGTCCACCAACAGCCAGAGCCGAGGCTCCTGGGCCGTAAACGCCTCCAGCGCTGCCACCTCTCACCATCGAAGTCGTCGCCCTAAGGACCGGATCTGCTGAGTGAGCCACCCACAGGTGGCCTCATCACTTTTTTCTTTTCATTTCTTTTCTTAATTAAAAAAACCGAACTACCCTTAAAATACAGGGGAAATTGAATATATAGGACCAAGTTGAGAGTGCTTTTGTGAAATAGGACCAAGTTATTTGGACTTGTAAATATAGGACTGAGTTGAGCACCTTCTTGCAAATATAAGATTTTTCCCATTTTAATTTCATTTTTATTTTTCAGCCCTTTTTCTCTACGCGAAATGACTCTTTTGCCCTTCCTTCCTCCCTCGCCTGGCCGCGCCGCGCCGCCGCGCCCTCGCCTGGCCGCGCCGCCGCCGCTCCCTCGCCTGCCCCGCGCCGCCGCCGCTCGGGCAGGCGAGGGGGCGGCGGCGGCGCGGCCAGGCGAGGCGGCGGCGCGGTGCAGCCAGGCGAGGGAGGAAGGAAGGGCAAAAGAGTCATTTCGCGTAGAGAAAAAGGGCTGAAAAATAAAAATGAAATTAAAATGGGAAAAATCCTATATTTGCAAGAAGGTACTCAACTCAGTCCTATATTTACAAGTCCAAATAACTTGATCCTATTTCACAAAAGCACTCTCAACTTGGTCCTATATATTCAATTTTCCCTAAAATACAAGGCATCAATCAATCCCTTCTTGCGGCACAAGAAGTTGGCTCCCTCCCTCGTACGGTGGATGACACGCGGGTCCCACGGGATCCATGGGCCCTATAAGGCTCGGCCCGACCCACCGATTAGTCGAGCTCGGGTGTGTCGCCTTCTTCTCCCCCACGACGAAGAAGCCATCCTCGCCTCGCCTCCAAACCCTCGCCTCCTCAGACTCGGATCCGGCCGCCATGCCGTTCGCCCCGGGCCCCTACTCCGGCGTCAGCACCCTCGCCCTCGTAAGCCTCTCCGATGGCCCCATCCCTCTCGGTTCCCCCCCAGAAGCTTCGTCTATGTGCTTCCCGATCAGATCTGACCCTCCTTCCCTTCCCTCGCTTCTTCCTGCAGGTGGCTAGGGCGTCGGCCTTCGGCGTCGGCGTCGTCTACGGCACCCTCAAGCTCTCCATCCTCAAGGTAGCTAACTCCCCCGCCGCCCTTGCTTTTAGTTACCGGTGATGATATGGTGACCCGTCAATTGTGATGCTAGTTTGGTCCCGAATTGGCGCGGTCTGGTAGCATCTGGGGGCGCGAGTTTGTTTGTATTCCCATGTTGCTGTCAGATTAGGGTTAGGAGGCTTCCATTGTGTGTAAGGCATCGGTCGGATTCAACCCAAGCACTGGATTGGATGAGACGGTGTGGTGGTATTTTTGTGATGCTGAAATTAACTAAGCGGTTTGATATGGTTCAGGCTTGAGTAGTTCTCAAAAGTTATCCAACTGAAAGTTCTTGTTGTTCGTTAAGCATGCCAGTCTTGCTGGGATATCTATGATCCTTGCAGTGTTTTTTTTTGGCTTTGTTCTCCGGTCCAGAACATTTGAAGATTGCTTGAACGCGCTTGATAGGAAACATTTGTTTTCGTGCATTGCTTTGATTTGTATTGTTGAAACCAAAACTACTGTTATTTTATAGATCTGAGATGATTTGTTATGAATGTACACACATGGATCTTTACACTGCTGAATCATGAGATTCTACTTTTGCCTGCTGCAGGCATCAATAAGTAAAAAACGTTGTCTTTATCACATATCGAGCTTTTCGCTGCTGAATCTTAAGGTTCTAGTTTTGCCTGCTGCATGCATCAATAAGTAAAACCGTTGTCTTTATAACTAGCTGATTAGAGATAATAATGCTTAACTCGTTGGCATGCCCCCTTCTAATCTTGATAGTGAGCTGTGGTTCAGTAAATCATGTTGCAGCATTTGACATTGAACCAGCCTTTACCTATCTGCATGTAGTTTGCTTTTCCCTATTTTTGTCTGTCACTAACAGACCTGCTTGTATAGTCTGTGAAATGCTTTTGCCATTGTGTAATCTTACCAAAGTGAAAGTCGTTCTCTTCTGTCTACATGTTTCAAGATGGCATGACCATGGTTATAGTAAAACATGTTCTTTGTGATATTTTGAACCTCTTTTAAGTTAGCATGTTTGACTGGTTATAGTAAAAGTGTAAGACATCTCCTTGTTTGTACACCTAATTGGCCTTGAAATTAATTTATTTTGTTCATGATTCCTTGTTGTGATCCAATTTCTTATTACTCCACGTTTCTCTCCAGGCGACGAAACCCCACAAAAAGGAGGAAGCACACGCCCATCACTAAGGGCAGGAATGCGGTGTGGTAGCTCCAACTTAAGGACGTAGTCGATTCGCAATGTACCCCTCGCCTATACGAGCATTTGGTTCATGATTTATGGACATCTTGTCTGAAATGAAAACCCAGCTGGGAGTTCAATCTTAGTTATGCTTTTGTAATAATTCCTCCGTCGAATGACTTGAAATCAGGAAGGAGAAGCAGGTAACCTTGTTTGTTTTTTTTTTGGTTTCGAACTTGGGGTGTTAGAATTCAGGCAAGTTTTGTTGCGGCATTGTGTGATGGATGGCTTTCTTTGCTGATGAACTTGGCCTGGAATTGGGCCTGGCCATAGATTTACCAGATCTCAAGCTCGTGGGAGTGGACAAATCATATGTACTCGTGGAAGTGGACGTTTGTTGGGTCGTATTTGCTTGGTCTAGCTTGCTGTAGTGGCCCTTTGCTGCCGCCGCTATGGATTGGACTGCGGTCGAGTCGAGTTGGGAGCGAACAAAAAATCGAGTCGAGTTGACGCTGAACAGTGATGCTCACAGGGTTGATTGCCGGTGTCGTCGGTAAGAGATTGGAGAGTAAACTTAAGTACTCTAGATTAGATGCAGAGACCACTGAGAATGTGAAGGGACTTAAGAAGAAACACACAAATAAAGTGTATTTAATATGAGCATCTAAGATTATAAATGGTCTCCCTTCTCTTATTCCAAGAAGTCCTATTTATAAAAGGGAGAGGGAGGTGAGTAATTACAAGTTTGCTTTTGAGGATTAGCTTACTTCTACGGATATCTACGTCATTTGCCTTGTATAGGCTCCGTCACATCCAGGACTCTGAGGTTGGTTCGTGGTAGGCGTTTGGACTTTGTTCGGGATTGGCTCCGGACCACGTTCGGGGTTGGCTCTGGACCTCTCCAGGGTTGGCCTTGTGTACCTCAGCTGAGGTTGGCCCCAGACACCTCTGGGGTTGGGCTTGTACACCTCACCTAGGTTTGGACCCCTGCACGGTGACGGTTGGCTTTGTGTACTTCGTTCAAGGTTAGCTTGTGAGCTTAGCTCGGGGAAGACTTTTCAACAAGCACCGTTGCTTTGAAGTGGTCATGAGCCCAAGTTAGCGCGGGAATCCTCGGGCCAACTATTCCTTCGAGCCTACAACAAATTGACAAAATGTTACCTTGGCGTTGGAGCGGGCTTGCGGCGGTAATCTTCCATTCTTTGGTCATTAGGGGTAAGCTCAGACTCGCTGGCGTCAAGTTGCCAAGGTGGGCCCATGCCCTTCCCAAATGCACGCATCCCTAGGAACTGCCTAGGTCGTTCATGGCCTGACCAGCTACTATTCTGTGGGCTGGACTCATGCTACGTCTTGGACCGTGCACCCATATGATCCTGGGGTCTGGGCGAACTCAGTCCACCACGGACCACCCTTCGGCTACAAATACCTCACCCAGCTGCCCTATCCCTAAGACCTTTATCATTTCCTTCCCCCAAATCTTGCACTCATCCCTTAATCTTTCTCTCCTCCACACTGCCCCCAACCTCGACCTCCTTACAGGCGCAGCCCCGGGTGGTCTTTCGCCTAGGCCCCTGCACTCCGGCTTCTTCATAGGTGTGCCTCGGGGATAGCCCCTACAACGCCCGAGCTCGGGCCTCCCCACACTCGGACAACCCCCAGCTTCTCTTCCTCATGGACAACCCCAGGGATAGGGGTGAAATCGGGTCGGATACGGTCGGATCTCACCTTTCCCATATCCTAACCCACATTTTCTAATCGGATTCGGGCCGAATACGGATAGTATCGAATACGAATACAAACACGGATAATGTCGGGCACAAATGTGGAACAAATACGTACCAAGACGGATACGGACACTATCGGTCACGAATATTTATTCGGATATCAAGTCGATGCAACAACCATTTTATACCACATAGACAATAGCAATGCAACCATTCCATACATCCATAATGCAACAATACATCGGTACTAAAGTCGTAGCATTACTGGACATACATCATTACTCATTAGTAGTTTTAACACTAAGAATATCACCCTCATGAGTCATAACCTCACATTCAGATCCGAGGTACAGTCAAGGCGAAAGATACATTTATATGACTATTGATGACATGTCACCATATTAGTCCTCGCAAAAAAGGCCTGGCCAAGCATCAGTTGCTTTCACCCTCAATCACTATTCGCTGCCCCATCCTGAAAACAACATAACATTTGACAAACATGCAGATAACCAAGTGAACGGCGATAATTAAGCGAAAAAGATAATAGGAGAGATAATCTCTAAGGTTAATCATGGCCATTGGCACAAGAACACAAAACTGTGCTAATACTTGATCATTTGAACTGAGCTACTAATAACATTGCAGGTACTAGTTGATCTTCACTGTAAAGGAGAGTTTTGTTTTCTTGTTTGACATCTTGATTTGCGAAATCAAGCCCGCATTAAGGTCAAACAAATGGGCGTTTTGTGCTCCTTGATTCATTTTGTCAGTGCTGAGTGTTGACTGCTGCAGCAGCTAATGGAAGAGCTCTTCCAGTTGATGTATGCCATTTGGGGGCCTATACTTTGTCCTCAGTAAGACCATATGTTCAACATCAATGTTGGACCTGCATTGTCCTTAGAGTTGAGGGAAGGCGTCACACCTCTTGCAAGATTGTAACAGCAATTATATTCTTAACCATACAAATCAGGCCTTCCAATGTGGTTTTGGAAGAGGCAATTGTTCCACTATTATTTGATGTTCGAATTTTACATTCTTCTGAGGACTGGAAAAAGTGCACTGTACTGCTGCCATGCTTAGCAGTTAGCTCATAGTACTTTAGCCTATCGGTGGTTTGTATGTTGAGGTTCATGGATTAAGTATGTTGATGATGGTATGTGGAGATCATTGATAGTTTCATGACAGCTGGGGTACATAAGCTACAGGCCTACAGCTCACAGGTCTTGGAATGCATACAGATATACATTGTAGCACTATCAGCTACAACAGTGGTCAGAAAACATGCTAATAATCTTCAGATAAGAAGACCCAAACATTGAAGAAAAGTTACATGACACAAGGAAGCCAAGATGCATGGTTCCTCAGGAAAGAAAATTTCCTTGGAACTAATTTCTATATTTCATTCAGGAATATATTGATGAACAAATCAAGCTGAGTCATGAGCCAGCAGCCCACAAAAATTAGCATTATTTGAATAGCAGGCAGCAGCTATATTTTCACAATGCTAAGTTAGTGAAGGAACTCAGTTAATTGGTCACTACTATATATACTGTCAAGAAAGAACACATGATATTTAACTAACCTCTTCATCCATGTCTGTATTAGCACAATCTTTATCCTCTAGCTTTGTATCCAACTCATCAAGAATTGTTGCTATCTTGTCCTTAAATTGTCCTGAAATTAAAATTGACAAATTAAGCAACCAAATGAGAGATTATGTAATTAAAGAAGTGAAGCTCCATAAATAATTACCTTTCCGAGATGATCTTACCCAGTCCTTGGTGCAAATTAAAGCCTCAATGATCTCAGGATCTAGAGAACTACGAAAAGGACCAACAACACGACCACCAGCACTAAAAGCTGACTCTGAAGCAACGGTAGAGACTTGAACAGCCAATACATCACGAGCAAGTGTGGAGAGGATAGGAAAAGTCACTTGGTTGCTCTTCCACCATGACAGTATATCAAATTTTGCACCTTGACCTGTTGGATCAACCCAACGAATTGGGTTCTCTCTCATGTAGACCTCCAATTCATTTATATCCACTTCTTTGGTCCCAGCTCCATCATCATATAAGAATTCCTCAATGTCATTAACACCCGAATCAGTATTACCATGTGGCTGTGAAATACCACTTGGTCCTGCAGCAGTATCTTTCGAAGATTTAGTTACAACACAACTCTTGTAAGCTTGGAACAACTTGTTGACAGTATCCAAGACATGTTTAAGTTTATCTGCAGACTTTTCAGGGTAGATCTTATTTAGAAAATATTGCACTAACTTTTGCTTGTATCTAGGATCAAGAATGCAGGCTACAGCAAGAGCTATGTTGGACTTGTCCCAATATTTGTCATATTTAGTTTGCATAGCCACGGCCATAGAAGCAATAGAGAAATCAGCACTTTCACACCATTCTGCAAGTGCTAACTTAATCTCACAAAACTTCCACCAAAACAAGTTTGCTGTTGGATATAGACAACCAGAAAATAACACGGTGGCATCATTGAATTTCTCCAAACACTTGCATAATGATTGTGCCATATCCCATTCTTCAGCACTAGGAGCACAGTATCCATATTTATCCTCATGTAAGAACAAAAGCCTTTCAAAAGCCCTCCTATAGTAAATAGCTTGTTTTAACATGTCATATGTGGAGTTCCACCTTGTAGGCACATCAAATGGAAGACTGGAGTTGTTATTCAAGTCACATTCTGCTGCACACTTCTGAAATTCCTCCCATTGTAATGTAGAATTCTTCACAATACCAATAGTAGCTCTAATATTCTTAACTGTATATGCAATTATTTTCAATCCATCTTGAGCAACAAGATTTAATATGTGACATAGACATCTCACATGAAAGAAAGCACCATCACATATCAATGGAGGGACCTTACTAATGTTATAAAGCTTATTAAGCTCTGTCACAACTTCTCTAGCACATTTATCATTTGATGAAGCATTGTCTAGTGTGAGAGCAAACAATTTTTTCTCAATATTCATAGACATTACTCCCTTGACAAATTCACTTGCTAGCCTAGTTCCTGTATGCTGCCCTTTAACATGAATGAACCTGAGTATTCTCTTTTGCATCAACCAATTTTCATCAATCCAATGAGCAGTGATACACATATAACCTTTATTATGATTTGATGTCCACATATCCATGGTTGTGGAAATTCTATTAGATACAGATTTCAGTTCATCATACATCACTTTCTTTTTAGCTTCAAACATCTCTAGTATCTCTTTCCTAGTGGTAATGCGGCACTTGAATGCAAAACTAGGCCGAAGCGATTTGATGAAATCAACAAAATACTCGTGCTCAACCATACAAAATGGATATTCATGCATAATAACAGCTGTATAGAACTTTTGCAAGCTTTCTTCAGGATCATACCTGAAAGTTTGAACTTCGCCCTGCTTCAACTCAAGTTCCTGCTGACCTCGTTTCAAGGAGTGAATACGGTTCAAATGATTCCATAAGTGCTTTGTGCCATTTGCTGTCTCCGCACCAAACACTCTACCACATTTGTTGCATTTTGCTTTAAGTTGTTTCTCTACCACACCAGTAACTTTGTTCTTAACCTTGTCAGTGTACTTCTTGAAATGATTCCAAACCTCGGAGGTACACTTCTTCTGCCTCTTGGCTGCAGGTTCAACATCTCCTGTGAATGCCCCATCGTCTTCATCAGGAATAACGACAGTGGCCGTGGTTGTCTCATGTGGTACTAATGCATTCGGTGCTGACGATTTTGGTGCCAACGCCGAGTGATCTGTACCAACTACTGAGGTACCAGCCGCAGCCGGAGATGCCCCTGTGCTAGCACAGGCACTCACATTTGCATCACCACTACCCATCATAATTCATTAGTTTGTTTATCCTACAATCGAACATGTAACATGTAAATTGAACATGTAATATGTATCAGGTACAATCGAACATGTAACATGAGCAAATATACACTCACAGAAAATATTCACCTAACATGTAAAGTTCACTGATCTGTTGACGGGCATATGTGTTCACGGGCAAATCACAGAAAATATTCACCTACCCCGATTTCACCCCCACTGATATTTGTGATCTGGAGCTCTGGAAGCAATTACCACCAGACAAAAATAAACATGATGAGACATTACATATATTAGTAAATGTTTTGATTAGAAGCAACTTCCATTTCCATAACAATAAATAGAGACTAATTCAAATGAGGCGATCACCATCTGAAGCATCCAACAAATAGAGCTTCCAAAATCGTAAGCCAGATTACAAGATTATACTACAGATAGCATCAATAGCGTCCATACTTGCTGTTCAGTTCATATATACCGGCCACCTCGCGCTAGCTCCTCGCCGCCGCCTCGCTACCGGCCGGCGCCGCTGGTCATATTCAGCGCCTGCCTCGTCCTCCTCGGCGCCGGCGGCCCGCTCCTCCTCCGCGTCTACTTCGTCCACGGGGGACACCGCCTCTGGCTGTCCGCCATGCTCCAGCTCTCCGGCTGGCCCCTCCTCCTCCCGAGTCCCGCCCCTATGCGTGTCTCTCTACCGCAGCCGCAGACACGGCATCGCCAATCTCCTCCTCCCTCGGAAGCAAAGTGCTAAGCAAATCCCCTCTAGCCTCTAGGCAGATCTGGCGTACCTCGACTTGGCGGCGTAGTTCCGGTGGCGGCGAGGTCGAATCGACGGCGGTGAGGTCAAATCGCCGAGTGGATTTGCGGACGGGCGGAGGCGGTGCTGGGATGGCGGCCCGAGGACGTCCACAGAGGGGAAGACCAGGGGAGCCGCCGCGTCGGCCGTCGGGCTCTCGGGCGTAGATCCGGTGGCGGCGAGGTTGAATCAACGGCGGCGAGGTCGAATCTCCCGTGCTCCAGTGGATCTGCGGACTGGCGGAGGCGATGCTGGGAGGGGAAGACCAAGGGGCAAGGGCGCCGCCGCGTCGGCCGTCGGCGTCGGGCACTCGGTAGTCGGCGTCGCCGCGTCGGGCACTCGGCCGAAGGGATTGACTAATGAGATGGCCAGATGGGGATTTTGGGGAATCGGCTCGGCGGAGTAACTTGGAATCGCGGCCTCGCGGTCGCCCCGAACGGCCGAACCGGTTGCAGCGCTGACCGCTGAGCGCTGTGGCCTGTGGCGACTGGCGGGGGTAAACCGGGTATTACCCGCATATCTAAACGGGTAATATCCGAATATTATACCGGATAATCCGTATCCGTCGGATACCGACCTCCCAAACCCGATACCGTATCCGCCAAAAAATACCCATATCCGGATCCGAAACCCGTATAAACTTCCGGGTACCCGAATTTACGACCCGAATTTGACCCGCTTTAATACGGGCGGGCGGGCGGGCGGGAAATACCCGGCCCATTTTCACCCCTACCCAGGGAGGGTTGCCTCTCCGCATGGGACCCCCCGAGAAAGACTGCTGCTCCACTTGGGACCCCTGGGGAAGGCCACCTTTCCCGCCTTAGCCCCCTGGGGAAGGCTGCCTCTTCCACTTGGTACCCGCCTGGGGCTGCATCGTGTCACCAGCCTGGACTACCTTGGCCCCTTGCACGCATCCTTTGCTTGTGGTCCTCGCCACCACTCCGAGCTCCCGAGTGGTGTCGCCACCCACGCTGGGATCCCCGAGCTCGCCCGGCACTAACACACGCTCTGGGGTTCTTGGGCCTCCTTGCCTTGCTCTGCGACTGGGGTTCTTCCACACCTAGGGCTCCTCCTCACCCGGGGCACCTCCATAACTCAATTTCGTTCCATGCTCGGGTCTCCTTTGCGATGAGAGCTGCTCTATGCCTGGGGCTCCTTCGCTGCCCCTCTCTGCGCCCGAGGTTTGTCAGCGCCTAGGGCTGCTCAGCTCCTGGGGTTCTGTAACATCCCAAAATTAGGATGTCTGGAATTTGGAGCAATTTAAAACTTTCATCTGCGTCTTACCGATATTTAAATTCTTGGCTCAAGAAATCTTATATGAGTTTTCCCGGATTTCGTGCTGAGCAAAATAGTAACAGGGAATAAATTCGAAATACAAATAAGATTTATGATGATACAGGTAAGAAATAATTTTGGAGAGTTTAAAACTCTAAGAATCAAAATACCAAAAATCTTAGATTCAAATCCAAGTCAATAAATTACACTTTAATTCAAACTAGAATTGAAATTTTAAACTCAGACCGATGACCAAAATAATTGGAAACTAAAATCAAAACAATATTTAAATTTACCTTCCAAATGATTAGAGTTGAGCCCTTGATTTCAAATCAAGATTTAAATATTTAAATATTGAATTCTGGCAAAAATCCAAACTTTGGTTGCTAGGCATCTGTTCCCCCTTTCTTTTTCTACCATTCCCTTTTCTCCTACTCCCTCTTACGCGTGGGCCCTACACCCTACCCCTCTCTCCTGCTGGCCCCCCGGTCCCTCTTTTTCCCCTCCTCTCTCTGTGCACAGGCCGAACACCCTCACCCCCTCTCTTTTCTTCTCCTTCCTCCTCCTTTCTGTGGCCATGAGTCGCCCGCGTCTCCCTCCTTCCATCTCTCCTCTGCGCCGAATCCTGCAAGCAGGCAAGCCCGGATCTCGCGCGCCTGCCCTATCCCTGCTGCACTGCGCCGACCCGTCGCCATCGTTCTGCACCCCGCGCGCCGAGTCCCGCGCCGGGCAAAGCCCCTCGATTTTTCCTTCACGCCCGGTCCTCGCGCCCATGCCCCGGCTCTACTCCCTCCTCGCGCATGCTATCACCTATAAGGAGCCCTGAGTATCTTCCTTCCATCTCCCCTTGCCCCCCTTCTCCTCCCTCAAACCGGGTTCACCCGAGCGCGCCCGTCGTTGCCGCCTCCACGCCGTCCCGGCCACTCCGGCAGAGCCCACGCAAACCGATCGCGCCACGGCGAGCCCCTGGAATCCTTCTCCCTCCTCCCGCGAGTAATTGGACTCCGGTGGCTCGAGCTCACCGCAGCAGCCATCTTCCTCGCCCCCGGCCAAAACCGCCGCTTCCGCCGCCGTCTCCTTCTCGGTCCGCGCCAACTCGATTCCTGGCGTCTGGAGCATCACCCCGGCGCCCCGAAGCCTTCCCCGCCATCGGCCGGAGCTACGGACCGCCCCAGCTCGCCGGCGTCGTGCACCCGTTTGCGCCACCGTAAGCCCTTGTCGCCGGCCGGCCACGGACTTCCTCCGGCACGACTAGCATGATGGCGAGCATCCACATACTCATCCCCCACTTGTGCTCGCTCTATTTCTTTCTCTCTTCCTCTCCGGCGCCGCTGTCCCCATTTCCCCCTCACCGCCGCCGCCCACGCAGCTGCCTCGCCGACCTGTGCCGTCTCGGGCCGTGCCGCCTCCTCCACCAGCTCCCACACTTACCCGGGAACCCGTTTGGCTGGTCTTCGGCGCCTCCCCAGCCGGCCCTCGCCGGCGGCATCGCCACTGGGGCCGTGCGCAGCCGCCTCCCCTGTTTCGGCCGGTTGGGAGCTCTGTTTTGAGCTAGGCTCCAGTAGACACCTTATCAATTTAACCCCCCACCAAGCATCACAAAGTGAGCAGTGCTCGGTTGGTTAGCCGAGCTGAGACCACGCCGTAGGTCGTCGGTTCGAATCCCCTCTGCTCATATTGTTGTGTATATTTTTATAGCACATTCCAGTTAGGAAACAATTAGAAAATAAAGTAAGAAAGCTAATAAAATTAATTTGGGATTGAATAAAGTTTACCTATACATCAAAATATAAAATTAAAGGCATATGAAAAATTAAGTGAGCACTAACTCAATAATGCTTAACTACTGAGATTTAAATTAAAGTCTCCTGGTGTACGATTAAGTAAACCTCAAAAATAATTAGTAAACCATTAATACCCATTTTCAATTCGAATATTGGCACGTATGCTGCTGGCATATAAATTGCTAAAAGTATACCCTTGTAGATATAGATATTAGTAAAGATTTTGTATTCACCATAGGCCCTATTAAAGATATAGACACTATTATTATCAAGATACTGCTGATCATGAAATCTTAAATGGTAGTTTTAACTTAGTAACAATAACGAAGTATAATCCATTGTAACAGGTTCGATCCGTCATAGATAAATTAAGATTAAATTATGCTAGAAGCTAAGTAAAGGGGCTAAAATATGGTAGCCTTAGCTCCTCGGATATTAAAATGGCCCAACCAATACATATATAAATATTCTGAAGTGAACATTTGATTAATAACATGAATAGTTAGGATTTCATAAAATACTACGAATCAAATTAATAGTAATATGAATTAATTCCATAAGCTAAAAATGTATACATTATGTATAAAACTTATGCCCTGACTCTTTAAAGATAATACTGATAGAATGATGTTCGATACCTTGATAAAAAAAGTCTCACATCTATCTATAGGTCGAATTCGACTCATGGAATTGCCTAAATAAATATAAAAATAATAACAGCATTTATTAGATAAAAAGGTCAATCTGTGGTATTCTAAAAGTCGGCAATGTCTAGCCATCCCCAAAAATCCTCAGGGGGAATATTCTCATGATAGCTCAATAACATCTGTCTCGGCAGATTTCTTCCCTTCATTTGACTCCGTCAGAGCTCCGCACGCGATCAACCTTGTCTCCAATCGCCTACTTAATCATAATAAAAGTTATCAAGTTCAATTGGATTTATTTGAATCTTTTGAGTTATTTGGTTTTATTTGGATTCAGTCGTTTGTCGCGTAATTAGAAATTGGGAGTCGTGAAGATTCAATGGGTCAAGCGAGATCAAGCTCGAAGTGAAGATAGAGACCAAAAGCTCAAGAGAAAGCATCGCGTGAACTCAAGCCCGCGATAAACCGCGCCAGGCGAGTCAATACTTTGATCATGTTGAACCTACATTTCTGCAAATTACTTTGGTTTAAATTATCAAATTGCATGCTATTATTTTATATGTAAATACATGTTAATTTAAGATTTTAGTTATATGCCCATTGTTTGCTTGATTAATATTACACCTCCTTTGGAATACTTGAATATGTGAACCTTGTCGCCCTAGCAAAGTTATAATGATAACTTTTGAAAATAAGTCCCTAATTATATGCCATGCTTAGTACTGCATAAAAACTCGGGGGCGCTGAAATGCCCCAAACATCCTTGTCATTTTAAATCATGAGAACCTGGTTTGGACAGTCATGGTGGGAATGACTGGTATATTTTGTCATGATTATTTTATGCTCCCAAAAATCCTAACTTGCTTAAATATCTGAGCGGATGGTTTGGGGGCTGGTATGTGGTGCGGTGGGAGCACAAATATTGGAGTGTGGTAGAACCGCTCAGATACCACTAAGGACTGAATCTTGTCATGACCTCCTGTGTAAAACAGTGCAACCACAAGCTGGCAAAGTGTAGGCAGGGTTAACTAATTTGTGTAGCTCTAAGGTGGTTACGTGAAGGTATGACCACGAGCAAAGGGATGGATGCGTAATATTCCTCGCCTTTGCCCGTGACGGCTCACGAGGGACCCTTCCCGAGGTATGCGGCTATTACTACGGAAGGTTGACCTTAGCGGGCGTAACCACAGTGGACTATGCATTGTAAAGGCCCTGTGATAGTCTATTAAACCACATGGCTAAGGAATCATGTGGGGCAACGAGTGGATCTATCTCTTGTGGGTAAAGTGTGCAAACTCTGCAGAGTCTAAAACTATTCGAATAGCCATGCCCACGGCCAAGGGCGAACATGGGAACTTAATTAGATATAGTTCTATTTAAAAATGTTTGGAAAATGGGAATGGAAAAGTGGAGGGCAGTGGAAAGCCCTGATTTGAGTTGTCCTGGGTGTCGTCCCAGTGGTAAGTTAAGCGGCTATAACGCTGAAAGATGTGATACGGTGTGATGCCGTATGTATGGAGAAATTATGGTGATATTAGGCATATGGTGTGATGCCATATGTATGGAAAATCATGTTAATATTCCTTGAACATTATGTTTTGTTCCAAAGCTGCTAGGTTTCAGGAAATTTCATATTGTATTTCAAATAGTGGCATTTCTATTCTTACAAAATAAAATATGGGAAGAATAAATAAAGTCGTAAGAAAAGAAGATGGCTGTTTATGGTAATTGCATAGAGAAGTTGGTGGATTTATGTTGATCATAATAGGGATAATGATATTGTGAATTATAGGAAAAATAAATTGGTGGAGTCTAAATGAATATATAGGCTAGATAGATGATTTAAATGATCTTTGAAGAATTAGGGAGTATAAAGGTAATTGTTGGATTACAACACTAATACTTAGTATAAATTCTTGGAAGATGTTGACAATGATGGGATTAATATGATTTGAGCAAATATTAGATGGATAATTTGAACCTTGGGAATTTGGAGGTATGAAAATAACTATGGGAGATTAATCTTTATCAATGATAATCTTGGTGGATATATATTAGGGAATCATAGACCTGATCAAGGATATTCTTGGTGGATATTTATTAGAGAATTCTAGATCTGATCAATGACATTTTTGGTGGATGTATACTAGCGATTCGTAGACTTAATCAATGATATTCTTGGTGGAGGTACAATAGTGAAGTAGTTAGAGATGGATTATAAGGTGATAAGTGGAAGAGCAAATTATGGTTGTGGATCAGTAACAAAAAGGATTGGACTGTTAGGGATTAGAATACAAAAGATCTTGGTGGATTATATAAGTGATATTAGATAAATAATGTCATTAGCTACTTGGAGTTTTAGGCAGTACTTGCTCGGTGGATTATATAGATTATGATACTCGCTGTTTGAGGATTAGGCAGCATTTGATTGGTGGATTGAACAATTGATGATATTCGCTGTTTGGAGTTGTAGACAGCAAACCATATAGAGAGTGTATGATTGGTGATTAATTAAATGATGTCGCTCTCAGTTTAGAGTATTAGACAGTAATCAATATAGAAGGAATCAGGTCGGTGGATTAGTTAAATGATGACACTCGCTGTTTGGAGTCTTAGACAGCACTCAGTAAGGGAAGTGTGTCTTTGGTGGATTAAGTCAATTATGGCAATCGCCGTGTGGAGTTTAGGTAGAAATAATAACACTATGATGTGATAACAATAATGCTACTAAAAGCGATTTTTGGCAAATAAAATAACCCGAGCCTCTCCTTTGATAAGCCATGCATACTATTTTATTTGCATTCTGTATATTGGCTCGCGGAGCACGGGGTTGGAGTGCTCACGCTCGCTTTTGCGATAAA
Organism: Dendrocalamus latiflorus; assembly: GCA_017311315.1. Taxonomy (NCBI): domain Eukaryota; kingdom Viridiplantae; phylum Streptophyta; class Magnoliopsida; order Poales; family Poaceae; genus Dendrocalamus; species Dendrocalamus latiflorus. The sequence continues at coordinate 1,067,028 of CM029637.1, read as the reverse complement.
ATTCAGAATCAAGAATCAAATCACCTCGCCTCAGCATCAAGATTGGACAAGCTGGCAGAGAAGATGAAGATGTCAAGGGCTAGGTCGCGAACCTCCAGTTGGCTGCCTGTGGGCATGTCCTGAAGGTCCCACCTGGGTGCTCGTTCTTCCGCTGCTGCAATTTATTGATTTCGGCCTAATCGGCCCATGAGTATGTCTACAATTATATTTACGCTTCCGCATGATATGTATTTTTGATATTCATTACTGTAACTGTGAGCACTATCTACTGATCCAGGGAATAGTGCGGTGGAATCACAGAGGGTGCCGGATATTAATATCTGGGTCCCTACAGGTTCTTCCAAGCCTGCTCCACACCTGATGTTCCTTCGCGCCCAGGGCACCTCCGCACCCAAACTTCACTATGTGCCTAGGTCTCCTTCGCGCCTGAGGCTCTTTCGCACCCAGGGCTCTTCCACACCCTGGGCCGCGGAGCGCCTGGGGTTCTTCCGCACTTAGGGCTCCTTTGCACTCGAGGCCGCTCCACGCCCAGGGCTCCTTCGCGCTTGTGGCACCTATGCACTCGAACTTCGCTTCACGCTGCCCTGCTCCACACCTAGGGTTCGTCTACGCATGGGGTTCTTCAGCCCCCGGGGCCGCTTCATGCCAGGGTTCTTCCGTGCCTAGGGCTCCTCCCCACCTAGGGCACCTCCACACCCGAACTTCACTCCACGCCCAGGTCTCTTCCATGCCCAGGGTTCTTCTACGCCTAGGGCTCCTTTGCGCCCAGGGCTGCTCTGCTTCCGGGGTTCTTCTATGCCCAAGGCCACTCCGCGCCCGGGGTTCTTCCATGCCTGGGGCTCCTCCGCGGCCGGGACCACTATGTGCATGGGGCACCTCTGTACCCAATCTTTGCTCCGTACCTGGGTCTCCTTCATGCCCGAGGTTCTTCCATGCTTGGAGCTCTTCCACGGCTAGGGTTGCTCCCCGCCTAGGGTACCTCAGCAACCAAACTTCGCTGCATGCCAGGGGTTCTTCCTCGCTCGGGGCTGCTGCACGGCTGGGCTTGCTCCGTGCTGATCACCTGGCCCTACCTGGCAAGAATGTAAAGGGGCTGTGACTGCCTTTGTCCTTTCACAAGGGCTGTACCATTGTTGCTTGCCTAATATTAGAATAAAGTTCGCTTGCTGCTTTTTACTAGGGGTATCTTTCTACTCCGTCTCCCATCGAAAGAACTTGATGCTCGGGATGAAGCTCACAAGTAGCACTTCACGCTAGGGAGGTGAGAGCGTCGACGTCTCCCATCAAAAAAATTTGGCGCTCAAGACGAAGCTCATAAGTGGCACTTCATTTGGGAGGCATGAACGTTGCTGTCTCCCATTAGAAAAAACTTATCACTCGAGACAAAACTCATGAGTGGCACTTCGCTTGGGGAGGCGAGAACGTGCCGCCTCTCATTAGAAAAAACTTGGTGCTCAGAATGAAGCTCACAATCGACACTTTGCTTAGGGAGGTGAGAACATTGCTATCTCACGTCGGGGAACTTGGCACTTAGGATGAAACTCATGAGTGGCACTTCGCTTGGGGTGGCAAGAACGTGGCCTTCTCCTATTGGAAAAACTTGATGCTCGAGAAGAATTGTCACAAGCTCGACCCCGGAGAGGGAGTGGTCGTCGACTTGACCCCGAAGGGTGAGTGTAAGGTGGTAAAGGCTCAACCCCGGAGGGGGAGATGTCGTCGACTCAACCCTGGAGGGGGATATCGTCAACTCGACTTCAGAGAGGGATATTATCAACTCGACCACAGGGAGGGGGATACCGCCAACTCGATCCCAGAGAGGGGGATATCGTCAACTCGACCATGGTGGGGGATATATCATCAACTTGACCCCAGAGGGGGATATCGTCAACTCAACCCCAGAGGGGGATATCGTCAACTTGACCCAGGAGAGGGGGATATCATCAACTTGACCCGGGAGAGGGGATATCGTCAACTTGATCTGGTGGGGGATATTGTCAACTCAACCCTGGATGGGGGATATTGTCAACTTGACCTAGAGGAGGGTACCGTCAACTCGACCCTAGGGAGGGGGATACCATCAGCTCGACCCTGGGGAGGGGGATACCATTAACTCAACCCCAGTGAGGGATATCGTCAACTCAACCCTGGAGGGGATCAACTCGACCTCAGAGGGGGATATCATCAACTCGACCTTAGAGGGGGAGAAAGCTCAACCTCAAAGGGGGAGAAGTAGCTTGACCACAGAAGAAGAGAAGACTCAACCCTAGAGGGGGAGAATTAGGCTACTCGACCCGAAGGATGAGTTATCGCAAGCTCGACCCCAAAGGGGAAAAAAGTTCAACCTAGAGGGAGAGAAGTAGCTCGACCCCAGAGGGGAGAAATAACTTGAGCCCAGAGGGGGATTAGGCGACTTGACCATTTGGGGAGAAGTAGATCAACCCCAGAGGGGGAGAATTAGGCGACTTGACTCGGAGGGCGAGCGGTCGTCAACCTGACCCCAAAGGGTGGGTGTAAGGTGGTGAAGACTCGACCCCAGAGGCTGAGTAGTCATTGACCTGACCCTAGAGGGTGGGTGTAAGGTGGTGAAGACTCAACCCCGACGGGTGAGCGATCATCAACCACACTGAGGCCAAGCTATTGAAGCATGTTGGAGATCGCCAAGGTGAATGCTTTGAGCTAGCGGGAGCCTCTAGTCGAGGAGACACCATCGAGGCGAAGTGAAGCTCGACCAAGGCAAAGCCACCGAGGCCGAGTCAATCCACATTGAGGCTAAACCATCAAGGCGTGTTGGGGGTTATCGAGATGAATCTGTTGAGATTGGGGGAGCCCATAGCCGAGGAGACATTGTTGAGGTGAAGCGAAGCTCGACCGAGGCAAAGCTATCGAGGCTGAGTCAAACCACACTAAGGCCGAGCCATCGAGGCGTGTTGGGGTCACCAAGGTGAATTCGGTAAGCTAGGGGAATCCTCTAGACGTGAAGATACTGTCGAGGCAAAGCGAAGGTCGGTTGAGACAAAGCCATCGAGGTCGAGTCGAACCACACCGAGGCCAAGCCATCGAGGCATATTGGGGGCCACCAAGGTGAATCCGTTGAGCTAAGAGGTACCTCTTAGTCGAGGATATGCTATCGAGGTGAAGTGAAGCTCGGCCGAGGCAAAGCCATCGAGGTCGAGCCGAACCACACTGAGGCCAATGCATTGAGGCATGTTGGAGCTCACCAGGTGAATCCATTGAGCTAAGGGGAGCCTCTAGTCGAGAAGATGCCGTCGAGGTGAAGCGAAGCCCGACCGATGCAAAGTTGTTGAGACCAAACCGAACCACACTAAAGCCAAGTCATTGAGGCGTGTTGGGGGTCGAGATGGTCTGGACATCTCTGCGTGGACAGAGCCTAGGGCGAAGTCTGGGGCATCTCTGCCCGGACAGAGCCTGGGGTGGGGTCTAGAGGACCTCTGTGCGGACAGGATCTAGAGGTGGTCCGGGGCATCTCGGCGTGGACAAAGCCTAGAGGTGGAGTCCGGGGCATGTCCACATGGACAGAGTCCAGAGGTGGTCAGAGGCATCTCGGCGTGGACGGAGCCTAGGGCATTTCCGCACGGACGGGGGTCTGGGGCATACCCGTGTAGACGGAGTCCAAGGCGTCACCACACGAATGGAGTTCGAGGCGAGTCCGAGGCACCTCTGCGCAGACGGAGTCTAGACCCACCTGGCAACTTTCCATGACTTCATCTTCCTAAGCGATGTGGCTTCTCGCTCAAGTCCCCATGAACGACGCCAATTGTTGTCAATATGAAACCGGACAGTAAACTTAGAAGCTACCCTGGTCGGATGCGGAGATCACAGAGGATGCGGAGGGATTCAAGGAGAAGAACACAAATGCTCGAGTGTATTTAATATGAGTGTCTAGGGTTATAAATAGCCTCCATTCTCCTATTATAAGAGTTCCTATTTATAGGGGGAGATGGAGGTTAGTGGAGTTACAAATTTGCTCTTGAGGCTTAGCTTACTCATAAGGGTATCTACGTTATTTGCTCCGGGCCCCACTATATCAGGGACTCCGAGGTTGGTTTGTGGCATGCTTTGGGGCTTTGTCTGGGGTTGGCCTTGGACTTCGCTCGGGGTTGGCCCCGGACCCCCTTCGGGGTTGACCTTACGTGCATGAGTTGTATCAGCTTCTATCGATTTTTCGTCAGTAGCTGTAGCATATCTGAAAACAGAGAATAACAAGCAGAGAATAGAAAAGTGGTAGGCGTTTTTCAGGCCGCACAACCTCCCCTGTTTTTCTTGTGTTCATCCAGAGTGTTTGCGTGTGTTAACCAGGTGTTTGCAGGGATCTATGCCAACAGGCTTTGTGTACCTCGCCCGATGTTGACTTATGAGCTTGACTCGAAGTAGACCTTTCAATAAACACCGTCGCTTAGAAGTGGTCGTGAACCCCATCCAAACAGCCGATCCAATTTTTTGATCCGAGGTAGTGCCGGGACCTACGCAAACAGCCGGTCCAACTTTTGTAACTATTGGCACCGCCGATGGGCGATTCTCGGCGCGAAAGCTGTCGTTGTTCTCCTTTGTCCGTGATGGCGCGCTGGACCGGCATGTTAGGTTAGCTTTCAGCTGGAAGCCTTTTTCTGTTTAGGAAACAGGGATACTGCTATGGGGTGCATGCCCTTTTCTGATTAACATGTACCCCGTGCTATGGTTCTGCTGCTGCTCTGCAGCAGCAGCAGCAGCATTAATTAGTTGCAGTGTTAAATCCTTAAATCAAATGTGTTCTTCTCCTACATTCCAATGCTATCATGCAACGCAGCAAAACTGAAGTGGATGTGGATGATGTTGAATCCGTACCCATATTTCCTGTGAATGTGGTGGCTAGCAACTAGGTAAAGTAGCAAGTCCGATATTTTAAAAGTTTGCTCTTTTCTGCAAGGTCTTGCTTATCTATTATCCAGCTTCCCCTCTGTTTGTTAATCAATGCATCATACTGTCTATTATCCAGTTTATCCAGAGCATACAGTTCATCCGGTTCCTCTATTGTGTGACTGCTTAATTATGTTTTCCCAAAACAGTAATATCACCATCTCTTTTCTTTGGACTCTGTAATCTGTATGATGCTATCCTATTATATTTGTCATTTGCAGAGTTAATGGAAGAATAACCTGTCACCTCTTGCTTGTTTTGGCTCTTCGGATATGCTGTATATATTTTGTGCTCAGTAGAAGGGGAAACTGAACTTGCGGCCTTGATGCAACTGTTGTGGAAGTTAGCAGCTGCTCCCGTGTTACTACTAGCTGGAGAAAACCTTTATAGATCGCTCTATGTGTCTTGTCTTGTTGGTTAACAAGTTAGCATTCATTTGCTCGTCTCCTTCCTGATCGACAAAGACTCGCAGCTGCTTCTGCAGCATTAATCAGTTAATTTTTTTCCTGTCTTTGATGGGGATACATGCAACTAGAACTGGAGTGTTCCTGGTCGTTTTACCCAAATACGGAGTAATTAATCACGCCGTCCAATACTTAAATGTGTTCATAAGCGAGCTGATCATTTGTCTTCACCTACATTCCAATGCTATCATGCAACGCAGCAAAACTGAAAGAGACGATAGTGCGCAAATAATTAGAAAACCAACATTATTATTATTTTCCCTCGGAATTCCTCTTCCCTTATGATGTTGAATCGGTGCCAATATTTCCTGTGAATGTGGTGCCTAGCAACTATATAGTAAAGCCCAATATTTTACAAGTTCGCTCTTTGCTGCAAGGTTTTGTTGTTGATATATACCACCTAAACAAACTTGAAATACTCCTTTATCACTTTAGGTATACTCGTATACTAATTATAAGATATTTTAATGTGAATCACACAAAAAAATTGCAAGGGAGTCCATAGTTTTTAGCGTATTTTGTAAATACATTTATGTACGTACATAAAAAGGAGTATGTTGAAAAAAATGTACATACCACCTCTGAAAAATTGTTCATACCACCTATATGATCTTAAATACTCGTATACTACATGTACATACCCCTCGTTACGCGAGATACTCCCTACGTTGTGAGATACGACATAGGGTGTAATTACACCCGGGAGTAGAAAAGAGGCTTCCTATATATATATATATATATATATATATATATATATATATATATATATATATATATATATATATATATATATATATATATATATATATATATATATATATATATATATATATATATATATATATAAAATTCACTTTATCCAGAGCATACAGTTCAACCAGATCAGAACCATCTTTCTTTGGACCCTATATTATCTGTATGATGCTATCCTATTATATATATTTGTTCTTTGCAGATTTAATAGAAGAATAAATCTGTTACCTTTTGCTTGTTTTGGATATGTTATTTTGAGCTCAGCTCAAAGGAAACTGAACTAGCTAGCCTTCATGCAGCTGTTATTGGAGCTAGCAGCTGCTAAAGACGTTTTGTTTGGTGGAGAACAGTTAGCAACAGGGACCTTTTGTTTGGTGGCAACGGCTGCATTCAGGACCTTTTTGTTGGGTAGTTTGGTATCAAGGGCCGAACTCAAGACCATTGTTCGACGCTTTCATGAACTATTATGGCACTTTCAGGTAGATTAGATATTAGCAACCTCGCATATTTCGTACATGACAGGGACTGTCCAACATGTTAAGCGACAATGTGGACTTGTACGTGATCATTTGCAACGCATAATGCATGTTATGGTTTATTACTTGTTAGGACAAATATCATGGCTGATGAACGATGGTTTTCCTCGTTGTGGGTTAATTCAAGATAGTTTATAATTTATTGTTTCTTGTTTGGATGCAATTATTTTTTGGGTGGTGTGTCGAGCCAAACCTAAGAGTGAGGACTGCAATAGGCCATAGCGTCTATTCGTTTGATCCTGAAATGTATCACCTCATAGCTGCCCTTGATGTATGTCCGTCTTGTGCAGTCGGCTAGTAGGTGTGCGCCACGATTGCCGCGTGGCCGCACCCATCAAGACAGCGATTGGCCACCGGAGAATGGGAGAAATCGGCGCCACCGGCCGTCCTCGCCTGCAATCTTGCCGTAGTGTTGCCTGGTCCCTATTGCCTCGCACCCTTGCCGGTTGAAGAAAGCTTAGACCTACCCATCAGTATTTATTTTGCTTTAAATTTTTCTCAATTCTTCCAATTTATTTTAAGAACATGAGCTAAATTTGTGAGTTCGGATTTCAATGTGACGATTTTTGGTTGGTTTTTGTCAAATTATGATCATGATTCATGTGCTCATATTAGACCAAGCTTTAGATCTGACTACAATATCAAGTAAGCCACTGGACGTATTTTTTCACTATATTGTTCTTGAATTATTGAACATACCCATATCTACTTGAGTTTTCAATTAATCGGGTGATGATTTGGTTACTATGTGGAGAAACTAGAATGGAAGAAAGTTACAATTGATGTTGTGGTTCATCACTTCATGAACTTGAAAGAATATAAATACTAAGAAGTAATGTATTTACTTTTATTCGATCATTCTAGTTTTTTACTTGAAAATTTTAAGTAATTATGTTCCTTTTTAAAGGTCATTGAGGTTGGATGGTGTATTTTGCTAACGTTGTTCAACTTTTGTACTGGTTTCACCCTTATATCTTTCACTTTGCTGCAACTAACCAATATTATTAGCAGATTTCTTCATTTGGTAAGTATTTTGAATGCTGTGTCTTTATCATCATACATTTCCATTAGTTATGTCAAAGTATTGATACTAAAAATTGTCGAACGTATTATTACTTAGCATAATATTGCTTAGAAATTATATATAATATTGTTATATGTGTGGTGAAATAGTGGACCCTGATTATTTTTGGGGTGTGTATAGGTATCACCCGGATGTTTTCTTCCTAACTATCATCCAGATTTGAGACCGTTGGCGAGGAAGAAGATTGTTTTGTGACGCGTAACATCCTTGCGTCGTTTTCTCGCTTCTTCTGTTATTCAAGTAGCTAGTGAGTCGTGCATACAAAACAAAGGAACAACAAAACATGAGGCGAGCAACAGCTCTTCGCCGAAACTCACTCCATACATGCAAGCTAACAAACCAGCTAGCTAGAAACGTGCACACACGTACGCACAGGACTTAATGCACGGTGCCATGCAACACACACGAGCAAGTTTACGTACAAAACATGACGGATGAGTACTGACAATTCATGCAGCTGGTGATCGATCGAGACGAATCGCCGGCCGGCGGGCGGCCGGGGCGATCATGCCGTGAGCCTCCAGAGGATGGCTCTATGCTCCAGATGCCGGCGAAGTCGGTACCAGTCGTGGGCGAAGTCCGGCACGAAGGCGGCGAGGAACCACTGGAGCTGCTGGGGGACGTGGGGCACGGACACCGGGCCGTGGCCGATCCAGCGCACCGCCGCGCGCGCGTACGCGTCCGCCGTCGCCACGAACATGGGGAAGATCAGACTGGCTTTCACGGCGCTCGACAGCATGTTGGTGTGCACGTAGAACGGGACCTGCAACTGCACGTCGATCCCCTTGCTCTTGTACTCAACGTACAGGCTCCTCGACAGCTCCTCCACATACCTGCACATATACATGCATATATACATACATGCATTCATGTTGATGCATGGACTGGCCTCACTATGTTATACGTAATGAATGAATGGCATATACGTAGTAGTACCGTTTTGTGGAGCTGTAGACGGTGTAGAGCGGGAAGGATGGGACGGCCACGGTGGAGCCCGAGCCGGCGTTGACGATGGCGCCCCTCCCCCGCTCCACCATCCCCGGCAGCACCGCGGCCGTCACCTCCGTCAGCGCCAGCACGTTCACCCGTATCATCGTCACCAGTCGCTCCACGTCCGCCTCGTGCACGTACAGCGCGCCCGGCCGTATCACCCCGGCGTTGTTCACCAGAATCCCCACGTCCAGCCCCTCGATGGCTTTCCGGAGCTGACGCATCGCGTCGTCTCCTTGAGCGGTGGAGACGAGGGAGAGGTCGAACACCACGGTCCTGGTCTGCACGCCGTGCGTCCGTCGTATCGTCTCAGAGATCTCCTGGAGATTGCCGGGGTTAAGGTCGACGAGGACGAGGTTGAGGCCGCGGCTCGCGAACTCCAGGGCCATGGAGCGCCCGAGCCCCGTGGTCGGGCCGGTGACGAGGGCCCACGAGCCGTAGCGGCGGCGGAGGTCCTTGGGCCGGCGCACGCAGAGAGCGATGTGGGCGAGGAGGGGGAGGCAGACGGCGGACACCAGATACAAGGCGCCGAGGCCGGCCATCGAGACGAACCAGGTTGGCGCACCCATATCCATTCCCGGCTGGACACTGTAATGTGCTGCTACTAGCTAGTGTAGTGCTATATATAGTACATAGTCACCATAGAAATTGTACTGTTGTACACCATAAATATGGAGTATGACACCTGATAATAATCACTCGCCGTGTTTCAGTCAAGGGGGACAACAGTGTGTACCAACCAACTAACTAGAAAAGAAGGGTTTTCGCTGTTCTACATCAGTTGATGCATGATTTTTTTTAAAAAAAAGTTTACCAGATTTCTAACCGTATTGATTTATCTGTAGGTGCTGTCGGAAAGAGGTGGTTGATCTGCAGGTGCTGTAGGAAAGTGTAGAGGTCGGAGACGGGCCATGTTTTTCCGGGCTCGAGGCATGGCCCAGCCTGACACGTGGCGAGCCGTGTTGATATGACATGAATGGTGGGCTGGGTTGGGCCTGGTAAGCCAGCCTATCTGGTGGCACGGCATGGCACGACAAACTAGGCCATGCTCGGGCCGGCCCGGCATAGGTAGCACGGTGGGCATAGGTGGCACAACAGGCACGTCGGCGCCGGTGGCCACCTTAGCCCTCTAGCTCCACGCCTTTGGCCTCCCGTGCGCAGCTCTGCTTGGCCTCCTGCTCCGCCGTTTCGCCTCCTGTGCTGGTGATCTGCCTGGCCTCCCGCATCGCCGCTCCACCTCCTGTGTTGGCGATCTTCCTGGCCTCCCGTACCGCCGCTCCGCCTGGCCTCCTACCCTCCGCTCTGCCTGGCCTCCTACCCCACTGCTCCGCCTCCCTTGCCACCGTTGCGCCTCCCACGCCAGTGCTTCGCCTGGCCTCCCACCTGCAGCTCCGCCTGGCCTCCCGCACCGCTGCTCTGCCATTTTGCCTGGCCTCCCGCCCATGCGCTCCTGCCTCTTGCGCCACCGCTCGGGCCTTGGGCCGACCGGCTGAGACGAGAGGAGAGATTTTGAGAGAGAGGAGAGTGGAGAGTTGAGAGAGCTTGAGAGAGGGAGGAGAGATGAGAGCGTATTGAGTGAATAAAGTTGGAGAGAGAAATGAGAGTTAGGAGAATCTGAAGATAGCTGTCTCCGAGAGGAGAATTATTTTCTTAGAGAGATGAGACTGATGAATGCAGTCTCTGAAAGATGCACACAATGGTCAGAACTCAGAAGCAACATTCGGGAGAGCAACGTTCAGAAGAGCAATGTTCGAGAACTGATGCCTACAAATTCATTTCGCTTCTCTCATTTCTTCACAAGCTATCCAATCTCTCATTTCTTCAACATCTCTCTACATTCCCCATTTCTTCAACATCCCTCTACATTCCCCATTTCTTTAACATCTCTCTACACTCCCTATTTATTCACTATCCATCCACTACGCTACCAAGGAGTCGGAGTACCAAGGAGCTTCCGAGTGGTATGCAGAGGAGTTGAAACACGAAAAAGGCAATAGGGCGACTTAGTGTAAGCTCCCGTTGTCACTCCCCTAGTCCTCCATCAAGCCCCGGAATTTAACATACTCTCTTATCACAGTTTCCTTTTGCATCGCGAAGCATCTGAAATAGATTGTCATCATTCAAACTATCTGAATCGAAACCACAATCAACATGATCATCTAGCGGCATATCATTGAGTTCATCGGCGATGTCATTATTACTACCTTCCTGTACAATCTGGTTTTCACCATGACTGGTCTAACATGTATATCCCTTTTTTAAACCCCTTCGAATCAAGTGCGCTTCAATCTGTTCTCGGTTCTTAAACATCTTTAGATTCTCGCCGTTAATACATGGATAGTACATATATTCTATCTCCTTATTCAATATATCTTCCTCGGCGGCTCTTGTAAAAGCAGAAACGCCATTAATGTACGCTTCACTCACATGGTTCCCAATGTACATCTAGCTTCGGTTCTACGTTACGTATATAACAATTTAGTATAACATAATTAATTAATTAATTACTATACTATATATCTACGATCTAAATTAAGTAGCTATATATATTTAGATATAAATAATCTTCTCTCTATATCAAGTTAGCTAGATCTAAACCATCTTCAATTCTCCTTTCACCAAAAGCTAGATCTAAATTATAATACAATTAGAAACAAATTACTAACCATAACTAGCCAATAACTTAGTGGTTCTACAATTACTCTTGCAAAATAGTTGATCTCTTTCCACCAAATGGCCTCAAAGCCTTGCCTGTAGCTCAACGCAGCAGCGTAGATCTGGAATTTAAAATAGAGGAGGTCGACAGGTTTGCATACTATTAATATAGCGGAATTATCACGGTCAGTTTGTGTGACAAACCGTCTGTGAATTATCACAGACGGTTCAAATTAAAAAAAAATATCTGTGATACTTCATAATATCATCGATAGTTCTTATTAATAACCATCTGTGATACTTTACAGATGGTTTTAACTACAAACCATCTATGATAGTTTACTTTCACATACAGTTTTTATCACTGGCAATAACACAGACGATTCTAAACTAAAACCGTCTATGATAGTATTTAATATAGATGGTTTTAAGGAACCGTTTATGATGTGGTATCTAATATTAGGTTTTTTTGTAGTAGTATAAGTGTGTTGATTATATAATTAAATTGGTGTCTGTACTTGGTAAAACATAGGTTAACGTCACGAAGACGACGACTAAGAAAAAGACACCACCAACTTGGGGTGGTTAATTAGTCAGTGGTCACACAAGCCTTGTCGCCGTATTTTTTTTTGGTGCAATAGCTCATTAGAGCTTGAGCTTTTAGCTTCAAGCTTCTTGATTTCGTTCTTTTCTGTTATTTTAGTATTTTTGAGGTTTTTTTGTCTTTATTATTCTTTATTTTTTTATATTGTCTATGATAATGTAATCTTCCTTTTTTTTAAAAAAATTAATTATACTAAAAAAAAGCTAACAATAACTATAATGAAAAAAAAATCCTCTATAGTTCTAAGTAAGCCCACAGCCAGAGCTAATATCTGAAGAGCACAGCCGTCACAGTTATACCTAAATTAAAGGCGAAGATTGGAACTGGTACCTTCTTCCTGCTCCTATATATACCATTAATTACCGGGATTAAATACGGACAAGACGATCGGGTATTTGTCCCGTCGAAGAATTACAACTCCAATACCTAAAAATACAAATTACGTCTCCCGGTGTTATCAACAGCACAGATAGCAGGTGAAATACCCACCCCGGTATAATGGCTTTTCCGCACGGTTTATGCTTTGTTCTATGCAATTTGATGATCATCTTGCATTTAGTATTTTTGCCATATCAAGCTAAAGATCCCTGTACTCATAGTCCATCCAATAAAAAAACACGTTTCACACGCTGACACGATCTTTAAAATACAACTTTGACAACTAATTTCTATTGCAATATATTTTTAAAACTTCATAAAATTATAATATTTTGAAAGCATTTTTCAAGATAAATTTATACATACCATTTTTATTTGTCTTATCTAAATATTAAAAACGATGTTGATAGCCAATGTTTTAATGGTTAATTGCATGTAACCGAAAATGACTTGTTTTTCTAACCGGAGGGCGTATATTATTACAAGTTCGCCCAACCACTTTTCGAATCCTGGCTCCACTGGACAATACATCACAAAATAGTTGAGGTTATTCCGCCAAACTGGTGTTGGCAAGGAAAAGAAAAAAAAAATAGGGAACGTATATTCTACTGCTACACCCCGTGAGACAGGGCCGACCCTCCCATGTGGCGAGATATGGCGACCGCCCGACCACTCACTACTACAGAAAATCGTATTACAGACGGTTCAGAAACGTCATCACAGACGGTTTTCTGAACTGTCTGCATTTATGGGTCAGTGATAATCGAAGGTTATCACAGATGGTTTTCGAACCGTCTGTGGTGTAAATATCACAGACGGATTTTAGTTAAAATCCGTCTGTGTTATTGATATATCACAGACAGTTTGTAAGTAAAAACCATATGTGATTATCAGCCATCACAGACGGTTTTTAGTTACAAACTGTCTGTGATATTCTTTTCTACCCCTAAATCTATTTTTGTTTATTGGCTAGCATCAGGAAATGCTAATCATGACATCTGAAACAAGCAGATCAACATGTACATATATACATACAATTCACATCTCAATTCATTTCACAAACATGAAACATCCAATTCACATCTCAATTCATTTCACAAACATAAAACATCCATTTCACATCGCACTTCATTTCACAAGCATAAAACATCCATTTCGCAAATCAATTAATTGAAATAAAATAAAATATCCATTAACAAATATACAATTACAAAAGATGTACATTGCATTTGCACTTAGATGGTAACATTGCATTTTTTATTGCTGTATCACTCCGGAATCGAGATCTCGCGAAAGAAACAATACATAATCAACGAACTTGTCAGGCTGCACAAGCAATACTTAGATGGTGCATGATTGCCATTCAAGTATTGCTTGTGTAGCTGACAAGTTCGTTGATTATGGATCTATTCCTTTCACGAGACCTCGATTCCAGAGTAATAAGAGCAATAAAAAAATCATTGTTTGTTGTGGAACTCTCCATCTGAGTTTATGGCGTTAGCCACCAAAAAGTAGGCGCACTCTCCTCGAATTACTGAAAGGTCGGGCTGTTTCAATGCAGTTGACAGGATGGGCGCAGTCTGTCAATAGGAATATCAATGCGCATATATATATATATATATATATATATATATATATATATATATATATATATATATATATATATATATATATATATATATAACCTGATAAGTATGAAGTAATTATGGGAAGATTGACAAACCTTATAATTGGTGATCCTCGAGGAATCGAGGAGTAGGTCCATATGGTAGCAAACGTAGAATCCACACGTGTTGCCCGGCGACTGCTGGTGGCACTGCAAAAAATGGAATGTGTTAATTCAAGAGGCATTACTACCAACTGTTGCATATGATTAATTAATGTGTAATAGAGAATATCTTAAAATTTCGAACATGTGTCAGGCCTTTGGCCCCTTGTGTTGAGACACTTGCCTTTGCAACGTACATCGCGAACGCCCTACGTGATTCGAAAAAGTTAACCTTAGTCATTCGGAAGGAAGAAAAAGTACAATATATGTATGTATGGCGAAAATGTACTTACCTATCGATTACTTGGCTGACAACTGTGTAGTCCGTTTTATTCTTACTTAGGGAATCAAGGTATATTGTCTTGTTCTATTTTGGTACAATTACTATTAAAATCCAATGATAGTCCTAATTGTAGGGCATAAGTACATATTCCTTATCGCGGTAAGCCACCAGTGCTGATGCAATGTATCTCTCGACGAAGGGTCTATCCTCGTTGATGGTATGCATGGCGACCAAGTGTGGGTCCAAGAAACCAACCGATGATTTGATTCTTCTAGCTTTAGTCAGCATGTGTCTATATATGTACACACGAAAGCAACAAATTATATATGACATTTATCGGTATGACATGAACGGAGACTGTGATTGTATACACTTACAGCGTCCAGCATCGAATGAGTGAGGCGTTGAGAGCGTTGAGCGTGCAAAGATCAAATAAATCCTCGAAGGTGACCACGAAGACACAATCTTGAATATTGTGCTCTAAATGATTCGGCGTGAATTTGACAGTGATACCTGAGCGCCGTTCTCCCTCTGGCTTATTGGACTGTTCCATATACCACTTGTGTAATTGCGTGCAACTAATTGGTAGGGTTTTGAGGCGCGTTACCGGGTCGACCAACGGCTCGCCAAGCATGAATTTGCGGGCCAATGGTAGGTACGGGATATCATCATCGGTCTTCTTTGTTTTGCCCTTGCTGCCTCGGCTGTAGGTCGACTTTATGGTAGTCGACTGTAAAGGTAGCACCGGTGCAGGTAGCGGTGGTGGAGATAAGTCTTGTGGAGATGGCACCAGTGCATGTAGTTCTGGTTCGCACTGCCCTTGTGGTCCTGCCACCGGTGAAGAAGCCTCTAGGGAGATATCGCTTTTGGGCCACTAGATGAATGTTCCAATGGTCTGCCCTAGAGTCACAATCTCGTCGTTGGGGGGCTTCGGTAGCTGGACGACCTGTTGGACCGAAATGGCGACAGAGGGGGGTGAATGTCATCTTTTAAAAATCGACCCCTCAAAAGTACTCACGAAAACACTCCTCTCCAATAGCTATGAGAAGCTATGAAGTGGAGTTCTACGGTTACTGGAACCTTCCGCTAAGGAGACAAACTGAAAACAAGCAGGAAGCAATCAATTGATCCTAGACGAGAGAAAGAAACCCACTAGAGAAAATCTCCTTCAATTGCTATGAAAAACTATAAGGTTAAATACTCTTGCATTCTGGAACCCTAAGCACACAGAAAAGAGGCACATCTAACAAAGAAAACAGAAGGGCCAAAAACTCACAAAGAGTAGCAAGCATCAGAGGGGCCGGTCAGACACTCAGATCGCAATTCATATGCCGGTCTGACCGCCTCCCTAATGTCGGTCTGACCGGCGACCCATGACTGGTCTGACCGAAGGCAAATGGCCGGTCTGACCGGTAGCACAAGGCCGGTCAGACCGCCCGTCGGGCTAGCAGCCTGAAATGCTGAATTTTCAGACTGTACAAACTGGAAACTCCAAAAACAAGGCAATTTGAGGGGCTTTGGCTAACCTGAAAGAACCAAAAGAGGAAGACTATGAAATAAATAGCCACAGCACCTGAAAACCCTAGGAAATAAACCAAAAGAGAGGATAATCAAGATTTGAGCTGCAAACTGAAAACATACAGAGTGCTGCCCTCAATCTCAAAAATGCTCTTCAATCTCAAGTCCTTTGCCCATGAAACTTAAGGAATAGCAAGGTAATATCCATGGGACTCTGAGACTCAAATTTGAGCACAAACTCTCAAGGAAAAACAAGAATCACCTCAAACCCTAGAAAGGGCCAAAAACTGAAAAGCAACAGAGGCAACACCAAACTTGAAAAAGCTCACTGGTCTTAAGTCCTTTGCTCATGAGAGATTGCAAACAAGTTAGCAATAGCTAGAGGACTTCCCAGACCAGAAATCAAGCCACCTCCTTAAGGGAATCAAGAAATCCATCAAAACCCTAGAAGGCAAAAAGATGAACAGAGGAGGCCAAAACTCCAAATCTGAGATTAGACTTGATTTGCTCTTGGGAAAACTTGATCAAAAGACCTTGAGGCACTATCCCATCATGGAGCAATCCATTTTGCCACTCATCGGCAAGAAACAAGCCAAAAACAAGAAATCAAGAAATCAGGCTAGAAGAGCATCGTAGAGCAAAAACCAACAGAGAGCTATAGACTCAATCAAATTCAACCAAAGCCATCTCATATTGATAAAGAGGAAAGGAGATACATGATTGATACAAGAGGAATGATTACAAGCTCTCAACTCATCCTCTCCCTCTCCCAACTCAAGAACACACACTACTTGCTTGGTGGAGGGGATGAACACACACATAGAGAAAGCTACGAAGGGAGCATTTCCTGCTGCCCTCAACCACTCTCCAACCACTAAAGAGCCTCACCAACTAAAGCCTAAAGCCAAAGCAAACCCCTAAAGCTCATTTTGACTAAAGGAAACCCTAGAAACCCTTGGAGTGCATGAGTGGGCATGCAACCACCAACATCTATTTATAGCCCTTGGCTAACGGGTCTCCAACTCGTTACGCCCGCTAAACCCGAACAGAGCCCGCTCCCGCTTTTGCAGCCTCACGAAATTACCAATTCGCCCCTCCTGCACCTTCCGGGAAGCTTCCGCGCTCCTTGTCGTCCAAGCCTCGCAACCACATCGAATCTCTGCCGTCTTCGACACATCCGACCGTTCTAACCTTGACACCGCCCGTGTCTAGTCCGGTCACCTCGTGTCTCGCCACGACTCCGCCTCGACGTCCTGCAGCCAACACAGACAAGAAACACATCAAATAGCACCGCTCGATACATGAAAGCATAAATGCATTAATGAAATGGCCCAAACCTGACAAGTCGACATAATATGCAATCTAAACCCTTTGACTAGGTTTGACCAAGTCCGACCAAGTCCATTGCACCACGCAACGACATGGTCCGAACCAACCAAATCAAACTCGACTTTCCTAAACCGATGTCAATTACTCATCACATACATGGGATGACCTCCACATGGTCTCTCACGACCTCAAAATTGACATGCACACCATACACATTAACTTTTGTGAAGCTTGGTGCTATAGGTGTACGGTGCACCATGGCCCCGATATCGGACGGAAATGCCTGGCCCCAAGCAGCGTACAAGGGAACAGAGGCATATCTCACTTGGAGCCTGCACTTCGTAGGCTCCTACATAACAATACAAAATTGAGAAATGCGGTCCACCACTTTAGAAATGACGAAAATATTTCCCCGAAACAGCATCTGGACTAAACCCAAACCATGAGAATTAAGTCCACGACTCCGCCCAACAGCACTAAAAAAGGTGTCAGAGAAGCCATCAACAAAGCAAACCTTCATGCTAGGCTCACGAGTGTTCATACGATGAGAAAGACTATGCACACTTAGAGACTTTAAAGCATAGGCTCATCGCATGCGTTTAGCATACTGAAAGCAAAAGTCTACATGATGTCTATCATTCCCACAAAATGAGTAATCGTGCAAAGATCTACTAGGAGACACAGTCCAAAAGGACAGGCACCATCCTTGCTCAAAAGAGAAGTCCCTTGGGACAAGCATGAAGACCCTGTGTCACCTCTAGGTCCACACATGCTATGAGATGGACGATATGTGTTCTAAAAGCTCAACGATGAACTTGACACTCGTGCTTGACATGGCGAAAGCAAAACTCAACAATATGTCCATCCTTCTTACAAAAAGTACAATGATACTTCTCCTTGAGAGATGTAGTACCATACGAGGAAGAAGCATGCTTGTCTTTAGAAGTCTCTTGGACAACACCAAAAGAGCCACAAGAAGCATCACTAGTCAAGCTAGAGCTATCCAAAGAAATGGCACAAGTGCCAACATCAAGTGACTTAAGAGAAGCATGAGAAAAATCCAAATCTAATTACAAAGAAGCAGGATCATCCTTTAAAACATCAACTCATATTGGAAAGCAACACAAGAGTCACAAGACTTGGCGCTCATATTATTGCGCACTCTTTTCAAAAAATCAAGCTCATTCTTTAAGACAATGCAAGATATGCAAGGGATTACAGATGCATTGATAATGTGCATGGAATGCAAAGCATCAATATCATTTAATAAGTTAGCACAAATCTTGCAAGAGAGTAAATCATCATCAAGCAATTTATCATATTTTAAGCACATGCTAGAAAGATTAGACTTAAGCCCATCAATTTCAGCCCTACCCTTCTCTAATTGCTCAAGACAATTGAAAAAGCTCAAATTCCATTTTTTTTATTTTTAGCTTTACCAAGTTCAAGTTGTTCTATACATGTGGAATGATTCAATTTTAACTTCTCAATTTCAGCAAGCATGGTAGAACAAGAATCATGTTCATTCTTAGCTAAAGATCTAAAATTGCCTTTTTCTAACTTAGCACAATCAAGCTCATAATGTAAGGCAATACAAGAATCACAAGACATAGAAGCATTTGATCTGCAATTCATTTTCAGATTTCAAGCATATACGAGAAGTTCTTAAATTACCAATATCCACAAGTAATGACTCACAAGACTCACATGGCAAAGGCAATTTTATCCTAGCTACTACATCAAGCAAATCATTCTTTTCTTTCACTAGATTCTTTATCTCTGATTTAAGATCAAGTAATTTTGAGATGAGTTTATCCTTACTCACCATTCTTAGCATGAGTCGATCATAAACTTTGGAGAACTTCTCATGGTCATTCTCTATGATTGCCGGTTCCTTCTCATCCTTTGGCTCCAAAAACATGTCACCATTTTTCTTTTTGCATTTTTATCATAAATCGATTAATGAATTTAAGGTCACTGGCCTCATCAAGGTCATCGGCCAAAGAGCCACAAGAAGATAGAACAAAAGATTCACAAGACCTCACTCTAGTTGCCATGCTCAAGATCAATTAAGATCACTCAAAGAGCACACCTCGCTCTGATACCAATTGTAAGACTGGATAGGCAACAGAGGGGGGTGAATGGCGCTATAAAATTTTTTCTCAAAGTATTCACTTATTCTTTACTCTGATAGTTACAAAGCTATGAAGATTAGGATAGCAATCCCATTGGAAACCAAAGACTCTTAGAGCTAAACAAAACTAGTTAGAAAAATAATGTGGTCGAACTTCGACTACGTGGTCGAAAGTCTCACAGAGTTGAGCACAACCTGATCGAAAACCAACATGCTCATGATTGAAACTAACGTGATCGTAACCGTGTGGTCGAAACCAATGTGGTCAAAATTTGACTACGTGGTCGAAAGTCCCACAGAGCTGAGCGCAACCTGATTAGAAACCAACGTAGTTGTGGTCGAAACCAATGTAGTCGAAATTTGACTCAGTGATCAATGACCAGAGAGTGGTCAAAAATCAACATGACCAAAAATCAACGTGGTCGAATGCCAACAGGTAGTCCAACATCAACGAATGACTAGAGTAGTCATAATAGTTCGGAATATGACCAGTGTGGTCTATGACCAATGAATGATCGAAACCAAAGTGGTTGAACCAAGCTGAACCTCGACCAGTGAGGTTGACGACCAATCAGTGATCGTAACCAAAGTGGTCGAAACTCATAGAAGCACTGCTGGTAAGGTTGACAACAGTGAGTGTTCGAATCAGATGTGGTAAAAAAAGAGACAATATGGTCAAAAGCCTGAACGTGGTCGAAAAACCAGAGAAAACAGATGATGAACAAAGGCTTTCAGCAGAGTTTCAAAAACTAAATTTTGAGGTAACTTTTGATCCATAGATCAAAATGATATGAAACTTTGCAGGATCTTCTCTAAGGTATTGTGAACCTATTCCAACAAACGATATGAGAATTATGGCCAAAATTGAGACCCTTTTTTCAGTTTGTTGGAAGGTTTCCCAAAACAAAGTCTAAAACAAAATTGGTGAATATAACTTGCTCGTGAGTGGATGATGACCAAGATAGATCTATATATATTCCCACATAGCACAGCAAGTTAGATTACTAAAGAAATCAACTCAAAAAACCTCAGATAAAAAAATCATACTTTTAACCCAAATCAAGCAAAAAACCGGGTTTCCTCAATAACTTCTTCTAGATCATGACTAGATGGATGAGATCTTATCTCCAAGAGACATCTCCTCCTCTTGCATATGCTTGGCACCAGAAAAACTCAATAGAAAAGAAATCCAAACAAGAAGGCTAAGAAAATCAAAAGCACATTAGGGTATTCATGGCACAACTCACATGGGCAAAGTTTGGATGTCTATTTCTCTTGGAGAGGAATGTTTTTACAGCCAATCCTTTAGGATAGCAGAGCTCTAAGTCTAGAGCACACATACACAAGGCTCCAACCTAAGGAACCCTAATGTCACGTGAGAGGGAGGGATGAAGAGCTAGCCACCACAAAGACTTAGCCAAAATCCTCAAACCCTAGCTCTTGCCTCTCCTCTCCTTATATAGGCTCACAACCTGAACCCAAAACATAATGGATTCCCCCATTAGGCCAAATCGGGGATAACATGTTAACCCTACCTAACACCGGGTTTTACTCACGCATGCTTCTCAAAGCAGCTTACAACCATTAACCTATTAGTGAAACAACACTTGATGCACTTCATATTTTCAGCACATACAAGACCTAAACCACTTAGACCAACGCCGTGGTTTCGCATACCGCCACTTTTTCGGTATTTGGACAATTTACCAAAATACCCCTCTACCGCCTTCCTTGAAGTTTCCCGCTTCCTTTGTCACAAAGCATCGTCCATATTTCGCTACCTTTCATGTGGCTCTAATGACTTGCCACCAAGCCTCTCACACATCTGGATCCCACCGAACCGTCCTTGCTTGCAAACGACCCAAGTCAGTTGACGTACCACATGCTTCTTCTTGCACATGATGGCACCCAGTTTTCTTGACTATCTAGACCTCAACTCCTCCCTGAGTCTAGTCCTAGTCCATCTTATCGTTGCCCATCATGATCACCACCGGTAGCTCCCGCTCCGGTTCCTTGTCGTCCTGGCTTGCAACTACCCTGCAAGCCTCAGTCATCTTCGGCGTCTCTCTGACCATTCTGGACCTAAACACCACCCTATGCCTAGTCCAAGTCTTCCTACACCTCACCATGACCTGCCTCCGAAGTCCTGCAACCAACAACAACAAGCAAACCGTCATGTAGCACCACAGAACACACAAAGTCATAAATTGTGCAATTCATCCAAACAATGCTTAATGCGTAATGTATGCACTCAAATACTGATCCTAAACATAGAACCAAACAATAAACCCATCTACACACAAGCAACAACACCCAGGTCAAATGATGACCAAATCCCCAAAAGTCCAGCTTTTCTGGGAAGATCGGTAGTACCGCTCTTAACACACTGGTACTACCACACTGTGGTACTACCGCTCCCCAAAGCGGTACTTCCGCACCTTGCAAACCTGCACTGGACCTCTCTGGAAAAAACATAACGTAGCTCAGAGCGGAACTACCGTCTTGCAGTACTACCGTGTTTACAACTACGGTACTTCTGATTTTTCTAACACTTCCAGAAAACAGTTCAGCTCAAATGCAATCCTTGCAAAATCCTGAAAAACCAAACTTAAACTCCACAAATACTCTAATCTAAAAGTCAATTACTCATCACAACCATGAGAACACCTCCTTATGGTCTCACAGGTGGGTTTGGATATGGGTCATCCAAACCGTCCCTAACGGCAGCTTTAACTCATTATGTCTTAATAGTTACCTGACGAAGGGTTTGCCACACCCCACTATTCTTGAGGCTCACTTAAATTGACGGTTAATGTAGGATCGGAAATGGCAACAGAGGAGGGGGGGTGAATGGTGCCCTTTTAAAAATGCCACCTCAAAAGTATCCACAAATGAATCTCCTCTCCGATAGCTATGAAAAACTATGAAGGGGAAGATTCATGCTCTCCGGAACCTCAAACATGCAAAGGAGAAGGCAAAGCATAAGAAAGCAGAGAAGAACCAAAGGATTGGAAAGAATCAGAGCTGATTCAGAGCTGGCCGGTCAGACTGCCCTAGCCTAGCCGGTCTGACCGCCGCTTTGCCACCGGTCTGACCGGTGTTGTCTGGCCGGTCTGACCACCATACTCAAACCGGCCAGACCGGCCTAACCCTAGATGTCAGATTTCTCGACTGAAAAACTGAACAGACTTTGCATAACTTCTGAAAACTGAGAAATTGAAGGATTTTTGCATATCTTTTCAGGCCAACTGAAAGAGGCTTAAACCTAAATAGCAGGAAGGCCTTAGTGACCAAGAGATATGGCCAAAAGATCAAGAAATTAAACTTTTGAGCATAAGACTGAAAAATGACAGAGAATGGAATTGATTTCAAATTACTTCTTATTCTCACATCTCTTGCTCATGAAACTTTGAAATCACTTTAGCAATGACAAGAGAACTTGAACCACCACACCTAGTCACATCTTTTTTGAAGGGAAACACAAAGATTTCACAATGCCCTGCCATGAAACCCTAAACAGTGAAAAACAGAGCAAATTTAGAGAATGAGTGAAAAGAGAATCTTTGATTCTTACATTGGGCTCTTGGGAGTTTATCTGACCAAATGGTCTTGAGGCATATTCCCATCACAGAGCAAACAATAATCAACCAATTAAGCTGAAGAATCAACTCAATTTCATTTCTTGCAGTGAAGAACCAAGAGAATGCAGAAATTGAAATCCATTACAAAGAAGGAGAAACAAGACTAAAACTCTCAAATAAATTCATTCCCATGAATGATTACAAGAGGTATACAACCACTAAGTCCCCATACGTGATTGATACAAGGGAATCACACTATATGCTTCTCACAAGAACACATGCACACACCCAGAGCACTACACAGAGCTCTCTTGCTGCTACCTTGCTTACACGAATGAGTACCAACTGTTGCCTCCCTCTCCACATTTGGAAGGCAAGGGCTCACCCTAAAGAAGCAAAACAAGAAATATCATACAACACCCACTCCTCCACCTCACACACCATATGAGGCAAAGGTCAAGGTCAACACGACCAGGATTTGGAGGGAAAACCAGCCCCTCCTCTCAATGCTTGAGTCAAATCTCCAATTTGCCCCTCAAGCGCCTTCCCAGAAGCTTCCCGCGTCCGGTACCTTGACCGTCTAGACCTCGACTCCTCCCTGAGTCTAGTCTGGTCTGCTCCGCTGCACACGACCGCACCCGGCATCCTGACTATCTAGACCTCACCTCCTCCCTAAGTCTAGTCCCGATCCACTCGCCGCTGCCCGTCGTGTCCACCCAACAGCGACCGAGACCTCCAACTCCACCTGAGTCTAGTCCTGGTCTGTTCCGTCGCGTACGACCGCAACCGACACCCAACCGTCTGGACCTCCGACTCCTCCCTGAGCCTAGTCCCGGTTCGCTCGTCGTTGCCCGTCGTGTCCGTCACCGGTAGCTCCAGCTCCGGTTCCTCGTCTCCCGACTCGCAACTACTTCACCAGCCTCGATCATCTTCGGCATCACCGACCGTCTGGACCTCAACACCTCCTGTGCCTAGTCCCGGTCCTCCTCGCCTCACCATGACCTAGCTCCGAAGTCCTACAGTCACACAGACAAGTAAACCGTCACATAGCATCGCACGAAACAGCATATCAACAATAGCACAAGTAAAGGTACTCAACCCTAGAATACCCAAAACAAACTCAAACTTACTAACCCAACCGTCAATTACTCATCACAAACATGGAGATACCTCCACATGGTCTCTCAGTTAAGAAATGGATTAATGGTTTGACTAGCTCACCGTATAGATCTAGACTAGACAGATTAAGTATAAGCCAGAGAATGCACATTAGCCTTGCTAACCTTGGTATAAGCAAAACCCCCTACTGAAGAAATAGAATGGGCTAACCTTCTTAATCAAACCCACTAGGTTATAGATAAACATTTTCCTATATTGTGAACACTAGCTCACACAATTAAACCGAAAGTATTCAAGCCAACCATGGCATAGCCCAATGGTTTGCCGACTTGGTTCTCTTGTTGCTGCTGACTAGAGGTTCGACTTTTACCTGCCGTAGTTGGTGGCGGTCGGTGGTTTTTTCTCTCTCTAGATTTGAGTAGATAGGTCTATGGTTGTGAGCATTAAGATGACTAAACTAGTTGAGTTACAACTATAAAAAAAACTAAATTTAGATTACCCTAAATACTTGTGAAACCAAACAAAATCAACCTTGATCAAGCTAACTTAGGATTCATAGTAGTAAAGAAACTAACTGGCTTAGGATTAGATAAACTAGTTACATTAATCCTGAACCCTGGAACGCATGGATGTGAAACTACCAAATATTATTTTTTGTATTTGGACATGCGCAACCTAAATGTTCATTTTTCGTCCAAAATACAAGAAACTTACATTGCTAGCTGGCCTACTGGTTAATTAATACTAGATACCACGATGCGTGAACTCCAAACCTGTTACTCCAGCAGCCGGAATGTTTAGAGAACTCCGGATCATAGGATATATAAACGCATTCAATTTGTCTATATACCACGTTGCAACTAAATTTACACAAGTCCCATCTCGAATGAAACGTTTCGTGGAAATTCCAAAGAAATTGGCTTTGTTTCCTTCAGAATTTCTGTTAAATCTTTGTGATCTCGAGGTGCACTCAGTCTTTCTAATTGTACTAAGGTACATGAGAATAGAGAAATCTAGGCATAAACGGGGGCCATTCTCAGCTGTGCAGCAAACGTACGTCTTCTTGCACAGGAGTTTTATAACATCCGGCCACCATGTCTACTTCACGGCTACGCACAAGCCCCTTTCCACACGGGCACACATAACATCGTACAAGCACCGTATCTCCTACATAAACACGTACCTGCAACTATATATACCCATACCACCCAGTTCCACGTCGTCCTGACTTGCAACCACCCCGCAAGGCTCAGTCATCTTCAACGTTTTCCTGACCGTTCTGGACCTCAACATCACACTGTGCCTAGTTCCGATCCTCCTACGCTTCATCATGACCTAGCTCCGAAGTCCTGCACCAACAATAACAAGCAAACCGTCACGTAGCACCGTAGAACACACAAGTGATCAATTGCGTAATTCATCCAAACAATGCTTAATGCAAAACATATGCACCAAATACTGATTCTAAACCTAGAACCAAACAATAAATACATATGCACACAAGCAACAACACCCAGGTCAAACCATGACCAAATCCCCAAAAGTCTTGCTTTTCTGGGAAGATCGGTAGTACCGCTCTTAACACGCTGGAACTACTGCACTGTGGTATTACCGCTCCCCAAAGTGGTACATCCGCACCTTGCAAACCCGCACTGGAGTTCTCTGGAAAAAACATATCGTAACTTAGAGCGGAACTACCGCCTTACGGTACTACCACGTTTACAAATGTGGTACTTCCGATTTTTTTGACACTTCCAGAAAACAGTCTAGCTCAAATGCAATCCTTGCAAAATCCTCCAAAACCAAACTCAAACTCCACAAATACTCTAATCCAAAAGTTAATTACTCATCACAACCATGGAATGACCTCCACATGGTCTCACAGATGGATTTAGATATGGGTCATCCAAACCGTCCCTAACGACAGCTCTAACTCATTATGTCTTAACCTGACGAAGGGTTTGCCACGCCCGTTCTTGAGGCTCATTTAAATTGAAGTTTAAGAGATGGATTAATGGTTTGACTAGCTCACCGTATAGATCTAGACTAGACAGATTAAGTATAAGCCAGAGAATGAACATTAGCCTTGGTAACCTTGGTATAATTAAGCAAACCCCCTACTGAAGAAATGGAAAGAGCTAACCTTCTTAATCGAACCCACTAGGTTAAACACTTTCCTATCGAACACTAGTTCACACAATTAAACCGAAAGTATTCAGGCCAACCGTGCCATAGCACAATGGTTTGGCAACTTGGTTCTCTTGTTGCTGCTGACTAGAGGTTCGACTTTTACCTGCCGTAGTTGGTTTTTTTTTTAGATTTCAGTAGATAGGTCTATTGTTGTGAGCATTAAGATGACTACCCTAGTTGAATTACAACTATAAAGGAACTAAATTTAGATTACCCTAAATACTAGTGAAACCAAACAAAATCAACCTTGATTAAGCTAACTTAGACAGGAGATTCATAGTAGTAAAGAACCTAACTGGCTTAATCCTGAACCCTGGAACGCATGGATATGAAACTACCAAATATTATGTTTTGTATTTGGACATGCGCAACCTAAATGTTCATTTTTCGTCCAAAATACAAGAAACTTACATTGCTAGCTGGCCTACTGGTTAATTAATACTAGATACCCACAATGCGTGAACTCCAAACCTGTTACTCCAGCAGCCGGCCGGAATGTTTAGAGAACTCCGGATCATAGGATATATAAACGCATTCAATTTGTCTATATACCACGTTGCAACTAAATTTACACAAGTCCCATCTCGAATGAAACGTTTCGTGGAAATTCCAAAGAAATTGGCTTTGTTTCCTTCATAATTTCTGTTAACACGGGCACCCAGTTTCACGTCGCGAAACCAAAGCAGAATACGCCCACTCGCAAGTAGTAGCAAGCAATTCACGGAGCCTGATCGAACATGGGCATCTCCAAGGTCCTGCTCCTAGCCATCATCGGCAGCCTCTGCCTCTGCAGCGCCGTCCTGGCAGCTCGCGAGCTGACTGATGACTCGGCCATGGTGGCGAGGCACGAGATGTGGATGGCGCAGTACGGCCGCGTGTACAAGGACGCCGCCGAGAAGGCACGGCGGTTCGAGGTATTCAAGGCCAACGTTGGGTTCATCGAGTCGTTCAACACCGGGAACCACAAGTTCTGGCTCGCCGTCAACCAGTTCGCCGACCTCACCGACGAGGAGTTCAGGGCAACAAAGACGTACAAGGGGTTCAATCCTAACTTGTTGAGAGTCCCTGCTACCGGATTCAGGTACGAAAATCTTAGCCTTGATGCGCTTCCGGCAACGGTGGACTGGAGGACCATGGGTGCTGTCACTCCCATCAAGGATCAAGGCCAATGTGGTAAGTATTTTTAGGATACGTACTGCTGTACCGTATGTATGTGTCAATCTAGCTTATCTGTGAACGAAGATGTTGCGTGATGACATCATCTGTCGTAACACAAATCATTGCAGGCTCCTGCTGGGCGTTTTCTGCTGTGGCTGCCGTGGAGGGCATCGTCAAGCTGAGCACTGGGAAGCTTATCTCGCTGTCGGAGCAAGAGTTGGTGGACTGCGACGTCGTCCATGGGGAGGACCAGGGCTGCGAGGGCGGGTACATGGACGACGCCTTCAAGTTCATCATCAAGAACGGCGGCCTCACCAACGAGTCCAACTACCCATACAAGGCAGACGACGGCGAGTGCAAGGGTGGATTCAACAGCTCAGCGACCATCAAGGGCTACGAGGATGTGCCGGCGAATAACGAGGGCGCCCTCATGAAGGCGGTGGCGAACCAACCCGTGTCAGTGGCCGTGGACGGAGGCCACATGACCTTCCGATTCTACTCAGGCGGCGTGATGACCGGCTCCTGCGGCACCGACCTGGACCATGGGATTGCAGCCATTGGTTACGGCAAGGCCAGTGATGGCACAAACTATTGGTTGATGAAGAACTCGTGGGGCACGACGTGGGGCGAGAACGGCTACTTGAGAATGGAGAAAGACATTGCTGACAAGAGGGGCATGTGTGGCCTTGCCATGGACCCTTCCTACCCCACTGAGTAGTAAGAACACGCCAAATGCCACATATCCATACACATACACAAGATTGAATAAATTGGAAAATATACAGTGATAGATGTTGTTGCCTCCTGTGCCTTTAGGTATGTATAAGGAACTTTTGGAATAATGTGACGTCATATTATCCTCAGAATATGACACCGAGCAACAGATTATTATTCCCTAAGATCAACACCCTAGGGAATGATAAGACATATCAGAATTACGCAGCAGAACAATAACTAGAGACTTTACATTATTACAATAGCTAGCCACGCGGGGCTAAGGTGTTTAGTACAAATATCTAATACAAAAGAAGATATAGATTATTTTGTATACCCTATCTCTAGAAGATGATGTACTAAAGGTTGTCTACTCATCCCAATTTTCGAATAAGGTGTTCACCTCACTCTAGTCCTCGCTACGATCACCTTTGTTCCACGTGGCACCTTTTGGGCCTGTAAACCCCACGTCCCACTCAAAGGTATTCCTCGGTAAGACTGGGATCTAACAAAGGAATTTAATAGCAAATGTATGCAATGGCATGCCTCATCACTTCATGATCAAATCTCTTATTCTATCTCTTCCTCATTCATAAAATAAGTTATTAAGTTGAAGTAAATATTTGCAAGTTTTAATATTCCAAATACTACTAATCACCCCGATAAAGAGAAAGATCCTCAGTTGATCTCCATAGCCTCCAATCTAGGATGCATGAATTCATGATTTAATTAGTACTGCCTAGGCTTGTATCACTTTACCCATAGCTACTCCAAGTTCTTTGCAACTGGGTCAGTCGCATTTCCATAGATGCGGTGCCAAGTTTAGAGTACTGAACATTCTTCTTAGTTCCGTTATTATATCTCCACCCAACTAGTCATAGTCGGTGGCCTGGGGTGGTTTCTTATCCACACCTAACAACTCACCTAACTGTGAAGTAGTCGTTGGTTGGTGCGGTCTGACCCTCATCCAAAGCTTCACTACACTAAAATATGCACTAGACTCACCACTTCTGGGCTTTATACTAGTTCTGGCTCCGTCTGCTTTGGATTCACTACTTTTGGGCACTATATCAGTTCTGATTTACCCTACCTAGTTATACTACTTACCCATATAGAGATGATCATAACTTTGTAGGGTATATTTTCTACTCATCAAAACAAGAAGATGGCTGACACTAGAAGTACGGCTCCCTGCCCAAGTGAAAGTTGTTTAGTCCTTTATTACAACCATATGTAAAGGGTCCCAAAACCTACCCTTTCTTTTCCTAACTAGAGCACCCTCTACCATCTTATTGTACATAGCTTACAGTCCCACTGCTACTTCAACTAGAACTGCCCTTTTCTCCGATCTCTTTCCTTCTTCATTTATCCATCATTTCTTTAAAAAGCATTTTAATGAAACAAGTGATAATAGATACCATAAAGAATTTAATTTTCTTAAGTAACATAACTACTCAGAGTGATCAAATGTAACCTTTTATTGCTACGCGTAGAATGCATCGGTCCCAACTGTGGCTTGATCAGTTCCCTCTTCCTGTCTAGGTTTGCCCTCGGCATTACAAAGTGTATTTTACGATTTATGAAATCTAATGAATAGGTGCTTATATCACATTGGTTTTAGTTGATGTCTTATGTTCGATGAGATTCATTTAACTTTCTGAGTTCATTCGCCTTCAGTTAATTTCTTATCGTCGTAGCCCATTATCACTCGCATCCCAACTCTCTCTCTCTCTCTCTCTCTCTCTCTCTCTGGCCCAACATTACAACATGGGCCCTGCCTGGCCACCCTACTATCGGCCCACACCTACACACGCCGACCACACACACAGCCGACTCACACACGCATCAACTATTAGTCTTCCTCTCTTACTTCTACCAGTGGTAGTTGTCTTACTTCCATCCATTTAGCTTGATTAGTAAGGGTTTGATCTACAGGTCCTTTGGGTAGGTATGGAGAGAACAACAATAGACCAGTGATTTGAATTTTGAATCCTGATGTAAGTTGAGGCTTCCAGTCGTTGTTTCCTTGGTAAGGTTGTTTTCTCTAACTATTGGAAGGTCGAGAGATCTTCACTTATCCTTGATTGCCTTTGTTTTGGCTATTTGCGGCTTCAACCTTTGAACCTGGTAGGGTTTCCAGAAAAAGGTGAGAAGGAATAGCATGAGATATGAATAGAATCGCGGAGATAAGGTATCCTAAACCCATTTTAAATTTTACAAGAGTATACCCCGGAAGCTAGGGTGGCACAAAATTCACACAAGTTTTGAAAACTATCTTTTTCCTGTGATCGCAAAATATAACGCCCAAGGGCAAGAAGGAAGTGCACAGGGCCCAAGTAAAATCTTGAGACAATAAAACGTCTATTCGAGGGAGCACACATAAGAGGGCACAGGGTTCATCTGCATAGTTCGTTTAAAACGAGACCATCTAATCTTGATGAACATCTTCAACGTTCCTAACCTTAAATTTTTGGAGTAAAAGTAAGAGAAGGGGAACAAAATTTTTCCTTTTGAAACCAATAGAAGGTAAAAAGGAAAGTATTCGGAAGTAATTTGATTGATATCAATACTTATTCTCGTATCATCTTTTTTTTACATCTAAAACTTGGCGGCAAGAACGGATTTTTTTTGAAGTTGTTTTGAAATACTGATCTTTGAATTACGTCCCTTTGTTCTTAGAAATGGAGTTCTTTTCTCTCTCTATTTTTTTGTGCTAGGGTACTCTAATTTCTTCCAAAAATTTAAATATCGATCAATGAACTAATCCACTCTCATATCGTTTCTATGAACAGGGCTTAGAATCCAATAGCCTTGATGATTTAACTTCCACTTTTGTAAGTTGCACTTAGGCTATCTTCCTTCATTATTTAGTCACGGTATTATTGCTGTCTAAAACTCCAAACTGCGAGTGCAATTATTTATTTGATCCACTGATCATACATTTTCTGTTGTGTCACCCACCATTTCATGAGTTCAGTCATGGGTATCTAATTCTCACATAAATCTTTAACTTTCAACATAAATTTTGTAAATCAAATCTCATATTTCACTATGTATGTATAATCCTAATCTCAAATCCATTATTTGTCAATTTGTTAACTCTACAATCTAATGAAAATCCAATACCTTTACTTTAGATCTACTAATATATAATTTTCCATTGCATCATCCAAAATTTTATTAATCGAATCAGGGTTACCAAAATTTTATATGAGTCTAAATTTTCCACCTCAAATTTATAAATCCAATCTCAAGTTCGTTGTTTGCCAACTTAATCAGCTCTTCATTCTAATGAAAATTCAGTATCATTTATTTTACATCCACCGATATCTTTTGTATCGTGACTTCCTAATAATATATCCTTGTGTTATTGATTCAAAATCATAATTTACTCCTCTATTATCCATCCTAAATTTTTACCATCTATCTCCGAACTAATTCATTATTATAAACATCCTCTGGGAATAATGTTATTAATTAAGTCTATATCCCGATAGTTGTAATCACATCTCCGATAGTTGTAATTCCTAATAATGTCAGGGCCTAGCAATGGTCCCTCCCTAACCTCATACAAACAGATGGATGACTAGCACTTTCTGCCATACAAGGCTTTGTATGGAGCCATTTGGATACTGGTTTGATAGTTATTACTATAGGCAAATTCTGCTAAAGGCAAATGTTTATCCCATGTTTCCCCGAAGTTTAGTACGCTGACCCTTAACATATCTTCTAGGACTTGGTTTACCCGCTCAGTCTGGCCGTCAATCTGTGGGTGATAGGTCGTACTAAAGTTCAGTATGGTCCCGAGAGTAGTTTGTAAACTCTTCCAAAAGCCTGAGATGAACACTGAACCCCTATCTAAGATGATGGTCTTTGGAATTTCATAAAGGGTAACTATTCTCTCAAGATATAGTTCAGCCAATTTATCAAATGAGTATTTCTGATTGGTAGCACAAAAACATACATTTGACTCTCATTAGTGAATCAACACAAGAATAGACACATGCCATGACTCACACTTGCATAGACACTTGACATGGCTAACACTTGCATAGACTTTACCATGACTAATACCACCGAAACCAACTCAACTCAGTACTAAGGGCCAGTTTGACAACGGTACCCATGTCGATCAAATCGCCCTGCACTGGTCGATTAAGCTGCTCTCTTTCGATTGTACCACAACTCCAATGTCGGTACTACCACACCAGATCACAATACAAAACCTCTAAAAGACCTTCTTTGAAAAATAGCTATCGCTAACTATGGGCTGTTATTACCACACACTGGTCAAACCGCCACCACAACCGGTCAAACCACAAAGTGATTAGACCGCCATTACAAGATCGGTCGGACCGCTAGCAATAGAAAGCAACAAGGACAATTATAATTACTTAAAATCAAACTCAAATATCAATAGCAAGACACAAAAAATATTAAATATTTATCGCAAACATAAAGTGACCTCCCGTCACACACTAGATGAATTTATCGCATTAGTTTGGATAAATATCTGTCCCGATGAAACAATTGTCAACAGTTCATACACACTAGAGGAGTCTAGAGGACCACGGAAGTGAAAAGCATAAATATTAATTAAGCCATGTTTCATCATATCATGGAGGCGCACTAGTCCAAAATGGTACAGAAACAACGCACGAGGAAAGATGAAAAATCTTACAGTCCCAGGGACAGCAAAACCTTTTGCCCGCTTGATCAGAATGCCGAATCAGTAGAAGCCTGCTTCACTGGAAAGGACAATGTAAAGACTATCTCCCTCTTCTTCCTTGCGTAAGACAAAGCCTGCCACTCTTCTTTGCTACAAATTTCGACAGGCCAGCCGCGATAATCTCAAACACCTCCTGTTTGAGATAACTATTCTATCATATATACATATCCTTCCTAAGCAATATATACACTACTACAGAAAACCTAATATTAGACGCCAAATCACAGACGGTTTTGTGAAACCGTCTGTGATGTACACTACCACAGACGATTTTAATTTGGAGGCCGTCTGTGGTGTTTGTGGAGGGACAAATGAGTATATTCCAGATTATCACAGACGGTTTTATAATAAAAACCGTCTGTGATAATCTGGAATATCACAGACGGTTTTATAATAAAAACCGTCTGTGATATGTTTCCCGCCTTGCAATCTCTCAAAATTTTATATTTTCCCGCTTGAGTCCGAATATGGTTCAATTTTGACACACCTTCAGTAAAACGGGCATAACTTTTGCATACGGTGTCCGTTTTCGACGTTCTTGTACTCGTTGGAAAGCTAACGACAAGCCCGATCCAAAAAAACGACCGCTTGCGCTAGTTGACCTCCAAGACCCCAAAAATTGGCCATCTTTGGACCTAAATCTGCGTCGCAAGTTTTTGGTTTCTGTTTTTGCCCTTTTTCTTGGTATTCCTTTTGGAATTTGGATTTTGCTTCAACTGAACAGTTGTAGATCTCGTCGAAACCTTTCAAATGAGTATATATAAGTCATATAGAATTTTGCTATTTTATCTTTTCAGACTAGTTGTTTATATTGCATCGGTATATAAAATTGTGTGCTCTAATTCACAGACGGTTCTATATGTAGAATCGTCTGTGATATTTATTCATCACAGACGGTTCTATATGTAGAACCGTCTATGATAATCTGACAGCTGGGCCAGTCGATCCTGCTCAACCCAATCCTAGCCAATAGAAATCCACCAAGCCTCACCCCACGGATCCCCGCGCCAAAAAATTTCGAACTCCCGCCTCTCCCTCCCCTATAAATATAACCAAAACCCAGCCTCCTTGCTGTTCTCCTCCTCCTCCTTGTCCTCCTCCTCCTTGCTGTATGTTCTCCTCTTCCTTGTTGTCCTCCTCTTTGCTGTATGTTCTTCTTGCTGTATGTTCTTCTCTTCCTTGCTGTCCTCCTCCTCCTTGCAGACGACGCACAAGTCTACGGGAGGCAAGACACCGCAGAAGCAACTAACTGGTGCCAACTGTGTAGACGCTCAATCAACGCCGACGATGGTGGGCGTCAAAGACATCCATCTCATGCGTTGCATCAGGGGCGAGAAGGCATAGATATTTGCTCTTTTTCTCTGTTCTTGTTGTGTAACCTGCTCGTTGTTTGGAATATTGTAATGGTAGGCTCTAATCTTAATAAAAATGGATGTTTTATGTTTGTGAAATTAATTGAGATGTGAATTGGATGTATACATGTACATGTTGATCTGCTTGTTTCAGAGGGCATGGCTAGCATTTCCTGAAGCTAGCCAATAAACAGAAATAGGTTTAGGGAATATCACAGACGGTTTTTAACTAAAAACCGTTTGTGATTTATAAATATCACAGACCGTTTTTAGTTAAGAACCGTCTGTGATAACTATAAATTTGCCATGGGGGAAACCCTAAGCACTTGCTCACCTAACTCTCCACTACCATACTCTCTTTCTCTCTCTCTGTTTGGTCTGTAGCCACAACAGTTGCCTTCCAACTATATAGAGCATTCATATGTCAATGGCTAGGTTCGGCGGCTTCCTACCCATGCTTTTCACTTTTTATTACAATACATCGCTTTTAAACGGCGCGTTTTTTTCAAGATAGAGTTTACAAGTTGATTATATTAGACAGTATACCGAATTCAACTCTACCGACCAAAATTATATGCGACTGTTTTCCTCTTCGTACTACCTCTCACAAACAAGCAGAATTCAAAAGCTATAAGGCATAAC
This sequence comes from Dendrocalamus latiflorus, assembly GCA_017311315.1. Classification (NCBI taxonomy): domain Eukaryota; kingdom Viridiplantae; phylum Streptophyta; class Magnoliopsida; order Poales; family Poaceae; genus Dendrocalamus; species Dendrocalamus latiflorus. The sequence goes on along the minus strand of CM029637.1, from coordinate 1,032,133 downwards.
CCAAAAGAACTCATCCAATGTGTATACAACATTTCCTCTCTAGAACTAGAAAGAGAGTTACTCCCTCCATCCCGCAATACAACTCCAATACACATATTTAGAAGGTACATTATTTAAGTGACATTTAATGTAATTAGATCATATTTATCTCTAATAGAAAGAATAATATTATACCTATCTAATCCGAGCTACCATAGTCCAATTCCATTAAATATTATTAAAATGATATATTTCCTAGATATATGCACCGGACTTATAATTCGGAGGTGGGGGAGTAATAGGGAGCCTAAAGGGTGTTCGTGTTGGTTTCTGTTTAGAAAGTTGAAGTCAATATGAACACTTTGCTTTTTAAAACGGCTTTTCACTTCTTTTGCTTTTGTCTTGCTTTGAGAATAACACAGGGGATCATAGGTGTATCACATACCTTATTCCATTCACTCTCGTCTCACGTATGTATCTCTCTCTTATTTTTTTGCATCACTCGTCCTTTTCTTCTAAAATCACTTTTTTAACTGTTACTATTTATTTTCAATTCAAAGATATCAACAGAAATCACTACAAACACCCTTTGATAATAATATTTGGAGAAAGCCAATTTACGTCTGTTGTACCATGCGTGATTTCTTTTGGGATCGAGACTTGCTCGAACTCGGTGTCGATGTTCTTTTCCTCCCAACTGTACCCTCAGCACTCGAAAGTAGGTGCCTCCAAGGTCTAGAGCATAGAACAGCCCTGTTTCGTTCCTTCAGCATAATAATTGCGATGCAAAAATTAATCGACGACACGAGAGAAGATTTTATTCATGAACAGAATTGATTTTTAAGTGACGATCTTAACAGGAAAACAAAGTCTAGCTATCACTAGTCCCAGTGGCGGACCCAGGATTTGAATCCAGGGTATGCCTAACTAAAAAATTATTATCCAATGTGGTATAATCTAATACAAAAATTCGGTAAACGGTTCAGTAAAAAACATAATATATCTAAAAGATCTCATAATACCTTAAATTCAACAAATAAGTTCGAAATTTGCATAACTGATAATATAAATTGTTCAAATGTTTGGACAGTAATGATCTGGATCATATGGAAGGTGCTATGGATGCTATATACAAGGTCATATGCATTACTCCTGCTATATTTGAGCTAGAATTCTGATTTTGTACATACAAAACTTGAACTAGTTGGCAGCAATATAGCATGAGAGAAGTCCCACTAGTTGGAAGCTACACAGTAAAGCAATTATGCAGTAATAAACTAGTAATAAATACTACAATATGAATCGTATATGTCAACTTCTTGAACACAATTTGCGTGCTCAAAAATCTTGCTTTTCACAACAGATATGTGAGGATGTTCCTGAAGAGCTTGATGTTGATGTTCGTGGTTTGTCTGAACGACCCATTAATGTATTCATGCCAAGATTGCTGCAGGTTTGTGTTACATCTATAATTACCAACTATTTACCTAGACTGTGCACTTTAATTTCCACTCTGTAAATGGTGAATTTAATTTCCACATCTATAATCAGCACTTTCCAATTCCAATCAATCGACAATCATCAGTGGGCACTGCCGCATTGGGCACTGGGCAGTCAGGCAGTGGAGCTCACCGGGCGGAGGTGGAGGGAGCCGGGCGGAGGCGGAGGCGGATGGGCGCCTGGCGGATAGGCGGAGGCGGAGGGAGCCGGGCGGAGGCGGAGGGAGCCGGTCGGAGGCGGAGTCGGAGGGAGCCGGGCGGAGGCGGAGGCGGAGGCGGAGGGAGCCTGGCGCCTGGCGGAGGCGGAGGGAGCGGGGCGAAGGCGGAGGCGGAGGGAGCCGGGTGGAGGCCGAGGCGGAGGGAGCCGGGCGCCTGGCGGAGGTGGAGGTGGAGGGAGCCGGGCGGAGGCCGGAGGCGGAGGCGAGTGGGCGCTGGCGGTCTGGCGGAGGCGGAGGTGGCAGCGGGGTCGGGGTCGGGGATAAGCGGAGCCGCGGAGGCGCTGGCCGCTGGGTTAGGCTAGGGCATCGGGAGTTTTTGGGCCAAATTTGCAGGTAGTCCTGGGCCTATATGGACTACCTGCTGGGCCCGCCCCTGACTAGTCCAATTTGTAAATTGATATTCCAATCGTACACAGAGATGTAATAAATTCAAGCTTAAAGAAAAGCTTATGTGCTTTACTAATCACTAGCACTGACAACGAGGTTAAGTTAGTTACCCAGTGGGGAGTGAGTAGACGTAGCTGGGGATCACCCTGAGCTCGCTGGCGCCATCCGCGGCGAGCTCGGAGCGCTTGTCGGTGGCCATGGCGTCCGCCACGCGCCGCAGCACCCGGAGCGGCGTCGCGCACTGCAGCCTCAGGTCTGCCGCGCCCACCGCGGAGCACCGTACAGTGGCGCCGCACCTCCGCTGTTGCTGCGCGACGGAGGTGGCCGGGAAAGGCGAGCCCACGGCGGCGGACATGTCGAGGTGTGAGGAGCTTTTCAGATTCTTGTCCTTGTAAGTAGTGGTAATTGGGATGTTCCGTATACGCTAGTTCCATAATTGATTCGATCTGTATTTTGCACAAAAAGAAATGCTTTATCCTTTGTTGTGGTTTTCTTTACAGGGTAGAAACGCCACAAAAAAAATTCTAGAAGTCTAGTGGCCCAGTTCAAGATGCTTTGGCCATGTAGAGTAGCTGTTTACATCACAGCCGAGAAGTGGACAGGCATGATACCCAGTTTTGAGCAAACTAGATTGATTAGTTGAGCTACAGAAGTATAGCCACTACTACAAAAAAGATCATCACAGACGGTTTTTAGTTAAAAACCGTCTGTGATATTTATAAATCACAGATGATTTTTAACTAAAAACCATCTGTGATATTTATAAATCACAGACGGTTTTTAACTAAAAACCGTCTGTGATTATAACTATCACAGATGGTTTTTAGTTAAAAACCGTCTGTGATATTCCCTTCTATTCCTAAACCTATTTCTGTTTATTGGCTAGCCTCAGGAAATGCTAGCCATGCCCTCTGAAACAAGCAGATCAACATGTACATGTATACATCTAATTCACATCTCAAGTCATTTCACAAACATAAAACATCAATTTTTATTAAGATTAGAGTCTACCATTACAATATCCCAAAACAACGAGCAGGTTACACAACAAGAACAACGAGCAGGTTACATAACAAGAACAACGAGCAGGTTACACAACAAGCAAAGATCCTCTATGCCTTCTCGCCCCTGATGCAACGCATGAGCTGAATGTCTTTGACGACCACCATCGTCGGCGTTGATTGAGCGTCTGCCCGGTTGGCACGAGCTAGATGCTTCTGCGTCGTCTGCAAGGAGGAGGACAGCAAGGAGGAGGAGAACAACAAGGAAGAGGATAGCAAGGAGGAGGACAGCAAAGAAGAGGAGAACAACAAGGAAGAGGACAGCAAGGAGGAGGACAGCAAAGAAAAGGAGACCAGCAAAGAGGCTGGATTTTGGTTATATTTATAGGGGAGGGAGAGGGAGGGAGAGGCAGGAATTCGAAATTTTTGGCGCGGAAACGGAAAGGCAGAGCTACGATTCGTGGGGCTGAGGATTGGTGGATTTCTATTGGCTAAGATTGGGTTGAGGAGAATCGACGGGCCCAGCGGTCAGATTATCACAGACGGTTCTATATATAGAACTGTCTGTGATGAATGAATATTACAGACGGTTCTATATATAGAACCGTCTGTGAATTGGAGCACAAATTTTATATACCGATACAATATAAACAACTAGTCTGAAAAGATAAAATAGCAAAGGTTTATATAGCTTACATATACTCATTTGAAAGGTTTCGACAAGATCTATAACTTTGCAGTTGAAGAAAAATCCAAATTCCGAAAATAAAACCAAGAAAAAGGGCAAAAACAGAAACTAAAAACTTGCGACGCAGGTTTAGGTCCAAAGATGACCGATTTTCGGGGTCTTAGAGGGCGATAAGTATAAGTTGATCATTTTTTTGGATCGGGCTCGTCGTTAGCTTTCCAACGAGTACAAGAACGTCGAAAACAGATACCGTATGCAAAAGTTTTGCCCGTTTTACTGAAGGTGTCTCAAAACTGAACCATACTCGAACTTAAGCGGGAAAATATGAAATTTTGAGGGATTGCAAGGCGGGAAACGTATCACAGACGGTTTTTATTATAAAACCATCTGTGATACTAGAATATCACAGACGGTTTTATATCACAGACGGTTTTTATTATAAAACCGTCTGTGATACTAGAATATCACAGACGGTTTTATAATAAAAACCGTCTGTGATAATCTGGAATATCACAGACGATTTTTATTATAAAACCGTCTGTGATACTGATATTCTAGTATCACAGACGGTTTAGCGGTAAGAACCGTCTGTGATACTCCTTTTTCCCGCCACAAATACCACAGACGGCCTCCAAATTAAAACCGTCTGTAATAGTGTAAATCACAGACAGTTTCACAAAACCGTCTGTGATTTGGCGTCTACTATTAGGCTTTCTGTAGTAGTGAGCGAGCTATATTGCTGTTATCTTGTCTCTCGGAAAAGCTAGGTTGTTACTTCCTTATATTGTCACAAATGCATATTATTTTATATATACGTACAGTTAAATTTTTAAAAACTTTGACTATCAATAAATATCATATGTGTAGATTTATCATAATATTATAATTTTATTGAGCTTATAAATATATTATAATAAAAATTAGTATTTAAAGTTATATTTTGAAGAGCGTATCTAAACCTCTTGGCGCCCACCCGCTGCCTCTGCTCACGTGGGCTCAACTTCGTGGCCTATTTCACGCTTTAGCCTAGTAACGCGTGATAGGCTGTGAGCAGTTAATATAATGCATTTTTTTAATCCGAGAATTCAAATGACAATACCTTTTAAACCAAGCTTCCAATTCATGAGCCGTTTAAACCATCAGTGTTTCTTACAATTAGATCTTCAAAATAAGACCCCACTTGTATGTATGTATGTATGTATGTATGTATGTATGTATGTATGTATGTATGTATGTATGTATGTATGTATGTATGTATGTATGTATGTAAACTTAATAAATAATGCCGTGAGGCATATGTTCTATCAGATAAAAGAAAACGTTTCGTGCATTACTTCCCAATGTTCCCTTTGTTCCATGGACAATGTTCCAGTATATAACTTTTGAATTAGGGTAAGAAGGAATAAACCTGGTGGGTGTTGGATATTTCAATAGGTAAAATAAAACATTCCACACACTTGATTTCAATGTTCCAATAATTTATGAACAATATTACACGCATTAATTCTAAGGTGAAAAGGGCCAATGTTCCAACAATTCATCGACAATATTCTTCACATTAATTCTAAGGGGAAGCCCTGATCGGTTCGGCTTGAGCTTCTGACTTCTGACTTATTTTTTACTATTCATAAATTTTGTCTTTTTCTGAACTTTTGGCTTTTTGTTGAGCTTTTTTGCCGGTTCTTTTTTCCCCGTATTCGTTTGTATTATACATACTGGGGTAACATATTTTTTATATTTTTTAATTTTGTTAAATTTAATTATGCTAAATAAACATCTGTCAGCTACAATGCTTTTTCAGCCAGCTACAGTGTTTTCAGCCATAAGCCATGAGCTTTTAAGCCCAACTGATCACCACCAATTGTTCGACACATTTGGTTTTAATATCCGACTAATTCATTGATGATGTTCTTGTAAGCATCTTTTCAATTATTTACGGGGAATGAATTAGGTGGATGTCGGATATTCCGGTAAGTAAAATAAAATGCTCCATATATTTTGTTTCGATGTTCCAAAATTTCTTTGATGATGTTCCATACATTTAGTTCTAAGAAGGAATAGACCATTGTTCCACACTTTTGGTTTCAATATTCTACGCATTCGTTGGCCATGTTTCAGTAGTTCATCAATGATGTTCGAACAATTTGAAATTTGTTAGTGAAACAATTGAAAACCATTAGTGGAATAAATGAAAATTATTAGTAGAATAAATCAAAAGTGTAGAACAATGGTCTATTCCTTCTTAGAACTAAATGTATGGAACATCATCAAATGTATGCCGTAGTAGTGTTTGCAAGAGAAAATTAATATTGTTGGTCTCACTGGGCCGGGTCTGGCCGGGCTCAGTAATAATTAATAGAAAGAATTCCATATTACGCGTCAACTATTTGAAAGTCCACCCTGCACTCTCAACTACAAACCCGTGTAAATAATATCATCATCTTTTAATTCGGCCCATACAAATAATTAATCTCCTGTTGCCGCCAGATTTTGGGCTTGAGGATTGCAAAAAATTAGAGGTAAGCATCAGCCAAGCTAGAAGTTTCTAGAAGATGCCTATTAAGAAAAAATAGACGTGAGAAAGGAAAAACGTCTGCATGATAGACATGAGAACTTCTGCATGAGTTTGAAGGCATGAAGATTCGGAAAGCGTCAAAGGAGAGGTTACGAAGAGGGAATTTTAAGTACAATCCAAGTATGAGTCAGTTGTTTTTGACTAAAAATACCTTGTACCGGTTGACGAAAAACCGCACATGTCAACCTTTACTACATTTGTGCATATGTTTTTCCAACACCTTAAGAGTAGGTTGTAGCTAGTAGAATCTTACTTGTAAAATTCAACTTAATTTGATCAATATTGCTTTGTATCGATATGTTGATCAATTTGTAAGTTACACATATCCCCTGTTTCGAGATTTGTTTCTATTTGTTATTGTTTTGCATTGACTTTCCTTTAGAATCAGGTTTGTACTTATCATCGACTTTGCCGGCTTGCTGGAAATTCGGCTGGCGTCCTTGAGGCGTCGTGACAGGCTGACAGCGACATGCATGTACCTAGATAGCTAAGCTATAACGACCGATGAAGATGAAGTAGAATTGGTGACCCGTCCCTCTCCCTTATCACGTCCAGAATACGTCGCCTATCTATATGCACATCCATTCATGTATACACATGCATATTTTTTTCGTTACGTAACACACACACACACACACACACGGTTGCATGCATGCATACGTACGTGTAACGGTGTAAGGTGTAACTTACAACAAGGATATGCATTTGGATGTTCACCAAGAGCTAGCTAGGCCAAGATCAGGGCGGGAATATTACAGTGAAGTGGACGCGAAGCAATGCGCGCGAACCCGGCCGGCCTACAAATATAATAGATCATCATGCACATGTATACATATGCTTGTGTAACATCCTCCAGCTCTCTAACTACATTCCCACTTCTCCTGCAACTACCAATATCTATCTAGCTTCCGTTCCATCTTAATTGGTGTTTTGTCTTGTCTTAAGTAGGCAGCTAGGCTCAATTGCTTGTCTAGCTAGACGACAGCAAATGGATGGAGACGGCGGCGGCGGCGGCGATGTGGTGGTGGTGGGGCGGGCGGAAATCGACACTCGGGCGCCGTTCCGGTCGGTGAAGGAAGCCGTCGTCCTCTTCGGCGAGAAGGTGCTCGCCGGGGAGCTCTACGCCGGGCGACGACTCACCGAGGTAAATATGTATGTATGTATGTATGTATGTCATACGTGTGTGCGCATGCAGTGAACATTATCTTAGCTATCTAATCACCATTCTTTAGCTTACAAACACACGCAGGTCCAGTATAAGGACAATAAAATACATAATAATAGCGACATTAAGACACAGCCCAGATGATTAATGCTTGTATCAGAATTAATTATAGGTTTCGTGCCCAAACTAATTAAGACTATATAAGTATATATTTTCCTTCTAATATGTGATTTTTGGATAACACGATAGAGGGACATGATCGATCCTTGTCCCCTTCTCAGCCATGCACAATCGTCATATGGTAAGGGTTAGTAGTCTCTAGAAAGGTGGCAATACATATTCTAATTGAGTTAGGCACTCAATATATTGAAGAGCTAATGTAATTTTACGTACGCTTGTAACATGTTTAGCAGAAGATTTAATTTATGGCTTTATCGTACAAGAATTACTTAGGAAATAGGTTACAGGCATGTTTCTCTTTACTAGTTCTTCAGTTGATGTTGCTGTCAGATGCTTGATCATGCTAGCTATTCGCCTATTCCTTTCTTCAGAACCAAGAAAAAACATGTGCCTGAAAAAGCAGCCTTCTTTGGCCAAATCTACATGTTTCTTCTTGTAAACAAGCTCTGCTTCTTGTAAACTAACCCACACACACTACAAAAGCACAAAAGCAACAATACCTAACACACACACACATGTGTGTGTGTGTTGACTGTTGACACACCTGCCAGAACCCTCATGCATCTAGTAACTACTATACAACATTAATTTCAATCTCTTTTGATTGCAGTAAAGTATAGTAGCTAGATGATGGAATCAATTTGCAAATGGTGTATGCATCAAGACTTTAAGATGTGTTCCTTCCTGGCAAAACATTTTCGGCTTAGAAATATTTTTCGATCCCCCCCCCCCCCCCCCAAGAAATCCAAAATTTCAAAATTTTCAAGTATTTTTTTTGAAGAATTTCAGTCAAAATATTCAAACATACCATTTAAATAAAAAAAAATCATGAAATACATACAATTTCGGTCAGAACTGGCCGGCGCCGCCTCCCTCTCCTGCAATCGGTATCGCCTCCCTCTCCTGCAATCGGTACCGCCTCCCCTCCCGCAACCGGCGCAGCCTCCCCCTACCGCCACACACACACACACACACACACATATATATATATATGATGCTGAAATGGGGCACCATGGTGTCTGGGCACCAAGCTTCCCTACTTTTGGATTGCTTTTAGATGTGTGCTAGTGCAATGGTATGGAAATGAAGCCATTGACATGGATAAAAAGTCTTAATCATGGATGGAAAATCTCACTTATTAACACACCTTCCAGAACCCTTATGCATCTAGTATCTACTATACAACATTAATTTCAGTCTCTTTTGATTACAGTAAAGTAGTAGCTAGATGATGAAATCAAATCGCAAAAGGTGTATGCATCAAGACTTAAGATGTGTGCCTTCCAGGCAAAACATTTTCGGCTTAGAAATTTTTTTGGATCCCTCCGAGAAATCCAAAATTTGAAAATTTCAAAATTTTTGGGTATTTTTTTGGAGAATTTCAGTCGAAATATTCAAACATATATACCATTTGAATCCAAGAAAATTCATGAAATACATACAATTTCGGTCAGAACTGGTCGGCGCCGCCTTCCTCTCCCGCAACCGGCACTGCCTCCCCTCCCGCAACCAACGCAGCCTCCCCAGCCCGTCACTTGCAACCGCTCGCCACCGGTGCTACCTCCCCCTTCCGCAACCACCCGCCCCGATCAGGCTTTCCCTAGGATGGGATTGTTTATGTGGGATGGGAATGGGGCCTTGCAGTCATAGGCTGAGAATATTTGAAGTGGACCGAATTTTTTCACCGTAATGGACTTCTTTTGGAGTGGCCTGAAAAAAAAAACAAATTTCGTCGAAATTCACGAATTTGGGCGCGATAATGTGTTCCCCGGCTCCTTTCACCTGAATTAAGGCGGCTGCAAAAGGTTTACCCCGAAGCTGCCTAGAACCTCCATTTTATAATGAGATAGGTACTCTAAGAAGGTTCCCAATGATCTTATCACTGGTAGAGAAAGCTGGAATGCACTAGTCTTTAATTTACATTTGTATGTATATATCCTAATATTCTATGACTGTAGTATATCGTAGCATCTATTATATATATACCCTAAAGATCAACAATAGGTGGATTACACCAAAAATACTTAAAAAACATCCTAATAGTTTGTGATAAACCGATGATGAGTGACATAATTACAGGTGCTAATTAATTAAGAATAAAATGAAAAGATACGTAGTAAAAAAACGGGGCTCTTGCTCTCCTCTCGATCATGGCGTCTTTGCCGGCGGCGAGAGGGGAGGGGGATCCACCCCTCCGACCCCTAGTAGGCAGTTTTAGTAGCTAGCTAGTAGCTTTTCTTCTTTCTTTGTGAGCACCTGCGCTCGGTTCTATGCTCCGCTCGATCATGGCGTCAGCGGTGGTTGTCCCTTCCAGTTCCACTGTACTCTTTCCCCAAGAATGAACTCTTTTCCCAAGAGAAAAACTATGGAACGGTAGATATACCTCCACTCTCTCTCTCATGCACCTTCTCCATCCCGAAGTGGTGTAGCTCCCTCCCTCTCCTGCCGCTCCTTCCCTCCCATGCTCCCATCCACCGCTCCCTCTCTCCTTGTCGCTGTCATCCTCTTACTCTTCTCCGCCACCAGATCCAGCTCCCCCGTTACAGGTTCACCCTTTCCCCCGTGCATAGAAAAAGGTTGGGGGAGGCAGTGGCCTGGCGGTGGACGGCAGCGGGGGTGATGGGCTGAGCCGAGAGGTAGTGGTAGCGGCAGGCAGTTAGGATGGGTGGGGTGACACGGCAGGGAGGAGTCGGGAGCAAGGCGGCGATGGTGTCGCTGGCCGTGGGTGGTGGTGGAGGGGGCAGGGGCGGTAGAGGAGGCACGCAGAGCTGCTCCGGAGTAGAAGAGAGAGGGCAGGGGAGCAGCGGCGCTTCAAGATAAGGAGGAGGGAGGTGTTACAACTTTATGGGGGCCCCGACGAGACCCGAACACCTCGCCCGACCCTGTACGTGAACACACAGACTTCTGCTTGCTTTCCCGTTCGTAGTACACAACACCTTGCTTCGTATGCGAGGGACAACAAAACACACTCACGCGAACAAATTGTTTTCCCGGAGCACACTTCCTCTCTTCTTTATTTTCTCTTGCTGTTGACTTCTTACCTCTCACGCCCCTTTGCTTACATTGCACTACTCCTTTTCTATGTGACTTGCATGGCCTTATAAAGGCAGCATGCCGACTCAATTTTTGACACAACCTACCACACGGACTCGACTTGGTTTCTAATGCTCTTCGTATACGACTGTATTCACATATGATCGGCTTGTAAATTGAAAAACAAGATTACTATACTAACAATCACCTCCTTAATCTTGATTTTCCTTCTTGATCACGTTGACCTTCTCTCTTACTTCTGCTTCTTCCTTGCATGCCTGCCTAGGCTGGAGCACTTGCTCCTGCTTCTTCCACGAGCACCTCCTCTCACTATCGTGTGACAATGCTTTCGACCACTATCCTCCACGTTGTGCTTCCTTCTGCCACCTCGGGACCCATCTCCGGCTTCCTTCTGTTGCATGCGTGAAAGCTCCTCTCGAGCCCCTGCTCGCTACGACCAAGCCTACTGCATGTGGTCTGTGGCGATCACCCGAGCCATCGCTTCGCTCCTCTCCGCCTGCATGCGCACGTCCGGAGTCGGCTGCATGCCCATGCGCACCTCCTGCGCCGCCTATTACGACCACTGCATGCTCGGTGCATACTCCTTTGGGGTTGCTCCTCGTTACGACCATTCCTTCTGCCTCGTCTTGCTTCTTTGCTGACTTGGTCTCCTTGTTAAGACTTCTTGTGCGCCAGGCTTGCCTCCTGCTTCTTCTGCACCTCATCCATCTGTGCCTCTCTCCACCCAAACCTATTTACAGGTTTTCAAAGGAATCTTGTACAACATATTTGGACATCTATTTGCCTTCATCAACAATTATCTGTTCTTGTCATACACTCGCAAGAACTCATCCTCCAGCACCATCTTGCACCCTCTCTTCGTCATCTGCCCGAGACTTAGAATGTTGTTGCATAGACTTGGTATATAATAGATTGCTGTCAACAACTTTTTATCTCCGTTCTTGCATTGCAACAACATCATCCCTTTGCCCTTTATCTCCACCGTGGAGCTGTCATCAAACTTGACCTTGCCCCCAAACCTTCTCATCGAGCTTGTGGAATATGGAGCGATCTCCCTTCATGTGGTTGCTTGCTCCATTATCCAAGTACTATTGATCCATGTGATCATGGTTTCCTTTCTTCGTGCGTAATTTTGGAACTATGTTCTCCTCATTCAGTTCCCCTTCCTTCTTCTTGTTCTTGCAATCCAAAGCAAAATGCCCAAGCTCGTTACAGTTGAAGCACTTTTCGTTGCTGCGGCATCTTATCGCGTAGTGCCTGTATTCGCCACATTCAAAGCACTTGACATGTGACAAATCATAGGATCTCTCACAACCGCCTTGCCCAGCCTTGTCTCCACGGCCACCCCTGCCGCCTCAATCACTCTGGCCACCTTGACCGTGCCACCTCCCACGGTTGTACGATGAGCCACGACCGTCTCTTGGATCTCCCCTTGCTAGCAATACTTGCTCGTTGTGAGATCACTGCTCCTTGCGCAATTAAAACCCCTTCAGTAACTCCTCATGCGCCTTGAGAGATCCAGTGATTTCCTCTATCTTCTTCTTGTCCAGGTTGGGGGAGTACATAAGTGTTGTGACAACAGGTATGTACTTCTCTAGAAGCACGCGCAGGTACTTCTTCACCGCCACAGATTCCTCCATCTTGTCGCCAAGAGAGTTAATCTGATTATACAATGAACTCAGCTTGCCGGCGAACTCATCCACTGACTGGATCTCTTCCATCTTTAGATTCTCAAACTCGCTCCGCAAATTCTGGAGCCGCACCTCCTTGACACGATCAACTCCTTCGTGCATCGTCTGAAGCACCTCCCACTCTTCTTGTGTCATCTCCTTGCCGATGAGCTGATGCATCATCACGTCTGGCACCACCTGGTAGATGAGGGCCAAAGCCGCCTGATCTACCTTGTTGTCCACCTCCTTGTCCTTCCCCTTCGGATCGACTGTACCCTAGACTCCCTAGGCGCGCATGTTCGCCTTCATCTTCATTACCCACACAGGGTAGTTATCGATCGTCAGGAGAGGGTACTGGAGGGAGATTAGCCCACCTTGAGTCTTCGCCTTGTCACCCATGCTCTGATACCACTTGTTACAACTTTACGGGGCCCTCGATGAGACCCGAACACCTCGCCTGACCCTGTACGTGAACACACAGACTTCTGCTTGCTTTCCCGTTCGTAGTACGCAGCACCTTGCTTCGTATGCGAGGGACAACAAAACACACTCACGTGAACAAATTGTTTTCCTGGAGCACACTTCCTCTCTTCTTTACTTTCTCTTGTTGTTGACTTCTTACCTCTCACGCTCCTTTGCTTACATTGCACTACTCCTTTTCTACATGACTTGCATGGCCTTATAAAGGCTGCATGCCGACTCAATTTTTGACACAACCTACCACGCAGACTCAACTCGACTCGGTTTCTAATGCTCTTCTTATACGGACTGTATTCGTACATGATCGACTCGTAAATTGAAAAACAAGATTACTAAACTAACAGGAGGGGAGGGGCGGCATAAGGGATGTATGCCATCGGGAGGCATCCTGATGGCATATCATGCCATAGCAACTTCCACTACTACAAAAAGAGTCATCACAGACAGTTCAAAACTATCATCACAGATGGTTTTTTGAACCGTCTGAATTTATGTGTCAGTGATAATCAAAAGTTATCACAGACGGTTTGTGAGCTGTCTGTGATAACTACATCACAGACGGTTTATAACTAGAACCGTCTGTGAAAAACACTATCACAGACGGTTCTAGCTACCAACCGTCTATGATATGTAAGTATCACAGATGGTTGGTATATAGAACCATCTGTGATACTTTTCCATCACAGACGGTTTTTGGTTCAAGCCATCTGTGATAATTCTTCACAGACGGTTTATACCACAAAACCGCTTGTGATAGTTCATTCTATACCTAAATTTTTCTATTTTTCGGTTAGCTGCAGGAAATGTTAACTATATCATCTGAAAACAAGCAAATACAACAACAAACATAGCAACACATTCTATTTTCATTAAGATTAGAATCCACCATTGTAACATCACAAGATATCGAGTAGATTACCCATAACACTACATACATAAGAGGACATTTACAATTTTACAAAGATAAACTTCACGACTACAAATTCAGAAAAATGCTTACACTAGATTAAACTATAATCTAAAAAGTGGTGCGAAATTTTTTTTAAGTAGCAGAAATAAAAAGACAACGAACACCATTTTTAGCTTCTATGACAAAATTAATAGCTTCTATGCCGGCCTTCTTCCTTTCCGTCTTGCTTCAAGTGAAATGTCATTCGCTCTTGTCGAACCCTTCCTACCCTTTCCGCGCACAAATGAGTTGGAGTAGTACTGGTGGTATTGGTTCTTCGAGTAGGGAGAGGGGGTTAATAAGGGTGAGAGGTGGGGAGGAGAATGGTGCCTACCATTCGATGCGGAGAGAATGGACGGGTGAGATCGGGATCCTAGGGGATATGCTGTGGATTGGTGACATGGCGGGACATCACAGACGGTTCAGATTTTAAACCGTCTATGATAGAGACATCATAGATGGTTCATAACAACAACCATCTATGATATCACAAAGACAATATATCGGTATAATATAAATAGCTAGTCTAAAAAGATATAATAGAAAAGTTTTATATGGCTTATATATACTCTTTTGAAAGGTTTCGATGAGATCTACAACTTTGCAGTTGAGGCAAAACCCAAATTCCAAAGGGAAGATTGAAAATTTTGGCAAACACAGAAACCAAAAACTTGCAAAGTAAAATTGGGACTAAAGATGGCCAATTTTGAGGGTCTTAGAGGGAGACCATCACATGCTTGACTTTCTTTTTTGGATTGGGCTCGTCGTTAGCTTTCCAACGAGTACAAGAACGTCGAAAACGGACACCGTATGCAAAAGTTATGCCCGTTTTATTGAAAGTGTCTCAAGACTGAATCCTACTCGGACTCAGGCGGGAAATTATGAAATTTTGGGGATTGCAAGGCGAGAAACATATAATAGACGGTTTTTAATATAAACCATCTGTGAAGTATCACAAACGATTCATGATAAGAACCATCTGTGATGTCTGCCATTATCATAGACGGTTCGTATCAGTTTAGCCTTTTCTATAGTAGTGTTCCTTTCCTAAGTAGAGCTAGTGTTAATAATTGTTTTTGAGGGTTGGATCTACCGTTGTGAGCTTCTGCTGATTCCTGTTCTGTGACTCAATGTCAACCTTCGTTGCCGCTAGGTACGGATACAGTTCGCCTCTGGTCCAGCGAATTATTTGTCTCCCTCTTCTCTAGATTTGGATGAGCATCAGCAACCTTAGATTTTCCCCATCATTGAAAGGTGGAGCTAGATCTGTTATTTGTACTCTATTTCTCCTCCTCCTATCTGAAGCCGGTTTATTTTGCAGTGGCCAAATAGCACCGATGTGGTCAAATCCCAGCCTGGCTCGGCTCCTTGGTGGACTGGATTAGAGGCCCTTCTGCGGTGGTTGCACAGTGGCCTGCAAGCCAATGTCTCCCTCCGGCGAGATCTATAGTGGTGTCTTCTCCAACAACATCTTCTTCAGCGAGGTTGGCAGGAACAAAGGATCCAGGGCTCTAATGTAATTTTCATTTTTCTCAGGGTCTTTTCTGTAATTTGTGGGGATTTCTTCTTCAAGTTGTACATACGGGCTCTTTTTTGCTGTGTAATGGCGGTGTCTATGTAACAAGCCAACCACACGATGGCACACGGCGTAAAATACTGTACGGACACTACAGCACCGTGGAATTACTGTAGCAACATAAAAAAACCCAAAAAAGATGTACCACAGTAGTGTAGCTCGGGGAAAAATTAATTTTTCATAGTGCTACAGTGTTTGTACAGTATTTACACTACATGTCATGACGTCGTTGGCTCGTTACACAGCAAAATTTCTCAATTCTAAGCCATTGGCCTTTAAAAAGAAAAAAAATGAAAAATGCTATAAATTGTAATGTATATATATATTTAGGACACTGAAATGGGACACCATGGTGTCTAGGCACCAAACCTTCCTACCTTTAAATTACTTTTAGATGCGTGCAAGTGCAATGATATATAATATATCAGGATGGAAAGTCTTAATCATGGATGGAAAGCCTCAATCATATATAGAAAATTTTAATCATAGATGGAAAGTCTCAATCATGGAGTCTGGACACCATGATGCCTCTGTTATTTATACTATATGTGTGTGTGTGTGTGTTTTGACGTATGGGAGGGGCGGTGTAAGGGAGGTATGACATCGGGAGGCATCCTGACGGCATATTGTGCCGTAGCAACTTCCTTTCCTCAAGTAGAGCTAGTGTTAATCGCTGTTTTTGAGGGTTGGATCTACTGTTGTGAGCTACTGCTGAGTCCTGTTATGCGACTCGATGTCAACCTTCGTCGCTACTAGGTACGGATACAGTTCGCCTCCAGTCCAGCGAATCATTTGTCTCCCTCTTCTCTGGATTTGAATGAGCATCAACAACATTAGGTTTTCCCCATCATTGAACGGTGGAGCCAGATCTGCTATCTGTAATCTGTTTCTCCTCCTCCTATCTGAAGCCGGATTATTTTGTGGTGGCCAAATACCACCGGTGTGGTCAAATCCTGGCCTAGCTCGGCTCCTTGGTGGACTGGACTTGAGGCCCTTCTGCAGTGGTTGCACAGTGGCCTGCAAGCCAACATCTCCCTCCGGCGAAATGTACAGTGGTTGTCTTCTCCAACAACATCTTCTTCGGCGAGGTTGGGAGGAACAAAGGATCTAGGGGCTCTAATGTAATTTTCATTTTTCTCAGGGCCTTTTCTGTAATTTGTGGGGATTTCTTCTTCAAGTTGTACATACGGGCTCTTTTTTGCTGTGTAACGGCGGTGTCTGTGTAACAAGCCAACCACACGACGGCACACGGCGTAAAATACTGTACAGACACTACAGCATCGTGGAACTACTGTAGCAACAGAAAAAAAACCCAAAAAAGATGTACCGCATCAGTGTAGCTTGGGGAAAAAATTAATTTTCCGTAATGCTACAATGTTTGTACAGTATTTACACTATATGTCATGATGTCATTGGCTCGTTACATAGCAAAATTTCTCAATTCTAAGCCATTGGCCTTTAAAAAGAAACAAAATGAAAAATGCTATATATATATATATATATATATATATATATATATATATATATATATATATATATATATATATATATATATATATATATATATATATGTGTGTGTGTGTGTGTGTGTGTGTGTGTGTGGGGGGGGGGGGGGTTTGAAAATACTAATTTCTACACTTTTATGTGGAGTTCATATATAGTTCGTTTATTCTAAAGATATAATTAATTAATTTCTGCATTTTTCATATATGGCCAAATTAATAGTGGGCATGTTATTCTCACTTAAAATGGAGTAGACTTTTCTTCCGATCCCTCGAATATTATATCATCCTTATTTCCCTCCTCGATCGCACAGAATCGAGCGGCGGCAACGAGACCAATTACTAACCACCAAGCCGCCGCCGCGGCGCGCCACGTGCCTGCTGTGGCGTCGACGGAGCTGGAGGAGGCGAAGCAGAATCTGGAGAAGGAGCGCCATGAGAAGCAGAAGATGGCGGGGTGCATCCAGTCTCTCCAGGAGGAGCTGAGCAACGCCATGAGGGAGCTCAAGAAGCTCAAGGCGCGCGACGAGGAGGCGGCAGACAAGGCGATCGACCTGCAGGCTGCAGGTGGAGGACCTCAAGTTCGTCGAGATCGAGAAGAGGCCGCAAAGCCCGCCGCGGAGCGCGCTCACCAGCAGCAACGCCACGGTGAACGCCGCCGCAGGCGAGTTCCAGAAGAAGAGGTACGTGACGTTCGCCGACCCGCCGGCGCCGCTGCCGGACGTGGTGATGGAGCTGCAGCAGCGCGCCCCCGCGGCGCCGCGGTACGGCTCCAGAGGCAGATCTCGGCCGGGCACGAGGCGGCGGAGGGGAAGAAGAGGAGGAGGAGGAAGAAGCCGCTGATCCCGCTGGTGGGTGCGTTCATCACGAGGAGGAAGAAGCCGAGCATGCAGCAGCTGCCACGACGAACTCAAGCCGCGCGCCTCCTTTTGATCCCCCTACGTCCGTCCGATGCATGCATACAACGCTTGCTTGCCGTCCGATCTTGAAGCATATAGCATTTGTACGCAAGCGCGCGTCTTGGTGCGAGCTATATATACTTATATGTAGTGATCAATAGATTAACGTTCATAAGAACACCTACTCGTGTATGCAGCAAATTTTCTATGGATCGAGTGATGCTATATATTTTTCGTTTTCCAGTGAAAAATATAATAATCAATGGACCTCAGCTTTCTATGGAGAATATATATCAAGATCATGCATCATGCACATCAACTAATTCTTGGTTGTATTATCTCTGTCAAGTTTCTTCAACAATTGTTTTTTGTTTTGCTTCATTTGATCATCTGTACTGGCAATAGAATTTCTTAACTGAATTGGGCACAGCTCCACAAAAACTTGGACTGATCATGCATATATATATATTAACACGAGAGACGTAGCAAGATGTACACATGAGCAAATTTACATGGATTGGAGGTGTACACATATGGCGCCGAGACACGCAGCTAATGCAGCAGCATGCAATTTAGCAGCACCAATCGATCATGCTAATTAAGATGTATAACACTAAGGGAATTACGTACTAGTGTACTACTGGATGGATATATATGATGATCAAAACTGCGGCCTTGACCTGACGTCCAACCGGGCCGACTTGTTGAAGAACTCGACGCAGTCGGCGATGGCCTCGTCGTAGTGCGCGTTCAGCGGGTGCAGGTTCTGGCTGCACGACCGCTTCGGCGCGTCGCCGCCGCCTCCTCTGCCGCTGTGGACGTGATGGTGCTCGTCGTTGACGGAGAAGGTCACCGTGGGCGGGCGCGGCGGGAAGGAGAAGAGCCCCACGAGCATCTTCCTGAAGCCGTCCATGAGCCTCGCCGGCCACCTCGGCCTCCCGTGGCCGTGATGATGCGCCTGCCTGCTGTGACCGTGAGATGCCGCCGCCGCTTTCCTCCTAAGGCTCTTCGCTTGCAGCCTAGACATCCCTAGCTTCCTTCCTGATCGATGCTACTTCTTGGTTGATAGCTATCTGGGAGATCGATGCAGCTGTTTGGTACTAAACTAGTATATAATTCAGGATGCTGTGTGGCTTCTGATCAATCATTATCTGTGTTAATTGCAAGCTAAGGTTGCTAGCTACAAGTGTTCACTGATGGTCCTAGCTATGTATAAGTGCCTGCTACTGGTGCTTAATTAATTTAGTGACCATGCATATATATATTAGTGTTAATATATTGCTGATGGTGTGGTGATGATGGGCCAGAAGAAATTTTGATGAGGGGAGATGTATGGGTCTGTCTTTTCGAAATTTTAAGGCTTGAAGGTACAAGGATCCATGTGCAGTAATCATCGCCAAGGGCCTTAATTCCTTTGTAGTTAACATATCCTTACTTTTAGTTCTTCTAAAAAGAAGGGTTTATTTGAAGGTTAGTAATTATTAACTAGATCAATTTCCATCTGTAAAATTCGTAGAATGATAGTCACCAAGTTCTCTCTCGTTTCAATCTCGTTTTATTTGAAGTTACATTTAGCCCGAAAACATGGGCATGTGTATATTCTGCGAAACAACAACGAACTTTGTTCATTTGATTACGACGGTGATTAGTTTTAGCAAGGTAACTAATGATGCATGAACTATATAGCTACATGCCTACGTATCATATGATAGATTAATTACAGTATGTATGCTAAAGTGGATATATAATTAACCGGTTTCTTGGGCAAAGATGAAAATTTCTTAATTAGGCAGAAGATTGGTGTGACGCCCCCATCACAACTGGTAAGAGTATTTTCGTTAGTTAACAAAGTTGGTGTGGTCACTACTAACCGCATCGATGATATCCATTACTCCTGTTGGGATCTTTGGAAACATCTGACATGTACATCAAGTAAACAAATTACATGTAGATAAAAACCCTACCGGTGATGTTAGTTTAGTTAAAGTTGCTGAACTTGCGCTTGGATGTAGCGAGGTGACAGATGTGTCGCGTAGCTTATATCTGCAAAAATTTGTTGCATGATGTATGAACTTTACCTATATATGTTGAATCATCTTTAGAGTAAACTCAGGAAATGATAAATTATTAGGCATGATTCGTCTTCACACTTTCGGCCGTGTCCGTGTGCCTTGGTGAAGAGAAATAGTTCTGGTTGACAATTGTGGTTCGATTTTCGCTAATTACATATTAAGAAAATGACTCCACTATACTTTGTGCGTGCATGCCTTGATCTAAACGTACGCACACACCCCATTCATTACTACATATATTGCTATATTTCCATATATTACTACATACACCTCATGTTACAGGCATACTATATTGCTATTATGCGCACACCGTCAATTCCCCTGAGGATCGAGTCGGTATAAATTCGAAAGTAAGTTGAGATACACACGGAAGCAAAATGAGTATAATTTTCAAGTAAGGTAATAAATTTGAAATCAAAGTCATGATTTACCTAAATCAAATTTTGCACAAAATTCAAATCAGTTTAAATTTGGGAACAAAGTTAGTATAAATTTTAAATTTGGGAGCAAACCACCATAAATTTGAAAGCAACTTGGGATACACATGAAAGAAAAATGAGTATAATTTGCAAGCAAGGTCATAAATTTGGATGCAAAGTCATGATTTACCTAAAGCAAATTTTGTCCAAAAAATCAAATAAGTTTAAATTTGGAAACAAAGTTAGCATAAATTTGGAAGCAAGTCGGTATAAATTCAAAAGCAAGTTGAGATGCACATGGAAGCAAAATGAGTATAATTTTAAGCCAGGTCATAAATTTGGAACCAAAGTCATGATTTACCTAAAACAAAATTTTGTACAAAAATTCAACTTACGTGACAAACAAGAGACAAGGCGTTGCTTTCCTAGCTCTCCATGCAGTCGACATCCCATGATTAGCTTGCTCCGATCCAACGGCTTCTAGTGGTGTGAGTGCGCTCGAACCAAATCACGCACGTGTGGAATCCGGACTTCTTGTTAAGAAAATTCCTTATTTGTACTAAAAGTTAGCAACTTTTTTTATATGCCACAGAAAAAGTTATGTTTCCTTTCATGCCACTCAAATATGAATTGCTTTTCTTCTGTGCCACTGCAGTCCAACATCCATTAGTATGCTGCAAAAAGACAATACTACCCTTCTTTTTCGGGAGATTCAATTTTTTGCCACTCTTAAGATTGACCGATTCACTCTGTCACTTACATGTGGGGTCACCTCAGTCACTGACAATGGGCCTGGGTGGCAAATCTGTTGCCACTCGAGTCATAAGGGTGGCAAATAGTTAAATTTTCCTTCTTTTTCCACCCTCTCTTCATCTCTCTCCTCTTCCCCTCTCTCTCTCTCATCCATTTCTTCCCAACCTCTAGTTTCCCTCTTCCATGGATCCTAGAATATCCTCCCTCTCCCACACCTCTAGTGGGTGGATCCATCATCGGAGCTCCATCCTCCACTGTTGATGGTCATCTCTGCCCCTAAAACCCCCCTCCTACGTCGATGGTGATTCTATGGCATGGGGTAGGGTGAGTAGCAGCACCACGGTGGCTTAGGGTGGTGAGCAGCAATGAGTGGTGGCTAGCACCAGTGGTGACCTCAAGCTCTGTTTGAGCCTAAGATCCGCCTAGTGCTTGAGCTCTACTCTTCGTCTCCATATTAAGGAAGGAAGCTTGATGGCATGCAATGGCAAGGTTTAGTCATGGCTTACCACCACAAGAGTTGCATTCAAGTCTAGCTTCTCTAGGGAGAGAAAGCATTGTGGCAATGTCTTCATTGGCGACGTGACAGTCAGCGTCAACGGCCATCGCAAGCGACCGGGCCGCAAGCCTCCTCAATGGAGCTAAGGCCACTGTGCACGGGCACATCCATGAAACTCTCACCGTGATACTTCTGACAATGGGGTGTTGTTCTTTGTCAAACTCATATTTTTGTCAATCCAAAATCCTCTATGATTCCACCTCACTATTCCTTGGATTCTTAGATAATGCTTAGTTGCTCAAGAAGAGCCTTATTAGTTTTTCCTAGTTAATCGTGATCATGATCGATATTTCTTCTATATCACTACTATATATACTAGCATGATCCTAGACTAGCGCAGAATATATAGAGTTCGGATTGCATATTCAGGTCTCGATAACAGTGAACCTTATTCGCAGAAGAAAGGAAGTTACGAATTATAGTTAAGAAGCATTACTCAAGGCTACTAAAATACCAACAGATGTATTGGAAGAAACTGTGCACTACCCGTTGGGCCAAACTGGGAGATGAGAATACTAGGTACTTTCATGCGATGGCAACTGAACATCATAGAAGAAACTTGGTTCACTACTTAATGATGGAGGATGGAAGTCCAATTCATTCTCATGAAGGGAAACAATGGCTCTTTGAAATGCTGTCAAAGAAAGGATGGGTAAAACAACTCAGCCCACCATGCATTTCATCTTAAGTGAACTAATGCCAGCCCTCACGCATCTAGCTACAAGAACTGGCTATTGAATGTTCTCAAAAAGAAGTCGATGACACAGTTAGCCTACTGCATCTAGCTACAAGAACTGGCTATTGAATGTTCTCAAAAAGAAGTCGATGACACAGTTAGCCTACTGCTAATGGACAAATCCCCAGGACCAGATGGGTTCAATGGACTATTTATACACAAATGCTAGAACCTAATTAAGCATGAATTCTACACAATGTGTCAGGAATTCTTCAATGACACAGTTAACATTAGAAGCATTAATGGATCATATAGCACTTTAGTTCCCAAGAAGTTGAGCCCTAAGACAGTGAATGATTGTAGACCAATTTCCTTACTGAACTCAGTCCTAAAGCTTCTAACAAAGATACTACCAAATAGATTACAGAGGGTAATTGTAAGCCTATTCCACAAAAACCAATATGGATTCATAAAGACTAGGACAATCCAAGACTACCTTGCTTGGGAATTCAAATATATCCTCCGGTGTCACTAGAGCAGAAAGGAAATTTTAGTCCTCAAATTGGACTTTGAAAAGGCATTTGACACAGTTAAGCATGCGGCCATCATAGCAATAATGCATGCAAAAGGATTTCCAGACCAATGGATCTATTGGATATCTCATATCCTCTCCTCGAGCTACTCCTCGATGCTACTTAATGGGGTGCCAGGAAACACCTTTCAATGCAAAAGGGGGGGGGGTAAGGCAACTTGTTTGTACTAGGAGCTAATCTTCTGCAACCAATAATCAATGAGGCGGTGAGAAGAGGTCTGCTACAGCACCCAATTCTGCCAACAAATCATTCAGACTTCCCGATGGTCCAGTATGCGAATGACACCCTGATCATACTTCCAGCCTGTGCGAGGCAACTTCTCTGCCTAAGAGGTCTACTCTAGACATTCTCAATCTCCACTAGCCTTAAAGTTAATCTTTATAAATCGATCATGACTCTGATTAATGTCCCAATGGACAAAGCTAGCCACCTCGCGGGAGTGTTTGGATGCAAAATTGGCTCAATACTGTTTACTTGCGATTACCAATAGGGGCAACAAGACCAAAGGTGAAGGACTTCTCCCCTCTGGCAGACAAGGTAGTAAGACGCCTTTCTAGCATGATGACATTTGTCTTATGGTGGAAGACTAACTATGATTAATGTAGTTCTCTCTCTACAGCCGATATATTACATATGCATGCTTAGGATGCCAAAAAAGATGATTGATCATATTGATAGAGCATAACGTCACTGCCTCTGAAGAGGCTCCATAGACTTACAAGTATGATACAACTCCTTGGCTTCTTGGGACAAAGTATGCAAGTCAAAGAAGAGAGGAGGAATTGAGGTGCTTAACCTATGCGTGCTGAATGAGGGCTTACTTCTCAAGCAATTTCACAAGTTCTATGGGAGGAGTGACGTCCCATGGGTTAACCTTGTTTGGGAGAAATATTATGCAAATATAGTCCCCAATGCGATAAATGTCTGTGGCTCTTTTTGGTGGAGGATGTCATGAAAAGCATCACACAGTTTCATGATATTGCAATGAGAAAGCTTGGCGATGGACGGAACATCCTGTTCTGGAAGGACTACTGGGATGAAAATTTACTTTGCAGAAAATACCTGAGAATATATTCATATGCTAGCCATCAAGACATCTCGGTAAAGAATTGCATGCAAGCAAGTGAGCCATACACTCTTTGTTAGCTACCACTCTCAGAAAAGGCCTACCTAGAATATACTCAATTGCAGAATTTTACAACTGGAGTCATAATTAGGAAATAAGTACCTGATCAATGGACTTATATATGGGGAAACTCTCTATACTCCTCGCAAAAATGGTATGCTCACCAGTTCAGCCAACTACACATATCGCCAACTTACTCTCTCATTTGGAAAAGCAGGTGTATGATAAAACTCAAGGTATTTGCTTGGCTACTCATGATGGACAGACCGAACACGAAAGACAACCTAAAGAGAAAAAAATTTCAACACTGATAGCAACATTAGCTGTGTAATTTGCGTGCCCCTGTAGCTTGCAATGTTGGAATGTTTTGGGATCAGTTAGGCTTCAGATGCTGATATCTCAAGGAGGGTGTTGTTAGATCAAGGCGGCCACCTAGAAGGGAGTGAATAAGCGGTCTAAAAAATTCTTCTTTAATTAATTATCAATTTATATTTGGCTAAACCAAGTATAAGATGCGGAAGCTTAACTCAAAATGGTTTAGCATAAATAATGCCTAAAACAACCGGGTTCATCTAAGTGGACCAACAAGATAAGAATATATCAAGGTTTGCAATTCTAGAAAGACAAGCAATCAATTTAATTCTATGAATGTAAATTACTTAAATGTAAATTGAGCACAAGAAAACAAACCACAATTGACATGGTTGCTTTTTACCATGGTGTTTAGTCCGGTCTCCCCTAGTCCACGTTGAGGTTAGCCCAAATGAATTGGGCCAACTCCACGAATTAAGCCAAAACACCTCAATCCACTAGTGGTAGCTCATTCCCGCTTCGCGTAGGTGAGCTCCAACCTTCACAACTTTGTCCGATCTTCTCACAATCTTCTTTGAGAAGATCATCGCGCATGATGCCTCCAATGTCGTCTAGGAGTCGGCAAACTCCAAGAGTAATAAGTCAAGCCTCTCGCTTGAGTCACCACATGCAACAAATACACAAGCTTGAGTGGATACACAATCCACCTCCAGATGCAACACATGCAATCTAGAGCCTTTCTACTTACTCACAAGGTACAATACATGCACAATTAAAAGGAGGACCTTACACTAGCTCGAGAGAGTGAAATGGAGTGCTAAAAATTATTCTCCAACAGGCCACAAGGGGGTATATATACCCCACACCTAAAACAAGCCAAAAGTACCACAGGCAAATGACTAGTACTTCTGCTTCCCTCTGTAACGGTCAGAAAACTAGCTGTTGTAGGCAAAACTGGTAGTTCTGTTGTGCAAAGTCCGATACTAGCGATCATCAGAAGTACCTAGAACTCATGCGGAACTACCGATTTCCTTAGGGATGAGAAGACTCCACGCAAATGTTTCTCTAGAAAAAACATACCGCTACACAAGTTGGACGTTTCGTAAATCGGAAGTATTGCTCACACAGAGCCGGTAGTACTGATTGCTGATCGGACCGCTCACATAGAGTTGGTCAAAAGTACTGATCGTCGACTACACTGGTCCTTGACCAAGTCAGATGGTTCGATCACTTAGGTCTTCGACCACGTTGATCTCTAATCACGTTGTCTGGTTTGACCACGTAAGTCTCCGACTACACTGGTCTTCGACCACTCTAGGCTTCGACCCCATTGTCCAGCTCATCCACATAGGTATCTGACTACGCTAGTCTCTGACCACATTGGTTCAAGTTTCGACCACGTCAGCCATGTCAGTCTTTGATTGCACAGATCTCTGACTACTCCATCGATCTTCGACCATGTTGTTTTAATTACGTCAGTTCGACCACATTGATTTTGACCACACAGGTCTCGACCGCGTCGGTTTCGACTACACAGTTTCGATCACACAGATCTAGACCACGTCGATTCCACCACGCTGGTTTTGATCATATAGATCTTGATCACGTCGATTTTGACCACACTGGTTTTGATCACATAGATTTTGACCACGTCAGTTCCGACCACGTTAGTTTCGACTACTTCGATCTTCAACCATGTCACCATGCAGGTCACCGATCACGTCGATCTTCGACCTCGTTGGTTTGACTACGTTGACTTCAACTATGCTGGTTCCCAACCACATTGATCTTTGACCACACAGGACTTCGACAATATTAGTTTCGACCACAATGGTTCTCGATCACACAAGTCTTCCAACCACCAACAGACATGGTAGTTCCGTGATTACAACATCAGTAATTCTGAATAGCGGTAGTACCACAAAATACACTATGGTAGTTCTGATTTCCCAAAGAAGTGCATATACCTCAACAATTTTTGCAAAACACATTTTCAAACTACAGTATCATGCATATAAGGATCATCCGTGATTCCCAACAAGTTACAAAACACATTTACACACTTTTAGAATCATGTCACAAGGATTATATATATGAGCTTCAATCATTTGCAAAACACATTTGCAAACAAAAGCCTCACACTACATAGAATGGAAACATGGACTTCAAATAGTTGCAAAACACATTTGCAATGTATAATCCCATTTATAAGGATTCAATACATAAGCTTCAACTATTTGTAAAATACATTAGCAAATACAAGCCTCATGTCAAGGAGAGCTAGAGCAAGTGAGGTTGAACTATGAACACATGATAAAAATCAAGCTACTAGACATGTCTTCTCTTAATAGTACGACAAGCTATACTAGCAATTCGGTCTTCCAATCGAACACCAGGACCGGTAAAATACTAGGAACACATCCTTAGGCCTAGCTAGTCATACCTAGTTTGGGATGTTACATTGTTCCTCATGGCTGATTAGGACATCGTGTGCGGAGTTGCTGACAGGGGAGAGGAATTGGGGAAGAAGAAGGCTGAGAAGGCGAAAGAGGAGAGGAAAAAGGAGGAAGTATAAGAAGTTGACAAGTGGGCCCATTGACCTTTCCAAGGGTAAGAGTGGCATTTGTGTAAAAACCTGACGAAAATAGCACAAATGGGACAAAATTTCATTCCCACTCACATAGAAGGAAGATCGAAATTTCGAATGGCATATCAGAAAAGTGGCTAACATCCATTTGCAATTAAGGAATTACCTCTTACTTCATACGTGGACATGCAATTCATATGAAATTTCTGTTCTAACTTCCCGAGTTTAATCCCGTGATCTAGTTGTAAATCTTCAGATAATTACTAGTTGTAAATCTCAAAAAGGAAAAGCGAAAAGAAAAGAAATTGTATATATGGAGGGTCCACAGTGACGAGCACATTGATTAGTGGCTCTTGCAGACACCTCCCAAATAATTAATTTGGTGTGGTGCATGCTCCCCAGTGCTTGTTTGATCACATCTGGTAATTAATTATGAGCTTTTAGCTCTTAATCCAATCCACTAGCCAACAGCTAGCGAAGACACATGCATGCATGCTCGCTAGCTTAATTAGCGCGCCTCCGGAACAAAGCATTTGGAGTGTACTCATAACCACCATCATATATAGACCAATTAAGTTCTTTAAGAGAGATAATTAAGATGGGCTGTTCACCAAATTAAGGACACTGAAACATCTGTACATAGTTAGATTCTCTCTCTCTCTCTCTCTCTCTCTCTCTCTGAAAAGAAAGGAAAATACTTTTCCTCCAATAATTTGCACTTTCGTACCTTTTACGCAATTGTCTGTTGTCCTGCGCGCGCGCATATATATATATATATATATATATATATATATATATATATATATATATATATATATATATATATATATATATATATATATATATATATATATATATATATATCAGTGGCGGATCCAGGAATTTTTTTAGAGGGGCTGAAGTACCTTCAGCTCGACCTCATCCCCTTCTACATTATACATCTATGGCTAAAAATTTAGGGGGGGCTCGAGCCCCCCCCCCCCCGCCCCACCGCTGGATCCGCCCCTGATATATATATATATACATATATATATACACACACACATATATATATATATACACACATATATATACACACATATATATACATATATATATACACACACACATATATATATACATATATATATAGGAAGCCTCTTTTCTAATCCCGGGTGTAATTACACCCTATGTCGTATCTCACAACGTAGGGAGTATCTCGCGTAACGAGGAGTATGTACATGTAGTATACGAGTATTTAAGACTATATAGGTGGTATGAACAATTTTTCAGAGGTGGTATGTACAATTTTTTCAACATACTTCTTTTTATGTATGTATATATATAAAGGTTTTACAAAAAACACTAAAACTATGGACTCCCTTGCAATTTTTTCGTGTGGTTCACATTAGAATATCTTATAATTAGTATATGAGTATACCTAAAGTGATAAAGGAGTATTTTAAATTTATTTAGGTGGTATATTAGAGGTGGGTGTAATTACACCCGAGAGTAAAAGGTATTTTTCCTATATATATATACTCTTTAAAAGCACGAGTTAGTGATCGTCGGTATGTTCTCTCTTGACTCTCCGTAGCCATCCGTTCGGCCTCGACTGTCTGCAGCCATCCGATCTCAATCATCCTCCCACGCGCGTGCAACTTCTCCCCAACTG
This sequence comes from Dendrocalamus latiflorus, assembly GCA_017311315.1. Taxonomy (NCBI): domain Eukaryota; kingdom Viridiplantae; phylum Streptophyta; class Magnoliopsida; order Poales; family Poaceae; genus Dendrocalamus; species Dendrocalamus latiflorus. Next base: position 1,003,563 of record CM029637.1, on the reverse strand, counting down.
CTCCCCCATGAGGCCACTTTCGTTCCCACAAGGCCACTTCTGCTCCCCACCCCCTCCCCCACCCTCTCCCCACTTCCTCCTCTGCACCCAAGTCCCACCCTCGATCCCTAGCAGAAGCCGCCGCTCATCCCCTCGCATCCATGCCACCGCTCCTCTCATCCTCTCATGCCATCCGCATTGCTGCTCACTATCTAAGAGAGGAGGAAGAGAGACAAAGGGGGAGCACCGGAGTAGGGCTAGCGTCGAGGCAGCGACGAGGATGGGGGACTCCAGAGGCTCCACCTCTGCCTCCCGCCCCATCCCTCTACCTCCTAACTCCAATGGCGCCATGGTCCCCCACCTGCTACTGGAGCCCGCTCTCGCCTTGCCTGCCTCCACCTCCCACCCGATGCCAGCGTCACTGCCTCCCCCACCTTCTCCCCTAGCCGCAGCCATAGCTTCAGCAACTAGCCCTACCTCCTTCCTGATCCACTGTCGCCAGCTCCTCTCCTCCCACCTGACATTGCTGCCGCATTATCCTTCAGTCATCCCCCACTGTGCCAAGGATAAGTACCTATGAGCCAGGAGTCGATGGCGGTGTCTCGTTATCGCCCGTTGTAGCCTACATATGCCCCTCTCGCACGCTCCCGTCCCCACTCATCCATCCTCGTTGTGCCACCACACATTCCACCACCGCACGTCGCAGGTGAGAGCAACCGCCCCGCCTCTCCCTCCGATCCGTCGTCGTCCTCTCGCCCTGCCGCTTTCCCCATGGCATGTTGCCCTCCTTTTCCCACGCCCTTCCCCTCCCCAAATGTCACACGCCAAATCCCCCTCCACACATTACCTGCCTCCTCCCCACCCTCCAAGCCGCTCCTCCTCCGCCCGCTTGCCTCCTCCTCCACCACCATCCGCAGCCATCCCCTAGCCTCTACCACCACCCATGGCCGTCGCCGCGGGCACACCTACCCCCGCACACGCTAGTCCAAGCTCCCCTTTTATGTGGATGACTCCTTCTTAGGCGATGGCCCCTGCAGCCCCAGCCATAGGGAAAGTGGCAGCATGTGGAACCACCTCCTTCGCCCACTCGCCTCCTCCTTCGCCACCATCTGTTGTTCACCCTCATTCTCCACCACCGCCACTGGCCACCGTGCATGCATACTCGCCCCCGCACACGTCGCTCCAAGCCCCTCCGACGCGGGTGACTCCTACGGTGACGACCCCTTTGGCCTCGGCCATAGGGAAAGTGGCGGCGGGTGGAACCACAGCTTCGCACTCCTGCAGGTCTTGATCCACAACTTTGCCTCCTTCCGGTACTGATCCAGATCTTCAATCATGGCCAGTGGTCGAACACTGCAGTCGTAGCTCATGGTCGTAGCCCATGGTCGTAGCCAGTGGTCGTAACCCATGGTCTAAGACAGTGGTCGTAGCCTGTGGTCGTAGCCAGTGGTTGAACACACACTATGGTCGTAACCAGTGGTCGTACGCTGTGGTCATAGCTACAGTGGTCGTAGCCAGTGGTCATAGCTACAGTGGTCGACAGTTGATTATCGTAGCTACAGTGGACCTCGATGCTAGAAGACCTGCATGGTCATAGATGTAGTCGAGGTGCTGTGGTCGTCGCCAATGGTCGAAGACTGTGGTCGTAGCCAGTGGTCAAAGATGGTTGTCGTAGCCAGTGGTCAAAGACTGTGGTTGTAGCGAGTGGTTGAAGACTGTGGTCGAACACTGCGGTCGTAGCTAGTGGTTGTAGCCCGTGGTCGAACACCGTGATCGTAGCCGGTAGTCGTAGCTCGTGGTCGTAGCCTGTGGTTGAAGACAGTGGTCATAGCCAATGATCGTAGCCGGTGGTTGTAGCTCGTGGTCGTAGCCCGTGGTTGTAGCCCATGGTCGTAGCTAGTGGTCGAACATTGTGGTCGTAACCAATGGTCGTATCCCGTGGTCGAAGCTAATGGTCGTAGCTACAATGGTTGATGGTCGATTGTCGTAGCTACAGTTGACCTCGGTGCTAGAAGACCTATGTGGTCAGAGATGCAGTCGAGGTGCTGTGGTCATAGCGAGTGGTCGAAGATTGTGGTCGTACCCAGTGGTCGAAGACACTGGTCGTAGCCAGTGGTCGTGGCCAGTGGTCAAACACTGCGGTCGTAGCCCGTGGTCGTAACTTGTGGTCGTAGCCCGTGGTCATAGCCCGTGGTCGTAGCCTGTGGTCGAAGACGGTGGTTGTAGCCAGTGGTTGAACGCTGTGGTCATAGCCCGTGGTCGTACATTGTGGTCATAGCCAGTGGTTATACATTGTGATTGTAGCTATAGTGGTCAACATTCGATTGCCGTAGCTACAGTCGACCTCGGTGCTAGAAGACATGTGTGGTCGAAGATGCAGTCGAGGTGCTGTGGTTATAGCCAGTGGTCAAAGACGGTTGTCGTAGCCAGTGGTCGAAGACAGTAGTTGTAGCCAATGGTCGTAGATGGTGGTTATAGCCAGTGGTCGAACACTGCGGTAATAGCTAGTGGTCATAGCCTATGGTCGAACACCGTGGTCGTAGCTAGTGGTCATAGCTTGTGGTCGTAGCCTGTGATTGTAGCCTGTGGTTGAAAACGGTGGTCGTAGCCCGTGATCATAGCCAGTGGTCGTAGCTAGTGATCGTAGCTCATGGTTGTAGCCTGTAGTTGTAGCCCGTGGTCATAGCCAGTGGTCGAACACTATGGTCGTAACCAGTGGTCGTATCCCATGGTCATAGCATGTGGTCGAAGCCAGTGGTCATAGCTACAGTGGTCGACGATTGTCGTAGGTACAGTCGACCTCGGTGCTAGAAGACCTATGTAGTCGAAGATGCAGTCGAGGTGCTGTGGTCGTAGCCAGTAGTCGAAGACTATTGTCGTAGCTAGTAGTCGAAGATTGTGGTCATACGCAGTGGTCAAAGACAATGGTCGTAGCCTAGGCTACCACAATGTTTTTTATGTTTCTTGATGCGATTCCCACTGATCTGCTAGGAAACAGTATGTCTATTCATACGTTCATATGCACACACACACACAGGAACTAGAGGCTACTGTGATGATTCTATCAAATCAGAGTATGTTTACAAGGACTGCCTTGCTTTCTCCATTGGTTTATGTGGGAGGCGATATACTGCTCTCGCACATGCATGCATATACACATACCCTCAAATACTCAGAATCTCAGTATTGGCAATGACAGCTTCTTGTTAAGCGAATATTGCTACGTATGATAATAATATAATGTTTATTTGTATCATAATATGCTGAGTACCTCCAGTTCCATTGACTCTTTTGTTGCTGCTGTTGTTGCTATATATATTTATTTTGTTTCCTCGGAGTATGCTATGAACTGGCATTTTCAAAGCAAGGCATACATGTTAAAAGAGTTAGGATAAATATACTGAAGTGATGACTTACCTCTATCTTCTTTTAATAAAGAAAATTAGGGATGCTACAACAATGTTTTTTCGTTTCTTAAAAATCGGTCCATCATCAAATGTTTTCTTTGTTAATATTTTATGAACTGTCAGGCATGTGTTTCCCCTATATATCCATGTCTGTTTAATGTTTTTGTTCCGTAGCAACACATGGGCACTCAACTAGTGTGTGTGTATAGAGTAAAAATAACGAGTGCTTCTTGGTGCCCGGGCATTATAGGCTAAAATAGGTATGTATCATGTGCAAAAATTTTTAAAATTTTTTGGTTTACATATACATACATACATACATACATACATACATACATACATACATACATACATACATACACATATATATATATCCATTGATTTCGTAGAAACAACAATAGGAACAAAAAATGTTTTATTTATTTTTAAATACTAAATTATTTATAAGAACAATAACCATCAACCAATGCAAAAATCTGATGCCGTGGTTATGTAATTCTTCACATTGTGCTGAATCAATCTGGGAAGATATTATTGTATGCTCTTTGCATGATATCCGGCAGTGAGCATAGCAAAAGTAGTTGGCGTCAATGAACATCCCGGTCCTTCTTTCGGCCTGTTCTGGTCTTTTACACACACACACAATAAAAGGAGAGAGCTTCAATTAGGGCTACATGAAGCCCAGATGGAGCCCATAAAAACCTACAATTGGGCCTTCACAAGTATTTGCATGTTGATCCAATTGTTAGATTACATGTATGTTGTCTACTAAAATCGAATATTGAAAGCAATTCACACAAGGTGTGCCAAAAATCCACTCCTAATGTAGAAACACTCTACCACCATCGAATACTCATGATACAAGTGGAAAGTAAAAATAGGTGAGAAAATATGCAAGGAGAGAAAGTTGAAGAACCTATCGTAGCTAGCAAATTAAGGGCATCCACAGCGTGTTGATGCTAAATAGATGCTAAGACATGCTTCGTAAGCAAAAATATAGCTAAGAGCATCGAATCTGCCCTGCTGCTAGGGGTGTAATCGGAGCAGATATGGTTGGTAATTGCTCATCTTGTATTCTATATCATATTTTTTTTCTCAGAGTCACAGTCGGACACAGATAGTGCCGGATACGAATACGAACACAGATAGTATCAGTCACGAATACAGAACGAATACGGAGCGGATTCGATACGGTAACTATATTTCATCGGATAATACGCGAAAACAAAGATCCTAAATAATTAAATATAGATCATGCATATCAGGATAAATAATTAAATATAATATAGAAATAACATGCATTTGAAAATTGAGTATAGAGAGCAACTTGTATAGATACCAACAATAATGAACATAATAGTCATCTGGAACCACTTCTTGAGGAGTATTACTGTGGCATCCAAAAATTTTGATTTTATTTACTTATTTATTTATTTAATTGGTTTAATTGGATTTTCTCTAGAAATTAATTTCCTTTTTCTTAAATTCTTTAATTAAAGCCTAGAGAGCAAGTTATTAATTTAGTTGAGTAATTGTGCCTAAAACAAATTGAACTTATTTTATTTAGGTTCCTTACTTTTTCTGAAATTATGGGAATTTTTTGAGATTTATTTGGAGTTACTTGCTATTTTCTAGATTTTGTTTTAATTTCTGGGCTTTTCTAAAAATCAAAACCCAGAATAAAAATTTAAATCCTTTGCCAATTCGGGTATCTCTACTACTTAAAAATACGAGTTGGTGGTCGTCGGTCCGTTTTCCCTTCTCTCTTCTCAGCCGTTCGATCAAAGATCAGCCGTCCAGATTCACATATAGGTAGTTCTTCTACTCCTCGTAGAAAAGGTTAGGTCGATGTGTGGGCCACGCTCCTCCTTTTCTCTTCCCCCGCATCCTCTGCCTCTCGCAACCACTCCACCTCCTGCAACCGCCACCTCCTTATCTCCCTCGACCCTTGTGCCGCGCCTCCTCCTTCTCCTTAGTGTCACCACCAATTCCTTCCCCGCGTTGCAACATCTAGTCGTAGTCCCCAACTTCCCCCAACAGTGCTGCATCCCCCTGTCACCACCTCCTCAACGTATTTGCCCGCCACCTCCTCTCGCCATCTGCCTGTCGCTGCATCCCCATCTCCAACTCCCGCAATCGCCGCCTCCTTCTCTCCCCTGAACCCTCATGCCGCGCCTCCTCCTCCTCCTCGGCGCCGCCACCAATTCTCTCTCCCATCGCCCCTCCAACCAGCGGCATAAGGCTCGGTGACAATGGCCGGTCGATCGGAGAGAAAGGTGCTCGGCGACAGTGGCCAGTGGATTAGAGAGAAGGGCACTTAACAATGGCGGCAGTAGCTTTCTCTTCCTACGTCCGCCCACGTGGCTCTCCCCCCCCCCCCCCCGCCACCACCCAGCCATTACTCACTCGGTGAGCCTCTCTACCTCCTTCTGCTCTTCGCTCGGAACCCGTTGCACTGTTTGGCGATTTTGGTCTCCCAAGCTGGTCATTGAAGTCGGTGTTGTGATCAAAGGGGGCCATGGTCGAGGGGCCGTGGCCGAAGCTGAGGGGCCGTGGTCGAATGGGGCCGTGGAAGAAGTCAAAGATTAGTGGTCGAAGGGCCATGGTCGAAGTCAGGCCATAGTCGAAGTCGAAGGGTCATGGTCGAAATCCAAGCCATGGTCAAAAGGGACAGTGGTCAAAGGGGCAGTGGTCGACATCGAAGGGCTGTGGACGAAGTCAGTTTGCGGTCGAAGTCAGTCCATGGTCAAAGTTGAAGGGTCATGGTCCAAGTCCAAACCATGATCGAAGGTGACAGTGGTTGAAGGGGACAGTGATCGAAGTCGAAGGGTCATGGTCGAAGTCTTAGCTGTGGTCAAAGGGGATAGTGGTCGAAGGGGACAGTGGTCGAAGTCGAAGGGCTGTGGTCATCGAAGGGCTGTGGTCGAAGGGGACAGTGGTCGAAGTCGAAGCCGTGGTCAAAGGGGACAGTGGTCGATGTTGAAGGGTCATGGTCGAAGAGGACAGTGGTCAAAGGGTACGGTGGTCGAAGGTGGAAGTGGTCGACGTTGAAGGGCCATAGTCGTCGAAGGGCCGTGGTCAAAGGGATAGTGTTCGAAGGGGGCAGTGGTCAAAGTCGAAGATCTGTAGTCAAAGTCAAAGCTGTGATCTGCCTCCCCAACACATTTGCCCACCGCCTGCTCTCCCCATCTACCCGCCACCACCTCCTCACCTCCACCTCTCGCAACCGCCGCCTCCTTTTCTCCCCTGAACTCTCGTGCCACGCCTCCTCCTCCTTCTCGGTGTCATCACCAATTCCATGTCCCATCACCCCTCCAACAGCGGCATGATGCTCAGTGACAACGACCGGTGGATCGGAGAGAAGGGCGCTCGGCGACAGTGGCCGGTGCATCAGAGAGAAGGGCACTCGATGATGGTGGCGACAGATTCTTCTACCTATGCCCGCCCACGTGGCTCTCCCCCAACCGCCACCGCCCAGCGGTCTCTCACCCGGTGAGCCTCTCTACCTCCTCCTGCTCTTCAATCGGAGCCTGTCACGCTGTCTAGCGATTTTGGTCTCCCAAGCTGGTCATCGAAGTCGGTTCCGTGGTCGAGGGGCCGTGGCCGAAGTCGAGGTGCCAAATCAAATGGGGCCATGGCTGAAGTTAAGGATTAGTGGTCGAAGTGGAAGCCGTGGTCGAAGGGGTGGTGGTCGAAGTCGAAGGGCTGTGGTTGAAGTCAAGCCATGGTCGAAGGGGACAACGGTTGAAAGGGGCAGTGGTCGAAGTCGAAGGGCTGTGGATGACATCAGGGCCAAAGTCAAAGGGGGTAGTGGTCGAAGTCGAAGGGTCATGGTCGAAGTCCAAGCAATGGTCGAAGGGGGTAGTGGTCGAAGTCCAAGGGATGTGGATGAAGTCGGTCCACAGTCGAAGTCGAAGGGTCGTGGTCAACATCGGGGCCGTGCTTGAAGGGGGTCGTGGTCGATGTCGGGGCCGTGGTCGAGCGGGGTCGCAGTTGATGTTAGGGCCGTGGTCGAAGGGGGCCATGGTTGAGAGGCTGTGGCCAAAGTCGAATATCCGTGGTTGAAGTTGAAATCGTGGTCGAAGGGGGCGGTGGTCGAAGGGGGGAGTGGTCGACGTCAAAGAGCCGTGGTCATCGAAGGGCTGTGGTTAAAGGGGACAGTGGTCGAAGTCGAAGCTGTGGTCGATGTCAAAGGGTCGTGGTCGAAGGGGACAGTGGTCGACAACGAAGGGCCATGGTCAAAGGGGACAGTGGTCAAAGGGGACGATGGTCGAAGGGGAAAGTGGTCAACGTCGAAGGGTCGTAGTTGTCAAAGAGTCGTGGTCGAAGGGGACAGTGATCGAAGGGGCAGTGGTCGAAGTCGAAGATCCATAGTCAAAGTCAAAGCCATGGTCGAAGGGGGCCGTAGTCGGAAGGGGAAGTGATCGACGTCGAAGGGCCATGGTCAAAGGGGACAGTGGTCGAAGGGGGCGGTGGTCGAAGGGGGAAGTGGTCAAAGATGGCCATGGTCATTGAAGGGCTATGGTTGAAGGGGACAGTGGTCAAGGGGGCAGTGGTCGAAGTCGAAGATCTGTGGTTGTCGTCAAAGCCATGGTCGAATAGAGAAGTGGTCAACGTTGAAAAGCCATGGTCGAAGGGGACAGTGGTTGAAGGAGGCAGTGGTTGAAATCGAAGAGGGCAGTGCTCAAAGTCGAAGGGGGTAGTGGTTGAAGTCACAATCATGGTCGTGGTCGTAGCGCCGTGGACGTGGTCATATCGGTCATGGTCATAGTGGTATTGCCAACCAGGAGGGCACCTGCTGGTTCGTCCATAACCTCCAGCGCTATGAGTTCCCCCTCCAGTTGGACATCCTCATCGCCTACCCCCAGGTCACCCCCAAGATCGAGCTCCCCACCCTCGATGGCAAGACCCACAAGGTCTCGTACTCCCCATGGATTGTAACATGCTTTTGGCCACGAGGTGTGATTGGCTGCTTCCGATTTACGACCACGAGCGCTGGTCGATGTGTTCTAACTTACGACCACAAGGTGTGGTCGATGTCTTCTGACTTACGACCATGAGCGCTGGTTGAGGTTGAAGATCCGTGGTCGAAGTCAAAGTCGTGGTCAAAGGGGACCGTGGTCGAAGGGGGAAATGGTCGTCGTCGAAGGTTCGTGGTCGAAGGGAACAGTGGTTGAAGGGGCAGTGGTCGAAGTCAAAGGGGGGCAGTGGTCAAATTCGGGGGTCGTGGTCGAAGTTGGGGCTGTGGTTGAGGGGGCCATGGTCGAAGGGGGTCGTGGTCAACGTCTAAGGGCTGTGGTCGAAGTCGAGCAGGCCAAGCAGGCTAGCGCTGGTAGTCCAGCAACAGGGCACAAGCGCACCAGAGGCCTACCAATGTACGACCACTAGTGATGGTTAACCATTCCCAACCTACGATCACACGTGATGGTCGACAGCTTCTAACTTACGATTACGAGGTGTGATTGATGACTACCGATTTACGACCACGAGCACTAGTCGATGTGTTCTGACTTACGACCACAAGGTGTGGTCGTGACAGGGCATAAGCGCACCGGAGGCCTGCCAACGTACGACCATCAACGATGGTCAACCGTTCCCAACCTACGATAACGCGCGATGGTTGATGGCTTCTAACATATGACAATGAGGTATGATCAACGGTTTCCGATTTACAACCACGAGCACTGGTCAATGTGTTCTGACTTACGACCACGAGGTGTGGTCGATGTCTTTCGACTTACGACTACGAGCACTGGTCGATGTGTTCTGACTTACAACCATGAGGTGTCCTCGATGGCTTCCGACTTATGACCACGAACGATGGTTGTCAGCTTCCAACGTACGACCATGAGCCATTGTCAAAGATTCCCAATTTAGGACCACGATCGATCGTCGACCACTGCCAACTTACGATAATCAGCGATGGTCGACTGTTCCCAACCTACGATCACACACGATGGTCGACGGCTTCCGACTTACGGTGATGAGGCGTGCTTGAGGGCTCCCGACCTACGACCACAAGGTATGGTCGATGTCTTCCGACTTATGACCACGAGGTGTGATCGACAGTTCTCGACTTACTTGCCGGATTTAAAAACTTTTAGAACATGTTTGTATGCATATTCTAAAATTTTTTACCATCCGTGAGTTTTAAAACATGTAGTATGATAATTTTAAAAATCTGTAGCAACGCACAAGCATTCAACTAGTTACCGAATAACTAGCACCGGATATTACTGATTATATATCCGGATATTCTCCTATCCATCAGAAACTACTCCCCTGATTCCGATTCCGATTCTGATTCTGACAATCACTATCCGATTCCGATACCATATCTGATAATACCATGCGGTCACTGACTAATTTTCCAAAATACCATCCGAACTGAATCGGTCGAACAGTCGGTCGAGAAATATCCGAACTGATTGCACCCCTACCTGCTGCAATGGCTTCGAATCGGTTTTGGGCCACACTGGAATCGGTTTAGAACCGTAGCCATTTTACTATATATCTTTTTTCTAGTAGCTGCATCCGCCCTGCTTTTTCAATTTGGGCTATCAATCAATCTATCTATCTATATATCATGAACATATGCTATATACTCAAGCTTATGACACAATCACAGTGCACTCCAACTAAAAAAATCATGCGAAAAATTTTGAAAAATTTCTACATGTACTTCTAAACTTTCTCTGCTTATGTATAAAATTTTATGTTCAAATTCATTCTGTGTCAATAGTAGCAAAAAGAGAAAAATCTGACAAATGTTAAAAATTAAAATTTATTAGAATTTTCTTTTTTTTGTTGCTCTTAACATAGAATGAATTTAAGTTTAAAATTTTATACATAAGTAAAGTAAACCACGGAGTACATGCATAATTGTTTTCAGCATTTTTCGCGACTTTTTTAGTCGAAGTGCACCATGATTGCACCATAAGCTTAAATGAATATGTTATACATCTTTGTCACTTTTTGTATACTTAAATACAAATTATAAGATACTCTAATGCGACATAGTTGAAAATTTTTCATCAGATTCTTTTATATTTTATTTTTACTATATACCTTTTTCATATATAAAAAGGGTATATTCATAAATTATGCTATAAAAAGTAGATTTTGAGAAAACATTTCATGGAACACACTTTAGAGTGTCTTATAATCATCATTAGAGTATGCTTAAAAGGATAAAGAGGTATAATTTATTTGTTTAAGCGGTATATGAGTAGTGGCAGTTCATACTCATATAGAATTAGGGAATAGCTCGATCGTTCTATCTGCAGATGTTTAAATTAAGATTCTCATCGGATGGTTAGTCAATTGGGTGGTCGGCCTGATAATTGGGGGTCAAATGAGGATGAGGAATCAAATCCTTCAAATAGGGCAGTAGTTACTCACTGATTTGGCCCTCTTGCACCACATGCATGGTTATGAATGGGCTTGCTTTCAGAACAAATTGCGCACTAATTATAGTGTATTATATCTTGTAGGGTCTAGATCTATCCATTGATTGTCTGAATCAGATCTTCCAGAAGGGCAACTATGCAATCCTCTTTTATTTTATTGTGGAAAATGCAGGGATTATGTTTTCTACTCTGTAATATTTTAAGAGATATGAGTATGGAAGTAGGCATGTCCCTCATATTTATTTTTATTTTTTGCATGTCCCTCATATATTGTTACCATTTCTGTGAAAAAATGCAGGATAATCATCTACTCACCCTGTTTCTGAATACATGAGCTACCCGATCTATGATGCACGCATTTAACCATTTTTTCTAATAATATGTTAGTGAACGTTATAAAAGAAATATTGACACGGAAGTACATACTTTTGATTAAAAATTTGCTTGCATAACATCATTTTCACGTGAAAAAAATCTAAACACCAATTTTTAAGGGTTCGACTGTACATATATTGTAAAACAACTTTCATTTGTGTATTTAGAAAATATACGGAGTACCTTTTCAATATGGTACAGAATAGACGCCCTTGACCTAGCCGTAAAATCGATCCTACGACGGCAAGATGTAACAGCGCTGGTCTCCCCGGGAATAAGGGCAACATGCAGCATGTGAATCAGCAAGTAGCTAGGGTAGCTTAGATTATTTTTTTTATTCATGTTCCAAAGGAATATCTTTTTATAAAATCCAGTGCTGATGGTTACAAGAAGAACAAGATCACCAAACGGCTCTTATCTCGTTTGTATATAAAGCCCATGAACCTTGATACGACAGTGAGACAACCACCAGCAAGAGCTTAGCTAGAAAGAGAGAGCAAGAGAAGAAGCTAGGTAGCACGAGCTCGAGCTCGCGCAAGCAAATTAATGGAGGAAAGGTTCCTGCAGGCCGAGCCGCTCAAGGCAGCCACGGTCACATGCATCCCAAGGCTCCGTGCCGGCGGGGGCCGGAGGCCACGTCGCGGTGCCTCGGCCGGCACGGCGGCTGCCACTGCTCCGGTGTCGGTGCTGGACCGCCTCCGAGACGTCGTCCTGCGCCTCGCTATGCTGTCGGCCGCGTCGAAGTCGCCCAAGGGTGCCCTGCAGCAGCAGGCGACGAAGACGGGGAGCACCTCCGCGGCGGCGCGCATGAGCCCGTCGCCGACGACGTACCCAGACTCTTACCGGAGCGAGGCGGTGGACGAGTGCATCAAGTTCTTGAAGCGGTCCTCGGCCGGCGACGGTGGCGCCCCGGCCGCCGTGGACGTGACCTCCGCGACGTCGACACCCTTGCGTGCATCAGCCGATCTGCATGTGCCTTGTGAATCATAGTTAGGTGTAAATGTTTTCCTTTCCTTTTTGTTTTGGTTATGGATTCTTCTAGCTTGTTTGTTTGATCCAAGTGTTTGTACATGTGGATGTATGTATGTATGTATATATATATATATATATATATATATATATATATATATAGCTAGGTTAGTGGGTCGGTGCATCATGTGCTCCATCGATGTGGTGTCGTACCTCTAAAAATCTACCTCAACTTGTCGAGTGTACATCACATGTATATATGCATGTGTAGTTAAGTGGAACATGTGCTTGCTGCTGCTCCACGAGCGTCCAGTTTACTCGCTGGCACAAATGTTACCCCCTCCGTTCCAGAATATTCGACATTTTTTAACTTCGACTGGTGAAACTTTGTAATCTTTGATCAATAATTTTTCTAAATATTTATATCGGTCATATCAGAACAATACTGTTACCTCTTTTGTAAGCAACACTTTCGTAACATTATACTTCCACAACATTTTATAAATTTATTAGTTTGTAAAATTAACAGGTAAAATTTAACATAGAGACCGTGAAAAATCAAAAGTGCAAAGTATTTTGAAACGGAGGGACCAAGTAGTGGCGAAGCCAGGATTAAAATTGAGAGGGGGCTGAAGTATTTGTCGGATTAAACTAAGTTGACACAAATATAGTCCTATACTCTTATAGAATTTCAAATTCATACAGAAATTATATAGTTGGAGTTTTGGAGACAAACAACGAAAAACAGAGAAATACAAAGTACGTACCTCAACAATACAAAGCGCATACCCAATAATATATAATTATTCTGCTACGAGTACGGAGTAGAAATAAATCACATGTGTATGAAACATATGAAAACTAGTTATATAATAGAAAATTGTGAATAATAATGAAAATTTAGTTCATATGAATCATGAAACATACCACAAATAAGCTAATTTGAACCACGAGACAAATTTGAATCACGGGGCAAATGCATTCTACGCGACTTCATGCCTTGGAAACGGTTTATGATTTTATCATCATCAATGGTTTTAAAGATCTCTCGCTCAATGTAGCACACCATCAAGTTACCTTATTGCGCAAATCTGTTTTGATAATATTCATTGCTGAAAATATTCTCCCAACAGATGCCGTTGCTACTGGAAGTATCAATGTCAACTCGATGAGGCGATATACCAACGGGAAGGTTTTATCTTTTCTTGTTTGAACCATCAATTGAGCAAGTTTTGATATATCACGACATTCATTAAATTCTTCATTTCTTCTAATGTTGAGAATGAAGGTTTGAAGCTGACTTCTTAACAAAAGCCGATCAACATTCGTGAAATCATCAGCATAAATCTCAGCAAGCCGAACAAGTTTATCAACATCAAACTTAGAGAAGGGGTCGCTTGGATCAAGACAAGACATGCATACCAATAACTCCGAGGAAACTTCATTGAATCGATGATTCATCTCATTCATAACTGCATCAATAGCAACATTAAAAATGTCAACTTTGTAATAATGATGTTGAGTCACTTTATGCTTCCGACGTACTGATTTACCCATAACTCCAATAGGATCTTCCATATTTGGTACATCAATCCCATATTTTTCACAAAAACTTTTGACTTGGTTGAACAATGACTCCCACCCATTGTCTCTCATATCTTGAAATCGTTGTTTGACATCATGTAATAAGCCCATAGCTTCAACAATATCTTGATGCTTCCTTTGCAAAGCAAGTGATAACTCATTTGTAATGCTCAACATGGTTATTAAGAAATCCATGATGAATACAAATTCAAAACATTCCATCTTTTTAGCAAACCTACTGCTCCACCATGACTTGAGTTTTGACAAGCATCTTCACTTACAAGCTCAAGCACATCCACTACTGCTTCCCACATTTGGTATATGCGAAGCAAAGTTTTGAGATGTGAGCCCCACCGAGTATCTCCAAGCCTAGCAAGTCCAGCTTCCTGATGCAATCCTGTCTCAGCTGAAATCGAACCACTCTCTAGCTTCTCCAACAAGACCTCATGATGTTTTTCAATCAAGGCATCTTGTTTTTTACAAGATGAACTCACATCAGTCACTATCAGGGGAACATAGTTAAAGAAATCTGCAATAGCTCTACTACAACTTGCCACAGTGACAACTACCAACTGTAACTAGTGGGTGAAGCAATGAACATAGAAATCATTTGGATTATCATCCCGAATAAGTTTTTGCAATCCATTAAATTCACCTCTCATATTTGAAGCTCCGTCGTAGCCCTGCCCATGCAGCCTTCAAATAGGCAAGCCATGTCGAGTAAGCAATCCAACCAAAACTTTTTTCAATGCTGCAGATGTACAATTTGTGATATGCTCAATGGCAAGAAACCTTTCCATCACTTTCCTTTGATTATTCACAAATCTGCATAAATGATATGATTATAAAAATGTAAACTTTAAAGGTAGAACAAAACAACAAAGCATAAATGATGTGGAACTATAACTAACCTCACAATCACCGCCATTTGCTCCTTTATTGATACATCTTTGGACTCATCAATGAGGACTGCAAAATTTCTATCTCCAATCTCACCTTTAATCACTTATGTGACCTCTTGTGCACAACATTTACAAAGCTCTTTTTGAATATCTGGAGAAATCATAACTGCATGCTCTGGAGCCGTATCAAATGCCACCTTCACTTCCTCCTTTTTATCTTTATACCAATCCAATAACTCTTTGAAATTTCCCTTGTTGATGGAAGTAGAGGATTCATCATGTCCTCGAAAAGCTTCACCTTGAGCTATGAAGATATCTTGCACAATCTAAAGATACAGTTAAACGAATTTTGTATGCAATTTCGGCCTTCTTGCTAGAAGTATTGATTTTGCTAGACACACTTGACCTTTGGTTTTTGAAGTCATCGCAAAGACCCCTTGCAATATTGTGGGAACTATTTGTACTACCAACATGTTTATTGAAAGCTTGTAAAGCAATCTTCCAACGAGAGAACCCAACCTTCATAAATACATCACTTCCAAATGTATTGGGTTGTGCCGGTTTCTTGAAAAGAAAACAATAGAAACAAAAGGCGGCATCCTTTTGCACACTATATTCCAACCAATCAAATTTATTATATCATGATTCTTGAAAGGACCACGACTATTTGCCATCCAATGTCTGTGGAAATGAATATCCAATTAATCGGATAGGGCCATTCAATAAATATGCCCTTCTCACTTGATCTCTAATTTCGTTAGCATAATCTTCAATTGGTATGCGCAGTGCCGGATCGGCAATTATTTCATTTGGATTAAATTATAGTCGAAGCTTCTTTGGTTGAGTTGTACTCTCATCGGTTGGACGAGAACCACTTGAATTACTTGCGAAATAGTTGCACAAAGCTCGTTTCTCCATTATAGCAAAATCTATAAATAAATTATTAGTCTAAAATCTAAACTCTAAATTACTAAATTGATAAAAAAAAGTACATAAAATTTACCTAGAAGGCCTGAAGCAATGAAGCTGTCGGCTGCCCCTATCCTCAAATACTCAAGTCTCTGTTCACACAATCACACAGACAATGGAGTAGTGGACACTCGTCGGACATTTGACGCCCTGACCGGCCGCAACTCGCACTATCGGCGGCCCGACCGGCCGCACTCGCCCCTTTTTATCTTCGATTTCGCAACTCCAACCCGCAGCTGCTCCCTTTATTCAGCTCGGCGACTCCTCAACTCCCTCAGTCCGCAGCAACTCCCTCAGCTCCCTCAGCGGCGCCGGCTGAGAAGATGTCGCTCGCCGGCCGCCGCCTCGCCTTGCTCCTCTCCTCGGAGGCTCGGCTCCTCCACTCCTCGCCTCGCTCGGGTTGCCGCCTCACCTCGCTTGGAGTCCGCCGTCCCACACTCGCCGGTGGCGCCTCGACCCTCGCCGCCCCGGTCCGGCTCCCCCTGCCCCGGCTCGGCCCCCTCGTCGCCCTGCTCCGACTTCTCCCGCCGGGTCACCGCGGCGCTGCCAGATCCAGATATGGCTTTGTGAAGCTTTGTGTCTTTGACTCTTTGTGAATGTCTGTGTCTCTGGGCTCTGGATCTGTCGCCGCCTGGGAAGTGGATGTTTCGGTGGGCCTTTACGGGCTGCCACTTGAAGTTTTAATTTTGTTGCTTGTTGGGCTTAAAGCCGTCGCTGGGGCTTGTTTGTTGGGAAGTGATTGTCGCCGTCGCTGACTCGCTGTGATTGTCGCCGTCGGCCGGCTGCTCTCGCGGGTGGGGTGGGGTGGGGGGCACTCGCCAGGGGGGTGTCCGCCACCGGGGGGAGGTGAGGCTCGAGCCTTACTAAGCCTCCCCTGGCTTCGCCCCTGGGACCAAGGGAGTATATGGTTCAATTAATGGTACATTGATCTTGGGCACCGTAGGTGATTATGGTAATTTCTTGAGTTAAGAAAAAAATAAAGTTGGTAATTTCCTAAGAATGAAAACACACCCTCAGTAGTTTACCTATATAGGGCAAGTGTTTCATGCTAAGTTAGGAGGTTAATCCTAGCTAGTTAGGAGGTTGTTGAGCTTGAGCAGCTTTTTCAGTTGCGCCAATGGCAGATAGCTTCTGAACCGTCAAGGCTATAACTGCGTGAGAGTTAAAAATTCAGATTACATGGAGGCAATCATCTTGATTACTGAACACATATACATGTGAGACGTTATATGAAATTTCGGCGAAGTATCGATGATGTGCTCGTCCAAAGATAAAATAAATACATCATACACAAGCAATACTCAGTCAAGGTTGAATTGTGTGTACAACTAGCACATTCATGAATGTTTTTCTATCTATTTAGCCTAACAGCCTAAAACCGTATGCATCAAGACACTATGGACTATAAGCATCCTGAAATACAGGAAACATCCATTACCACGCACAAGGTTACAACAACATTGCTTATTAGACCATATAAATGGTTGTGATTAAAAGTGATGATGAATAATTGACATTTGTATATCTTTGGGAATTTGCGTTTGTGAATGTTTTGGTTGATTGCAGTTAGAGGTTTCGAATTCGAGTAGTTTTGATTGCTCTGAGTGGTTTTGGTCCAATTCGAGTGGTTTCCGTCAAGTCCAAGTGGTTTCCGTCAAGTTCGAGTGGTTTTTTGTTTGCTCCGAGTAGTTTTTGATTACTCCGAGTGGGTTCAGTCGGGTCTGAGCAGTTTTGGGCTGCGTCGAATAGTTTCAGACCAGTCCGATTATCTTCGATAGTCAAGGCTTTACGATCGGTTGCTGTAGGCTTTATGGTCGATACTCATAGACTTCTTGGTCGTACGAGTGCTTAATTCTTGCTATCTTCGAGTACTTCGAGTACTCGTGTTAGGCTAGCAGTAGGACTGGTTATCAGTGATTGGTGAACATGCTCGTACTCAGTAGTCAAAAGGACTCGGTACTCGATAAAGATAGCAATGCGTGGTATTTCTGAGTGTTTGGAGTGGAGCGATGGTTTTTCCCTAGTACTTGTGTTTTTTTAGTACTTGTTGAGCTAGTGGTCGTATTGAGTGATCTAAGACTGATTTCTAGGTAGCGATGAGGTTTGCATTTGTGGACGACCTGGTTGATGGTTTTGGATAGTTTGGTACTTGTCTATGGATGGACAAGGGTGTGTTTTGCATATGTGTGCTGGTGACGGTCAAGTTGGGAGGAACTTGTGTCAGGAAAATGTTTCTTTGGTCTTTGCATATGCAGGTGAGCATGGAGACGTTAATGGTCGGTGACGAGGAGGATCGGGACTAGGATGGGGAGATTTGAGGTCTAGACAGTCGAGGATATCGCGTGAGATGATCGGGCTAATGCTGGAGGCCCTGTTCTTTTCAGCTTCTAAAAGCTGTTTTTCGGCTTTTCTATAGTAACTAGCTTTTAAACGGAATATCTTTTTAAGATAGGATCTACTAGTTAATTGTAGTACATACTGTACCGACTTCATTTATATCAGCAAAAACCGCACGTGAGTTTCTATTACTTTATAATCTCTTGCACAAACAGCCCAAAAGCCACAAGCCGCAGCCAAAAGCCATAAGCTTCAGCCAAAAAGAACAGCCCCGGAGTACATGGAGATCAAAATTGGTGATGCGTGGAAAAGTAATGGGTGGTGCGGTCCTTAAGGCTTCGACATAGAAGTTGATGATGGTAGATGAAGCAATGGGAGGTGTGTTCCTGGAGGTTTCGTCACTTGGTGAGATTAGATAAATTTTGGAAGGAGTCCGTAATAGGAAGGATTGGAGATTTGATAAAACCCGTGTTAGGAAGGGATTTAGGTCCCTTGATTTGAGGTAGAGATAAGATTCTTTGTTTGTGTTTGAATCAAACATGGTTTAGGGCTTTAGCATATAAAAACAGAGGTAGACTAAGAAATTTAGCAATGGTTTTTAGACGAAGTTTTTTGTGCTAAGGCTTTAGGGGTGCTTGTGAGGGCACTTTGTAACTCCACAAAAATTCTACAATGAAGAAGATCTTGAATCAATCTGGTTCATGGGTTCTGGTAATTGCTGTTTGGCGAAGCATATGATTGCAAGTAAAGTTGTGCAACAAGTGTTCGTTCGAGCAGTCGAATTCGCCATCAACTACATAGAGATTTAAAGAAACAGTGGCAACCATTCACCCCCTCTGCTTGCACCATACAATCCTACAAGTGGTATCAAAGCAAGGTTGCAATGGTGTCAGATCAGGATCGATTCTTTGCTAAGCTACCTTTTTTGATGGAACAGATTATCTTTACTGGAAAACTCGCGTGGAGATCTTTCTACAAGGGCAAGGTAATGCGATTTAGCAAAAAGTTGAAAATTCGTACGAATTGCCTTCTGTCGTTACCATTGAAAATACCACTGATGTAGAGGCTAATGCTAAGGCTATAAATATTTTATTTCAAGGTTTAAGTAGAAACGAGTTTGTCAGAATTGCTCATCTTAAATCTATAAATAACATTTGGACTTCTCTAGCCGACTATCATAAAGGATCTAGCCGACTATTAGAGTATACTCAAAAGGATAAAAAGGTATAATAATATTATTTAAGTGGTATATAAGAAGTGGGAATACATACTCTTAGGAATATAAAATCATTTTCCTATATGTGTGTGTGTGTACGGTAGCACAATTCAGCACCTACGCGCATGCTACACGAAGGTCTTGCTGCCTGGCTTCCTGGTGCGTGAGTGTTGATTCGCCAGTAACCATTACACATGAAGTTACCATCAGACAAACATGAAGTTATTCACCAGTTAGGTCAAAAGTTATCACTCATGTAATAGAAAGTTATTATCTATTACACGTGAAGTTACCATCAGTTACTTATTCACAACTGGTATACAAAAAACACATGAATTTTATAGTGTCAAAACATATTCAATATGGATCTTGTTTTATTAAGCTCATAATTTCAAATACAATGGCACAAACGAAACACAGATCGGACTTTCCACAAAAGAGTTATTGTATTTTTAGCTTATAAACAAGGTAAAAAACCCCACGTTAACTGTACTGCTGCATGCACGTTTCTCTCTCTTGCTGTGCGAGAGACCTGGCAGTGACTTCATCCATTACAGATGATAACTTGATGTGCATATAATAGTAACTTCACCATGGGATGATAACTTCACATAGGGATGGTAACTTCAGTCCGTATGGATGATAACTTTATGTGTAATCGAAAGTAACTTTTCATAATAGGGTGGGTTGGTGGGGCTTCACCATGGAGATGGTAACTTCGTTCCATATAGCTGATAATTTCATGTGTAACCGAAAGTAACTTTACTATAATTAACAAACGCTAGTAACTGAGTATAGGGTGGGATGGTGGAGCGGTTGGCTGGTTGGGTCAGTTAAGAGAGTGCGCTTATTTTACACTTGCGTGCTGGTTAGTAATTACACACACACATACACACGGTAGCACTATTTTGTGTGCAGTTTTGCGCTCCAATAAATTATCACCGGTTGTTCGAAAAGTTATCATCGGCTGTAAAGAAAATTACCACTGGCTACGTACTGTGAACATTAGCAGTAACTTCACTCGCTACCGATAGTAACTTTATGCAGAACCAACGATAACTTTTCAGCACTATGAAGATTTGGTAATAACTTCATTCAAAACCGATGGTAACCTTATTTAGAAATGTCAGTAACTTGTCCACGTATTATACACCTGTGCACTGGTTAGTGTGTGTATGTATTCTAGCTACCATCTATACATTTAGAATTAGGGAATGGCTCGATCGTTTTATCTGCAGATGTTTAAATTAAGATTCACATTCGATGGTTAGTTAACTGGGTGGTCAGCCTGATAATTGGGGGTCAAATGAGGATGAGGAATCAAATCCTCCAAATAGGGCAGGGCAGTACCTAGTTGCTCTTGGGCCTCTTGCATCACATGCATGGTTATGCATGTTATCCTCCAAATTACCACTACGCAAGTTATCATCGGCTGTGAAGAAAATTACCACTGGGTACGTACTGTGAGTATTATCAGTAACTTCACTCGCTACCGATGATAACTTCATGCAGAACCGACGATAATTTTCAGCACTGTGAAGATTTGGCAATAACTTCATTCAAAATCAATGATAACTTTATTAAGAAATATCAGTAACTTGTCGTGCACTGGTTAGTGTGTGTGTATTCTAGCTACCGTCTATACATTTAGAATTAGGGAATGGCTCGATCGTTTTATCCGCAGATGTTTAAATTAAGATTCACATTCGATGGTTAGTTAACTGGGTGGTCGGCCTGATAATTGGGGGTCAAATGAGGATGAGGAATCAAATCCTCCAGATAGGACAGTACGTAGTTGCTCTTGGGCCTCTTGCATCACATGAATGGTTATGCATGAGCTTGCTCTCAGAACAAATTGCGCATTAGTTATTAGTGTACTGTCCGAATCAGATCTTCCAGAAAGGCACTAACTAACCATAATCTATGCAATCCTCTTTTGTTTTATTGTGGAAAATCCAGGGATTATGTTTTCTACTCTGTAGTATTTGAAGAGATATAAGTACGGAAATAGGCATGTCCCTCATATGTTGTTACCATTTATGTGAAAAACATGTAGGATAATCATCTACTCCCTCTGTCCATGAATACATGAGTTACCCGATCTACAGTGCACACATTGGACCATTCCTTTTTTCTAATAATATGTGAGCGAGCGTTATAAAAGAAATATTGACACGGAAGTACGTACTTTTTATTAAAAATTTACTAGCATAACATCATTTCCATGTGAAAAACTAAATACCGATTTTTAGGTGTCGCTCGGTTGGGCTGAAATAAATTGGCTTATGGTTGAAATTATACCGTAGCTTGCTGAAATTACACTGTATCAAATGGTGGCTTATTAGGCGTAAATAATTTAAAAATGTTAAAAATAGAAAAAAAATAGGTTAGACCATCACAGACAACACAAACGAATACAGAAAAAAGAACCAGCAAAAAAGCTCAAAAAAACTAAAAAGTCAAAAAAAAAAGGATAAAATTTAGAAATAATGAAAAATAAGCCAGAAGTTAGAAGCTTAGGTTGAAACGAGCAAAGCAGTTTGACTGTACATATATTGTAAAACCACGGCCATTTGTGTATTTTAGAAAATGTATGGAGTACCTTTTTAACATGGTACAGAATAGACAACCTTGACTAAGTGTAAAATCAATTAATCATTCGACGGCAATATGTAAAGCGCTGGTCTCCCCGGGAATAAGGGCAGCTCTGCATGCAACATGCAGCATGTGAATCAGCAAGTAGCTAGGGTAGCTTCCAGGGGTGAAAACGGATGAATATGAATCGAATAATGCTCTCATTATATTTATATTTGTATTTTATAAATAAATATGAATATAAATCTAAATATTTTTGAATATAGATATGTAACAAATACGAATTCGAGTCAAATATCTACTTAATTCAGTCGGATCCAGATATTCTCATAACTTATGTAGTATGAAAAAATTAATGATATTTTATTCTCATACAATCACGCTGAATTATTCTAATTTATTTACTTCACCTAAAGAAACACGTATTCAAGTTCAATTAAAAACTTGTCCAACTAATTAGTTGTATTGTAATAAATATGCATATTGCTTCATCGAATACGAATATGAATAGGATAGGAATTATTAATCAGATGAAAAAATCTATACCATATTTACATTCTATCGAATACGGCAATCAAATAATACAAATAATTCATATCCACTTTTCATATTGCAAAGGAATATCTTTTATAAAATCCAGTGTTGACGGCTATTTTTAAGAGTTCGACTTTATATATTTTTAAGAGTCCGACTGTACATATAACAACGCCCATTTGTGTATTTAGAAAATATATGGAGTACATTTTTCATATGGTGTAGAATAGACAACCACGACTAGGTATCACTACAAGAAAAACCTCATATAGGGGCATTTTTCTAGAAGCACTTTGTAACTTATCTCTAAAATTGAAGTTACATAGTATAGAGACACTTTCTAGAGATACTTTAAAAACTGCTCCAAATTTTTGTCTTGTAGAGACAGTTTTGCGACATTTCAGAACTACATGAAAATTTTAAATTTGTAGAGATATTTCTGGGATACTTTCTAATTCGCCTAAAGTTTTTTATTGTAAAGATATTTTTTAGATGCTTTTAACTATCTAGTGACATTTTTCAGTAGTTAAAGGTTGAGTTTTTTTAACTTTTAGATGGCTTATGCTTCTACTCTCTACAGTAACTAGCATTTAAACAGTGTATTTTTTCAAAGCGGAATCAACAGAAAGATTGTAGTAAAAAATGTACTGAGTTCAGTTGTATTAGCCAAAATCACATGCGACTATTTTTCTGTATGTACTACCTCTCGCGAATAGACAGAATTCAAATATTTAAACCATAAGCCATAAACCATTAGCACAAAAGAACCCACCCAATATGTGTTCAATGACTTGCATATAAAAATTAAATGGCGCAAACAAACACCTAAAGTGGTGAGGTTGTGGTGGCTGGTGCGACAAGTTTAAGGGAAGTGCTATTTCCATGAGGTATAGAGTTTGAGTACTAGCCTTTGCAAGAGTCCCTACATTTTTTTTAGATTTCATTTTCTATTGTGCACTATGCTAATAGCATAATTTAACACCACTAATAAATATCTCTATACGCATTTTAATAATACGTCTCTATATTCATAATGACGATGCATAGGAAGTCGTTTATGCGGTATTTTAGAAAACATCTTTACAACAATGTAGAGATAGAAAAAACGACTTTACTGTATTAAAAAAAGTCTCTAGAAGGAGTTTTTATTGTAGCGTGTAAAATCAATCGTACGACGGCAAGATGTAACAGTGCTGGTCTCTCTGCATGCAACATGCAGCATGTGAATCAGCAAGTAGCTAGGGTAGCTCAGAATATATTTTTTTTCTTTCATATTCCAAAGGAATATCTTTTATAAAATCCAATGCTGCCGGCTATTTTTAAGAGTTCGACTGTGCATACATTTAAGAGTTGGACTGTACATATATTGTAAAACAACGCCCATTTGTGTATTTAGAGAATATATGGAGTACCTTTTTAATATGGTATAGAATAGATATCCTTGAGACCTTGACTAGTTGTAAAATCGATCATACGACGGCAAGATGAAACAGTGCTGCTCTCCCAGGAATAATGCATGGCAGCTCTGCATATGCAACATGCAATATGTGAATCAGCAAGTAGCTAGGGTAGCTTCGAATGTTTTTTTTTCATTCATAATATTCCAATGGAATATCTTTTATAAAATCCCGTGCTGACGGCTGTACAAGAAGAATATATCACCAAACGGCTTTTATCTTGTTTGTATATAAAGCCCATGAAACTTGATATGACAGTGAGACAACCACCAGCAAGAGCTAGCTAGAAAGAGAAAGCAAGACAAGAAGCTATGGTAACATGCATCCCAAGGCTCCGTGCCGGCGGGGGCCGGAGGCCATGCCGCGGTGCCTCAGCCGGCACGGCGGCTGCCACTACCCCGGTGTTGGTGCTGGACCGCCTCTGGGACGTCGTCCTGTGCCTCGCTATGCTGTCGGCCACATGGACGTACGTCCCCTAAGGGTGCCCTTTGGCAGCAAGCGACGAAGACGGGGAGCACCTCCACGGCGGCGCGCATGAGCCCATTGCCGACGACGTACCCGGAATCGTCCCTAAGCGAGTGTTATAAAAATCAATGCAGCTCTGATATCTGAACTATACCGGACGACGAACTGTATCGTCAGACAACGAGAGTACAGAGAGTTCAGAACACACACGAGAGAGAGAGAGAGAGAGAGATTTTGTGTCACACTCAACTGCCTGCGACGTTTTTGTTTTCTTCCTTTTATTCAGAATTACATTAGTTAGTTACATACAAAGTAGTAGTATGAATCTTCCTCAGATCAGCCCACGATCCGGAGAATCAATCCACCGAAACACTGCTAAAAAACAAAGCTCGATTTACTCTACGACTGCTACATACTCTTACGAGTACAACTGCTACAGTAGTCTTACGACTACGACTGTTACTAAAACTCCTTCGACCATGTCTAAGCAAAGCTTACGACCACAAGCAAACAAACCTTATGACCATGACTTAAGACCATGAAAAAACCAACCTTACGACCATGGAGAAACCAAACATGCATACGACCATATCTAAAAACAAAATGTTTACGACCACGTTTAATGTGCAAATGTTTATGACTATGACTCTTACAACCACGCGGGCTACGACAATGCAGTGAAATACATCAAAATTCACTCCCTATTTTACTGCACCTACATCATGCCGATGTAGCTTCTCTGCTTGAGAAACCGAGCACGACCAAGTGGTTTTGTCGGAGTATCCGCCAGCTGCTCTTCTGACCTGACAAAGACAATTTTGATCCTCTTTTCTTCCACACACTGCCTAATAAAATGGTGTGCATATCAATATGCTTACTCCGGTCATGCAGTATGGGATTCTTGCACAATGAAATTGCAGACTTGTTGTCCACCTTGAGAAAGATCTTTTCCGGCTCCTTATCCGCCATCTCACCATTCAATCGAGCAAGCCATATTCCCTTAACAGCAGCTGTAGTAGTAGCGATATATTCCGCTTCACACGAGGATAACGCCACTACCTTTTGTTTCTGAGACTGTCAACTTATCAAGCACTTCCCAAACATGTACAATACGTTGGTGGTACTTTTATGCTCATCAACATCCCTCGTCATGTCACTGTCATTGTACCCTATTATCTGAGGTTCCCCTACTCCTTCCCATCTCGGATAAAAGCACCTCATATCATGAGTACCACTTATGTATCTCAAGATGTGTTTAACTGCAGCCTTATGCTCAACAGTTGGCGCTTCTATGAATCTGCTAACATACCCGATCAATCAGAGTCTGGCTTCCATGGGAACTTGACATGAATTCTACTCCTCCATGCCACTTTTCTCTAGTAATCCTTGCATTGGCTTGATGCACTTCTATGCCCAGATAGTAAGATAGCAAACCGAGATCACTTATACTGAATGAAGACTTCATCTCTTTCTTGAAATTGTTGATCTCATGAGTGTGTGCACCAGTAATGATTAAGTCATCTACATACACACCTACCAAAAGATTATTTGAGCTCGTACCTCTCCTGTACACAG
Source organism: Dendrocalamus latiflorus (assembly GCA_017311315.1). Lineage (NCBI taxonomy): Eukaryota > Viridiplantae > Streptophyta > Magnoliopsida > Poales > Poaceae > Dendrocalamus > Dendrocalamus latiflorus. Next base: position 977,790 of record CM029637.1, on the reverse strand, counting down.
CACTTTCTAAAGGGCACTTCTTGGAACCGAGTGATAAGAGAGTGCTATGTAGTCTGGCGTTCCAGGCTCTTGGCGCTTGACGCAGTCTGTATAATGCTTTCTTGAGCTTCATAACCTTCTGCTTGTTATCCTCGTCCTCAAAGCCAGGTGGCTGGACCACATAAACTTCTTCCTTCAAGTCACCATTGAGGAAAGCCGATTTCACGTCCATGTGATGAATCTGCCACCCTTTACTTGCTGCCGATGTGACAAGTAAATGCACGGTCTCAAGACGAGCAACCGTTGCATATACTTCTTCAAAGTCCACACCATATTGCTACACATTTCCTTTAGCAACAAGCCTTACCTTGTGCCTCACAATCTTCCTAGTAGAATCTTTCTTGACATGATAAATCCACTTGAGGCCTATGGGTCGATGCCCATTTGGAAGATCAACCAGACTCTATGTCTAATTCTCCTCAATTGCCTTGATATCTTCTTGCATAGCTTGTCTCCAAACTAAATGCTTCTCAGCTTCAATAATACCTCCTAGTTCTTCAGATGTAAGGAGGCTCATTTCACTAAATGAGTCTACCAAGTCATGGACTATTGTGCCCTCGTAGATATCTGACAGAGTTCAATACCACCGAGGCTCCCCGTTAGCTTCTGAATCCTGACTTACTAGAGTCACCCATTGAATTCCTCCTTGTGCAATCGGTGTGTCGGTTGAGGAGGCACTCCCTAACTTAGCTGAAGAAGAGTCCACTATCCCCCTGCTGGACGTTGGCAATACACCAGTCTCACCACTCCTCTACAATGGTGTTACACCTCCTCCATCTCCTGCGGTCACATAGGTGGTATACTCCACAGTGAATATCTCACCTGCACATTCTTCTCTGCATCAGTGCTTGAAGAATCCCACTCCCATCTGGCTCCTTCATCAAACACCACGTTGCATGTCACATGGATCTTGTTCGTGACTTGATTGTACATCCGTATGCCTTGGAGCTGGGCTCATAGCCAAGAAACGCCATGAGAGTACTACTGTTATCCAGCTTCTTAATGTTAGGCTCCATGTCCTTGACGTATCCTAGACATCCAAATGTGCAAAAGTAATGCACATTCGGTTATCTCCCATACCAAGCTTCAAATGAAGCCTACCCATCAAGACTTTGGGTGGGTGCTCGATTGAGAATGTACACCGCTGTTGTCACTGCTTCTCCCCAAAAACGAGCTGGCATTGCCTTGGCTTTCAGCATACTTCTCGCCATCGAGATCACTATCTGGTTTTGCCTCTCTATGACACCGTTTTGCTGTGGAAAATACAGTGCCATGAGAAATCTTGCCACTCCACACCATGCAAAGTACTCACAGAGCTCAGTTGAGGTGAATTCTCCTCCCTGGTCGATTCTTAGCCCCTTCAACTTGTGCCCACTCTCCAATTCAACACTTTCCTAAAATATCTTCAGAGTTGCTACAGCCTCATCCTTTGAAGCCAAAAGTACAATCCACATATACCAACTTCGATCATCCACCAGAAGCAAGCAATACTTCTTGTTCCCCTGCATTGCCGATGTGATGGGGCCACATAAGTCCCCATGAACCAATTCCAAAGGATCTTCAGCTCGAAACTTGGCTTCCTGCTGAAATGACACATGGAGTTGCTTGCCCAATAGACAACCATCACATAGCTAAACGATTATTACCTCTTCGGGAATCGCTCCAGCAGACAGATCTGCGAAAGTCGATTGAAACTCTTTAATTCCTCTATTTGAAGTCTGCTTATCTTCACAACTCAAGCGAAATTACCTTCTTGACCAAGCTCGCTTCTGGTCTAAGAGAATCGAAAAAGCTTTGCTTTCGACCATCTTTCATCTACGACTACTCTTTCTCAAGTAAGTTACTCTCACTTAAAGTTGGGGGTCTAGATGACGAGGATATAATAATTCTCAAATTATTACATCATTATATTCTTTGAGTATAACCATTATCGATAAGTAAGAGGTTTCACAGGGTAGTCGTGAGTTCTTCCATGACCACTCCTCAGTCGTAAGCTTTTCTATGACCATTTCTCAGTTGTAAGCTTTTCTACGACAATTCCTTAGTTGTAAGCTTTTCTACGACCCCTCCTCAGTAGTAAGCTTTTCTACGACCGCTCCTCAGTCATAAGCTTTTCTACGACCACATAGTCGTAAGTCATTTTATGACCACATAGTCGTAAGTTGTCATATAACCATCTCGTGATCGTGGACCTTCCTATGACCAGTCTATCTCTGACTGGCTTGTCTACAATAACCTACTACATCGTGGGTCCGTCTGACAAGGCGGTTAGAACATGCATTTATTCTTAATAACCGCGCATGATCTCTCTCTGACAACTAGCGCCGCACGACAAATGGGCCATCACGTCTCTCTGACAATAACTCTCATTGAATGGTTATCATCCAAAGCGTTAAGGCATCTTTTGATGCAGGACAACGGCCGCCGCTTCGCTAACTATATAAAGGTATAAAGGTTGACATTAGAGAGAAGAGGAGGAGAGGAGATCACATCTGATTGGATCTAGTCCAAACTTGAGATAGTGCAAGGTATTTCACATTACTTTCTCAGCTATAATGAATTCTCTAAGCAATAGCCACATAGGAAGTAAGGTTGTTATTTTCCCAGAAGAAGGCCTGAGCTTGTATAAAAATTCTCGTGTCTCTTCTCTGCATGATCGTAGTCCAGCTCTTCAAGAGTTCCCCCGAATCAAAAAAAATTATATATAAGATCAGTATTAAAATACCGATAATATATATATATTGTCTTTGGATTGTTTTTAGATGTGCACAAGTGCGATGATGTATAATACATCAGGCAAAACCATTAACATTCATCAGTTCAAAAAGACATCGATTTGAAAAGGAAGTCAATCATGGATGGAAAGTCCCAATCATAGAGCCTGAGCACCATGGTGCCTCTGTTATATATATATATATATATATATATATATATATATATATATATATATATATATATATATATATATATATATATATATATATATATATATATATATATATATATATATATATATATATATATATATATAGGAAAATTACATAATGCACCTGGGTGCCTAGGCACCCACATCAAGAACCGTCCAATACACATGTATGATTGATAATTTTTTTGAGTTTGGGTATGAAAATGTTTTATACCCTTGATATATTTATGGTAAGTAAGTTTTGAACTCAGTTCAAACTAGTTTGAACTACTTTTGAGTTTAATACGACTACAGTGAGTATATACCATAAAAATAGTTCAAACTAATTAAACTGAAGTTGAATTTAATTTTTTCGGAGTTTGACATCTCAAATATACTTTTTTATGGGTATATGAAGATACCCATATCAAACGTTGCGAATCTCAAAGCAAATCAACGGGTATTGATATAGGTGCCTAGGCACCTGGGTGCATGAAACACTCGTCATATATATATATATATATATATATATATATATATATATATATATATATATATATATATATATATATATATATATATATATATATATATATATATATATATATATATATATATATATATATATATATATATATATATATATATATATATATATGAAGCCTCTTTTCTACTCCCGGGTGTAGTTACTCCCATTATATCTACCATCCATCTGCATCGGGATACCATCTGGTTGTTTAGGTTATCGGGTCGGATGATACACTAACGTTCCGTATTATACCCGTGTACAGAGTCCAGCCGGGATGTAGCCATTAGTGGCGTAATTATCGGATCGCATGGTTCTATTTATCTATGGGTAGTTGTGACGCGTGCGTTGGCAGTACCAAGTATCTGCATGGACGTGCAACAAACTAGGAAGATTTTGGCGTGGCTAGTTTGCAGCATTCTGGGATCGCGACGCGTAGAAGTGCAACGAATTAGGAAGAACTTATAATGGGGTATGGAGTGTATGTACATATGTACCTGAATTTGGAGTACGTAGTACATGTATTATTCAACATAGTGTAGATGGAGTATGAAGTATATGTACACAGTAAGTTCCCATCTTTATAGTGTTTGGGAGTATGGATTATGAAGTATATGTACAAAGTAAGTTCCCTTCTGTCATGTGTATATAACCATACCATGTAGTGTCGGGTTTTCATTCAGAACTTCTGGTAGGGAGTATTGTTTGGAGTATGGACTACATATACTTTAAATTAGATTATTGAGTATACTTTTTTAAAATTAATCATGTACTTGTATATGTTTTTTTGAGTTTCTAAGATTACTTGATGTCATGCATAAGGATGCTTCGTATCAGGATAAGCATGAAGTATATTGTTCCCTAGTGCATTTGTACATACTCCTTTTTTCCATACGTATACATACTCTTTTTTTATATGTATAGATACTACTTTTTTTTATTGAAGACGGTACATACTACTTTACTATATGTGTATGTACATACTTGTTTTCTTTACGTATAAATACTCCCTTTTTATATACTTTACTATATGTGTATGTACTACTTTACTTGTTTTCCCTAGTGCATTTGTACATACTCCTTTTTTCCGTACGTATACATACTCCTTTTTCATACGTATAGATACTACTTTTATTGAAGACGGTACATACTACTTTACTATATGTGTATGTCCATTTGGTACATGTTTTTGGGGAGTATGTACATAGTATATCACGTGTACATACATGTACTTATGGAGTATGTAAAATTTCACGTGCTCAGAAATACATCAGAGTTATGTTTGAGTAATTGTGAAATTACTACCCTTTTTCATACTCCAAATGGCCATAGAGTTATGTTTGATATACTTGAGATACACCGCGTAAGTGAATATACTACATGTAGGAGCGTACATGCTTCATACTAAGTACTGCCTAGGACCCACATACTCCTTTTCGTGAGTACTTCAATTGAACTGTTCTATACAGTCGACCAAGATCCTAGATTCTTCTCGATTGGTAGCGAAACTATCGGAACATACTCATTCCTTCCCAGCCTGCTGGACGGTCGCCAATACTGTCGGATATTTCCTTCCTAATGGAAGTGATTCAAAACATGTATTGGACCGGGTCTTCCTCCAACTCATGCCAAAGCAGCTCTGTTAAACTCAAACTAGCACGAATCTCAAATCATTAGCGACGGTGGATGAAGAAGGTGTAACTACAACTGATTAGCTAGGGAGTATGGCATTTTTGTATGATGAAATTCGCGTGGGGGTATGATTAGTAGCACTCTCATTAATTTGTGCATACTCTTTTTTCGAACGTATATGTACTCCCTTTTGCGTACGTATTGATACTACTTTTTGATTGAACCAAATGGCTTGAAACTGATTTGAACCAACATTTAGTTTTGTGACCTCTGTTATTCAATTTCGGACGTGAAACAGTGAAAACAGTGAAGGCAAAACATATTGTTCGGCGCTGAAGTACGCACACACATGATGGCAGCACAAAATTGAAAGCTACTTCCTACTAAAATTGAGGATACAAATACTGAATTAATATATTTATTGATGATTTACATACTACACCAATCGGGAGTATATCCCGAAAAAGAAAGACAAGCACATGTGCACAAACGGATCTAGCAGTCTGGCTTGATGTATCTATTCATGATTTGAGTGTATTACAGAAGGGATTATTCTCCCAATATACAACACAGCAATTCTTTCATCCTAAGTAGCAGAATACGATTCAACCCTCTCTGTGTATGAACTATTTATATCAGAATGAGACCGATGACCCTGTTCAGTTGTTCTAATTGTGTAATTCGGCGTTCAGACATCCATCTCTTTGTGGTGTATGTAGGGTCGCCAAGCAACCATGACAAACAAAGAGGACATATTATGCGAGGTATACAGACTTGAAAACTAGAATGGAGTGTATAAAGTAGTAAATGTTAAACTTCTTCCAATGTTTGTTGTCGAACACCATTTATGATGGTATGTAGTAATTTATTTAGATTTGTTCCCAATGGAGTAACAAATGAGGGGGAAAGGGCCGGCATGTGAGCAAGGTAGTCCTTTTCAGCATGATAGGGCTGTGGATCTCAATCTCCTGGAGAGGTGGTATTTTTGTTATTCTGAAAACAGTACTGAGTGGCTTTAGGTATGTAGGTATGTGTTTTCAAAAATGTATAACTCAAGAATTATACCAAAATCCTCCGGAAGAGATGTGAGATGTGGGTTTCCTGCAAAAAAAATAGTAGGGAACTGAATGGAGGTATGTACAAATGAAAACAAAAGGAACATCCGCTCTTCTGTTGTTCAGAATTTTTTTTTGAGCGAACCATATACAGAGCCCTTGCAAAAGAGTCGCAGCTTCATAATTAACAAGATTTGCAAAAAAAACAACGATTAGAACAATTAGCAGGAAGTATTTTCAAAACTGCGAATTGTGAAACCAGAGAAGCCAGGAAAGAAATCGTAGCCTCATACATACAGGGGAGTATACACCCCATTGATTGGAAGCATTTTCGAAAAAGCTAATCACCAGAACATTGAAACTAGCAGGGAAAACAAAGTTAAACATGCAGGCGAGAATTATCCTAATGGATATGTCACGAATAGTATTGTGAAGTACTTACCTTTAGCATTCAGATTACCAATATACTCACAGCTGACGACCTATCGGCATGAAAACACGTCGCCAAACTAACATCGTCCAAGCCGCCGGGGTGATGCCAAAATCCTCCGGCAGAGATGTGAGATGTGGGTTTCCTGGAAGGTAACGGCCTAGAATCCTGGATATTGGTAGAGGATAAGCGAAAATAGCGGAAGATCTAAACGGATATAGAAACTCGCTGAATATACTCGATGTCTGGATTATTTCATACTCGCGGAATTGGATCGGATCAGCTTAGAACCCGTGGCTTACAGCTCCGATAGTCGCAGACTGAAGCACAAATCGTAAACAAAGATCAACGGTGGATTAATTGGGTGTAACTACACCTGGGAGTAATTAGTATTTTTCCTATATATATATGTGTGTGTGTGTAGAGAGAGAGAGAGAGACGTATGTGTTTTTGTGAAAAAAAAAAGGTCGCTCCTAGAATTGATTAATTTGACTACAAAGATGATCAAAATTGAATGATTACTTGAAGCGTGTAGGATCAATAATCAACTCATTAATTTGATTCGTTCATATATATACATATAATTAAATTGGCATTGCAACTACAAACAAAAGAAAATCATTCCCATGCCCGCCTCAAAATGTAGTATACATATATAAGCAAGAACTTTGTACTATAATTTTTTTAGTGCAGATAGCTTGAAAACGATAATTAATACGCGTGCATGCATGCATGCATGGCTACGATTTGTGTACGTATAAGAAACATGCATGTTGTTGGTTCAATCAAGCACACGGTAGATGACGACGAAGCACGGCAGTATGGCCCTAGGGTTAGCCACGAAGAGCTCCTCGAGATTCCCGTGCACGCTGCTCGCCGCGTGTTCGCCGGCGACCGAGTCGAACGGCCCGTCCTCCTCCTCGCCAGCGGTGGCGGCGTCCCCGTCCCGGCGCACACGTCCGGCGATGACGCGGCACACCAGCATGGCCCGGCACCCCGCGTTCGCGGCCTGTGCCGGCGCCGCTGCACCGCAGTCGTGCGCGCGGCCGCTGCTCGCCGTGGTGCGCACGCCGAGCGGGTGAGCGCCCACCCACGGCGCGAACCCGTGCCGGATCGCCGCGCACACGCCGCACGCGCCGCAGGAGGCTGCGACGCCGCCGTTAGGAATCGTGGTGGTCGATGACGAGTCGGCGCAGAGCGAGGTGGAGCCGTTGAGGCCAAGCGCGCAGGCGAGTCCAGCGGAGTGGAAGCGGAGCAGCTCGTTACCGTCGGCGGCGGCGCGCGCGGCGGTGGCGCGGCAGCGGGAGCGGACGGCGTCGCGGTAGGCCTCGAAGCGCGCGACGGTGCGCTGCGTGTTGTGCACCTTGAGGATGCGGTCGATCTGGCAGATCGGACGGTCCCGCTTCTGCCAGCTCGACTTGAAGATGATCTCCACGATGTTGCGCCCCGAGTCCTCCGGCCCCAGCTCCGACACTGCATGCTCCAACAGTTACATAATGGCGGGAAAATTAACTTGACTGCAGCCGACATGGTAAGCATATATTGACCCTCCAATCAACAAGCTATTTAATCAAATCTTAAACTGCTCCCTAGTAATAGGAAATTAGGGCATGTTCTTTTCCTCCAAAGCTGACGGTTTTTTGGTTTTTGCTATAGTATCTAACTTTCAAACGGAGTATTTTCTCAAGACGGGGTCTACAAGTTAAACGATGTATACGTTAAAAGCTCAACATCTGTACCAGCCAAAATCGCAAGTGAGTATCTCTCTCCGTAATATGTACCGTAAACAGCCGAAATTCAAAATTTTCAATCAAAAATCATAAACCGCAGCCGAAAAGAACAAACCCTGCTCCCTAGTAACGGGGAAATTAGCCAGAGAGAGTGCATGTGCTGCCCACAAAATCTTTCTCATCTCACACCTGACCCGACATGGTGGTGCAATCAATCAAGGCACTGAAATCCATAAAGCTAGCTAGCTAGGGTGTTGGTAGCATCAATTGACCAGACATGACATTAAGGCAATGACTTTGTGCTCTGATGGAGGACACGTTATTTGACCTGAACAGGTCAAGAGGATGATGCATCCATCCAACACATCACTCAGCTACAGCCAACAGTGAGCAATGTCAAGCAGAAGATTGGGAACAAAACCATGGCATTATTGGGCAGCTGGTAATCATGCATCTTCAGACGACAAGCAAGTGAATTAATGGTCCCAAATAGTAAGCTTTTGTTTCCCTTTCAGAGGGTACATGCAATTCCTATGTGCTGCCTAACGCTATAAATTGGGAGGATATATACTACAGCAGCAGCAGTAGTAGCAGTGTTTGGGACCTCATCTTGTAGGGTTTCCAGTAGTACATTTGTGGGGGTGTTGTCTTGATCGGACACCGTGTCAGTGGTGCTAATTAATTGGTTAATCAATCATGTGCAGTGCCCTGCATGCATGCCAACACTGACTGGTTAAAGATACCACACTACTACAGAAATACTATTAGTAGACGTCAAATCACAGACGGTTAGACTTGGAGACCAATCACAGACGGTTTGACTTGGAGACCAATCACACACTATCACAGACGGTTTTAATTTGGAGACCGTCTGTGTTGTTGGTGTCGGAAAAAATGAGTATCACAGACGGTTCTTACCGATGAACCGTCTGTGATACTGGAATATCACAGACGATTTTTATTAAAAACCGTCTGCGATAATCTGAGAATTATCACAGATGGTTTTTAATAGCTAATTATCACAGACGGTTTTTTTTAAAAAAAACCATCTGTGATAATCGCCGCTCATAACCGCATCTGTCTTCATTTCGATCTAGATCTAACCAGTGCTACAGCTGGAGGAGGCAAGACTTTTAGGCTAGTTAATTTGGTGGGAGGAGGCAGGAGAGCTTTGAAAATTCATACATTCCTGGTTGCCCTAGATATGGTTAGTAATGAAATTTATCTTTCTTTGCATTACAATTTAGATCTAAGTTTTGGTGAGTGTTATTGAAGATTAGTTAGAAAGCTTTCTAGCCATGCATAGCAAATGCAAGCAACTGGGATGGATGGATAGATAGATACCTTTTAGTTGGTTTCTTATCATGTAATTATCTAGTGATAATGATATTTTACTTTGGGGTTGGTACACTTGAACACAAGAAAGTAGCTTCCTTGCAACCCACAAAACACAGGAAAAAGAAGGGGAGGGGGTAACTTTGATGAGCAGCATCTCCCTTCCCCTTTGTGTTTGTCTCCTCTCGTACCATCCTATATATCCTTTTTCACATGGTTGGATGTGTGAAGAAATTGCTAAACTAATCCACATGTGACTCCACTAAATGGTACAGTAATGGTTAATTGGTGTTTGTGGCAATGGTTTCGTTTAACGTAACCATGGTTAGCCCATCGTAGTAGTGTTGACCAGGCATATATAATGATGCCCACACACACACATATCTATAGACCTCTTCATGAATGTTACCCTAGCTTCACTTGATGCGCACCAAATTAAACAACACGGTAAATTTTGCATGAGTAATAATACTATTTCAGTTGGGAACAGGGTTCTGATAATCGGGCCGATTATCGGAAATATCAGCCCCAAGTAAAATTAGATATCAAACATAGAAGAATTTATTTGCAAAATTTGTTTTTAAAATTTCGGCCGATACTTTCAACCGATTATCGACCAATTTTCAGCTGAAATTAGTTTGAAATTCAAATTTTGTTTAAGAACTTCGGTCCGAAATTCCCCCAAAATTTTCGATTATCGCTAATTTCGCTTGTATCGGCCCCTCTGATAAAAAAAAAGTTAAAAGTTAAACCGGTATTGAAAATTAACCTGGTTGGGAATTAGATAGATAGATAGATAGATAGATAGATAGATAGATAGATAGATAGATAGATAGATAGATAGATAGATACCGGCATGGCTCATGGCCTGGTGGTGCTCCAAGCTGTCGGCCTTGGTGAACACCTCCCCGCATTGCGAGCAAGCGCACAGCTCCCTTGGCCACGGATACCTCCTAATTAAATAATTAGCACATGATTACTTGATCATTAGTAATTAACAACAGGAGCTTAATAGATCCCCCTTGGTAACCACAGATCGATCACATACTAATCACGAGCTAATGGGAGTGATATGATTAAGCGGCAGACCTTGACATGGGCTCGACGTTGATGGCGCGGCACTGGTAGCAGCCGGAGAGGCCCCTCAGGGAAGAAGGGTGGCCGCCGCCGGTGGATGAGGCTGCGCGGTGCGCGCGGCGGGACGAGCGGGTGAGCGGGGCGGTGTCGCGGTCGACGGAGACGGCGGAGGAGCTGGCGGCGTCGACCACGTCGCGGATGGCGCAGAGCGAGGCACCGCACGCGCCGGCGCCGCCGCTGCGGAACCGCGCCAGCGCGGACGGCGCGGCGCGGTCGTGCGCGCGCGCGGCCGACGTGGCGCTCCGGCAGCTGAGCACGCTCTTGAGCTGCTCCCAGGAGGAGGAGGCCGCCGGGTTGGGCGTCGGTGTCGCCGCAGCCTCCTTCCTGGAGTGTCGGCGGCGATGGTGGTGGTGGTTCTTGGCCGCAATGAGCTTGGCGCTAGCCTTGGGGCTCTTCTTGGACACGGCCGCGGCCATGGCGCGGTGGCTTCCAGCCGATGGGGTTCTCTGCGTCGGCGAGAGCGACGGCGGCGGAGGCGGTGGCGGTGGCTTCTTCTTGCGCTTGCTGTGGTGCTGGCGCTGGCGGTCGGAGGCAGTGGAAGTAGAGGAGGGCAGGAGGAGAGTGGAGAGAGCCATGAATGAAATGGAACCAGCGTGTTCTTGAGTTTAAGAATATGAGAGGCGCAAGAGAAAGTTGGACTCCTCTCTCCTAAGTTGAGACAGAAATGTGCAAGATAGTACTCTCTTCGTCTCTAAATACAGGTCGCTCTGTAGTTTGTACGGTCAATCTTTTGAACTTTGATCAGTAACATATACGAAAAGTGTATTGATTGACCACATGTGTGCCAGTACATTTACATACCTTCTGAACACAAAGCTTCTCTTGTGATTTTCGCTACTTTCTGTTGTTAACTTGTTATATTACGATAAACGGGATTGCTAATTCTGTGGCAATTGAAACCTCACTAAACCTCAGCGGAGGTTCGTGCTTGGGAGGTCGCCTTCTTCTTCTCAGGCTGGCGGCAGCGACGTCTTTGTTGGGGGCGGCGAGTTAGGATTAGGGTTCACGGCAGCATCTCAACGGCGGGTGGCTGAGGTAGTGGTGTGGCATGGCAGCAGTGGTGCCACCTCAACCGCATGACGGAGGTAGGCGAATCGACAAGATCGAACCAGTACCTATGGCTGGAGGTGGTCTCAGATCCACTGGTGCCGCCACTGGAGACGAGGAAGAAGGTCAGCAGCGGGCAAGGTGGATGTGGGGCGGTGCAGGAGGAGGCAAGCGGCACCGACGTGGCGGTGCCAACAACTGCTTTGCGTAGCGGGAGGCAATGCATAGGGAGGTGTTGGGCGGCTAATAGGTGGGCACTAAGATTTAATTAAACCTTGGTGGATGGAGTCGTATATCCACAACTTCACCATCCCACTAAAAGATATCGGTTCCGATTACCTATAATCTAGCCTATGGTTTATTTTGTTTTTGCTCTTAGATGCACGAATCTTAGGCAAAACTAGCAGCAAATATGATCATGCATGTCGGACCACGTCAAGTTCACAAGTAAATATTTTGGATCGTTACTGTTAATTTTTGACATAATTTCGCATTAAAAAATGGTAAGTATGCAGTCATCTATTCATTGAAGAACGTTCTTAGCAGGTAGTAGTAATTTTTTGAAGGACGGTCCCCGCTAGCAAAGATTGCGCATGTTGTCTGCACATATGATATGTTCAGTGGTTAAAGTGTGTGTTCATACTTCATAAGACTTATGTATGATTCTTTGTTTCCAGCGTACGTAAGAACGCACTCACATATGTGTATATGAAGTGATGCGTATGGATTGTACTCTCAGAAAACATTAGCCGCCAACAGGAGAGAAAAGAATGTACTCTCTCACACAAAAAAAAAGTGAGAAAAAGTACATTAGCGCACAGATTGCCAATAAGTGCCAATAAATCTAGCAAATGTTTTTAATCTTCAATGCATGGTACTTTGTCAATGAGGGCCATCAAGGTCAATAAAATCAACCGTCTAAAGCGCGAATAACCGACCAGCAATCGAGATAGATCACATACAAGAAGTCGACAATTCACCATCCATAATTGCAAAATGGCAGAACTGTTAAAAGACAAATCAGATAGTAAAATGCCTCAAATGATTCATAGAATAGCAAGAAATTATGTCCTATATAACACATTGTCATGATCAAACTTCAACTGCAACCGAAGCAACCTAGCACCCTGCCAATTGAATTATAAACAGTAACATCACCTCTTGCTAGCTGCTAAATGCTTATTTGAAAAATAAAGATCGGAATTAATGCTGCAACAGTGACATGCTATCAAAACATGTTGATTCATGGAATAGCAAGAAATCATGTCCTATATAACATATTGTCATGATCAAACTTCAGCTGCAACCAAAGCAACCTAGCACCCTGCAAATCGAACTATAAACAGTAACATCACCTCTTGCTAGTTACTAAATGCTTATTTGAAAAATAAAGATCGGAATTAATGCTGCAACAGTGACATGCTATGACAACATGGAAACTAATGCTAGTGAGCTATAGCACACTCAAGTTTTCTGACCAACTTGCATGCCACCATTTCTCTCAATCTGCATTATTTTGTTTGTGCAACTGAAAGCAACAGTGAAGAGAGGAGTACGTGGTTGGTGTGTGGCATCTTCATGGTGAGCTAGCAGCTGGTTTGCATGGCACCATTTTTTCACAACAAATCCCCAACCACAATGCTGGACCAGTTCTCAAAATACAACAAAGAAAGAAAGGGAAACAAGAAAGAAAGAAAGAAATTGTACCACAGGGGGCCAATGATCGTTGATCATCTGATCAATCTGCCAACCACTTACGGGGCTCAGAACCTGTACTTTTCAAGGAGAAAACAACAACAATACCAATAATTGAATTGGATCGGATTGTTCCAACTTTAGATGGCCCATGTATGTTTCTGATCAGTATATCAGTATCTGACATGCTTGCACTGCACGACGCAGTGACTTGCTCTGCAAATGGTGGTGCACAACAGCAGATCTGTGCAATCACTCCTTGACATGTGAGGAGTAAAGGTATATGCAGGTGACACTCGTGTATGTAACTGATGATCTGATCTCTGAAACCTGTTTTACATGTAATGCAGTTTTACATGCGATGCATATCTTTTAACCTTCCTCATGGACCACAGCTCCAGATCCAGTCAACTGCTCCCCATGGGCTCCATCAGCTACCCATTTGCACTTTGATCACCTACCCTTTAATCTTGTAAAAATTGAGATAAAAAACTCCACTCAAGATCGACCACCGTCGAAAAATAAATAAGCAGCGGTTTTATCAACTGTTCATACTCTGAGGCAAGGGCAACCAGCTAGGGGCCTTAGAATTTTGTCAGTCATGATGCTGCCGAAGAGTACCAAATGCAACGCCAACTCTGAAAACAAAGGTGTTTCACTAAAAGCCAACAAATATCATACAAAGGTGTCCCAAGGGCCTTGCCTGATTGCCAGGACAGAATGTACTAATCAACTCCAAAACCCAGGGTGAAAACACAAACTGAGTTAATCTTACAATGTACCCTCAAGCTCATACAATTGACACTGCAACATATAAGTTCCTGTTTGTTCGTATGAGATTGTCAAATATGCCACCATCCACATCCGGCCAAGCCAACAGCATGACAAAGCATTACATACATGGCATGTTCTCGAGGACAACTCACTGGAATCTGTTAGACTAGTTCTTTAGGATCTCCTAGGTTAGATCTAGCGGGGTCTTTTCTCTTCTAGGGTTCGAGTTCTTGAGGGATACCGAGAGGGAGTGGGGTACCAACCTTCCGACGGCGTAGAGGAGGAGGAAGCCATCTCGGGTTCGGCGGTGAAGATCTGCGCACGGGCAGCGACGGTCGGGGAAGAGGTGCTGGGCTCCTCTGCGGCGTGTCCCGGGCGGCGGCGTCTCCCTGGCGGCGGTGAACGGCGCCGGTGGTGCTTCCCGTCGGCTCAGCGCCCCCTTTTACAGATCGGGTCTAGGGTTTTGTCGGTGGGGTGACGGCGGCGCGGTCAACCTCGTGATGCGTGCCGCCCGGCCCCCCACCTCTGTATTTATGGCGCTGGCGACAGGGGCCCACCAGCCAAACGGGCTGGGCGCCCCCGATCAGGGCGCGGTCAAGGGCTGGGCTTTGGCCGTTGGGCCAAAGCCCTGAGATCACTCTAACATTCTCCCCCTTGATCTCAGTCTATACTTTATCTTTTAATTACTTTTGACTTTACACATTCCATCACAGATTAGTGCATAGAACATGTCTCATCGTCACGGTCAATCGCCGATAGATTCAACAGTTACAATACACCTCTCTGTTCTGAAACAGTTACTTTAATCTTTGGGTCATCTTTTAGTCCAGGAATCATAGGCTTTCCCTTAAACCCATGCCGGCTACATGTTCTCTGAACACGTTGGGTGGTAAGCCTTTAGTAAGCGGATCCGCTAGCATCTTTGCGGTACTTATGTGCTCAAGACTTATAATTTGATCCCGAACTTTATCTTTCACAACATAGTACTTTATGTCAATGTGTTTGGCAGCACCACTTGACTTATTGTTGTGGGCATACGTTACTGCGGGTTCATTATCGCAGTACAACTTAAGTGGTCTATTGATGTCGTCAACCACTTTTAAACCGGGTATGAACTTCTTTAGCCAGTTCACCTGCCCCGTAGCCTCATAACATGCTACAAACTCGGCATACATTGTGGACGATGTAGTGACGGTTTGTTTTGAGCTTTTCCACGATATAGCTCCTTTAGCGAGAGTGAACACATATCCGGATGTAGACTTTCTATCATCTCCCGCAAAATCAGAATCTGTATACCCCACTATATGGAGTGAATCTGATCTTCTGTATGTCATCATGAGGCCTTTTGTTCCTTGCAAATAACGCAAGACTTTCTTTATCAATTTCCAATGTTCTATTCCAGGATTGCTCTGGAATCTGCCAAGTAACCCGGTAACGAATGCTAAGTCAGGGCGTGTGCACACTTGAGCATACTGTAAGCTTCCGACAGCTGAAGCATATGGAACCGCTTTCATTTGATCGATCTCATACTGGTTCCTGGGGCATTGAAAATCCCCATATCTGTCGCCCTTGACTATAGGTGCAGGTGATGGACTACTTTTATGCATACCAAATTTCTTTAAGACTTTCTCTATGTATGCCTTTTGTGACAGTCCCAATACCCCTTTGTTTCTATCTCGGTGAATTTCGATCCCTAGAACGAATGAAGCTTCACCAAGATCTTTCATATCGAAGTTTGAGGACAAAAACTTCTTTGTCTCCAGTAGCAGACTAACATCACTACTAGCTAGCAGGATATCATCCACATACAGGATTAGGAAGATAAACTTCCCATCTTTAAACTTTGCATAAACACAGTTGTCCTCTACATTCTCTTTAAACCCAAATTTTCTTATTGTACTGTCAAACTTCAAGTACCACTGTCTTGAAGCTTGCTTTAACCCATAAATCGATTTCTTTAGGCGGCATCCCATTCTTTCATTTCCTTCCACGACAAAACCTTTCGGTTGTGCCATGTAAACATTTTCCTCCAAATCCCCATTAAGAAATGCCGTCTTTACATCCATCTGATGTAACTCTAAATCATAATGTGCTACTAATGCCATTATGATTCTGAAGGAATCTTTACATGAGACTGGAGAAAAGGTCTCATTGTAATCAATCCCTTCTCTTTGCGTAAAGCCTTTTGCCATAAGTCGCGCTTTGTATCTTTCTACATTCCCTTGGGAGTCATGCTTTGTCTTGTAGACCCATTTACAGCCTACTGTTTTGGCTCCTTTAGGAATAATTTCCAAGTCCCAGACTTTATTAGTCTTCATGGACTTCATTTCCTCTTCCATGGCATCAAGCCATTTTGAGGAATTTTCGCTTCTCATGGCTTCTTCAAATGAGGTGGGATCATCCTCCATTTGAAATTCCTCTGTATGATAAATCTGATAATCATCAGAAATAGCTGATCTTCTTACTCTTTGAGACCTCCTCGGGGCCTCCTCATTTGGTACATCTACTGTTTGAGGCTGCTGTTGCTCCCCCTCATCTGTGGCAATAGGTTCTATATGATCCTGAAGAACAAGTTCTTCATTCTCATTCATCGTTGCCACGGGAGGAACAATAACAGGTGCTGGCACCACAGTGTCTTGCACCGTCGGTGCAGCGACAGCAGGTAGTGTGAAGAATGGCTCTTGAATCATCGGAGTGGGCGCATACACCCGCTTCTCTTCAAGGTCAATCTCTCGAGCTACCATGCTCCCCCTCATCATTTCATCCTCTAAGAAGACAGCATGTCTCGTTTCTACAAACTTTGTATATCTGTTTGGACAGTAGAAACGATAACCTTTTGACTTTTCAGGGTAGCCAATGAAATGGCAACTTACTGTTTTGGGATCAAGTTTCCCAAGGTTTGGGTTAAATACTTTAGCCTCAGCAGGACTCCCCCACACACGTAAGTGGTTTAGTGAGGGAACTCTTCCTGTCCACAACTCGTACGGTGTTTTGGGCACCGACTTACTAGGCACTCTATTGAGAATATGAATGGCGGTTTTCAACGCCTCCATCCATAAACTCAATGGGAGTGTGGAGTAGCTCATCATACTTCGCACCATATCCATCAGGGTACGGTTGCGTCTTTCAGCTACTCCATTTTGCTGAGGTTCGCCCGGCATAGAATACTGGGCCACTATTCCATTTTCCTGTAAAAACCTCGCAAAAGGTCCAGGAACTTGTCCATATGGGGTATGTCGACCGTAGTACTCCCCCCCACGATCAGATCGGACTGTCTTAATCTTTAAATCGTGTTGGTTTTCAATTTCAGCCTTAAATGTCTTGAATTTATCCAAGGCTTCATTTCTTTCTTTGATTGGATAAATATATCCATAACGGGAGTAATCATCTGTGAATGTTATGAACGAGTCATATCCATCCACACTTTTCACAGGAAAAGGACCACAAATATCTGTGTGAATAATTTGTAGAACTCCTGTGCTTCTTTTAGCGTCTTTTTTAATTTTCTTTACATATTTTCCTTTAATGCATTCTCTGCATTGTTCTAAGTCTGAGAACTCTAATGGAGGAAGAATATCATTCTTTACTAGTCTTTCTATTCTCCCCCTCGAAATATGGCCTAAACGACAGTGCCATAATTTCGACGACTCATCTAGAGTTCTCTTTCGTTTTCTGTTTACATTCGTAGACGAGGATTCAATCACTTTCTCGCACGCAACGTTCTCATTATCGCATACGACATTCACATCATCACACAATGATAACAAATAAAGTTCATTCTGTAATATGGCAATACCAACACATTCTTTATTAAACATTATTTCGCACTTGCCATTTCCAAAATTGCAATCATAACCATCTTTGTCCAAATTTGACACACTAATCAAATTCCTCTGTAAAGAGGGTACAAAAAGGACATCTCTAAGTAAAAGAGTGGAGCCATTAGCTAAATCTAATGAAAGATCGCCAACGGCTTCAACTTCAGCTTCGACTCCATTTGCAACTTTAATGCATCTTTCTTTTCTTTGCGTAGTCCTCGTCGAACGGAATCCCTGTAATGAATTAGCAACATGAACAGTTGCTCCTGAGTCAATCCACCAAGTGGATTTCGAATATTTCACATACAGGCATTCATTAATAAAGGTAATAATGTTCTCACCTTTCTTAGCCATTATCATCTTTAAGTAGTCAGGACAATCTTTCTTGTAGTGTCCCGTCTTCTTGCAGTGAAGGCACTGGTCTTTGTCTACAGCAAATTTATTCTGTTGAGGCTGATGTACAGAGGTTTTACCCTTGTTCTTTGAGAAGGGGTTACTGTTGTAATTCTTTTTCTTGTTTTCCCTCACAAAGTTGATAGCACCACCATGTGAGGATTTGATTCTTTCCTCCTCTTGCACGCACATAGCTATGCACTTTTCCATGTCCCATTTCTCGGGCTGCATATTATAGTTGACAACAAAAGTGTCAAACTCTTTTGGCAAAGAAGCAAAAACTAAATGAATAAGGAACTCATCCTTGAGAGCCAAATCCATCGGTTTCAGTTTAGATGCCAAGTTGCTCATTCTAAGATTGTGCTCTCTTATGCCATTGCCACCGCCAGAATACCTCTCTGTTACCAGCTGCTTAATCAGCTGTGTAGCATAAGTCTTTGAAGAGCCAGTGAACTGACTCTTTATTTTATCGAGATATTCAGTGACAGTGTCACACTCTGCAATTGAGCCCAAAATAGCAGGCTCAATTGTGTTCTTTATCACAGCCATACATTTCTTGTTGGCTGTGGTCCATTTCTTATGATCAAGGTCATAAGACATCTGTAAGGGAGCATGATCCCTCTGTCTTTTCTGCCATGCAGTGTCATCCCCATTCTGTTCCCTCACTGGTGCCAGAGGCTCAGTGGGACGTGCTGTAGTGAGGACCCAGTCCACCTCAGCCAAGATAAAAGCTAAATCTAACTTTTTCTTCCACTCTCCATAATTATCACCTTTGAGAGTGGGGATTTCTCTAATACAACTCATTAAGTTGTATCCTCCTGAAAAAATATTTCAAATGCAGTGAGAACGTAACATCAAAATTATATGCCTTATTTCCAACGTTGGTCAAAAATACGACATACAATTTAAAAAACAATTCTATCATACATTAAATCTATATCACCGTTGGGCAGAAATAGAATTAATGCATGAAATCAACATTAAAAATTTATAATACTGTTATTAACAACGTTGGTCAGAAAATAACAATATCATAAATCTCTGGAAATTTTTATCTATTTTTCCAAAATTAAATTCTCCCGTTGGTTCGAATTTAATAATGAAAAACAATCAATATTAACTTTTGCAGCGGAAACTGTAATTATTCTAAAAATAATTCAATATTCAGAAGCATTATACTGTAAACATCAATCTCTGGGAAAAATTAACACGTTGGTGCAAAAATTACAGAGATATTGGTGCAAATTTCATTAAAATACACTCAAAAATGCTTCTGAAATTAAATAAAATTCATTTTCCGGGCTTTACTGTTCATCCGGCCAATTTGGCCCACTCCTCGCGGCCGCGGCCCACGGCGGCCCACTCACGCGGCCCGCACAGCCGGCCTCACGCGCGCGCGCGGCCTCTTTCGCGCGCCTCACGCGCCTGGCCTGCCTCGTGCGCTCGCGGCCCGCTCGGCCGGCCTTTCTCGCGCCTCACGAGCCCACGCGCGCGTGCGGACGCCAGCAGCGCCGCGGCCCAACTCGTCTCAGCCGTCCACGCGCGATCCAACGGCCGGATCCTCGCGCTGCCGCGGCCTTCGGCGGACCGCTCCGCGTCGGCGCGATCCGAGCCGTCCACGCGTGATCCGGCGGATCCCGATCCGCGCGCGCGCACCGCAACCTGGGCCTGGGCCGGGAAACCACTCGCCCGCCTGGGCCGAAAACCAGTTCGCGCGGTCTCAGCCGTGCGATCGCATCCGACGGCCGCGCGTCGTTCTCGCACGATCAAAACCCGCGCGCGGCCGGACGCCCCGTAGCCCTAATCCATTCCTCCTCTCCCCTCTCACGCCTCGCACCCGAGCGGTCTCAGCGGCGGCGGCGGCGACGCCTGCGTTCACCCCGCCAGAGAAGGAGAAGACGGCGCCGCCGCGGGCCCTCTCGCCGGCGTGCGCGCTCCCCTGAGAGGGAGCGCGCCGCCGTCGAGCGGCTCCGTGTCGGCGCCCGTTCAAGCGTGCGTCGGCGGTGGCCCGTACATGGAGCGCCGGCGAGCACAAGGCTCGGCTGATCTCCCGCACGCCAGCGACGACGACGGCGACCCGGCGACGACGGCCAGGTGAGTATCTTTTCAGATCTAGGGTTAGGGTTTGACCCGACCCCCTTCTCTGTTCTTTTCTGTTTTTCTAGGGTTCGGGGTTTCGTCCTCTTTTCTTTCTTTCCCGTGTAGATCTAAACGCTAGGTGCTCTGATACCATTGTTAGACTAGTTCTTTAGGATCTCCTAGGTTAGATCTAGCGGGGTCTTTTCTCTTCTAGGGTTCGAGTTCTTGAGGGATACCGAGAGGGAGTGGGGTACCAACCTTCCGACGGCGTAGAGGAGGAGGAAGCCATCTCGGGTTCGGCGGTGAAGATCTGCGCACGGGCAGCGACGGTCGGGGAAGAGGTGCTGGGCTCCTCTGCGGCGTGTCCCGGGCGGCGGCGTCTCCCTGGCGGCGGTGAACGGCGCCGGTGGTGCTTCCCGTCGGCTCAGCGCCCCCTTTTACAGATCGGGTCTAGGGTTTTGTCGGTGGGGTGACGGCGGCGCGGTCAACCTCGTGATGCGTGCCGCCCGGCCCCCCACCTCTGTATTTATGGCGCTGGCGACAGGGGCCCACCAGCCAAACGGGCTGGGCGCCCCCGATCAGGGCGCGGTCAAGGGCTGGGCTTTGGCCGTTGGGCCAAAGCCCTGAGATCACTCTAACAGAATCACCTCAAAAAGACACTTTCCTTGTGTGTGGTATCACACTTGAGCAAAGAAAGATCACGATTCCTCATCACTGTCATTTCCAAAGACTGAAGAAACTTTTGTAGCAACCTTTGGTTTCTTGCTGATGTTTCCAACTGGAGCCTGTCCATGCATAGAAATAGAGTGGTCAATTTAACAATTAGAGATTGCTCTGAAGAATTAACGATTAAATAGTGCTCTGAAAATAACTAACCATTTAGCACCAACATGATACTACACTATAATGAGTTTAATGGAAGACAAAATAGTTTAACAAAATGTGGTGTTGAGGTAAGGGACCTTGGAAGGGGCCATTCTGGAGAAGCCAAACTTCAAGGTTTGACGCTGATTCTGATTACCAGGGGCAGGCATGTTCCTTGGTGTAGCTCGCTCTGCCGAGATCTCTGGTCGTTCTTGCTTCTGCTGATGCTGCTTTCTATGAGCATCTGCCCTGAAGTTCCATTAAGGAAACTACAAGTTTATAATAAACATTTGATGCATTTCTTAGGACAATTAGCACAATCATTGAGTTATCATTGATTAAAAGCTTGGAATGGATACCGGATACGGTTGGGCAAATTTTGCCAGCTCCTTCTCTTCTCGTTGATGCTCACGTTTCTGCCTGTCATCACGGCTACTGCTGCTGCTGTGCATTTCTCTCATTTCCTTAAATCTCTGCACGACCAGAATGAGCTTGTCTTAAATGAATTCCTGAACAGATACGAGAGAGGAGAACAAAAGGGGCAACATTGCTCGGTACCATCATAAAGATCATCTTGTTCTTGCTCTTCTCTTCGGATGTGAAGAAGTCATTTAGTTTCTCTTCGGATGTGAAGAAGTCATTTAGTTTCTCTTCGGATGTGAAGAAGTCATTTAATTTCTCTTCGGATGTGAAGAGGTCATCTTGCTCTTGCTTCCCCACGCCTAGCTTTGCATCTCTGATGCCAGCTTTTATTGGCTCGATTATACCTTCATCGAAACAAAGGTATTGTTGAAGGTGCAGAAACTACAAGGAAACATTAAATTAAGAATAAGAACCTTATTTGGCCAATGGTGGTAACTGGTGGGGAAAGAAAGAATTATCATCTGAGACTTCTGTGGAACTATAGCTGTAAGCTTAGAACAAACATTGCAGCAGAACTAGAAGAAAATGTATACCTTATAGTCATGTGGAGTACCAAATATACTCCGATTACTTGAGTTGACATTTGACAAGCAAGCTACTGCAGATTAATCCTCTCTGTATTTTTTTAGTGTAAAAGAGAACAACAGTGGGGTCTGGGATGGTGGTAGCGGAATCAGGGTTCAAAATCCCGGCGGTTACTGGCCGGTAACCGCCGGTTACCGTTTTTACCGATGGAGACCGGTAACCGAAAAAACCAGCCGGTATCAATTTTTGATTTTCGAATTTTGGCCGGTTTATTTCCAGTTTCTCCGGTTACTTGCCGGTTTTTCCGGTTACCGGTTTCAAAACATCTCAAAATTCAAGTTTTGATTTTCAAATTATGGCCGATTTTTACCGGTTTTTCCGGTAACCGGCCGGTTACTGTTACCGGCCGCCGACCGGGATTTCTTCCGGTTCCGGTTTTTGGAACCTTGAGCGGAATCAATAAACTGTGACACTCTTTACAACATTAAACGAGTTGATACTAATTTCTAACTGATGCATCCTTACATTAAGCTTGTTAGAGCTCAGCTCATCTCATTTGCATAAAAAAAATTCAACAGTCAAACACAACAAGTCAATAAGTATCCAAATCCAATGTTTGTAAGTTCCTCTGTGCTAAAAGATGTACGGTATGTTTCCAGGCCCACTAAATACAGAGTTGCGAACTTGTTTGCATTTCTCAGCAGCACTAACAGGCAGGTCGAAGCTGTAAAACAGGGCAAGTGACCTCTATGGAACTAACGCAGACTATTGAGATGATAAAAGATAACACCCTTTTCCATAAGAAAACTCATCACACATGAGAAGCCTACATTTATCCCTAGACGAGCTTAAAACTCATCCAAACCACAATTAAGAAAATCACTGTGGTGGTCGATCAGCTCAGAAACTAGCATAAGCAATATTAAGCTGTTGCTGCAACGCCAAGAAATCCAGGACGCAACAACGGCACAGCCAACATTCCACCACGCCATGCCAGTACTGATTCCATTGTATGATCCATAACTATTTGGCTCATAGGTAACTTGTGAATATGAATATGCTGATATTGCAGTTTGAAACAACGCCGAGCGATGATTATAAATCTACAGTTTTGTCTTCTATTGCTGTAACAATGTGTAACAATATGCAAGGCAGTACGTAAGGCAAGAAACCAAGCATGGTGATTGAGGAATTTAGAACAGAGTAGGCCAGTATACCTTGCTCGTTCTGGCCAAGCCCCTTGCCCTTCCACCCCCATGTTCTGGAGCAGCCTGAAGCCGACGTTGGAGGAGGTGAGCTGCGTGTCGACGGACGCCTGCTCCAGCCCCTCCGTGTCCAGGTTCTCCGTCGGCCGGTGGCTCATCGGCAGCCGGAACTCCTCCTCTAGACTGTACCCGCCGTCGTCACCATCATCCACCTCAGCCTCCATCCCAGGGGGATTCTTGCTGTCGTGATCACGCTTCTCCTGAGCAACATTCGCAGCAAGCGCAACGAGTCATATGGCTCTGGAGCCGGAACAAGTAACCAGGCGGAGGCGAACGAATAGGAACAAGCAACTAGGTCGTACTCACCATGGCTGCGATGCGAGGTGAGAACGGAGGGGCTAAAAGATTGCATCATGTAGCCATCTGCATGTCTTCCTTCATGTAGAAAAGGCCTCAAGGCAAGCAAATCTACTTAATCTTCTCAAGATTCTGTTGGAAGCCGGCACCGGATCTACACGCCCAAAGTCGCTACGATCGGGTCTTTGCTGCTGTTGTCGGACGGCACACAGTCCAGCTTCTAACGACTACGGCGGTGGAAACAGAGGACTAAGTCTGAACGCGGTGGAGAGTGTTTGGGGGCAATTTTCTTCCTTTTTTCTTCACTCTCACTCACTACAAAGGTTACAAGATGTATATATACACCGGGCCCTAGAGCTTTCAACTGCTCCGCCGCTCGCTCGACCACCCAATTGCTTATGCTGCTTGCCCATGCTCTGTTCCATCGCTGACAACAGCTACAATACTCCACCGCATCTGCTGCCCACCCAGAGCAGAGCTTTGACAATTGCTACAGTGTCACCGCAACTGCTACCCAACCAGCTTCGCACAGTCTCTGGCTACTACCATGTCTAGTCAACCACTGTATGGTCTACGTCACTCACGCTTCCTTGTGCCGACGCCTGCGACAGCTCACTGCACCGACTTGACCGCACGAGCGACTAGCCGCACGATCTCAGCCACTGGAATCCACTTCAGCTGCTCCTTGACCGCTTCTTCGATCTTGGCTTCGACCGCAACACATGAGTTTCGACCATGCAATCACTGCATTGGTCAACTTCATACAGACTGGTCGCACACAACCACACTGGTCGTAACCAACCACTCACACAGCCCTTGTTACGACCACACACGCCGTGGTCGTAACGACCTACAACATGGTCAAAATCGACCACACGCAAGACCTTGTTACGACCACACACACCGTGGTTGTAACCGACTTCAACGTGGTCGAAACCGATCACACACAAGGTTCTGTTATGACCACACACACCGTGGTCGTAACGAGCTCCGGCCATGCACAACGTGGTCGTAACTAGCTTCGACCACGCACAACGTGGTCGTACCGTCCTCCAACCACACAACGTGGTCGTACGACCTCCGACCACACAACGTGGTTGTTACCGGTCGTTCTCAACGTGGTCGTACCGACCACTCCAACGTGGTTGTAGCCTCCGGCTTCAACGTGGTCGTAGCTGCCCGCTTCAACATGGTCGTAGCCGTGGCTCACAACATGGTCATAACGACCACTTACAACGTGGTCATTACCGACCATGCACGGCGGCTCGACCATGGGCATCTTTCGACGACGGTATTCGACCATGAGCGTTCGATCACGGCCATCTCGACCACGGCCATGTTCGAACTCAGGCGTTCGATCACTGGCGTCTTTGACCATGAGCGTTCGACCACGGCCATCTCAACCACGGTCATTCGACCACGGCCATCTTCGACCACGGCCATGTACAAATTATCAAGATTAATTCCAATAGATTCTCCCCCTTTTTACACCCAAACCCCCTTGAATCTTTGGTGTGCACAGCATTCCAACTTACCAATTGGCACCTTCTCTTTTCTGGCCATCCTACCATAGAAACCTTGCATTAAGCTTCGTCAAAGGCTTTTCCAACTGTCTCAGGCAATTTATGCATGCTATTGAGCAGAAACTGCACCATCTGATATCTAAACCAAGTTTGCCAGAATCGTGATTCTGAATCAGATTGGAGATACTTTAGTAGGATCGTATTTGAGGATCGAATCATAGAATCTAAGATCCTACCTGATTCTATCAAAAAAAATTTCAATTTACCGTGTATTCCAAAAGTTATGTGAGTGTTTGTTTGGTTATTTGGCATCTAATTTTATTAATAAATGTATCTTATTCACAACTAGAATCATGATTTAAATTTTATCTCATACGACTAGAAGAGTGATGTTATCAATATTGCCATAATCTGATCATTTTACATAAAAAGTAGAATAAATAAATAATCAAATCAATTGTTATTATTCCATACCTCTGAATATTAATATATAAACTATTAATTACTTAGTACTTATAATACAACTTGAATTGAGTGATATGACACAACCAAACACCAAAATATTTTATAATATTGTATGATGCATGATTCTACGATTCTACCATGATTCTACTATGATTCTACACGATTCTATGACTAGAATCATGATTCCACTACGATTCTTCCTGGTACGACTCAAGATACGATTTGAGTCAGTATGGTTTTATAGGATCATAGAATCGTACGATTCTACGACTAGAATCACTATTTTAACAACCTTGATCTAAACTAAGCAGTTTGACAACTGTGTTGTGGTCGTCAGTATCAATGTTGAAGAAGAACCCAAGTTTTGGAGCACCGAAATCAACAATTTGGATATGTGTGATCATTTTTTTAGAGCCAAAGGGTATTACCTCGGCTCCATTTTCATAAATTGAAGCGGTACAGGATTCACAGCCTTGAAGCGTTCTACATCGCAATCTTAAGCATTCAAGACCAAAAGAGGCACAAACAAACACCCAAAAGCTGCTAAACAAAATTACACTTAGTTTCTTTTTTATCGCAGCAGCATGCCAACCTACTCACTATTCTTAAACCAGCTTTTCATTTTACTTTGTCAAAAGTTCTTGGTAGAGTTTGTTCGTAATGCCGAAGATGTCTCCTAGAGCTCTTCTTGTAAGGGTCTTCATCCTCTTCATCGCCATCCAATCATCAGGTTTGACGTCGCCATCGACCACGATGTCGACTTCGACCAGGCCCCGACTTCGATCATGGCCCCCTTCGACTTCGACCACTGCTCCTTCAACCATGGTCCTCTTCGACCGCAACCCTTCAACGTCGACCACTTCCCCCTTCGACCACGACCCCATTCGACCACGGCTTCGACTTTGACCATGGATCTGCCCCTTCAACCATGGCCCCGTTCCACCACTGTCACCTTCGACCGCGGCCCTTCGACGACCATGGCTCTTTGACGTCGACCACTTCCTCCTTCGACTATGGCTCCTTTCGACCACAGCTTCGACTTCGACCATAGATCTTCGACTTTGACCATGGATCTTCAACTTGGACCACGGATCTTCGACTTCGACCATGTATCTTCGATTTTGACCATGGATCTTCGACTTGGACCACTGCCCCCTTCGACCATTGTCCCCTTCGACCACGACCCTTCGACGTTGACCACTTCCCCCTTCGACCACCACCCCCTTTGACCACCACTTTGACTTCGACCACGGATCTTCGACTTTGGCCACGACCCCTCAACCACGGCCCCCTTCAACCATAGCACACTTTGACCACAGCACCAACTTCGACCACGGCATCGACTTCGACCATGGATCTTTGACTTCGGCCACTGCCCTTTTCGACTTCGACCACTGCCCCCTTCAACTAATATCCCATTCGACCATGGCCCTTCGACATCGACCACTCCCCCCTTTGATCACGGCCCCCTTCGACCACGACTTCGATTTCGACCACTGCCCCATTCGAACACTGTCCCCTTGGACCACAGCCCTTAGACGTCGACCACTTCCCCCTTTGACAGTGCCTTGTCGCCTGACTGCCGGTGCTAGCCTGCTCGGCTCGCCCGATTTGGTCAGCCCTGACTTCAACCACAACCCTTTGATGTCGACCACATCCCCTTCGACCATGGCATCGACTTTGACCATGGATCTTCGACTTTGACCTCGGCCCCCTTCGACCACAGCGTAGACTTCGACCACGGCCCCGAGAGGCTCACCGGGTGTGCGACCGTTGGGTGGCGGCAACAGAGGGAGAGCCATATGGGCCAGCGTAGGAAGAGGAAGCCACCGCCGCGCAACACCGAGCAACAGCGTCAGCAGGGGGTGGGTGCGGCAAGGGGAGGAGAACTGTGGCAACGCAGCGTCGCAGGGGCGCGAGGCGAGGAGGGAGTAGGGGGCAGCCATCGGATCCAATGGCCGCCATCTACGAGCGCCCGTCTCTTGGATCCATCGGCCGC
Organism: Dendrocalamus latiflorus; assembly: GCA_017311315.1. Taxonomy (NCBI): domain Eukaryota; kingdom Viridiplantae; phylum Streptophyta; class Magnoliopsida; order Poales; family Poaceae; genus Dendrocalamus; species Dendrocalamus latiflorus. Next base: position 949,834 of record CM029637.1, on the reverse strand, counting down.
CATCGATTGCTGCTTTCTAGATCCACCGGCTACTGTTGCCGAGCATGCCTCTTGGATCCACTAGCAACCATCGTCGAGCGTCCTCTCGGATCCATCGATCCTATAGTTCAATTGTTTTGTGCTCCTCTTAGCTCGTGGGTTTTGTAGTTCAGAGTTGAGGGCAATAATATCTGAGAACTGTTGGCACCATCCCAGAATATTGGGGTGGCATTGTTAAAAGTAACTGATGGGACGCGTGAATTTAACACCTGTTGCTGTGCCGGTGGTCTGGATCACCGCAATCTGAAGACCTCCCTCCATGGCTATCTGCTATATGGACTTGTTTTGAGTGCATTTGTTGGGCTCATCTGAAGATGCGTATTCTCGGTTCTTTCATGGTGTAGAAAGAATCGTGCTTTCAGTTTTAGGGTTTCAAGGGTAACAATGGATGCATGCAACCTGTAATTGGCCGGCACCACCGACGAGCCCAATTTGCATCGTATTTTGTGCCCATATTTCAACGGAAATGGGGGGAGACACGTGCGCTTGTTTGCATTAATGACCCAAAGCCATGGATCTCCGTCCACTATCTGGTCAAGTCTCCACGGATCAGATCCACCATGTATCCCCACCCACCTTGTGGGCTGGGAGAGGACACAAGGGAGGAGGGAATGCTCATTCCGAGCCTCACTCCTAATTGGATTCTTGGTCCCAGCTCTGTTTGGCACGTCTGAATTCCATATCAAGTTTGGAGAATCAACTCTCATTGTATGCCCGGTTTTCTTCAAAAAATCCTATTACAATCACTCCCTTTCTAGGATCAATTGCCTGCCAATCTAGCAGTTTTATTGAAATGCTTGTCTTCCGATTCGTGTAGACAGGGACGTAGCCAGCCCAAGGTTGGGCCTCGGACCCAGCCCACTAAAAGAAAAGACACTAGAAAATTCTTAGCTAAGCCTAAAGTAAAACATTAAGGAATTTGTCAGCCCGAATTTTTTGTATTTAAGCCCTTTTTTTGAAAAATATTCACATTTAGACCCCTGGTGGTTTTAATTCCGTTTTTGGACCCAGGGGGTCGGAGCCGTGACCCACGGCGCCGAGGTAACACGTCTCGGCGCCGTGGTCCATGGCTCCGAGGTCGCAGGCCCACTCCAGCCTGGTGGCCTGCGTGGCGCTGACGTGGCAGCACCTCGGCGCCGTGGATCGTGGCGCCGAGCTCGGAGCCGTGGGTCGTGGCGCCGAGCTCGGAGCCGTGGGTCGTGGCGCCGAACTCGGAGCCGTGGGTCGTGGCGCCGAGATGCCTGCCACGTGGCGCCGAGCTCCCTGCCACGTCTGCAGACACTCGGCGTCTAGGGTTTGCACCGATCAGGCTTTACGTTGTCGCAAAAAAAATTACTAGTTGTATTTTGTTAATTTGAACTGTAATGATTATAAGTTTTGTTAATTTTGTAGTTGTGAATTACAAAACAATTTGAAAAAATTGTAAAACAAGTTTATGTTGATTGGCTCGTTGTAGATGCATAAAAAATATGGTAATTTCTTTTAGGAACGATTGTGTGTAGAACGGTCGATATATAAAATGGTAAGTGTCTTTTAAGGTTTGATTCCCGTGGTTTTTGCAAGGTTTGTTATTTTGTAGTTGTAATATGGGAACGAATCTGATGAAGTCGTAATAAAAATTTATGTTCATTGCAGGTTGGACATGCAAACCAAATTAAGCTAAATTTTTTTGCCGAAGGATTGAGCGTAGAAATATCGATGCATATAGTGGTAAGTGATATTTCGAAGGTGAGTGATATTTTGACATGGCAGGCATGTGGCATGTGTGCAACTCTGTACTTCTAATGTTCAGAATTCCACCACTAGTCCTAACATGCATGCCTTAGGGAAAATAACTTGCTGGGTCTATTACATTTTGTCTATTGGGTGTAGCGTGGTTGTTTCCCCTTTTTGTCACGCCCTGAAGATGGCTCCGCTGCATCCTTCTTCCTGTCACTCTTGGTCTTGAGAGCTGCCTCCCGAGCTTGAAGCTCCTCCTCCTGACGCTTGATGGTAGCTTCACGCAGACTTAACTGCTCCCGCCTCCTTTGCAGCTCATCCTCCTTGCCCTTCAGACGGATTTGGTCCACCCTCACGCGACGCTCTTGGTCAAGCCGCATCTGTCGTTCCACCTCGCGAGCCTGAGTCATCTTGACAAAGTATTGTGCTTTGTTTTCCACCTCCACTGCCCGGTTATTTGGCCATGCCGGCGACACCCGATCCACCCATTCGATGAACCTGCAAGCCTATGTGTGGCGTGGTAGATGTCATCGATCAAGTTGAAAAAAGATAACGAGAAACAAATGATTTAGTTGTGGTCGTTACCACGAAGTCGTCATCCAGGTCAGGACATTTGAAGAACCTACGGCCGTATTTGGCTCGTTGTACTCGATCAGTCCAGACTCCCAACATCGTCCTAAAGCCGCAATGGGCTCGAATATGGGACTTGGAGTACCGAATGGAGAATCTCACTGAGGAGAACAACGACCTCCGCGAACAGATGCAACGCGAGAGGGGCAACGAGGTCGTGAATATAGGAAGCTCTTATGATCCCACATGTTGCTGCGCGAACCCGAGCTGCATATGTGCATGCCACTACCACGATGGACAACCACGTCCGAGGCGACCCCCTCAGCATTTCTCCATGTGGGTGCCACGAGGCTCGTTTGGCATGTAGGTAAGAAGGTGTATGGTTGTGTTGTGTTTTAGTTGTTGTGTTCGTTGATGTGTTGATGGCTGTAGTACTTGGTTGTGTTGCCATTTTTTGGTACCCTCCATGTTTACCGTCGTTGCTGTGTTGATGGTTGTAGTACTTGCTATATTTTATGTACGTGCAATCTATGTGTTGTTTCGTGTTGTGACTGGGCAAAGCTGTTTTATTTTAGGTCGTTTGCCTTTTCAGCCGATTGTGCTTTTTCAGGAAGCATAAATTCATAAGTAAAAAATTCATAGTTCGTATCATTTGCAGTCGTTTGCAGTAAACATAAATTCATTGCAGGAATTATAGAACAACAAAGTACAGACTATGGATTCGAACACAAATATCACATGAATATAACATATACACATACATACAAACAAGTAGCTCATTACAACACGACCCACAAGCCTACACATAAATATCACTGCCTCCTAGCCTTACCCTTACCCTTACCAAGGGCGTCGGTGCCTGGAGTGTAACGGCTAGGCTCCCGGCGGCGTCTGCGTGGTACAGGCTGTGAAGGCTGAGTCTCAGGAGCGCCTACGAGCTGAGACGGGCCTATCTCATCGTAAGTCTGCTGCTCCACCTCGTTGTCGTCCTCACCCCCCTCGTCAGGGAAAGTGTCGCTCGTGTGGGATGAGCTCTGTGCCGTGTAAGACCCTCGCCGCGTCGGGTCTGAAAGTCGTGTCGTAGGCACGTCTACGTCCCTCCTCGCGCCGGTGCTGCACCCACAACGACTAGCCGCACGACCCTCCATTCACATGTTTCCTTCTCGCACACAACTGTGTACCTCCGCTCCACATAAGAATGCCTCACCTTGAATGGCCTTTTACGAATCACTGAATACTCCTACAGCCACCTTCTCAATGCAGACAAGTCCTCAAACATCATGCCCTTCTCAATTGTCATGCTTGAACCGGCCTCAGGAGCATCTAGCAGCTCGTCATCCCTTCCTTCTGCATAAGCCCCATGAGAATGCCTAAGATCGCTGAATTCATGAACTGATGGATCCCGGCCAGGGCAATAACGCCTGATCAGCTCAATATCACTTTCGGTCAGCTCTCCAAAAGGGCGGTCATCGTCAGATTCAACGGCCCTTGCGATCTCGTAAGGCTGCAGATCATCCACAATTTGAACATCCACACTATTGGAGTCCCTGCAGACTTCTTCAACGTTGCTAGATGGAGCAACGGGAGGAACACCAATATTATCAGGAATGTCTCCTGCATCATAAGCACGAAAACGATGGGATTGAGACAAAAAAAAAGCAATGACGACAAAAGGCTAAAGTGTTGCTCGACACTTACTGGGATGATTCTGGGTCAATCCCATCTCCTGAGGGGCCGCCACGACATCATCAGTCCGACATTCAACTCGAACTGGTTGAGAAATCTGAACCTCGTTCGGGGCAGATAGAGCATCGGGCACCTCAGGCACTTCTTCCACATCCACCGCAAGATCCAGTAACGGAGGGTCAAAGGGTGCCTGATCACCTAGTTCTGGTGAATAACCGTGAGGTGTTGGTTCAATAGACACCTTCCGCACAACAAGGTCCAAACATTTTAACTCATTCCTCATAACCACTTTGACATATTTGTCCCACTCATCCTCACAACCAATTAAGATCAACCGCCTGAGAATTGTGTCTTTCGAACCGAAGTGAAGTAACCCCTCAACTGTGATGCTCTCCTCGTTTCCATGACAATGTAGCTTCTCCCGGGCCCTAGCAACCAACTCACTAAACGACGGCCGATCACTGAACATCAGAGGCACCCTTTGCATTTCAACAAATTGAACATTTCCATAATCATCACTTGTCACACTGCCTCCATGATATAGGGTTACTACGTTATCCATCTAGTTCATACACAAAACCAAACTCAATACCTTTAAGCGAAATTTTGGATAAATCACATGCATACTTGTTTAAGCAATAAAATATCTAAATGAACCCTTTCCCATTCAAACATCTATATATCTAATACGATCCAGATATAGTCACATGAAATTTTCAGTTATAATATGCAGCCTACAATGTCTTTTTTGGAGTCAAACAGAACCACCAATATTTATCTAGATATTGTATTAATCACACCAAAAGTCTAAAATCATTATGCCTTCTCGTAGGTACCATAGATATGGAGTGAACATTAAGCGACAGTGTGTAACATATGTGGAAAAAAATTCACGATATACTAGAGATTCACCTTGAACGCTTGCGGGGGCCGGGGAGGCGGTGGCGGGCGGGGAGGCGGTGGCGGCCGGGGAGGCGGCGTGGGCCGGGGAGGCGCTGCCGGCCCGGGGAGGCGGCAGGGAGGCGGCCGGGGCGGGGAGGCGGCCGGGGCGGGGAGGCGGCGGGGGCCGGGAAGGCGGCGGGGAGACGGCCGGGCCGGGGAGGCGGTGGCGGCCGGGGAGGCGGCGTGGGCCGGGGAGGCGGCGGGGAGGCGGCCGGGCCGGGGCGGGGAGGCGGCCGGGCCGGGGAGGCGCTGACGGCCGGGGAGGCGGCGGGGGCAGGAGTCGAGGGCTGAGGGCAGACGCGACGCGAAATGGCTCGGCCTGGCCTGGGTAAATGCCGCTAGCTCGGCGCCAAGATCCACGGCTCCGAGGTCGGAGCTACGAGTCACGGCGCCGAGCTCGGAGCCGTGGATCACGGCGCCGAGCTTCTGCCACGTCGGCACCACGCGGGTCGCCACGCTGGTGCCGGCCTGGGGCCTCGGAGCCATGGATCACGGCGCCGAGACGTGTTACCTCGGCGCTGTGATCCACGGCTCCGACCCCCTGGGTCCAAAAACGGAATTAAAACCACCAGGGGTCTAAATGTGAATATTTTTCAAAAAAGGGCTTAAATAGAAAAAATTCGGTTTGTCAGCTGTCCAGCTTCGCCTCTGCTCCTCGTAGGTGCCAAAAGCAAAAGAACGCTGTAATATAGTGTACTATTGTGCCAATCAAAACAAACAAACAAACAAACAAAGGGAAATTTCCCTAAAAAAAATGGTCAAAGAAACGAAACATCACCTCACCTCATATCATGCGGTTGGTTCCCACCACACGCAACATGTGAGGCTCCCATTTTTTTCAGCTTCTTCTCCGAAGAAAGTGAAGTGCAGGACCCGAGCGTCCTGACAAAGGAACAAGCCTTTATTCTGCAGCAGCTCGTGGCCATGGACGCCCATCCGGAGCTGCAGGCCCTGGCCGCCATGCAATCGGAATCGCCTTTCGCTGCGATTCTGCAGCGGAATCAGAGCACAGTCCACCGTTTGGTTGATGCCAAGAGCGTGCGTCCATGTTTACTGGCCTGCTAGAATCCGTATGGTTCAGTAGTTGGTGAACTTTTTTAAGACAGACGCACGAACAACTCACTCATATAACTCATGCAGCGACATAGGCAGTCTAAGTCAGCATAAATAGAGGGAGATTTAAGGAGGGAGAGAATGGCAGTGTCTCATACACAACATCACTAGTTTAAGAGGACCTAATGAATTTCCATACAACGTGTTTTGTGGGAACCCGCACGGATAAAATGCACCGTGGCCACTTCACTTCATCTTCATCCGCCTATGGCAGATAAATAGTAGTCGTTGATAAAAGCGAGTAATGAATAATATTGCATTATATAAGAAATATGGCATAGGTGGTGATCATTTGGGCTTATTTTTTGTGGCTTATGACTGAAAAGCACTGTAACTAGCTGAAAGAACACTGTAGCTGATAAAGGCACTACATTTTCAAAAAAAAAAATGTTACAGCATTTTCAAAGATCTGATGTGGACATGTGGTCAACAAGTAAAAAAAAAACTAGACGCATCGCGTGTCGTCTATAATAATAAAATCTCAAGAAACGCGCGCGCACCGCACCGCACCGCGCCACCCTGGTCGAACAGCAACCATGGCCGTCCACCTCCTCACTCCCCCTCGCCTCCACCCCTCCTCCTCCGCTCCCCTCCCACGCCTCCGCGCCTCCGCCTCCCTCGCCCTCTCCCACCCTCTCCTGCTCTCCCGCCTGACAGCCTCCCCGCGCCTCCGCATCCGCCCCCGCGCCATGTCCGCCACCGTCCGCTGCTCCCTCATCGACCCGGACGGCGGCGCGCTCGTCGACCTCGTCGCCCCTCCCGACCGCCGCGCCGCGCTGCGGGCCGAGGCGGAGGCGCTGCCCCGCGTGCGCCTCGCCCCCGTCGACGTCGAGTGGGCGCACGTGCTCGCCGAGGGGTGGGCCAGCCCGCTCCGCGGTTTCATGCGCGAGAGCGAGTACCTCCAGTGCCTCCACTTCAACTGCGTCCGCCTCCCCGACGGCGCGGGCCTCGTCAATATGTCGCTCCCCATCGTGCTCGCCATCGGCGACAGGGAGAAGGAGGACATCGGGGACAGGCCCGACGTCGCGCTCGTCGGGCCCAGCGGCGACCTCCTCGCCATCCTTCGCAGGTCCGATTCGTTCTCCGTGCCGCCCCTCCCTGTCTTGCTGTGTTTTCGATTGTGGTTCTCTGACTCATGATTGGTTGCCCGTTCTCTCGATCTCTCTGTTATTCGTTTCTATTCGCGTTATGTGTTCTTGATGCAAAAGATGCTTACATTTTGGGGAACACTTCTTGCTTCGATCAGACACAAAGATCGCAGCTTTTCCGTTTAAATAACCAGGACATGGTAAATTCACGAACATCTGTCGCATTTTGGGTACGAGAAATTCTGTTCACAATGATAAATCTGCAATTCGGATGAAATTTTTGAAGGCAAAGGCATGCAGCTAGCAATCATTGCCGGTGGAAGGAATTCCGTTTTGACTCAACCACCTTTATCACAAGTTCAGAACCGATGAAATTCGTGGGAAGCTTTCGTGGAAGCATCTTACACGGTGCTGCTTGTCATTTCTAGTCCACTAGCGGACTCAATGGATGAGAATTTGTTGGCAAAAAGTTGATGCTGTCCTTGACAGCGCAGAGCTGTTGCTTTTCCAGGATGTCCTTCTCATTGTTATCGCATAAGGATTCCCTTGTGGTGCCGTATTTGACCATGTGATTGACGAACACCTTGATTTTTAGTACCTCAATGAAAGGTTTTGCATATTTCCTAAGTCATTAAAAGAGTGAAGTGACCGTTTACAGTTTATGTGTGCAACTACTACAGTTTCTTCATAGCTTTGGACATAACTTGGCGTGTCAGAAGATTTAAGAATATAAGGGTTAAGAAAAGAAACGCTGATATAATATTAAAGATATCTTTGACTACCCCTGTCGGCATCATCATGTCACCCCCAATTACTCTCTTTTATTATGGTATGTGATGAATGATCTATTTTCAATTCCAAACAAGCTAAAAAGTTTTGAGTGGTCAATAGTCATTTCTATTCGCATCACTGTGAAGCGATAACATGATGACAACAAAATTTTTGTCTAGAGAAATATTGTTTATGATTTGGTAGTATTAAGCTTTGCAACAAGGCTTTCCTTTTAAGGTAAGTTTTGTCAAAGGTAAATTATCTTCCCCTGTTTTGACTATTCTGAAATGATCATTGATCAGCACAGAGTGCGAAGGACAAACTACTATATGTGAAATGCTGAAGATGAATATGCCCAGGAGATAAGATGATACACTTACTGTGTAATTGGATATTTTGATTTTTTTTTTTTAACTTTGCTTGATCAACTGTGATACACAAAACATTTGCTTCAATAAAAAATGAAGATATGATATCAAACGGCTAATAGCTATGTAATATTGTTCAAGATCTTCTACTTATTGGAGCTATAATTTTTTACGAGGGGATTGGTGTTCAGTTCATTCCTCTTTCTATGCACGTAATATGGATTTTTACTCAGAAACGTTGTGAACTGTGAAGTGGCAACGTTTTTTTATGAAACAATCAAATAAATCTTTATTGTGGTGAGATTGGATTTCAGAGCCACAGCAACGTTCTCTTTTCCTTTGTTGCTTGATTTTGAATTTTTTGCTCTAGTAACGCTGTAACCACCGATTACATTTCCAAGTGTTCATCATTAAGTATAAAGATGCAATGCAACTGACACATAGCAACAGACTAATGAAAATGTGTTTTTATGGTACTTCTTTTATTTTCAATTTATGTGCTGTTCTAGTTAGAATATTAGATTCTCATATGTACCTTCCTTCTATTTCTCAGGGTTGAAATATACCCTCACAATAAAGAAGAAAGGATCGCAAGAACCTGGGGGACAACTGCACCTGGTTTACCTTATGTCGATGAGGCGATAGCGCCAGCTGGGAACTGGCTAATTGGTGGTGATCTGGTGGTGCTGGAACCCATCAAATATAACGATGGTCTTGATCACTACAGACTTTCACCCTGGCAACTTAGGAATGAATTTGACAAGAGAGGGGCTGATGCTGTGTTTGCCTTCCAATTGAGAAATCCAGTACACAACGGGCATGCGCTATTGATGAATGATACTAGAAGGCGCCTCTTGGAAATGGGTTACAAGAATCCAATTCTATTGCTACACCCTTTAGGTGGCTTTACGAAAGCTGACGATGTCCCACTGCCTGTTAGAATGGAACAACACAGCAAGGTTAATTTGTTTATACGGCTGTTTACTTGTTCAAATCTTGCAAATTATTAAAGTTGATCACATGGCAGGTCTTAGAAGATGGAGTCCTTGATCCTGAGACAACTGTAGTGTCTATATTTCCCTCTCCGATGCATTATGCTGGTCCAACAGAAGTGCAGTGGCATGCAAAGGCACGAATTAATGCTGGTGCTAATTTCTACATCGTGGGCCGTGATCCTGCTGGGATGGGTCATCCAACAGAGAAGAGAGACCTGTATAACCCTGACCATGGGAAGAAGGTCTTAAGCATGGCTCCAGGTTTAGAGAAACTCAACATATTGCCCTTCAAGGTATTTGATGCACATAAACCTCCTTCAACATTTAATATATCATTTGTCATGATAGGAAATCACTTTCATTTAGTAAATGAAGGTTTAGTTGATCCGTGCACTCAACTCTAAGCAATCCGTGCATTTCCTTCAAAGATCGTAGCTAAAGTTATAATTTTCAGGAATCGGTGAGGTTACATTGCTGTATGTAGTACAACTGTACTAGTAGTTTCAGGAAGCTTGCAAAAGAAACCAGCTGTGGATTTTATTGATTCAGTTCATTTCATTGCCCTCACAACTTGTCAGTGTTTCATCGTCTCCTGACTGCCACTTCCTGTTTAAGTTATATTTTAATCATTTCCTTCAGGTAGCAGCATATGATACTGTTGCTAAGAAGATGGCCTTCTTCGATCCTTCACGTAGTCAAGATTTTCTGTTCATTTCAGGAACCAAGGTTGGTGCATTATCTTTTTGTACTATTTAGTGCTCTGTAGTAGATATAAATAGCTTCTGCTAACATTACAAATCAACCAGATGCGCACTTACGCAAGAACCGGAGAGAACCCTCCTGATGGTTTCATGTGCCCTGGTGGGTGGAAAGTTCTCGTCGACTACTACAATAGCTTGCAAGCTGAAGAAGCGGCTGCAGCTCCTGCATGAGACAAGCTACTGTTTGGCTATGAGATTATTCGACAGTGGGATATCGTGCAGGCACAAGATTTTCGGATCACTTGAGTTTTTTCCCTTGATTTCTTTTAATTTTCTAGGTTGATAGTTGATTGATGTGATCAAATCTATCCAATTGTTCGAACTCAGAGATGGGACAGATTGAGCTGAAGCTGCGTTGTTATCGCTCTGTATGAGCAGAAGCCAGTTCACCTATACAATAAAAGCTGTTCTTTTTTTGTTTTAATTCTCCAATGCATGCTACTGCTTATGGGTAACTGAGTAACAAACTCTTAATACTGGCGGATATGAGCATCAAACAGCCTACACCATTGTCCAATTCCTGAACCTCTTGTGGTGCAAACCGGTGACAAGGAGAACACTCATGTCATGACTGCACAATCAGAACCAAATTGCATGTTGAAGGCAGCTACAATTTATAAGCAGGAACTGGCGCACATGGTGTCTGTACTCTGTAGAGGTAAATGAATTCCCTGCACAAAGAAAGCAAAGCTTTGCTCCTTTTCTGATACTGGCAAACTGTTGCTTCGAACCATCAACACATCACAGAATCAACGATCCAACTGAAGAGAATTCTTGGAGTGCTAACAATCTTTTTGCTGTTCAGTTGACCACCGACCAACTTGTGGTAGCATCCAAATCAGACGGGCTGATCAGAACGCTGGCAGGTTGCTTCCTGCCAATGACTGTTAACACTGCACGATACACGGGTAGTGCTTTCATGTTTTTCGCTCTAACAAGAATGTCACTAATCTCAAAATACATGAAGGGATAAATAATCACTATCTACCATTCAGTTCTGCTTTAAAAGTTATGTAAATCACTTTGAGAAAAATATAGAAGCACCTCCCACAATACGCTACGATCAACATATTGAGACGACTATATACAGTGCCTACTATACACAGCCCATATAAATCACAAAGATAATGTAAAGCGGTATGTTTTATTGTGAATTCTGGATCTATGTGATCAGGGGAGAGCACTATCAAAGATCAGACTGCAAACCACGACGCTAAATACTCATTTTGCTAACAAATCGTCTAATTAATAGAATCCATTGTCCACAGAGACACAGCTACCGCATCCATGCCTCTCCTGGCTTCAGCTCAAAGCCTATTCGATGGATTAAAATCTCTGTTCACGAACATAAGATAATTTGTTTCCGATTTCAAGAAATTTCTTTTACAAACCGTAGCAGGACAAGTGTATCTAATACAATCTACAGGACCGCAAGTGTGTGTTTATATCTGGAGAATAAACATGGTTTAATCCCTAATGGGAAATCAAAACTCCCTTTCATGCCAAACTGGTCTTGAAATCAGGAGCTTTAAGCATTGACATTATGGTAAGTTTCACAAATCCAGCCTGCACACCTAAAAGTTTAAAGCTTTAGATAAAGGTGGGTCCTCACGAATGCCAGAAAGAGAGAGGTGGGCAATTTAGTCATACTTCTGCACTGATCGATGGTGGAGATAGGATGAAAATAAATGGTGTGCTCAACGGACTGAGTTAAATTGAGACAAATATAGCAAACATAGTGCAATTCAAATTCAAACAAAATGAATAAAAGAGAAGAAAAGTTTGTTTAGGGTACCATTGGATTTGATGTACCGTATCGGTAATAATTTCATTAGGATTAAATTCTAATGAGACTTTTGGGTTGTGCTCTCATCGCTTAGGGGAATACTACTTGAAGTGGCTGTGAAATAGTTACGCAATGTTCGTTTTTCCGTCATTGCGAATTACACAAAGTTTGGATCTCCACTCCTTTGGCAGCTCTTGGTGAACAACCGATCACAATTAGATAGTTCAAAACGCGGTAGAGATGCAGGTAGTGTTGGCAGTGATTGGATACTTTTGCATTGAACTAAAGATAACCTCTGTAGCAATGTGAGGTCTGCCAAGTTGTTCGGCAAGCTGTTCCAGTTACAGAAAGAAAACACAAGGTCTGTTAGTGAAGTCAACTGCTGCAGTATTTCTTCTTCCCTTCGTTCCTCCGAATCCTGGATCCTAAGGTTTTCTAGGGATGAACAGGCTTCTCTTTGGCAGCAGCGGTGGCACAAGGGATAGGTCATCAATGGCAAGCCAGTCAAGGACTCGCTCTTTCTCGGTCTCTTGCGGGATCATAAGTTTGGGGCACTTCTTAACAGTTAGGTCATGCAGGTGACCGAGATAATTTAGGCCTTGCAAGAGTGTGAAGTGGACACATTCGGTGATGCAGAGCTCCCAAATTAAGCATAGCTAGGGACTTCATCACCTCAGAAGGGACTGCTCTGAAACAGGGAGTTTCGGATAAATGCAGTTCTGCAGGACAGTGTCTGTGATGGTGAATGCTTTGATCGAGAGAAGCTCGGTGATGCTGGAAGGAGAAATCGGTGATATTGCTCATCTTTCATCTGGCCGCGGACATAAGGCACCATGCCTGACAGCAAATTTCGCCGAGGATTTACATGCCCTGGAGGTAACCCACCAGATATGTACCTTTCAGGCTGCTCATTAGCGAACCTATCAATTTCCTCACGGTGTGTACTATTCAAGGATGGCTCAATTTCGTATGCTCACTCCACGAACATCGACCTCATCATCTCCACATAATCCACGTATGTCGCCACCAGGGACTGAAGTGATCTAATTCTTCAAGTGACTTTGGGCTCATTTATATAATTATATTGGCCTTTACTAATGGCTTTTGACTTTAGTTTATGAATAGTAACAAATTGTAAAGTGTCGTATAGAGAGAAAAATTCGTGTATGATTTTAGCCGATATATATGAAGTCACTATAGTGTATACTATAATCGACTAGTAGACCCCTCTTGAAAAGACACTCTATTTGAAAGTTAGATACTGTAGAAAAACCATTTACTATAGAAAAACAACTGATCACAATTAGATAGTTCAAAACGCGGTAGAGATGCAGGTAGTGTTGGCAGTGATTGGATACTTTTGCATTGAACTAAATGTAACCTCTGTAGCAATGTGAGGTCTGCCAAGTTGTCCAGTAAGCTGTTCTAGTTACAGAAAGAAAACACAAGGTCTGTTAGTGAAGTCAACTACTGTTGTATTTATCAGGTTACTTAACCAGGAACCCCACCATGTTGACAATATCTGCCAATAGAAACTTTGATGAAACATAAACATCTACGACAACCAGGTGGTTTATCAGGTTGGCAACATATGATGATATCACGTTACGGTGCCTATGAAGTGGCTCAGTAAGCTCACATGTGTGATACTTCAGCACAATTATCCAAAAGTCCGTAGCCGCACCCGTTAAATACTGCACATGGATCTTGCCAAGGCAAGATTCATCCGCACACTTAATGATATAGGTGTCAGGGTTGGATCTGCGCACCCAATACATTCGGTTGATGTTAATACCGTATTTTGCAATGGCTTGCTGGGCAGCACTCTTGTTAGGGAGGTGCTGCCTAATAGTAGAGTGTCTTCATTGAACCCGCACTGTGCCCTCTCTGGCTATGGCAGAATCAAATATGTAGCTATGATATCGTCCAATCTAGAGGAGACAAACAACGTTGGTGGTCACAACACTACCTAATACACCTTCCATAGCAGCTTCTCCATGTTCCTCATCTCCAGAACTAGTTTTTTTCCACATCCTCCTCCTCGCTTTTCACTTCTCCCACTTGGTTGGCAAGGTACTCGTGGCAATCAATACGGGCTACCCACCATCTCTTTACGACTTCGTTCGGCTCAAAATTCTCGGCACGCCTCCTCAGGTCTCCGTCGCCCACTTCCTTGTCCGCATCTACACCAACACTAGTGTCTACATTACCATCGGAGACCAACCCAAACATTTCATCACCAGCAGCTCCACCGGAACCACCCATGCCAGATCATTCCATCCTCTCCACAAATTGAACATATACCATTTGCCTTATATCACAGTAGCAGGGTTGCACATAACCTCCATGTATTTGCCCCATGATGCATCACTTGTTACCTTCGGAAGTTGCCAATAGGTCTCCCTTGCACCACCCACCCCTAAGGTATACAACGCCTTGATGCATAACTTCTTCCTTGCAGTGGTCTGATTGAACGCGAAATACACACACCTCCTTAGCTCCGAGAGGCTTATGTCCTTCAGACACGGCGCTCAGATCACGGTCCGATCACAATTTGATAGGTCCGCCCAAACGGTCCATCACGTACGAGACCATTCTCATAGAACACAAACAAATTATGAATGTCCAACATGACATACCTGACACAGGTAAGTATGAAACCCATTTAGTACAAATATGCAATAATCATACCATCTAACAATTGTTATCGTACGTCAAGCGGATTTATCTTATTGTTATTGGATCATCTTTTCACATTATTAAGTACAAATGCAATATTTCGTCAAACGCAAGCACTTCATTTTGAGCACATAAATTATGTTGCTGTAAACTGCCATACTATAATTTACGCACTTCAAAGTATCACATCCGTAAAATAATTTTAATTTGTTCTGTCAAAAAGTCTGTGTACTTGCAGCTAACAATGTCAAAATAGTCTGTGTACTTCAAAATTAATTTTAACACCCTACACACTGCGTAATAATTTTTCTAACGCACTAATCATAATAATTTTGTTTGTATGCAAATTAATTTATCTAAACATTATGTTTCTTGTGTGATTATTCCAAGCTCTTATGCCCATCTTCTATTTTTGGGATGTCAACTGCATCCAAAACAAACATTTAGCTGCCGTTTGTTGCCAACTAATATAAAGTTATTGGAATGTCAACTATATTCGTTCAATTTAAATATTATGCGTTCTCATTCACCATGCAAACTTAGTTGTGTTTTTCATTCGCTTCTATATATTTTTGTGGCATCTTGACAAGATTCTTATGTACTGGTATTTTAAAGTACATATACGTAAGCAATATCATGCATGTAATTATTGTGACTAATTAAGAATTAATCACACTAACAACACTAAGTATTCTAAGTGAACTAAGTACATAGACCGACTACACAAGCCTAACTACTACTTTTCTTACGTACATTACGTAGTAATTATTTTATAACGCGCTAATTCTAACTATCTTATTTGCATGCAAACTCATTTAGCTATATGTAAGCAACATCATGCACGTAATTACAGGACTAATAAGTAATTAACGATAATAACAATACAATATCTTGTAAGTGAACTAAGAGCACAGACCAAGGCTAACTCCTATTTTTTCGTACTAACAACCTACCATTTAGCTAATTACATGCTAATCACATTGCTAAAACTGTAGTTGCATGTAGAGGTGGCCAAATGGGCCGGGCCGTGACGGGCCGCACCGCGGCCCGTCACTGTAGACCCGGCCCGGGCACGGCACGGCACGGCGGGACGGGCCGGGCCTGGGCCGAGGGCGCGGCACGGTGGGCCGGCACGGCACGGCATGGCCCGTTAAGAAATCGGGCCGTGCCGGCCCGGCACGGCCCGCCCAACGGCACTAAACGGGCCGTGCCGGCACGGCACGGTCGGCCCGGTAATTTGAAAAAATAGCCGTTTTTGACCGTTGGGGGGTAAAAAAATTCGGAAAAATAGCAAAAAATTCGGAAAAAATCTGAAAAATTTCCTATAAATAGGGGGGCATCCGGCCTCAATCTTCCACACCTCAAATCTCATTCTTCTCTCTCGGTTTAGCTGTGAAAAATCTGAAAGTGTTAGCGCAAATTTGGTCAAAATTCGAGCAAAATTCCGAAAATTCAAAAATCTTGAAATTTTTTTGTGAGAGCTACAAAGGAGGTAATAATGTTGTCTTATTTTAATTTTTTGGTATTATTTGTTGGTTTAATTTTTTGTTATTATTTGTAGGTTTAATAGTAAGTTAATCGTTTTTGCTATTTCAATTTGCAATTGATTACTTGATTTAATGGAGAACTACGATTTTCAACTCTCCGAATACGGCCTCTCGGCGGAGGATATGCAATCGTTTCAACAAGCATATCCATCCGCGGAAGGTCTACATGTACAAACTGGAGATGCCGAAGAAACGACGGCCCCGGTGGCGCAGGGTCCAATCGATCCATCTTCTGCTGGCTCAACAAGTGCATCCACGACCCAAAGCACGGGTGTAAAAAGAACAAGAGCTAGTACATCAATAGTTTGGAATGATTTCGACAAGAAGATCAAGACCGAAAGTGATGGAACTGAAGTGAGATATGCTGTTTGTAAAATTTGTGGTAATGAATTGACTGCAAAATCTTCAGGTGGGACGGGTCATCTACAACGACATGCTGCAAGCTGCAAGAAAAAGCAAGGAATACAAATGCGCTAGACACAGCTGCAATATAACCCCGACGGCTCGGTACGTACGTGGGAGTACAACCCAGAGGTAGTTCGGGAATCTCTTTGTAGATTAATTGCTTCTCAAGATTTACCTTTAAATTTTGGTGAATCTCATGCTTTCCAAAAATATATTAAGACTGCTCATAACCCTCGATTTAGTACTGTATCTAGGCAAACAACAACTAGAGATTTAATTAAATATTATAACAATTGTCGTGATAAATTGAAAGAAATGTTTCATACATGTACATTCTCTATTGCTTTGACATCCGACATATGGAGTGGTAGAGCTAGAGAGGATTATATTAGTGTTGTTGCTCATTATGTTAATGATGACTGGATAATGGAAAAAAGAATTATAGGATTTAAATTAATTAATGTTTCACATAATGCTGAAAATATTGCAGAAAACATTATTAAAGTTGTAGAAGATTTTGGTCTCACGGATAAGATTTTTTCCATAACTTTAGATAATGCAGCTGCAAACACTAAAGCTATGGAAATTCTTACTCCTTTGTTTGATACTTATGCACAGTCTTTCTTATTGCATCAACGTTGCGCTTGTCATATTATTAATCTTATTGTTAAATCCGGTTTAAAAAGATTAGATGCTTGTATTAATTCTTTTAGAGATGCAATTTCATTTATTAATTGTTCTAACCAACGAATAGCCGCATATAAGAGTTTTTGCGTAGCAATGAATGTTCGTCCTAGAAAATTTGGTTTAGACATGCCTGTTAGATGGAACTCTACTTATCTTATGCTTAAACATTGCCACATAAGAGCACTGTATAAGTTTTCCTTCACACCCAAAGTCATCAATCTCGTAGCTCCTCAAGTAGAACCCAAGTTAGAGACCCTGAACTTACTGAGGACGATTGGGATGTTGGTGAAAAAATATTTTCCTTTCTAGAAATTTTTCATAAAGCTACAGTTTGTCTTTCTGGAGTATACTACCCTACATCTCCCATGATTGTTCATAATATTGTTGAAATTGCCACTCACCTAAAGGCTTTTGAAAATGATCCTATACTACGGGATGCTGTAGGTGCCATGAAATCTAAGTTTTTAAAATATTGGGGCGAAATTCCTATTTTATATGCATTTGCTTTTATTTTAGATCCTAGGGCCAAACTCCAAGGATTTATAAATGTTTTACAAGTTTTAAGTGAGGCTACCGGTTTAGACTATTGTTCATACTATACACAAGTTAAGGATAAATTAAATGAGGTATATAATAAATATGAAAATAAATTTGGATCTGTGCGTTTAGAAAGACCCCCGGTAGTCCCTAGCACCTCTAGGGGGCTATGCAATGGGGCAAGATTTTTGGTTCTTCGTCTAGTTCTCGTGCAGGTGCAGGTACACAGCAGTTAGGAGGAGGAAGGCGACAAAACACTGGAGACCTATCAAGCTATCTCAACAGTGATAGCGTCAGCTTCGAGCAGGAGTTGAACATCCTCTCATGGTGGCAAACCCAGAAGGTATCATATCCAGTGCTATCCATATTAGCGCGGGATGTGTTGACTGTTCCTGTCTCTACAGTCTCCTCGGAGTCAGCATTCAGTCTTTCCGGAAGAATAATCGAGGAGCGACGAACAAGTCTCTCCAACGAGATGGTCGAAGTACTTATGACCGTCAAAGACTGCGAACAGGCTGAATCAAGACTCCAACATACTGCAGATAATAAATATTTAGAAGAATCTTTTGAGAATTTGTATTTAGATAGCAATGAATAGGATTTTCAATATTTTTCTTTCACATGTGGTCAATAATGAGCTTTATAGGCTGTACTCTTTTTTCTTTACCAAGATTTTCTCAAATTGAGTTTTTACTTGGTAAAGTTTTTAATGAGGCAGCCATCCCATGTAATTTAATAAATTAATAAAGCTCATTATATCATTGCAAATATTTATTTTTATGATTAACAATGTCTACAATTTTCTATATTTTTTTTCTGAATTTTCTACAAATTTTTTTACAATTTTTCTTAATTTTCTACAATTTTTCTTATTTTTTCGGCTAAACGGGCTAGCCGGGCCGACACGGCCCGTTTAGCCTTAACCGTGCCCGGGCCGGCACGGCACGGCCTCGGGCCGTGCCTGGGCTCCCACCGCGGCCCGCGGGCCGGCACGACACGGCCCGTTTAATACACGGGCCTTAACGGGCCGTGCCGAGCCTGGGCCCGTGCCGTGCCGGCCCGGCACGGCCCATTGGCCACCTCTAGTTGCATGTGCACAAGAATTACCTTTTTATGCTCACAAGCTGATCTATAACTTTCGTAATTGCACAAACTTCACATTCTAAACCAAAACAAAGTAAGCTTGACGATCTTCCTTCTCTCCCTCCTCGGTCTCTTAGAGTGGCTCTTGCAGGATGAAAGAAATGGAATGGTAGCGTCAGCCTGGCTAGGACCATTTTATTGCACACGACGCGCACCACGCACGTGCAAAGCAGTGTTGTTGTGTTCCGCGGTTGGGTTGCACAGAAGATGCCTTGCTGCCTACCGCAGTCCGATGGCGCGCTAGGTCAGTGGGCCCCGCCACCCCGCTGTGCCCGACCAAGCCCTACCGTGCTCACCGATTCAGCCACGATTGGGCCAATGTGTCGTGCTTCGGGGGCATGGTAGGAGCCAAGCGTCATCTGTCCATTCTTCCGCGCTCGGAAAGAGGCTAAATTCGTAAAAAATAAAATGGCAACAAGCCAGATTTGAAAAAAAAAGAAGAAGGCACAAAAGTGAAAAAAAGGGAAAATCTGTTTAGTAGCACTGAAAGTTCACTGCTTCCGAAAAATACCACTAAAAGAATCGGTCTCCGGAAATTACCACCAAAAAATGCAATTTTCTTCGGGATTTAGCATTCTGGACAAAAATGCCCCTCTCCCTCCCCTCCCTCACCTTCCTCTCTCCTGCGCCCCGTCCGCCTCCCTCTTCCCCCACCTCTTCGCCGCCGCCGGCCTCCCCGCCTCCTCCCTCCTCACGCCGTTGCCTACCTCCGCCTCCTCCTCGCCCTCGCCTCCTCCTCGCCCCCGCCTCCCCGCTCCTCTCCCCGCGGCGCCCCGAGCTATTGATCCTTCCTTCCTTCCTTCGCTATAAGTGAAAAAAAGAAGGCACAAGAGTGAAAAAAAAACTCAGGGTATTGACAAAAAAAAAAAGAAGGCACAAGAGTGAAAAAAAAACTCAGGGTATTGACAAAAAAAAAAGGCACAAGAGTGAAAAAAAAACCTCAGGGTATTGATCCTTCCTTCCTTCCTTCGTTCGCTATAAGTTAGTTTCGCCCAAAATCGCGCAGACCAAACCCAATCAAATCCCTCCAGACCAAAAAAAATCAATAAAATCCCCCACCTCTATTTCCTCCACCCTAGTCCGCACCGCGAGCGAGGGAGGCGATGGCCGGCGGCGGAGGCGCGGGCTCGTCGTCCGGGGGGAGGGAGGGCGACTGGGACTGCGGCGGCTGCGGCAACCGCAACTACGCCTTCCGCTCCCTCTGCAACCGCTGCAAGCAGCCGCGCCTCCTCGTCGACCCCCACACCCCGCGCGACTCCAAGTGGCTCCCCCGCGCCGGCGACTGGATCTGCACCGGTACAGTACAATACACCCCTACTAACAATCCCTCATCTCCGCTCCAATCAACCACCTCCATTAATTCGCGCTTGATTTGCTTGGTTGGTATCCATAGATTTTTCATCCCCCCCCCCCTCTTTCTAGACTAGCTAGAGTGCCTTCCGTGATCCTATTCCTACCTGAGCGAAAAAAGGAATCAAGATTATTGTAGCATGGGCTAGGGTATGATATTGATATGGGCACCATGCTCCTTCCCCTTCCCTGCGGAAGGAAATCCTAATTCACTTGGGTGTGATCTCACCCCGCGCACCGCCATTGGAGGTTTTAGGGTGCATAGCGTTTATTCTTCTTCCCTTTTCTTGTTTAGGTTTATTGGTGCTTGCAGTATTTAAGGTTTAGCGTAACAAAATATATGGTGCTGATTGAAGACCGCGGTCCAGGAATATTCTACGGTCTAGGAATTTGGACAAGATGTTAAAAAGTAGCATTAGCTACTGTTTGATTAGTTTGCATTAACAGGAGAAAGAGAAGGGGGAACAAAGCGAGAAGCATAGAGGAGAAGAGTGGAAGTTTCAACACTGTTTGAGCATGCGCCACATCTTGCACAGAAATTGAAATCTGGGTGGTTCTGAAAACATTTTACGGATGTGTTTTGTTTGTATTTGAAGTGTAGAGAAGATAATGCATTTATCATCAAGCAAACATGAAATATTTGTAGAAAGTAGGGACCATGCTTGTGGTTGCTTACCTTTTGCGTTCAAATCCTAATATCCGCTGCTGTTTATTTTATTCATTGAATATTGATGTTTGTAGACTAGATTAGAAAACTACCAATAAGTGTGCTGAGTAAATGACTAGTGTGTGTGTGTTTATTCCTTTCTTTGGGTTTGTGCGGGATGGCTGGTTGTTGTGCGTGTACTTCGGTGCGTTGTCTTGCTGCCTGCTGTGCTGGTTGGTTTCTGCGGCAAATGGGTGAATAGGTTGCAGTAACAATAATTATGCATCCAGAAAGAACTGCAAAAAATGTGGCCTGCCGAAGGAGGAAGCAGCAATGCCAGCATTATCAATGGCAGGAATGTCCATGCCAGCTTATGCAAATTATATTGCTACACTACAAGGCCTTGCTGGCTTTAAGATGAACATGAACTTTGGGATGGCTGGCAACTCAGCTTTGCAGCAGCAGCTACTTGCAAACGCAAACTGGCCTTATGCGTTGGCTGGTAGATATGGTCTGCAATCTTCTGGTTGGCCATTTGGTGGCAGCAACACAAATCAGTTTCCAGCTGTTCCAAAAGATTGGCATAATGGTGACTGGCTCTGTAGCTGTGGATTTCATAACTATGCTTCTCGAACTCAGGTAATTTCAAGTTAACCTGCTTTAAATGATTTCTTAATTCTCACCCATAAATATAATCACTATTGTTGTAGTTTTTTCCTGTCTTCCTAACCATAATATAACAGACCATTTCAGGGATTGTGTGGGATATCAGTTTGTTGCTAACTCAGTTTGATTAACAAATGATATTATCAGCTCTCAGGTCAACATTAGAGCCTTTTCTAAGCAGTGTTCACCAAGGCGCTAGGCGCTAGTCGGGTAGCAGACCGTCACCTAGCTCCTAATCGCTGATTAAGCGGGCTAGGCAGCCGCCTAGGCGGGATAAATCGGCTAGGCGGGTTAGGCGGCCTCCTTGGGGAACACTGTTTCTAACATGTCAGATATTGTTGTTGTTGCTTTGCCTATCTTCTAAGTTTCTGCACTTCGTTTTGCTTGTTTTCACTCTTAAAATTGTTATTGATTCGCTTACATTTATCAGAAATATCACCTCTTGCTATTCATCCATGATAAGCTTAGATGTCAACTCTACTTTCAGAGTATCTTCAGTATGCTTTTTCTTATATAGTGACAGGTAATCTTCCTTCTTATTCTATCTTTTCCAGTGCAAAGAGTGTAATGCACCTGTACCATCAGGCATGCCCTCCACAACAATGAAAACCACCGCATCAGACACTTCTTCCAGTAGGACATTTCTGTTCTTACTTTCAGCATTTTTTTTACATCATGCTACAAACCGATGAACAAATAATACATCTTTCTGCGATTTCCAATGAGTTACGGATTATTTCATATTTCCCATTTCAAAAGGGCTCATTCTGCTTTGCCGCTACAAATTGGCCAATCACCCTAAAATAGTAAATTCAAATTCAGAAGTACTGTTTTCACATGTGAGGCATCTATGAATTAATGTAGGCAGACGTCTCTTTGTGACCATGTTCCATTTTCTGGTTTTCCAAATCTGTTGATTTTGCTTTTGTAGTGATTTATGTACCATAATTTTAACGTGTATTTCCTTTTCTTAATCACATTGTGCACTCTTTCTTCTGCTTCATGTAGTATTGCAGTGGCAAACACATAATCTAACTGTTATCCCGCAATTTCTTCTTAATTCAGCACTAGGCACTAAGCGTTTGGCATCAGAGGAGCTTACAAATGGCTGGGATAATAAAAGGCTAAATCCAGGAAATGCAAATTATCCACTTTCAGTATGTATTTGTGGGACTTTTTTTACTTTTCATTGATGGGTTACCTTATTGTTACTTGGTATTGATTTATTTCCAATCTGATTGAAGACAGCAGGCTCAGATAATTTATTCATGGGTATTGAGCAAGGAGCTGGAAGCAGTAATGGCGAGACACCTTATTTCAAGTTTGACAATGGGAACTCAATAACATTACCGTCTGGACAGGTTTCAGCGATGCCTGGTCTTGTTGGAAAAGGGTAAAACTTCATAAATAGAAGATGCTCATGTTTCAAATCAAATACATGTTTTATGAGTTGTATGTCATACATACGGACTGTTTTCACCAAATTGGTGGGGGTATTATGGTTTAAGGTCCTGTACCAAACCAAGTGGTACCAAAAATTGTGTTTGGTGTTCAATGCATTAGGGGCTCTGGGGAATATAATGTGTGCAAGGCACTGGTTAGGGTAGAATTATGAGGTTACCATCGTTGTCTTCGGATGCTAATATAGGGGTTGCTTATGTTAATTGTTGCAAGTTTGCAACAACGTTGTGGAATTACTGATGAGAGAATAGCTGAAGTGTGATCCATTATAAACATAGCCAGTTGGAATAGGTTTGGAAGGTATCAAATTTTGAATAATGTTTCATAGGGATAGCTACTACAGGAAAAAACTGAAAAAGAGATTATGAGCTATGAGTCCATGGCTGTTAAGGGATCAACAGATAGGTGCAACTGCAAAGTCAAAGGAAATTACCTGAACAAATCCGGTGGAAAATTTTGATTTAAACGATGGATTGTAATAAATAGGTTGCGTTTAGATATGAATTTTGTGAGGTAGTGAACAAAATCGTCAACAAAGTTGAACTATTTGAAGTCCCTTGACTCACACAATCTTGGTTGTACTTTTGATGAATGGATGCGTCCAGAAAACAGATGCTTTACACAAGTATCTATTGCTAATTTTGTATAAGACTTACATGAATAATTTACTTTCATCAATGAAAGATTGCTTTGCTAATTGAGCTCAAATGTTCTTGCACCTTACAGAGCCAAATGGCGTGAAGGAGACTGGATGTGTAGCAACTGCAACAATCACAATTATGCATCTCGTGCATTTTGCAACAGGTATTGCTTTCTAGCATCTTTTGGTTCATCTTCATGGGTCAGGCCCTCATCTCTTTGCTTCAACAAGCATGGAATTTGTTCAATTAATCCTTTGAATGTATCTGCAGATTCTTTTTCTTTCTCGTTTGAGAATGCATTCTAATTTCATGATTTTGTTATACAAAACTATTGGGCTAAATATGGTCACTTTAGTCATGATCGAACCACTTGTGGCTAGCTGAACTTGATTCTGGAATGTTCATCTGAATGCTTGTAGTTGTTGTCCTTATTAATGATGACTGTATATAGAGGCCACTTCAAGATGGCAATTACGTTTGTGGCTTTCGATTACTGAAACGAAATTACGTCGTGTACTCCTTAAGCTTGATTGTTGTAGGTGGCCATACATACAATCTACGGCTTGATTGTTGATGACTTATTAAGTAGGACGTAATTTTACGCTTTATGTGTGTTCTGCATAAATGTTGGGAGTGCAGTAGTGCACTGCTTCCATGCCTCAAGTCTGCATTGAATAACTCAAGATATAAGTGTGCTTGAACTGTCGTGCTTATTCTATTAAATGCACTAATTGGCACCATGCTCTCCACTGACATTGCATGTTGCTTTTACCACTTCAATATTTCATATGTTGTGCGTACTTGTGTATCTGAATTTGATAAGGAAATGCAAGTCCAAAACCAACAATAGATTTTGTTTCTATATCTGACTTGAGATCTATATTTAATTTGTTCAGTGACCTAAATTTAAAATTTTAATGCTATAAAATATGTTAGTTGAATTCGTGTCCTAACTAAAGATACAGAAAATTTATTTCATTTGTGTTACTTACATTGAAATGTAAAATTTTTAACAATAAATAAGCCTAGAAAGTAGTACTGATTTACATGAACACCATCCGTATTAGGTCAGTCAGATCCATATCATCCAGTGATTACCCCAGCCATATCTAATCTCAACCTGAAGTCGTCCCAAGTTTATGGATAAGAATTCACTATGGCCTCGATCATATTTGAATTTATGTTTCCCAGGTATTGATGTTTCAGCATCAGTCCACCATTACCTCTCCATTATCATTTTAGCCCATGATTATGCCTTGAATACCATTAGTTCATTCTCATTGCTTACTGTTTCCCGTTTTATTTTTTCTACCAGAGCAAGTTGATTCATGATTTTGACTGGGAAAGAAAATGTCTTGTGTTGCAGGTGCAAAACTCAGAAAGAGTCTTCAGTTCACCCTGGTGTGCTATAGCTTGCTTGTGCTTTGAAGTGATACGAACATTCCTGGTTCTGCTGCCACGGATTAGTAGCTGCGCCGCCAGGATTGTTCTGTTTGGGGTTTGATTCTGCAGTGCCTTTTCTGCTCTCAAATGTTTGCGTCTCAGTGTTTTGCTAGATGTTTGTTGAAGTTTGTCATTTATTTATGTTGAGCGCTTGAATAAAATGTTTCCTCAGTGTTATCACTCTACCTTCTAGATTTTTGGTAAAAATATTGAATTAGTTCTTTAGTAGTTGGACAGTGATGATAAGACTGTAATGCTGGATTTTATCATCATGTGAATTGGTGTACCTTGTGAAGTTTTGTAATCCTGTTTCACTATTTCGTTCAGTTGAGAACGGAAAACTGTTGCACATTATTCTTTTGAACCTTCTATTTGCATTGTATAGCATCCGGGGATCAAAAAACACCGGGTAGCCGGTAACCTGCCAGTTTCATGTTTATTCTGGCTTGCTATTTCCGTTATTTCGTTTTTATATATTTTTCCTTTAACATCCATCTATAAGCATTAATATTAAGATTTATTGAAATTAGTACAAAAAGCACATCCTTCCGGCCGGTACGGTAGACCGGTGGGAAGTAACCACCGGTTTATTCTCAGTAGAGCAACTCATCATGTTTTCATTTAGTCATCAACTTACCGGTTAAGTTTATACTCTCTCCAATTGAAAAAAAAATGTTGTTTTGACTTATATGCGCGGTTAAAATCTTGAAGCTTTAATTATCGGTATCTTTTTAAATATTTAGATTAGATGCATCATAAGAAGAGTTGCTGCTTTTTTTAAATAAAGGATATAAAATCCGGCCTCTATATCCACGAAGGATATATACAATTAAAAGTTACACGAGCTCTTAGGCTCAATGCCTCAAAATTGAGGTGCATAAAACAACAGGAAAGATAGCTTAAGAACTATGAAAAAAACTAGAAAGGCTAAGTTTCAGCACTTTTTCTCTGTCCTTGCTTACAACCAAGCCCCTATCCTCATCCGACTGTGCCATCCAAATTTCTGTCAGCAATTGTTTATTATTGTACAGTGAGCAACAATGCGTCCGTCGGTAGTCGGTAGATCTTCCTTTGTCATTGACTCTACACCTACCTACTAATCCGATAATGTTATCGATGCCATAGCTTGGAATCTCTGGATGAGTTGAATTTCAGACAGGCTCGCGCCAACATGTTACCCAGCTGGAGTTGGGCTTCTGTGGAGAGGTGTAACTAAACTGATCATCTTGGAGTGGCAAGCACATAGCATCGACAAGAATGACATTAGGAAGATTGATATTTTTCTGAGCTTCCCTGACAGCATCAGTGTAATTTCCCTCCCCTGATGCAAGACCAACCTGACAAGAAAAAGAACCATTACATAGCATTCTTATGTCTCACCCTAGATAGACATGAAAAAGGGCACCACTATGTTCACAAATTCTTCTCTGAAAAAAAAAATGGAATGGGGAGTGGGGAGGTGCAAATCAGAGGTAGCTGTTTGTAGATCAAGGGTCAGTGCAGCAGGTTACGAAGAGTTCAAACACCAGAATCCAGATCACTTCTTTTGTACAAGTTTGCTAAAACTTCACTAGTACATAAATCATTTCAGGGTACTCGGAGAGCAACCTCTAGAGGTTTACGACTATAGATCCTTTGACCTTAATTAAATATTAAAACCATATTTAAATATTTATTTAATCCTCATCAGCTACGATCCATCAAATTTCACGTAAGTTATATTTGATTCTACGTTTTTGAAGATCATCAAACCTCTCCGTATCACACACAAAAAAGCGCCGGAAACAAGTTGGTCTTGTCACAAACTCAAAAGGATGGATTTTACACTTCAAAGCTGACAACCACGGTATCGTCAAGAAAACATACTCATGTAGCCCTATTTTCTGCAGTAAATCGGTTCAAGCTGCCATTTACATATTGCTTCAAAAGGTATAACCTTGTATATACCAACCAGTTCACCCAAAAATTTAAACTGATTAAAAAACAGACAATTAACTTATAAACAGACAATTAACTTATACTTAACACTCACATGTACTCCCTTAAGCCTAAGACATGAAATAAAAATGAACTGTAATTATTTTTTACTTGCGTTAGCCGGATCTGAAACTCAAGACCTCTTAGCTTAATACCATATTAAGTTGTATATACTAATTCACCTAAAAACTTAAACTTATAGGTAAATACGGGTGATTAACTTATACTTCAACAGAAAGCATAAGCGACATTATTCAACCATCTGATATTATCTTCTTTTCCTTGTTTTCCCTTGATGCAACCGAGATACTGTTAGAATAGATATCTTTGTTTTCTATATATGTAAATCACGGTTGTTGAATACAGCACTCACGGTTGCCTTATTCTAGACTTCCATGTATAGGAGATCAGATTGATCTGTTAATAGAAAGCAGAGATTGTATCCTTTTAGAGATAAGGTAGTTATGGCAACCGTAATATGCTGATTCACAACCCTGTAACAGACCTGGCACTTAAGCCACCTATTAATAGATCTGTGCGGCCTCGAGAGAGGTTCAACGCTTCCTGAACCAATCTATTAAGTTTCACATGGTATCAGAGCCATCCATGGCGCATGGAGTCTCCCCCTCTTCGGCCATGAACCAATCCCTTGGCCATCCAGTATCAGAGAAGCTAACTCGGAGCAATCATATGCTCTGGAAAGCTCAGGTGCTCCCGGCGATTAGAGGCGCTCAACTCACAGGGTATCTTGATGGAACCCTGGCGGCGCCCAAGGAGAAGATCATCACCAAGATTGATGACAAGGCCACAGAAGTACCAAATCCTGAGTATGTCAAGTGGCTGGCTCTTGACCAGCAAGTTCTTGGCTACCTCCTCTCCACGCTGTCAAGAGAGATCTTGACCCATGTTGTCTCCATGACGAGCGCAGCATCGGTCTGGAGAGCAATTGAAGACATGTTTGCATCGCAAACCAGAGCTCGTGTGGTGAATACCCGCATGGCCCTGTCCAGTGCCCAAAAAGGTACTATGACGATTCCAGAATACTTTGGAAAGATGAAAGGACTTGCTGATCAGATGGCAGCAGCCGGAAAGCCCCTTGATGATGAAGAACTTGTCGCCTACATCCTCAATGGACTGGATATTGATTACAATCCAGTCGTCACAACCATCCTGGGCAGATCTGAACCAATCACGGTGAGTGAGGTATATTCTCAACTGATCAGCTTTGAGAATCGCATGGATCTGCTGCAGGGAACAAATGCGCAAAGCTCTGTTAATGTCGCCAATCTGCAAAGCTCGATTAACGCTGCCATGCGTGGGCGCGGCGGCTCCCAGCGTGGCCATGGCTACCGTGGGCGAGGCAATCGCGGTGGAGGACGCAGCAATGGCCGAAACAACAACAGCAGAAGCACATTCAGCAATCAAACTGATGATCGCCCGCGCTGCCAAGTCTGCGACAAACCAAATCATACTGCGCTTGAGTGCTGGCACCGGTTTGATGAGAACTATGAGCCGAAAAGAAGAACTGCTGCTGCTGCAACTACCTCCTATGGCGTCGACACCAATTGGTACACCGATACGGGTGCCACTGATCATATAACCAGTGAATTGGACAAGCTCTCAACCCGTGAAAGATACAATGGAAGTGAACAAGTTCACACTGCAAGCGGTACAGGTATGGACATTAGACATATTGGTCATGCTGTTGTTCAAGCTCCCCATCGCAATCTTCATCTTAATAAAGTCCTGCATGTTCCAAAAGCAACAAAAAATCTTGTTTCTGTCCATCGCTTAGCCACTGATAATCAAGCTTTTCTTGAATTTCATCCCAATTTCTTCTTAATCAAGGATCAGGCAACGAAGAGGGTTCTTCTTCAAGGAAGATGTGAAGGAGGGCTCTATCCACTTCCTTCTACTCCAAGAGAGAACAATAAACAAGTCTGCAGTGCCATTAAACCATCCATGTCAAAATGGCATAGCCGACTAGGTCATCCTTCTTCTTCAGTTACAAAGAAGGTCATTAGCCAGAATAATCTTCCATGTTCACTAGAATTCAATAAAGAGTCTGTATGCGATGCTTGTCAAAAGGCCAAGAGCCATCAACTTCCTTATTCAAGATCCAATAAAATATCTAGTTTTCCTTTGGAATTGATCTTTTCTGATGTTTGGGGTCCAGCACCCAACTCTGTTGGACAATATAGATACTATGTAAGCTTCATTGATGATTCTAGTAAATTTGTTTGGATCTATCTTCTTAAACACAAATCTGAAGTCTTCCACAAATTCCAAGAATTCCAAAGTCTTGTTGAATGTCAATTTGGTAGAAAAATCATCTCCATGCAAACCGATTGGGGTGGTGAATATGAGAAACTCAATTCCTTTTTCAAAAGAGTTGGTATATCTCATCATGTGTCTTGTCCTCATGCGCATCAACAAAATGGATCCACAGAAAGAAAACATCGCCATATTGTTGAAGTAGGGTTAGCTCTTCTTGCTCATGCCTCAATGCCCTTAAAATTTTGGGATGAGGCTTTTCTTGCCGCTACCTACCTAATCAATAGAACACCTAGTAGAGTAATTGAAACAACTCCCTTGGAGTGTCTTTCTCAAGTTAAACCAGATTATTCCTCTCTTCGTGTTTTTGGATGCGCATGTTGGCCTAATCTTCGTCCCTACAATACTCGCAAATTGCAATTTCGCTCCAAACAATGTGTTTTCCTTGGTTATAGCAATATGCACAAAGGATTTAAATGCCTAGATATCTCCTCAGGGCGAATCTATATATCTCGTGATGTTGTCTTTGATGAAGACAATTTTCCTTTCTCTAAACTTCACCCAAATGCAGGAGCTAGACTCAGATCTGAGATTCTCCTTCTCCCTCCAAACTTGTTGAATCCTATTGATCACCAGGGGGAGCAGTCAGGACCAGCTGATCAATTTGCTAATGATCCTAACTCTGTTGTTCATGAAGCTTGTGCAGAAGTTGACACGGTGAACATGGAAAACATTGGCACAGATTCTGCTGCATTGGCTCCTGCAAACATCAGCATGGAATCTGAAGATTTGAATCCACCAGAGACTACTGCTGCACCTGAGGCCTCTTCGACACAGCCGAACATCAGTTAGGTTCAGCCGCCTGTCACTCAGGTTTACAGCCGACGGTCCAGAATGCAAAACCCTCAGTCAACTATTGAAGCATCCCCTGCAACTGAGGAAGAACATGAACTAGAGTTGTCACCTTCATTGTCCAGAGCGTCAGGTCCTGCAGACTTCTCTGAAGAATCTTCTGCGAATGTCCATGATCATGACGCTCCTGCTATGCATCGGCCCCTCACAAGACTTCAAAGAGGTATTACTAAACCCATGACTTTTACAGATGGAAGAGTCAAGTATACATATGGGAGAGTGAAATATGGATTTCTTACATTATCTGGTGAACCTGAGAATCTAGATGAAGCCTTACAAAATAGAAATTGGAAAGAAGCAATGGATGCTGAATATACAGCCTTAATAAAAAATAAAACTTGGCATCTAGTCCCTCCAAACAAGCATATGAATATAATCGATTGTAAGTGGGTCTATAGAATCAAAAGAAAATCAGATGGATCAGTGGATAGATACAAAGCAAGATTAGTGGCAAAGGGCTTCAAACAAAGGTATGGCATTGATTATGAGGATACTTTTAGTCCTGTGGTTAAGGCTGCTACTATTAGGCTTGTTTTGTCCATTGCATTATCTAGAGGTTGGAGTCTTCGACAATTAGATGTGCAAAATGCTTTTCTTCATGGTACTCTAGAAGAAGATGTTTTCATGAGACAATCACCTGGGTATGAGGATAAGAAACTAAACAATCATGTATGCAAATTGGATAAGTCACTATATGGACTCAAACAAGCCCCTAGAGCTTGGTACTCAAAACTTAGTGAAAAACTTCAAAAACTTGGCTTTTATCCATCCAAGGCTGACACTTCCCTGTTCTATTATCAAAAAGGAAGTATCATCATATTTATTCTCATCTATGTTGATGATATAATAGTTGCAAGCTGTTCCATGGATGCAACAACAGCACTATTGCAGGATCTTAAGCAAGACTTTGCACTAAAAGATTTAGGTGATCTCCATTATTTTCTTGGGATTGAAGTCAAGAAGACTAAAGAAGGTATACACTTAGCACAAGAAAAGTATACAGCTGATTTACTCAAAAGAGTGAACATGTTGAACTGCAAAACAGTAAATACCCCCATGTCCACATCAGAAAAGATATCAGCCCAAGGTGATTTACTTAGCCCTGAGGACTCTACAAGATATAGAAGTATTGTTGGTGCTTTACAATATCTAACATTGACTAGACCAGATATTTCATTTCCTGTTAATAAGGTTTGTCAATATCTACATTCACCAACTGTACTGCATTGGACTGCTGTTAAAAGGATCTTAAGATACCTAAAGCATACCATGGGTGTTGGATTACATATAAACAAATCAACAAGTATGCTTGTCAGTGCCTTTTCTGATGCAGATTGGGCAGGCTGTCCTGATGACAGAAAATCAACTGGAGGGTTTGCTGTGTTTCTAGGAAACAATTTTATCTCATGGAGTGCACGAAAACAAGCAACGGTATCAAGATCTAGCACAGAGGCAGAATACAAGTCAATGGCAAATGCTACAGCTGAAATTATGTGGGTTCAATCTCTCCTTTGTGAGCTGGGCATAAGTTCTCCCTCAACTGCTATATTATGGTGTGACAATATGGGGGCTAAGTATCTCTCAGAAAACCCAGTGTTTCATTCAAGAACTAAACACATTGAGGTAGATTATCACTTCGTCAGAGAAAGAGTAAATCAGAAATTACTTGATGTGAGATATATATCTACAGGAGATCAAGTTGCAGATGGATTTACTAAACCATTGTCGGTTCAAAAACTAGAAGAATTGAAGCGCAATCTCAACTTAAGAAAGTTGTGATTGAGGGAGGCTGTTAGAATAGATATCTTTGTTTTCTATATATGTAAATCACGGTTGTTGAATACAGCACTCACGGTTGCCTTATTCTAGACTTCCATGTATAGGAGATCAGATTGATCTGTTAATAGAAAGCAGAGATTGTATCCTTTTAGAGATAAGGTAGTTATGGCAACCGTAATATGCTGATTCACAACCCTGTAACAGACCTGGCACTTAAGCCACCTATTAATAGATCTGTGCGGCCTCGAGAGAGGTTCAACGCTTCCTGAACCAATCTATTAAGTTTCACAGATACTACATATACACAGGAGCACCAAGCCTAGATGTTAAAACCCTTGTAATACATTCCAGCTGAGAACATTTCTACACAACTTCTACCAGATAAGTTATAGAATCAGTCGTGCAGGATCTGTACAAGGTGGATTAGCAGAACTACATATGCCAGCCATAAAGCATATATACATGGTGGACCAGAGCATCTGGAGCATCTGGAGAACAGGATCAAGGTCGCCTCAGCTGCTGGTTCACACCATACCCCAATGGTAATCTAATCCCAGGTGCCCCAGGTTGGTTTGGTCTGGATGGCATTGCGGCCATCCGAGCAGCAATAATAGCACTTCGTTCCATCAGAAGCTTCTTCCGGGTTTTCTCAGTGTATTCTCTCACTTGCAAGATCAAATTTTCGATTTCAGTGAAAAATGACATTTTAGTTTGCATCTTCTGAAACTGCATGAAATAGGATCTTTATTAGTCTACAAAAAAAAAAAAAGAAACAGGGCTTTACTTGAGGCAAGGCAAAGAACAGAACATTTGGAAGACGAGGTACACAACTTTTTGTGGTTATCTGTATCTGAGTATCGTGTATACAATTCATAGGAGATAATGGGCGTGCAGCAGAAATGTCATAGAACCACTGGTGTAGTAAATACCTGTTTTTCGATCGCAAGTGCAGCTAGTCGCCAGATTTGATCTTCTTCCAGCTCTGCAAGGAGCTTAGCCTTCACAGCAGCTGCTGAAATAGCAGTAGCTGCTGCTCGCTGTAGCCTTTGCAACAATTCACTATCCTCTGCTATGTTCTTATTACTCTTAAGTTCTGTAGGTCCACATATGAGAGCTAAAATTATATCCAAGGCACGGAAAAAATTAGCAAACTACAAAGCCAGAGGAAGTAAAGAAGAAAGCTAAGCTGCATGTTTATGCAACGTGTTTTATAATTGAAACTTCACGAACTTGCATTACTCTTTTTTTTAGACCACAAAATTGCAATAATCTAAATTAGCACTACCTGCAACAAAATCAGGAAGAAAAGGAGAAGAAAATATTTTAATACATAATACTTTTTTTATTTTATTAAGTTTTTTATCCTCCATCTTAGATAATCACACCTTTCCACATTCCTTGAAAACAGCAATCAATACTAGCCAGTTTTTCTAATCCTGATTGGGTTCGGGAATTCTGGTTATTATTTGATAATCGCAATCCAGAGGAATTTGGAACCATGTGTGCCACTCAAAGCCAATTCATTACTAGTTCCCTACAAAAACCTTTGATGAACAAAGTTGAATATAGTACCTTCTTTGTTGCCAGTTTCCAAACTTGTTTGGTTGGACTCATGTTGTACAGCAGATGAGGCAGCAACTACATGTTCAATCTTGTCCGGCTCTACCTTTCCTTGTAAAGGTGGATCATCAGTTGGTGATTCCTCAGAATTTGGTTTGTCTTTTTCTACCCATTCTGGATTAAATGTGTCCTTTATACTTCCTTCACCGGCTTCTTGGGAAGCTATGGAAGAAGGTTCATTTGTATCATTCAGAGTAACAGGATGCGAAGTGGAATTACGCGTCTCTCTCATATTATCAGATGCACCACCCTTCACCTGAACAATTGGATTGCCAGAATCCATAGTACTGTTGGACTTAGCCTCCACTTGGGGAGCTTCATTGCTAGATTCCCTTCTGTTAGATTCCTGGTGATCTTTCGTTGAAGTGGATGTAGTGTTCTGTTTTTCCACAGGTAAAGCAACTTCTTTTTCATTGCTGTCTTTGTCAGTATCGTTTGGATTTGGAGTCACACTGTTGTCTTGTTGTTGCTCATCACCTGTGTTTGAAGGGCTACAAGTTCCATTTTCTCTAATCAGTGAGGTTTTGTGATTGCATATCTATATTAAGCAAGACTCACAGTACAAGCAACATTACCTTACACTGACAGGCAGGTCTTCAAGGTCTTTTGGTGGATCCTGAAGAATAAAACAGTGCCTAGTTGCTAGCTGGAGGGCAGGAGATATCTTTGATATAGCTTTCAACGAACTACAGCATGAAGTAACAGCATCGTCATGTTCCACAAGACCAGCTAAAAATTCCGCCTGCAGTCATTTATTCAAACATCAAAGAGCATTCCTGTTTCATAACTAAAAAAAAACTCGACCTGTGGGGGGTAAGAAGCTCCCCGGGCTTATATTAAGAAGAAGATCTTTTCACGCAGATCAAGAAAATCCCCGAACCCTTGCCCCACCCTGACACAGCGGCATCAGCCCATGTGAGAACGACCAATCCAGGGTGATCCCTCGACTAACAACCTGGCGCGACCAACGACCTGGGCCAGCCTTTAGACCTGTGCTTTGGCTTATGGGGCAAGCGAGGGGATTTTTTTCCCCAGCCTAAAATTCGCTCCCAGCGGGAGTCGAACCCAGGACCTGAGGGGTGCTACTAGAGCGCTCTAACCGCTAGGCTAGAGGCCCGTTCGCTGTTTCATAACTAAAAAGGATAAAAATCGGAAGAATGTACTTACCAGTGCCATGACAGGATTGCCTGCTTCAGCAAATGAACCCAAGTCTTCTTTCTCTGGAATGTGACCAACAGCTTCAAAGGCAGATTTCAGGACATCAATAACAACGTTTGATGCACTTTTTCCAGGAATATCAACATCAGCAGAAGTTTCCTTCTTTGCAGGGTCAGGGTCTGAAGATTTGTCTGATTCACCAGTATTGGAAGATGCAAATACATCGATATCACCTGAAACCTTGGTATCCTTATTTCCAACAACATTTTCATCAGCTAATTCTCTTTCTGTTTCTGCACAATGGGCATCTGTCTTCTCGGAAGTTTTTGCATCAGTGGTTTCTATTTCTTCCGCTTTATCAACTTCCATTTTATCAGGTACATCAGATGTGCCTTTTTCTGCTGAGACCTGCTCTGCGGTTTCCTGAGATGTTTGATTAACATCTGCGCCATCTAGGAAAGAGTCCAGAATTGGCATCTGGAGGAAGTGTAGCATGCACTGTGCTTTGGATTTTGTAGCAACATGCTCAGCAATGTCACCCCATTTTGCTTTAAAAATTTCTAAAGCTTCCAAAAGAAGCAATGTCTCCTGGTCAGTCCAGCTAGCACCACCAGAACCTGGAACTTCAGCAGATTCCATAAGGATAAAATCAGTTTGTGACATGCCTGCATCAAACTTTCGTTCGTTGTAGCAGTCACAACACAAATCAAAGTCTGCCTGAAAAGGTTTAAGACGAAACAATCAGTATTTGACTAAATGAAGTACCATCAGGCTTCAGAAGTGATGCTTCAATATTTTTACTAGGTCAAACAAGATGAAAACACCAGCAATAACACAGTAATACAACTTTGCAGAAATAATATAGAAATATGCACAATTAAAGTAGACTGAAAACGCAAAGGCAATAGTAACATAGCATGGTGACAGTAAATAATTTCACACTATTATATGGGGTGAAGCAACCTCATACAAAGCTGAAGTTTGGCAGAAAATATGTTTTTGTACAATGCTCCAATATTCATCCATTTCATTCATAAATCATAACAGACAAGGTATAGCATGATCTTCTGTTCCCATTAATTTATGTGAGACAACAAAAATAAGATTTAAACAAAAAGATAAGGAGCTGCAGTGCTGCACAAATTGACACGAGTAATTAAGCTACAGCTCTATAGAACTATTCTATAAAAGATACTTAAATCTGTTGAATCCGAAAGTTAGGTTTGCTACATAAGGAAGCAAGCAAAAAACATTTTTCAGGGGTTTATGGGCACTTATCTTCTTTAAAATAACAGAAAATGCTGACCAAGCACACTATGTACAACCCACATCTCAGTTACTTGACTCAAAATTCTTAACATCCATAGTCAAAAAGATAAAGCAGAATACAATGAGGCAATCCTTTTCGTTGGAGGTTTGGGCTATGAAACAGAATCACCTAACCTGAGTCCTGCAATGGTAGCGTTTCCGTGAGCAATCAACTGAGCAGGAGTTGCAATGGTACTCAACAGAAGACTCAGCTGCAGTAATCAAATCTTCAGCTAGGGTAGGCTCAGAAAGAAAGCTAGGGACCTGAGCAGGAGCTGCCAACTCTGCTTTGTAGGGAACAGGTACCAGATATGATTGAACTGTTTCAAACTGAAATAACTTTTCAACCAAAGAAGTTTTATCCTCTGTATCAGCATTACTTTTGCTCTCAACCAGCTTACTCCCCTCCTGTCCGGCTGGTAGAAAAGGGTGGAAATTGACCAAGCCCCAGTGAGACAAGAACTCCAAGACTTCCAACCGAGCATCCATCTCCCCATTTGATAACTCAGACAAATCTTTGAAGTCCAGATGCACTTGAGGATTAGCATGAAATTTCTTCATGATAAAATTCCTAATTTCCAAGTATATCTCGGGTGTCCGCCTCTCAGATTTCCGATTAAAAAACGAAGCTAATGTTTGCTTCTCAACTGGGTGGATTTCCTTCCATGAAAACCATCCTGTAGGGGAAAACCAAGGATTAAAGAAGGCAAACAAAAATACATAATTCAGACAGTTTGGAAGTGTGAATTTGAAGGATAGCATAAATCACATAAATAAACAGAAGTACTTGTAGCTTGATAACTGTTTATCTTCTATAATTTAATCCCACAAAGATGTTTGCTTTTTATGCATTGTACATACAACACCCGACATAAACTTACAAAAAGATTCATCACAATTCAACATAGCCAACAAGTTCGAAGAAAGAATCACATATTGCAATAAAAAAGAAGATTGCGCCGTTATCATGTTTTACAACTGAATTGCTTCTTCTTTGTAAGTTATGACATACCCATTCCCATCAATTAAATACGGTACACATTTGTTAAACAACTAAGATGTTGTACAAGTACAACTGATATTGGCAACTGATCTGTATTTTGAATAGCAACAACCTTAAAATAAATAAGAGGCACCTATTTAGCCTCAGTGTACATTTATCGGATAACTAAATAGTACACACTCGCAGAAAAAAAACATATATGATTTTCCAGGTTGACAAAATAGGAATATACTTTTAGGAAATGCTTAGCAGTATTTTGAATAGCTGATTGCGGAATTTTACTTTTATAGTGGGTAGCATCTAGCAGCACAGCAATATAGAGGGTGCAACATGGTTAGTTGCTTTTGCAAAAATAACAAGCATGCAATCTGAAAGTAAATAAACATCAAAAGCATAAAAAGCCAATATGATGATTTCATTAACCAATCTTCATCCACCAATGAAGGTGAACCAAAACCTTAATCGTTCCTTTTTTTTCCATGAGCTAGTCTTAGGTCTTGAGAGAGTCAATGATTCAAAATAGCTAGATAAGAAAATGAGAGTCACAATAACAAGCCTTTCAAAAGATGGAATATGCAACAAATGGCTGATATAGAGACCTAAACGTCTTTGTACAGAAGCATGCATCATACACTATGGCAGCCGCAACAGACCACTACAGCACGGCAACTGCAAATACAACACAACAATTGCAACATAGCAGGCACAGCCCCTCCCCTGCTACACGGCAGTATCCCCAGTACAGTGGACAACTTAAAACAATGTTAGTGAATATTCACATACCTCAACTACAGGTAAGTGGTTTCTATATGAGGCTAGCAAGTTTAACAATTACAGAATTATAGGTTTTTCCTTCTCTCCCTTCCTCTCTTTCAAGTCCCCCTATTTCCATGTTGGGTCGGCCCCGTAAACCCACTTTCCTTTGGAGCCAACTCAGGTGCACCAAGATATACCTAATTGTATTTTGCCTAGTTTCCACTAATAAACTTTAATAGAGACAAGTCCTAGCTTAAAATGGAAAGTGCTGTCACTTTGATTCTGTTGCTGGGCGCAAAAAAGAAAGAAAGAAAGAAAGAAAACAAAAGTCTGTGAACCTAGGAATGAGAGAAGGGTGCGATACACTATTTATGTTTTTTCCTTAATTCTTGTGCGCATGGCTGAAATGAACTACATTTACTGACACAGAAGAGTATTTCTGCTGGCATGAATGGTCACTCTCTCAGGAGAATCCTTCCACATCAAATGGATTAATAGGAAACAAACTTTTTTTTATGTGAAGGAATGTTCCATCCAATGTCCGTTCCCATTATTCCATCTCGACTCCAACCTTACAAGAAGAGAAACGGTTTTTTCCCCTAAATGTATATCATGTATATAGCAGTAGAACAATAAATACCCTCTTAAACAGATTGCCAAGTGTTCAGCGTTATTTCTGTCTAGAAAACATGT
The DNA here is from genome assembly GCA_017311315.1 of Dendrocalamus latiflorus. Taxonomy (NCBI): domain Eukaryota; kingdom Viridiplantae; phylum Streptophyta; class Magnoliopsida; order Poales; family Poaceae; genus Dendrocalamus; species Dendrocalamus latiflorus. Next base: position 911,311 of record CM029637.1, on the reverse strand, counting down.
TTCCTCCAAAAAGGAGCTAATTTGGCAAAATTAGGTGCACACAGGTTAACAAAAACTAGAATTGGCAAACAACGGCCTAGATTTGGAGGAATCGTATATACGCATATCCATGCAGTCGAAAAGAAAGCTGGCTTCCCAGCATACCGAAAAGAAAAAAAAGGCATAATTAAGCATTCGACGAAATGGCCTGGCACCAAATTGAGATACAATCCTACGCTTGCCGCATATCACGTCGATATGCAGAATTGGCACATGAATTTGGATTAATAGTAGTTGAATCGCCCATACTACATGCTACAATTATGAATGGATCCCTGTAAGCATTTCAACAAACAGTATGCCTTCGAGAGAGAGGGGAAAAAAATTTGCCACTATGAAGAGGACACCTTGACAAAAACATACCCCATTTCAGTACTGCTTCGGAGGCGGGGCTTACCGGCGAACGTGGGGACCACGTGGACGCCCGCGCCGCGCGACCGAACAGACTCGAACTCCTGGTCCACCGGCGGCAGGGTCGCCGCCTCCTGTGAGCGCGGCGGCTCGCCCTCCCCGTCGAGCCGGATGTCGGAGGCCCGCAGCTCGTACTCCCGCGCGGGATTGAGCGGCGACTGGCGGGCGGCGCGGGTGAGCGGCCCGCTGTGGGGGGGCGGCAGCGAAGGGAGGTCGAAGGGGTTGCGCTCCCGGGCCTGCCGCTTCGGCGGCGGGGGCGGCGAGGAGGACGCGGTGGCCGCAGCCTTGCGCTTGGCCTTGGCGGCAGCCCCGCGGCGGCGCGGCGGGGTGGCGTCCGGCAGAGGCGAGGGCGAGGGTTTGGGCTCCATGGCGCGTGCTAGGCCACCCCTCGCTGGTCTGGTCTGGTCTTGCCAGCCGCCGCCGCTCTACTGGGTGATCGACCGGAGTAGAGAATCTTCGGGGTGCACTTCGTTGGTTCGTTTTAGGGTGGAAACGGATAGGAACACGGTAGAATAGTCTCAAATATAAATATAAATTTATATTTTTAAAATAAATATAAATTTAAATTTAAATTTAAATATTTATATATATATGAATATTTTTGAATACGAATAAGGATATTTTCGAATATTGATTTTCTCGGATACGAATATCGGATAAAATAAATTCCTAGCGGTTTTGCCCATTTTTTTTACCGGTTTTTAACTTGTTACCAATTTTAAACCACCTAAATTCAAATTTTGAATCACAAAATTCGTACGGATTTTTCATGGATTCTAGAAACGGATCGAATACAAATCGAATAGTCTCGAATACGAATACGGATACAGATACATATATGCTCAAATATGAATATTCTCGAATACGGATATGAATATTCTCGAATACGAATGCGAATATTTTCGAATACGGATTTTGCTTACCACTTTCGCGTTTTCTCGAATATCGAATAAAATGAATTATCCGTTATCATTCTCCACCCTAGTTCCTTTAGTAGGATACTACTGCCGTTTCTCTGGCAGGTGGGGCCTCTGCTACCCTACCATGCCCTCTCTCTCTCGCAAGAAACAATCCATCCAGTTCATTGTTGAGGTGGCTCTATTTTATATCAGATTTATAAGTCGTGACATTTTTTTATTTTTGTGTACCAAAAGGCTCTAAGTGGTACGATGACTATAGAGTATATTATTGGATTTATGAGGAATATTCGAAATAGTTATGTGAAGTCAAAAAGATAGGAGTGAAAACTTTGACGATTGTAAGTCACGTCATCTTAAAAGAGAAGCCTCTCACAGTCTCACTTCTTTATTGTTCGCTCCACATACCTGTCTAATGGGCCAGCACGACACGAGTCTAGTACAAACACGATCCGTTTAGATCCGTCAAATAAATAGGCCGTGTCGTATCGGTCTACAGGCCACGGTCTGAGCCCAAGCATGGCCCACGACTGTGCCGTGCCGGCACGACCACGGTAGGGTTTAACGGGTCATGCCGGCACGGTCGACCCATTAATCCGGGAAAAAAAGAAAAATTCAGAAAATTGTAGAAAATTAAAAAAATATAGAAATTATCTAAAAATTATAGAAAATTATAGACATTGTTAATCATCAAGATAATTATTTTCAATGACATAATAATCTTTATTTAACTTGTTAGATTACATGGGATGACTGTCTCGTTAAAAATTTTACCAAGTAAAAACTCAACTTGAGAAAATCTTGGTAAAAAAAGAGTATAGTCTATAAGCTCACTAGTGACTATATCTGAAGAAAAATATTGAAAATCTTATTCATTGCTATCTAGATATAAATTCTCAAAAGATTCTTCTAAGTCTCTATCTCTGCCATATGTTGGATTCTTGATTCAGCTTGTTCCCAGTCTTTGACGGTCAGAAGGATTTCGACTATCTCGTTCGAGAGACTTGTTCGTCGCTCCTCGATTGTTCTTCCAGATAGACTAAAGGCTGACTCCGAGGAAACTGTAGAGATAGGAACAGTCAACACATCCCGCGCTAATATAGATAGCACTGGATATGTTATTTTCTGGATTTACCACCATGAGAGAATGTTTAACTCTTGGTCGAAGTTGATGCTATTACTGTTGAGATAGCTTGATAGGTCTTCAGTGCTTTGTCGCCTTCCTCCTCCTGATTGATGTGTACCTGCACCTGCATGAGAATATATAAAGGAAGAACCAAAAATCTTGCCACATTGCATAGTCCTCCTAGAGGTACTAGGGGCTACTGGGGGTTTTTCCAAACGTACGGACCCAAACTTATTTTTGCATTTCTCATATACCTTATATAATTTATCTTTAATTACTCTATAGTATGTACAATAATCTAAACTGGTAGCATCATTTAAAAGTTGTAACACATTTATAAATCCTTGGAGTTTGGCCTTAGGATCCAAAATAAAGGTGAATGCATATAAAATAGGAATTTCCCTCCAATATTTTAAAAACTTAGTTTTCATTGCAACTATAACATCTCATAGTACAAGATCATTTTCAAAAGCCTTTAGATGAGTAGCAATTTCAAAAATGTTATGAACAATTAGAGGAGAGGTTGAATAGTATACTCTAGAACGATAAAGTATAGCTTTATGAAAAAGTTCTAAAAAAAGAAAATATTTTTTCACCAACAACCCAATCATCCTCAGTAAGTTTAAGGATAAGGTAAGTAGAGTTCCATCTAATAGGCATGTCTAAGCCAAATTTTCTAGGACAGACGTTCATTGCTATGCAAAAGCTCTTATATGGGGCTATACGTTGGTTAGAACAATTAATATATGAAATTGCATCTCTAAAAGAATCAATACAAGTATTTAATATTTCTAAACCAGATTTAACAATAAGATTAATAATATGACAAGCACAACGTTGATGCAGTAAGAAATATTGTGCATAAGTATTAAACAAAGGAATAATAATTTCCATAACCTTAGTGTCTGCGGCTATATTATCTAAAGTTATAGAAAAAATCTTATCCGTGAAGTTAAAATCTTCTACAACTTTAATAATACATTATGCAATATTTTCAGTAGTATGTGAAACATTAATTAATTTAAATCTTATAATTCTTTTTTCCATTACCCAGTCACTATTAACATAATGAGAAACAACACTAATATAATCATCCCTAGTCCTACCACTCCATATGTCTGATGTCAAAGCAATAGAGAATGTACAGGTATGAAACATTTGTTTCATTTTTTCACGACAATTGTTATAATATTTAATTAAATCTCTAGTTATGGTTTGCCTACATACAACACTAAATCGAGGGTTATGAGCAGTCATAATATATTTTTGAGAAGCAATTAATCTACAAAGAGATTCCCAGACTACCTCTAGGTTGTACTCCCAAGTACGTACCGAGCCGTCAGGGTTATATTGCAGCTGCATTGGGCGCATTTGTATTTCTTGCCTTCTTTTGTAGCTTGCAGCATGCCGTTGTAGGTGACCCATCCCACCTGAAGATTTTGCAGACAATTCATTACCAAAAATTTTACAAACAGCATACCTCATTGAATTCCCCTCATAGTCAGTCTCGAACTTCTTATCGAAATCATTACAGACTCCTGATGTAGTAGCTCTTTTTTTTTTTGCATCCATGCTATGGGTTGTGGATGCATTTGTTGAGCCAGCAGAAGATAGATCGATTGGACCTTACGCCACGGGGGCCGTCGCTTCTTCTAGCTCTCTAGTTTGTTGTGGATGTGGACCTTCCGTAGATGGATATCCTTCTTAAAAGGATTGCATATCCTCCGCCAAGAGATCGAATTCGGAGAGTTGAAAATCGGAATTCTCCATTGAATCAACTGCAAATTGAAATAGTGAAGAACAATTAACTTACTATTGAATCAACAAATAATAGGAAAAAATTAAAATAAGACAACCATATTACCTCTTTTGCAGCTTTTAGAAAATTCTTTGAAGATTTTTGAATTTCGCACGAATTTCTCACTACTTTTGCCAAATTTGCGCAAACACTACCGGATTTTTCACAGCTAAACAGAAAGATGAGAGTTTGGTTTGAGGTATGGAGAGTGGAGGCCGGATGCCCCCCTATTCATAGAAAAAAATTCCATATTTTTTTGAATTTTTTGCTATTTTTTCTGAATTTTTACACCCTAACGGTAAAAAATGGCTATATTCGACTAGCCGTGCTGTGCCATGCCGGCACAGCCCACGACCGTAAACGGGTTGTGCCGTGCTGGTCTGCTGTGCCACCCTCTCGGCCTAGACATGGCACGGTCCACTGGGCCATGCCGGCACGACCCACGAGCTAAACAGGCCGTGCCGTGCTTGGGCCGGGCCAACAGTACCGGGCTGCGGGCCGGCACGATAAGGCCCGACCCATTAGCCATGGCATTATTGAGTCGTGGCATCTTAATCCGGTGTTTTTTTATTTATGTGTTCCAAAAATCTCAAGTGGTGATGACTAGAGAGTATGTTATTGGATTTATGAGGAATATTCGAAATAGTTATGTGAAGTAAAATCCAGTATAGCTATACTGTTCCAGATAGGAGTGAAAACTTTGGTGATTGTAAGTCATGTCATCTTAAAAGAGAGTATCTCTCAGTCTCACGTGTTTACTGTTCCCTCCATCCTCCAGACTCTAAAATGGGCAATCATTTCTTCTGTAGCACGTTGGAATGGATAATCACTTTTAAGCTTGCCTGTGAAGAAAACGCAATCTTGAAATGACAATTTGATGCACAACACAATCTTGAGGAAGTAAATTCCAATGGGAAAGTTTTCTGATCAATTCGGCTTAAACTTCTGGCTTCCGGCTTATTTTTCACTATTCACAAATTTCGTCTTTTTTTTGATTTTTTGGCTTTTTTTTGTGCTTTTTTGCTGGTTCTTTTTTTCCGTATTTGTTTGTATTATACGTAATAGGCTAACATACTTTTCTATTTTTTTTAAATTTAATTATGCTAAATAAGCCTCTGTCAGTTACAGTGTTTTTTTCAGCCAGTTACAGTGCTTTCAGCCATAAGCCACCAAGAAAAGGCCAACTGATCACCACCTTAACCTATATGGACCGAAATCGTCTAACCTTGTAGTGCTTTAATTTCATACTTCCCTCCTTAAAATACAACGCAACTAGTCATAAAAGCTGCAACAAAAAAAAGTAGCACCGGCACTGAATCAATCTATCATACCTACAAAATTTTTAATCTAAATTCGATTCTCACATGAAGAAATGAAAAAGACAAATTCAGCTGAAAAGGAAATTAGAAAAACAACAAGGGGAAAAAGAAAAGGATAGATATATTGTTCATTGATTTTTTTTGTTTCTCCTAATGTAAGTCATATTTTTAGTTGAATTTTTCCAAGATGATTGCTTATACCATAACCTATAAACTTTTTGAAGAAGGAAGCACTAAGCACCCTGAGAGCAGAAGCACCGGATACACAATCCAAGGCGCGGGGGTCGCCTGACGTCGACGTCAGTGACCCAACGTCCCTGACGTCGACATCAGAGGATCCGGTTCCCAATTCAAGTGTGTGTCTATATATATTATATATATGTATATGTGTATATATATATCCTGTGCTTAATTTCCTCAATCTCGAGGCTATCACACGTATCTTCAAACGTACTCTTGTCTTCTCTCCTCTTAGAATTTCTTAAGTCAGAGAAAAGTAGTAGCAACTATATACCAGGTAAAAGGAAATGATCTCGAGGCTATGAAACGCTTTACTCATTTACGGACACCATTTGTTCTGATGAAAGCATATGCATGTACACTTACTTGTGCATGCAGATGAAAAACTACACTGTAAAAGTAAAAAAAGTAAAAGAACTAGCTAGTGGCAGCAGCTAATTACAGATCAATGATCACCGAAGCACGGCTGGTAGTGGGTGAGCGAGTAGGCGACGGTTGATCCATAGAAGAGCAAGCCGTCGCCGACGAGCGCGGAGAGCACGAAGGTGGCGTCTACGGCGAGTGGGATGTTGTAGGAGACGAGGTCGAACTTGAGCTGGATGGCGTCCACCATGGACAACAGCAGGAAGAATGCGCCCATGATGGAGCAGCTCGCCGCCAGCAGCATCATCAGTGTCTTCTTTAGCACCTTTCTCAAAGTTCAGTAGGTTCTACCAGTTTAGTTTATACGTCTCTTTCAGAATCTAGAATCCAAGACGTATTTAGAGGAGATAGCTGAGTTAGACTGGCATAACCTACTGAGCTGTAAGAGAGTTGCTGAACAGTCACCTCGCTGAGAACCAAACGTGCTAGTCTATCCTCTTGTAGACGAAGGGCCTCCCTGCCCCCTCCTTGCATCATCCACCTCTACGCATCGTCTTACCTTTTTTTGCATCGCACAATTTTGGTAGTCGTGTCTGAAGTTCTTACAATAGTTGCAATAAACTCCAGTTGGTGTGAAAATATGAGTGAAAACAGGCACCTAAGCAGAAACTATAGCTGAAGAAAGGGCAGCAAGTGTAGTCAAAACAAACTGTGCTGCTAACGCCCGGCGAAGCTCCTCAGCACAAAATGTCAAAAGAGCCTTGGTAATGGTCGGTCGAGGCGAGCGGCTCAACAGTTGATCCCTAATAGTCTCAAATTCTGGGCAAAGATGGTAGACAAAGTTATAAAGGCAAAGGCGATCACGATCTACCTTCTGTACCTTATGACACTCCTGATAAAGTGGAAAGGCTAGATCGTCTAACTGATGCCAGAGACTAGCCAGGGCTTAGTAGAAGTCATCGACGGAGGAGTCCACCTGGCGAAGCTTCTCCAACTCACGTTGAAGGGAAAAGAACTAAGCATCGTTGCTCTACTGATATAGCTCTCGTAAATACTTCCATATCTGACGAGTGGAACATAATCCAACAATGTTTGGCTGGACAGAGTCATCAACGCTGACCACCAGGATGACTCGGACATGGGCCTCATCAGCACACCAGTGCTCAAAAGTGTTTATGACATACTAAAAGGCCTCATCATCAGCAGCAGCCTCTACCTCCTTCTTGGTGGCCTCATCTTTTGTAGAAGGTGCAAAAGTAGGTTACTGGGAGGAGGCTAAACCGATGATGGCAGACAAGGTCGTGCACCATCGAGTGTGATCTCCATGAGTGAAGACCACAATGTGTAGTTCATCCCATGGAGGTTTGTTCATGAGAATGAGATCGCAGCTGATAGAACGGAAGTTATTAGTAGGCAGCCTTGGACGATGCAGTGACCAAGGTAACGAAGTCTAACAGGCCAATGACTGGGGCATGTCCCATCGTCATAAGAGGGAGAGAGACAGGGGTAGCATAACAGAGGAGGGGCCACCCAACCGAAAATAGAGCAGGGGGAGGTGCAGGGCGGCGGCGGTGCCTGCTGGCGAAGGGCGGCTGGAGAAGGTGCGGTGACCGCCAAAATGGAAAGCTTAGGTGATGTGGAAGCCAAAGGAGGCAACAGCTCAAGTCGGGGCGGTGCCATGGAGGACTGGCGACGGTGGAAGCGGCCGGGCGCAGAGATGCCATGAGGCGGCGGCGACCGGAGGGAGGAGAGAGGAATAGGAGACGAGCATGAGTGGAAGAGAGGTGCAAGGGAGGTTACCAAGCAGCTGGTGGAGGCGGAGATGTGTTGTATAACCAAGGGCGAAATGGGAATTTCCCAATTGAGGAAAAAGAAAAAATATATGCTGGTGGGGCCCACCTGTCGATGGGCCGATTGAGGAGATTAGGGGAGACGAAATGTCTCCCCAGGCCGGTGCGGGCGGCGCGCCTCATCCGGATCTGGCGATGCACTTGGGCAACGGCGGCGGCCGGGTCTTGGGGGCGATGGCGACGGAGGCGGCGTCGGCGCGGGCGTCTCGGCGCCAACCGCACCGCAGCCCGCCGTTCCCCACCTCTCCGCTCCGCTATAAAACTCGGGCTCTCTCCTCTCTTCGGCACAGTGAAAAACAGTGAGCTCTCCTCCCCTCTTCTCTTCAATCTCCGGTGAGAATCCTAGGTCTTTGGGCTTTGGGGTTGTTGGCGGTTCTTTGTGATTCGCTGGCAGCGGTGGAACCTTACCCTTGATTAGGGTTTTGATTTGTGCTTGGACCGGGAGAATCACCGTGATATTTGAGTTGTACTTTGAGTGTTCTTGGCCGGAATACTCTTGTGGCTTGTGGTCTTGTGCGGCAAACCTCTACCTCGACTTCCTGTTGGCTGCAGCTGAGACGGGAAGAAGGGCATTGTATCTCCGGTGACCATCTCCCTGCTCGGTTTGTGGGGGCATTGGTTTTCTGGGACAGCGCTTTTGCGTGCCTTGCTCATTTTCGGTTTCTTCAGGTGATTTTGAGTATCACCTCTGCCGTAAGTACATTGATTCATCTTCTAGCTGTATTAGCAGTATTTGTTCTTGTCTCGGTTCAAATACTGGAGAATGCTATGTGTGTGGGCTTTTAGCTCTGTGATGATATGACATACTGCTGAGATTGTATATATGAATGTGAAGGTAGATTTATTTTGAGTATTCAATTGAATCTGCTATTTGGTTGTTCACTAGCATCAAATCTGCTAGCTGCTCTAGTTCTGATATCTGTGAGAGGTCTGTTTTGGTCATTCCTGACCTCAGCCGATCTCTGTCCATTTGGACTGCAGCTATTTGTGTTGTTATATATCTGGTTTGTGCCGAACTCTGTAAATCAATTAGTTGCTTTGTGTGAATGGAAGATTGATTTCTTAAGGTTCGGCTCTGTCCAGATAGATTACTTTTGATTTGTAAGTCCTTGTCAATAGCAAGATTCAATTGTACCTCAAAATTTAACCTATAACTGTCATATATATAATCAAGATTAGGCCTTGTCATGGTGGTGATGGCCAAGATTAAATCTTGTACAACTCGCCTTCTGAGAGCACTTAATAAGCGGTTGGCAAGATGCTTTTTGTTGCGAGATAAACATCGATCACACAAGTCTAATTTTACCAGGTGCGCTTTTTATTCTTGAACTTGCAACAACAGGCATGCAAAAGGTTTATTACACACACAGATATCTTCAGTACGTGCGTAAGAGCGATGATCGACATGGCCGGTGAGAGCGTACATGCATGTGTTGTCCCGATTAATCTAGCTCCAGAGCGTCGTCAAGCTAGCTTAATGGCGTACGCATTTATCCAGCACACTCTCTATGGAGTCGGTTATTCCCACGCGGTGTGCGTAGCCATCGATCTTCCTGTAAATGCTCTGCATGACCCGTGCAAGGTTGACGACGCTCGTCAGCAGCTGGACTGGTACCATGCTGCTGCTGCTGCTGCTGAGGAACTCCTGATTGATGCTCCTCCACTGGTCCTCTACGAGGCAGGACAGCGCCTCCTTCGCTCGTTCGACCGTGACGCCATGCTCCTTCACGTAGCAGTCAACTGCGTTAGGAACGTTGCTCGTCTCTCTCCCGTGTCCATGGACGTCGTCCATTACGCGAGACACCATTGATGCGTTCTCCACGATCTTTGGGAACGAGCTTGCCCAGGCGAAAACGCCATCGCCTGCGCCCGCTCCTGTGAAGGATACGCATGCCATTGCCCAGTAGCAAGTGGTTACTGGAGTGACCCTGAGATGGTCTCCTACAGGTGGCACTTGTCCCTCTTCTCTCCATGTCGCCTCTTGTAACATGCATTTGCTCAGCTCTTTGATCTGCATTTTACAAGCAATTAAGCAGCGTTATTTCCGCCGCATGCAGCAGCTAGTTTTAATTTCCACGATACAACGTCTCCGCATGACCTATCAATAATAATAAGTCCTAACAGGATGCCATCAGGAAAATATTCCCCGACAGCAATTCCTGACGGTGACAATCAGGGATAGCCGTCGTTGGATGTATACTTACAATCTCCTTAGTGCAGTCAATTCCCAAGGGTGAAGCGCCGTCAGCCAAACATTCTTCCAGTGTCTTGGAAAGAAGGGACATCACAAACCCGAAGCACTTACCTATGCGCAACGCAGCCTTTTCATCCCAACTATGTATTTATCGAGACATTTAGTATTAGAAAGGCAGCAAATGATCACTAGAAAACTTAACACAGAAAAGAACGTTAATGTAGAACTAGTTATCGGCACAGAAAATTTGTGTGTATTTTAGTTGTACATAATGCGCGCATATATATGTTCAAAAAGTGATGACTAATGTAATTAAATTGCTTCAGTGTACTGTTCCATATTGCTATTATAGTACCACATTAATTTAGGGTTTGCTAAGTTGCTTTAATATAGGTTAATTCTCTTATAGCCATCTAGGTTTAAAGTATAGCCACCGACGCAACGAAATTATAAGAACATTGCTAGAAATTACGTACCTTTGGACCGCTTGGTTAAACAAGCGAAGCTCTTCCAAGGTGCCATAAGAATCATATGTCTCATCGAACAATGCAAATATCTTGGTAAATTTTGCAAGCATCATCCGTGCCTTGGAATGCTGTGGCTCGTACGAAACACCAAGTGCCCAGAAGTAGCACTCCACTGGCCGCTCTCGCATGTATTTACCCAGTGTGCTCCCATGATTAAGTTCCTTATACCACCTTCAGTAATTATATTACAGCAAGCAAATGTATCATATATTTTACTGCTAATTTTTTCAGTTTATTTGTCTGTTGAGTACGTATTTCAATACTAATGTTTTTTTTAGAAACACAAGGCGATCAACGAACTGCCCCTGGATCCATTTGATTAAAATGAAACCAGCAAAGCATTGTTCGAGCACCCGACCATCGATATGAGCACAAAGAAACATAAGAGCGAATTACATGACAGCACCGTGCCTCCCACATAACAATCTGATACAAGCATCTTTTTGTTACTGCAGAGAAGGAACAGCTAAATTCAACCAACATTTTACTTGCACCTACATGGCCCAGAAATACTTCAAAGTTCAAAGTAATCGTAATTTGCCTTGAGAGCAAACAGGACCTGCTCAAATTATCAAAATGTGCTCAGTTTTTCATTTATGTATCAGTAGGCTGTTCGTGATATGCCCTACAGGTAATTACGGAGATGATTGTAACGATCTATGATCTCTTATTTACATAGCTTCCTAGTTTACGGTGTAGAAAATTTTAATCTACACTCGTGTAGCCTATCCGTATCCCAACACAAGCGTAGTGCTGCCGTAAAGGTGTACACTGCATTTGTATGATTAATTGCAATGAGATTAGCTTTACTCACAGTGAAATCCTCTTGACCTCATCACGGTGCATCAGCTGCAAGAGATGAAAGTCTAGCTTAGCAAGCTCAAGTATATCCCGGTTGCTTTCATCATCCTTCTCATAGATGGAGATGTAGAGCTTCGCCTCCAGCCTCTTCATTCTCCGCTGCGTCGGCGAAGTCAGCGCATGCTGCACTTTCTCCAAGATGGGCTCAGGAAGCTGGCCACCTTTTGCTAGGGATGAGAGGCAGTTGGTGGTGAAGACGGCTGCGCTGCTGAGCAAGTCCTCATCGGACGTACCGAGGTGAGCTGCCTCATACAGACTGAGCAGAGCATCAACGTCAGATCGCAGGGCATCCTTGAAGTCCCCATTCTGATCTTCCTTGAAGCTCTCAATTACATCTATATCGGGTATATATGTTCATACAGTTCAGCGCGTTTCAATCAAGTAACTGTAAATTTTCACTGTATAAATTCCTGTATATTTGATTTTATTAAACCAAACGTCTACTACGAACAAGAATATATATATATGTGTGTATTTGTTAAAAGTGCATGCAGTAGAGCTACCACATGGTGTATCGTAGCGGTGCTGCCTCAACAGCCGGAACCGGAGGGCGACTCCGGCCTGTTGGAAAGTCTTTACGACCTCCCAGGACCTTTTACGACCGGTTAGAGTCGTTTACGACCGGTGAGAATCAAATACGATCGGTTCAGAGTACTTACGACCAATTCTGAACGCCTCAATCTCCTCCGATCGCCTTTTCAACGTGGTCGTAAATTTACTGTAGCAATTTACGACTGCTTCGCGATATTGCTGCCGCTGCCTTCCTTCAGCCGCTCAAGATACCGTGATCGAAGCTTTCTACGATCACGCAGTGATGCTGGCGATCACTGTTCACCGTGGTCGAACACCCGTACGACCACGTTCACTTCCTTCAACGTGATCGGAGTTGCTTCCGATCACGTACTGGCCTTCTCGGTGTAGTCGTAACTCGTTACGACCACCTTCGCTTCCTTACGACCACCTTCACCTCCTTACGACCACCTTTACCGTGGTCGCAGCCTTTCCTGCGTAGTCGAAGAATTACTGTTACCTTTGCCGTGATTGTAGTGCCTCTCGATCACGCCCGCAGGAACTTCGCCGTGGTCGTAACTCCTCCCGATCACGCTTGCGGTGATCGTGAGTCCTTCCGACCACGCCTTGCACAATCACACGACAAAACAATGCTTTGTGTGTTTCCCTCTTTTTGGTATTTTCTCAATGGCTTGGTACATCTTTGGTTACATGTCTACCCCTTCTTTTATACCCAACTCTACGACTCCTACTCGGATTCCGATTAGGAATACAAAACCTATTCTGACTCCGACTTCTAATTCCTACTTCAACTCAACTTCGATTACAAACCCGAACCCGATACGACTTCTAAAACAAGATTATTTCCAACATTCTCTCCCTAATCTTGTTTTAGTAGCTTCCATCATGTTGATCTTCTCCTTCTCGATCACGTTGATTTTCTCCTGTTTCTTCCTTGGATGTTTTTCTCCACCAGCTGCTTGTTTCACTATTGCGTGGACTTGCTTTCAACCACCGTTCTTCACGTCGTGCTTTCTCCCGCCAACTCGGGATCCAAACTTCAGGCTTTTGGCTGCTTCGACCATCCGGGCTGATCCTGGGACCTGTTTGCTGTGGTCGAACGATTTCTCGAACACATCCAGTCTTCATTTGCCGTGGTCGTAACACTTGCCGACCGTGCTCGATCGTCTTTTGCCATGGTCGAATTTCTTCTCGACTACAGCCAAAACCTTCTGCCAACCTTCTCGTTACGACTTCCAACTCTTCCGACTTGTTGTTTACGACTTCATGCTGTTTTTCGACCACCAGGAGATGAAGTCTTTCAGGCTCTGGTTCATTTAGATCATTCTTCATGCCATCTGGTCTCCAAATTTTCAGCGGTATTTTGTACAACCGATTTGCTGATTTTTGTGCTCTTATCAACAACTGCTCTCTGCTGTCAAAAACCCTCAGATAAACCCCTTTTAATTCAACTCGGCACCCTTCTTCAGTCAGTTGGCCCAAGCTTATCACGTTGCTGCAAAGACTTGGTATATAATATACATCTGACAACGGTCTTTGACTTCCATCCTTGCACTTTAACAGGATTGTTCCTTTTCCTTTGATTTGAACTGTTGAGCCGTCTCCAAACTTTACTTTACCGAGCACTCTCTCGTCTAATTCATGAAACAACGAGTGTATGCCCGTCATGTGGTTGCTTGCTCCGTTGTCGAGATACCAATCTGTTGATTGGTCTTGAGTCTTCTCTCCCTTCTCCATCAAACTAGGAAATACTCTTCCTTCATGTAGCATCACCATTGTCGGTTCAGCTACAGTACAGTGCGACAGCAGTAGAGTCGGTTCCTTCTGAACCAGATTGACTTCCTCCTCTCTCTTCTTGTTTCTGCAAATCGCTGCGAAGTGCCCATACTTTTTGCAGTTGTGGCATTGTATGTGGCTTCGACATTCAGCAGCGTAGTGACCGAATTTCTTGCACTTGTGGCATTGTATACTCGATTTTCCAGTTTCAGAGTTACGCTCACGACTGCTCCCGCCGTTGCGTCCTCCACCTCTCTTCACATCGTCGTTGTGACTTTCATGGCTCTTATTCTCGTTCAGTGCTTCCCACTGAGCATGAGATAGCAGCAGCTGATTACCTCCTTCCTTGTCCTGATGCCGTCTCTTCTGACTTTCTTCGAAGATTCGTAAGCGACCGACTGCCTCAGTCAGCGACATCTTCGTCATGTCTCCAAATTGCTCGATTGTGCTTATGATTTGGAGAAAACTGTCAGGGACTGCACTGAACAACCTTTCAATGACTGTTGAATCTGGCAAATCAACTCCCAGAGCTCGAATTTCGCCGGCCAAACTCGTGAGTTTTTGCGAGAACTCACCGACGCCTTCAGTCTCTCCCATGACTAAGCGATCGAATTGCCTCTTCAACACTTGTGCTCTTGCCTTCTTGACACGTTCTTCTCCAATGCGCATCTCCTTGATAGCTTCCCACGCTTCTTTTGCAGTTTCCTTCTCTGCAACAGTCATTAAGACCTCGTCGGGGATAGCCTGAGATATGACAGCCAGAGCGCCCTGGTCCAGAGTCTCTTCGACCGGTGCATCTCCTTCAATAGCCGTCCATACTCCCAGAGCGCGCATGACGATCTTCATCTTCACAGCCCACAGGCCGTAGTTCGTGTCGGTCAGCATGGGGAATTGGATTGGTACCGTACCTCCTCTCATTGGTGCTCGTGGTGGAGGCTGCAGTTTCTTTTCACCGGAGCCTTCCGCACCTGCAACTTTCTTCTCAGCTGACTTGTCCTCCATTGCCACCTTGCTCTGATACCAACTGTTGGAAAGTCTTTACGACCTCCCAGGACCTTTTACGACCGGTTAGAGTCGTTTACGACCGGTGAGAATCAAATACGATCGGTTCAGAGTACTTACGACCAATTCTGAACGCCTCAATCTCCTCCGATCGCCTTTTCAACGTGGTCGTAAATTTACTGTAGCAATTTACGACTGCTTCGCGATATTGCTGCCGCTGCCTTCCTTCAGCCGCTCAAGATACCGTGATCGAAGCTTTCTACGATCACGCAGTGATGCTGGCGATCACTGTTCACCGTGGTCGAACACCCGTACGACCACGTTCACTTCCTTCAACGTGATCGGAGTTGCTTCCGATCACGTACTGGCCTTCTCGGTGTAGTCGTAACTCGTTACGACCACCTTCGCTTCCTTACGACCACCTTCACCTCCTTACGACCACCTTTACCGTGGTCGCAGCCTTTCCTGCGTAGTCGAAGAATTACTGTTACCTTTGCCGTGATTGTAGTGCCTCTCGATCACGCCCGCAGGAACTTCGCCGTGGTCGTAACTCCTCCCGATCACGCTTGCGGTGATCGTGAGTCCTTCCGACCACGCCTTGCACAATCACACGACAAAACAATGCTTTGTGTGTTTCCCTCTTTTTGGTATTTTCTCAATGGCTTGGTACATCTTTGGTTACATGTCTACCCCTTCTTTTATACCCAACTCTACGACTCCTACTCGGATTCCGATTAGGAATACAAAACCTATTCTGACTCCGACTTCTAATTCCTACTTCAACTCAACTTCGATTACAAACCCGAACCCGATACGACTTCTAAAACAAGATTATTTCCAACACGGCCAAGTCGCCGTCCCTGACCGACGTGCCGTCCAGAACGTCCATGAACCTGGCGATCTCATCCTCGAAATGGTAACCAATACCGAGGCGCTCTAGGGCATCCACTGCCTTCATCCCCTCCGACAAATCTTTCCTGTTGGATGTATACCCGTCGATCATGCAACGAACCTTCTTCACAAGTTCGTCCCGCCTCTCCTTGATCAGTGCCTCAGGCTTTGATTCACAGAAGCAACCAACCAGACAAAAAAAAAATTATAACTTCTCCCATCAACCAAGTTTACAGGACGTATTTTCTCTTGATATATACATTAGGAGACATTAAAAATAACTATACTATCTCTCCGTATACGGATACCTGGCGAGAGCAAGGCAAGAGGGGAGCGTCAATGAAGTATCCAGTCCACTTGCTGTCCTGCAGCCGCAGAACCCCCCGTCGCTCGGGTTTTTGCTGTTCCATGCAGGTACCCCTGTTCACAAATAAAATGTCATTGTAGATGATTAATGGCACAATGTTTGAAGTATAATTTTGAGCATATGTGGCAGAATAACAAACAAAACAGATTAATTCTTGGTTAAAAAACAAATTAATTCTCCTGCAATAACTGGCCAAGAAAAAGAAGTACTGAATCAATAGAGAATATAAATAGAAATGTCCAGAACCTAGATACCTCGCTAGCTATCCAGCTACGTACCTCCCTGCTGGGCGTACTTCACTTGCAGATCAAAATGAGAAGAGAGCAGTTATGTACATTCGCAGGCCCCCAGCGACCCCTGGCCGTTTAAATAGGGCAGAGATAACTGCTGTGATCGTTTTAGCTTCAGTTTTTAGCTTTTGGTTTATTTTTTACTATTTATAAATTTTGTCTTTTTTTGAACTTTTAGCTTTTTGTTGAACTTTTTTTGCTGATTCTTTTTTTCCCGTATTTGTTTGTATTATACGTAATGGGCTAACATATTTTTTAATTTTTTTAAATTTAATTATGCTAAATAAGCCTCTGTCAGCTACAGTGTTTTTTTAGCTAGTTACAGTACTTTTCAGCCATAAGCCACCAAAAAAGCCCAAATGATCACCACCAAATATTTTCTCTTTTTCTTTCTGTGATAGCAACTCCAAACTAGTCCAAAATACATTATCCGAAAGTCCATTTATCTGCTAGCTTTGGTTTCAATCCTGAACTACCAAACCATTCACACATGCTGTGGGAAAGTATATATTCAACCTTTTCGAAAATCTCCTCTCTCTCTCTCTCTCTCTCTCTCATCTCTTCTGTCTCTCTTGCCTCCAGCGCTGGCCGACCACTCCCGCCAGTGGCGGAGGACGGGAAAAAAATGAGGTGGGGCGGATCCAAAGCTATACTTGCGCGCCGGTGGCTGCCGCCCGCCCACCGCCCGCCGTTGGCTACGCCCAGGCCGGTGGCTGCCCCTTTGCGCCCAGCCGCTGGGTCAGCGAAGTTGAGGGCGGCGGCGGAGTCGAAGGAGTCGGAGGCGGCGAGAGGGGCGAGGGGGAGGCGGCGGGTGGAGCGGAGCTACGGAGGTGGAGGAGGCGAGGGGGTGGGGGACGGGTCGTTGCAAAAAATCAAGCCCTGGCTTGAGCCAGGGCTTGCCCTATCGAGTCCTCCGCCACTGACTCCCGCACCAAGCTCCATCCATCCCGGAGCCGACTCCGAAGGCAGCGTGATGGGGGGCAGCCAGCTTGGCAGCACGGAGGACGATGTGGGATGGGGCTCGGCGCTACCTTACGAAGCTTGCACGTAGACGGTGTAGCCTCGTAGACATCTCTGGAAACCTCAACGTTTTCGGTGCGTTCTCGAGGTTTTCGGCGAGGGTTTCTAGTGGTGACAGGATTTTCGATGGCGGTGAGGTTTCCGGTGGGTGGTGAGGTCTTCGAGGAGGTTTCTATTGAGTTGTATGTATGAGCCAGTTTACCTAAAAGCTTAAACTGATTAGGAATGACAGACAATTCACTTATAATTTAACACTCCCTCTCAAGTGTAAACTCTCTTAGGTCTAAGACGTAGAATGGAAGTGGGCTACAATTATTTTTTAATTGCGTCAACCGGGTCTTGAACTCAAGATATGTAGTCGAATGAGAGTCCCGTCCCTAAGCGGGAACTGCGTCCGACCGCATATGTAGTCAACTGCCTCGTGGTCGCGACTTCATCGACGCTCACGACCATGTCATGATCGACATAGTCGTGAGGCATTCCACGACCACCTCGTGGCTGTGACTTTATCGACGCCCATGACCACGTCATGATTGACATAGTTGCGAGGCATTCTATGACCACCTTGTGGTCGCGACTTCGTCGATGCCACAACCACGTCATGATCGATGTAGTCATGAGGCATTCTACGACCATCTCATGGTCGTGACTTCATTGACGCCCGTCCGACCACCTCGTGGTGCCGACTTTGTCGACACTAGTCCATAGGGTGGTGGATAGAGCATGTGTTTCAAGACCTCATCCCGCCGCTGACTTTGTTGACACTCACGACCACATCATCATCGTAAAACTTGCTGTCTACAAGCATGACATTGTCATAAGCCATCCTACGACCACCTACTGGTCATGGTCTATCCTCATGGTCATGACTTCATCGATGCTCATCCAATCGCCTCATGGTCGTGACTTCGTTGGCACCCATCTGACCACCTCGTGGTCATGACTTCGTCAACACCCATGACCACATTGTGATCGATGTAGTCATGAGGCATTCTACAACCACCTCATGGTTGCGACTTCATCGACGTTCGTGAGGCATTCTACGACCACCTCGTGATCACGACTTCATCGATGTCCATCCAAAGGGTGGGGGATGGAGCACACCCACGCTTCAAGTCTTCGTCCCATTGTCGACTTTATCGATGCCCATCCGAAGGGTGGGGGATGGAGCACATGCGCTTCAACTCTTCATCCCGCCACCAACTTCGTCGATGCCCATGGAAACTTCATGATCGACGAAGTCTTGATGTATTCTATGATCACCTCGTGGTTGCAACTTTGTCGATGCTCGTCAGAAGGGTGGGGGATGGAGCGCATGCACGATTCAAGTCTTCATCGTACCGCCAACTTCATCGACGCCCGTCCAAAGGGTGGGGGACGATGCGCGTGCGCTTCAAATCTTTTTCCCACCACCAACTTCGTCGACACCATGACCACATCATGATCAATGTAGTTGTTGGCATTCTATGACCACCTCATGGTCGTGACTTCATCGACGTCCATCGAACTGCCTCGGGGTCATGACTTCATTGATGCCCTGCCTCGACGTCCATCGACGGAGCGTGTGTTTCAAAACTTCGTACCGCTATCTACTTCATCAACACCCATTCGAAGGGTAAGGTTGAAGTGTGTGCAAGCCTCAAGTATTCATCCCGCCTTCAAATTCGTTGACGTTCGTCCAAAGGGTGGGGGACAAAGTTCCCGCGCTGCATGTTTTTGTCCCATCACCAACTTCGTCGATGCCCATGACCACTACATGATCAACATAGTCATGAGGCATTCTAGCTATGACCTCCCTCTAGAATTGACCTCATTAATGCCTCTCCGACCACCTTGGGGTCATGACTGCATCGACACTCGCCCAACCGCCTCGGGGTCATGACTTCGTCAACACCCGTGTGACTACTGTGTGGTCGTGACTTGTTGATGCCTGTCTGACCACCTCATAGTCGTGACTTCATTGACACTAGTCCAAAGGGTGGGGGATGGAGTGCATGTTTCGAGCCTTCATCCCATCGTAGATTTTGTCGATGCCCGTCCGAAGGGTAGGGGACAGAGCGCGTGTTTCAAGGTTTCGTTCCGTCAGCAACTTCATCAACACCAGTCCGAAGAGTGGGGGACAGAGCATCTATTTCGAGCCTTCGTTCTAGCATCAACTTTGTTGATGCTTGCGACCACATCATGATCGATGTAGTCATGAGACATTCTACAACCACCTCATGGTCACGACTTCATTAACGCTCGCAACCACATCGTGAGGGACAGAACGCACGTGCTTCAAGTCTTTGTCCTATCACCGACTTTGTTGATGCTAGTCCAAAGCGTAGGGGACAGAGCACACATTTCAAGCCATCGTCCCACCATCGACTTTGTTAACGCTTGTGACCACGTCATGATTGGCGTACTCATGGGACATTCTATGACCACCTTGTGGTAGCAACTTTGTTGATGCTCATGACCACATCGTGGGGGACAGAGTGCATGCTTCAAGTCTTCATCCCGACACCAACTTTGTCAATGCCCATGACCATGTCATGATCAATGTAGTCGTAAGGCATTCTACGACCACCTCATAGTTGTGACTTCATTGATGCCCTTCCGGCCTCCTCAGGGTCATGATTTCACCAACGCCCATCCGACCACCTCATGGTCGTGACTTCACCGACGCCCGTTCGACCGCCTCGTGGTTGTGACTTCACCAACGCCCATCTGATCACCTCGTGATCGTAACTTTGTCAAAGACCATCCGACCACCTCGTGGTCGTGACCGCGTCGATGCCCGTCTGACCACCTTGTGGTTGTGACTTCATCGACGCCCATTCGACCGCCTCGTGGTCGTGACTTCATCCATGGCCATCTGACCGCCTCAGGGTCATGACTTTGTCGACGCCCGCCTGACCATCTTGTGGTCATGACTTCGTCAATGCTCGACTGACCACCTCGTAGTCATGACTTCGTCGTCGGGGGACTCCGTCGCCCTGCTCGTAGGCATCACCTCTATGTCCTGCCCGCATCGGAGGCAGGACATTGATGGGATGGCCACGGCTTCGGCATGGGACTTCATCGCCTGCATCTACACACCGCTTGTGTTAGAGGCTCGACCTCGATAGGGTGGCCTTGGCTGCATCGAGGGACTTCGCCGTTCTTCTCGTAGGCATCACCTCAGAGGGGCGGCCAGACCCACGACTCCATCTCTATGTGTCACCTGCGTCGGAAGCAGGACCTCGATGGGATGGACACGGTTTCGACGTAGGACTCTGTCGCCCATATCCAAGGCACGACCTCAACGTGGCAGCTCCGGCTCTGTCAGGGGACTCCACGACCACCTCACGATCGACATAGTCACATGCGTTGCCCGCATCAGAGGCACAACCTCGACGCGGTGGCTCTGACTATGTTAGGGGACTTCACCGCCCTCCTCATAGGCGTCATCTCGGAGGGGTGGCCCCACCCTAGCTTCGTCTCCATGCGTCGCCACGACCACGTCATGATCGACGTAGTTGTATGCGCTACTCAAGTCCGAGGCACAAGCTTGACATGGCTACTCCACGACCACGTCATGATTAGGGAAAGAAAAACCCTATTCCGGAAGGTTTAGAGCGTCTAGACCCCTAGGGGCTAGAACTAGCAGTTGCATCAACTCACCCCTCAGGACATTCGTGCTTGCTATCGGGGACCAGGTGGCTGGGGCAATTGGTCGCGTTAGCTCACCCCTCGGGACCTCCGTGCTTGTTGTCGAATGAGTACTGTTGTAGGGGTGGCCCAGCCCCTATGACCGTTAAGTTCAGCTACTGGTCCTTGCAATAGGCCCAATAATATAGGGATATGTGTATAAAAGAATATACCAATGTACTATCACCTTTTGTAGTTATTAAGGGGTAGCATGACAATTTCTCATACTATCCCATTCATGTATATAAACCCCTAAGAGGGGTGCGAGTTGGCTAGATCCACCTATTTTGGCAAAGTAACCTACGGAGGACATGACATTCGGTCAAAATAGAAGAAAAAATCAAGAAAGAAAACAAAACAACGCACAAGAATTACCAGAGTCGCGGCGAGAAGATACCTGTGATGTCATCAGCCTTCTATCGAGTCTTTACATATGTTTACACTCAACCACGTGTTACATGCATGTGAAATATTCAATCCGATGATTTCGATAACCATCGTCATAACACAATTTACACTCAACCACGTGTTTCGTGTGAAATAGTCAATCAATTTATTAACATGACCATAATTCAACTTTCTCCTAACAGCTCCAACCACCGCCGGAGAAGAACACAATCTCTGACAACTTTACCATAGAGGAGTATATACGTACAGTAGTAGAACAATTGTTGTCTATATATCCCTTCATATTATATATAACATTATATATAGATAAAACTAAATATAACTTCTACAACAGCTTGTCTCTTAAAATTATCTCTATAGGATCCCACAAACTTTTAATTATAGCATAAAACATGTTTGTTATAGATAATATACTATCTCTCCTCCTCTTTCCCCATATCAGCAAAAAAAATCTTACATGACAAAGCTTATAAACAGTTAACGTTGTAGCATTGTACATGCCCTAATTTTGCTTAAGCTAAAATGCTAATTGAAGTCTGGAGACCCTCCTCCTAGAGACCCATCTCCCCAAATTATCCGTTGCACACCTCTCGCTCCTACTGCTTACAGCCAATTCATCCACCACTCTTAGATACCATTCCAAACAGCTTTAGTTTATTTTTTTGGTTTTTGGTATATTTAAACCAGAAACCATTTGGAATGTATCGGTTTCTAATTTTGACTTATTTTATTTTCTTTGTTTTCTTTGTCTTTTCTTTTTCTCTCTTATTTCATTGCATTGTCAGTGACAATATAACGATTTTTCCTTTTTATTTTTCTCATTTTTTTAAAAAATTAACAGCCGCTATAGTGCAATTTCAACAAAAAAAAACTAGTGTGAGGACCACCTTAGACCCATGGATCTTGTACAATTGTTCTACCACCCATCATCTCCCGTCACCTATTAGCTTTGGATCTTATAGAGCTCAACAAGGTTGTCAGTACGCGACATGTATCGTAGTATAATACGATCCTATGGTCCTACCGGAGGTACATGATATGGATTGCAATATGGATCGAAATCAGGTGGTATTGCAATGGGATCACCATCCTACTCATAGAATCATTAGGATCGCAATGAGATCGTGATCCTGACAATAAACTATATTAGCATATAAAATTTGATATTACCTATTGCTAGTTTAAGTTCACTACCACATAAAGGGTAATTATAGACGGTTCTAAACCGCCAACACAAACGACTTCTGAATCGTCCGATTTTATATGTTTATGATAACAGGCGGTTATCACAGACGATTTATGTACTGTCTATAAAGGTCGAATATCACAGACGACTGTGACCAAAACCTGTTTGTGATATGTAATACATCACAAACTGTTCTATGTACGAACTATCTGTGATAGTATGCATATCATAGATGGTTCATACATAGAACCATCTATGATGTATTACATATCATAGATAGGTTTTGGTCGCAATCATCTGTGCTAATATACATATCACAGACAGGCTTTGGTAGCAGCCATCTGTGATAGTATACATATCACAGACGGTTTGTATATATAACCGTCTGTGATGTATTACATATCACAAACATGTTTTGTTGTTGCTGTCTATGATAGTCGATATTTATAGACGGTTTATACTATAAAATTGTCTGTGATAGTTCATTGTGTACCTTTTTTTCTTCTATTTTTTGGCTAGCCTTAGGAAATACTAGCCATGCCCTCTGAAAACAAGAAAATACACATATATAATTGATATATCACACAATACATAGATATCACAGATACACAGATATCATTCACAAATAGATAGATGTATCACAAATAGACTGAATGTATTGTTTGATGAAGTACAATTGAACATCACAAATAGACTGAACCAAATGTTTGAACATCTATTATTTCTCATTGGGGTTGAACTCTTCGTTCAGTTGAATGACCTCTGCCATTAAGAAGCCGCACAATAGTCCTCGAACATCGGCGAGTTCGTGAAGATTGAATGCACTTCTATCAATTTTGATGCCCTGTCGCTAGGAGTAAAGTCATAAGCATATATATATATATATATATATATATATATATATATATATATATATATATATACATATATGTATATATATTGATAATCATGAAATAATTATTTCTAGATTAACAAACCTCTGGATTCTTCTTCTTAGCGCCCATGATTTCCTGCATACGGCGGCAAATGTAGAAGGCACATACATTGCCCTGAAGCTGCTGGTGGTACTGTAAAAATAGAATTACATATATATGTATAGTCAGTTCTAGAGGCATTATTACGAAGTGTGATGTAGGATTGTGTTGTAGCGGGTACCAAAAATCGCATCCCGTGGATCAGTGTGGCGCTGGAATCCTTGTGTCTCCCTTCCTTGGCAACGTAAGTGTTGAACGACCTACGTGATTCCAAAAAATTAGCATTGGCTATTGCAACTAAAGGGAAGACTACAATAGAGTTATGTGTGGAGTATACCTGTTGAGTATTTCTTCCACAAGGGTGAAGTCATGGTTATTCTTGAGTAGCGAAATCAAGGTATATTACCTTGCTCCATTTTGGTACAATCACAATCAGAATCCAGGGAAAGCTAGTCATGTATGTCACCGTAATCGTTAAACCTAAGTTCATATTGCATACAAAGTATAAATAAAACTTATATAGAAACTAGTAAATCACTTACTTCTGGTTGTAGGGTGTTAGAATGTAGTCCTTGTTACTGTGAGTAACTAATCCCTTCGTTATATAGTTTTCGACAAAGGATACATTATTGTCAATGCTTTTCCTAGAGATAAAGTATGGATTGAGGAAACCCACTGGTTCTCAATGTCGCTGGGATTCTTGAATCATGTATCTGTACATACGCAATGAGTTACAACATTTATCGGTATTGCATAAATCTAGAACTTGATTGTACACACTTAAAGTGTCCAACATTGTAGAAGTGAGGCATCGAGGGCATTGAGATTGAATAGTTCGAATAAGTCTTGGAAGCCCACGATGATGTAGGCCGTGCTATTGTGGAAATGCATATCCATGTATCTGACGATGAATCCACTCTACCAGTTTTCCTGGTCGTTAGACCTCTGCATGTACCTGGCATGCAAAGACCCGGAAACTAGTCCAAGGCTGGGTAATTGTGACCGAGGACCAACGACATTCTAAGGTTGTACCGCCAAAACTTGGGAGACGCCTTAATCTTCTTCGATTTGCTCTGAGCTTCTTGCTTGAGATACATAGTCGACGTCATCTCCACGGGAACGATACGATGGCCTTCTGAAGTGTAGCTTGAGGTGAAGTTACACAGGGTTTTGTTTGACAGGCATGGGTGTGTGGAGATCGTGGTATGGAAGAGTCTAGGGTGATGTCCCTCTTGGTCCACTGGACTATTGTCTGGACGACATCCCCTAGTGTCATAATTTCTACATTTGGGGGCTTCTTCAGCGGGACGGCCCAAAAACATCATTAATCATGTCAACCTAGACCTTCACAAAATCGATCCCTAGCTATGCACTGTGCACCAGCGTCCTTGGCAGGCATAGAAACGCCATCCCTCACCAAGCGTCAATGTGAATGAAGCCAACAAACCTGACTCTGAGGATGCACAGCGTGGGCACCTACATAACGATACTCGATGAGCTAAGGCATCCACCAATTCTAGAGAGTTACATTACCAGGATGTTGTCGATAGATAAGTGTGTGTCACTATGTTCAGAAAGTGGCATGGACACACAGCTACTTCGACGTTGAGGGGGACTGCCTTCTGCAATAACGGGGTGGCTTGCAAGTGGTTGTGGACTTCTCTCAGTTCTTCTCTCAATGAATCTATCTCTCCTCAAAATAAGGCGGTTATCTTCTCTCAAAATGAGGTAGATAACTCATACTCAAGTTGTGCACAAAGCTCCTATTTCATATATTTCTCCTGCTCGACTTTGGATTTCTTCCTACTCCTATATGCCTTAGAGTTGTTTGAGAATATGTTCAATACCAAAAACCTAGAGTTAGCTATTTCAAACATTATTGGTATTCAAAAGTTTTCCAAAAGGCCAACCAATCAAAAGTTACTTGACTTCAAAATTCATCCAAAATATTGAGTTGACCTAAGTGGTCATAATCTAACACTTAAATGAGTTTTGCCATTTGAGCCCAAATTATTGATGTATATTGGCTCATAAGGGTATTTACAACTCATACATGAAATTGAATGCTTAATATACCCCCAAATGCTCATTTTTGCAATCTTGAAGAATTTATTGAAAATGAGTTTGTTTTTTAAAATTGAAAGACTAATTTGTTAAAAATTATATTGAAAAGAGTTTTAATCTTGGCATATAGTTGGAAATGCTCTATAAGAGATTTATGTTTCTTTGTGAAAAACTTTGGAGTATGGTACAACACTACATCAAAGCTCTCCTCAAAAATCCAATCTCTTGGCGTGCCCCAGAAAAATCGGAACTACCGGCAACCATCAAGCGGTACTTCCGTTTTCCGGAACTACCGGTGGTGAAACAGCGGTACTTCCGATATTTCTAGCAAGTGGCTGTTTTGATTCAAAATTTGATCTTCAAATTTCCTCAGCCATTTCCTCTTGCTCCTCAAAGTGAAGATGATCCATTTTATCCTTGCTAGCTACCCTCAAGTATTTCTTGACCTCATATGCCACATTGATCCTTTTCTTTTCATAAAGTGGCCATTATCTCAAAAGAGTGGTAGACTTTTAGTCATCTTGACATCGACATGTACTTCACTCCAATCTTTTCAAGTGATTTATCCATTTCCTTCATGTGGTATTCCTTGGTTGTGGAAAATTAAGTGGTATCCTTGTTCCTCCATTTGATGTCTCTTGGATTAATACCCTTTTCATCTTGGCAAGCAAATATTTCTTAACCAAGCTCTTCACATATATGATATCATTGATTTCCAAGTAATGTTATCTTTCAAGTGGTATCTACTCTATTGACTTGGTATCTCTTTCATTTGGAAAATAAGTGATATTCTCTTGCCGAGATAATCTTTTCTATTAATCAAGCTCTTTCACCTATGATATCATCGTCTTCCAAGTGGTATCCACCTTTATGAGTGGTATATCCTCTAATGATATCATTCTCCTCCAAGTGCCATTTCAAATGACATTTCTGTTTACAAGTGGTATATTCTCTCAAGTGATTTCGAATGTCATCTTAAGTGGTATAAGGGTCAAAGTGGTATGTGCTCTTATGGAAAATACCAAAGAACCACAAAAGGTTAAATAGCACAAAGTATGGACAAAAGATTAACAAGTGGTACAAATTATAGACAAGTGGCTTACAAGTGGTACCCATTAACCCTCGTGCTAGATGACATAAGAAGAAACATGGTTAATCAAAGGAGGAAGAGATAAGAAAAGAGAAGAAAATCAAGAAGAGGAGAATCCTTTGTGTGTCAAAGGAAAAGAAATTGCCAAGAAGAGACCTTTGTGTAAAGAAGAGTTTTTCTTTGTAAAAAACATATATAATAATTTTGTGCTTACTAAAGCAAAAAGGGTAAAATATTACTATTAAGAAAATTAGTTTACTTATTTGCCCAAAAATGATTTATGGCTCTTGGGAGTGAATGTTTTTCATTCTCTTTTACTATTCATGGAGTCATAATCCAATGATATGCAAGATTACCTTTTCAAAAGAGCCTCTTTGGTCAAAAAATCAAAAATCTTGTTTAAAAAGACTAAAATTATGAAAAACTAAATAAAAGTACTCAACTATGTATTTCAAATGTTTTCAAAGCTTTTTGGGTAAAAATTTCTATTTTAGAAATTAAAAGGAAGATTTGGCCCCCAAAAGAGTCTTATATGATCTTGTTTTTGAATTAAATGACATATTTCTCTAAATTACAATCTATTGAGTATTTGAAAAAGTGGTCAATACAAAACTCAAAGGATTGGTCATTTCAATATTTCTCTAGATCAAAGCTTTTGCAAAAGACCAATCATTGAAAAGTTATATTCATTTGAATCTCATCCAAAAACTACAATTGACCCAAAATGACATATTCTTGCATATAATGAGTTTAGCTATTTGAGCAAGATTTCTTTGTAGATCTTGGCTTGAAATAGTATTTATAACTCATACGAAGCTAAGAAAACAAAGTACTCCATGAAAATCCAATTGGTTTGGATTTTTAGCTTTTGATGCAAAATCAATTCCTTCTCTCGCTCTCAAAGCGCCTTTTGGCATATCTTTTGACTGGAGAAGTCTTTTTGAAACAAAAATTCTTGTTGGAAAAGGTCATCAATATCATAAAGTTCATATCTGCAAAATTGGAAAACATTTCAAGTTAATTTGGAAAAGTTTTGACTTTTTCTCTCTTTTACAAATGTGTTGAAAATTCAGAACTTCCATGATTCTGAGCCGATTTGTGATTTTTGTATCTTCAAATGGGTTCAGATTTAAAGGAAGCCACAATAATACAAATTGATCCTCTATAGTTGGTCTTCCTTGTCAAATTATATAATAATTTATAAAGAGCATTTGATCAATTTTCCTTCTCTCTCTAGAAGCTTATGTGAAATGCGAAAAGTCTGAAATTTCAGACTCAGATTTCTGAAAATCATGTTTTGAACTGATTTATGAATTTTTTATCTTTAAGTTGCCTCATAATCTGAGGTAGATGCAATTATAACTTTTGATCCTCGGATATTCATCTATACTAACAAATTTTATCAGATTTATTGGACATTTGTGAGTTAGTTTTTCAGGCAGCTTTTGAAGGCCAAATGGAATGCAAAATCAGAAAATGATCCACATGCTACAAGTGTTTTATATACAAGTGGTATCAACTCAAGTGATATTATATCAAGTGGTATCAAATACCATCCAAGAAAATTTCAAAAGCCTTCAAGGAGCTCTCACGAGTAAGATCATTTGAATGTGTTTCAAATATCTTCA
Source organism: Dendrocalamus latiflorus (assembly GCA_017311315.1). NCBI lineage: Eukaryota > Viridiplantae > Streptophyta > Magnoliopsida > Poales > Poaceae > Dendrocalamus > Dendrocalamus latiflorus. Next base: position 882,767 of record CM029637.1, on the reverse strand, counting down.
GTTATTTTTAAGTGGTATCAATTGGTCATTTGCATTCAATTTCATATTTGTCATGACCATATTAAGTTGAATCAAATTGGCATCAAGCTCCTCATTTCTTAAGAATCAATTATATGCTCTTAATTGGTATCAAGCTCCTCATAATGAAAATTTCCTTTAATGGCTTAACTTGTATTCTTTCCTTGTTTTTACAATAATCAATGCTATTTTGTGAAAATCGCCTCTTTTTGGTGCTTGATGTCAAATGGGGGAGAAACTTGTGATAATAGCTTTGAATATTTGAGAAACTTGTGATAATGCCAAATGGGGGAGAAATAATAAAAATGCTAATGCCAATAGGGGAGAAATGTGATAATATATTTATCGGGGAGAAATTAATTGAAGAATGCCAAATGGGAAAAACTAAAATCTTTTTTTTCTAAATTGTTGAATAATGCTTTCACCTTCTTTTATGCACTTAATTACCTACCATTTAGTCATTTTCACCTATATGCTATTATCATAAAAGGATTTGTTATCAATCACCAAAAAGGGGGAGATTGAAAGATCAAGCTCCGCTTAAGTTGGTTTTGGTGTTAATGACAAATGCCATTATGAGATTTTGATGTAAATGACAAATACTTTTATAATGGTTTGGTGATAATGACAAATGTATGTATGAGACTAATATGTTTGTTTAAGTTTATTTACGTTTAGTCTCATTTGGATGGAAAGGTGAAATCAAATAGGTATGCATTAGAAATCACTCTCTCATATACTAATGCAGCCCTTAGATCCAAAATATAGATTGAACTCCTCAATTAGTCCAAAATGAATATGTGCATATGTTTTCATTATATACACTTATATGCACACATTTAGGGGGAGCTCTCTATATATTTTGGAGTTTCGTGAGTGTTGATCCATGCTTCTTTTAATATGCATATTTAGGATCTTTACTTTGAAATACATTCTTGAGTATATATATCTTGTGTAGTTCATATATACTCATGTGCAATTGGGTTGTCATCTAACTTCTCCATTAAGTGTTAATGGTTGGAAGATTAATGACAACCGGATAAGTAAGCTTTGTTTAAAGCTTATCTTAGAGTATACAATTGTTGTGTACAAGTTGTATACTCGCAAATCAATTATTTTTATCTCATTATTTGTTGAGATTGTCATGAATTACCAAAATGGTGAAGTTTAGTAATCGATGACAATTGTTTTGTGGACTAACAGTTTCCATGAGTTAGATGCAGATGTTAGGTTCCACAAATGAGAACGACTTGGGATGACTTCATGTGTTGAAGGTCATCAAGTCAAGATCGAGAAGAAGATAACTTCATGAGTTGAAGGCTATCAAAGAAGAAGATGGATTCATGAGTTGAAGACCATCGAGAAGAAGAAGACGCATCATGGGTTGATGCATGAGGAGATGATCATATGTTGATCATCAAGTAAAGACCATCATGTATTGATGGAGTTGAAGAAGTGAAAAATGCATCATGTGTTGATGCATGATGAGAAGATGACCCAAGGTAAAGGTATGGCTAGCTAGGGCTAAGGATGTGTTTCTAGTCTTTTACCGGTCTTGGTGTTTGGTTAGAAGACCGGATTGCTAGTATAGGTTGCCGTACTATTAAGAGGGGTCATGTCTAGTAGTTTGAGTCTCATCATGTGTTGATGGCTCAAACTCACTTGCTCTAGCTCATCTTGACATGAGTCTTTTATTTGCGAATGTGTTTTGCAAATAGTCGAAACTCATGTGTTGAATTCTAGCAACATGGGACTATGCTTTGCAAATGTGTTTTGCAAAAGGTTGAAGTTCATGTACCTACTCTTTGTGACATGATCTAAGTTTGCAAATATGTTTTGCAAAAGTCGGAGATCATGCATTATCCCTTAGCATGGTCTAAGGTTGTTTGTTACTATTTCCTTTGACATTAGACCATGGTAGTGACTCTTTAGATGTCTTTTGATTTCTGCATTGATCTAATGTGTTTGAGATCATGCAAATAGATGGGTTATGTAGCCCTCTGAATAAACTTTGCATAGAGTCTAAGATCACTCAATTCCGACATCGGAATCAACAGTTATGACTGGAGGTCTGACCGGTGTTGAGCTGGAGGTCAGACCACCCTTGTAATGGTGATCAGACCGCCCTTATAATGGAGGTCCGACCGCCATTGTAAGAGAGGTCTGACCGGAGTTGGTTTGGAGGTCTGACTAGTCCCAGCGGTCAGACTGGCCTGATAACGGCGGTCTGACCGGCCAGCGGTAGTTCCACGTTTTGCCCGGACCCTTTTTTCGAGAGAGCGACTCTGAGGGTTTTCCTGAGAGCGGTCTGACCAGACCTTGAGCGGTCTGACCAGAAATGGCAGTCTGACCGGCCCTGTGTGGGCGGTCTAACAGGTTTTCCAGCCCAACGGCTAGTTTTCTTGTAACCGTTGGGAGGGCGGTACTACCGGGGGTTTGGCTTGCGGTAGTTCCGGCCCTGGGCTGATTCCAGCTCTCTCTTTCCTCCAATGGCTAGTTTTTGAGGGAGATCTATAAATACCTCCTCAAGGCTGGTTGGAGATGTTGTTGCTTGACCTATTCTTGTGTTCTTGAGCTAGAGTGAGGCTCTGCACTCAATTGTGCATGTGTTGCACTTTGTGAGAAGGGAGAGAGGTTCTAAAGTGCATGTGTTGCATCTAGAGGAAGACTTTGTGTCCGGATTGAGCTTGTCCATTCGTTGCATGTGGTGAGAGTCAAGTGAGGGACTTGACTTGTTACTCTTGGAGTTTGCCGACTCCTAGACGGCGTGGGAGGCGTCGTGCGCGGTGATTTTCTCAAAGAAGGTTGTGAGAAGACCCGGCGAAGTTGTGAAGGTCGAAGCTCACCTACCCGGAGCGGGGAAGAGCTATCACTAGTGATTTGAGGTGGAAGGCTTAAATCGTGGAGCCAGTCCGATTTGTTCGAGCTTACCTCAACGTGGACTAGGGGAGACCGGCAAGTCTCCGAACACCACGGTAAAAAGAGATTGTGTCATTTGTGGTTTGTTTTCTTGTTATCTCTTTTTTACATTCAAGCAATTCACTTACTTAGCATTATTTTGATTGATTGTAAACCTAGGATTGCAAACCTTGACCTATGATAGAATTGTTGGTGCACTTAGGCGAGTTTGCTTGTCTTAGGCACTATTTGAGCTAAACCAAATTGATTTAAGCTTCCGCATTGTTTACTTGGTTTAGGCAAATAGAAATGGTCTTGAATTGTTAGTATTAATTTGAAGAAAATTTTAGACCGTCTATTCACCCCCTCTAGTCGGCCTCCTCGATCTTACACTAGGTAGTTTAACTTATCTTACCAAGCATTGTGACACTTCCTCATCTGTGGGGTTTTTGAAAGAGGTGATGTTCGAAGACGTGGTTGATGACTTTGCTCTTAACTAGTTCTAGGCGTGCTCATTTATGATCTCGGCAAATAGTAGGGAGGACTTCGATTGGATTGCGACCTCGTCCTGCATTCTCCATTGCGGGATTTTATCCGTGTACCTAGCGGTGCCGAGTTTGTGGGGTGAGTGTTTTATGCCTAGAGAGCCTTGTGTGTCGTACTTTGCTATTAAAATTCGACCATCGTTTTCATCCACATAAAAGGTCTCCCATGTTTTCGGTGACACGAACGGATACCTCATGAAGGGTGTGCAATCCTTGGTCACGTACTGCGTCACAAAACATGCTCTTGAAGGTCTTCCATACTTTTTCAATCACGAGTAATGCCTACCATCGTATGAGTTCCTAGACATCTGTTGGGATCTCAAATGAGTTTGAAATTTCCACCCACAACTACTTTTTCTCTCCAGTTGTCAAAGCTTTTTAGTTTGATGTAGTGATGGGGACCCGTTGCCTTCCAAGTATCCCGTAGGTAGTATGGAATGCTACCGCTGCTTTCTTCAGTTGTAGAGGGACCCCATCCGTAGAGACCTTCATGATGGTCATTCGGCCCTTTGGCCTTTTCGATACTCCTCTGCCACGCTTAGTTACCCCGGTCTTTGGAGCGTCAGGCCCATTGCGCGACGCGATGATGACGATGATGACTGTTTGGACGTTATCTCTCTTACAAGAAAAAACTAATTAAGTGAGCTGTGAGTGTAAACATTGGCACATGGAGTGTGTGATTTGCCATTCTAAATAGATCTTGTAGCAATAACAAAGTGAATTACAAAGGACAACTGTTAAGAAGTAAGAACATTCAACGACATATATTATTGCTACAATGTCTCTTTGCAACAATCTAGTATGAAGCTAATAACACAAACTAGTGTCTCAGGTTCTATTAAGTTGGTCATGGCCAGAGTCTCTTCATCCTCATCATGCTACGTGCTAAGCTTGGTTGCTGCCTTCTATGATAGTTCTTCTATAAGTAAGGGCCCTGCTAGTGTTTGCACTCTTACTCCTCACTCGCGCACCCCTCCGTCTCCACGTCCCCCTCTGGCATAGCCACCACCGCCCCAGAACCTAACTTCTACATCCTCTTCTTTCTCACCTAATGAGGTGGCCCCATTACCTCTCCTCCTGACGCCGCCTCTCCTTCCAAACGCTGCCTCTCCTCCTGACATCGCCTCTCCTTACCAACGCTGCCTCTCATCCCGATCAGTTCTCCTTACCAACACAAATCACACACTCTAGTGTATTAGGTTCTATGGACTAAGTCATGGTCGTTGTCTTTTTCTCCTCATCATGTTGTGTGTTGGCCTTGGTTGATGTCTTAGGCATAAAAAATCTTTGGGATGCTACGGCGGTTATTTTATGCTGGAGGGGGTACGAGGAAATGGAGGGGTGCGCGAGTGAGGAGTAAGAGTGCAAACACTAGTAGGGCCCCTACTTATAGAAGAACTATCACAGACGGTTCCATGATGGAGCCGTTTGTGATGTGGTACCATATCACAGATGGTTCTGTTATGGAACCGTCTGTGATGTGGTAGCTTATCACAGACGGTTCACAAGTGATTTAGTGGCACAAACCATCTATGATATATGTATCACAGACGGTTCTATTATAGAATCGTCTGTGATGTGGAACCATATCACAGACGGTTCTATTATGAAACCTTCTGTGATACATATATCACAGATGGTTTGTGCCACACAACCACCTATTATGGTTCCTTCTGTATACAACATATCTGATTTTTCGGCTAGACTCAGGAAATGCTAGTCATGCCCTTTGAAAACAAGCAAGCAAATACAATTGCATATGTAATTATTTCTAAAATACTAAATCAATTCATTGGAATATTTCCTTAATTACATGACAACTTTCTTAATTATATTGGAATAGTTTCCAAATAGATGTTTGCTATATGGGATCATTCCACTTGGCTATTTCCTTTTACATAAAACCCTTCATAATGATCGACATGCATATAGCTTGCTTCATCACATGGTTCTTCCTCGAGCCTGATGCCGTCTTCGAATGGAAAAAACTTATCAAATTGATTGTACTCTTCCTCATCCACGACATTCTCAACTCCAACAATCCTTCTTTTTTCATGAAGAACTACGTGGCGCTTCTTATTTGCCGGGTCGGTTGCATACAAACTTGAACAACTTGCTTCGTGAGTATGAATGGTTCATCTTTGTATCATACACATTCGAGGTTCACAGTAGTGACACCGTACTTATCAACATTTACACCCTATGAGAGTTGGACTCAATAGCACCGAAATAGAGGGATCTTGACAATTACGTAATCGAGCTCCCAAATCTCCTCTACAAGCCTGTAGTAGGAGCTTGGGCCAGCGGTACTGAACTGTACATGAAATGCATCTATGCAGACACTTGAGTTCTGGACTATGCTCTTTCTATCCTGATCTGTTATATAAAATATGTACCCATTAATATCATATCCTTGCTATGTCACAATTGTAAATTTGGGCCCTTTTATCGACCATTGCAGCATTTCACTTGACGACCTCCTCGTGAATCACACCTTCAACCATTCGTTGAACCGACGGTTATGCTGTCTAGTGATCCAAACCTCCGATCGGCCTGTATTCTCTTGGCGTAGCATGTCATTGCGCTCTTTCATATACAGGGACACATCAGTCATGTGTTGCAAGACTGTGAAATAGGCTTGAATGTACATATCCAGATCGAGATTTATTGCATTTCTTCCGATGGTCTTGATACCCTCTAGCCTCCCCTCATGACGAGATATAGGCACACCTATCAGTTCGACCTAAGCCATGTAATCAACACAGAACTCAATGATCTCTTTGATTGCATAACCTTCGATGATGATACCCTTCGACCGAGATCGATTTCGTACATAGAACTTGAGAATTCCCATGTACCTCTCGAACGGGTACATATGATGTAGAAATACGGGGCCACATATGTTTATCTTTTTCACAAGGTGGACAATGAAATGGACTATGATATCAAAAAATGGAGGAAAATACATCTCAAGATGACATACAGTCGTCACTACCTCAGCCTACAGAGTGTCTAGTCCATCAAGATCAATGACCATCTGAGCAATTGCATTAAACAAATAACATAGCCTCATGATTGTCACTCGATCCTTATTTAGCAAAATACTTCTAATTGCAGCAGGAAGCAATTATGTCATTATCATATGATAGTCATGAGACTTTATACCAATTAATTTCAAATCTTCCATGGAAACAAATTTCTTCATGTTGGCGGAGTGATCGGATGGAACTTTCATACCATGCAAGCATTGGCATAGTTCAATTCTCTCGGACTTAGACAGAGTGTAGCAAGCTGGGGGGAAATCACGCCATACGTTGACACTATCTTTTGTTTTGTTATGAATGTTTAGTAAGAAACCAATCAAGCTATCACATCCATTCTTCTCTATGTGCATGATGCGATACAATTGCGAACTTCTAAGTGCTCCCAAGAAGACAAGTTCCAAAATATTGACCTCTTCTTCCACATATTCTTCTGATAGATCCTCAATTTACGTCCTTTTCCAAGCACAACATCGATATCCTTGACCATATCATAAATCTCTTTCCCACTAAAAAAATGTCTATGTTGTAACTTATCACAGATGGTTTGAGAACCATCTGTGATAACCACCTGTTATCACAGACATATGAATTCAGACGGTTCAGGAACCGTCTATGATGATGGTTTTAAATCATCTGTAATGATACTTTATGTAGTAGTGCCACCACCATAGGTAGCACCAGCAGGTTCCACTTCGCTGTCACCATCCCCACAAACATCATGCTCCACACTGCCACCACCAACCAACTGTGGCACTTCCAAGCCATCACTCCCTGAGGCCTCGTCCCTACTCGACGCTTCCACCCTCTTCACAAACTACACATATACCATAGACCTCCCATAAATCACCACACCAGGATTGTTGGCAACCTCCATGTACTGCTGCCAAGCGATGTTGCCAACCTTCTTTAGCTCCTAGAAACACACCCCTAAATCTTCAACCATTATGGCTATCATCGTCTCGACGACAAGGTTCTTCTTGCTAACCTCCCTATCAAAAGCACTCCGTACGCACCTCCTGAGCTCAGGGAGACCCATTTTTTTAGCCCCAAGCCTGGATTATGGTTTGTTTACAATTTTGAAGGTCCACCCCTGTACAACACCATCCCATAGAACACGAACAAATGTTCTATATCTGACATTAGGTACCTACCATTAATCCAAACGAAATGCACTTATTTCAGACGATATTAAGTACAACTAAACATAATACAAAATAAATCGTGTACATGTACATAGCTGAGCTACCAATTATTTATACAACAATGTGCTAATTATATAGGCACACACATATATGCATGTATGCAGTGCACAATTCTACAATCTTAAAATCAGTTTTTACAATATTTACAATGGCACCTGAGCAATACATACATACATACGTACGTACGTACGTACGTACGTACGTACGTACGTACGTACGTACATACATACATACATACATACATGTATATTTCCTATTTTGGAAAGGCAACGATAATAGTACAAATAACAGTGTGTATTTCTTCAACAATTTACAAAGAATCATCATTATCACCACTAACACATCATTAGCATGGCTAGTTACAAAATATCGTTTACACGAACTAAATACATACGCCAGCTAAATATGGTTACCAAGCATATTCTATACTATCAAACCACTGTTACACTAATAAAACGCTACTGACATATTAAGTGCATTGCTCGCAGGCAAATGAAACACACCCTTTCTTGAAGGGCTTCACTAGTTCTACACTAATTCCAACTACAAAAATCTCTTAAATCGCAGCAAAACCACCTCGACAAACTAATTTAAACTCTTTTCCGCTCTCTCTCTCTCTCTATTGCTTCTCCCTCGGCTCTCTCTCGCTTGGCAAAAAAACTCAACTATATGGCGTTGGATGAGAGGACAGAGAGGGACTCGAGCCATTTTATACACGCGGGGATGCGTTAGTGACTGACAGAACCACGCGGGTGCACACGGATGCGGGGTAAGCGCCAAACACTCTTGAAGGCCATAGGAATCACTATCGAGCGCGTCGCATCATATTCATCTAGTCGGCCACCAAGCTACCTACCGAGCCAGAGCAGTTCGATAAAAGCTACCGAGCTAGAGCAGTTCAATAGATGCTATCGAGCCAGAGGGTGCTGGCAACCTTGTAGGGGTGGAAAAATAGCTTGAGGCTCGTGGCTCGGCTCGAGCTCGTGAAATTTCGAGTCGAGCCAAGCCTTCTTCACAGCTCGCAAAAAATTCGAGTCGAGCTCTCAAGCTGCTCGCGAGCCGGCTCGCGAGCTATTTGGCTCGTGTGTACAGTTGGATCTCTGTATAACCAACCCCGGTCAATCGGTCATCTGAGCATCTCCCATCTTGAGTCCCCATTCCCCACATCTCCCGTCTTCTTCCTGAGTCCCCATTCTCCGCATCTGCTGTCTTCTTCTGAGTCCCTATTCCCCACTCGAATCTCCCGATTCTCCACTTGCGTCGCGTCGGCGTTGTTCCCCAGCATGCGGAGGACATCCTGCGGTACCGCAGCATGCGGCAACGGCCGTGGGGCAAGTTCGCGGCTGAGATCCGGGACCCTGCGCGGAAGGGGGCCCGCGTGTGGCTCGGCACCTATGACACCGCCGTCGAGGCCGCGCACGCCTACGACCGCGCGGCCTTCCGCCTCCATGGCTCCAAGCCATCCTCAACTTCCCCAACGAGGTCGGCACCGCCACCGGCCAGTGGGCGCCGCCTGTTCCGCTCACTGTCCCCACCATGACCACCAACGGTAAGAGGGCGAGGTCGGATGAGCGAGCACAAGAGGAGGAGTTGAGCATGAGGGAGGTGAAGAAGGAGAGGGTACTGGAGGGTGAGGAGGAAGTCGCAAACAGTAATGGCCTCGCGGCGGCGAGCTGGGACGGTATGGCGTCGACGGCCGGAGGGGGAGTGGACGTCTGGGAGGAGATGGAGGAGCTGAACGCGCGACTCCTGTTGCTCCTGGGATGGCGTAGGTTGCGACGCTGCCGGCCTGCTCCTGGCTCGTGAAGGCTCGCGAGTCGGCTCGAACCTTTCTTCAAGCCGAGCCGAGCCACCCTCCTAGCTCGTGCTCAAAACGAGCCGAGCCGAGCCACCTGTTGAAACGAGCTTGGGCAAGCTTGGCTCGAGCCGGCTCAGCTTGTTTCCACCCCTACAGCCTTGTGGGCATCGCCGGCTCCCGCGTGCATATAAACAGTGATGGATCGATCGTGCGGAGGATATATTACTGCTCTGCATGTAAATACGATCCACATACAACTAATTTTATAAATATAATATGAAACAATGCTAAATTCGACTTTGTACCCTCTGCATGCAGCTCGATCGTGTAGGTTAATTTCGATCTTTTCGGATGGAGCATTTCGATCTCCTGCTTCTCGATCGCCCGGCCTGACCGACATTGGCCCCTTCTTGTCAGAGACAAGTACTTCTGGGTCCGGTCCCTCATGCTGCTGCGCGAATTACTATCCACTGCATGCATGCTTTCTATCCATCTGTTTATGCTCCCTCTGCTTACAAATAAATGTTGGGTTGGATATCGACATGATTCACTTTTACTACTAATTTTTATTATAATATTATAAAATTATTTTTCAAGACAAATCTATATATATGATTTTTCAAATATCTAATATAAGTATTTAAAAAGGTATCAGTAGTCACATTTTTCAAAAGTAGAACTAGACGTCTCTCAAAACAACTATTTGTGACTGGAGGGAGTATATATATACGCTAGTATCTTTCCGCATCTCGCAACTAGATATTACGACATACTATATTTGTTACAGACAGCTCTCAATTTTTGCAAATGCTACTGCTCGTACGTACTGTATTACCTACGTAATTTTGCCTCTGAGCTCTATCAGAGGAGAAGCTGGCCGGCCGAACACCGGAACTTCACAGGAATTTTATAGTAATTTACTTCACATGAATTTTATAGAAATTTCAAAGAAAACATTTCAATTTCGGTAGGAACTGGGGTTTTTTCCCGTGTTCCAAACAGGACACATACCAAGAAGACATATAATCAACACATGCATGAAATGCCCCAGAAAATTTCAAATTTTTCTGTGAATTTTCCTGAATTTTTTTAGCCCTTTCCCTGTTCGGAAATTCCCGGCGGAATGCGCTTTCCTTTCTCGGCTTTCCGCCTTCCTCTCCCGCTGGCGCCCTTCTTCTTTCCACCTCCCTCCTGCGATCATGCTCGCCCACGCACGCGGTCCTCCGCCGCGCTTAGCGCCGCTCTGGCTCGCCGCCGGCGGCCATCCCCGGCTACACTCGACCCGGTCTTCCCTCTGCCACCCGTGGCCCACCCGTCAGCCCCTCCTTCTCCCTCCTCCGCGCGACGCGCCATCGCCCATCTCAGCCGCTCACCTGCTCCCGCACTTCCTCGCGCCTTAACTCACGATGACGCAGCCCCATCGCTCGGACACGACTCCCCGCTCACCCCCGTAGCTTCCCCAGGCCGCTTGCAGAGCCATAGCACTACCCACGCCGCGCCATTACTTCCCTGAGCTGCCCCCGAACTGCTCCCTCGCCTCCCGCTCTCTCCCTTGCTTTTTAAGCCCATCCAACCCCGTCATTGCCTTCCTCACACTCCCAAGGCACTCCCCAAGTAGCCGATTGAAGTATAACCGCTTGCATCGCCACTGATCAGCTTCTTCACCGCCGGTGAACTCCTGAGCCTCATTCCTTCTCTTCTTCACCAGAGTCCGATTCCTTTTGCTAACTTGCTCCCCTTTGCTTCCTGAACACGATGGTGGACGCCATTGGCCGAGAAAGCCCCTCCCCTGCCCTGGCGGTGAAGCTCGCCGTTGTCCAAAAGGGGGCCGCCGTGGCCAGCTCGCCAGAGGGCTCCCCAGCTTGAGCCGCCGCTGCCATTGTGTTCCCCTCACCCCAGAGATGCTCCAAACACCTTCAATTTGCCCGGAGTGCCGCCGATGGCCTCTGGTGCCCAAAAATTGCCGCCATCTTCTCTCCGGCCGTTCGCCGCCGTTGAGCTTCCCTGTTCCTCCCAAAGCCCTAAAATGGGTTCCTCACCTCCCAAAACCCTTGGACGTATCCCCACCGTCCACGTCTTCGTTAACACTGACCTCAGCCTTCAGATGGCCTCACTCCGTGGACATCCGATCTTACTTAACTCGGTTAATCCTGTTCGTCCATCCGCCCTGCATCGCTGCCGCCCGCACTGGCCACGCGTCAGCCATCCAGTGCGGGGAGGCTCGCGCGCGCTGAGCTCCGGCCGCACACGTGCTGGGCCGAAGCCGCGCAGCCTGCTCCGCCGCGCAGGCCGAAACCCTCCCCGGGCCGCATTGTAGCAAAAGGCCGGCCCGACACTGTTCATAAGGAATTTTCAGGATTTTTCAATTTCCAAAAATCAAATAAAATCAAATAAAATTCTAGAAAATTTCCAGAAAATCCCAAAATTTTCCAAATTACACCATTATGTTCATTTTGATGCCCTGAACCCATTTTTGACCTCCAATCCACCAAATTCATTCCAAAAAAAAAATCAAAAATCCCCATTTGAATTTTTATGCATTTTACTCATTTTTCATAGATTTATTTTTCCTCGCTTGATTAGACTCAAGCCGGACTTATATTATTTTTGTGTGTTTAAGCCGGACTTATCATTTCAATTTCCAAATCAAGCATTGCACTGATCCATCTCATATCCCAACCTAACATAAATCTAGCTAGCTGCATACATTTATACTGAAGCTAACCAGTAGAAGTTTGATTAATTAGAGAAGGGTGGAAAGTAGAACCAATGCCATGCCGCCACGTGGAAGGAGGACAGGACAGTGCAGCACAGTTCTTTCCGACTCTCAAAGCGAACAAACAGCTCAGTGCAGCAGTATCATATCCCTTTCTTGGCTTCTTTTCTTTCTCTTTTTCCTTCCTTTATTTCCTTGCAGATCCTGCTACCCCTGTTCTTTTTACTTCTTATGTTTAATCCTGAGTAGATTTAAAACTATCTAGATTAGATATACAAAAATTAAATTATTAAATTTATCGATAAGTTACTTTGATAATATTACAATTTTATTAGTATATCTTACTGTAAAGTTATAAAAAGTAGTGATCATCTCGAAAACCATAAAAAATAAAAATACATCGGAGAAAAACGAAACAAAGTGAGTATAAGGCCATTCTCAGTGGAGAGTTTCATGGCGTTGTTTCCAAGACTGCCACATCATGTACAATGAAATGAAACATGGATGCCACATCATTGTTTCATAGACATTTAATTTCATGACTCACATAGAGTTGGTAATCGTGCCAAGAGAGTTTCATCTAGATGAAACTCACTTCTTCTCTCTCTTCTTAAAAATGTTGTCATATCATCAAAAATGCCTATGTGGCAGCCTATTAAATGCAGATGAAACTCCCACTGAGACTGGCCTAATGCAGCAGTATCATATCCCTTTTGGGGCTGTTAAACAAACAGCACAGTGCAGCAGTATCTGTTGGCCCAGCGTCTCTCAATCACACACACAGGGGAAGGCGCTGCACACCAGCGTCTCTCAATCACACACGCAGAGGAAGGGTGCTGCACCACACCAATGCCTTTTCTCTATTTTTATTTCACTTCACCACACTTTTCACATACAAACTGATTACCCTCTTAAATAACCACACACATGCGTAGAGGTTGGCTATAATTAGCCACCTGCATGCAAGCACTCCCTACATGCACCACTAAGCCATAACCACTACATGCATGCACCACTAAATAACACATGCAGAGTTAGTTGATCCACTTCTCACGCTAGCTCCACTTGACTTGGCCACTTCTCCAAGCCAGCATGTAGTTGCATGCATTCACTTACATGCAAACCATGACTCTCTCTCTAATCAAACTAACTCACTCCTCTACACATGCACATTATTGAAAAAACACGTAAACAAGATTAACTCTAACAATCACCCCCTAATCTTGTTGGCTTTATTTTCCACTTCCACGTCGGGCTTCAAAGCAGTGCGGGCTCATAATCCGCATCAGCAATGGCAAGCTGCACCACTGCCTTGGTCACCTTCTTCGGTTCGTCGCACTCGTCAGCGAAGTGACCAAACTCACCACATTTGCGACAATCAATCTTCGACTTGTCGAACTTGCCGCGGTATTTCTTGTCACCATTTTTATTGACACCATTGCCGGAGCCCTCGCCGCTTCTCTGCTCTTCAGCGACCTTGGCCTACCACTCAGCACGTGTGAGCAGTGGCTCCCCATGCGTGAACAGCAGCCGCTACTCGCCTTCTCTTTCACGACATCGCCCCTTTGAAGTCTCCTTGAACGCCCGCAAACGCCCGATAGTCTCAGCCACCGACATCTCCGACACATCACCCCATTGTACAATAGTACTAACAATGGGTAGGAAATTGTCGGGGACGGAGTGTAGGAGCTTCTCCACCACGGTGGTCTCTTCCACTTTCGTGCCGAGAGAGCGAATCTCGTTCACGATCGTGGTAACCTTCAAAGCAAAGTCATTAATTTTCTCACAATTACCCATGTACATACCATCAAGCTCCCTCTTGAGAGTTTGTACTCGGGCCTTCTTGACACGTTCTTCACCCATGTTCATCTCCTTGAGAGCGTCCCACGCCTCCTTCGCCGTCTCCTTGTCAGATATTGCCATCACCACGGCCTCCGGCACAGCTTGGACAATGGTGGCGAGAGCCATTTGGTCCATCTTCTCATCGGCCGCCTTGCCCTCCACGGCAGCCCACACGCCCTGTGCACGCATGAAGATTTTCATCTTCACCGCCCACACGCCGTAGTTGTTCTCCACGAGCATGGGGTAACGTAACGTCACCCCCGCCTCCTTCGCCTGCTGCACAATCAACTCATGGCCGCCTTGGCCACCGTCGCCGCCGCCGTTGCCGTTGCCGCTGCCACTGCCGCGGCGGCTCGGCGGCGTGTACACTCCATCGCTAGACATGGCTCTGATACCAAATGTTGGCCCAGCGTCTCTCAATCACACACACAGGGGAAGGCGCTGCACACCAGCGTCTCTCAATCACACACGCAGAGGAAGGGTGCTGCACCACACCAATGCCTTTTCTCTATTTTTATTTCACTTCACCACACTTTTCACATACAAACTGATTACCCTCTTAAATAACCACACACAAGGTTGGCTATAATTAGCCACCTGCATGCAAGCACTCCCTACATGCACCACTAAGCCATAACCACTACATGCATGCACCACTAAATAACACATGCAGAGTTAGTTGATCCACTTCTCACGCTAGCTCCACTTGACTTGGCCACTTCTCCAAGCCAGCATGTAGTTGCATGCATTCACTTACATGCAAACCATGACTCTCTCTCTAATCAAACTAACTCACTCCTCTACACATGCACATTATTGAGAAAACACGTAAACAACAAGATTAACTCTAACAGTATCATATCCCTTTCTTAGCTTCTTTTCTTTCTTTCTTTATTGCGTTGCAGATACTATTCCCTCCCTTCTTTTTACTTCTTGGAATCTAAAGTTTGACCACCAATAAATTTTAAACTATCTAGATTAGCTATACAAAAATTATATCATTAGATTTGTTATTAAAAATACTCTACTAATATTATAATTTTATTAGTACATCTTAGTATAATATTATAAAAAGTAGCGGTTAAAATCGTACTCTGAAGACTATAAAAAATTAGAAACGTCAAAGAAAAAAAGAGCGGAGGGAGTACAATGCATGGTAGCACGTGCCGGGACGACCTTGTTAACCACACCATCTACTTGTCATCATCTATACGACCATTCTCCTGTGAATTAACAGTTCCTTACAAATGTAAAGGATCGATGCAACAACTTATATCAACAGAGTTATCCTCGCGAAGCTTTGCTGTCTAGAAATATGGAGTTCAGGACAAATTCACGACTTCACAGAGTTTATGCTAAGGACATAAGCATAAAGGTAGATACCAAAATTTAAACCTTAATAAATATAAATAGAGATATATCCGTAATTTCACCACCTCATCACCACGAGATAGTTCTTGTTCTTTTATATTTAGACCCCGTTCGGTTGGGTTGAAAAGTTGTGGCTTATGGCTGAAAGTGCACTGTAGCGGATGAAATTTCACTGTAGCTGAAGGTGGCTTATTTGACGTAATTAATTTAAAAAATTTTAAAAATAGAAAAAATATGCTAACTCATCATGGAGAATGCAAATGAACACGGAAAAAAGAACTGGCAAAAAAGCTCAAAAAAACTAAAACTTTAGAAAAAGATAAAATTTATAAATAATAAAAAATAAACCAAAAGTCAGAAACTGAAACGAGGAGGACCTTAATCCTTCCTTCTTTTGAAAACTAAAGGGCAATTCATCATATACTAATGTTAGCATGTGCAGTAGTCTGTCCAGCATTGGGGGGGGGGGGGGGGGGGCTCTGAAAGATGGGAGGAATCCTGAAGGGTGGAGCCTGCATGGTAACAACTTTCCCTGTTACCTAGCTATCTTGTCCAACAATTCCTTCAGTTGATTCCCAATTTCCCATGCCCCAGTGCCATCTCTCTCTCTTCTTTCTCGGCCTCTTGTTAACTAGCCTCATAGGCGCGGCGACACGCCGCGCCAGCCACCGTGTGTACCGAAGTAAAAGAGGCGAAAATTCGTGAGGAGCTGTTTAAAAAAAATCGAGGGCACGTACGTAATTTCGAGGAAGCTAAAGGGGTTTTTCGGAAAAAATTGAGGACTTGTAAGGACCTGTACGTAAGTAAATAAGGGCCTATACGTAATTTCGGGAACCTGCGGGGCGCTATCCAAAAAAAATTTTGGGGAAAAAAACTTGCAGGGACCTTTTCGCGAGAAAAAAGGACCTATACGTAATTTCTGAAAAACCGGAGGAAAGTGCCTCCCCTGACCGTACGGAAAAACCCCCGCCACGCGCCGGCCGGACGCGCGGGCGGGGGGGACGTGGCCGAGCGGGGGGTCGCGAACCCCCCCGCTAATATGGCCGGTAGGATTAGTAGTACACTGGTACCTGCTAGCTGCTGGGTTGCAGACAGGCAGGCCTCCCTAGCTTTTGGACTAGTACTACCAAGTAGCTCTAGATATGTCTCAAGCTTGGAATTCTTACCGCTAGTCTCTCTACTCCTCTCCTACCTCTCCGCGGAATGAGATCATCTAACTTTAGTGGGCCAAAGTCAGAGTAACTTTGGTGCATTCCTCTGACTTTAGTGGGCCAAAGTTAAAGTGACTTTGGTGCATTTCAACCGTTGGATCTAGATTTGGATGGTTAGGATTGATGTGGAAGAGAAATTATAATTATCTCGTGAGAAATTGAAAAGGCTCAAAATCTCTCTTCCACATCAATCCTGACCATCCAAATCTAGATCCAACGGTTGAAATGCACCAAAGTCTACTTCAATTCAGTTTCCTTGTTGCTTGTTTGTTGCTTGCTTACTTGCATGAGTACTACCTAGCTTGTAGGAGTAGGATAGTCACTCCTCATCATCTTTCTTCCCAATCAAGCTGAGCTGAGTACTACCTACCTAGCTGGGTAGCTAGCTTGCAGAGCAGCTGGAGTAACATGAAGAAGCCGTACTGGTACTCGCGGAGCCGCTCCTCCTCCATACCCGCAGCCACGGCAGAGCAAGCACCTGCAGCAGGGCCGCAGCCCCGCGAGAGGACGAGGCCAGGGGCGGCGGACGCCAACCCCGGCTGCATGGCCATGGTGCATTGCCTCGTCTTCGCGCCCGACTCCGGCTGCGTCGGCAGCCCTCCCTCCCAAGCCGCCAGTTACCACGACACTTCTTCTTCTTCCTCCCACAACCAAGGCAAGCATCGCATCTCAATCTGCAATTGCAGTTTCTTGTCGCAATATTGAGCTAGCTATCCAGCCTAACTGACGGACTCCACCTCCTCCATGGGAATTTGCAATATGGATTGCAGGGCTGGAGGCGCCGCGGAACAGCCTTGAGCTCGACGGCGACCAACTCAAGGACATTCAAGTCAGTGTCAGTCCAGTGATCCAGTAACTAATTCGCATTCCATCTCCGCAATTTTAACTTGCTTCGTTGCTACTCACTCTTGTACATGGACGTGTGTCTGTAGATTGGTGTACAGATAGAGCCGGCGTTTGACGCCTTGGCCAGGCTCACCGCGCCGTCCTCCGAGGCCGAAACGCCCAGGACGCCCAGCCTCGTCGCGCGCCTCATGGATATCCACGGCCTCCCCGAGCAGTCCTCGCCGTCGCCGGCTCTCAAGAAGGCGGCAAAGCCGAGAGCGTCCAGCAGCTCCACGGACAGAGCCAAGATTAATAAGGAGGATCTGAAAAACCCCAAAAATTCAAACCAGAAAATTTCCTAAATTTTGTGGATTTTTGTTTGAATTTCTGGAAACTTTCCCTTTTTGGAAAGTTTCCCCGGAATGCGCTTTCCTCTTTTGGCGATTCCGTTTCCTCTTTTCCCTTGGCGCCTTCCCCTTCCCCTGTCTTCCCCCTTCGGCTGGCGCCCCGCCCCTCTCCCGTTTTCTTCCCTTCCCGGGCGCCTCCCCGCTCCCTCCCTCTCGCTGGCGCCGCACTCCCTTTCCGCCTCCTCTCCTCGCGCACGCGCTGGCGCTCGCTCCTTTCCCCCTCTCTCGCTGGCGCCCCGCTCCTCCCCGTCTCTCTCTTTCCCCGGCGCCCTCCCCACTCTTCCTCTCCCGTTGGCGCTGCGCTCCCTCCCCGCCTTCTCCCCGCGCACGCGCGCTAGCGCTACACGCTGCGCCGCCCCTGGCTTCGCCCGCGCCCCCGCCGTCCCGACAGCCTTGGTCCGAAGGGGGTGGTCGTCCTCGCGCCACGTCGCCCCGCCTCTGCTCCGGCCCCACCTGCCAGTCTCCGCGCCTCCCTCTCCCGCGCGCGGACGCGCCTCCGCCCTCGCCCGACCTCACCTGCTCCCATCCCTTGTCGCATCGCCATCACTCGCCTGGCAGAGCCGGTGTCACTGCCATCCCGCGGAGAAGACTCCCCACCTGCTTCCCCTGTCCTCCTGTCGACCCCGGAGCCACGCCTGTTCCTTCTCCCCGAAGGTTTCCTCTCCCTCCGCTCGGGTATAAAAACCCCTCCTTGTCCCGCTAGCTCCTTTGCTTCCCGAGCATCCCCAACACCCCCATTCCCTTCTCGCCACTTCGGAGAGCCTCCACGCGCAGCCGATTGAACTCTCGTTGCCCCGAGCTCCGCCGCCATCGTCCCCTGCGCCGGCGACCCCCGTAACCCAATCTCCTCCTTTCCCTTCTCCATTTTCCGATTGCATTCGCCTTGAGCACCTCCTCCCCTCACTGACCACTTTGGTGCATTTGCCTAGCCAGGGGAATCGTCCAGGAGCTCCAGCGTCGAAGCTCCCCGCCGGCCGCAACCACCTCCCCGTGGCCAGACCGCTCCGAAGCTCCTCAGCTCACGCCGCCGCCATCCACGTGAGCTCCACCTTCCCCAGACGGTGTAGCCGCCCCCGATCGACCCCTCTCGGCTCCGGTGACCTTCTTCGCCACCGGGAAGCCGTTTCTTCCTCTTCTGCCTCACTGCCGCACTGTTCACCCGATTTTCTAGTGATTTCCTAATTTCCAAATCCCAGAAAATCCAAATAAATCCTAGAAAATCACAGAAAATCCTAAAAATTCCCAAATCTCACCACTTTGCTCCAAATAATATCCTAGACCCATTTTTGGCCTCCACTTCCACAGATTCATACCGGATAAATTCCTAAAATTCGATTTGAAGGATTTATGCATTTTACTCCTTTTTGATTATTTTATTTTCCCTCGCTTGATTAGTCTCAAGCTGGACTTATTTATTTTTGTGTGTTTGCGCTAGTTTTGGAGATCCCGGAAGTTCAAGTGCAGTTGCAGGATCCAGGAGCTTCTACGTTCCAGCTAGCCGAGTTCGTCCAAATTGCCGGCAAGTCTCAAATCCTTTGATCATGTTGCAACCCATGTTATCTAATTATGTTATTATGCTATTTGCATTAAGCTAGTTCTGAAATGTTTGTTCAAAAATAAAATAAAATGTTTAGAATGACATGTTATGTAGTTAATCCTACCACAGATAAATGCCATGTTAAGCTTGTAGCCATGCCTTTGTAACCTTAGAAATAATTATCTGTTAATCTAGATAATCGTAGGATATTATTATCATGCAAAGTCTCCGACTAATAAGGTTGTGGCTGCGGGCCAATAGAATTTGCAAACCCGACTCTAGGGTAGGGTGGTATGGGACACCGTGCCCTAGAGCGGAGAGTGCTTGCATGCACAAGGTAGGGTAAGGGTTGGGGAAAGAGCTGGCGAGTTAGTCTTCGCCCAACTCTTACCCTAGGAATAAAGTTAGGGTAAGGGTGTTGTGGGGAGCCGCGAGACGGTCATCGCCCACCGCCTACCCTAGGTTGGGTCGCGGGCCTGATGAGGTTGCGGACCATGTGAAAATATAAGTACTAAAACCCTTACGCTGAGCAAATGTCACGGTGATCGCTCAACCACAGGAGTTGACTTGTCAACACTGGTTTAGTAGCTGCTCAACTCGATTGAAACTCTACAAGTGTTGTGAAGGCTTGATATTGAGAAAGCGAGGTTAGGTAGGCCGTGCTGCGGGTGCCTAACAACGGTAGAGTTCACTCGAAGCGGACGGGAGTTATATATATGTGCCAGACCTGAGTGGATTCTACCGGGTAGAGTCTATATAAAGAGTTGAGCAGTGAAACGACCTGGCTTTCTTAACCCGGACGCGGAAGTTAAGAAATTGTGTGGGTAAAGCTGAGCAAACTCTGCAGAGTCAAATAAATGGTATTCGAATACGCCGTGCTCCCGGTTATTGGAGCCGTGTCACTTGGGTGATTCCAGCAGCGAAGCTTAAGTAGTTTTGTAAATGCTTTAACTTGTTCAGTTGGATAATTAACTTTTCGTGAAAACCCCTGAGTTCTTAAGGAGAAGTTTTGGGTCCGTCTTATCAAAATGTTTGCAAATAAAACTGCATCCACTCAGAGTTAATAAACGAAATATACTCCTTTCCTTTGTTATTCCGTGCATGTAGTAAGACTGGGTCCCCTTGGGACTTGCTGAGCCGGTTGTTTGGCTCACGGCTTGCTTTTGCCCTTCTTTAGAGGTTCAAGACAAAGGTGAAGGTCTCCCTGTTGAGGAAGCCCCGGAAGGTCGCTTCTTCGGCGAGGACCCGTGGCTTTAGGTCTTGGCCGCGCTCAAGCGATTTTTGGAGTTTTTGTGATGTAAGTATACTTTGGGCTTGCACGCCCCGCTGTCGAAAAATGGATGTTAATCCTTATGTAAATTATATGCTGGATCTTTGTTGTAAGCATACAATGGTATACTCTTGCGCGACGTTCCATAACTGTTCATGCGTGAATAGTTGCGGAATGCCGTGTCCGTACGCGCCCTTGGAAACAGGGGCGTTACAAGAAGTGGTATCAGAGCAGGTTCTTTGACCGTAGGTTGAAACCTAAGGCAAACTAGGAAGCGATTTTATCACAAAACTTAATTGAAGCCATAAAAAGGGTTTACGAAAAATATAAGTATTATTGCTGTCTTTTCCTCTCTTGCTGCTACCTTATCTATCTTAGCTTACTTCTGCTTAAGTTTTACTTTTGCAAAATGTTTACTGCTTCTCTTGTCTAACTTCAAAATTTCGTTTCTCGGCAGCTGGAGGAGTAGCCGTCGTTCGCTAGACTAGACTGACCCTGAGTTGTAGTAGTGCTTTTGTAATGTAATGCAGGTGTAATCATGAACCTTAAGAGGTTTGTGTACCACTTGCATATTGTAAGCTATGTTCATTATCCTTGTATGTTGTTTGCTTAATTATCAGTAATCCCCCTGTGTTCAAAGCTTTCTCCTGTCCCCTTTCGCTCTCGTTCTTACCTTTTTCGCCCTATACTTACCTTGAAATTCAATGTCTTACTTATCCCCTCTTGTTCTCCAAAGCCGCTGCAAAGCTGATCTCAGATTCCCAATTGGCAGATGGATCCAGCACAGCAGAGTGGTCAGACCAACAGGCAGGGTGCACCTGCCACAGATCAAGTCCAGATGCCAGAACAGCAAGGAGAATCACTGCCACCGTTCATTGTCAAGGTGACAACCGAAGAGTCAGCATCAGCGTCAAGTGCAACTGCATTGAAGTTTACAGCATTCCTGCAAACTCAACCACCTAAATTCCCCTCAGCAACTGGGTCACTGAATGCAGATGATTGGTTACAAGATGTTGAAAGAAGAATGAATACTATCCGGTGTACAAATAAGGAGAAAGTTCTTTTCGCCACCTACCAGCTGTCAGGAACCGTCATTGCTTGGTGGAATGCTATCCAGTGGATACACCCTAATGAGGAAGATATTACATGGGAAGACTTTGTGAAGAGATTCCGTAAAGTCTACATTTCTCCTAGAGTTGTCACTGAAAAATATCAGGAATTTCTTGATCTTCAACAAGGAGAGAACTCCATCACATCATATCTACAACAATTTCATCAGTTATCCCAATTTGCTAAAGAAGAGATTGATACCGAAGCTAAAAGGGTGGAGTACTTTATGAAAGGCTTACGACCCAATATGAGACAACGCCTTCAGGCTATGAAGTTTCCAAGCCTATTAAGCCTGGTCGATCGAGCCCTCCAGATAGAAGAGATACCAGAATACGTGAAGGTTATGAAACGAAAGTGGCCTTCGCCATTGACACCAACAGCTTGTTTTCACTGCGAACAGGATGGGCATTATCGTGACCAATGCCCACTGAAGTCCTTACCCAAAGAAGAAGCTAAAAAGCAAGCAAAAAGGCAGACATCATCATCCCGCCTGCCACCGATGGAAGAAGATGAATCTTACCCTAAGAAGACCAGAATGGAGGAAGAAACAAGTCTACCTGGAGGAATGACATAAAGAAGAGAAGCAAAGCAGACAGTTAAGAAAATATGAGCTATGCAGAACAAGAAATGAGATGATGTATTTTTGGTTATCCTTTTGTAAACCAGTTGGAAGAACTTAATGGTTTGTCTGTAAAATACTTTAACTAAGGCTTGTGGCAAAATTATGAAGATGTATGAAGACCATTTGTGTAAAGTGAAATGGGTGTGATGGTTATGTTGTAATAGAGTTAATTCCAGCAGACCCAATCATATCCAACCTTGGTACGACATAATTCATCCAAGTGGGAACCACACCACATACGCAAGGATGATATACAGGTACAAGTGAAGAGGAGCCAAAGTCAATCTAGAAGAGGTTAAAGCAGATTTGCTGCAGCCAGGTATGCAAGGATTAGATGTCATTTTGGGCATGAACTGGCTAGCCAAGAATAAAGGCAAGGTAGATTGTGAAATCAAAACAGTATCATTGGTAAACCCTGAAGATCAGAAAGTGGTAGTAAAAAAACAAAAAACAACAACAACAAACCGAGAAGTATTAAATGATGCAAGAAAGCGCATGATCAACATGCTAGCAGTTACACCAGATCAAGTGCCAGTAGTACAAGAATATCCAGAAGTATTTCCGGAAGAACTACCAGACAGACCCCTGACAGACAAGTAGAACTTGCCATAGAATTGGTTCCAGGCACCAAGCCAAATGCCAAGCATCAGTACAGAATGTCAGCCAGTGAACTGAAGGAACTGAAGAAACAGTTAGATGAATTACAAGAAAAAGAATTCATTCGACCAAGTGTTTCGCCTTGGTCGGCCCCAGTTTTGTTTGTGAAGAAAAATGGAGAGCTAAGAATGTGTGATGATTACAGAGGTTTAAATGCAGTTACAATAAAAAAACAACAAGTATCCATTGCCCATAACTGATGACTTGTTTGATCAACTCAAGGGTGCCAAAGTATTCTCCAAGATCGACTTGCGCTCGGGTTACCATCAGCCCATAATCCGAGAACAAGATCGAGAGAAGATAGCTTTCATCACCAGATATGGATTATTTGAGTTCACGGTCGTGCCCTTTGGTTTAACCAATGCGCCAGCCTATTTCATGAATCTTATGAATCTGGTGCATATGGACCAATTGTACCGATTCGTGATAGTCTTCATCGATGATATTCTGATATATTACAAGAGTGAAGAAGAGCACAAGGAGCATCTGCACATGGCACTGACCAGATTGAGAGAGCCTAAGTTGTATGCTAAGTTTGACAAATGCAGCTTTTGACTGAAGAAAGTTGCTTTCTTGGGTCATATTATATCAGAAGATGGAATCAAGGTTGAACCAGAAAAGATAGTCGCAGTTATGAAATGGAAACAGCCCAAGACAGTGACAGAAGTGAGGAGCTTTCTTGGATTGGCGGGCTATTATCGCCGATTCATAGAAGGATTCTCCAAGATTTCTCATCCACTTCCTCAACTGCTGAAGAAAGATAGGCCATTCACATGGACAGATGCTTGTGAAGAGAGTTTTCAGCTGTTGAAGACCAAGTTGACAACAACACCAGTGTTGATTTTACCCAACCCAGAGAAAGAGTTCCAAATCTATTGCAATGCTTCAAAGCAAGGTTTAGGATGTGTGCTCATGTAAGACGGAAAAGTTGTTGCCTATGTATCCGGACAACTGAAGCCGCATGAAGAGAACTACCCCACCCACGATGTTGAACTAGCAGCTGTGGTGCATGCGCTCAAAATTTGGCGGCACCACCTGCTAGGGAACCGTTGTGAGATATTTTCAGATCACAAGAGCTTGAAGTATTTGTTTACACCACCAGAATTAGACATGAGACAGCGAAGATGGCTCGAACTGATAAAAGACCATGACATCGAACTTCAATATCACCCGGGCAAGGCTAATGTAGTGGCCGATGCCCTTAGCCGAAAGACTCGCCCAAGCAAAGTCAGCACGACAGAGTACCCAACAGAGTTGCAAAGAGATATCCTACGGCTGAATTTGGTGATCACGGAGCAAGGCAGTATGGCAGCATTAGAACTCCAGCCATTGCTGACAGATCAGATTAAAGCAGCACAAGATGAAGATGGAGAGATTCAAAAACTGAAAAAAAGAAAGTTCAGGAAGAAGATTCAACAGAGTATGCGATAGACGAACAAGGAATCCTTACCTTCCGTGGTCGCTACTGCATACCCGACAAGAAGGAATTGAGAGAGCTGATCCTATCTGAAGCCCATTCATCTCAATTCTCCATTCATCCAGGAGGTACCAAGAGGTATCAAGACTTGAAGAAGTATTGGTGGAATCTGATGAAGAAAGAAGTGGCATAGTATGTAGCGAAATGTGATGTTTGCCAGCAGATCAAGATTGACCACCAGAAACCACCGGGATTGTTGCAGCCTTTGCCAATACCCGAATGGAAGTGGGATAGCATTGGAATGGACTTCATTACTGGACTTCCAAAGACTCGTGAGGGATATGATGCTATCTGGGTCATTATTGATAGATTGACCAAGGTGGCTCATTTCCTTCCGATCAAGCAAACCTATGGGAAGGATAAGCTTGTCGACCTGTATCTGACCAGAATAGTGACACTCCATGGAGTTCCGAAGAAGATTGTGTCAGATAGAGGAGCACAGTTTACATCCAAGTTTTGGGAGAAATTGCATGAAGCTATGGGCACCGATTTGAATTTCAGTTCAGCGTATCACCCCAGACCGATGGGCAGACAGAGAGAATCAACCAGATTCTGGAAGACATGCTAAGAGCTTGTGCTATTGTGTATGGAGCAGCATGGAATACTTGCCTACCATTTGCTCAGTTCTTTTACAACAATAGCTATCAAGCCAACATCCAAATGGCACCGTTTGAAGCACTATATGGCAGGAAATGCAGGACCCCTCTGAATTGGACAAGAAACAGGAGAGCGACAACTCATTGGTCCCCAAATTGCTCAAGATGCAGAAGCACATGTTAGAATTATCAAAGAAAGACTCAAGATTGCCCAAGACCGACAGAAGAGCTATGCAGATAACCGCAGAAAGGACTTGAGCTTTGAAGTCGGAGATTTTGTCTACATCAAGGTCACACCGTTTAAGGTCATCAAAAGATTTCAAGTCAAAGGCAAATTGGCACCAAGATATGTGGGACCATTCCAAATTATCGGAAGAGTTGGGGAGGTAGCTTATCAAGTGCAGCCGCCGCCCAACTTATCCAGAATACACAATGTGTTCCATGTATCTCAGCTTCGAAAGTGTTTACGACAACCAACAGATGAAGTGCCACTGTCAGATATTGAATTGCGGGATGACTGCACTTATGATGAACAACCACTACAAATACTTGAAACGTCAGAGAGGCAGCTCAGAAACAAGAATGTCAGATTTTGCAGAGTGGAGTGGAAGAATCATACAGCGGATGAGTCCACTTGGGAACGAGAGTCAGACTTGCAGCGGAATTTTCCCAACTTACTCCCTGGACCAAGTTAATCTCGGGGTCGAGATTCTTTTAAGGGGGTTAGGTTGAAAAACCCCAAAAATTCAAACCAGAAAATTTCCTAAATTTTTGTGAATTTTTGTTTGAATTTCTGGAAACTTTCCCTTTTTGGAAAGTTTCCCCGGAATGCGCTTTCCTCTTTTGGCGATTCCGTTTCCTCTTTTCCCTTGGCGCCTTCCCCTTCCCCTGTCTTCCCCCTTCGGCTGGCGCCCGCCCCTCTCCCGTTTTCTTCCCTTCCCGGGCGCCTCCCCGCTCCCTCCCTCTCGCTGGCGCCGCACTCCCTTTCCGCCTCCTCTCCTCGCGCACGCGCTGGCGCTCGCTCCTTTCCCCCTCTCTCGCTGGCGCCCCGCTCCTCCCCGTCTCTCTCTTTCCCCGGCGCCCTCCCCACTCTTCCTCTCCCGTTGGCGTTGCGCTCCCTCCCCGCCTTCTCCCCGCGCACGCGCGCTAGCGCTGCGCGCTGTGACGCCCCTAGCTTCGCCCGCGCCCCCGCCGTCCCGACAGCCTCGGTCCGAAGGGGGTGATCGTCCTCGCGCCACGTCGCCCCGCCTCTGCTCCGGCCCCACCTGCCAGTCTCCGCGCCTCCCTCTCCCGCGCGCGGACGCGCCTCCGCCCTCGCCCGACCTCACCTGCTCAAATCCCTTGTCGCATCGCAATCACTCGCCTGGCAGAGCCGGCGTCACTGCCATCCCGCGGAGAAGACTCCCCACCTGCTTCCCCTGTCCTCCTGTCGACCCCGGAGCCACGCCCGTTCCTTCTCCCCGAAGGTTTCCTCTCCCTCCGCTCGGGTATAAAAACCCCTCTCCTTGTCCCGCTCGCTCCTTTGCTTCCCAAGCATCCCCAACACCCCCATTCCCTTCTCGCCACTTCGGAGAGCCTCCACGCGCAGCCGATTGAACTCTCGTTGCCCCGAGCTCCGCCGCCATCGTCCCCTGCGCCGGCGACCCCCGTAACCCAATCTCCTCCTTTCCCTTCTCCATTTTCCGATTGCATTCGCCTTGAGCACCTCCTCCCCTCACTGACCACTTTGGTGCATTTGCCTGGCCAGGGGAATCGTCCAGGAGCTCCAGCGTCGAAGCTCCCCGCCGGCCGCAACCACCTCCCCGTGGCCAGACCGCTCCGAAGCTCCTCAGCTCACGCCGCCGCCATCCACGTGAGCTCCACCTTCCCCAGACGGTGTAGCCGCCCCCGATCGACCCCTCTCGGCTCCGGTGACCTTCTTCGCCGCCGGGAAGCCGTTTCTTCCCCTTTTGACTCACTATCCCTCCTTTGACCCCCATGCCCCCGTAGGCCCAAAAACGGACCCACCCCGTCGAGCTCTGTCCCTTGGCACTCTTCGTTACCGCCGAAGACCGCCGCCTGCACCGGTGAGCGGAGGCCCCATGTCTCTGCCGCTCCGGAAAGGGCGCGCGGGCGAGAGGAGGAAGACGAAAGCGTGGCCGCCTCTCCGCCGTCCGTTCCCTCCCGTGCCATCTAAACATAGCCGCTGGATGGAGTCCCCTCCCCCACCATCCGATGCCACTTAAGGCGTCCCCTCTCCGCCGCCCGATCCGACCGATCCGTTCCGCCCGCTTTCCCTGCGTCATCGCCGTCCGATCACCCCGTCCCGAATCCAGGCCGTCCTTTCCCATGCCCTCTCCGCTGTCCGCCCAGGGGCCGCGTGTCGCCCATCCAGCCCGGGCGAGCGCGCGCGTTGGGCTGCGCCTCGGCCTGCCAGGCCGCGCGCCGCGCGCTCGTGGGCCGTGCTGGCCTTCGGCCGCACGGGCCGCACTGTTCCTGTGGGTCGGCCTGGCACTGTTCACCCGATTTTCTAGTGATTTCCTAATTTCTAAATCCCAGAAAATCCAAATAAATCCTAGAAAATCACAGAAAATCCCAAAAATTCCCAAATCTCACCACTTTGCTCCAAATAATATCCTAGACCCATTTTTGGCCTCCACTTCCACAGATTCATCCCAGATAAATTTCTAAAATTCGATTTGAAGGATTTATGCATTTTACTCCTTTTTTATTAGTTTATTTTCCCTCGCTTGATTAGTCTCAAGCTGGACTTATTTATTTTTGTGTGTTTGCGCTAGTTTTGGAGATCCCGGAAGTTCAAGTGCAGTTGCAGGATCCAGGAGCTTCTACGTTCAAGCTAGCCGAGTTCGTCCAAATTGCCGGCAAGTCTCAAATCCTTTGATCATGTTGCAACCCATGTTATCTAATTATGTTATTATGCTATTTGCATTAAGCTATACGATGATAACTGCCATTATTAATCCTAATCAATCTTTGCGTATACAATTATACCAATTTGATTCCTCATATGTGCGTATGTATATACTCACCTCTCTAATCATTTTAGGTATTAGGGTTATTTAACTAAATTCTTTCTTCTTGGTACCGGTCCTTTCTCGTAACTAGCACGCTTGTGATTACTTATCTAAACTACTGGTATTAATTCTTAAGTAAATATTAATTAAACTATACTAAAGTGTCTTTGCATGATTTCTAAGTTTTACTGTAACTACCGGCAAATTGTACGACTTATACTACTTCCATTACTATATGCAAGTTATTTGGTGCGCATGACTTTATAACCTCATGTAGTCTTGTGATTTGGGGTATATTATTCTAACTGCCTCTAAGAATTTGACATCTTCTAATTGATATTAATTTAGAATGTGATTATTAATTTATTCTGGTAATTATCAATATTTATTAGTGATGTTTCTACAATTTATAATTGACTAATAATAATTAGTTGCAATTAACTTCACGACAGAGCAATCTAAGTGATATTATAGTAACCTCATTCATACGCATACTAGCATTTAATTATTCATGGATGTCACCTAATTTATGAATCATCGCTATAAATATTTATCAGACAAGTTTGGCAATTTAATATGACTAGCCAGGAGTTTAAACGGTAACATACTAATTTAATCGGTACGCGTTATACTTTTATTCTACAGATGACAACTTATTTATTCTAATTATCGTAATTATTAATTAATGGTTTTCTGCTGTCTAGATGGATTTAACTAATTTATCTGCGTATTGTAATTACACCTGCATGTTTTTCTAGGTTTTCATTTAATTCCTAAAAGAATTTCTATCGAGTTTATACGGCTAATGATCATATACAGGATTCCTAGGTATCTGTAGCCAATTTTCTTAACTTTAACAAATTTGCTATTGCACAGTTGTCATACTGCATGTTCATGAATATTTCTAAATCTCGCACGTTTTAATCTTTCACATTTTCAATTTTTCCTATTTTCCCTTTTTAGATTTCTCTCCTTCTCTATTTTTCCTACCCGGTCCCCCTTTTTCTGCTCCTACCGCCGGCCTCCTCATTTCTTCCCCTCACCACCGCCGACGCCTCCTTATCTCCTCCCCTTCCCCATTTCATTTGGCTGCCTCTCTCTCTCTCTCTCTCCCCCTCTCTCTCTCTCCCCCCTCACCCGGCCGCACCACCGCGCCTGCTCCCTCGGTGCCGCGCCGCCGCGCCTCATCTCCTCCGCGCCCGGGTCCTAGCGCCGCCGCCCCCCTGTCTCAGCGCCTCCGCCCCGGGTCTCAGCGCCTCCGACGCCCGGGTCTCGCCGCTTCCGCCCCGGTCTCGCCGCCTCCAAGCGCCGCCCCACCAGTGGCGCCGCACGGGTGGCCCGACCGCCCCCGCCGCCTTGCCTCTCGACGCCATACGGGATCCACGGCCAGATCTGTGGCCTAGGCCCAGATCCGACGCCTGGCTTCTCATCCCCCCCCCCCCAAATCTGAGGTTGGCTAATGGTGATTTATGGGCTATTTTGCTTTGATTCACTGAGATTTGCTATTATGCTAGAAGGCATGGAGATGTGCTCCTATTCTACTTCCAGTGAACACCCTCTGTGATGGTTCTTTGCTGCACTAGAAATGCTTGTGACAACTAACGGTGGTTTCTTGGCTCTAACTACGCAGTGTTTACTACTGTGACATGGATACTAGGGTAGAAGTATTTTGTGGCTTACCTTCACCGGTGCTGGTTGATGTATGGTGGAAAGGTGAGGGTTTGCTGGTGGCTATCGCTTTCTCGGTGATGGAACTGTTGCTTGATGATGGCCTCCTATGGTTGATGATGTGGGGCTTGCGGTCTGCCTCTTGCCGTCGCCGTCGCCTGGCTCCGGATTGGCTCGCCTGGGCTGTCTCCTTGCTGCCGACTCTTCTCGGTGGATGGCCTCTCTGTGGCTTTGGAATGGTTGGGGGATTTGGGGAAATGAATGTGCTGCCGTGCCTTCTCGCTGCTCACTTCTCTCTGGTTGGCTGTGCCTTCGTGCGGCCGTGAGATATTTCTATTTTCTGGACTGTGTCGGCTTGGCATATTGTGTGAGTCCTATTGCGGCTTGGGCTTATAAAATGGGATTATGGGCTTTGGCTTTGTATTGTTTGATCCCTAAATCAACTCAGGTTTGTATATGCCGTGTGATGAGCCTACAATTGTGAGAGGTGCCGATTGTCCCTGGAACAGTCAGGTATCTCCGTGAAAGAGGTGCCGACCGGGCCGGGACAATCAGGTATCTCCGTGAACGGATTACCCTGCCCGAAACTAACCTCTAGGGCTCTGACGGCGATTTCTTCTTTTAATTATTTTCTTTTGTTCGGTCTTTTTCGGTATTACAGTTACTAGTTCGCTCACAAATGAAATAATGGTGTGGTGGCCGATCGACGATAGTCTCTAATGTATGAGATGATTGGAATGTAATAGGGCTTTCTCTTAATATTGAGGTATACAACATAATGTAGTTTCTGTTCTTTATTTCCCGAATGTAACATTTATGTATGAGATGGACTTGGGTGTAAATTACATCACACACTTCCTGACTAAACACGGTTGTATTACAATTACTTAGTCTTTGAAGTGGTTATTTGGTTGGGAGATGAAATTGTATATTTGTTGTAATTACTATTGTCCTGGTTATGTAATACAAATTGTAGCATTTTTATTTGACCTGATGTAAGTTCTAATTGTTGCTCAATGAATGTTATCGATTCTACCATATACGGATTGCAATTAATTACTGTTGTACTACGGACGGTTATATATATATTCTAATTGACTTGAAAATTTCTAATTGCCGTGCAATCATATGCTATCTGGCTCTAGTCTTTACAATTTGGTCTGCTTCCTCGTCGATGGAATTACGGTAATAACGTATTCGTTTATCGTTCGTTGGTTTCAATTTATACAACTACGTATAAAAGTTTAAATTCCCTCGTATTTTTATATTATCATTTATGTAATTAATCCTACTTAATGTTCTAATTTGCTAATTAGGGTTAATTAACGACGTGGGTTGTTACACTTGGGTGATTCCAGCAGCGAAGCTTAAGTAGTTTTGTAAATGCTTTAACTTGTTCAGTTGGATAATTAACTTTTCGTGAAAACCCCTGAGTTCTTAAGGAGAAGTTTTGGGTCCGTCTTATCAAAATGTTTGCAAATAAAACTGCATCCACTCAGAGTTAATAAACCAAATATACTCCTTTCCTTTGTTATTCCGTGCATGTAGTAAGACAGGGTCCCCTTGGGACTTGCTGAGCCGGTTGTTTGGCTCACGGCTTGCTTTTGCCCTTCTTTAGAGGTTCAAGACAAAGGTGAAGGTCTCCCTGTTGAGGAAGCCCCGGAAGGTCGCTTCTTCGGCGAGGACCCGTGGCTTTAGGTCTTGGCCGCGCTCAAGCGATTTCTGGAGTTTTTGTGATGTAAGTATACTTTGGGCTTGCACGCCCCGCTGTCGAAAAATGGATGTTAATCCTTATGTAAATTATATGCTGGATCTTTGTTGTAAGCATGCAATGGTATACTCTTGCGCGACGTTCCATAACTGTTCATGCGTGAATAGTTGCGGAATGCCGTGTCCGTACGCGCCCCTGGAAACGGGGTTGTTACAGGATCCGTCGTCGGCGGTCATGGAGAAGAAGCGCGTCATCCCCGAGTCCATGAACAAGGAGCTCCGGCAGCCGCTGCGCAGCCTCAGCTGCAACGTCCCGACCAGCCCCGGCGAGGCGCGGTCCCTCCCGGACACGCCGCGGGCGTCCTGGGACATCGTGGACCACCTGCGGCTGTCTCTGCAGGCGCTCAAGGAGAACGTTCTCGACATGGCCACGCAGTACATGTCGCTGCCGACCTCACCGACGTCGTGCTGCGCTAACAAGAAGAAGAACCACAGGACAGCAGGGCGGCGGGAGGCGGCAAAGAAGCACGCGCGCGAGATCGTCAGGCAGGCCAAGGAGACGGTCACCAACCGCAAGTCGTTGGGCAAGAAGAGTGCCAGCAGCAAGGAGAACGCGGCGAGTCCACTTGTTCTTGATCTGGAAGACAAGCTGGTCGTCGTACAAGCACCAGCAGCAGCAGGCAAGCCGACCGCGCCGCCGCAGAAAGCGCAAGCTGATCAGCAGGCACAAGCCCCGAGGCTTCCACTGGCACTGAAGGCTCCGCCGCCGCAGCGGGCGAAGCCGTCGCGGCCACAGCCTCCGTCGCCACTGCTCGACCCGCCACTAAGAGCGGTGCCGCCGTTGGCCGTCAACTGCAAGAAACCGGACGGATGCGAGTGCTTCGCGTTCTCGACGCGGATCAAGAAGCCTGCAACAAGCTAGCAGGCACCAGCTCCCGCAGCCGCGCCGGTGGACAGCCGCTCGACGGACAGGGACAGCTCCTCCGCCGACTGCAGAAATGACCTCATCACGTTGACATCCAGGTCGACTGTGGTGCCGCTGGAGGAAGACCCAGAGTACAGCTACGTGCAGACGGTGATGGAGCGCGGCGGGTTCATGCGAACGACGACGAGCAGGCCGTGGAAGGGGCACTCCGTGGCGGCGCCGGTGGATCCTATCGCTCTGATACCACCTGTGACGACCCGCATTATTACCATGGGGTAATAACGCCAGTCAACGGATTATTATTCGTTTTAGCTGATAAAACATCGCTCTAACGAATAATAAGCCTATCAGAGTATTGCAGCAGAACAATAATTAGAGACACAAGATGATATTACAAGAATATCGCCACGCAGGGCTACATTTTATTACAAAGCCTCAAAGGCTTGAATATCTCATTCTCAACACAACCTTCGCACGGGAGGCCCACCTTGCACCTATTGCAATCCGAGTCCACGGTCTTCCATCCAAGCAATTTCCACTTGACTTGCTATTCTCTGAACTGACATGCTCCTAAGCAAGGGGAGATTTATAGCACGGGTGAGTACAGAAGTACTCAGCAAGCGTTATTAACAAAAATGCACAACATGATTATCCTTTCCACATTTAGGAATCTCAATTCCTATTCTCAATTTCTTACTCATTTTTATACTCTTTTCCTTTCTCAATTTCCTTCCCATGACATAGAAAATAAAGTTTGTTGGTTTTGAAAAAAAAGTCCGATTTATTAATTTAGAAAACTACTGAACATACGCATGAACAGCAAAAACCCCCATAAGTTTCCGTAATTCTCCTTTCCCGGAGACAGGCATGAATTCATGATTTTGATAGCATTGCGCAAGCTTGTATCACTTTACCCCTCACCACTCTTGATCCTGGTGGCTCATGGTTCTCCGCAATTCCTTAGATGCGGCGCCCAGATCAGAGTACAGTACGTTTGCATCTATCTCAGTAATTATATCTCCACCCAGTTACTCACAATCGGTAGCCTGGAGCGGTGTACCACCCTCACGCAGACCCACCGAAAGCGACATTAACTGTTGGCTGGGGCGGTTCCCGACCATCTCCCAACACTCCACGGCGTAATATATCGCCCATCGCTTACCCGTTGCTGATAACGAACCAGTCTTGGGTTCTTGCGATCCGCCTCACCCGTTGCTGATAACGAACCAGTCTTGGGTTGCGCGAGGCTGTGGATAGCCCACCTTGCTGATAACGAACCAGTCTTGTGGGTTCCACTCCCTAACTAATACTTACCCATGTGGAGAATATAATACTTTGATAGAGCTACTAGTCTGTCCGTCCTCAAACGGAATGTTGGTTGATACGGTTTGGTACGGTCTGTTCACACGGATGAAGTTGGTAATCCCTTATATTCTATTCCTATGCAGAGGTTCCACTCCTGCCCCTTTATCCCTTGCCCTGGCAACCTCTGCCCACCATCTTAATTAACCTAGATGGCCAACTGCTCCATCAGTTGCCATCTATTTCTTTTCTCATATCTCTTCTGTCCACTGCTCGAATTAAATATCTTTTATTCCTTTCATGCAGGGTGAGATTAGAGTAATACAAAATACTTGTTTTTACAAAAGATAATCTGAAGCTTTGATCAAAGGAATGCTTGCCTGAATTTCAACCATAAACTCGGATTCAAGTAGGATCAAGTGAAGTCACCCCCGTAGCTTGGATTTGCGTCTGCAATTAAAATACGTTGGCTACGATTTAATTTACGAAAGTATAATAAAATATGAGGTATCGATGTGTTTGTGCTCCTAAGGTAAGATGTCACTCCATTTAATCTAATCGCAGTAGTCGAGGTTAATTTCGATACACTATTCGTCGTTCGACATTATTGCCCTAACGTCATGAGATATGGTTGATTTATTAGGTATGCTTAGCATTTTATTTATTCTTAACAATTTTTCCGATTATACGGGATTTACTAGAGGCGTGAATAAGTATAACGGCTCATATTAATCCTATACGATGATAACTGCCATTATTAATCCTAATCAATCTTTGCGTATACAATTATACCAATTTGATTCCTCATATGTGCGTATGTATATACTCACCTCTCTAATCATTTTAGGTATTAGGGTTATTTAACTAAATTCTTTCTTCTTGGTACCGGTCCTTTCTCGTAACTAGCACGCTTGTGATTACTTATCTAAACTACTGGTATTAATTCTTAAGTAAATATTAATTAAACTATACTAAAGTGTCTTTGCATGATTTCTAAGTTTTACTGTAACTACCGGCAAATTGTACGACTTATACTACTTCCATTACTATATGCAAGTTATTTGGTGCGCATGACTTTATAACCTCATGTAGTCTTGTGATTTGGGGTATATTATTCTAACTGCCTCTAAGAATTTGACATCTTCTAATTGATATTAATTTAGAATGTGATTATTAATTTATTCTGGTAATTATCAATATTTATTAGTGATGTTTCTACAATTTATAATTGACTAATAATAATTAGTTGCAATTAACTTCACGACAGAGCAATCTAAGTGATATTATAGTAACCTCATTCATACGCATACTAGCATTTAATTATTCATGGATGTCACCTAATTTATGAATCATCGCTATAAATATTTATCAGACAAGTTTGGCAATTTAATATGACTAGCCAGGAGTTTAAACGGTAACATACTAATTTAATCGGTACGCGTTATACTTTTATTCTACAGATGACAACTTATTTATTCTAATTATCGTAATTATTAATTAATGGTTTTCTGCTGTCTAGATGGATTTAACTAATTTATCTGCGTATTGTAATTACACCTGCATGTTTTTCTAGGTTTTCATTTAATTCCTAAAAGAATTTCTATCGAGTTTATACGGCTAATGATCATATACAGGATTCCTAGGTATCTGTAGCCAATTTTCTTAACTTTAACAAATTTGCTATTGCACAGTTGTCATACTGCATGTTCATGAATATTTCTAAATCTCGCACGTTTTAATCTTTCACATTTTCAATTTTTCCTATTTTCCCTTTTTAGATTTCTCTCCTTCTCTATTTTTCCTACCCGGTCCCCCTTTTTCTGCTCCTACCGCCGGCCTCCTCATTTCTTCCCCTCACCACCGCCGACGCCTCCTTATCTCCTCCCCTTCCCCATTTCATTTGGCTGCCTCTCTCTCTCTCTCTCTCCCCCTCTCTCTCTCTCCCCCCTCACCCGGCCGCACCACCGCGCCTGCTCCCTCGGTGCCGCGCCGCCGCGCCTCATCTCCTCCGCGCCCGGGTCCTAGCGCCGCCGCCCCCCTGTCTCAGCGCCTCCGCCCCGGGTCTCAGCGCCTCCGACGCCCGGGTCTCGCCGCTTCCGCCCCGGTCTCGCCGCCTCCAAGCGCCGCCCCACCAGTGGCGCCGCACGGGTGGCCCGACCGCCCCCGCCGCCTTGCCTCTCGACGCCATACGGGATCCACGGCCAGATCTGTGGCCTAGGCCCAGATCCGACGCCTGGCTTCTCATCCCCCCCCCCAAATCTGAGGTTGGCTAATGGTGATTTATGGGCTATTTTGCTTTGATTCACTGAGATTTGCTATTATGCTAGAAGGCATGGAGATGTGCTCCTATTCTACTTCCAGTGAACACCCTCTGTGATGGTTCTTTGCTGCACTAGAAATGCTTGTGACAACTAACGGTGGTTTCTTGGCTCTAACTACGCAGTGTTTACTACTGTGACATGGATACTAGGGTAGAAGTATTTTGTGGCTTACCTTCACCGGTGCTGGTTGATGTATGGTGGAAAGGTGAGGGTTTGCTGGTGGCTATCGCTTTCTCGGTGATGGAACTGTTGCTTGATGATGGCCTCCTATGGTTGATGATGTGGGGCTTGCGGTCTGCCTCTTGCCGTCGCCGTCGCCTGGCTCCGGATTGGCTCGCCTGGGCTGTCTCCTTGCTGCCGACTCTTCTCGGTGGATGGCCTCTCTGTGGCTTTGGAATGGTTGGGGGATTTGGGGAAATGAATGTGCTGCCGTGCCTTCTCGCTGCTCACTTCTCTCTGGTTGGCTGTGCCTTCGTGCGGCCGTGAGATATTTCTATTTTCTGGACTGTGTCGGCTTGGCATATTGTGTGAGTCCTATTGCGGCTTGGGCTTATAAAATGGGATTATGGGCTTTGGCTTTGTATTGTTTGATCCCTAAATCAACTCAGGTTTGTATATGCCGTGTGATGAGCCTACAATTGTGAGAGGTGCCGATTGTCCCTGGAACAGTCAGGTATCTCCGTGAAAGAGGTGCCGACCGGGCCGGGACAATCAGGTATCTCCGTGAACGGATTACCCTGCCCGAAACTAACCTCTAGGGCTCTGACGGCGATTTCTTCTTTTAATTATTTTCTTTTGTTCGGTCTTTTTCGGTATTACAGTTACTAGTTCGCTCACAAATGAAATAATGGTGTGGTGGCCGATCGACGATAGTCTCTAATGTATGAGATGATTGGAATGTAATAGGGCTTTCTCTTAATATTGAGGTATACAACATAATGTAGTTTCTGTTCTTTATTTCCCGAATGTAACATTTATGTATGAGATGGACTTGGGTGTAAATTACATCACACACTTCCTGACTAAACACGGTTGTATTACAATTACTTAGTCTTTGAAGTGGTTATTTGGTTGGGAGATGAAATTGTATATTTGTTGTAATTACTATTGTCCTGGTTATGTAATACAAATTGTAGCATTTTTATTTGACCTGATGTAAGTTCTAATTGTTGCTCAATGAATGTTATCGATTCTACCATATACGGATTGCAATTAATTACTGTTGTACTACGGACGGTTATATATATATTCTAATTGACTTGAAAATTTCTAATTGCCGTGCAATCATATGCTATCTGGCTCTAGTCTTTACAATTTGGTCTGCTTCCTCGTCGATGGAATTACGGTAATAACGTATTCGTTTATCGTTCGTTGGTTTCAATTTATACAACTACGTATAAAAGTTTAAATTCCCTCGTATTTTTATATTATCATTTATGTAATTAATCCTACTTAATGTTCTAATTTGCTAATTAGGGTTAATTAACGACGTGGGTTGTTACACTTGGGTGATTCCAGCAGCGAAGCTTAAGTAGTTTTGTAAATGCTTTAACTTGTTCAGTTGGATAATTAACTTTTCGTGAAAACCCCTGAGTTCTTAAGGAGAAGTTTTGGGTCCGTCTTATCAAAATGTTTGCAAATAAAACTGCATCCACTCAGAGTTAATAAACCAAATATACTCCTTTCCTTTGTTATTCCGTGCATGTAGTAAGACAGGGTCCCCTTGGGACTTGCTGAGCCGGTTGTTTGGCTCACGGCTTGCTTTTGCCCTTCTTTAGAGGTTCAAGACAAAGGTGAAGGTCTCCCTGTTGAGGAAGCCCCGGAAGGTCGCTTCTTCGGCGAGGACCCGTGGCTTTAGGTCTTGGCCGCGCTCAAGCGATTTCTGGAGTTTTTGTGATGTAAGTATACTTTGGGCTTGCACGCCCCGCTGTCGAAAAATGGATGTTAATCCTTATGTAAATTATATGCTGGATCTTTGTTGTAAGCATGCAATGGTATACTCTTGCGCGACGTTCCATAACTGTTCATGCGTGAATAGTTGCGGAATGCCGTGTCCGTACGCGCCCCTGGAAACGGGGTTGTTACAGGATCCGTCGTCGGCGGTCATGGAGAAGAAGCGCGTCATCCCCGAGTCCATGAACAAGGAGCTCCGGCAGCCGCTGCGCAGCCTCAGCTGCAACGTCCCGACCAGCCCCGGCGAGGCGCGGTCCCTCCCGGACACGCCGCGGGCGTCCTGGGACATCGTGGACCACCTGCGGCTGTCTCTGCAGGCGCTCAAGGAGAACGTTCTCGACATGGCCACGCAGTACATGTCGCTGCCGACCTCACCGACGTCGTGCTGCGCTAACAAGAAGAAGAACCACAGGACAGCAGGGCGGCGGGAGGCGGCAAAGAAGCACGCGCGCGAGATCGTCAGGCAGGCCAAGGAGACGGTCACCAACCGCAAGTCGTTGGGCAAGAAGAGTGCCAGCAGCAAGGAGAACGCGGCGAGTCCACTTGTTCTTGATCTGGAAGACAAGCTGGTCGTCGTACAAGCACCAGCAGCAGC
This sequence comes from Dendrocalamus latiflorus, assembly GCA_017311315.1. NCBI lineage: Eukaryota > Viridiplantae > Streptophyta > Magnoliopsida > Poales > Poaceae > Dendrocalamus > Dendrocalamus latiflorus. The sequence continues at coordinate 844,133 of CM029637.1, read as the reverse complement.
AGGCAAGCCGACCGCGCCGCCGCAGAAAGCGCAAGCTGATCAGCAGGCACAAGCCCCGAGGCTTCCACTGGCACTGAAGGCTCCGCCGCCGCAGCGGGCGAAGCCGTCGCGGCCACAGCCTCCGTCGCCACTGCTCGACCCGCCACTAAGAGCGGTGCCGCCGTTGGCCGTCAACTGCAAGAAACCGGACGGATGCGAGTGCTTCGCGTTCTCGACGCGGATCAAGAAGCCTGCAACAAGCTAGCAGGCACCAGCTCCCGCAGCCGCGCCGGTGGACAGCCGCTCGACGGACAGGGACAGCTCCTCCGCCGACTGCAGAAATGACCTCATCACGTTGACATCCAGGTCGACTGTGGTGCCGCTGGAGGAAGACCCAGAGTACAGCTACGTGCAGACGGTGATGGAGCGCGGCGGGTTCATGCGAACGACGACGAGCAGGCCGTGGAAGGGGCACTCCGTGGCGGCGCCGGTGGATCCTATCATATTCCACCACCTGGAGGTGGAGCTGCCCGTGGACGAGGCGTGGCTGGGGCCCCTGAGGCACAGGTGGAACAGGAAGCTGCTGTTCCACCTGGTGCAGGAGATCCTGGCGGACCTCCTCCTCGGGCTCGACGCCCCCGCCCCGCCAAGAAGCGATCCGACGCTGGTGGGGAGGCTGTGGAGGAGGGTGAAGGGCTTCCCCGTGGCAGACTGCAAGGTGGTGGGTGACATCAACGCGCTGGTGGCGACGGACCTGGAGGCGGCCAGCGTGCGACGGCTGGCGAGGCACCCGGCGGTGGAGGAGGAGGCAAGCGACGTGTCAGACGAGGTGGCAGAGCGGGTCCTGGACGCGCTCCTCGGGGAGTACTGCGCGGAGGAATCACTTCCTCTCTCTCACTCCTCCTCCGGCTGCGGCTGCGGCTGGTCGTCGTCGTCACGGGCATCGAGATGAAGGTAGCTAGCCGTTGGGGTGGGCAGCGTGACGCCACCAGATCGCAACCATGCCATGCCATGCTGCAAGGTGACGGCTGTGTACGTACTGCCCAGCTCCATGTCTCCATGCATGTGTGTTGTGGTACCAAGCACCCTAGCTGGCCGCCTATATATGGCTTTGTCAGATCGCTGTTCAACCGTTGTGATGATGACAGGTGGCGATTTCTCTCGAGTTTCTTTTGCGTTTTAGTAATTTGGGATCTTGGGTGTATATAGTATAGGGAGTGTCTATACAACATTCGATTGTTTTTTAGGACAAAAACAGTCAGATTTTGAGCTGTTAGATGGAGATCCAACGCCCTAGATCATTTTTTTTGGAGGGGGTCATTTTTTGGAGGGGGGCTTGTATGGATGGATCCGTTGGATGGAGATCTAACGTCCCAGATCAATCTGACTGTTTTTGTCCTCAAAAACAGTCGAATGTTGTATAGCAATACTCTATAGTATATACCCCCCCTCTTGCAAGATCAACACCAGAAAACCCTCTTGCTATAATGACCGTGTTTAATTCCTCTAATCCCTCGCTAACGAGCGAGCCCTCTCCGTTAAGTTTTCCCCCTTGTCTCTATGACATGTGGGCCTCAGCCATTTTAAACACCCTGTTTAACCTGTTAAGCGAGTTCTAAGCCACTGACAAGTGAACCTTATTATTATTATGACTACAATATATAGGTCACACTTGTCGATCTCTTGGGCTTTCTTTTAGAATTTTCATTTGAAAATAAATTAAAAATCCCGTGGGCCTCCTTGTCAGTCTCAAGTGTTCTTTTTCAATGGAAAAATTTCAAAGATTAATTTTAATCCGGTAGACCCCATCTGTCAGTGAGAGACTCTCCCCTCTGTTAATTTTTGGATTTAATCTAAATTTAAAATTTAGAGAGCTCATTCTCGCTCATTTTAACTCTAAATTTAATGAAATTTATTTCTAAATTTGTTAGCATTCAAGATCTATCTATTTGCAGTGGAATTGTTCAACTCGGAGTTCATTTGAATTTTCTTTCATATTTATTTGTGTTGCTCGTATGTTTATTTGCTTTCTAATGCAATCGTCCGAATAGAGTACAAGGACACCAAAGAGCTGTAGTGCGAGACAACTCAAGAGTTTCAAGTCCGCTTGTGAGCCAGATGAGTCAATGCTTTGACCATATTGAACCTACATTTTATGTAAATGTATATTCCTTTAAAACTATCAAATTGTATGCTATTATTTGTTACGCAAATGTATGTTAAATAGAAGGTTATAGATACATGCCTACTCAATATTGTATTATTACATCATCCTTTGGACACTTGAATCACTTAATTCTTGTCACCCTAGAGACTATAATGTTAACTCTACTAACTATAAGTCATACTTAAACGTCATAATAGTCTTGCTTAAGTACCGAGGGTATTAATTTGCCATGTCATCATCTTTTAATCAAGAAATTTGTTTTCAACAATTATTGGAGGAAAAAACTAATATATTTGAGATAGTTTAGTTTTATACTTCTCAAAGCCCTAAAACTTGCTGTTACCATATCTGAGCACATAATATGATGGTTGGTGCAGATGTAGTACGAGAATTTTTGGTTTGTGGTAGGAACCGCCCAAATAAGTTTAAGAACTGAATCTTGTGATGACATCTCAATATAAAATAGGACAACCACAAGACTATAATGGGTACAACCTGGCTAACTAATTTGCATCCACTAGTGCAGGTTGCACCATTGGAGTGACCCATGAGTCATGTCGTTGGTGTAAGCCGTCGTGGACATGGGTCATGTCGCTGGTGTAAGCTGCCGTGTGGTGCAAGAGGGGGTCTGGGTGTGATGGACATAATCTCACTCAGGTGAAACCTTAGCGAGTGTAACTTACACTGGGAGATGCATTGTAAAGGCCCTATGGTGATCTTCTTGATTCACATGTCCAAGGAAATGTGTAAAATGTAACAAGTTGATTATTTCTTATGAGCAAAGTGTATAACTTTTGTAGAGTGAAAATTGTTCGAGCAGTCATTCCCACGATCATGGACAGGCATGGGAATTTCTCGAGTTAGTTTCTATTTTAAAAACTTTATGGGTGGGATAAAAACTCATCGGGTGTATGTAACCCTAATTTTGGTTTTCCCTGAACGGATGTAACCCAGCGATGATAATTGGGTGGATATAACTCTAGCAGCAAAAATTAGCATATAGTCGATGGAACCATATAATAGGTGGATGAAAAATACACCATTATAAATAGTTCATACTTTCACTCTCTTTAATAAAATATAGTTTGGTTAAAATACTAAGTCATAGGAATATTTTAATTATTATAGTTTTTAAATGTTGCCTTTTGCAAATAAAAGAACCTGAGCCTAGCTTTGTTGAACCTTGTATGTATAAATATTGGATTCTGTGTATTGACTCGCGGAGCACTGTTACTTGTGCTCACCCTCGCTCATAAAATTCCTCAGAACCTATGGACCAAGGATACTACGCATACTACGACACCCTAGGAGCTGATGGTGAAGAAGATGGAGGAGATTGGGATAGTCTCTAGTAGTCCAGGTCGTACCCTAGTCATGCTAACTAAGTTGGTGTTTGCGTGCACCAATATTATCCAAGTCTTTGGTTAATATCGGTTGCAGATAATTTACCCCAGTTGCTTGCCTGTGGCAAGATATATCCTTGCCTTTTGCTTTCGCTTCCGCATAACCACATTTATGTAATGTATCCATTTGGCCTAATCGGCTTTAATATAAACTTGACCCAATGCGGTCTATTTAAACTCTAAAGATGTAACATTAATGTATGGTATGGTTTACGCCCTGTACGAATTGATTAAAAGATGTATCTGTAAGTACTATCTACCGATCTAGAAAATAATGCAGTGGTTTTACAGAGGGTTGTGGATCGACTAAATCCAGGTTGAACATTCTAGCACGAATGCCCACAGGACCATAGATAGGCCTCGAGCCGATGGCACCGACTAGATCCAGCCGGTGAACTGCTGCGGCGGTGGTGAGAAGTAGGGCGGCGATGGGGAAGGTGAGAGCGAGGGTGGCGAATGGGGAGGAAGAAGTGACGGTTGGTGCATGAGGAAGCAGTGACGGTGGGGATAGGGTCTAGGGACACCGGTGCTCCGAGGTGAGTACCGAAGACACGCAGCAGTTTCCCCCACGCTTACATGACACAAGGGCAGTGGACAGGCAGATGGCCGACAGACTCCTGATGGAGTGTACAGAAATTGCAGGCAGTGTTCACCGAAATTCCACGACGCACGACCCATGCAAAAAATTTGCATTTCAACGACGCCTTGTTTCTTCCAAATCTGTTTGTGACCTAAGAAATAAGTCCCTCCAATGAAGAACGCCTTGTAAGCCAATTTGGTTGAGTATACCTTTTAGGAATTCATCCTTCAAACCAGGCTATCTTTAGTTTGAGGATCGAGGGCCATGGATTGAACGAAAGCTCATAGGTGGACATACTCAGTGAGGGCAAGAACTGTCAGTGCAGCCTGATTGTCACGAACCCATGCGTTCAGTGCAACCACTTGATCCACTGGTAGCTTTTCTTGCCTTGGGGGTTATCAGCTTGGAAAGAGCTGGGTATAGAGATTCAATGGATTTTCCATCGATCCATTTGTCGAGCCAGAAGAGAGCATTGTTTATGTCTCCCAAGCGAGAATTTTCCATCTGGTCTCTCTCCTGCGAGATAGACAAAGGGGTGGCAAGAAGGTCCCTTGCCAATTCTAGAGGGGGGGATTTAGGGTGAGTTCTGAATGACTTATACATGGCTTATGCTCGTAATATCTATAGTAACTAGCTTTTAATCGGTACGTTTTTTCAAGACGAGCCAATAAGAAGATTCAGATTGTAGTAAGACGTGTACTGATTTCAGCTGTACCGGTCAAAATCACATACGACTATTTTTCTACACGTGCTATCTCTTACGAACAGATAGAATTTAAATATTTAAATCATAAATCATTTGCCCAGCGTCAGATGATTTGGCTCGGCGTGAGTAGGTCACGAGACTGCCGCTGCTTCCTGGACGCCCATTGAAACCTGCAGAGGAGATCCCAGAATTTGAACTTGGAGCCTGACGTGTCGAACGGGCACTGGCACGTTAGCCTGAAGCTCAGGACTAACGGTAGCTCTGGGGCACTGTGGGCCCGAAGGTAAAAGTTGGCGCCGGAGTGGTGGCCGGACAGCCAGGCAGAGATCGCCGCGGCGGTGGCCTTGGGACCTGAGGGAGCCCAACAGATGCAGCTAACCAAACAAGCCTACCTTCATCCACTTAGCCAGGCCATGACCATCCTGGATGCCTCGTACAAGTCAGGCTCAGGAGACCAAACACACCCATAGTGATCATACATGACAAACGTTGACCTTATTGTACAGTTACCTAGGTAACAGTAACCATAAAGCAGAATGTGGGCAAAACTTATCATAACAGTTTGCAGTAAGAACATACTGTGGTTGACGCTTCGTATTGTAGCTTCCGTGCAGGACACATAGCCTCATAACCTGCAGGGTAAAGAGAGGGTAAATCTTGGTTGTTCGTCGTTTTGGTGCAAGGTAAGATCAAGCGCACATTTACGGCAATTGAAAATTCCTTCCAGCTGTAGGTTAACAAGTCGTGTAGGAGATTAATATTTTCACAAAATATTGGCCAAATGATTATATCTCCCCTTTATATTAGTAACAAACCATCTCCATATTAGAAGTTGGGGCCTGCAAGTGTTATTGCTTAATTAAACGAGTCAACAAACTAGCTACAAGCAGAAGTTAAAATGAGTCAACAAGAAGACAAAGCATCCGCTCCTTCATTATCTTACGCTGTTGTTGCCACCATCAATTCCAAAAGACAAATGTTATTTGTTCATTTTGCTTGTGAGTTATGTCTTTCTTTATTGCGAACGATAAACACAAAAGACACGGAATCATAAAAGTCAAGCCCTTGCTACCTACAAGCAATCATGTTTTGCTTAGCTATGGCCCACCCTAGCTACAATGGCATGCTTACAAATGGCAAATTGTTACTAGAAAACAACTCACTATAACTTCTCAATTTATTGAAAGTGGGGGCACTGCAAATCAGGTAGCAAATAGTTCAAGGTAACCTAAATATATGACAATTGACAAGATGACAAAACCAATTTGGTACTGGAGAATAATATGCAAGCAATCAGATAATACAAGATTTCAGCTCCTCCAGGAGAGCCACATGCAGCTTGCAAACTCTGGCACATATGGTACCTTTTTATTGAAGAAGAAACATAGCGTAATCATTTTTCATCTGTCTATCCGAGAAATTTCACGTGACAAACATCAGGATTTACCTTAAGGAGGAAAACAGCTTGTGGACTGCTTCAAAGATTTCATCTGCATTTCCAGTTGCATTTATCTGCATGCAATTGGACAAGTACCCTTAGACACCCTAAAGGTCCTCAATGCTTTACAGAGCAAACATTTTACAGAGAGATATTCCTGCTTTGTATCATTTTTGAAGAAATCAGCCACTTGATTAGCCATGTCTCCCAAACAATCATAGTACAGCCATTCATCTAATGTAAAATCAATCGGCAGATCGCACTCCCCTTCCCCCACAAGGTAGAAAAATAGAGGCATTAAAATTATGGCAATTCAAAACATGAGGGACTTGCATCCTGTCTATCTCTGACTTTGTTAACCATATGTTTCTAAAATACTCGACCTGCGGGGGGAAGAAACCCCCTGGGCATTTATGCTTAAGAAGAAGATCCTCTCACACAGATCGAGAAAATCCCCGAACCCTTGCCCCACCCTGACACAGCGGCATCAGCCTATGTGAGAGCGACCAAGGGAGCGTAACGCACTCAACCCGCGACCAACGACCAACGACCTAGGCCAGCCTTTAGACCTGTGCTTTGGCTTATGGGGCAAGCGAGGGGATTTTTTTCCCCCAGCCTGAAATTCGCTCCCACTGGGAGTCGAACCCAGGACCTAGGGGGTGCTACTAGAGCTCTCTACCGCTAGGCTAGAGGCCCGTTCGCTATGTTTCTAAAATACACATTGAGATTCGCCAAAACTAAAGAGAATGAGACGGCTATAATGTAATGCTCCACATTAAGATGATTTATGTATCAACTTTGAAACAAAAGGAAGAAGACAAGGTAATGAAAGGTAAAAGAAGTGATCCTCTCTGGGAACATTCGTGCAAAATAAATAGATTAATTACCTTGTGAACCTTTCCCCTTGAAGAGTAGTAGTCAACAACAGGAATATTCAAACTATTAAATACTTTTAGACGCTTCTTGATTGTCTCGATGTTATCATCAACTCGTCCCTACAACGCATACATGAGAAAAATGACAAATAGTAGAAAAAATAGAGAGATCAATATTAATTTGGCTCTATGCAATTCACACACCTTATCTTGCAAACTAACAAAGTTTGTGTTTCAATTTTTTATTTTTAAAACATTCTTTTCTTTTCTTCAATTTAAATAACATATGAAGAGAAAATTTTATTTGTAACAAGGAAATAAGCAATGTCTTACACTATTCTTCAGGAAAGCTATGTTTCATGTAGGTAAAGATCAATCAATTCCAGAGAGAGAGAGAGAGAGAGAGAGAGAGAGAGAGAGAGAGAGAGAGAGAGACGGAAGGAAGGAGTATGCAGTTGATTGTCAAAGCCGAAAGTAATGGGTGGGAAATGACAACCAAAGAAGAGCACATATGGACTAAATTTCAATTTGGAAGTGGGAAGAGTACAATTTTCGTGTACCACATATATATGTAGTGCAATTTACTCTAGAGTCTACCATAGGGAGTACAAAGACCAACCTGGTTACGGCCAAGGAGACGTTTAACCATCTCATCCTCAGGACAGTCGAAGAAAATCACAAGGTCTGGTTCTGTTCCAATCTGAAATTTTTAGACAAGTAATTAATCAACGAATCAGAACCGAAACCATGCAATCTGCATTTATATGACTAGCAATTGATGACCGGACAACAATTAACATATCTCGGTTGACATGCTAGTGTCTTCTTATTATCCAACCACAGCACACACATTGTCATTGATATTGACGGTTCGATACTATTACTAGTTGATTCGACGAGACCCTACACCCACCATAACGGCACTAACATTAATTGGCCACTGTTTCACAACACCTACAGAGTGCATCGTTCTCGAGCATAACATAGTTATTCATTCTTTCAGTACAAAGGAAATGCATGCATATGCATCTGCTCATTGTGTATGATACAGTAGCAGTCTAGGACATGCATGTTGATGTTAAAAAAAAGTGAAGACATTTATACACAAATGATCTCTATAGAGAGTCAATAGCTCTAAAAACCTGCAAAGTTCACCCATCGGTACCGTTCCCAAAAAGCTGAACAAAAACTGGTGAGCATCATGGACCTATCCATCACATTACGTGCTATCTCAACGAATAGGAAATCCTGGACTAGTAATGCAATAGTCAAAGAGAGAACTTACAATTCTTTCAAAGGCGATTCTGTTCTCCTCGCACCTTGGGAAACCATCAATAAGAACCCTTCTAGCATTGCTTGATTCCATTGCTTTTCTGATCAGTTCAACAGTTATCTCAGATGGGACAATCCTCCCTTCCTTGATTATATCTAGGATCAACTCCCTGAAATGTGCCATGCAAAGTGGTGAATCAGTGCATTGGGTGTTTTGTGTACATCATCATAAGGCTACCAGGGGATTAACTGACAGGATATTACCCTTTGTCACTACCAGACGATATTTCATTCCGTAGGAGATCGCCGGCACTCAAATGAGCAAATCCAAAATTTGAAGCAATCCTACTACATTGTGTTCCTTTCCCGCTCCCAGGCCCCCCTATACACAGGATCATGATTAGTCATGTGAAGTTTGAACCACATGACTAATCTAGATCCAACTTGAAATAAAACACTGATTGTCGATGGGAGAGGCATCCTCAATTTACTCTACGAAAGCTGTACATGGGTTTTTTTTATAGATGTAAAGCCAAACCCTGCATATCACGGAAACATTACCTAAGACGAAAGCAACGAACGGCTTGTGAAAATTGCCGCCATCACGTCCCTAGAAAGAAGAGAGGGCACAGAGCCTGTTGTTATTCAGCATGGCAGATGCAGTTGTAACAAATGCAAGTGCGCGTTCCGGAACAAACTTACAGCTTGAGATGCGAAGAGCCTGAGTAGATTCAGAGCAAGAGGTTCCTGCGAGCAGAATAAGGAATCCATAGGCATGGACGAACCACGGATATATCAATCGCATTGGAACAAGAAAGGCAAACATGGCAGATGCATCAGATCAATCGTAGAAAGAAAAGAAAAAGGCGAGACAAATCTTCTTTCTGCATAATCCGTCTTGTGCGCGCGCAACAATCATTTTCTGCCTTTGCGAGGCACGGCCATCTCTCGATTTCTCACGGATCAAATCAAAGAGCCAGGAAAAATATTGATCGCTGTAATACTAACATGACACATGGATTCGGTTCGGGCTCTCATCTTTTCGGGCGGTGCGGACGAGGTGTTGGACGAAATGCGCGAGAGAGGGGAAGCCGCTGCTGAGTTACCTCATTGGGGTTGGGGAGGAGGAGGTGGTGGTGCTGCTGGTAGGAGGAGGAGGAGAGCGAGGTGGGTCGGGATCGGAGAAGAAGAGCGCCCAGTCGCCTCCGCCACATCTCCCACCACCACCGCGAGCGAGCGAGCGATGGATTCTCTCCTCTTGCCACGCTCGCGTCCGCCTTGGCTTCTTGGAGCTCTTGTTTCTGTCCCCTTCCGCTAAATCAGACCATATGACCTCATAAGCTGTCGATTGGGGAACAATCAGGGGCAATGAAATCACTGAGGCCCTGTTTGGAATGCGGGAATTTTTCCCGATTCCTGCGGGAATTGAACTGTTTCCTGCAAAATTCCTGTAAAATTCCTGTGAAATTCCTCTGTTCCAAACAGGCCCTGAGAGGTCATATATGCACAGGTACAATCAACTGAGAAAGAAAAATATTATGTGGGTTCTTTTATGCTATGGCTGTGGCTTATAGATTTTGAATTCTAGCTGTTCGTGAGAGACAGTACGCAGAGCGAAATAATCGTATGCGATTTTGGCCTGTATAGCTACACTCGGTATATTGTCTACTACAACCAACTTGTAAACCCACACTTAAAAAGATACACCGTTTCAAAACTAGTTACTGTATCAAAAAGTGAAACGCCAAAGCCAATGTAATACCACCAAAATACAAAGGAGAAGAGAAGCGAGAAAGAAAGACAATCCAAGGGAGAATAAAAGAAATAAAGAAAAGTTTTGCCGTTATACCTATTGGCTTTAGAAATGCCAAATGAATTAAGTGCGACCATCCAGGGCCAGCCGGCACCACCTCGCGTTTGGGTTCTCATTATCCGGCAAGAAATTCCATTCTTACCTTTTTCTAACTTACCTCACGTAGTAGAAAAGCTATAAAACAGTGCAAACCCATCCGTTAGACCAAAAAATCCTAAAAGCCCAAAGTGACTTGTGAGTCATATAGAGAAAAGGGGAAGGGCAGTTTTGGCAATGCACAAAGTCAAGAGCTGTGCAACCAGGCCATTATAAGCTAGCACAGTATAGGCAAAGCTTCACTTCATTTTTCTTCCCTCAACCGTGAGCTCACCCAGAAAGCAAAACTAGCAAGAGGACCAATAGCTTTCCTCTGCTCAACCAAGTACAAAGCACAAGCTAGTAAGAGAGCTCTGTCTCTCTATTTGCTCGACCAAACTAAGCCTTAGCCCACTTTTCCCAGTTCAACTTTTCCCACTGAGAGCCAACGCAACCGAAGCAACACAGAGAGGCGGTGAGGGAGAGGGCCGGAGGCGAGTAGTTCAAGAAGCAAGGGAAGATAGCAGAATGAGGAAGATGATGTAAGAACCATCGACGACCGCCGGAAACCCCGTCCCTCGTCATCGCATCGTCCCTTTCTAGCACAACAAAAGCAAGTAGGTCATCTCATACAAGCACCCCCACAGCCGGATTAGCCGCGACACACCATCGGCAATGAGCCCGTAGGCGCCGCCGTGCGCCCTTGGAAAGGAGGACATGCTCCCTAGTGCATGTCTCCGCACCAAGTTCCGTTGCAGTGACGTCCATAGGTATTCCCAAGACCGGGTGTAAGCACGATTAGAGTAAGGCATTATGAATAAAGTAGAGTTTGCTTAAAATAATTAGCAGTTGAAAAAATAGTAAAAATATGCAATAATGATGGCACTCTTGGCTCAGAGGATGGACGAGGTGTTACAGCCAAAACACTTCCGAACCCGCAATTATGTTCTTGAAAATGCAGCACAGCCATAGTACAGGCAGCATATATACAGCCATAGTCAGTCAGTCGTACCTAGGAAGTTGATAGATGAAAATGCACAAGTGATTATAGAATTCAGCACAGCTACTATCAAAAAGCAAGAAACTCAGGCAAACCCTGAAAGAGCCTCTGAAAAGGGGCACCTTTCTAGTGTCTTTTATGTATCCAGTACACATATACAACAATCACTAATATCGTGAGTTCCTTCCAAGATTCTTGTGGGCATTCCTTTCAAAGGAGGTAATTTCCTTCGCAAAGTTACCAAGCGTGTTATGACTCAAAACAGAGCCACTTTCATTGCTCCCTGCAGCATTCGGCTGACTAAACCATAACTCATCCCCCCCCCCCAAACCCATGGCAAGAACAGTATCATTCGCGAAAGCTAGCCCAACATTCCAACCAAATCATCCAATGTTCTGATGTAGCCCCGACAGGCCATACAAAAAGAATTGTTACTAGGCAACTACTTATGCTTGGTGCCAGATCACTGTCTGCAGATGCAGTGAATCAAGCATCATCACAAAATATTAATTTTAGAAGTACTAAGAAAAAACATTAACCAAAAGAAGTGCAAGATAAAGCATCCTACACGAGGAAAATGTAGCACTACAACATGCATTAAGATTTAATACAAGAGTGACAGGCGACAGCAGCTTCAAGGTAGCCCGAGTTCTTAATCTGTACTCAAGATCATGTTGCGTTCTCCGGGAAATGGTGTCACCGGTGACGATGCATCATCCAGTATGATGGCGAAAGAGAGTTCCGCTGTCTTGCTGCATTATCCGATGCTTACGACGAGCAATCAAGATGAAGGTGTACATGAAGGCGCAAGAAGTGTTGGACGTTGAGAAGATATGTTCGTCGTCCAAACTCAAGTAAGCAGAGTTGAGATAGGAACATCGAGGAGATGTGTCACTGTTCCTGTCAAAGTATGAGATTAGTAAGTCGTAGTTGAGTCCGACTACCTTAATATTTTAGAATTTTTGCATCTGGTGGACCTATACCAGTTGAGTTGAGTTTCTACATGTAGCTTGCATGTAGAACGCTTCATGTGGAGGCGTGGCTGGTAGTTCATAATGTATTGAGACTAAAACTAGAGTGTGTCAAGTCAAGATTAAGGGAGAGATTGTTACAAATAATATTGACTTAGAGTCCATGTCGTAGTACAGTTCGTTTCCGAGTACAACTCAAGTTGAAGTTGAGACCAACTTGAAGTCCGAATCGGAATAGGAGTAAGAAAGTTTTATCCCTATATATTGGGAGGATTTGTACCCAGTTTTGTATTCAAGAAAGAAAAGTAAGAAAGAGGGGGAGCAAATAAGAGAATAAAGAAATTCAGAAGTTTCTTCCGTGTTCTCTCAGATTATTTGCGATGTGTGCATTTTCTCCTGGGATCAAAGTTGTAACAGCCACCACATACAAGAAACACTGAACTCCCAAACCATGCCCTACGGGCGCTAAGGTGGAGCGACGCATGGCTGCCACGTGGGCTCGATGTGCCGATGTGGTGGCACCGGCGAGGAGCAGCGCTCGGGGACCAAGGGTCACTGGTGGTGGAGTGGACGGCGGCAGCCGGGGAGCGGCACAAAATGAAGAGGGAGCAAAGGGAACCGAGTTTTACCTTGCGCAAGGCGAAGGGACGACCGAGGATAGCCCACGACAAGAAAAGGCAGCGGTGCGGCTCGAGCGACGGTGGCAACGACATCCCGGTGGCACGCGAGGATGGAGAAGGGTTGGTTGAGGTTCGCCTTGGCGTGGTGAAGCCCGAGGTGGGGACGTCGAGGCACGAGGATGACGGGGGCGGCCGAGATTTCTCGCTGGAGGAGTTCGCCGGTGCGGGAGAGAGAGGAGGCGGTGTTGGGGAGCTCGGGCGGCGGAAAGGAGGAATTGGGGACAGGGAGCAGTGTTAAATATTTCGGCCAAAATTTCGGCGACCATTTCGTCCCGTGTCGAAAGGCAAATAATTCGGCCAAATTTTAACCGAATTTATTCCTATTTAAAATTTATGTAAAATTTATTTAAATTTTGGTTAATTTTTATCAAAATTCAAATGATATTTTGAACTTGCGTGTTTCATGTGGTGACAGTTCTCAGAGTTGACGTACAATCTTGGCAGCAAGTAAGGCATTTCTTCAGTGACTCATTTAGGAGGATTTCTTTCAGTAGGAGACGACATGCCCGTTATAAGCGAGACACCGGTGGTGACTTCGTCATTTCTTCGTCAAGCTCCGCTCTTCTAATCTTCCATAGGTGTCGTGGTGTGTGTGAGTGCGTATGTGTGGTGGTGTGCGTGTCTGGCATATATGAATTATAGTAGGCACTTTACAAATAAAAAAATGAATCCTGAGTGTGGCCCTCCGCTCGTGACACTTTGGCGCGGCCCAGGTGGAAATTAAGGTGGCAGTGAACGTACAACAAGAAACAAGGCATTTCATGTATAAATACATGTAATCAACATAGATTTTTTTTTATTGAAGTGTATGCATCAAGCAACTTACATAACATGGTATGTTTAACTTGTAGTACCACATCAAAGCAATTTAAGCACAAAGCATATATGATGAAGCGCTTACAAACAAACAAACAAAGGAGGAACATCAAATTGAATTGACTACAAGCAGGACGCGCATCAATGAGTTTAACTCTCGATCCATCGACGTAGATCACCTTGCAGTAAGACGATTGTTTAACGGATCACTTCAATTTGCTGCCTCCCCTTCCTCCGAGATGTCGTCGTCGTCGCAGTCGCTTATCTCGTCGACGTGCTCGACGATGACGACGTGGACGCCGGGATCCTTGACGGTGCAGCTGCCGGCGACGAGCATCGAGTTGTTCACGGCCTGGTAGTTGCTGTTGGTGTAGGCGCACACCACACTCTCCTCCTCCTCGTCACCTCCTGCTTCGACGACGACGAGGTCCTCCACGTCGCCCCCGGCCTCCATGGTGGCACCGCTGTTCTGCCCCGCCAGCGTGACGATGGTCGTCGTCGCGCCGTTCTTGGCCTCGTCTCTGCCACCGGTGATGGCGGTGGCGAGGTGGTCGTTGAGCTTGGCGACGGCGCTGTTCACCTCAGAGGCTACGTTGGTGTAATCCATGGTGGCGGCGGTTTCTAGCTTAAGTACAAGCTTGCTGCTGCTAGCTAGCTAGAGCAATGGCGATGGAGTTGCTGGTGCAATCATGGAGTAGCACGCAATGTATGGTGGGTGTATATATAGCACACAGATATAGCGCGCCATGGGAATCATATGGAAGCTTGGAAGATGGAAGAATGGAATGCATGCAAGCGATTCGATGGAGAGGCTTTCTTTGGCTTGAGGGTGCGTGTGGCCAAAGGAACGGATGCATTTCTTTCTTTCTTTCCTTGCGCTTGGGGGTTTGCTAGCTCCATCTCACTTTTCTTCATACACTAATTAACATCGGTGTCAAGATCATAAATCTCCACCAATCATAAATCAACACATTACTATTAGTCGTATAGTGATGGTGATAAACATAAGCAAATACTTGATGCGTTGTTGATTGTCCTGGAGAAGTAGTTCTAGTAGCATGGCGTGGGTAATAAGTTAACAGCCAACTTGGCATTCCACTAACACACATGTCGTGGCTAATTGGGTTTAGAGGCCGTCATCCTACCTGAAAGGTGGCTAGAATCACACACCTTTATTAATGCATTGATCAAAAAAAATATGGATATTGATAAACATCATTCGGATATTTTCTTTCTAACTATCATCCAGATTTGTGACCGTTGGATTAGAGATCCAAGGGCCACAAATTCTCCCCACCCCCTCCAAAAAAAATTCACCCCCCCCCCCCTCTAAAAAAATTCTCCCCCTCCAAAAAAAGAGACCGTTGGATCTCTAATCCAACGGTCCGAAATTTGGATGATTGTTGGGAAGAAAACATCCGAATGATACCTATACACACCCAAAAAATATAGGTTATAGATTACAAGTCCTTAAATCAATAAGAAAGAAACCTAATCCAGGAATCATAAACAAGGAAGAATCGATTGAATCCCTACTATCGGACGAGGAACGGAAGACCGGCACGGTTCGGTAGTCCGAGTAGGAGTCCAAGCAGAGAAGAGTCCGTGATGATGATGATGATGAGTGGGAGACTTGTTTTCCAATACTCCCCTGCTGCAGTCGGAACCTGACTAATTAGCAGAAGATTCGATAACATTTAGACTGGCATGAAAATCACATAACAGAAGAGAAGGAAGACCCTAGACCCTTGGTAAAGATATCCGTATATTGTGAACTCGATGGTACATGAAATACGCGAATGTCTCCAAGAGCAACTTTTTCACGTGCGAAGTGAATATCAAGCTCAATGTGTTTGGTACATCGATGGTGAACGCGATTGAACGACAAATAAACTACGCTGATAGTGTCACAATAAACAACGGTGGTTGTGTCAAATAAACTATGCTGACATTGTCATAATCAACGTTGTTGTCTAATTGGCCTTTGGCTAGTGGTCTGACTGGTCAGTGCATGGCGGTCTGACAGGTGGGTGTTCAGGCGGACTGATTGGCTTGGTGCCACAGTCAGACCAGCCCCTGTTGCCAAGAGAGGCTGAGGGTTGAGTTGAGGTGATTTGTTTGTTGAGTTGTGTTCAGGTATGTTGGTTTGGGTGTTAGTCATGGTGGAGTCCATACAAGTGTTAGTCATGGGGTGTCCATGCAAGTGTGAGTTATAGCATAGGTCCATGCATGTGTTTTGCTAATGGAGAGTCAAGTGCATGTCATTTGTACTCAGATTAATTGTTTGTTTTTTGATAAGCAAGTGCTTGATGATTGTTGCGGCCAGTGGCAAGACCTAGGCTTGATGGCTATGGCATGTCGCATAAGTCCAGATGAAGCATCATCTCAAGCGGAGAAGCATGAGAAAAAGACAATGATCGTGAGGAGGCAAGTGCGTGCATATAGTGTGGTCAATTGGACCTATATGTTTCAAGTGGTGACGATTCTCAGAGTAAACATATTATCTTGGAGGCACGTAATTGAGCATCACGGACTATGGTGTAATGTGGTGTGCCATAAAATTCAGATGTTTTAAGTGGTGATGACCTAGGTATAAGGGTACAATCTTAGCAACAAGGTATTGGACATCACATCTTAGTGAAGATTGATGGGTGGTAATTGTAAAAATTATCTAATACCGGATAGAGTGGGGGGGTTTGCAAAATCATAGTGTTAGCATAAGTAGTTGAGTTCACTTCTTTGTCAACGGAGTGTCTTATCAGGCTATTGGAGCCTTGTGAAAGTCACGCTTTGAAAAGTGTGCAAGAGTGTGTAATGTAAAACCCATTTGTGTGTGGGTTACCGGGTTCCCCATTTGTAAGTGGTGTGATCCACTAAGAAGTAGCTGATTGTTAGTGTTAAGTGAGAGGTGGGGAGGCTCCACTATATAAACTCTTATGTTAAGAGAAAGATTTAGAGAGAAATATTTAAGCAAATCAAGTCTAGTGTTAGGGTTTTCTTGTGTTGGAGCCTTGTGTGTGTGCTATAGGGCTAAAGCTTTGTCATCCTGAAAGATTGGCTACAAAATTATTCCTGTCCAAGTGAAATAAACATCCAAAGTTTGCCTAAGTGAGTTATGCCATGGATTATTCTTTGCGCTTTTGATTTGCTTAGCTTTTTTTGTTTGGATTTCTCTCTTCTTGATCTTTCCTAGTGCCAAGATGTGTAAGAGATGGAGATATCTCTTGAAAATTAGATCACATCTATCTAGACATCTTCCAGGGAGAGTCCTTGAATTTACTCGATGTTCCTCAAAAGAGATGTGATTTTGGGGTTTTACTCTTATGAGTATTTTGGCTTGAATTCATACTATGATCTAGCTTGTTATGACATGTGAGAATCCATCCAAGATCATCTAGAACTCACAAACAAGAGTTGATTGAGGTTTTCCTTTTTTTTCCCGGTTTTGATGCAATCTTCCTTATTTTGGATAAAGGTCAAAATTCATCGATCTTCATGGTTCATAATTAGAATAAGTTTCTAATATCCTAGGGAGTACTTGTGCCAAGCTTCACTGCTTTTAGATCAGTAGAGTTGGCTCTTTTTTAGATCATGTGATGTGTTGTCTACACTGTTCCTCGGTAAGCGGTCAAACTGCAAAGAATCCAACGGTCCAACCAGTGCCTTATGTTAGTTAGACTGTTGTTGGCAAAGACTCTGTGGTGAGTTTATGATTTTTTTTGTTCTTGGCTTTTGTGTGCTTGAGAGTTTATTTTTCCGTTGTGTGTTGTTGCTGATACTAGGGGAGATTTTTAAAAAGTCTGTAGGATCGTCGACGACAATCAGAGGGGGGTGAATGATTGCAGCGTTTAACGAAAAGTTTTTCAAAATTTATTATTATTTTTAAACCTTTCTTTCTTGGATTGATGTGACCAGTTGATGTGATGAAAAAGGCAGTGTTCCTGCATGCAAAACACAGCCTTGCATTTATTTTTCTGCGCACGGATCAAAGCAAGAACCCACGTCGCTGCTCAGGGTGCAGAGACATGTCGTTGCCTTTGTTTTTCCTGCGCGTGAATCCAGGTGAGAAACAAGGCTGCTACTCGGGGCGCAAAGACATGTCGCTGAAGCCGACGAAAAACGGACACAGACCGAGACAACAATACGCGCTGCCGCAACTTTTCTCTGAAAGCCAAAAGATGTTTGGTCCCCCAAAAAGCTGTACCCCTACTCGGCCAGCCCTCCACCTTTTGTTACAAGAAAGAGTCCGTATTTTTTACATACTTGGTCTCCGATTCTAAAACAGCACCGCCTCCGAAACTAAATACAAATCTCAGCTTTTAATCCTAATACCACTCGTCCAACTGGGCCTAGTTTTTTTTCCTCAACCAGACTTTTAGCCCACTACTATTTAAGGGACCCAAAACCCTTCCTAACACGGGTTTTCACACTCTGACTTTTCAACCCATCGCGCGTCGAAGCCTCCAGGACCGCACCTCCTGTATCTTCTCCACGCATCATCCACCTTTGATCTCCATGTGCTCCAACGTGAGCCCGACCACCTCGTGACATTCTCGACCGCCCGGACCTCAGATTTCCCCCTCCTAGTCCCGGTCTTCCTTGTCACCGACCATGACCGTCTCCACGCCCAACCTGCACATGCAAAGACCAAAGAATATTTTTCCTCGCACAAGTTCTCACCAACTTCACCGATATTAGTCCACGCACACGCCTCAAATAACAATATTAAGCAATGTTGTCAATTATTCATCATCATAAAAATTCTAAACCTAACCACATGGTCTAACAATCTCCCCCTTGATGAATACATTGACAACATCTCAAGCTTGTATGAAGAATTAGCTTCAAACAAATATAAGTGAAGAACTAAAGCCGAAAAAAACATTTTAATCCACAAATCTCAAATCTCTCCCCCTCAATACAAGAGATGAGTTTTAGCAAATTTCTCCAATATCTCAAAAGGCACACCAAATCTCTCCCCCTTTGGCAATGTAATCATCAAGAAATTTCAAAGAAGAATTATTCTAAAAAGAAGCAATGAGAATAAAAATCCAGAAGCTTTGTAGATTATCCAAGTCACTTTGAATTGAATTAGTAATTTAACCAAGCCATATTTTTAAGTAGAGCTATCTAGATCATATAAAGTCATATATCATATAGCAATATCAAAACAAAGTTTTTAATATGATTAGACGATTTATATCAATGACAGGCATCTCAATAATGACTAGACCAATTATAAAGAGTACAATGAGATATAACAACAAAAAGTCAAAGCCTAAAAGTGAAGCAAATCTTTAATCTAGACGAGCTAGCAGTCTCATATAACAACCTATTGCTCCACATTCAATTCTTACGCATGTGGCATACTTGAAGCATACTTCTTTTCATAATAGCTTACTTCTTGTAAATGGTGGTGTGTTTGAAGCATATTTCTTTTCATTTTATGCACTTTTTTGTGCCTTTATTTTTGTTTACCATGGCATGCTTGGAGCATACATCTTTTCAAATGTCTTTTTTTTATAACATGCCAAATTGAATGACCATAAAAAGATTGTAATATGAAACATGTGAGCCTCATAGCCTAGATTTAAAATAAGACTCACAATTAAGCTAATCCTTTTTATAAACATCGTAAAGTACTATCTATAATCAATCTAGTCAAAGTATTCTGCCATGTCATATTTTAGTTCAAGTACAACAAATTAATTATAACTAGTAATGATCAAAACTACATAGCATATGAATAGATATGATAAAGATAGCTCCATAACTCATTTAATTTTGATGGCTTGGACTTGTTAATTTAATTGACAAGTATAATAAACAAAGCTTCCTAAATTTTTAAACCACAAGCCCCCCTCAGAATAATCTTATAGGATGCAACACGCCCAACTCACTTCGCAAAAGAGCAAAACAAGAAGTATCAAGCGTTTTTAGGTGAATATCAGCAACTTGAGAATCTAACAAGATATAAGACAATGGGCCTGTTTGGGAGAGCTCCACCAGCTCCAGATCCACGAAAAACAGCTCCACTCCACGAAATTTTACCCAAACGCTCCAGCTCCGCGAAATTTGGATCCACCAAAATCCTGGATCTGAGGGCCAGATCCATGGATTTCATGGAGCTCCTCAAGGGGTGCTCCACCGTGGAGTTGGGTGGTAATTACCCACCAATACCACTGGTTACACACCCCATCCCACCAAAAGTGGCCATTCCCACCAAAACCTCAATTTCGTGGATCTGGAGCTGCTGTACAAGCCAAACACTCCATGATGGGATCCCAGATCCACGGTGGAGCTGCTCCATGGTGGAGCTGCTGCTCCAGATCCACATTTTCAGTGGTAGAACTCTCCCAAACAGGCCCAATATCACCTTTTCCACATGGTCTATCAGAAAGTGGAAGCCATCAAAGAGAGTGAAGAACCATCAAGTGTTCCAATCAAGCAATAAAGTACAAGACTGAAATCCAATCGAGCTCATGTTCTTCATCCTTGCCAACTGTTCTTACATCACAGGAAACATCGGTCTCGCAATACTGGGGTAAGTGAAATAAGATCTAGGAATCCAGTACTGAGACACACGAACTGGAGCAACAAAGCTAGAACCAAAATCACGTGCATGTGAATGATCAGAATGCCGAAAAGAACGTGAATTATTTGAATTAAATCCCAATCTAGCATGTGAAGAAGATTTAAAGTCATCATAAAAGTTCTCTAAAAACATAGTTTTCGCATTTGATCTAGGAACAAAAGAGATTGCACGTTTTTGTCTTAAAGCATTCAATCTATCCTTCTTCTCTTTCTTAGCACGCCTAAAGCAAAATTCATATAAGTGACCATCTCTTCCACAGTAGGTGCAATGCAATTTAACATAACTAGAATTTTTTTTGATATGATGAGCTAGCACCTACATTATTATTCGATGAAGTTTGCACAAAGCCAGCAGATTTAAACACAGTTTGTTTTGGTTCAGATTTTACTTCAATATTTCCAGGTTCAAGCAACTTAACAACCTTAGGAGAATTATTTTTTGGCATGCTCAACAAAATTAAATCCTAGACCATGATTTTTCACGCTTATTTTTGACTTATCTAGGATCATATTTAGATTTTTCTTGTCAAAAGAAAATCTCTCCAAAGTGTTCTTAAGATACTCATTTTCTTTAACCAATGAGGAACAAGATGTGCACTTAAGCAGTTCATTTGCTAAATTCTTGGAAGCATTAGATTGAGCCAATCTTTCTTTTTCAGCGAAATCATTCAATTGCCTAGTCAAAGCATCAATTTCAATATTTAACTTATGACAATTTGAGCAAGACATGTTCTCATGATAAAGCATTGGTTGAATAGATTCTTGAGATGAGTTAAGTCTAGCTTCTAGCAATTCACAATTAGAGCAAGGTTTAGATTGAGCATTTGAAATACTTGACTCTAAACATGTAGAAGAATTAGATTTGAGCTTTTCAATTTCATCATTAGCAAATTTTAATTTTTCATCACAAGAAACATGTATCAATTTTAATTCATCAAATTTGTCAGTTACATCTCTAAGTTGAACCAGATTTGATGTACTAATAGATCTAACAGCCTCCAACTCAGAATGTAAAACTTGGCAAGACTCACATGATTCATCATCAGGAATTAAACCTCTAAGTCTATTAATTTCAGAATTTAGACTTTCAACAACACAATTATTTTCTTTCAATTTCTGTTTTGTCTTTTTTTAATTCAATAGCAAGTTTAATCAAACCATCTTCAAGCTCATCATATGAAGGTCTTACCTCATCGGGATCACTATCGCCATCATCACTGTTGTTGCCTGCCATGAAGCACATGCCCGTGAAGTCATCATTTTTCTTCTTCTTGCCTTTAACATCATCATCGTCGTGGTCATCGTCGTTGCAGCTCTCATATTCCACATCGCTCAAATCAAGACGCTCAATAGCCGATATGATCTTTTCAGCAAGCTTGCGATGGAAATTGCCACCCTTGGTGTTGTTGTTCTTGGATGGCCGACGACGATAATTCTTCTCTTCCTTCATCACCTTTCCCTTGAGCTTGGAACAATCCATCTTAATGTGGCCTGGCTCGCCAGGCTCAAAGCATCTGATCGGACCTGACACGCCACTTCGCTTCCTCATCCTCACATTGTTGAGTGCCTTGTATGCTCGTGAAGAGATCAATACCAAGTCCTCTTTACGAAGCTGCTCGAACTGTTCCTCTGAAAAAGAAGACAAGGCAGACAAAAAAACACAAGACAAAGCACTCGACGAAGCAGCCTGCACGGGGTTAGTCACCAGTGCTAAAGATGAAGATTTATTAATCTTAGATGGAAAAACTTCCATCTCATAGGTTTTCAATCTAGAATAAAGATCATCCATGGTTAAAGTATCTAGATCGACAATTTGATTAATAGTTGTGACAACCATCAACCACTCAGAACATAAAGATCTCAAAATTTTAGTTGCATTATCTTCATCAGCAGGGATAACACCAACACCGCGCAGATCACTCAATATTTTCTCAAACCGAGCAAAGAGATCATCAATGGATTCATCAGGTTTCATAGCAAAATCAGAATATTCTTTTTGATAAAGGTTTTTACGCACCTTCTTGATTTTAGTGGTTCCTTCATGATAATCGCAAAGATTTTTCCAAATTAAATGGGCATAATTAATATGAGCTACACGATCAAATTCTTTGCGAGAAATTCCTTGAAATAGCAAGTTACGAGCTTGAGCATTTAAATCAACATCTGCTTTATTTAAATTAGTAACAGTAGCAAGAACTTCATATGGTGTAGAAACTTTATTCCAAACATCACTACCTTGAGCCTCAATATAAGCTTGCATCCGACACTTCCAAAAAAGCAAAATCAATACCATCTAGCATGGGGGACGATTCACATACCTCTCTGACGCCATAGCAACCCGCTCTAATACCACTTGTAGGATCGTTGACGGCAATCAGAGGGGGTGCATGATTGCAGCGTTTAGTGAAAAGCTTTTCAAAATTTATTATTATTTTTAAACCTTTCTTTCTTGGATTGATGTGACCAGTTGATGTGATGAAAAAGGCAGTGTTCCTGCATGCAAAACACAGCCTTGCCTTTATTTTTCTGCGCACGGATCAAAGCAAGAACCCACGTCGCTGCTCTGGGTGCAGAGACATGTCGTTGCCTTTGTTTTTCCTGCACGTGAATCCAGGCGAGAAACAAGGCTGCTACTCGGGGCGCAAAGACATGTCGCTGAAGCCGACGAAAAACGGACACAGACCGAGACAACAATACGCGCTGCCGCAACTTTTCTCTGAAAGCCAAAAGATGTTTGGTCCCCCAAAAAGCTGTACCCCTACTCGGCCAGCCCTCCACCTTTTATTACAAGAAAGAGTCCGTATTTTTTACATACTCGGTCTCCGATTCTAAAACAGCACCGCCTCCGAAACTAAATACAAATCTCAGCTTTTAATCCTAATACCACTCGTCCAACTGGGCCTAGTTTTTTTTTCTCAACCAGACTTTTAGCCCACTACTATTTAAGGGACCCAAAACCCTTCCTAACACGGGTTTTCACACTCTGACTTTTCAACCCATCGCGCGTCGAAGCCTCCAGGACCGCACCTCCTGTATCTTCTCCACGCATCATCCACCTTTGATCTCCATGTGCTCCAGCGTGAGCCCGACCACCTCGTGACATCCTCGACCGCCCGGACCTCAGATTTCCCCCTCCTAGTCACGGTCTTCCTTGTCACCGACCATGACCGTCTCCACGCCCAACCTGCACATGCAAAGACCAAAGAATATTTTTCCTCACACAAGTTCTCACCAACTTGACCGATATTAGTCCACGCACACACGCACACGCCTCGAATAACAATATTAAGCAATGTTGTCAATTATTCATCATTATAAAAATTCTAAACCTAGCCACATGGTCTAACAAAGTCATTCACACCCCTTCTTTGACTCGCCATGCTCGATCCTAAAGCATGAAAATGCATAATTGTTGAACTGCATAAGGTATATCCAGCCGCATGATTGTTAGGTATTGCAATGCACCAACAATGCTCCAGTAGAATGTGGTATTAGGAACCAAATTGCCACTAGATGCCAAAATCTTGGATTTGGTATCTATCGAATGGCATGACCCTGCACACTCCAGAAGATCCAAATTGTATTACCATTGACAGAGATGCAAACCAATAGTATTGTAGGTGAGATATGCCTAGAAAATGATGCAAAGGTTTGAGATCCTTCGTAGAAAATTTAGCACTATGAGATGACACAATATCCCGCAGCATAGTAGGCGAGGAGGCAGTCAAGATGATATCATCAACATAGATTAGAAGATATGCCACAGTCGCACCTTGTTTGAAGATAAACAATGATGGATCTGATTTGGGGCATTGAAAACCAATGGTGCGAATGAATCCCACAAACAGTTGAAACTCCGCACGAGGCACCTGCTTCTAACCATAAAGAGATTTGGAGTGATGGCAAACATAGTCTGAGTGTGCAACATCAACAAAATCAGACAGATGTTGACTGAACATAGTTTCATTAAGATGACCATGTAAGAACACATGTTTGACATCAAGTTGATGACTACATAACTAAGCACAATGTGAATTGTAGAAGGTTTAACCACTGGGCTGAAAGTCATGTCATTGTCCACACCTGGTTGTTGAGAGAAACCACGAAAAACCCATCGGGCCTTGTACCGAGGAAGAGAACCATATAGATGATGTTTGTGCCAAAATATCCATTTTCCTAAAACAATATTTGCACCGGGTGGTTTGGGCATAAGATCCCAAGTTCGATTGAGAAGCAAAGCTTGAAATTCTTCCTCCATGACTTGTCGCCAATTCGGGTCATGAAGAGTGGACCGATAGGACTTGGGAATTGGAGTGATAGGAGAAGCAACCACGAACAAGTTTAGGTAGTGTTCCTTGAGAGGTTTGGGAAGGAGAAGCAACCACGAATAAGTACTCAAAGATTACGAGAATTGTACACTAGAAACCTACGACTACCAACCATTGACTAGACACTGTAGCTCCAACCATTGATCATATACTATAGCTGCAACCATCGACCAGGTATTGTAGTTACGACCATCGACCAGGTACTGTAGCTACGACAATCGATCATGCACTGTAGCTACGTCCATTGACTAGGGACTGTAGCTACGTCTATCGACTAGGTACTGTAGCTACGACCATCCCGATCAAAGCTTACAACTACCGACTACCGACCATGGTCGAAACCTCTAACTATCGACTACGGTTGATGCTTCCGACTACCGACTATGGTTGAAGTCTTCGACTACCGACTGTGGTTGACGCCTCCGATTACTGACCATGGTCGACGTCTCCGACTGCTAAGCAATCGAAGTTTGCCGATCAGACCAGCCAATACAAGACGGTTAGACAGTCCAATACAAGTCGGTCAGACCTCTTACCTTGAATATTCCAGTAATTCCAATTTTACAACAGTGCATCGTCTGAAACTTTCACAAACGTAAATTTCAATGCAATCTAAATTTTAATTATTTATTGTCACTATATTCCCAACCTATTCACATGGTCTAACAGTAAAGTATGACGAGAGTATTACAAAGGTGGAGGGGTTTGGTGTAGGTTGAGAAAGAAAGATGATCAGCATACGTGATAGAAAGCGAGGAACCATTGCCGACCGATTATAACAGAACTGGTAGAAGAACGAAGATAGAGGGGAGACATGTTACCGGTGTCTGAAGTCACGCGAGAGGAAGAGAGCGGACCACGCATGGCCATTCCAATCCCAATTCCAAATTCCAATATACTGGGGAATCAGAAAAAAATCTGAACCTATCTATCCGATCTTTATCTAGCTACCTAACCTACCTCTCTCGTCAGTGTCGCTACTAGAGTAGGCAGAATAAAACGTGAGGTCTGCGTGTATCTTGCTGCCGCTGTTCATGCATCCGATTGTGCAGAGAAAACGACGGTGTGAGGTCTCAAGAAAAGAGTTGAATCAGATCGGTGCAGTTGACCTTATCACCTCTTGGAGGCAAGCACAACATTAGTAGTAGCTTGTTGTGGTCTAGCTGACCAAACTTTAGTACCAAAAGGTCCAGAATGGTTATTGCTACTTAGCAGCTCCATTGAATTGAAGGATTTGATCGCTTTCACCACCATCAGTATCTTAAATTGTCTTCTCTCAGCTGAGTAATATGTAGAGGAAATTCATGGCATATGATGACATAAAATTCCTCTTCGTTGGTGCATTGGTATGCAGTCCTACGTATTCTCAAAAAATTTGACCCAAATTTTAATTGTTCGTTTGTTTTGATATAATATGTCAAACAATCAGTAGCCAAGATGTGAAAGACATGCCAAACAATTTACTTACTTGTTTAACAATTTTAATGGGATTTATATTTGTCCCAAGCCAAGAGCAGAGCATGGCAATACTGCATGCAGAAATGCCTAACATACTTTGTACACCATGACATATACTACTGATTCTTCAGTTTCAGGGATGCCATACAAATACTACTGATTCTTCAGTTTCAGGGATGCCATACAGGAGTAGTTCCTCTACACATGCTTCAGGAAACAGGAAATGAGAATTGTATCCTGAAAAGAAGATGACAGGCCTATTTTGTTCTACTATTTGTAGCATACAGTAAGGTCCCACATCCCAGCCGCAGGTAATTACAACAGCTATCCAACTACAAACTACATATGCATTCTGTTCGTATTGACAGTGACTAATGTCTTTTGGTTTCTAGCTAAAAATAAATAGTAGAACAAAAAAAAGTAGCTTTTAGAAAGAGAGACGAACGGTCGGGAAAGCGAGAGAGAGATGTGTGCGCCCGTGACCCCCTATATCATCTCGGAGCGAGATAAGAGTGAGAGAAATGAGGAAGCCACTTCTAAAAGTCGGGTGTTCATATTGACTTCTAGCTTCTGTAAGCAGAAACTAGAAGTAAAAGCCAATATGAACATGCCTATGGCCTATGCTCAAGGGACGGCAGGATTCTCAACATCGACGCCGGCATTACGCTGTCCCTCGTCGGCAGCTGAAGGCTGGCTGGAAGGTTGACCAGATGCCGGAACCTGCTGCTGCGCCACGCGTGTCCTGCGACCATGGCGTGGTTCAGCCGGAGGGGCCAACCTCCTCGCCCTCAATCGTAGTATCTTAACGATGATGGAGTTCCCGGTCATCCCCAAGCCAAAACCAGCAAAGGTGGCCAGGATGATGGATATCACCGCTTGCAAATGGAGCTGCAAAAGTTTGCAAATATCAGTAGTTCAGTTCACCATATTCGATATCGCAATGTCACATTGCATAATTTTTTTTTCAAAACTTCAGGTGAGTGATATAAGATCTTTTCTTACATATCTGTAGAAAAAATGAGTGAAGAACACAACGACGAGAAACTGAACTGCCGCGTAGACCCAAACGTATCTTCTTGCCACTGCAGAGACAAACATCGCAATTCATGGAACCGTAGCAGTGAGGAAGCTATGACACCAAGCTTCTAATTTTTCATGCCGTGTTCCAAGGTGCAAGATGGTTAATGTCATACCCATGCTTGCTGTGGTCATGGATGAGAAGAGGCCTAGGGTACATGAGAAGGGCAGTGATATCGCCAGGGCAGCAATACCGTGACGGGCAACCTATCAGACACAGGAAAGAAAATTTAGGATCCATATGTCGATTGATTGTACTGGAAAAGGTAACTATAAGAGAGACATACCAGTAATTGTTCCAAGAAGCAGAAGTAGGCTAGAATGCTTATGATTAGAAGTATTGGTGTTCCATGCCACATTCTGAGTAACAAGAGGATGAAGAGTCATACATCATGTAGGATAAATTTATGATTTTGGAGTAGGTGTTAATACACCACTAGCACACATCATTCTAATTCTTACATTCGCCATGTACTAATAAGATGCCCATGCATTGCAACAAAATTCTAAAAAAAAGTGATACATATCATCAAATGTGACTCAAATCATATAATGAACATTAGAAAGATGGAGACATCTTATCATCAAGAGTGAGGTCAACGCGATCAGATCCACCGTTGCCAAGATCGCCGCTCCAGATCTACCCTCCCTGACCACGCTGGCTTTGCGTTTCTTCCTTACCTCCGGCGGTGTACACTTCGTTCGAGTTGGTGTACTCTGTCTCCCTGTTCATCGTCCATGCTAGTGTGCTCCATGCCCCGATCATTGACCTCAGTGATGTACTCTTCTGTTCTGTCATCGTCCTTGGTGTACACCAATGCCTCGTTGTCTACACTGTTGTGCTCCTCTTCTTAGCCACCAAATACTGCTCCCTCTCTCTCTCTCTCTCTTCATCATCCTAGTGCAGCAGCAGCATGGCAACGTATAGGAGGAAGGAGTAGCGGAGGCTCCAAGGGGCTGGGCTGAGGGGCCAAAGGGGCTAACCACGTCACCTTTTTTCATGGCTGTTAGATTGAGATCTAGTGGCTAGGATCGGCTGAGAGAGGAGGTTGCCCTATATGTAAATAAAAAATGCCTTCGACCCGTCTAGTCCCACCTGACACCGCCTTGTCCCATCCTTCGTCTCTCCTCGCCTCCCCCCGCCCGAGAGCCACCGTGTCGCCTCTACTCCCTGCGCCTCCTCCCAGCCGATGGCTCCACCCCACATGTCACCAGGCCCATTTCCACTGGATCCACCATCCTCGAGGTCACTGTTGCCGGATGCACCGTCTCCGAGGTCGCTGTCTTCGGATCCAGCTGGTATACCTCTGCCTCCGCCTCTGGTACTCCACCAGAGTTATTGTGCTCCTTGCCAGTGTCCCCAACCCCATGATTGAATGATCTTGGGGTCATCGTCCTCGACACTGGCATTCTCTACCCTGACATGGTGGATTTGGCGAACCCCGAGGTCGCCGTGTCCGAATCCGACATCCCTGAGGTCACCGCCGCCGGATCTGGTCATCCTTGCCTCCACCACCTCAGATCAGGCTGTCCTCACAATAGGATAGTGGGGGCGGTGGCAGATCAAGAACATGGAGTAGTAGCTAGAGTCCGGTGGATTTGGTCGTCCCTACGCTGCTGCCATCAGACTCGAGGGAGGAGCTGGAGTCCGGTGGATCTGGTGATCCTTGACTACCGCACCGCTGGATCCGACCATTCTCGACCCCGATGCTGCAAGATATGGCCATCCTTGATCCCTAGTGCAACCGTCCTCCTCCTCCTCTCCGCTGCCTCCTCGCCGCCGAGCCCAGCCGTCGCTTGGCAACAACCCTTCTACTTGTCATGAGCATCGGTCACTAGCGTCGCCACTCATCGCGGATCTGCCCTGCAAAACCAGTAAGGTGCTGGTACAGGGTATGGAAGAGAGAGAAGATTATAAGAGGTTGATTGGAGTGAGGAGAGGGAGCGGCGCTGATTAGGATGAGAGAATAGCGAGAGTGGCTAGCAGTTGGGACTTCAAGGGTGTGGCCACATGGGGAATGAAGCCGAGCGATTGGGGTGTGAGGCTGCGAGCAGCTCGGGAAGGGAGCCGGCTAATGACACAGGCCCACATGTTAGTGTATGTCAAGGGGAGATGTAGGAGTGTACTGCGGCAGGGAAAAGGAAGGGGGCCATGGTGAACGGACAAACTCTACTTTTACATTAGTAGAGATAACGGTCTTCTCAGAGTAGGAAGTCAGCTATTCATACACTATTACTACGTCCCTCTCCAATGGTGTCACAGGTGTTAATTCCGCATAAGGAACACAAACGATGCAAGTAACAGCAGGAACTGTTAGTAACTTACCTGTACCTGTCGTATCTTGATCTGTTAGCACCGTTGCCGACACGGCTCGTCTCACCCTGCATGCTCCGAACACGTACAAGGGTGACCGGAAGGTTCTGAACCTCCTCCTTGCAAACCTCACAGGTCCTGGTGCCCTTCATGCTGAACCACTTCAAGGCACAATCCTTGTGGGCTAGAGCAAGCTCACCCTTGCAGCAGCACTCCAGCTTCAGAGTGTTGCTCCCTTCGGACAGCTCAACCATGCAGATCCGGCACACAGCCTCTTCCTCCGGTATGTCCTCACCAATCCCTGAACGAAGGAGCCAGATGATACACTGATCAGCACCATGCTGAATGCGAACAAGAAACTATATCGGTAATTATTCAGTAATAGCAGAACACGAAGTACTGAAATTATAACAGATGTTGGACAGTGCCCACCTGATTCGGTTGGGACTACGTCTGGAATGATATGATTGCTTGTCGCTGGGACTCGTGGTGCGGAAGGAACGACACGGTACACACCACCGAGCGAGTTCATTCTCTTGAAGCTTTTCACGTTGAATTTCTCCATGTTCATGGGGAGGGACTGCGAGCGGTGCATTCGACCTGTTTTATCCTGCCACCAATGGAAGTCAGATAATGTCAATAAGCAGTGCGAGATTATCTCTTGATCATAAACCTAAAAGCAGCATAACACTCACAGTAGCGCGACTACTTGAAGCTTTATCGACTTCGTGTGACAGGGCATCCGCCCCTGAAACATGGTCAGATGGAAGCGACGACGTCCTCGCAAATTTTGTGTTGAAAAACTTGGAGAACGATGTCTCATATCCTTTAACTGATTGCTTGAAGCTTCCTCCCGGCAAGAGGCTCTTGACTGTCTGCCTCAACATAAATGACGACGAGCGTTGAGGCTTTGGGGGAGCACTGCTTCTGCTGGAAGAAGAACCAGGTGCCATGGGAAGGTTTGGTCCTCTGTTGGTGTTCGAACCGGGTGTTGGTGTGCTATCTGCTCCTGTTGGCGTCGGTGTCAGGAGATGCTCAGGCATGCTTCCTGTTGGGAAGTCGACTGAGAGATGCCGCCGCTCTCCCTGATCAGATGCAGGGTCTTGCGTTGAAATAGTTGTAGAACTACTCTCCTGCAAGAGAGCAAGAAGATGCAGCAAAGGCTTCAATCAGATTGGACGTGCAAAGGTGCATTCAGAGTTAAAACATACAGCTGGTAACCAGAAGCGTGGAACGAAATGATGTATGCAACTGTCATGAACAGAGATTTGCATTCAGCAAGAGGGAAGAAAGAATCCCAGAAACGATTAAGCCAAATAATCTCAAAGTGTGTAGCATCATCGGTGTTATTCGTATTACGAGCAACCATAATTGTAGCATGCATGCATCAAGGGGACAAATCGAGCTCAAGAAAATTCAGTGATGCCAAGGTTATGCCACGGCCAGTAGCTTACTTGGCCTGAAGATTTCTTTCCACAAATCATCTGTCAATCTGTCATGCACTCGGAAGACGAATCCCAACAGAGGATTCGAAAGTAATTAGATCCAATCCGACAGTCTCCGGTTTGATGCGGAGAATGACGATTGACAACAGTGGGAGTGGTTAGTACTGGATGACTGTGTCATCTGACTGACTGACAAAAGTAACCACTGAGACTAGAACCAAGAACCAAGAAGCCACACGCATGTATTAACTAGTACTAATTAGTGCCCAACACAGAGACCACATGGCTATTGAAGAAAGAAGGAATTAATAAGCTCATGCTCTGGCTCTGACTTTACTGATCATTGATCAACCCCTCCCATGGCAAGCAAACATGCAGAGGGAGAGTGCACGATGAAATCAGAGATGAACGCCACCTGCTCCTTTTGAGGAGAAGCCATGGCTTGCAGGCTCACAGTTCTTGGATGGATCCCTGAGTCACTCAAGAACACACTGCTCTCGTTCGTGGTCGTCTTGGTTGGATGGTGACCAAACTAGCTGGAGTGGAAATGGAAGGCCATCCTCGGCGGCTAGTAGCAGTACGGGAGCCGTTTTTGTTCGGCGTAGTGGGCGATGATTAGAGGTGGTGGAGCCATAAATAGGGGAGGGAGGTGGTCAGGTGGGTGCGGTGGAGAGTGGAGAAGACAGCAGGGGGAGGCGGAGACTCTGGCATCAAAAGGAAAAAGAAAGCTCCGATCTCCTCTGCTTCCTAGTGGCGTGGGAGGGACAGCGACCGCTTCCAATCTTTTGCATTTCTGCCGCTCGATTTCTCTTTGTAGGACGGAAGATGGTGACAGAGAATATAGATAGTATTTTAAAAAAAATTCTAAATATCTATAAATCTTTCACTTTAATAGTACGTATAGAGTTATGAAGATTAGAATAAAAAGCCGTCATAAAAACTAGCGAACCAAGACCTTAAAATCCCAAGAAAAATCGGTAAAAAAGCAGTTGCTACAGTAATCATAGTACTACCGCTACAGTAACTGCGGTACTACTGCTGCTGCAACAAAGCCAAGGTGAACATTATTTTAGCACGATTTTAAAAACTAAAATTGATAGATCTTTTGATCCATAGACCCAAATGATGAGATTTTGTAGAGAACTTCTCTAGGGTATTATAAATCTATTCCAACAAATAATCATGCAAATCATGGCCAAAGTTGGCACCTTTTTCAGTTTAAAAAAATCTTGTACCAAAACCGAGTTAAAACCAAAACAAAAACCGGTGAATATAACTTGTTTGTGGGTGGATAATGACCAAGAAAAATTTAGATATATTCCCACATGTCACAGTAAGTTAGAACACCAAAGAAATCAAGACAGAAACTCTCGAATCATAAACTTGCTCGAAAAGACCAAATTCAAGCAAAAACGGATTTCCTCATAAACTTACTATTAGAGTGACTAGATAGGTGGAGATAGATTTTCAGATATTATCTCCATATCTTATATGTCATTGGCACAACAAGATCAAGAGCAGGGAAGATGATAGATCAAAACTAACTGAAACAAGAGCACATCAATCAAAACATGAGAAACTCAAGAAGATACACAATGATTGATATATTGCTTACTTGAGAAGGTAGGTTTTACAGCCACTCCATTTTGGAGGACAAAGAGCACATAAAACACTCAACTCTCAAACTCTAACACTAAACATGAAGGCACAAGAGAGATGGGATGGATAGATAACATGTCTCCATCCCAACCCCTTTTATAGGTAGGCTAACCAACTACCTCTAACCCTTAGTGGATACTCTTCACTTAGCACAATAGGGGAAATCTGTTAACCCCCCCAACACACACATAGGTTTTATTCACATATATGCACGCTTTACAAAGCGCATAAGCCTGTATCCGCTAAATCCTTAGCATTGATCCATCTTAATCAATCCAGCTCCACTTTGACCTAAACCGCTCTCCCAAACGCCACTCATACACCGTAGTTTTGATCCAAGGTAGT
Source organism: Dendrocalamus latiflorus (assembly GCA_017311315.1). Lineage (NCBI taxonomy): Eukaryota > Viridiplantae > Streptophyta > Magnoliopsida > Poales > Poaceae > Dendrocalamus > Dendrocalamus latiflorus. The sequence goes on along the minus strand of CM029637.1, from coordinate 811,138 downwards.
TTCCGGTATTTTGGCCAAACAACTAAAATACCCTTCCTTAACCCGGTCTTCATCTCCCATGGCAAGCAATCGCCATGCTTGCCATGCGTCAAGTCTCTCCCGTCTCAGTTTCAACGAATAACTGCTCACATGGCCATCCAAGCCACATGGTGCAATCATGTCATTTGAACTCGCCTTCAACATTTCCCGTCTTTCTCGTGCCATGCTTAAGCTCACCATCTCATCCCGACATTCTTTATCATTCTGGGCCTCAGCTCTTCTATGAGCCTAGCTCTGATCCTTGCTGTTGACCACGGTTGACTCCAAGTGACCTTACATTATCCAAAGGCAAAGGAATCGTTTTTGGGCACAATTTCTTCATAACTTGACACACATTAGTCAAAACATGAGGTGCAAAATGTAATCTCAATAGAATCATACTGACAAGGATTAACTCTAGCCATCTCTAATTAAACTAGAAGACTAATATTCTCCACCTTAAATAAATCAAGCTCAGAGATTACACTATCATGCAAGGTCCTTAGTTTCTCCATATCTCCAACCAAGAAAGAACAGACATCACAATCGTCATAGGAGGAAACAGATCTAAGTGAAGCAAGTTCCCGTGACAAGCTCTCTACATCCTTCTCTAACTCACTATACTTAGCCCTACACCTAGCATAGAATTTTTCTAGCTTCAGAAAAGCATCATTGAGCTGGTCGTAGGAGGGGCCTACCTTATCAGAGTCGCTGTAAAGATCATCATCGCTGATGCCATTCTTGTCGGCCATGAAGCACATTCCAGTGAAGTCGTCGCCATCCTTAGTGTTCTTCTGCAGGTCATCCTCACCATCGTCATTGCTCCAGCCCTCTATGTCGCTGAAGTCAAAGTTATTGAAGGCGGTAAGACGTGGTGGAAGAGCTTCTTCACCTTGTCGAAGTTGTGGTACTTCTTCTCCTTGCCTTAATCATGAGCTGGCGGCTTCTTCTTGTGGTTCTTGTTGATGTAGTCGTTCTTGCTTGCACCGCCATAGTTAATCTTGCCCTTCTCCAACTTAGGGCAGTTTGCTCGAATGTGGTTGGGGCCACCATACTCGAAGCAGATCACTGGACCTACTCTCTTTCTCTTTCTAACCCTCTTGTATGCATGTGAGAACTAACTAAGAGGGCTAAATCACTCTCTGAAAACTTTTCAAACTGGTCATCACTCATCTCACACAAAGTAGTCAAAGAGAAACCAGAGACACCATCAAGCACTTATCCAAGGACTCATCAGCAAGCATATTAAATTTGTTATATTGCCTCTTGTACTAGTCCTGTGGACAGTTTTGATCTGGGTGGTGCCCTTATGGTATGCATCGAGGGTTATCGAGATGTTGTATGCCGACGTGAAATGAGAGATGTGATCAAACTCACTTCGGCTAAGACCATGAATGATGATGTTCTTTGCCTTAGCGTATTCATAATCGTGATGTTATTATTGGTAGGAACAACAAACTGAGTCTTAACCTTCTTCCAAATCGCATAGCCTTGAGTTTGAATGTAAGACGCCATCCTACTCTTCCAAAAGGGATAGTCGACTCCATCGAAGATAGAAGACTTGGAGGAATACTTATGTGCTACCATGACTCTTAAAACCGGTCAAGATCTATAAGAAGAGCTAACTGGGCTCTAATACACTTGTAGGACCGAAGATAGCAACAAAGAGGGTGAATGTTGCCTCAAAATTTTTCCCTAAATATTCACCAATCCTTCACTTCAATAGCTACAGAGCTATGAAGATTAGGATGGAAAACCACAACAAAAACTAGCGAACCGAGATGGGTGGAGATAGATTCACAGAGATTATCTCCATATCTTACACATCTTTAGCACAACAAGATCAAGAGGAGGGAAGAGGAGAGATCAAAACCAACCGAAATAAGAGCACATCAATTAAAACATGAGAGACATAAGGAGATGCACAACGATTGATGTATTTCTTTCTTGAGAATGTAGGTTTTACAACCATTCCACCTTAGAGGACAAATAGCACACAAGGCACTCAATTCTCAAACTCTAACTCGAGACATGAAGGCACAAGAGAGATGTGTTGGATGGATAACCACATTACTCCATTCCAACCACTTTTATAGGTAGGTTAACCAGCCACCTCTAACTCTTAGTGGATACTATCTGCTTAGCACAATGTGGGAAACCCGTTAACCCTTCACACACTGGTTTTACTCACACATGTTCACTTATGCACGTTTTTCAAAGTGCATAAGCCCGTACCTGCTAAATCCTTAGTCTTGACCTGTTTTGATCAAACCAACTCCACCTTGACCTAAACCGCTCTCCCAAGTGCTATTTTGGCTAAATTACTAAAATACCCTTTCTTAACCCGATCTTTATCTTCTATAGCAAGCAATCACCATACTTGCTACGTGTAGGTGCACCACTAGCTTGCCACGAGTCACCAAGTCTCTCCCGTCCTGGTTTCACTGAACCATGGCTTACTTGGCCCATTCAAGCCACATGGTGCAATCCCGCCGTTCGAACTCGTCTTCAACGTTTTTTGCCTTTTCTCGTGCCATGCTTGAACTCACCATCTTGCCTGGTATTCTTGGTCGTTTTGGGCCTCAACTCCTCCATGTCCCTAGCCCCAATCCTCGCCGTTGACCACAGTTGACTCCAAGCAACCCTACACATCCAAAGACAAAGAAATTATTTTCAGGCACAAGTTCTTCACAATTTGACCCACGTTAGCCAAAACATGCATCATGCAACCTTAATGCAAAGACCTAGGCCGCCCCAACTTAATCCATGATTCAATTTCTCGAAAACTTGTTTTTCTGTGAAATCCGGTAATACCGTATGCAACATGCCAGTACTACCACACTGCGGTACTACCGCTCCCCAAACTGGTATTACCGTGCCTTGCAATCCCGAAATGGACCTATCTGGAAATAACGTGCCGCCGTGTAATCGGTGCTATCGCATTGCGGTATGACCGTACAGTGCTATCGCATTATGGTATGACCGTACAAACACCTACGGTGCTATTGCCCTGCGGTATGACCGCACCAACACCTGTGGTACAACCGCTCTCAGTAAGACCACACCAACTCCTGCGGTACTTCCGTTTTTCCTGAAAATTATAGAAAACAGTCCAAACAAAATGTGCTCTTTGCAAAATCACTTAGACGTTCTACAAAACTTATAATGATTTATCATAATATTATTTTAGATCTTCTCACATAATTCTTCCGTGTTGGAAAGCTCGAGTTTCACACGAAAGAGTTCAATTCTAGTTCTTGCATCGTTTCTAACACACTTATTTTCTGACTTGCCAAGAATTTCTATCTGCCATCTCTGAATGCAGGTCGTTTCTCGACACTGTTCTAGTCTCCAAACTATACTACTCTATCGTTATTTCCGTTATGACGTGTTTCTCGATATGGTTCTGGCTGGGCCGCGGCGGGGAAGAGAGGACAGAACGACGTGGACGGTAAGAGTGGTGGGTGTGGACGTAGCACCTGGAATGTGAATTGAACCGCCTGGACGCATTAAGGACTTAATCCTGTGATGATATCTCCGTGTACAATAGTACGACCACAAGTTTGCAAATTGCAACTTGGCTAAGTAAATCTATCGAAACCCCGGAACTCATCTCACCGGTAGTGGATAGGAGTGCTGCAAGGGCAAAGGAAGGCCTAAAGGGACACCAAGAGGAGGGTGACGTTTCCAGCCGTACTAGCATTATGGAGAGTGGAATTCGAAGGTGCTAGTTTCCGTGGTTACATCCCGCGCAAAGTATGGGACCCACCGCAAGTGGGAGCCACCCATAAAGTGAGATGACGAAAAGGGGCTAGGTATTTTGAAAAGTTATTGTAATGATCTACTCAACCACATGACTAAGAAATCGTGTGGAGCAACGAGCAGATCGTCTCTTGTGAAGTGTACGATCTCTGCAGAGAATAAACTATTCGAATAGCCGTGCCCACAGTCAAGGGCAGACATGGAAACTTTCTCGAGTTAGTTCTCTTTTGCTTTCGTCAATAATGCAATGGTACACTGAACTTATTTGGCCTGAAGGCCCCTTTTGTAATACTTGTCCTTATATGGGACCTGTGCACTTTGGTATTGTAATATTATGGTCTGTACCGTGTATGAAATGAATCAACATTATATCTGTGAACACTATCTATTGATCCAGAGAATAGTGCGGTGGAATCACAGAGGGTTCTGGGTTGGTTCAAACCCAGGGTCCGACACAGGGCTTTACAGAAAATTTTAAATATGCACCTAAATTTTTTGAAACTCGTAAAAATCACGCAAGTTTTAAATTTGAACTGTTACAAAGAAGGACGATGATGATAACAACATAAAGGAAAGATAACAACATAAAGGAAAGAAGGCGTCCTCTGCCGCTACAAATTCAGCAAGTTGAGGCCTTTTTCTAGACGAGTAATGGTAGAAAACACACATCTGCACGCACGCATTTGACTTGCCATGCCATGCCGGTTGGTAGGTATAAACGCGGGAACACGAATATGTTTTTGTCAAGATGCAATGTAAAAGCGAGTTCACCTGCACAGTTTAATCTAGTATTAAGCATTTTCCAGATTGAGTGGTTTATGGCTGAAAAGCACTGTACTTGGCTAAAAAACACTGTAGCTGACAAAGACTTATTTAGCATAATTAAATTTAAAAAAATTTTAAAATAGAAAAAACACTGTAACTCAATGTGCGCACAAGGATGTGCATGGAGCATGACAATAGCTTTTTATATGCATCGATTGATTCTATAAGCTATAAATACGACATTTCAACAATTATTTGCCCTGTTAAACATCTATATATTACTGTGTTAATGGTCTGAGTCAGCTATCTATATGCATGGACACATCAGCATATATCCTATGTGGAGGAAAGAGAGTATGCAAAAAAAATCGAGCCAGCTCTTACTTAAGCACTAGTCTATAACGCTAAACGAGGCAGCCTCAATAAATTCTGTGTGTGCATGTAAGCATCAAATAGCTATCCTTATAGATAGTTATTTAGAATGCTAGCTTTAGTGTGTACTATATAGATGATGTGGAAGTCTTATAGTTAGTTGCTAGCTATAACCATTGGAGATGCCCTTAGTACATGCATGTTCCTACTTGCCACCTCTAAACACTTGCCTCTCTGCCTTTGCCATCAATAAAGGCAAGAATCCCTCTCAACTTCAGCAGATATGATATGATGCTGGACCTACTACACCTCTGCTTTTATGCCACACCATTTTCTTGTCTTTCGAATAATTTGGGATGAGGTTGCCATTGCTTTCTTGTGGGCACCAGAAATACACATCTCATGCATTACAATATTTATATGTAGGCCCTGCTTTGCCTGATCTAGCCAATGAGCAGGAGCTGGACTTTTCTCAAGACAAGATTGCAATCAGGACAATATCTGTTACTGCTACTGTTTACCACAGTTTGGGCAAACACTAGGCAAGTACCTAAGTAGGGCCCTTCCCTGACTAGAATGCCATTGGACCATCAAAATAAAAGGTGGGACAGGTCTAGGTTAAGTGTCATTGCCTGACTTGCATAAATTGTGGTAGTTCCAGTACTGTGTATCCACTTAGCAAGAAAGTGAAATGTATGAGAATACCGACAACACAGATCTCCAACAGCAATAATCAATTGTCATGGCTTCTGGGTCAAGTATGTGTTTTACAACATGATAACCAGGCTAAGTAAAATTTGATATGATCCTCAACAAAGATCGAAATCTCTATTAAGAGTTTGATGAGCATCGGCTACTTCGTTCACCTCTCAAAAAGCATAACCATCTCACAAAGCGAGGTGTGAGGAAACAAATCAACGGCCATGGCTCTCTTTTCCTGTTGCCTTTGTTCTTTTCCTGTTTCTCAGATGATGGGGTGCAGAGCTCAATCGCATTGGATTGCAGGATATATATACCTGGTAAATCAAAACAAGCAGTCGATTTCAGAGCAGTAACGTACAAGCACATGATACTATTATCTGCTGAAACTCTGGAAGCTGTCACTGATCTTTTATAGAACAGAATCACTTGATTCCAGTACTGGTTAATTAATTACATTGCAATTGGGCAGCACCAAACAAGCCCCCACATGTTTCTCTTTCTACTTCTAATATTTTAGCTTCAAGAGAAGCCATGGAGTCTACTGTATTTTTGACTGAGATTAAGACCTGAATATTTGCTATGAATAATACATCATATTGTTCCTATTCACCAGTATAGTACAAAGCATGGAATATGGACTACTTAGTACAATAGTACTTACACTAGCCGCCGAATACGGCATCATAGTATAAGTACAATCAGGATGTCACACGGAACAAAAAGAAACATAGTATAAGTACAATCAATCAATCATCAACTGTGCATGGTGCTTCAGTCAACTAATATTGTCCTAGTTCCCTCGCAAAAAAAAGGTCCTAGTTACTAATGTGAAGATGTTTGACAAATGACATGGTTCGTACTTGAGATCATAATGCAGGAACAGCTTCAAGGCATGATAATTTATGTATTATAGTTGAATATATATTTTTCCTATTATTATTATAAAAGACCACTGCTCGACCATTGACCTACTGGTGATTCAAGAGCCCTGATGGGTCAATTATCAATTATCAGTCAAGTTCTAATAATGATACAAGTCAAAACCAAAGTTTAACCGAGTTGCGTCGCATTTTGTGGGCATGTTTTGAACAAAAGTATTTTGGAACGAAACAGAAAAAATATTTATGATAAGAAACTAAAACATTGAAGTTTACTTAAGTAGGGTGAAGCCCAACACGTGGACGGTCTACAATAGCAACGATGTTCTTGAACTGACATGCAGTAGCTGCAAGCACATCATTGTTAGAAATGGAAGAACCATCCTGGCAAGTCTTGCTGTACCCCAAACAGTCAGCTGCTTTCGTGTCAATGGACTCCTCATTGATCAACGATGCTTCCTCACATTTTGTTTACCAACAGCCTCACTGTATTCATCATGGCCGCCTTTCAACTCTTTGCTAACCCTATCATCAGAGTCCTCCTTTTATCTCATCACTGGCACAAGTGGGATAATCAACCGATATGTCCTCCATATTTTCTGTGTTGAACTGTCCATATTTTCACCATTTGTCACTGGGCCATCAACATCAACTATATCCTCATTTTTGTCTGTAGCACTGACTTCTGAGTTACTTTCAGAAACTGCAATGTCTTGCTGTGGTGAACCAAGACATTCTGTGAGAAGAGACCCCATCACATCTTCGGCCTGTTTACTCCCAGGATGGGAATTCAGATGAGATTATTTGTGATAAGTATAAAGAATAGGGAGACAGAGGAACTGAACAAGACGACATCACGTTGGTTACAATGACAATAGAGTAATAGAAACCTCCTGAAGGGAACATAAGTCTGACCTTCCCACAGACAAAGCGGCAGTTTTTTACACGGTTAATAAGAGCGTTGCTCTGAGCATCCGAAACTGATGATTCATTCATTTCAATTCCAACAACCTAGCACATTTAGCAATGAACTTTGAGAAATATTCTTCAAAGCAATTACTCAATTCTCTAACAGTCTAACATGAAACATATTCAAAACTCTTCATAGGTTAACAGAGGGCTCAACTGCGGTTGTACACTATACCTACGTTACACAGATACTTCTGAAAATCGACATATTGGTATTGAATACGGATACAGTCCCAATACGGCCCGATACGTGTCCTGTCTGTATCGGTGAATTTCATGTTTTTCAAAAAGAAAATAATTCTTAATATTGGTGGATACTTCTCCGCGACCTCTCAACCCTAACCCATAAAAACCCTGCACACCTCGCGCTGCCACCTCCACGCTCCCAAATATCCTCTCACCCTCATGCCCGGTCGCTCCCCTTCCCTTCCCTAGTTCCCAGCCGCCCCCACGCCCGACGGAGAGGGAGGAACCAGCGGCGAGCATCGGCTGCGAGGAAGGAGGTGGCACCGCTCCATCGATGGTATCCCCTTCTTCCGTGCCACGGCGATGGAAGCGGGATCGAGCGGGGGTGACGCTGATTGAAAACAGGAATAAAATTGAGAAAACAGAAATAGAAGCATCCACTGAAGGACTTAAAAGCTTAGCGAGAGCATACTGTGAATTGGCGCCAAAACACACAATTATCAATTCTGTTCCACACAGGCAAGCTTGACAACTGAAGAAAATCTTGGAAAATCAGAGCATATTTAGAGGAAATTCCTGAGACAGTTGGGCAGTCCACAGGTTCCTCAACAGCAGTCACCCCTGGGCACAATTGTATTGTATTTCAGTTAGTATTTAGTAATATTAGCTAAGCTCTAAGCTGCCTGCCTCCTGATCCCAGCTTTAACTCTTACTAGGATGAAAACTGGATGAATTTACACACATGGCTTATCCAAATCTACATTATGTTTCTATCATTCTGCGTAACAGCCCTTGAGAAAATAAGAATTGCATGTTATATCATCATGTTTTATTCAAGCAGTTGTATAAAAGAATCCAACTGAGAATAGCACATAGGAGCAGGTTACCAATTTCCTTTGATTTAAAAACCCAATCTGGAAGGGGGATGACAGCTGGGCAAGCTTTCCTAGCATTGCGGGTCTGCAGTAGAAGACAATAAGAAAAGTGCAAATTGCATAGTTGGTTATAACTTTAAAACAGTAGATGGATATGACATTGATCTTACAAGTCTCTTCAGTATCTGTGCAACTGAATTTTTTTTGTGTTCTAGCTGATCATTGTAAGGCATATGGGCAAGGGGAGCAACTTCGTCGTGAACACATTTTTCACTTGATGCTGCTGATTCCGGCACAGATGTTCCCCCAGCAGGAGCAGCAACAGTGCAACACCACTACTATTTTCTGTTGCAGCCCCATTACAAGATACAGGCAATTCTGTGTGCAACTTTTGATGAGATCTACGATTGGCATCTGCTATCTTTATTTCCTTTCCACCAGGTCTATTCTCCTTAAGGACCTACTCAAGTTGAGAGGCAAAAGTCATTGTCACTTGTCAGATACCCAAACAGGTTGTCAGCATGAATAGATGGACAATTACCTCAACAACATTTTTCAGCTGTTCAATATTTTCAAAAGTCCCGAAACCAACAGTCATTCCCTTCTTCTTTGCTGTTGCATACGAGATTCCCTGCACCATCATCATTGAAGTTATAGCATTTAGATTTTAGGTTGGCAAAAAACAATGGGAGTCCAGCCGCAAAGTCATATATATCCTTATTTCTGAAATGATAATGGACACGGTCCTGAAATAAGTATATTGCACAAAGTACACCTGCACTTCTAAGTCTTTTTGAAAAGCTATCATTAGGATTTTACTGTCAAGGTTTTAACCATGCACATAAACATGTTATTTCCATTTCAAGTTTTCAACTTATGGACCATTGATTTCTTTAATCTGTAAAATGTTTACCAAATCCAAATGCCCATGTAAATGGTACACAGCCCTATTTGTAGCTACTGAAAAAAAAAACATATGAGTTGACCAATCACCATATATATAAATAGCAAGCTTATTAAAGCGTCACTTAGGCGAAGCGGTAAGGCGCCCCTGGCCGGCAAGGCGTTACCCCCGCCTTGCCCTGCACATGTATGGTGTTTGCCTCAGTACCAAGGCGTCACTGAGGTGGCGTATGGCGTCGGGAAGGCTCAAGGCGATGCCTTACGCATGGAGGTGATGGCCGCGCCCAAATAAAGAAGTGAACCCTAGGCGGTGGGCCGGTGGCTAAACCAGAGAAAGAAGAGATCTCGAGAAAGAACCCTAGATGGCGAAGTGCCTAGAACCTTGGCGGTGGCTGGCGGCGCTTCCATCTAGCCGCTCCGGTCTCTCAGCGACGCCTCCATCTTGCCACTCCAGTCTCTCAGCGGCGCCTCCATCTCGTAGATCCCGTCTCAGCGGCATCTCCATCCCCGTCGCCCAGCAAGGTACTCCCCTCCTCCCTTCCCCCTCCTCTCCAGTCACCCAGTAGCAGCACCGGCGCCAAAGAGACTTGGATGGTCCACGTCTCTCTGGCACCGGCACTGCTGCTGGGTGACTGGATAGGAGGGGGAGGGAGGGGAGGGTCGTCGCCGTTGCTGCTTGGTTGGGAGGGAGGGGAGAGGAGGGAAGGGTCAGTGATGCCGCTGCTTGGTTGGGAGGGAGGGGAGGGGACGGTCGCCGACACCGCTAGGGACGTCGCCGCCACCGCTGCATATGCTCGGAGGGAGGGGAGAGAGCGACCGAGTGAGCGAGGCTGCGCAAGAGGAGTGCGTGGCTGGAGCTAAGTGCGCCGTTGATTTTTATTTGGTGCCGCGTGCTGCTCGCTGTCGCTACTCGTTGGCTCGCTCTGTGCTACTCCCTGGCTCGCTCTGCTGCAGACCTGCAGTGCTCAGTTAATTGTCATCTAATACTTCTTTTATTCTCTGTCATCCAAAAGAGTGGAGATGATAAATATGTTGGGGAGCTAAGGGGTTGCTTCAATGATATGCTTGCAAGAATGGTCTAAGATGAGAATATTCGGAACAAGATTGATGAACAAATCATGAATTATGAAGACCAACGAGGAGATGTCTTTTCAAACAAAATGGCAATCCAAAGCTTAGAGTCAAGGAGCCCTAGTAAGTGTTGTTAATTTATGCAAGTTAAGTTCGTCTTTAGCATGTTTATTTCATTCCTGATATATGCATGTATTTGCCATTCTAGTTGATTGGTGGCGCTCATATGGTGGTCGAGCCATTGAACTACAAAGGTTTGCTAAGCGTGTTGTTAGTTTTTGTGCTTCATCATCCGGTTGTGAGTGAAATTGGAGTACCTTTGAATTTGTGAGTCAAGTTGTAGCTTCTTTGTGCTTATTTTCATCGATTCAATTTGTAGCTTACATGTGCTCATTAATTTCAGCAAGTTATTTATTCATTTCATTTGCTTTGCTTGCCATTTGTGCTTTTGTAGCTCCATACAAAGAAAAGGAACTGGTTACTACACAAGAGATTAAATGATTTGGCCTTTGTTGCCTACAACCGGAAGATAAAAACTAGGTTTCAAATGAAGCGGGAGAAAGCAGTCACAAACTATGACCTTTTGGTTATTGAGGAGTTTGATTGGGACAATGAATAAGCTGACTTATTGGCTGTACCACTTCAATGACCTTACATGGGATGATGTTGATGAAGTCATTGGCGCATCATGCTCGCTTCAATGTCGCAATCTTCCAAGGCAAGCTAATAGGCATAATCATAGTGAGGCTATGACCTACCAAAAGCATGTAAGATCTACAACAATAATGGTTGAAGAAGATGACTTAGTGAGCAAGAGCAACACTCAAATTTGGGCAATGAAAAAGATGAGGAAGAAGATCCACATAATGATGCAGATGTGAGCGATTGTGACGAAACTCCCAATGCTACCAAAGATGGTGGACAAAACATGGATTGTACTAGCAATCCCAATGAGTTTGACGATGGATATTGAGAGATAAGAAAGTTGGATTATGAACTATGCTACTTTTGTATTGTGGACTACTATTATTCCATGAGATTACTCTAAGCTTGTGGACTTATCACTTATGTTTTTTAAGTGGACTTATGTTGGTTATGTCGTGCTTGCTAATTTGTTATGTCACTCATATTTAATCTCGGATTCATTTAATTGTTATTGTGAACTTATGTTGCTCATTATTCGTGTGGCTTGTTGCATGGGAGAATGGAAGAGAAGAGAGGAGAGATTGTCAACAAGGTGTATCACTCAATCCGTATTTACTCAATTAATTAGAATACAATTTATATCTATTACATTTGTAACAATCTATATGTTGAAACTTGCAAGAGGACAAGAGGGATGGATACTACATGGGAGAAGAGTAATTGGAACGAGGGGATGGGTGCAGCATGGGCTCAAGAATTGACAACAACAAGGTACATATGTGCTTCTAAAATGCTCATTTTATTTGCTGCCCCTTAGCGCCTTAGGATGTGTAAGGTGTCGCCTCGCCTCGCGCCTTATCGCTTAAAAGGTGTGAGGGGGGTGGGCCGCCTCGTCTTGCCTTACCACCTAAATAACCTTGATAAATTGGTTCATGAAATCACCTAACTGACTGCTTTCAGTCAAATCTTACATAGAAATGGTAACTCAGGGGTGGTAGCTGATGTTATACAAGAAATTAAAGGGTTGATTTCCACAGTAAGGATTCGTGTTAAGGGTACCCCTGAAAAGATCATTGGCTCCAGTATTATTTCGAGTTCTCAAAAAGATGCAGCTCAAACAGTTTACGTCACTGTGTCATACTGTCATGTGTTAATCTCTCGATGAACATCCTAATTGGACATATTCAATGCAATTCAGCTATCAAAGTTTTCAGTTGCTGACTGGTAGATGTGGTTAACTTGCTCAGCATATAGTGCATAGTAGTCAGTTTTCTATTGATCTAAATGGCACAGCATGACAAGATGAGCAACATGTAATCATGACATCATTCATGCAATATTTAATCAACATGCCATCATACTCACAAATAAACGGCAAGATAAAATTCATACGATTTCATATGTTGCAAAATCTATACAACCCAATCTAACCTCATGTACCTAAAAAATTACATGATATTCCACTTGACATGCTCGAATCATGTATGCTGGTACTCTAATTTCAGGATACAAGAATTTATTAAAGAGTATCAGGTCATGTTGGGTGATATCCATGCCATGTCAAGCAAAAAGATCAAAATCCGTCGTAGTTGAGCCACTTCGTTGTATGCCTCAATAGCTACTGACACTACTACAGAAAAGGTCATCACAGACGGTTCCAAAACATCATCACAGACGGTTTTATGAACCGTCTGAATTTATGGGTCAGTGATAATACGAGGTTATCACAAACGGTTCGAAAATCGCCTGTGTAATCACAAACGGTTTTTAACTAAAAACCATCTGTGATATCTAGTTATCACAGACGGTTTTTAAATATAAAACCGTCTGTGATATATCACCTATCACAGACGGTTTTTAGCTGAAAACCGTCTGTGATATATCACCTATCACAGACGGTTTTCAGTTAAAAATCGTCTATGATATTCCTTTCTACCCCTAAATCTATTCCTGTTTATTGGCTAACCTCAGGAAATGCTAGCCATGCCCTCTGAAACAAGCAGATATACATACAATTTTTGACAAACATACAACATCCAATTCATATACAAACATACAACATCCAATTCACATCGCACTTCATTTGACGAACATAAAACATCCATTTGACAAACATAAAACATCAATTTCGCAAATCAATTAATTGAAATGAAATAACATATCCATTAACAAATATACAATTACAAAAGATGTACATTGCATTTCCACTTAGATGGTAACATTGCATTTTTTATTGCTCTATCACTCCGGAATCGAGGTCTCGCGAAAGGAACAGAGTCATACTCAACAAATTTTGTCAGGCTGCACAAGCAATACTTGGATGGTGCATGATTGCCATTCGAGTATTGCTTGTGCAGCCTGACAAAGTTCGTTGAGTATGCACTGTTCCTTTCGCGAGACCTCGATTCCGGAGCGATAAGAGCAATAAAAAATCATGGTGCGCAGTGGAACTTTCCAGCTGGGTTTATGACGTTAGCCACCAGAAAGTACGTCATCTCTCATCGAATGTGTGAAAGGTCGGGCTGTTTCAATACGGTTGACGGGATGAACGCAATCTGTCGATAGGAATATCAATGTGCGTATATATATAACGTGATAAGTATGAAGTAATTATGGGAAGATTGACAAACCTTGGAATTGGTGATCCTCGAGGAGTAGTTCCATATAGGGATGAAAACGGAACGGAAATATCCCGTACCGAACCGCATCGTTTTCTACATTTGACCCGATCGAATTCGTATTTTCGGACAAATTCGAATTCGGTTCGAAATACGGAATACCAAATTCGAAAACGGAGCGGAAACGGTTTAGATGTTTTTTGACCGTTTTCTACTTTTCTACATTTTATTCGGAATATACCGTATTGTAAATACGGTTTAAACCGAATTTGGCCCACTTACAGCCCAACCCGCATACGGCCACACGGATCACACGCCCACGTTAGGCTCTGGCCCGCGGACGGCGGATCACACGCCCACGACCAGCGCCCCAGCCGTCTGCTCTCGGCTCCCCTGTTCGGTGCAGACGGAGGTTGACACATAAAAGCAAACAGGGGAACCAGTAGCCACTAGAAGATTCTCACGGCCCCTCCCCCCAAATGCAATGGGGCGGGAGGCGGATGCGGACGAGTAGGAGCAGCTGCTGCGGCGTCGCCGGCGGGTGTTCGCCACCGAGGAGCGGTCGTTCCGCATGGATCGGCGCTCGCCGGCTGCCGCCGCCCTCCGCGCGGCTGTCGCCGATGTGCTCCCCCGCTTCCTGGGTAGCTACTCCGACGACACCCTCGCGGTATCGCACCCTCCCATCTCCCCCATATGCCCTGTCCCTTCTATCGCAGGCAAGCCCTAGGACTTGCTATGGCGGGCGAGTTGTTCGTGCGTGGTTTGGTGCGCGAATGGCTCGCGGGAGTCACGCGAAATGGGTTTCGATGGGCTTCTGGGATTGTACCAGGGGATTTGGGTGGCTCTGGATAGATGATGAGCATGTGATTGGTTTACTCAGGGCTATGTTTGGGTCGCGAGATAGGAAGCGAAAGGAAATAGAAGTTGGACAGGAGATGGATTAGGAAAGATCCCCCCAATTCTATAAGAAACGGACAGGGAGGAGGCACGAATTTAGGGGCATCTGATAATACAATGAGAGTTTAATTGTTATGCACTTGGTCCTACAGGTCAGTATTCCGTATTGAATTTTTGTATACCGATCGTGTTCGACATAATTCCGCTCGAATTGGTTCGTTTTCGAAATTCTCGATATTTCGTAAGTTCGCGTTCGTTTTCGTGTCCGGCTTTACCTCTTTCGCTTTCGTTTTCGTATTCAAATGTAGAAGTAGAAAACGGTTGAGGAGTTTTCCGACCGTTTTCATCCCTAGTTCCATATGGTGGCAAACGTAGAATCCACATGTGTTGCCCAGCGACTGCTGGTGGCACTGCAAAAAATGCAATGTGTTAATTCAAGAGGCATTACTACCAACTGTTGCATAGGATTGATTAATGTGTAATAGCGAATACCTTAAAATCTCGAGCATATGTCAGGCCTTTGGCCCCTTGCTTCGAGACACCTCCCATTGCAATGTACATCGCGAACGCCCTACGTGATTCGAAAAAGTTAATTTTAGTCATTCAGAAGGAAAGAAAAAGTACAATATAGATATGTATAGAGAAAATGTACTTACCTATCGAGTACTTGGCTGACAACTGTGAATTCCATTTTATTCTTACTTAGGGAATCAAGGTAATATACCTTGTTCCATTTTGGTACAATTACTATTAAAATCCAATGATAGTTCTGATGGAAGGGCATAAGTACATATTCCTTATTGCGGTATTGCAGCAGTGCTACTGCAATGTACCTCTCGACGACAGATGACTCCTGGTCGATGGTACTCCTGGCGACCAAGTGTGGGTCCAAGAAACCAATCGACGATGATTTGGTTTCGCTAGCTCTAGTCAGCATGTGTCTATACATATACACACAAAAGTAACAAATTATATCTCATCATAGTTCTCTTCTACATCGCGAAGCATCTAATCCAGATTATCATCATGCAACCTATCCGAATCCGAACCACAATCGACATCAGCCAGCGGCACGTCATTCACTTCACCGGCGATGTCATCTGGCAGCATATCATTCACTTCACCGGCGATGTCATCCGGCAGCATTTGATCATTCACTTCGCCATGACTGGTCCAACACGTATAACCCTTTTTGAAACCCCTCCGAATCAAGTGCGCTTTAATTTGCCCTCGATTCTTAAACATCTTTAAATTTTCGCAGTCAGTGCATGGACAGTACATATATTCCACCCCCTTATTCAACATATCCACCTCGGCAACTCTTGTAAAAGCAGACACGCCATTTATGTACTCTTCGCTCACATGGCTCGCGGCATACATCCAACTTCGGTCCTACGTTACGTACATATATAATAACTTAGTATTAAAAATTAAATTAACTAATTATTACTACATATATACCGGCCACATGTATTATATTGAGGCTTAATTTGCTAGCTCAATTCATATTACAAACACAACAGCTATTACATAACCAACAATTTTGCAAACCATCTTCAATTAATAACACTCACCAATTACTTAGATCTAAATTGTAATGCATGCAAAGAAAAAATAAAATTCATTACTAACCATATCTAGAGCAACCAGGAAAGTATGAATCTTCAAAGCTCAATATCTGCCTCCTCCCACCAAATTAACTGGCTTGAAATCGCCTAGCTTACTAACCATATCTAGAGTAAAGCACCAGCTAGATCTGGATCGAAATGAAGACAGATGCGGTCTGAGCAGCACAATAAATGCCTAGTGAGCATTATCACAGATGGTTTTTAATGAAAAACCGTCTGTGAATTATCACAGACGGTTTTTAATACAGACCGTCTGTGATACTTCAGTATCACAGACAGTTCATCGGTAAGAACCGTCTGTGATACTCCTTTTCTCCGACGCCGCCAACACAGACAGTGTCCAAATTAAAACCGTCTGTGTTAGTGTTGGTCACAGACAATTTTGTCAAACTGTCTGTGATTGGCCGTCTAGTATTAGGCTTTCTGTAGTAGTGTGAGATGCTCTTTGAGTCTTTTCACTGAAATTCAATTACTTGCTCACTCTTAACACATTAAAAGTTCGATTCTGGCTTCCTATTAAAAGACTACTGGACCATGCCAACTCAAGAGCCACTACCAGAAATCATTTCTGGGGGACTTCAATGTATTAATCAACAGCTTCTAGAGCTCAAGCTAATTCATTCAACAAAGTAGGAGATATCAGAATAGAACGGCACATCCAAGAACTAGCACTTGCCAGATAACTGTAGAATGGAGTACTAAGAGACCCTTGGGGGGTTTACTAAAGTGGGAGCAGCAGAAGTAACCTGTTAAAAATAGCAATGCATACTTATGAACTATTCTCTTTGGTCGGTTGCAAAAAGAGAAATACCAGTTTGCCGCTAGAATACGTAAAAAGACTCCATGTAATAGGAACGCAAACTGTTTTTGTGCTGGCTGCATTCAAGTCGGCAATGAAATCTCTAGTAGCTAGCTGAAATATCTAGATATTGTAAGCTGGTGATGTGTTGAGGCTCAAGCTAGTTTTCACTAGACTAGTGTTGAGTTGTTGCCAACAGGATGTAGCGTAGTTAATTTGCTTTCTAGTTCCTTCCTGCTGCAATAGGTACTCAGATAATTTGTATATGTCGGTTCATTTTTGAGTCAGTTATGTGTAAGTCGGTTTGTTAGGTTATAAAAGGAGTAGACTCCTTCATGTAATGGATGTATGAGCATAGTGTACTAATGAAAGTTTGATAGCATCATACGAGTGTATGTGTGTGTATGCCACATGAAAATTGAGTGTTTTGCCACCTTGTGATTACCAACAATTGGTATCAGAGCAGGCGGTCCAGGACCGTCAGGATCAAGAGGAGTCTTTGAGGCGCTAAGAGGAGATTCTGCTGGTGTACAGTCTGGGACTGCGAAGTTCGTTGGTCTGGGACCGAGGCTTACTTGACGCCGAGCGTCAGTCACCATGGCGGATCTTGTTAGCGCAAGCAGTGGGATCAAGAAGCTCAATAGTCACAACTATGGCTATTAGAAGACCTGCATGGAGTCCTACCTACAAGGTCAGGATCTATGGGAAGTCGTTGCGAGCACCGAAACTGCTTCTCCACCAAAGGAGAATGTCGAAGCCTCGCAGAAGTGGTGCATCAAAGCCGGCAAGGCTTTGTTTGTGCTCAAGACAACAATTGAGGAGGATTTATTGGAGCACATACGTGATGAAAAGACACCACAGTCGGCTTGGGAGACTTTGGCAAAATCATTCTCAAAGAAGAATGAGGCTCGTCTTCAGCTACTTGAAAATGAGCTAGCAGGTATCTCATAAGGTACTCTAAGTGTTAGTCAGTATTTTACAAAGGTGAAAAATATTTGTCGTGAGATATCTCAGCTTGAGCCTGAGAAGAAAATTAGTGAGGCAAGGATGAAGAGGATCATCATCCATGGCCTAAGACCCGAGTATAATGGGTTTATGGCCACAGTAAGAGGATAGCCGTCGCAGCCATCATTGGTAGAGTTGGAGAATTTATTGGCTAATCAAGAAGAGTTAGCCAAGCAGATGGGAAGTATTACTGTAAAGGAAGAAGACGAGGCACTCTTCACTAACAAGATGAAGGGTCCACCTCAGAGATCATGGAGGCCCAAAACAAGGTGGATAGAAGGTGGCAAGCAGCATTCAAGAGAGAGAAGCAACTATTCAGGAGGAGCTCAACGAGGAAGACAAGATCAACAACAAGAGAAGAATGAGAGGAAACAATATGGCGGATGCTTCAATTGTGGTAAGAAGGGTCACTTTGCTCGAGATTGTCGATACCCGAGAAGACGATTCGAAGGGAACTTGGTCACTACAAAGGAGGAGGAGGAGATCACTTTAGAAGCATCTGTAAGTGAAGAAGAGTGGGACGCTGAAGTTGGATTTTCTCAAGAAGTTGAAGAAGAGGAGCTTGAAGAGGACATGGAAGCACCAGCTTTTGTAGCAACAACAGATCCAGAGATAAATTATAAGGAAGATTGGATTGTCGATTCTAGTTGCTCCAACCATATGACTAATGATGACAAGAAGCTACAAAATATGACTGAGTATGAGGGAAGGAGAGTGGTGCTGACAACCAATAACTCCAAGCTACCTATCTCTCATATCGGGAACACGGTTGTTCCAAGGTACGGTCCTCAACAACTCCGTCTTGAGAAAGTCTATCATATCCCAAGCTTGAAAAAGAATCTGTTATCAGTACCTCAATTGACTGCAGAAGGGAACTATGTACTCTTCGGTCCTGAAGAAATTGCTGTTTTTAGAAAAGTAAAGGTGATTGGCACACCTATCATAGAAGGAAAAAAACAGTTTGTTTATGTGCTCTCTACCGAGTCAGCATATGTGGACAAGATTCGAAAGAATGAAACATCTGATCTCTGGCATGCACAACTTAGACATGTTAGCTATATCAAGTTGAAGGGAATGATGGAGAAGCAAGTGTTGAGAGGACTTCCTCGTTTGGACATCCGAACAAACGTAGTCTGTGCTGGTTGTCAGTATGGCAAAGCTCACCAATTGCCATACAAGGAGTCAGAATATCGGTCCAAAATACCTTTGGAGCTCATACACTCAGATGTGTTTGGCCCAGTTAAGCAAATATCACTCGAAGGCATGAGGTACATGGTGACGTTTATCGATGACTTCTCAAGGTATGTTTGGGTTTACTTTATGAAAGAGAAATCTGAAACTTTTACGAAGTTCAAGGAGTTTAAGAAGAAAATAGAGAGTGAACTTGACAAAAAGATTCAATGCTTACGTACTGACAATAGGAGAGAAAATTTATCCAATGAGTTCACTATCTATCTCAAGGAGCATTAGATAAAAAGACAATTAACTTGCCCCAATACTCCACAACAAAATGGAGTAGCGGAGCGCAAGAATCGTCACCTTGCAGAAACTTGTCGGGGTATGCTACATGCTAAGAATGTACCGGGAAGATTCTGGGCCGAGTGTATGAGGACTGCAACCTATGTGATTAATAGGCTACCACAAGTAAGGCTGGGATTCAAATCACCATATGAGAAGTTGTGGAAGATAAAGCTAGTTGTTAGTCAATTTAAAGTATTTGGTTCTGTATGTTATGTTTTTATGCCAGATCACTTGAGGAGCAAGTTTGATAAGAAGGCGATTCGGTGCATCTTCGTTTGCTATAATGATGCCCGAAAAGGTTAGAGGTG
Organism: Dendrocalamus latiflorus; assembly: GCA_017311315.1. Lineage (NCBI taxonomy): Eukaryota > Viridiplantae > Streptophyta > Magnoliopsida > Poales > Poaceae > Dendrocalamus > Dendrocalamus latiflorus. The sequence continues at coordinate 791,216 of CM029637.1, read as the reverse complement.
TTATGATCCGATCACAGGCAAGTGTCACACTTCAAGAAATGTTGTGTTTGACGAAGCCTCATCATGGTGGACTCCCAAGAAGATCGAGATTTGTAAACTCCAACATTTGGATGAGATTCTAGAAGAAGATAAGCCAAAAGTTGAGGAGCAAACAACAGCTCCAAGTAAAGTTGAAGGGAGCTCACCCAATAAGACCAAGAGTCCATGGAAGACTGGCGAACATCAGCCTATACTCGAGGAACATCATCCAAATCAAGTGAAAGTTGAAAAATCCTGTACACGAACTGCAAAGATCTACAAGAAAACGGAATCCCAATCCTAGGTATGCTAATGATGCTCTTATTGATGAAGCTATACCTATTGAGCCATCTTTTTATGAAGAAGCAGCACAATGCCCTGAGTGGTGAAAGGCTATGGAGGAAGAGGTTAAGGCACTAAAAGAAAATCAAACATGGGACTTAGTGCCAATACCAAAGGATGTGAAGCCAATATCCTGTAAATAGGTCTATAAAATCAAGACTCGTCCAGATAGATCAATAGAAAGATATAAAGCTCGACTTGTTGCTTGGGGATTCTCTCAACAATATGGGCTGGACTATGAATTTTTTTGAATTTTGAAATAAAGGTTCTTGTCTTGTGGGGAACGATGCACAAATTTTTGGAATCCAGTTGCGAAGATCACAACTGTTCGAGTCTTACTTGCTTTGGCTGCTAGCAAGTCTTGGAAGTTGTGACAGATGGATGTCAAGAACGCCTTCCTACATGGAGAGCTTGACAAGGATATTTATATGGAACAACCAAAAGGTTTTGAGAGTAAAACTTAACCAGAGTATGTCTACAAATTGAAGAAGGCACTCTATGGCTTGAAGCAGGCTCCAAGGGCTTAATACGGGAAAATTGGTGAGTTTCTTATACAAAGTGGATTTAAAGTTGCTCCATCAGATTCTAGTTTGTTTATGAAGGCCAAAGAAGGTAGAGTAGCAATAGTTCTAGTCTACGTTGATGATTTAATCATCACAGGAGATAATCACGAGGAGATACAAAGGACAAAAGAAAAATCTCTCGGTTAGATTTCAAATGAAAGAGCTTGGAGAGTTGAAGCACTTTCTTGGACTTGAGGTGGATCATACAAATGAAGGGTTATTTTTAGGCCAACAAAAATATGCAAGAGACCTTCTTCAAAGGTATGGGATGCTTGATTACAAACCTATTTCTACTCCTATGGATCCTAATACAAAGCTACAAGAGGAAGGAAAAGATCTGGAGGATGTGACCATGTATCGGCAGCTGGTTGGGAGTCTTATCTATCTCACACTTAGTCGACCAGATATTTCCTATGTTGTTGGAATAGTCAGTCGATATATGACCAAACCAAAGAAGCCTCACCTCAATGCTATTGGACACATTCTTAGGTATGTCAAAGGCACCATTAATTATGGCATTTTATACAATAAAACAAAAGGATGTCAAGTGACTAGATACTGTGACGCTGACTATGCCGGAGACTGCGACACACGTCGATCAGCAACCGGATATTTCTTTAATCTTGGATCAGGAGCTGTATCTTGGTGCAGTAAGAGGCAGCCTACTATGGCATTGTCAAGCACTGAAGCAGAATATCGATAGCACCAACAACGGCACAAGAAAGTACCTGGCTTAAGTAACTGATGAAGGATCTCTACCAACCAATAGATTATCAAGTCAGGCTTCTATGTGATAATTTATCATCTATACGTTTGGTAGAGAATCTAGTTTTTCATGCGAGGACAAAACATATAGAAGTACACTATCATTACATAAGAGAAAAAGTTCTTGGAGGAGATATCGAGACGGTGCCAACAAATATAGATGAACAAGCTGCAGATATTCTTACAAAAAGTCTCAATAAAGCAAAGTTCGAAAAATTTCAAGAGGCTCTCGGAATGGTTTGCAAGACAACTTTAAAAGCAAGTATGCATTGGGGGGGAGTGTTAAAAATAGCAATGCATACTTATGAGCTATTCTCTTTGGTCAGTTGCAAAAAGAGAAATACAAGTTTGCCACTAGAATACATAAAAGACTCCATGTCATATGAACGCAAACTGTTTTTGTGCTGGCTGCATGCAAGTCGGCAATGAAGTCTCTAGTAGCTAGCTGAAATATCTAGATATTGTAAGCTGATGATGTGTTGAGGCTCAAGCTAGTGTTCACTAGACTAGTGTTGAGTTGTTGCCAACAGGATGTAGCATAGTTAATTTGCTTTCTAGTTCCTTCCTGCTGCAATATATACTCAGATAATTTGTATACGTCAATTCGTTTTTGAGTCGGTTATGTGTAAGTCGGTTTGTCAGGTTATAAAAGGAGCAGACTCCTTCATGTAATGGATGTATGAGCATAGTGTATTAATGAAAGTTTGATAACTTCATATGAATGTATGTGTGTGTATGCCACATGAAAATTGAGTGCTTTGCCACCTTGTGATTACCAACATAACCAATGCTTACCTACTCTTGGAGGAAGGTTTTGAGCCTTTCGGTCGCCCATCCCCCCGGTAGCCCCACGAGGCACTTGTCCACGGACCTCACGTCGACGGTGACTGGCTCCTCCTTGGCCTCCGTGGCAACCTTGCGGAGCTTGTTGGTGTGGTCGGACGTGGCATCCCACGTGCCGTCAGGGCGCGGGCGCTGTACCCGGTGCCGCGGCGATGGAAGTAGGAGCAGAGGCTCTCGTCTTCCACATCGAGTGTCTATTGGCGGCCTCCTCTCCAGCGGAGATGGAGGCCGCTGCGCCTCCGGAGAATCCTCCCTCTTGTGCTTCTCCCCGGCAGCGGGTGCATCTCCATGATTGCAGCAGCCGAGCGGAGGGTTGGAATGCAACATGACGTGATCGATGCGGCTCGGCCATGTTTTGGGCCTTTTGCTTTGAAATTTATGCTGGGCTGGGCTGAACCGATTACTTTTCTTTTCCAAACCAAACTGAGCAGATTCATTCCACAGCAATACATTCAGGATGATTTTTTTAGAGAAACATCCACTCATTTTAGCCACATGTCATCCTTTTATTTATTACTAGTAAGCATGTACGTGGAATTCACATCAAAAGCATGATTATATGTCTAAAAATGAAATGCAAATTTTGCTCTATGTCTGATGACTGAATTTCTCATGAGTCATGTAGTCAGGCACACCTCATAACAGAAAGCTAAGAAATTCTGTCACGTTCTTGACAACGAATAGGATAACTATGCTGGACCGGAGGTCAAGGAATTGGACCCCTGGTGAAGCGTGGTCATTTTTGGCCCCCGTGGCAGAGAAATTCCCCCTTTAGCCCCCTCCCATGAAATTCCCCCTTTGGACCCCCTCACGCGGCCACCCACCGCACAAAGGCCACGCCACCCCTGTTGGTGCGACCCCTACTATGCAAGTGCCTAGCGCGGCACTCAACCACATGAGGTGCCTATCTAGTTGCAATCGAAGCGCCGTGGTCAAGGTACCATGGTCAAAGTGTTGTGGTCGAGACGCCGTGGTCGAAGAACTTAAAGTCATAAGGAGTCAAATCGGTTAGGTCTGTGTGTTATCATAGACTTAGTTAGATCTGTGTTTGTGGTCGTAGATACAATGAACTAGTCGATAGTCATAGCTATAGTAACTGGTCGGTAGTTGTACAGTACCTAGTCGATACTTGGAAGACTTGTGTGATCGAAGACCAGTAGTGCCGGCGATGTGTGAGCGGTACGATTGGAGTTATGATAAGAGTCGTGGTCAAAGTGCTGTGGTCGAAGAGTCATGGTCAAAGTAGCGTGGTCGCAGAGTTATGGTCAAGATGCTCTAGTCGAAGTAGTGTAGTTGGAGACCCTAGAGTCGAAGACTTCAGAGTACGTGTAGGAGTCAAAGACCTTAGAGTCAGTAATATGGTCATAGATATAGCGAATCGGTCGTTGTAGTCATAGTCATGAGTCGATCTGCGTAGGAGCCATAGCTAAAGTGAACTGGTCATAGTTACAGTACCCGGTCAGTGCTCGAAGACCAGCAGTACTGGCTCTGTGTTAGCGGTACTATCAAAGAGGCAGTCAAAGTGCTGTGATCAGAGAAGTTGTTGAAGTGCCATAGTCGAAGAAGCGATTGAAGTACCATGGTCGAGCAGTCGTGGTCGAAGTGCCGTGGTTGAGCAGCCATGGTCGATGCGTGTGGTCATAACTAGTCATTGGGCATCCAAGTAACAACTGAGTCAATGAGTTGGTGATCGTTTTCTCCATGGCTAAGTTAATGAGTAATGACTGAGTCAGTGAGTCGTAGTCGTGTGCATGTGTCATTCCAAGGAAGAAAGCATGTGTGTGTTTTCTCCTGGTGAGTAGCAATCAGAGCTGATGAGTTCAGTTTTAACAACACCGTGGTCGAAGTGCCATGGTCGAGGCGCCGTGGTCGAAGAACTCGAAGTCCTGAGGAGTTAACTTGATATGGCAATTACATGCTAAAAGCAATAGTGTTATGATATAATGATCATGGAGCTTATTTTCCACAATCAACTAAATTCAAGATGGGGGAGGACATCACAGTCCTTATGTCAGTCTAGGCATACAGTGAACCAGCCATGGCTATAGTAAATCGGTCATAGCTATAGTCAACCGATCGTAGCTACAATGAACCGGTCCTATCAGTCGCGGTCGTAAGTCGAGCTGCGTAGCGGTCGTAAGCTATGGTAGATGGTTGGTACTCATAAACTACAGTACCCGATTGGTGCTCAAAGATCGGTAGTACCAGCTCTGTGTGAACGGTACTACCGAAGAAGTGGTCGAAGTGCCATGGTCTAGAAGCCGTGATTGGAGAAGCGGTCAAAGTGCCATGGTCGAGAAGCGGTCGAAGTGCCGTGTCGAGACGCCAAGCCATGGTCAAGGTGCAATGGTCGTAAGTTGTCACTAGACATTTGAGTAATGGCTGAGTCAATGAGTTGGTGATCATTTTCTCCATGGCTAAGTCAATGAGTCATAGTCGTGTGCATGTGTCATTCCAAGAAAGAAAGCATGTGTGCATTTTCTCCTGGCGAGTAGCAATTGGAGCTAATGAGTTCAGTTCCAACAACACCGTGGTCGAAGAGCCGTGGTCGAAGTACCATGGTCGAGATGCCTAGGTCAAAGTACTTGAAGCGGTTGAAGTGTCGTGGTCGAGAAGTTGTGGTAAGAGAAACGGTCAAAGTGCCATGGTCGAGAAGCCGTTGTTGGAGAAGCGGTCAAAGTGCCATTGTTGAGAAGCCGTTGTCGGAGAAGCGGTCGAAGTGCCATGCTCAAGAAGCTATGGTCAGAGAAGCGATCGAAGTGCCATGATCTAGCAACCATGGTCCAGCAGCCGTGGCCGAAGTGCCGTGGTCGAGCATCCGTGGTCGAGGTGTAGTGGTCGTAAGTTATCACTGGGCGTCTGAGTAATAGATGAGTCAATGAGTTGGTGATCATTTTCTCCATGGCTAAGTCAATGAGTAACGGCTGAGTCAATGAGTCATAGTCGTGTGCGTGTGTCATTCTAAGGAAGAAAGCATGTGTGTGTTTTCTCCCGGCGAGTAGCGATCGGAGCTGATGAGTTTAGCTCCAACAACATCGTGGCCAAAGAGTCATGGTCGAAGTGTCGTGGTCGAGGCACTTAGGTCGAAGGACTTAAAGCAGTCAAAGTGCCGTGGTCGGAGAAGCGGTCAAAGTGCCATGGTTGATAAGCCATGGTCGGAGTTGCAGTCGAAGTGCCGTGGTCGAGCAACTGTGCTCGAAGTGTTGTGGTTGAGTAGCTGTGGTTGAGGCACAATGGTCGTAAGTCATCACTGGGCATCCAAGTAACGGCTGAGTCAATGAGTTGGTGATCATTTTCTCCATGGTTGAGTCAATGAGTAACGTCTAAGCCAATGAGTCGCAGTTGTGTGTGTGTCGTTTCAAGGAAGAAAGCATGTGTGTGTTTTCTCTCGGTGAGTAGCTATCGGAGCTGATGAGTTCAGTTCCAATAACACCATGGTCGAAGAGCCATGGTCAAAGTACCATGGTCGAAGTACCGTGGTTGAGGCACCTAGGTCGAAGGACTCGAAGCGGTCAAAGTGGAATGGTTAGAGAAGTGGTCGAAGTGCCGTGGTCGAGAAGCCATGCTCGGAGTTGTAGTGAAGTGCCGTGGTCAAGCATCCATTGTTGAAGTGCCATGGTCGAGCAGCTGTGGTCGAGGCGCAGTGGTTAGAAGTCGTTAATGAGCATTTGAGTAACGGCTGAGTCAATGACAGGCGTCATCGGATTTGAGGAGGGGGTGTAGGGCACTAACGTCGGAGGAGGGGCGTAGGGCACAGACTGGAGGGGGCCAGAGTGTGGCGGAGCGGCACCATGGGAGCCAAGTGCGGCGGTGCAGCGAAGCAGGGGTTGCGCGGGAGTAGAGGGGTGGTGATAGGGGGTGGAGGGAGACAAAGCGGTGGAGCAGGGGGCTAGGAGGGAGCAAAGAGGGGAGGAGCGGCGACGTGGGTGCGGAGGGGGCTGAGCGACGGAGGGGAGAGGAGCAGCGGCGCGAGGGCAGAGCGGTGGAAATAGGGGTGGGGCGGAGCGGCAGAGCAGGGGGAGTCGCGGGAGCGGGGGAGCATTGGGGTGGCACCAATGGATTACGGTCGTGAAGGGCAGTGCCGATGGAAATAATCTTATGGAAATGCGTGATTGCCAGGGGGTCGGCGTGGCATGAGGCATTGGTGCCCAGGCAGGCAAGCGCGCGAGGTAGAGGGAATGGCAGGACCAACTTGCAATTGTGGACATTGGATGAACAGAAGAAACGGTGTAGATATTCAGATGGCGGAATCAACTTGCAATGTTAGCCATTAGATTATATTGATCTAACCATCAGGAGAGGAGGGTATTAACATGGTTGGGTGACAAATGGTTTGATCAAACTGGTGCCTTTTATATTAGTATAGATTATTAGAACAAAAGGAAAGTAAGATTTTGGAAGTAATATCGGGCCAATATTTAGCACATATAAAAATATTAATTCGTCACTTCCTTATGTCCTTACCTAGCGGTCACATCCGCCGTCCTCAACTCATGGCCGCCACATCAACTGCATACATGTAATGTATTTTTTTAGCTTGCGTACAGTGATGATAAATATGAAGTACAAAATATAAACTACTGGCCTCGCTCATTTCAGCTTTAGCTTCTGGCTTATTTTTCACTGTTCATAAATTTCGTCTTTTTTGAACTTTTGGCATTTTTAGCTTTTTTTTCTCAGTTCTTTTTTTGTATTCGTTTGCATTGTCTGTGATGAGCTAGCATATTTTTTCTATTTTTAATTTTTTTAAATTTAATTACACCAAATAAGCCACCTTCAACTACAGTGAAATTTCAGCCGCTACAGTGCACTTTCAGCCATAAGCCACACCTTTTCAGCCCAACCGAGCGAGGCCAACGGGTTTTTTTTCCTTTGAACCGGTGAGATTCAGCCTGGTTTACCCCAAAAATTGTGTCCGCTGGACATCGAACCTAGGACTTGCAGCCTTACAATGCAAACACGGCCATGTAAAAGTAATACTTCTAAGGGATATCTAATAAATTTGTAAGCACCGGCCTATAATACCATAATAAATTAACAAATGTAGAACATTTTAATTGCTTTGTGCTATGTTAAATGTAATTAGGCGTCTTTGTAGAGGATTAACATTTTATATTCAGCAATATATCTGGTGCACAAGAAGTAATTTGTGGACATATAAACAACCTGACTCCTACCATCCAAACAAAATCAGTGGATGAGATCAAGTTACTTCGTGGACATATAGATAAACCTGATCCTAGCCATCTGAATGAAATCAGTGGATGAGATCACAGTGGACCCTCCCACATTCCAACTTATGATGTTTTTACACCCCAATTTGACTCAAATTTCCGAAAACCCCCAGGACCTATGTCTCCCCACACCACCAACAAGCTTTATTCGCACTGCGCCGCTGCCAGATTTCCGCCCATCCCCGCATCATCGCTAGTCTTCCGCACGTGCCTACAGCCATACCTCCATCATCGCCTCCCCCTCCATCAGTGCTGACGCCTCTACCCACCACTGGGTCCCCTCCAGCATCGCCTCCTATTCCTGTGTTGAGGTACGTGTGATTCATGTCAACATTTTATTTGGGTTTTGATGGGCCTTGCAGCCTAATGGATTCAATGAAATATGTGAGCAGTGCTGTGCAGTCACTAACCTTGCCAATTGGAGACATCGGTGATGCGCAGTCACTCATCGTGAGCAATATTTGTAGAACTCCCCAAAAGGCTACTAGCATCCCATTCTGTGCTTATTTTTAATGAGTAATATTGTTGTCAGCCTAAACCATCTTTACTAATGCAGGGTTCGTTGCCCACACTGGTAGTTAATAATGACTTGAAGCGTGCTATGGGGATGATCTTTGAAGATGATGATGTATCTCTCAAGTTTTACAAAGAATATGAACATGTTGCCTGGTTTTCTGTTCGTATTAGATAGCAGACCAATTCCAATATTTTTTTTGGGGTATGGAGGCACTACTATTGCTCTAGACAAGGTTGAAAAGAAGATAAAGGTAAATACAAGTTGGAGAGCAAAAGGAGTAGGATATATGAGTCAATATTGACTAGATGTGGATGTAAGGCCATGTTTGGTATCAAACAGACTAAGGACAATAAGTTCATATTAGAGACATTTGTGGAAGCTCGTACACAGTTTTGTCTTACCTAGTAAGCAACACTTAATTCAATCTAATAGGCAAGTAAATGAGAGGGCTAGGACTATATTGTTCACATGCCATCAAGCTAGTATTGGGAATTCTGGGGCATTTAGATATCTTCATGTTAGTGAGGGAGGATTTTAGAAAGTAGGATGCACAAGGAGGTCTTGCAAAATTATCATCGTACATGTTTGTTGATAAATTACCATCGTACCATGAGAGAGAGTATAAAGTTATCATATGCTCAGATGTTTGTTGATAATCTAGCTATAAAGAATGAGAACAATACAACATTTTATTTTGACTATGTGATGGACGATAAGGGTAAGTTGGTACATGTGTTTTGGGTGGATGCAACTTGCAAGAATAATTATGTTCATTTTGGAGACTTGATCTTATTCGATGCAACATATAATACAGACCAATATAGCATGATCTTTGCACCATTCATGGGATTGAATAACCGTGGGGGATGTGTCCTGTTTGGTTCTACATTGCTGTATAATGAGAAGATAGAATCATTCGTATGGTTGTGTCGTGCTTTCTTAAGAGCAATGGGAAGTGCTGCACCTAGCCTTATAAAAATTGATAAAGATGCTAACATGAATAATGCAATTGCCAATGTCTTTCCAACTAGCAAGCATAGGTTATGCATGTGACACATTTTACACAAACTTCCAGGGAAAACAAACTATTTAAAAAACATGTCAACTCATATGTGTATTCCTCAGAAACCTCTATAGAATTTGAGTTAGAATGGGTTGCTATTATTTGTAATTTTGGTATGGCAAGTAATGATCGACTGACTACCCAATACCACATTTGGGAATCTTGAGTACCAGCTTACTTTATAGATATACCCTTGTCAAGAATTCTCAAAACAACTTCCAGGTCCAAAAGAGCTAATTCTTTTTTAATCATTGCATTGGTTACAAACATGCTTTGGTTGAATTATGGATTCGATATGATACTACAGCAGAGGAATAAACGGAAAATAAGCTAAGAGAATACCTTGTTAGCCTCCATAAGAAAAGACCATGTCAGCCTCCACAAGAGAAAACCATGTCAGCCTCCACACGAAGCCTCAATTGAAAACACCATGGGGAATAGAGCAGCACGGGAGTGAGGTGTTCACCCAATTCCATAAGGATGTTATTGCTACCAAGGACAATTATTTTATTGAAAGCACGTCGCAAATGTGCGAGCATAAAGTTACAATAGTGATGGAGGATGGCAAGAAGTTACATGTGACACTAACATGATGACCTCCCATTGCTCGTGCATGTTGAATTCCTCACCATCACATTATCCTCGTATTATGAGGTGCGCTGATAAATGAGCTTCCAAGTCATTACGTTCTGAAAAGGTGGATCGCAAATTACAAGGGGGAGGTTGTTTTTTTGATGAGGCAATGTTCTGGAGGAAAAGCCCAAGGATCCCACGGAGCAAGAAGTTAAAAAGTTGGTGTCAGACATGCCAAGGGCTTGGAAAATATGATACATTGATCTTGACCTTCACTTAGCTTCGTGCAGCATGTGAGTGGGAATTTTAAAAAGTTTTTGGATAAAGTACAACCGGACCTTCTTACCCCGCAACAAACTAGAGTCGAGGAGATCGAAAGATATCTTGATTGTGGCATCCCTAAACATGTTGATATATTGCCATCGACCGACATTCTCACTAAAGGGAAATTCTAGAGGAATCGGCCCAGGGAGAGCAAGAAGAAAAGGTCAAATGGAAAGGCAATTCGCATGTGCAAGGCATGTAATGAGATTGGCACACATGACAGCCACAACTGCCCTAAAAAAACTGAAACAATGATCTAGGTATTTTGGATTTGTTTTGTTGCTATTAGCATGTCCCTCTAAGTTGCTAGCCTATTAACATTTCTTTTCTTTCTTTTTTTTCAGGGAGTCATCTACTACTTGAAGATAACGAGTATTTCAAAGACTGGAATCCTGGAGCTTTTTGAGTAGTTTTGTTAATTTCATGAACCAATTTTATGTAATGAACCAATGTATCCCTACTTTTGTCTGAACTAACTAATTTATGCAAGTTGGTCGTATGTTGGACTATAGCACTATCAGTGGATGATGCTGAATGCAACCCCTTATAGTATTAGATGACTGAATACATGACGTTCTCACTCTGAAATTTTTTTTGTTTAACACGGACTCTAAATAGGTGAAATGTTGAATTCAGCAGCAACCTGAATCTGTTCCATTTACCATCTAATCAAAGAGCTACAGATGTGTACTTCGGATTCCAATATTAGAGCATGTCCCAATTGAATGTTCATTTTTCTGTAAATAATGGATGCTTATGAATTCTTGTAAATATTGAATTCTCATTGATGGTCATGTACTATATGTTGGAAATTTAAACTGTATAGTTGATATTCTTGCATGTCCAATCAATATTATTAGGTCACACATTTCTTCCTTGCATAGTTCTTTCTTGCTTAATTCTTTGAACTTGCAACCTGGAATTTTTGGCTATGTTCATGTACTCATATTGTACCTGGGAGCAGAAGTAAAATGGAAGCATCATGGTGGCATGTAATTTAGCTCTAGTATACACTTGCAAAAATGGAAGCAACATGCAAGATGTAGTAATTCTTAATAATACATCATAAAAACAATTCTTCCATTTATAGAACACTATTGCTTCGTGATACAACACAAAACACCTCTACACAATTCAATTCTTCCATTCATGTAAAGCAAAATAAATCATTTGACAATTCTTCCACTCATACAACACCAACATAGGGTTGATACAACTTATACAACACCAACATAGGGTTGATACAACTTATTCACAGAGTCGATCGTACTACCCTGAAAAGTCAGCAAAGACTGATATGCATGTACTTAACAATTTTGCAAAACACATTTGTAAATTGTAGTATTAAAACATGATTCACGACAAGTTGCAAAACATATTCTCACAGTTTAGAATCATGACACAGGGTTTAGAGACATGGACTCAAATAGTTTGTAAAACACATTCGTAAACTAAAGTCACATGCTACAAATATTATGAATGAACTTTAGCTATTTGTTTGCAAACATTAGCATTATGCTACAAGGAGTAGGGAATATGGACTATAACTATATGTAAACTATAGTCACATGCTATAGCGATTGGATGCATGAGTCTCAATTATTTGCAAAATATATTCACAAATACTAGCATTATGCCATAGAGAGCTAAAGTGAGGGGGATTAAGCTATCAACACATGATAAAACTCAAACTATTAGACAAGACCCCTTTTAATAGTACAGTAACTTATACTAGCCTCCGGCATCCCAACCAAACACTAAGACTGGTAAAATAATATGAACACATTTTTAGCCTATGCTAGTTATACATTTACCTTGCACATCCTCTTCAAGCTAGATGATGAACATTTTCGCTTCAAATTTGGGTCCTTGTCTTGATGTATATCAACATATGATGCAAACAATCACTTGCCCTTCGTCAACATATGATGGTTTTCACTTGACTTGATGATCAACTTATGATCATCTTCTCTTTGAGATCTTAACATGATGCTCATCAATTCATGATGACCATCTCCTCTTCCTGAACCTTGACTTGACGATGATCAACTCATGACGACTTCCCAAAGTCATTCTTATCATGGGACCTAACCTATTTTAGCAACTCATGAAAAAATATTAGCCCCACAAAAGGTTGACATCAATTACCAAAACTTAAAACTTACCATTAACACATAATGGCGGGGCATAGGCAGAAGAGCAGCAGCAAAGGATCTGGGAGGAAAGGAATGAAGGGGATGGAGAGGCGGCACTGGATCTAGAGGCGCCAGATGGGTCAGTGGTGTTGGACCTCAGATTTTCCATTCGGAACCCTCTATGCTTCCATCACACTATTCTCTTGATCAGTACATAGTGCACAAAGATACATTGCTGAACATTAAACACATATATCACAAAAACAAAATTAATACAATAGTATTGGATAATCATAAATAGACCTAACGGTCCTTAACTTACACACGGGCCGGTAACCTAATGGTCTTTGAATTACACATGGGCTGGTCAGGCCAAAACCTTTAAAGTGCAGCAGAGGAAATGGAAACATCACACATGTGGGACCGTTAGGATATACCCACAGGCAATCAACTGGGGCTTGCGACCTAGTTCTTGGCTTCTTTAACTTTCAGTCTTATCAACGCCTTGAGACGACTACATGGCTTTTCTTTTTTTCCTTTCTTACTTACTGAATGATAGTAATTGAGCAACGGTGAGTACGAAGGTACTCAGCAAGCTACCACATATAATACACTATATATATAGGACGCTGAAATGGGACACCAGGGTACCCGGACACCAAGTCTCCCTGCCTTTAGATTGCTTTTAGATGCGTGCAAGTGTAATGATATATAATATCAGGATGAAAAGTGTTAATTATGAATGGAAAGTCCCAATCATGGATGGAAAGTCTTAATCATGGTGTCCAAGCTCCATGATTAAGACTTTCATCCATAATTGAGACTTTCCATTCATAATTAACACTTTCCATCCATGTTAATGACTTTCTTTCCATACTATTGTACTAGCACGCATCTAAAAGCAATCCAAAGGCATATACATATATATATACATATATATATACATATATATATATATACATATATATATATACATATATATATATATATATATATATGCAAGGTTGAATAGAAGGAGACTTGAGGTTCTTTTATTAGTAGAAAACCACATTTGAAATAGAATATGTAGAAATCTTGTGACTTACATTTTAACTAAACCATGCTTTTAAAGAATGTAAGAGAATGCAATGATAATCATAGCAAAGGTTCCAGCCACCTTTTATAGAGTATAGTTCTATCTACCATATGCTATTTTTATTTCTAGGATTCTATCCACCTATTATGTTCACTGGGTTCTATCCACCCATCATGTTTTTCATCCCATCCATAATATGGCTTTTATAAAATAGAGACTAACTTGAGTAAGTTTTCATACTCACCCTTGACCGTGGGTACGGCTGTTCGAATAATTTTCACTCTACAAAGATCGCACACTTTACCCACAAGAGATGCTCAACTTATTCTGCCGCCACGCTACCATTGGCATGAGCTCAAAAGAGCATCACAAGACCTTTACAATGTATCTTCCCAACGAGGTTACACCTACTAAGATGTCCATCGCCGTGGGATTGTGTCCATCCTCTCCGGAAGCCCCCTCTTGCGCCACATGTCAAGACCTCTGGCCGACACTATTGCTTGTGTTCCACCGGATGGTGCATCTAGCGTTGGGTCAATGCAAATAAATTGGCCAGCTTGTTCCAATCATAAACTTGTGGTTGTACTGTTCTATCTTGAAAAATCATTACAAGATTCAATCTTTAAGATTACCTGGACATTGCTGTCACATACCAAGCTCTCATGCTCTAACCGCACCAGCCCAAGTTACCATTCGCCTAGGTATGAAGCAAATTTAGAGTTTTTTATTCCAAAATATCATTTCTAGTTCAACATACCAGCCATTCTATCCAATGGATGTCCAAAACTAAGTTTTCATGTTTGTAATGATGTTAGGACAATTTAATACCAACATGATAATATATCTAAATAAGGCTAAGCATGAAACTTAGATACGAACTTATCAACTAGTATGTATACCATTAATTTTAGCGCGACAAAGGATTATGTCCAAAGTCCAAGAATAGAATTTAATAATGCGAGTAACATTAAGACATTAACTATAATCTAATGACAACATAATTTTAATCCAAGTAATTGATAATTTAAATTAAAATAATTTGCCTTCAAAAGATAGGTGCAATATGATCAAAATGATGAATTGCATTGCTCAATTTACTATGGTCTTGTTCTTGCTGAAAGTCTTGATCTTCCTTTTTATCTAAATCTTGATCTTGAGTGGGTTCGGTTGCACTCATGACTTATACTATAACAATTAGCTTTTAGACGGGACGTTTTTTTCAAAGTGGGGGTGTACAGATAAATTATAGTATAAATTATATCGAGTTCAGCTATACTAGTTAAAATCGTATACGACTATTTTTCTTTGCGTACCATCTCTCACGAACAGTCTAGAATTTAAAAATTTTAACCATAAATCATAAGACACAGTTTGAAAGAACTCGTCCTTCATTCGAGTTGATGCTCCTTCAAGACTTGTAGTTACATGGGAAACCCAAAAACCAAATGACGTAAGAGTTTAAACAAAACAATTCAAATAAATCCTAGTAAATCCTAAATTTTAAATAAATCTAAATAAACATAATTAACGTGATGTACGACAAGTACGGTAAGTCGTTCATCTTTCTCTCTCCTCTGCAGGTGTTCGTTGGATTGAGCGGAGATTCATCGAAGGGACCCATTGCGGCGACGGCGAACCGAAGCAAGCATGGCGATTGGCGGCGAGGAGGCTGCAACTCCAGGATGGCCTTGGCGTTTGAGTTTGACCCTTCTCCTTCTTCTTCTTCTTCCCTGTTGATATTTTTCCTACTTTTCTTTAGAAAGGAAGCGCTTACTTTTCCTTTGTTGAGAGAGATTATTGAGAGAGAGCGAGATGGATATCTATGTAGGCGGTGTAGTAAAATTCAATGAATTCTGCTGCTGCTGTGCTGAGGTCGGAGGGAGACTTATGGGTGGAGAGGAGCCAACCAAGTCCACCACCACCAACCACGACTCGTTCCAATCTTGTTTTCCATTGTCGATTTCTCACTGCATTTCTTCAATGCTGATGCTGGTGAATGGATGAATTGTTCAAGATTGAGATCGAAATTCTTTTGGATCGCGGAAGAAGGGGGCAGTTACTGTAGGAGGAAAGGAATGGGAAATGGTAAAAGCAGCAGACGGAAAGGAAGAAAGAAAGAAAGGAAGGAAGGAAGGAAGGAAGGAAGGAAGAAAGGGTTAATCCTCCTCTCCTCGCAAGAAGAAACGGAGGAGTAGTTGGAACTTGGATGGGGTCAATCCAATCCTGTTCACTTCTCAATTATCGATTGAATACTCCTCCTGTCCTATTACTAATACTAATAAGAGAGCTACAATGTAATGCAATTCAAGAAGGTCCCATTCAAGAAAGGCTTGAAGGGCCCTCCTTGCGCTCCATTCCACGATTGCTGCCTCCGTCACTCTCTGTCCTTTCTACTCCATCATCTGCGGATCGGTTCCTCTGCTTAGTTTGCTGCTAACTTGCTCTGTCCTGCTTGCTACCTGGTGAGTTCAGCTTTCTTCCCTTTTTAATTTGCATGCATATATCCATCGATGATCGATTTGTTCCTTCCACCATGTTGTAATCAATTAGTACACACGAATTCATTCCGTTTCATTCAATTCCTGCACTCATGTTCTTCCACAACATAGTACCATGCCATGCTTGTTTCCTTTATTCCCTTCGTTCATGCTATTGTGCTATGATATCATCATCGCAAGGGATGCAGCAGTTGTGCCTCCTTCGTTAATGGTTGTGCATTGTGCCCGTTAATTGGCATAGTTCAACAATCTATGATTAGTGTAAGGTTCTTTTTCCCACTCACAACTTTGTTGCTTTGCTGAGAAATTTGACCAGAAATCGGGTGCATCACAGGCTTTAGATTTTCCTTTGTGTGTTTTTGGATCTGGACATGTAACTGTTGCTCCTTTGCCCTCTTTCAGGGAATAGACTCCACTATCACAGAGAGCCTGCACGGTGAACATTCATTCTGACCAAATTGGGCAAATTTTCTGTGCAACGACGTCATGCTACGGTCCCGACTATTCTATCTTTGCTCCATTATCTTCACATTATCTTTCGCCAATGTGCAACCAACGACTGCACAGATCACGGCACCATGGGAAGGTAAAATCCATCTTAATCACTGCACTTTGACTCCAGACCTCTTATTTTTGTTTGATCTCTACATATTCATGTTCATTTTACCTTTTGCCTCGTAAGCATGACCCTCACTCGAGGAGAGATGCATAGGAGGGCAAAAGTCAGGAATGCTACATATTCTTAGTTCTATTTTTTTAGGCTTGTTAATTTCTTCTGCTTAGATTATGAAGCTAACTAGATGTACAATTGGTTCATCTGGTCTGCAGTTGATGCCCTGAAAGCTATCAAAGGCAGCTTGATAGATTCACAGGGACGTCTTAACAGCTGGAACCGTGGAGATCCATGCATGGGAAATTGGTCCCATGTTATCTGCTACAATAAAACATCAAGCGATGGATACTTGCATGTACAGGAATTGTATGAGCATAAGTGATCTCCTTGTCAATCATGTGCTTATCATACATTCCACACTACTGTGCTTCTGTTATGACTTGCTTATGGCGATGAATTGGACAACTTGAACTTGGCTTTACATACAATTTTGTTGACTTTCATAACTTAATAGATCAAGTTTGCATCTTTGAATTTGTTGTCATTTTCTTTTGCAGAATCTGATCTAACACTTATTCACAGCTGTTGACAGCTTCTCTTTTTTGAAAGCAGAAAATGTTCCAGCGTTCATCACGTTTGTTTTGCCATTCATGCAAAATAAACCATATTATTTGATGTATTGGAAGCTTTGATGGAGCTATTAATGCAATTAAAAAAAGGATCCAAAGTGTGTTTAGACAAGACTTGGGGGTGTGTTTAGGCAAGACTTGGGGCATTTTCCCTCTGAAAATCTCATGCTTATTTTTTCTAGTGAATCTAATTGCTGTGGCACTTTAGCAAAATATGTTTCACTCGATGAGATATTCCATGCATTCGCAGATACCATGGCTATTAAAGTATTTATATCTATAACATATGTGTGATTACAGGCAGCTACTACAGTTGAATTTATCTGGAACTTTAGCTCCTGAGCTTGGTCAGCTTTCTCACATGCAAATAATGTAAGTGGAATGATTTGAGCTGGCTAATTAGTTACTGAGTTAGCCTTAGGTTGCGATATGATCATGTGGATTACCCATTCCTTTAATCCTACATACCCAAGGGGACTGAGTACTTATTTTTTTTATTTTTTCCTTTGAAGGGATTTTATGTGGAATTCAATCGGTGGGAGCATACCTAAGGAGGTTGGCAACATCACTTCTCTGAAACTATTGTAAGTCGAAATCTGTGGCAATGATTAGAAATTTGGTCAATAACATGGTCAGTTTGAGTCAGTTTCCATCATATCCTCATTCTTGATATGGTAGTTCAACTTAGTTATTTACTATACAGCTGTAATTGACTAAATATAGTCTGCACTATGATACTTTGTATTTCTGTTTTCCATTTTAACATGTCCTTCATAATATAGCAGTTTTTGAAATTAAAAGTTGTTTCTCTGAGATAAATTGTTGGTAGGGGTGTCATTGTTGTCATATCCTCTGGAGGCCAGAATGGGCTGTGCGATTTCTTGTTGCTTTCATACAGTTGTTTCTGCTCTTGTAACAAGGTGTCCATTGTCTATATTTGCAGGCTCCTAAATGGGAACCAGTTGACTGGCTCTTTACCAGAGGAGATTGGCTTCCTTCCTAACCTTAATAGGATTCAGATCGATCAGAACCACATATCTGGGCCCATACCTAAATCATTTGCTTACCTGAACAATACCAAACACTTGTGAGTAGAATATGGTTTTGCATCTCTGTTAATGAGGAATAGTTATCCTTACCCTAATGGGTTTTCAATTGTTATCCAGTCACATGAACAACAATTCATTGAGTGGTCAAATTCCACCTGAATTATCCAGATTACCTTCACTTTTTCACCTGTAAGTACGTGACCACAGCAGCTACCATAATATTGTTCTTTATTTATACTTTACTGACAACAAAATTCATTTGCAGATTGTTGGATAACAATAACTTGTCAGGCTATCTTCCTCCAGAATTATCAAAGTCACCAAATCTGGTCATCATGTACGGAAGCTTCTATCTTGCAGTAGTTTGAAAAATATTCACTTTTTGGTTAATTTGGTTGGGTTGGATATCAATCTTTGATCAGGAATTGGATTAAATTTGTCTTAGTATTGCATGAAATTCACAAGAAGTAGTTCCTCTATATGTGTTGTTTTTTAGCTTGACTGAATTTTAACTGGTGTTTGCCTACAAGTTTGGGAGCAACATAAACAAACAGTCTCTGCACCACTGCTCTCCTTTACTGAAACGTAGTTGCTGGTGTGTGTTCCTTGTGATACCTTTTTCAATCATAATACTGAGAACTTACTTGTTTAGGTTTAAATCTGGTTTATCCCGATCTCTAGGGTGTTATTTCTTGCGAATAGTAAACCACTAGAAGCTATTGATCCATACCTCAAGCTGATATGCTATTGGAAATTGAAAAATAGTATTGCTGTTAAACTTTTTGGGCTTTTCTACTTATTCTCTACCAGGAATAATCCATGGAAAGAAGCAAAGTACGTCATGCATTGAATCCATAGCAACCTGAGTAGCTTTCAGTTTATTTTCTTCACTTTTTTTTCCTATACATCTTTGAAATGTCACATTTTAGAAATGTATACATTCACTATCCGTCTGACTACATCTTTTCAAATGATTCCAGTCAGCTAGACAATAATAATTTCTCAGGAAGTTCAATTCCTTCATCTTATGGCAATATCACCACACTTCTGAAACTGTAAGTGTGTTTTAACTCTCTGCATTCTTAACTCAGTGCTCAAATGAATTTTAAATCAATGACGGAAGTTTTCGCATCGTCTGGTTTCTCATCTGTTAATTTTAGATAGGAGAGAAATGGAGGCCCAATTGTTAGTTGTATTGCAAGAGCCCTATGGGCATATATAAAGAGTACAAGAGACTAAACCCTAGAGTAGACTGCAATACCACAACTACCCCTAGCCTATACATGAACTACACTACTACCATTGACACATGACACTGCTAAAATTTGGTAACCTAGCTTATCCATAACCCACAGAAATACAAAATCATGGGTGTATTTGAATAAGTTGCAGCAGCAACCCCTGTATGAATGTACACATCATGGAAAAAATCACATACTAAATTTATAGTTTTTTTTTAAATTGCCAGTTCAATCTACACAAAAGCAAGCCAGCTATATTGCACAAAAAGATGAGGATATAACCAAACTTTTATCTACTTTAGAAATGCGTCAAGTCATTATTATTAATTGATGGCCACATATTCTTAGGGAAATTTTGGGTACTGTAATGCTCCATTGAAGTCTTCATCATACACATCCCAAAAATATGTGCACTTCTTTACCCAAAGTGGCTGGCATCTCAGGGGGGTTGCCTTTTGAAATGCCTTGCAAATTAAGGCATAAAATTGTAATGTATTGCGGGAATGCAAGTTTAATTCAGACTTCTCTGTTTTTCTCTTAGAGTATTTATGACAGTTAAAGATTAATCTAATTGATATTGTCTCCATCAGGAGTTTGAGGAACTGCAGCTTGGAAGGATCTGTTCCTGATGTCAGTGGAATACCCCAGCTTACCTACTTGTATGTGTAGAATTCTATACTGCAGCTTAACCTTCTAGGGAACAACGAATGACCTTTTTGTTATTAGAAAAATGTTTCTTACACATGATATTTAGTAGAATTTGACAGCTATCACTTGGTCTGATCTTTGTCTTATTGGTGTTTCAGGGATCTTAGTTGGAATCAGTTGAGGGGTCCCATACCATCTGGGCAACTTACGAGCAACATAACTACGATGTATAAAAAGAGAGAGCCCTCGCAGACAACTCATGTCATTTTGTTCATTTTACTAAGCATTTAGAGAAACTATCATTATTATCTTTCTAGTTGCACAGGCTGTTATTTTCAGTTTATGCTCACTTGTGCAATTTTGTGCAGAGATCTTTCCCACAATCACCTTAATGGTTCCATTCCTAGAACTTTCTCCGGCCTTCCTAATCTCCAAAGATTGTAAGTATGTTTTTTATCTTCTTATTGCTATTAAGTATGTTTTTATCTTCTTATTGCTATTATGTTTTAATGTTTGCAACTGTTATGTTACTTAGATCGTAGAAGATGCCTTGGGATAGGGGATATATCTCTATAGAGAAAGGAGAAGAACTTTAGAGGGGGAAGGCTTTTACTTCATTATTGATCAATAGTAACAATTACGATATGCCTCATATATGCGTAACATCAATCTAATAGATAAGCTTCCTCACTGTTAACTAACAGATAAGATACCTAACAAGTAACAACCAAGCCTTCTAGGCCCTATTCCAAACAACTGCGACTGTTGGCTGAAATAACATTGTAGCGGTTGTCAACTTTTCTGACATACTCAATTAAAGGAAAATGAAGGGAAAATAGGAAAAATGGAAAACACCATTATATATCCATAGATAATACAAAGGAAAAAAGGAAAAATGGTAAAAATGTGCGTTAAGAAGCCAATACGTTCCAAACGGCTTTTTGGCTTTTAGAAGCCTTAAGCCAGAAGTCATCGCTGTTTGGAATGAGGTTGTAATCTTGCTATAGGCCTTCTCATGTGAATAGTACCATGTGCTAGAGTACCTTCTATGAGCCCCACGCCATGACAGAAGCGAGCATTATTTCTCAACGAGCAAGTTTCTTTATCTTAAACAGTCTGCATGATAGTAATGCTCTGAAATGATTAGTTGAATCAGACTGACGTGAATTTTTGTCTTTGTTCAGGTCATTGGACAATAACAACTTGGATGGTTCTGTTCCACCTGATGTCTGGCAAAATATTGATTTCAGAGGAAATAGAAGTCTTATATTGTAATCTTTATAATCCACACTTCTTTTCACTTTTATGAGAACGAGTCGATTGATAATCTATTTCTTTTTCTTTAGGACTGATGGTCTAATTCTCTGTTAAATATTTTGCAGGGATTTGCAGAACAATTCTCTCACCAGTCTATCAAAACCTCTTTTACCCCCTGCTAATGTTACCATCCTGTAGGGATTTCTATTCAATAATTTCCTTGATAATTATAATTTAGAAAATCTTGACTTACTTGTACTATTATAAAGGTGCCATGTTGACATTCAGGGATTGGTTTGACGATCTTTGTTTACTAAAAAAAATCATGTGGACCAAACTTTTTTGTACTGTAGCTTGAATAACGGTCTAACTTGCACATACTGTCTAGCAAGAATATGTGCAACACCTTTCTTGTTTGAAAATGTGAGCATGTAAGTAGACTAGCTTGTTGCCACAAACCTTGATTTGTTCATCTCAGAATACTGGGTATCAGTATTTTTCTATATGTGAAATTATTTCAAACATCGCTTATTTAATTAAATTCATTTGGGCAATTGGTTGGATGCAACCAAGAAATCATCCTCCTGGTTTGTCTTCCGATTTTCTTTCCCAATGTGACCCCACCATGAGGAAAGTGAAATTGGACAAATTTTCAAGAGGACTATATGGATAACAAGAACTGACACTTCTAAGGGCCTGTTCGTATTGGTTTTTACTAATGGCTGATGAATAATAGTAACTGATAGAAACGGCTAATGAATAATAGTGGCTAATGAATAGTAGTGCATTATGTAAAAAAGACAGTGCAATGAAAGACACTATAACATTTAGATCACTATAAGACTTACAAAATTGTGATATAATAAAATATAAAATGCGTTACAATATGTAAAAGTGCAAAGTAGTGGCTGATATAAGCGGCTTATAGAAACTGATGCGTTCGTATTGACTTTGGTTTTTGGAAGCATAAGTCAGAAGCCAAAGCCAATATGCATAGATCCTAAGCCAGCATCACAGAAGTGCTACAAACCAATCAAGGCATGGTTCCAGTTTCCAAACCTCAAAGCTCAATTGGAGTCATCTCAATTAAGGTTGACATGGTTGAAGATGGAATTGATGCTTTGGAGTGGGAAAAATCTTACTTGCTACACTTTTGAGAGAGTTAATGGCCTTTGTGGCAATAACAACAAAGTTACACATGCAATAGGGTGAACATGGTGTTTGCTTTTGGGTATGCCATACTATAGATTTGTATTTATGGGCCTATTCTTTTTTTGTCTTATGACTTTGGCTTATGGTTTTTTTGCTGAAATCTTTGAATTTTGGGCTGATTGCGACAGAAATTACGGAGAGAGATACTTACTTGCGATTTTAGCTGATACAAATATTAAGCTTTTAACGTATACTACAATTAACTTGTAGACTCCGTCTTAAGAGAATATTCCGTTTGAAACTTAGGTATTGTAGCAAAAGCCGCTTTTAGGAGCTGCAAAGAATAGCCCTTGCATGCAATGGTCATAAAGGCTACAGCCTATTAGGTATAGTCATGCTTTGAAAGATCAGCCCAAACAACTGAGATATAGGCCATATGGCTACCTTGAGCCTTCTTTCATGGGAGAAAACACCATGCTGTTTCGTGGCAAAAATTGGTCAGTAATCTGGTGTGTACATGAAATATGAATTCTGGATAGGTGAATTGATAGAGATGTGCCAAGTTGCCAGCACTTGGGATATCACAGTCAGACTATTTCATGTGCTTATTGAAGAAAAGATTCAGTGTCCCGGTCGCCTGTTTTTATTTGACGATCTGGTGATCTGATGGTGTATCATTCATTTGAGAACAATAAAACATGATTTTTAATAGAGACCTGTCCATTTAAGCCTTTGGTGTCATATTTTTTTCGGGAGATTTGTTTCTTCTATTGCTAATTGGTAAAGGCTGAGAAACGATATTATAGTGAGTAGCATAGGTGTACGCTAATTTTTGCCCTTCTGGCTCTCCTTTCTTTTCTTTTTTTCCTTTATTGAACCTTTTGTACGTATTCCCTTTTATATATATTTTACAGTGGGAGTAGGGCCTTTCCTACTGTAATTCTTCCCAAAACAGGGGTGGTGCGATGACTTTTTAAGTTTTGGCATATCAATGGTATGATTGGTATCATTTTTTTTTTCTCGAACACGCAGGAGAGCTGCGTATCATTATATGATTGGTATCATGATGTAGGCTGTAGCTGCTTTGGTCATCCTAACTAAACATTTAATTGCTACTTTTACTAAGGTTAATTTGAAAAAATGTCATTCACATAAGAAACCGGAGAGCATATACTGTAACACTTGCTGTTGGAGCTTTTACATCTTTCAGATCTATTTGCCAGTACCTTATATTTCTTAACATGCCATGTTTAGGTTATCTGGAAACCCAGTTTGCACATCTCAAAATCAACCAAATATTTCTCAATATTGTCAATCAACTCAAGTTGTTGTGCGTGGACGTGGAGGTTCCGCAAATAACAGTACAATTTGCCCGCCATGCTCTACGGACCTTCCGTATGAAAACAATCCAATGTCACCCATACCATGCATATGTGCTATCCCACTTTATGTTGATTTCCGGCTGAAGAGTCCAGGATTTTGGGATTATGTTCCGTACAAAGCTCAATTTCAGCAGTACTTAACATCTGAGCTTTCACTGCCCTTGTACCAATTAGAAGTTTCCACTTTTGTTTGGGAAGAAGGCCCAAGGCTGAGGATGTACCTGAAACTATTTCCAAATAACACTGCCAATTTTAATAAAAGTGAGGTGTTAAGACTCCAAGGTATGTTCACAGGCTGGCTGATTGGGTACTCTGGTATATTTGGGCCCTATGAGCTTATCAACTTCGACCAAGGGTGGTACAACAACAGTATGTTATGCTATCTTGACTCCATATTTTCATTTCGATTTTTGTCTTAACTTTTATCTGGTTTCTAGAGGTTTGGATCAGTGCTTTTCTGAGTTTCAAATAATCGATATATGACTTTTAGCATAGTTTTGGATTTCACTAGGATTAGGATACCTGTGGAAGTAAAGCTTGCATCTTGCCAGTAACTGAGAACTGAGAACAAGTATGTGAGAACTGAGAACGAGTATGTGAACAATAGCTGATGTGTCTTAGTGAAAGTGAGCAAATTATGGAAAATGATATAGATAATAATAAAGGGTCACTATCTCCTCTACTCCTCGTTAACTACTACGCTTTGGTAAGAAAACTTTGCAATTCAGGGACAAATATTAATATAAATAGGGTCATTTTGAAAAAACTGTGACCCGCCACTGCTTCGGGCTCAATTTGGTCCTACTTTAAAGCCAGCATATACAAATGATCTTTCTGTGAGTAAAGATGGATGGAGGCTAAGTTGGACCACATGTTGTTTACTTGAATGGAGATGGCATGTAATTGACATTTTGTAAATCTCCTCTCATTTCCAGTATTGACGTATGGAAGTGTTTGTTCGTGTTCACACAAACTTACTAAGGCCCTCACTGAACAGTTCTCTTCAAAGGAAATGTGTATTATGTGCCACATCAATCCAAATAAACATATTACTGTTGCACACCTGTCCTTACTTTTTTAAAAAGTAAACTTCATTTCAGGTCTCTGAACTTGCAAAGAAGTTTCACTTAACACCCTCAACTTCTCAATTGGCTTAACATGCCCCTAAACTTGCACCCTCAACTTCTCAATTGGCTTAACATGTCCCTAAACTTGTTCCTGTTAGTCAAGTTCACCCTTGATGAGAAAAGTTTACATGGTCAATGAATTCCGTTAGTAGAGAGCACTAAAAGCTGGGCTCAGGGATTCCTGAGTCAAACGACAGCCATGTAAGTCTTCTTAGTAGAAAATTAGTCTGATCCACAAATAAATGTCCAAGAGTCATTACATTCATTGGCATTTACCAAAGAAAGTCTTACTTGCAAGTCTTGAAGTTGGTCTAAAGCCAGTTCTGATAAGGGTGAAAAGAAGGCTTGAAAAATGCCCTCCAAGGAAAAGAAATCTGAAACCAGCAAGTTTCTTTTAACAGCATGAGAATAAAGCTTAGACCAGTCCCAAAAAATAATCGATTTTCCATTGCTCAATTCAGGCCTAGCAATAGCTTTGGACCAAACCAATTGTTTTAGAGCATCCTTCCACCAAAATGAGCCTTTTTTACTCTTCAGTTGAGAGACAGTACTTCTATAGTATCTTTGCCGTAAAAAGTTTACCCAAGGGATATCTTTCTAGTTGAAAAACTTATATAAAAATTTTATGAGAAGAGATTCATTTTGCCTCTTGATATTAATTATTTCAAGACCCCCTGCTTTGTTGGGTAGACAAATTGTGTTCCATGCAACCAAGCAAGATCCTACCTAAATAAATGAATTTCCTTTCCAGAAGAATGCTCTTCTATGCCGATCAATTATAGAGATTACCTTAACCTGCAAAAGGAGGATACTCATGTAGAACATTGGAAGGGAAGATAACACTGAATTCACTAAAGTCAACCTGCCTCCTGGTTG
Organism: Dendrocalamus latiflorus; assembly: GCA_017311315.1. Classification (NCBI taxonomy): domain Eukaryota; kingdom Viridiplantae; phylum Streptophyta; class Magnoliopsida; order Poales; family Poaceae; genus Dendrocalamus; species Dendrocalamus latiflorus. Next base: position 765,292 of record CM029637.1, on the reverse strand, counting down.
TTGCCTGGAAGTGGAATTTCCTTCTTACTTCTATCGTTCACATGGATCATATGTTTGGCCAAGATGCAATGCATCTCATCTCATGATTCAATTACCATATCATCAACAACAAGAGAAAGCTAATATCCTGTATATGGATTTTTGTTGGAATGACTGAATGGTATCTGATATTGTTATTAGCAGTTTTCTTTTTTCTTTTTATGGGCTCACAATAAAGAGTATATTGCATTGAGGACATTATAGTTAGGTTTCTAGGAAATAATATGACATGGGATAAAAAAGGATGTGGTGTGGCACTGTGGTGGATACTTCCCACCAGGGATAGAAATCCTGCCAGTAACTGGCCGGTTACCGGTGGTAACCGGATTTACCGGTAGGTACCTGGAACCAATTTACCAGTCGGGTTTGTTTAAATTCAAACTTGAATTTTTGAACGTAAAAGTTGGATTCCTTAATGTTGTTTACATTGTTTAACATTAATCCAATATGTTAGGATCTCCCGTGCTTGACTTGATGCTTTTTGCTGTGAATGTATTAGGAATTTTCAATTGTTAATTACCTATAACCGGTTTTTAACGGTTTTAGTGTTTTTTCTCTAGTTTTTTGAGCGGTAACCGTCTAGTTTTTTCTGTTACCGGTTTCAAACACAGTCCAAATTCAAAATTTGCTTTTCGAATTTTGCCTGGTTCTTCTCCGGGTTTTTTTCCTCTGGGAATGGGATTTCTATCCCTGCTTCCACCACATCTGGTGCTTTTCAGCAAACATACCCACATACTTATTGCTATGAAAATTTTGCGAACTTTGGTATCCTGCAAAGTCAAGATAGATCAGTTTAAATTTCCTAAATATAGCAAGTCTTGAAGAGAGTGAACTCACATTTTCTCATGCTATCTTTCCAGTACTACCACGTCGTGCAAAATCCAGTCTAAGTACAGGTGCCATTGTTGGTGTAGTCATGGCAGCATTTGCTACAGCGGCAATTCTTTCATCCCTCATTACTCTCATTATATTGAGAAGGCGTTCAAGACATTCTTCTTCAAAGAAGCACTCTGGTAAACCCTCCATTTATACTCTCAATGGTGTAAAACTGTTAGATGATTCTCCTCTTTTGCGAATACACACAGAATAATGTTTCAGATGTTCACCTTTATTATTTCTTTGAAGGACTTGTTACTTTATTTGCTTCTGAAATTTTTTTGGTACAGAGTAACAGCATTGTACATATCAATTTGTCTTTTCCATACGACTATACGAGTTTCTATTTATCCGAGCTAGTTTTTCTTTTTGTGAAAAAATAGTGATATGCTGTTCAATGAATATTTTACTGCTTTTGCAGCGAAAAAAATTCTGATGAAAATTGATGGCGTAAAAGATTTCACTTTTGAAGAATTGTCACATGGTACAAATGACTTTAGTGATTCAGCACTAATTGGTCACGGAGGGTATGGGAAAGTATACAGGGGTGAGTTGGCTGTTGGAACAATAGTAGCAATAAAACGTGCACAGCAAGGATCTCTTCAGGGTTCAAAGGAGTTCTTCACAGAGATTGAATTGCTGTCTAGGCTGCATCACCGAAACCTGGTTTCTTTGCTTGGTTATTGTGATGAAGAGGATGAGCAGGTTGTCCCTGCAACCTTTTTTTAAAATGTATCTGAAACATTAATTTCATCAAATGTTGTTTAGTATTCAATTGCTTGCTTGTTTTGAAATGATCTGTGGAAAAGCTGATATCCAAATTTGCTGTGATCCATGCATGTGTCGAAGTACATATACATGAATGCATGTGTTATCAGCCTATTTCCAGTAGAGCAGTTCAATACATTGTTTATTGTTTAGTTCACAAGTGCTTCCTTGTTGATAGGTATTATATGCCAGTATTATAAGATCCTGTTCAGTTAATTAGCACCGTGTTATTGAGAGCCCACCTTTTGGGCAGTCTTTATGCAAGAAACTGAACTGCTGCCTATCAACTTCTGTTCTGAGTTCATTCATTTGGTTCAACATTATGATGATATAAACTCATACTGTTAATCATGTATTGCAGATGCTGGTGTATGAGTTTATGCCTAATGGTACTCTACGTGATCATCTTTCAGGTAGAACTTTATTTCTGTAGCCACTAAACTGCACCTTAAAAGTTTACTTACAGCCATTGACTGCAGCCAACAGCTAAAAACATCACAAATTGTGAGTTTCTGTATGTTATTAGATACACCCATTACTTTGAAAAACAACTTAAAAAGCGTAGTCTACATATTTTATTGAATTACTTTATTTCACAGTTTACTGTTGGGCTAGCTAGGAGGTTCTTCTATTTATCTACCATGCAAATATATGCAGCCTTTCTTTTGCTGAAGATAACATATGTTCACCGGCATTCCTATATCATTACTTCTGATATGCTGCCTTTCTGTCCTGTCGAGTTTCCCTAACAATTGTTTTGTGTAACAGCTAGAGCTAAAGAGCCTCTAAATTTTCCCATGAGGTTGCGAATTGCACTGGGATCATCACGTGGTATCCTCTATTTGCACACCGAAGCAGACCCTCCAATATTTCACCGTGACATCAAAGCTAGCAACATTTTACTGGACTCGAAGTTTGTTGCAAAAGTTGCTGATTTTGGTCTCTCACGGCTTGCTCCGGCTCCGGAAACAGAGGGGACTGCTCCTGGTTATGTGTCCACTGTTGTAAAGGGTACCCCGGTTAGTAGGTTATACCAAAAATCAAATGTCTTGCAAGAACTAGTTGCGCATAAGTTGGCATCTGCCACATCAGGTGGCATCCGAATCGATTTCGAGTGCCAGATGCAGCTATACTGAATTCCATTCGTACACTAATCTTGGTGTTTCATGGGTAACCCATAATGCATGTGTTTAATTCATCCATAGGTTGTTAATTTGAATTTAGATTTTGTGGATTACGATAGCCAGAATTTACCTTACATTCAGATTAGTTGACTAAGAAACTATTAGCTGAATGCAGCTCCAAAGTTTGTTTGATTGCTCAAGGAATTTATTTAATGAAACTTCTTTTCAAGAGTCACAAGTCTAATACAACTATTAGAAATTGATAAATGACTAGCATGAACATCTATTTTGCCTTATTCTAACTTTCCAGCTAATAGTAAGGAGCTTTTTAAAAGACAGTGAAATGCTGATGGTCACTATCCCGTTGCCTTTCTTTGTAGGGCTATCTTGATCCGGAGTATTTCCTCACTCATAAGTTGACGGACAAAAGTGACGTGTACAGCCTCGGTGTTGTGTTTCTGGAATTACTGACTGGGATGCAGCCTATTTCTCATGGAAGAAATATAGTCAGAGAGGTATATATTATTAGATTCCCACGCCCTCCTTGTGTACATTTTTTGTTTATATTTCCTTGGGAAATCATATCTAACGCACATGAAAGTGTTATAAATATTGTGTGTATATTTAAAAGACCTAATAGACAATATATATAGAGAGTACAGAGAGGGCACAAGACTAAACCCTAGTACAATAGAAAATACCACTAATACCTTTAACATCCCCTCAAATGTAAGATGTATACAATAGCATTGCATTTGAAAAGGGTTGACATTAAAATAAGAAAAATTCGAAATCCGAATCTTGATAATGTCGTCGTAGCGTGTAACGCTTGGAAAATTGTCAAATCAAGTCGAAGAGAAATAGATAGAAGCACGGCGGCGCAAATCGAAGCCTAAGATGGTAACACACAGTGTAGCACAAGAAGCGCAACAAAAGCGCAATGCAAAAGAAGCGTGACAGCCTTAGAAGCTCGGGGCAGCGGCTCAGAGAGAAGCAGCAGCATCATAACGACTTCTACGATCTGCACACAGCTCAAAGGAGAGCGATAGCTGCTGCCATACAAAAAGGAAATTCCTATGCTTCTATGACTGACAATAAATTTGTGGACTTATATGGCTTAGACGAACTGAAAAATAGAAGCTACGGACTTGAATAGATGCAACGGAAGACTTAAAAGAAAAAAACTTAAAGGCTAGGAATACTAGAAGCAGAGAATAGCAGCAACATCATTCAACAACTCAACACCTTCCTTTGTCTTGCCCTCAGCCAATCTTGCAAAGCCCTGCTCACTCACCAAGAGTTTTAGCACTAGGCATAGTAACCAGGTGAACACTGTGCTCAGTGCAAAGTGCCTGGATAGCTTCACGGAGCCCTTTCACAAGCTCATACAAGAACTGGGGTAGGTGCCTTAACTGGGTCTCCTCCGCCATCCCCTGCGCTCAGAAGACCGGGCCATCCCCATATATTCAGAAGAGGGCGAGGGATGGCTGACCGACGTCGAGCAGAAAGGCTGTAGTAGCCTACCGGCAGCCAGGCTCCTAGGGAAGAGCCGACTCGGAGCAAAGCCCAGCATGGGGGCTGACGTGCTGTGGGCGTCTGAGGTAGCCGGCCTTGGGGAAGGCTACGGGAAGTCCGGATCCAGTGGCAGGGAGCCCTGATCCGGTGGATTCGGCGGCTCGGAGCACAGAGGAGGCTGGAGGCAGCCGGAGGAAGCGGAAGGCCCGTGGCGACGAGGGCGCTGGATCCGGCGGCTGTGGCCATGAGAGCGGCGGCACGAGCATGGCGCAGTGGCTGGGAGCGGTGCGGTAGCGCCGTCCACGCCATGGCGACAAGGAGATGGCCACCCCTGGAGTGGAGATGCTCCTCCCGGGGGCAGCGCAGCGGAAGACAAGCGGCGACGCTAGGATTTGGAGGCTAGAAAACCTAAAACTCTGATATTATGTTATAAATATTGTGTGTATATTCAAGAGGCCTAATGAGAAATATATGTAGGGTATAAAGAGGACATAATACTAAAACCTAGTGTAATAGGAAATACCACTAATACCCTTAATAGAAAGCATAGCTAAAGTATAGTCTTTTGTACATCAAATGCAAGCATTACGCCGAAGCTGAATTGTTGAGTCCCTTGGAGACTAGCATCACCTAAGTTGCTCATTGATTTGGCACCATATATTTATGTTGATGGATATCACACCATAGTGATGACCACATATTTTCATTAGAGTAGATTGGTAGGTTATTATCAAACAAATAAATATCTGACACAATGTGCTTAGTAATTCATACATCTATTTTAGTATCACATCAAAGGAGTGAGCCATGTACATGTAGTATTATTGTTTAGCATTCATTCATAACTCTGTAAATTTTAGAAGACCTAAATATATCAAATTTAGAAGATGTAAATATATAAGCTATGCAGTTCGCATGCTTAAATATCAAGGTGTGTACTTATATTTTGAGGTCTTTATTTTGACTTATAAGAGAAGCAGTTTCATGAAAAAGAGGATTTAGTCATCTTAATAACATACAATGTCTATCTAAGCTCCTAACATGATTTGTTGGCGAAAGTTAATTTGGCATTATACCACCTTTTTTTGCCTCAAATTATAACTAGCAAGACGTTGATATTAATTTTGCTACCAAGCCCCCTTATTAGCAGTAGGAATGTAGGATCATTGATAATGCTATCTTATGCTGGTGATGTCACTATTGAAATGGTCACACAAACATTTTGTGAGAGATATTCAAAGCTTAACAGATTACAAATGCAAAGCCATAGAGGATAGGAGAAGACAAATGTTAATTTCTGCCTTAGTATGGGCAGGCATGAAAAGCAGCGCTTTGCTACCAAAATGGGTATTACCTTACTATTAGAATCAAGGGGTGACTTATCCAAATTCAAATTGACGAGGGCTTTCTATCTAAATCTTATGATATCGGAACTGCAGTGTGATCTTATGATCTGAATCATGCTGGCAAGCACAGAATTAAGTTGTGATGCCCTGTGCTTGAAGTACTTATCACTTTCCAATAATATACATAGGTTGTGGCGGCCAATCAGTCTGGGATGATATTGTCGGTTGTTGACAGTCGGATGGGCTCGTACCCGGCAGAATGCGTGGAGAAGTTTGCTGCACTAGCACTGCGGTGCTGCCGGGATGAGACGGACTCAAGGCCATCAATGGTGGAGGTGGTGAGGGAGCTGGAGACGATATGGCGAATGACACCGGAGATGGAGAAGGGGAGCATAGCGTCAGAATCAGTGGCGATGGAGTCTAGCAGCACCGGCACACCGTCGTCAGGATCGAGGATGGTTTCTGGGGGTAATGATCAGTACATGTCGTCGTCCGATGTCTCTGGCAGTAACCTTCTCAGTGGCGTCGTGCCCAGCATCAATCCTCGCTGAGCAGAGATTGATGCATTGTATCATATATATAGACTTATCTTGTATTTTGTATTGTGCTTGCTGATGTTTGTCATTGTGACATATTAGCAGGGATTAGTCCTGGGGTGGTTAGTTAAGTGAGGGTTATTTGTAGGATCATCTTCCTTCCCGTTTATATGAATTTGCTTGCAGTATATATGCACATACGCCATTGTAACTTTCGAGCCAGTCACTGACTCGGCACTGTTACTGTTACTCGAGAGTATTTCTAAAGTAATGTAATGTAGGTCTACCGTATTTTGGCTAGTAATATAGGTCTATTTCCAATAAGCTTTGTGCCCAGCAAAACCCGGGTAGTGTATAAAGCCAGGAAAAGCCTTAGGCCCTGTTCTTTTCAGCTTCTAAAAGCTGCTTTTCGGCTTTTCTACAGTAACTAGCTTTTAAATGGAGTATCTTTTCAAGATAGTCTACTAGTTAATTGTAGTACATACTTTACTGACTTCATTTATATCGTCAAAAACCGCATGTGAGTTTATGTTACTCTGTAATCTCTCACACAAACAGCCCAAAAGTTATAAGCCGCAGCCAAAAGCCACAAGCCGCAGCCAAAAAGAACAGAGTGGTGACGTATCCAGTCCATCCTACTCTTCGGATGCTCCCGTGCACCCCTCCTCAACATGCATTTCAAATTGTTATAAAAAAATCCAAAAAAAAAATTGATAGCACTGACACAAATCAGCATATAATGCCACAACATTTCAAATTTAAACTCGGTCTATACGGAGAAACAAAAAAAAGTCTAAATTGGGTCTACACAAGGAGAAATAAAAAGGACTGCTTGGCTAAACCTCATAGATGCACAAAAAATATGCTCTCTGAAAAAAGTATCTAAAGTATCTAGACTCTTAAAAATAATTCTGGTAATTATTGATGACTATGCTTAAAGGACTAATGTGTTTGTTAAAACTAGTATAGTGCCCGTGCGTTGCAACGGAAACACCAATTTTATATAAGACAGCATACAAACACGCCTATCTTGGCCATGCATGTGTCACCATAGCCACCAAACATTTGCGCAAAAAAATGAAATCAGAATTATATTGTTTGTCCGTATTGTTACACCGTTGCTTAAGAAAGCACAAGGGAAAATTTAAGTTATGGCCTATGAATTATAAGTCACATTTATGGCTCAATACTTTATTCTAGCTTCAACTAATCAAACATAGAAAAGAAAAAAAAATAACAATAGACACATCCTTTTTCATTTCACGACATGAAAAAAATTACAAAATTCAAGTAACGCGTGCAACGTTATCTGACATTATGTATAACATATTGATCTTGTTAAGATCAAACTTCTTAACATGAGGAATCTGCTTGCTCTCTTTTTCTTTTACATTTTATCTTATCATGCACACGTCATAATACAAAACTCCAACCATGAACTAAAAAACCAAAAAACAAAGTAGATACATAAGATAAGATGTAACAGAGTCTAATGTTGATTACACACGAAGGGCCAAAGACATAAGCAAGGCAAACTAAAGAGGATTACCTAGTGTGGAGTTGATGGAAATAATGCTTGCGAGGCATATAGCGCTCTTTTCTCTGCACAAAGAGGAATTAAACAACATGAAAGGGAAATTTTCTCCAAGGTAATTATAAAATGTTACTTCAGTACAGTAGTTTTATGCCTGCCATAAAAGAGGGATGGCAGAATGATCACACATTTATAAAATAAACATTATCATTTCTTAATTAGAAAAACAAAATGCAAATGAATAAGTAATGCAAGAATTAACTTCTAGCAGGTGCAGATCATGAACTTTCTCAATCAAACTTTTCCAGTAAAACTAAATGTTTTGTAAGAAATAGAAGTTGAGAACAAAAAAAGATAGAACTAATTTTTACTGACTACGTCAAGCAAAATGAAAATCACAATCGATCATCACAGTTCCCTTTTGTATCGCGAAGCATCTGATCCAAATTGTCATCATCCAGACTATCCGAATCAGAACCACAATCGATATAATCATCCGGCGGCATATTATTGACTTTATCGGCGATGTCATTATTACTACCTTCCTGTGTAATCTGCTTTTCACCATGACTGGTTCAATGTGCATACCCCTTTTTGAAAACCCTTCGAATCAAGTGCGTTTCAATCTACTCTCGGATCTTAAACATCTTTAGATTCTTACAGTCAATGCATGGATAGCACATATATTCCACCCCCTTATTCAACATACCTTCCTCAGCAGCTCTTGTAAAAGCAGAAACGTCATTAATGTACTCTTAACTCATACGGTTCCTAGCGTACATCCAGCTGTGGTCCTATGTTATGCATACAACAATTTAGTATAATATATTCAATTAATTAATTACTATACTATATATGTACAATCTAAATTAAGTAGCTATATGTAGCTAGATGTCAATAATCTTCTCTGTAACACCCCACCCATCCTCTGGGCCTAGAGTGCTACCACCATTGCATTCTAATACCACTTTTAGACATCTGTTAAACAATTCAAGCAAACTCTACCTTGTTCATGAAGCAGCAACCATTTACACCATACCATTTTTAAACATCTATGCTAGCTTACTGGTGGAATTAAACATACTACCAAAAGCTAGATATGTGAAGTTATTCATGTGCTACACCCGCCCGTGCAAGACGTCCTCAACAGTTACCTACAAACAAAACAACAAGGCAAGGGTGAGTCCAAAGACTCAACAAGTACACCATAGAACGATAAACACTACCGAAACATGTAAGCAAATCAACCAACCATAATATACTCCACATGCCTTATCATGCTCATATCTTCATTCTCATGTTTCCACATTAATCACAATATGCTCCACATGCATTGTTATGCTCATATCATCAGTGCCATGCAATGCAATGCAATGCACCTCCGTATGCAGCTTATACCGGTATAGTGGAGTGTTTCACCCGTCGATGAAACCCCTCTGCCTTATCGAAGGGAGCTCCTCGAAGAAGCTATAGTTCACCCTTTCGATAGGACTTTCTGTACATGCCTTGCCGAAGGGAGCTCCTTGTAGAAGCTGTAGTTCACCCTTTCGGTAGGACTTTCTGTGGTTGCCTTGCCGAAGGGAGCTCCTCGTAGAAGCTATAGTTCACCCTTTCGATAGGACTTTCATCATGCTCATGGTGTAATGCAAATGCATGCCCATTGGTATAACCATGTTCATCATTAACATCATTAGCAGGTAAGCATCATGGCCCACCTTACCCCATCATCATCACCATCATTTACCATGCAACTTTATGTCATGTAAACATCACATTTCCACATAGATATCATGTAATCATCGCATTTCCACATAAACATTATCACATCAAGTAAACATTGCATAATCATAAACTCTGGTCTACCGCTCTACCATGTACTTGCCTGGCTAGCCTCGGGAATGACGCGTGGACGGCTCCAACCCGGGATCTCCACCTGCGTACATGTCAACCCGACTCAACGGCAAATCAAAACAGAGCTAGAACGAAGAACAACTTTAAACACAAATCCCACTCTGGCGTAAACGCCCGAGTTTTGAGGGACCTGTCGCGTAGGTACAGAACCCATTTTTTTCCTCTCTTTTTCTCCTCTTTTCTTTTCTTCTTTCTTTCCTTTTCTTCCCTTTCCCTATTTTTTTCCTTCTTTATTTATCCATTCGGCCGAATGGCCTTTGCCCCCTTCATGCCACTCTCTCTCTCCCCATTTCTTTTGGCCGAAAGGCCCTCCTCTTCCTCCCCAAACCTCCTCTCTCTCTCCACTCTTATCTGGCCAAAAGGCCTCTCTTCTTCCCCAAATCTCTCTCTCTCTCTCTGCTCTAACCGGCCGAAGGGGCCTTCTCCCCTCACCGGTCTTGCGCCGGGGCGGCGCGGCGGCGCGCGGCTGGGCCCCGTCACCGGCGACCATGGGGCCGCCGCCGGCCTCCTCCTCCACCGCCCCCACTCCCTCTCCCCCTCTTTCTTATGCGCGGGACCCTCCCATCCGCGCGCTGCTCCGGTGGCGGGACGGCTCGCCGGCCCCTCGGGTCCACCGCGCGGCCGCCCCCCTGCTCGCCTCCCCTGCTGCGCCTCGGATCCGGCCGGGACCGGACCCGCCTCCCCTTGCGCGCGCGTGTGGCGGTGGGGTGCTGGGCGCCGCCGCCCGGCCGGCACGGCCAACGGTCGCCGGCCGCCTCCGCTGCCCTCGGTCATCACCCCACTCCACCGACCCCCTGGCTTCGGCTCCACAGCACTAGGCCTCGCCCTCGCAGGAGCCGAGCTCGCCGTCCAAGCCTGCAGCTTCGGCCGACCTTGGTCATAACCATGGCCACCGAGCGCCACATCGGCTCACTCTCTCTATAATTGCTTGCTATTCCTCTACCATGCGCATGATTGGAGAAGGGAAACCTCACTTGGCTCGGGTTGGATGGGGTGAGAAGGCGATGACGAAGTTGAGGGTGCAGTTGATTCCTCCTCTTGTCGTTCGGGTCGGCCGCTCCCTTTGCCTCTCCTCCTTCGGGCTTCCTCTTATGCTCCTACTCGCTGTGGCAAGCTTTGGGGATGTGCTTGTGTTTTGGCTTCCTGGTTGGCAGTGAGAAGGAAATGGAGTGTGTTTCGGTTGGCTTTGTTCTTATCCTGACTGAGAGAAGGGATGAGATGATGAGGCTTGCTACGATGTGCTGGCTTTATATGGGCAGGGTTGGGGCCTTGGGGGCTGCCCATTGCATACGTGAAATGACCGAATCGCCCTCATAAAAATCTCTTGCCCTTCTCACATGCTTGACTGCCCAAGGGCATTTTGGTCCAATGCTGTGCTGGCTTTGGGGTTTCTTTTACTGCAGCGGTAAGTCGGTAAAAGGTAAGATAGAATTTGTCGGGTGATGAATACCCTCGTCGCGAGACGGTGCCGACTGTCCCTAGGCGGTCCGGGAACCTCTGAGAGCGCTAGATATACGGCTCTCTAGACGGTGCCGACCGTCTTGGGATGGTCTGGGAACCTCTGCGCGCGACACTAAATCGACACTCTAAAAAGGTCGATGGGTCTGACGGCAACTACGCTCTTAAACGCTATCATTTCCCCTTTATGCATTATTTTGGGGTATTACATTCTACCCCCCTTAACAGAATTCGACCCCGAATTCTGGCGTTCACTATATGCACGAATGAACAAGATGTAATAAAATGCACATGACATAACACTAACTCGTACCCATGGAGAACAAGTCCGGGTACTTCTCGCGCCTGCGAGACTCCAACTCCCATGTCGCTCCTCGCTCAGTCTGATGTGCCCAAAGCACTTTAACATACATTATCGTTTTTATGCCTCAACACCTCTAATTCCTCCAGAATACGAACTGGATGGGATTCGAAGGTGAGGTCTTACTTTATGGACACCAGTTCGAACACAATCTCATGCTCTGGATCTCTCCAGTACTTTCTTAACATTGGCACATGAAACACATTGTGCACCCCATGCATAGACTCAATTCTCATGCCTCGGCATAAGAAAACCTCCAATCTTTCAGAAAAAAAAACACTCTCATTGCCTGCACAAAAAGTCAAGGCCACTCTTATTTGCAACAAGGAGCTCTTCTCTTTTACAAGAGAAGTATCTCGCCACATTCATAGAACCAACTCATTTATCCACAACCGTCAACCCTTCTCCCAAGATAGAAGGAAATTTGTTTCCTCACCGGAAACCAACTCAATAAATCTACTCAGAGTGAAAATCGGACCAAAAAAATCAATCCTCACCCTAACAACCCACTCTATACCGCATATACCATGGGAAATATTTCTACTTCCCAAATCGGTCTTTTCTTCTCCAACAAAAGAAAGCATACTCTTTTAGGCATAGGGATAACGCCTTAGCCAAAACTACATAGACCACAAGTAAAATGTGGAAATACCGCAACTTTCCACTTAAATCCACTATCCCTCAAAGTGGCCCTGAACGAATTCCAAAATCAAGGGAACCCAAAATAATCCTTTAACTATCGATCAATCATTTCAGTCGATAACACGAGAGATATTTTACTTCATGTCCCTTAAAAACAGTATAGATCACACATCCATGTGACTACCTTCGCAAAGATATTTCTTACTAACTCTCTTAGCAAGAACAATAGGTTCCCATGTTTCGACATATCAAAACATTCCAATTACCCATGTAATGGATTACACCCCTGACTACTTCTTTAAATAATGGCCACCGAACACGGTGGGTAAAACAAATCACACCAACTCTCAACTTCTTATATCCACAGAAGAAGGTGAGCTCCACTAGGATCTCATGTAACATCAAATAACTACATCTTCCAATAACCCTACTTTAACTTTACCTCAATCATGTAGCCTCTACTAGCTATCAACAAATATGAGGCTCATAAACTAAGGTTCCCAATACTCCTCCAATAACTCCGGTATTAGTATCATCCTCGATCTATGTTATTGGGATCAAACAATCTAAAACATTAACACCGAGCGATGATTACCTCAAAACATAAGTCAGGGAAGCTCTTTCACCAGAATCTTATACTCTCATCGCTACCCATGCTTTACTAGCTTAAATGTGACATCAGTCACTATTATTTCCCACAGACGCTGCTAGTTGCGAAAACACAATTGACCCTTGGTTTCACCTTTAGGGCCGATTCTATCCCTAATCACTTTCCCACTAGGATTATGGCATAAGATCAACTCAGAACTCTATTAGCCACACAAATCTTTATTATCGCCCTGTTACCAACATATCAACCATCTCACTCTAGTTCTAGGCCTAATAGAGTTTCATGCTATGAATTTAACATTCGTTTCGAGAGCAAGGGATTCCAATCCTTCAGCAACCCTCTAGAGATGAGAAGTCTACCAAATTTAAACATCCAAAAACAGAACGAAATCCCAACAGCTTTCATTCTTCAACAAGACAGGGCTTTAGAATGAGTTCATCACTCACTCCCCCAAAACAACTAAAAAACTTCCCCAACACGGGATCAACTCTTTCAATGATGCAACGCCTAGACAGGAGAACCAATCCCTCTGGCCATAGCATCGCATCACAACAAACACATTGGGCAATTAACACCAAGAAAATGGAGAGATGCAACAAATCCCAAATGTTACATTACCCTAGTTGACGCGCCCGGGCCCACTTTAGACTCCCAACTCAAGACAACCGAAAATTACATATTTGGGAAACGCTCAGGACTCACTCCTGAGTACGCCTAGGACTTCGTTCCTAGGTACGCCCGAAACTTACGCGTCCGGGAGCGCCACGGACCACTCGTCCGGGAAATCTCATATGCAGAAGGGAGGGAAGTCATGTAGCACTCACGACACATGCACATAAATCAATCTGCGAGTCATGCGGATCTCCTGCCGCACCTCCAAGCCTTCATCATTGATAGAACTGAACATGACCTCCTTCGAAGTCATGAACCCCAAATGATAATGCACGCTAAAACACAGTGTTTCTTCCAAATATCACATAGAAACCAATTAAAATTCTCTTCCCCATAACCACAACTAGCCAGTACCTCTTGTACTGCTTTCACAGATTAGCAAATGTCAATTTGCTGATACATAAATCATTGTTTTTTTTTGTATCCCATCTTGAACCTTTCCATGGCTCACTGGATACTTTATTCTTCCATATTTACTCTTTAGTTCATCAAACACTACCACTTTACTGTACAGAACAACACAATCATAACATCTATCAAGCGCGCATACCACAAGATGTGGTCAAGGCTCTTTAATAGAAAAATCCACTATCACTAAATAATCCCATGAGCACCTAATTTCCAAGGCGCTAACTAATCTCCGCCAGCTCAACTTAAAGATTGATCAATCACCCAGATTTTAGCACACATCATATGTACTTCCATAAACCACAGTTACTTTTAAGCATAGAATCAATCGGTTCTACTTCCGTAAGTGTGCACATGATTTCCTATAAAATGCAGTGGCAACTCCACCAACTTATGCTTATATATTGCCACCAAATCTCACTAGAACATTATTAGCTTTATCCCTCAGAATTTGAGTTTCACTCACTCTATAACAATTTTTTTTTCCATTCAATTTAGCTGCAAGGTTTATCCGACATTAAGATCCTCATTCTTATTCTCCCAACTAATCCCAATAGAGTTCTAACATTACAACTATTAAAATCTTCCAAAACGTTGGTCGTGCTTATAATAATCAATCATGATGCGGGATTAGCGAACTTAGCTTTATAATCCTTTGCCTATTATCAATTGAAAGGATAATCCTATGAGGGACTTTCCACCAAAACAATGCATTAGCACACTTCTTAACATGCCTAGATTGCACAATTGGGCTAATCGATTGGGACCATCATGATACCAGTCATTCAATGTGGCCCAACAGTCTAAGCAACTATAATCACCAACGAGTTCACCAATAATTCAAATCCAACTGTTAGACAGAAAAGGATATGCTTTACACCGCTACTTCTCATGTAACTACTAAACCCCCATTGAATCCAAGTCAACTTTGATCCCACAACCATAACTAAAGTTAATTACTCTCCTAGGTCCTCACAATTTAGAATACTATGTCCTACCAACTTGTTACTTTAACCACCATATCCCCTATACGCCTAATCCAACACTTCAATCATTATTGGATACTGCCTTCTCTAGAAAAGATATTGGTCTATAATCAAAGTTCTCCCAAAATCCAGACTTGCATGGAACACTCCCCACTATTGGTATTTACCAAACAACTCAACGAGTTGCTAACCAAAGGGAACCAACCTCCCGAAACTGAAGCAAATCATCACTAACCAAAGGGAACCAATTTCCCGAAACTGAAGCAAAATATTACTACCTCAATGCCACAATTGGCAACATGACCAGGCCTCTCCAGTGGCCACGGTCTCAGTCTGTATTGCATCGGTACACGACACAATCACGGCAAGGTCCCGTAGGACACACAAATAACAAGTTCAAATGCTTGACCCAATCTCATCCTACTATGCACACGTCCACATCCTCTAGCTCTCGGCATCTCTGTTCAAGACAGATAGCCAATCAAACAGCTAGCCCACAATCATCCATTTCAACAGCACAGATCAACATCAAGGCTACGAAAGCGTAAATACAATGTAAGACCCATTCCCCAACCTATGGTGCACCAGTGTGTCAAATTTTAATTTAATTATTAGGCCTAAGTCAAATTTTAGTTGAATAATTAATCTAGATTATCAAATTTCTTTACCACGGACCTAACGCCCGCTCTGATACCAACTGTAACACCCCACCCATCCTCTGGGCCTAGAGTGCTACCACCATTGCATTCTAATACCACTTTTAGACATCTGTTAAACAATTCAAGCAAACTCTACCTTGTTCATGAAGCAGCAACCATTTACACCATACCATTTTTAAACATCTATGCTAGCTTACTGGTGGAATTAAACATACTACCAAAAGCTAGATATGTGAAGTTATTCATGTGCTACACCCGCCCGTGCAAGACGTCCTCAACAGTTACCTACAAACAAAACAACAAGGCAAGGGTGAGTCCAAAGACTCAACAAGTACACCATAGAACGATAAACACTACCGAAACATGTAAGCAAATCAACCAACCATAATATACTCCACATGCCTTATCATGCTCATATCTTCATTCTCATGTTTCCACATTAATCACAATATGCTCCACATGCATTGTTATGCTCATATCATCAGTGCCATGCAATGCAATGCAATGCACCTCCGTATGCAGCTTATACCGGTATAGTGGAGTGTTTCACCCGTCGATGAAACCCCTCTGCCTTATCGAAGGGAGCTCCTCGAAGAAGCTATAGTTCACCCTTTCGATAGGACTTTCTGTACATGCCTTGCCGAAGGGAGCTCCTTGTAGAAGCTGTAGTTCACCCTTTCGGTAGGACTTTCTGTGGTTGCCTTGCCGAAGGGAGCTCCTCGTAGAAGCTATAGTTCACCCTTTCGATAGGACTTTCATCATGCTCATGGTGTAATGCAAATGCATGCCCATTGGTATAACCATGTTCATCATTAACATCATTAGCAGGTAAGCATCATGGCCCACCTTACCCCATCATCATCACCATCATTTACCATGCAACTTTATGTCATGTAAACATCACATTTCCACATAGATATCATGTAATCATCGCATTTCCACATAAACATTATCACATCAAGTAAACATTGCATAATCATAAACTCTGGTCTACCGCTCTACCATGTACTTGCCTGGCTAGCCTCGGGAATGACGCGTGGACGGCTCCAACCCGGGATCTCCACCTGCGTACATGTCAACCCGACTCAACGGCAAATCAAAACAGAGCTAGAACGAAGAACAACTTTAAACACAAATCCCACTCTGGCGTAAACGCCCGAGTTTTGAGGGACCTGTCGCGTAGGTACAGAACCCATTTTTTTCCTCTCTTTTTCTCCTCTTTTCTTTTCTTCTTTCTTTCCTTTTCTTCCCTTTCCCTATTTTTTTCCTTCTTTATTTATCCATTCGGCCGAATGGCCTTTGCCCCCTTCATGCCACTCTCTCTCTCCCCATTTCTTTTGGCCGAAAGGCCCTCCTCTTCCTCCCCAAACCTCCTCTCTCTCTCCACTCTTATCTGGCCAAAAGGCCTCTCTTCTTCCCCAAATCTCTCTCTCTCTCTCTGCTCTAACCGGCCGAAGGGGCCTTCTCCCCTCACCGGTCTTGCGCCGGGGCGGCGCGGCGGCGCGCGGCTGGGCCCCGTCACCGGCGACCATGGGGCCGCCGCCGGCCTCCTCCTCCACCGCCCCCACTCCCTCTCCCCCTCTTTCTTATGCGCGGGACCCTCCCATCCGCGCGCTGCTCCGGTGGCGGGACGGCTCGCCGGCCCCTCGGGTCCACCGCGCGGCCGCCCCCCCTGCTCGCCTCCCCTGCTGCGCCTCGGATCCGGCCGGGACCGGACCCGCCTCCCCTTGCGCGCGCGTGTGGCGGTGGGGTGCTGGGCGCCGCCGCCCGGCCGGCACGGCCAACGGTCGCCGGCCGCCTCCGCTGCCCTCGGTCATCACCCCACTCCACCGACCCCCTGGCTTCGGCTCCACAGCACTAGGCCTCGCCCTCGCAGGAGCCGAGCTCGCCGTCCAAGCCTGCAGCTTCGGCCGACCTTGGTCATAACCATGGCCACCGAGCGCCACATCGGCTCACTCTCTCTATAATTGCTTGCTATTCCTCTACCATGCGCATGATTGGAGAAGGGAAACCTCACTTGGCTCGGGTTGGATGGGGTGAGAAGGCGATGACGAAGTTGAGGGTGCAGTTGATTCCTCCTCTTGTCGTTCGGGTCGGCCGCTCCCTTTGCCTCTCCTCCTTCGGGCTTCCTCTTATGCTCCTACTCGCTGTGGCAAGCTTTGGGGATGTGCTTGTGTTTTGGCTTCCTGGTTGGCAGTGAGAAGGAAATGGAGTGTGTTTCGGTTGGCTTTGTTCTTATCCTGACTGAGAGAAGGGATGAGATGATGAGGCTTGCTACGATGTGCTGGCTTTATATGGGCAGGGTTGGGGCCTTGGGGGCTGCCCATTGCATACGTGAAATGACCGAATCGCCCTCATAAAAATCTCTTGCCCTTCTCACATGCTTGACTGCCCAAGGGCATTTTGGTCCAATGCTGTGCTGGCTTTGGGGTTTCTTTTACTGCAGCGGTAAGTCGGTAAAAGGTAAGATAGAATTTGTCGGGTGATGAATACCCTCGTCGCGAGACGGTGCCGACTGTCCCTAGGCGGTCCGGGAACCTCTGAGAGCGCTAGATATACGGCTCTCTAGACGGTGCCGACCGTCTTGGGATGGTCTGGGAACCTCTGCGCGCGACACTAAATCGACACTCTAAAAAGGTCGATGGGTCTGACGGCAACTACGCTCTTAAACGCTATCATTTCCCCTTTATGCATTATTTTGGGGTATTACATTCTCTCTACATTAAGCTGGCTAAACCTAAACCATCTTTAATTCTCCTTTCACCAAAAGCTATATATAAATTATAATGCAATTAGAAATAAATTACTAACCAATAACTTAGCGGATTTACAATCACTCTTACCAAATAGTCAATCTCCTTCACCAAATGGCCTCAAAGCCTTGCTTGCAGCTCAACGCAGTAGCGTAGATATGGAATTTAAGACAGAGAAGGTCGACGGGTCAATGCTAGTGGAATTATCACAAATGATTTTTATAATGAACCGTCTGTGAATTATCACAGACGGTTCAAATTAAAAGAACCATCTGTGATACTTCATAATATCACAGCGGTTTATGGTAACAGATGGTTTTAACCATGAACCGTCAGTGATAGTTCACTTTTACAGACGATTGTTATCACTGGCAGCAACATGGATGGTTCTAAATTAAAACCATCTGTGATAGTATTTAATACAGACGGTTTTGAGGAAATGTCTGCAGCAAGACGGAAGTTTAGGGTGTTAGATGAACTTTTGAGCAAAGTTCAAGGGGATATACACACACTTTTTCAAAAAAAAAAGGCATGAAGACAATGAACAATGCCTTGATGGATCAATCCCGGCCAGACGAGAGATATATTGAGAGGACTTGGTTCGGATGCCGGTAAATCTCCTGAGAGCTAGACTGGGTCATTAGCCATGTCGGGGACGCAGCTCAGCCATGAGTGCCATATTTTGGTGACGCGGTCAGCTAAGAATAACGACTTCCCTTCCCTGTCATCAATCTGAATCTTCCTTGAGTGATGGTGGTTATGTGGACTTTACTTCCATCAAGACTTTCTGTAGGGATGAAAACTCAGTTCGGGTCATGCATCAAATTAATTCCATCGATGTACGCGTTACTAGTTCTTCAGATTTTCTGAACAAGTTTCAGGCCAAATTGTTTCCATACCTGACAAGCTAGCTAGAACAGAAAGAGAAAACAAAAACAGACAAGTGAAATAGCAACAGAAAAAGATTATACTTCCGGTTGCAGAGAGAGCTTCCAGCCACCAGTAGCAGAGGAGTTTTGGTTATTCAGTTTGCATGGTACTGATAAAACTGGATTGGCCTTGTCGAATCTTACATTTAATCCAAGGTAGGAATTACTAGCTAGTGACTAATTATTCAGTGCAAGTGCATGGGTTGACGCCTTCAAAATACTAGGAAGGAGTGCAAGAGAATCCAGTCAATATGAGAGAACCTAGCTAGCTGCAAATCATGTGTGTGTATACACACACTTACATACATATATGGTAGCGTTATTCTGCGCGCAGTTTTATGCTCCAGCAAATTATTACCGGTTGTTCAAAAAGTTATCATCGGCTGCGAAGAAATTTACCACCAGCTACGTACTATGAGCATTAACGATAACTCCACTCACTACCGATTATAACTTTTCAGCACTGTGAAGGTTTGACAATAACTTTGTTCAGAACCGATGATAACTTCATTCAGAAATGTCAATAACTTGTCCGCGTATTCTACACCTACGCGTTGGTTAATGTGTGTGTATGGTGAGTGGTACGTTCTTTTCCTTCTAAAAAATAGATTCATGTGTAGCCCCCATTCAGAAATCTCATCGAGGTCTAACCTTTTCTTGTTTTCTACTCCTTTGTTCTTTTTTTATCTGTTCTTTTTTAAGTGAAATTTTTATTTTCTTACGGATGTACTATAAATCATTTGACTCTACATGGCTTCATTTCTTCATTCTTGTTCGGAGGAACAGCTCGAAAATGTTACTTGGTTTGGTGCATGCTTCGTCCTGGATAGATTGGAATTTTATTATTATGGAATATGGATGCTATCTGTGTGTATTATTTGTTGCAGAAAAATGAAGCATTTCAGCCTAAAGTCTAAAACTAGGTTGTCATCACTCCAAGTTCAGGTAGCGGAACAAGAATGTGCAAAGAAAATCACAAAATGAGACAATAGCTCCAAGCTCTATTTCTAATTTCATTTAGGGCAGGGTGCCTCGAGCAAGGTGGTTTAGGGGGCGAAATGGTTCTGCTCCGCTGCCTTTTGCTGATCTGTTTGGTTCAAATGGAACAAAATGTCTATTGAAAAAAAATTATTATTGCATCCAACTAAAGCTTTATAGAAATTATTCCGAAGGACGAGGAACCACTCTGAGAGGATCAAGTGGCGACCATGCTCAAGCGGTAAATTGATTTGGTGAAACAAATAGAACTGCAAGTAAACATTTGAAGACATTATTTTTTTTTTTTTGCTCGGACAAACAGATGTTATGTTTAGTTCTTTAGGAATCTCTAGGGTAGATCTAGCGGGGCTATCCTTTTCTCTAGGGGTTTCGAGTGCTACACTGAGAGGGAGAGGGGGTACCAACCTTCCGACTGCGTGGAGGAGGATGAGGCCATCTCGGGTTCGGCGGTGAAGATCTACGCACGGGCAGCGACGGTCGGGGAAGAGGTGCTGGGCTCCTCTGCGGCGTGTCCCGGGCGGCGGCGTCTCCCTGGCGGCGGTGAACGGCGGCGGTGGTGCTTCCCGTCGGCTCAGCGCCCCCTCTTACAGATCGGGTCTAGGGTTTGTCGGTGGGGTGACGGCGGCGCGGTCAACCTCGTGATGCGTGCCGCCTGGCCCCCACCTCTGTATTTATAGCGCTGGCGACAGGGGCCCACCAGCCAAACGGGCTGGGCGCCCCCGATCAGGGCGCGGTCAAGAGATGGGCTTTGGCCGTTGGGCCAAAGCCCTGAGGTCATTCTAACATTCTCCCCCTTGATCTCAATCTATACTTAATCTTTAATTACTTTTGACTTTACACATTCCATCACAGATTAGTGAATAGAACATGTCTCATCGTCACGGTCAATCGCCGATAGATTCAACAGTTACAATACACCTCTCTGTTCTGAAATAGTTACTTTAATCTTTGGGCCATCTTTTAGTCCAGGGATCATAGGCTTTCCCTTAAACCCATGCCGGCTACATGTTCTCTGAACACGTTGGGTGGTAAGTCTTTAGTAAGCGGATCCGCTAACATCTTTGCGGTACTTATATGCTCAAGACTTATAATTTGATCCCGAACTTTATCTTTCACAACATAGTACTTTATGTCAATGTGTTTGGCAGCACCACTTGACTTATTGTTGTGGGCATACGTTACTGCGGGTTCATTATCGCAGTACAACTTAAGTGGTCTATTGATGTCGTCAACCACTTTTAAACCGGGTATGAACTTCTTTAGCCAGTTCACCTGCCCCGTAGCCTCATAACATGCTACAAACTCGGCATACATTGTGGACGATGTAGTGACGGTTTGCTTTGAGCTTTTCCACGATATAGCTCCTCCAGCGAGAGTGAATACATATCCGGATGTAGACTTTCTATCATCTCCCGCAAAATCAGAATCTGTATACCCCACTATATGGAGTAAATCTGTTTTTCTGTATGTCATCATGAGGCCTTTTGTTCCTTGCAAATAGCGCAAGACTTTCTTTATCAATTTCCAACGTTCTATTCCAGGATTGCTCTGGAATCTACCAAGTAACCCGGTAACAAATGCTAAGTCAGGGCGTGTGCACACTTGAGCATACTGTAAGCTTCCGACAGCTGAAGCATATGGAACCGCTTTCATTTGATCGATCTCATACTGGTTCCTGGGGCATTGAAAATCCCCATATCTGTCGCCCTTGACTATAGGTGCAGGTGAAGGACTGCATTTATGCATCCCAAATCTCTTTAAGACTTTCTCTATGTATGCCTTTTGTGACAGTCCCAATATCCCCTTGTTTCTATCCCGGTGAATTTCGATCCCTAGAACGAACGAAGCTTCACCAAGATCTTTCATATCAAAGTTTGAGGACAAAAACTTCTTTGTCTCCAGTAGCAGACTAACATCACTACTAGCTAGTAGTATATCATCCACATACAGGATTAGGAAGATAAACTTCCCATCTTTAAACTTTGCATAAACACAGTTGTCCTCAACATTCTCTTTAAACCCAAATTTTCTTATTGTACTGTCAAACTTCAAGTACCACTGTCTTGAAGCTTGCTTTAACCCATAAATCGATTTCTTTAGGCGGCATCCCATTCTTTCATTTCCTTCCACGACAAAACCTTTCGGTTGTGCCATGTAAACATTTTCCTCCAAATCCCCATTAAGAAATGTCGTCTTTACATCCATCTGATGTAACTCTAAATCATAATGTGCTACTAATGCCATTATGATTCTGAAGGAATCTTTACATGAGACTGGAGAAAAGGTCTCATTGTAATCAATCCCTTCTCTTTGCGTAAATCCTTTTGCCACAAGTCGCGCTTTGTATCTTTCTACATTCCCTTGGGAGTCATGCTTTGTCTTGTAGACCCATTTACAGCCTACTGTTTTGGCTCCTTTAGGAATAATTTCTAAGTCCCAGACTTTATTAGTCTTCATGGACCTCATCTCCTCTTCCATGGCCTCAAGCCATTTTGAGGAATTTTCGCTTCTCATGGCTTCTTCAAATGAGGTGGGATCATCCTCCATTTGAAATTCCTCTGTATGATAAATCTGATAATCATCAGAAATAGCTGATCTTCTTACTCTTTGAGACCTCCTCGGGGCCTCCTCATTTGGTACATCTACTGTTTGAGGCTGCTGTTGCTCCCCCTCATCTGTGGCAATAGGTTCTATATGATCCTGAAGAACATGTTCTTCATTCTCATTCATTGTTGTCACGGGAGGAACAATAACAGGTGCTGGCACCACAGTGTCTTGCACCGTCGGTACAGCGACAGCAGGTAGTGTGAAGAATGGCTCTTGAATCATCGGAGTGGGCGCATACACCCGCTTCT
This sequence comes from Dendrocalamus latiflorus, assembly GCA_017311315.1. Taxonomy (NCBI): domain Eukaryota; kingdom Viridiplantae; phylum Streptophyta; class Magnoliopsida; order Poales; family Poaceae; genus Dendrocalamus; species Dendrocalamus latiflorus. The sequence continues at coordinate 742,311 of CM029637.1, read as the reverse complement.
CTTCAAGGTCAATCTCTCGAGCTACCATGCTCCCCCTCATTATTTCATCCTCTAAGAAGACAGCGTGTCTCGTTTCTACAAACTTTGTATATCTGTCTGGACAGTAGAAACGATAACCTTTTGACTTTTCAGGGTAGCCAATGAAATGGCAACTTACTGTTTTGGGATCAAGTTTCCCAAGGTTTGGGTTAAATACTTTAGCCTCAGCAGGACTCCCCCACACACGTAAGTGGTTTAGTGAGGGAACTCTTCCTGTCCACAACTCATACGGTGTTTTGGGCACCGACTTACTAGGCACTCTGTTGAGAATATGAATGGCGGTTTTCAACGCCTCCATCCATAAACTCAATGGGAGTGTGGAATAGCTCATCATGCTACGCACCATATCCATCAGGGTACGGTTGCGTCTTTCAGCTACTCCGTTTTGCTGAGGTTCGCCCGGCATAGAATACTGGGCCACTATTCCATTTTCCTGTAAAAACCTTGCAAAAGGTCCAGGAACTTGTCCATATGGGGTATGTCGACCGTAGTACTCCCCTCCACGATCAGATCGGACTATCTTAATCTTTAAATCGTGTTGGTTTTCAACTTCAGCCTTAAATATCTTGAATTTATCCAAGACTTCATTTCTTTCTTTGATTGGATAAATATATCCATAACGGGAGTAATCATCTGTGAATGTTACGAACGAGTCATAACCATCCACACTTGTCACAGGAAAAGGACCACAAATATCTGTGTGAACAATTTGTAGAACTCCTGTGCTTCTTTTAGCGTCTTTCTTTATTTTCTTTACATATTTTCCTTTAATGCATTCTCTGCATTGTTCTAAGTCTGAGAACTCTAATAGAGGAAGAATTTCATTCTTAACAAGTCTTTCTATTCTCCCCCTCGAAATATGGCCTAAACGACAGTGCCATAATTTCGACGATTCATTATGAGTTCTCTTTCGTTTTCTGTTCGCATTCACAGGCGAGGATATACGCTCATTCACATCACATACGGAATTCACATTTTCACGAAGTGACAACAAATAAAGCTCATTCTGTAAGATGGCAAGACCAACACATTCTTTATTAAACATTATTTCACACTTGCCATTTCCAAAATTGCAATCATAACCATCTTTGTCCAAATTTGAAACACTAATCAAATTCCTCTGTAAAGAGGGAACAAAAAGGACATCTCTGAGTAAAAGATTGGAGCCATTAGCTAACTCTAATGAAAGATCGCCAACGGCTTCAACTTCAGCTTGGACTCCATTTGCAACTTTAATGCAGCTTTCGTTTCTTTGCGTAGTCCTCGTCGAACGGAATCCCTGTAAGGAATTAGCAACATGAACAGTTGCTCCTAAGTCAATCCACCAAGTGGATTTTGAATATTTCACATACAGGCATTCATTTACAAAGGTAATAATGTTCTCACCTTTCTTTGCCATTATCATCTTTAAGTAATCGGGACAGTCCTTTTTGTAGTGTCCCGTCTTCTTGCAGTGAAGACACTGATCTTTGTCTACAGCAAATTTGTTCTGTTGAGGCTGATGGACAGAGACTTTTCCCTTGTTCTTTGAGAAGGAGGTACTGTTGAAGTTCTTTTTCTTGTTATCCTTCACATAGTTGATGGATCCACCATGTGAGGATTTAATTCTTTTCTCCTCTTGCACACACATAGCTATGCATTTTTCCAAGTCCCATTTCTCGGGCTGCATATTGTAGTTGACAACAAAAGTGTCAAACTCTTTTGGCAAGGAAGCAAAAACCAAATGAATAAGGAACTCATCCTTGAGAGCCAAATCCATCGGTTTAAGTTTAGATGCCAAGTTGCTCATTCTAAGAATGTGCTCTCTTATGCCATTGCCACCGCCAGAATACCTCTCTGTTACCAGCTGCTTAATCAGCTGTGTAGCATAAGTCTTTGAAGAGCCAGTGAACTGACTCTTTATTTTATCAAGGTATTCAGTGACAGTGTCACACTCTGCAATTGAGCCCAGAATAGCAGGCTCAATTGTGTTCTTTATCACAGCCATACATTTCTTGTTGGCTGTGGTCCATTTCTTATGATCAAGGTCATAAGACATCTGTAAGGGAGCATGATCCCTCTGTCTTTTCTGCCATGCAGTGTCATCCTCATTCTGTTCCCTCACTGGCGCCAAAGGCTCAGTGGGACGTGCTGTAGTGAGGACCCAGTCCACCTCAGCCAAGATAAAAGCTAAATCTAACTTTTTCTTCCACTCTCCATAATTATCACCTTTGAGAGTGGGGATTTCTCTAATACAACTCATTAAGTTGTATCCTCCTGAAAAATATTTCAAATACAGTGAGAACGTAACATCAAAATTATATGCATTATTTCTAACGTTGGTCAAAAATACGACATACAATTTAAAAACAATTCTATCATACATTAAATCTACATCACCGTTGGGCAGAAATAGAAATAATGCATAAAATCAACATTAAAAATTTATAATACTGTTATTAACAACGTTGGTCAGAAAATAACAATATCATAAATTTCTGGAAATTTTATCTATTTTTCCAAAATTAAATTCTCCCGTTGGTTCGAATTTAATAATGAAAAACAATCAATATTAACTTTTGCAGCGGAAACTGTAATTATTCTAAAATAATTCAAGATTCAGAAGCATTATACTGTAAACATCAATCTCTGGGAAAAATTAACACGTTGGTGCAAAAATTACAGAGATATTGGTGCAAATTTCATTAAAATACACTCAAAAATGCTTCTGAAATTAAATAAAATTCATTTTTTTTGGGCTTTACTGTTCATCCGGCCAATTTGGCCCGCTCCTCGCGGCCGCGGCCCACGGCGGCCCACTCACGCGGCCCGCACAGCCGGCCTCACGCGCGCGCGGCCTCGGCGGCCTGCTCACGCGCACGCCGCCTCTCGCGCTCGCGCCCGCGGCCTCACGTTGCGGCGGCCCAGTTGGCCCGCTCAGCGCGCGCCTCGCCCTCAGCTGCGCACGCGCACTCGACGCGCCCCCGCGCCCTGGCCGCAAAACCATCAGCCGTCGGATTCACATCCGACGGCTCCCGTTCCTCTCGGCCGAGCGGACGCGGCCGCAACCTGGGCCTGGGCCGGGAAAGCGCTCGCCCGCCTGGGCCAAAAGCCAGCCCGACGCGGCTTGGCGCGATCTCAGCCGTCGGATCGCATCCGACGGCTGCGCGGCGTTCTCGGCGGAACAAAACCGCCCGCGGCGGACGCCCCCGAAACCCTAACCATTCTCTCCTCTCCCTCTCCTCTCGCGCCCGAGCGAACTCAGCGGCGGCGGCGGCGGCGACTGCGTTCACCCCGCCGGAGAAGGAGAAGACGGCGCCGCCGCGGGCCCTCTCGCCGGCGTGCGCGCTCCCCTAAGAGGGAGCGCGCCGCCGTCGAGCGGCTCCGTGTCGGTGCCCCTCCGAGCGCGCGCGCTCGGATCTGTCCCGCGCGCCGACGATGGCTTGCACGTGGAGCGCCGGCGAGCCCAAGGCTCGGCCGATCTCCCGCACGCCAGCGACGACGACGGCGGTCCCCGGTAAGTCCCGGTCTTTTCTTTAGGGTTAGGGTTCGGGTTAGGGTTAGGGTTCTTCGTTCCCATCTTTTCTTTCTTTTCTTTTTCCTCCGTCTAGATCTAAACCTAGATGGCTCTGATACCAGTGTTATGTTTAGGTCTTTAGGAATCTCTAGGGTAGATCTAGCGGGGCTATCCTTTTCTCTAGGGGTTTCGAGTGCTACACTGAGAGGGAGAGGGGGTACCAACCTTCCGACTGCGTGGAGGAGGATGAGGCCATCTCGGGTTCGGCGGTGAAGATCTGCGCACGAGCAGCGACGGTCGGGGAAGAGGTGCTGGGCTCCTCTGCGGCGTGTCCCGGGCGGCGGCGTCTCCCTGGCGGCGGTGAACGGCGGCGGTGGTGCTTCCCGTCGGCTCAGCGCCCCCTCTTACAGATCGGGTCTAGGGTTTGTCGGTGGGGTGACGGCGGCGCGGTCAACCTCGTGATGCGTGCCGCCTGGCCCCCACCTCTGTATTTATAGCGCTGGCGACAGGGGCCCACCAGCCAAACGGGCTGGGCGCCCCCGATCAGGGCGCGGTCAAGGGATGGGCTTTGGCCGTTGGGCCAAAGCCCTGAGATCATTCTAACAACAGAAACTGACAGATGACGATGTTTTAAATGCAGCTAGTTAAGTCTGTCAATATAATTAGCCATTTTTAATTATCAAATTCATATTTGCTTTTTAAGGAAGGAGAATTAAGTTCATGAATTTGCTGTTCCCTTAAACATTCTCAATGTTTCTTCCGGTTATGTATGTTCAAATTAGGTGTTCCTCCTCACATACTGCTGTCGACCGCAATATATGGTCACTCAATTGATCTCTCTAACATGTAACTTCACCGCAACACCTTGTAAAAAGAAAGACTTCACTGCAACTAGATATACTTTTCCATTGCAACGCGCGGGCACTCGGCTATATATATTGTAAGTTAGAATCGATCAGATATATAGATATACCAGCAGCAGCAGAACATGTGGGAACCTACGGAGAGGCGGAGCCCCGTAGCAGAGCGCGGGCTCGTCCCCGTCAATGGCGGTGGCGGCGGTGCGGTGCAGCACGAGCACGGCGGGGCCAGGAAGAAGGATGGCTTCGTGCGCAGAGATCAGTCGTGGTATGCATATATATATAAATTTATCATGATGATCCACGCGTGCGTATAAGCTCCGAAAATCAAATGGAATTGTATTTTGAAGTCGATGCTTTCTAATTTTGCTTAATTTCCTGCACATGGCATGAATTAGCAGGTACGTGAGCAGCGACGTCCCGAGTGATCTGCTCGTGAAGGTGGGAGGCGTCAACTTCCACCTCCACAAGCACCCCATGGTCTCCCGGAGCGCCCGCCTGGCCCGTATCGTCGACGAGGCGGCGGCCATCCACGGCCCCGACGTCGTCGCCACGGCGGTCGACCTGCCCGACCTGCCGGGCGGCCACGGCGCCTTCGAGCTTGCCGCCAAGTTCTGCTACGGCGTCATGGTCGACATCACGGCCGCCAACGTCGCCGCGCTGCTCTGCGCCGCCGAGTACCTGGAGATGACGGAGGAGCTCGAGGAGGGCAACCTCGCCTTCCGCGCCGAGGCGTTCCTGGGCTACGTGGTGGCGTCCTCGTGGCGGGACTCCGTCGCCGTGCTCCGGAGCTGCGAGGGCCTCTCGCCGTGGGCCGACGACCTGCAGCTCGTACTCCGCTGCAGCGAGTTCGTCGCGGCCAAGGCGTGCGCCAGCCCGAGGGCCGTGCGGTGGGCCTACGCCGGCAGGCGGTCGCCAACGACGCCGAGGTCCGGCACGTCGAGCGGCAGCAGCCAGCAGTCTGTTCCGCCGGCCGACTGGTGGGTGGAGGACATCTGCGTGCTGAGGATCGACCACTTCGTGCGCGTCGTCACCGCCGTTCAGGCCAAAGGCATGCGGCTCGACCTCATCGGCGCCGCCGTCACGCGCTACGCGTCCAAATGGCTCCCAGGCCTCACCAAGGACACCCCGAGCTCTCACGGCAGCGCGCCTTGGACGCAGGCCAGCGGGCTCCATATGGTCATCGCCGGCGAGGACGACGACGTGCAGACAGCTCGCGAGCAGCGGATGGTCGTGGAGAGCCTGATCAGCATCATCCCGCAGCAGAGGGACTCCGTCTCGTGCGGCTTCCTCCTCCGGCTGCTCCGCCTCGCCGTCATGCTCAGGGCCGCGCCGGCGCTGGTCACGGAGCTGGAGAAGCGCGTCGGCATGCAGCTCGAGCAGGCGTCGCTGCCCGACCTCCTGGTCCCGTCCTACTCCTACGGCCGCGGCGACACCGCGTACGACGTCGACCTCGTGCAGCGGCTGGTGGAGCAGTTCCTGGTGCAGGAGCAGTCGGTGACGGCGTCATCGTCCTGCTCCGGCGGCCGGAAGGGGAAGCAAGAGCAGCAGCAGCAGCAGCAGCAGAACGCGAAGGCACCGCGCGTGGCATGCCTGCTCGACAGCTACCTCTCCGAGGTGTCCCGGGACCGGAACCTTGCCGTGAGCAAGTTCCAGGTGCTGGCCGAGTTGCTGCCGGAGTCGGCCCGCGCATGCGACGACGGCCTGTACCGCGCCATCGACTCGTACCTGAAGGCGCACCCGGCGATAACGGAGCACGAGCGGAAGCGGCTGTGCCGGGCGGTGGACTGCGGGAAGCTGTCGGTGGAGACGCGCACGCACGCAGCGCAGAACGAGCGGCTGCCGCTCCGCGTGGTGGTGCAGGTGCTGCTGTCGGAGCAGGTGAAGATCGCCGACGCGCTCGCCAAAGCGGAGATGGGCGACGGCTCGAGCTCGGGCAAGAAGAGGGACGTGAACGCGCTGAGGCAGGAGGTGGAGAGCGGGAACGCCAAGTACATGGAGCTGCAGCGCGAGGTGGAGCTGCTGCAGAAGCAGGTGGAGCGGCTGTTGTCCGCCAGCACGTCGGCGGCCGGTAAGCAGCAGAGCGTGTCGGGGTGGAGCACCGGGTGGAGGAAGCTGGGCAGGATCGCCAAGATTTCGGGAGCCAATGAGAATGGAGAGCAGCGGGTGGCGGCGCCGGGCGAGGCGGCGAGCAAGGGACCCACGAGGAGGAGGAGGAACTCCGTGTCCTGAGCTCTCCGAAGTCACTAGTGCACGTACGTGTTGGAAAAAAAACTTAATCTAGAGTTTAAATGGAGTGCGAGATACAGTAGAATCCATCTTTATGTGTTATTCAAGTTGAAATCGTGATCAGCTTAAAATTTAAGTACGTATATTAGTAGAAAGGTATTGTAACTAATTTTGTAAGAAAATAAGAAGAAAAATATGAAAATAGATAAATTCAAAAAAACTCAGCTACGCAGTTACGGCCGAAGCAATTCTCCCGTGTTCTCTATGTTTATTTGTGACATGTGTGTGTTTTCTTCTGAGCAAAGTCAACAATTGGTATAAGAGCACAAGCCACATCCGATAAAAAAACATCTGTCAAAGATTCTGTTTCGACGCGATCGGCGCAGTAGCGACAAGAAAGCGAAGAAGCATGTCCGGTTGCGTGTCTTCGGTCCTCGGTCTGATCGCGAGGAAGAGAAAAGTCATGTCATCCTGAGATAGAGAGTAGGAGCGGCTGAACAGATCAATCAATAGTAGCGAGCGAGGCAAAGCATAGCAAACAAAAATCGGTTCATCCAGCGCAGCAAGCGTGTATTCAGTCCCTTGTTCGCATCCCTATGTACGAGCTCAATTGGTGATGCTGACTAGGGCGAATAAGGCTAACTGGGGCATATGCATCCCTATGCATAAGCTTGATTAGTGATGCTGAATTGGATTGATCACTTTACAATACCATAAATCTCCATCGCACCTCGGGCTAGCAGTACATTCATGCACATCTCGATAAGTGCACACAACGACCCGATTACCCAATGACTCCGCATGTCTTGAACTAACAAATCAGGCGCTTATTTCTATGTATTCACATGAGTCAGCTTTTCACACCCCTAGGTTATATTGTTCTTTGATGGCCATGCCTAGGCAAGTCAATCTTTGCTATGCCCAGACTCTACGAAAGGTGTATTGGATTATATTCACTGTAATTTGTGATGAGAGTCTTGCATTCCATCCCTTGGAGGTACAAGCTATATGTTAACCATTATTAATGATTACTCGAGAAGAGTCTGGGCATATTTCGTCAAGAACAAATTGGATGTGTTCAAGACATTCAAGAGGTGAAAGATTATGATTGAGAAATAAACAGGTTAGCATGTCAAGAAGCTGCGTACCACTCTTTAAAGAATTTAAATCATGCAATACATATTGCGTAAAGCGACAGTTGCAAATATTATAAGTACTAGTAGCGTGCCCGTGCTAATGCTACGGTAAAATACAAAACAAGATAAAATTTGTAAAAAATAAAACGAACAATTAGATTCATTAAAATTCACGTCTCATATATTGTAAAACCAAATATTTTTATCACATAATGAATGTCACTTAACGAAAGTAATTACTAAACAAGTTCACCTTGTCTAATGGTTACTATTTCCATCGCTTTCATAATCTTCTTAGATAAACGAAAGAACCTTTTCTATTTATATTTTCCTGGCACAGCCTACATGTTGCCATATAGGATCGTTCCTGTCGAAAGTTAATTTAAACCCTTGAAGCATTGCTTGCATGGTCTGGTTATCTTTCATGTTCTCCTGCAGTCTTCTTTCCATTCTTTCCTCCCAAATTGTCCCCCTTCATTGCACCCATCTTCTTCTCAGCATACATCATCTTCACATCAAGCGTGACTGGCTCCTCCTTGTTCTCCAACGATCAGATACAACGATCCATTGCTGGCAGCTGAATATCCTGGCAGGCTGGCAGAGCAGCCGCCAATTCCTTAATGTTGATGCAATCTCCAAAAAAACCTGCAAATCAAACCAATTTTTATATTGAAAACACAAAATCATTCCTCTCTTTCCAAATACTCCAAAATACAGCAGTAGTAACCGTATTCAAAACTACATGGTTTTTGTAACAAAGCCACCACTTGGCAGATTCAAAGTTTTCACCAATTTTCTTACCAGCTATCTCTGATATATTTCCATCCAGACCTGCTTATCAGCTACACACACAAAGTCATTTTCACATCAGTATAGACAAGTGGCATCAGCCCTAACACTTTGACTTTTCGGGAGGTTATCTCGTCTGAAAATATTATCTCGACCATGCAAACAAATCATTAAGAATTACCTCCACTTGTTCCCAGTTAACACTGCATATCTTTCATGAGATCCTTGCAATCAAGCCTTGTCCTCATGTGAGCTATACATTTGAAAACCTAAGGAACCAAAGATATGGAATGTGAACATGATAGCCCAAGTAGTTTTTTTAAAGGGCATCAGAGAAAGATCGTTATAGTGAGATTTCGCTACACTGAAATTTCAAGGAAAATGATGATATCCATGAAATGCTCTTCTTCATCTCCTTTTCTAGCAGTACAGTATGTTGCAAGCCATAACTTATATTGATGCAAGTCACGCTTCTCAACAAAATATGCTGCTGTGGTTATTCACTCGCAATCTGGGAATGATCAATGTAATCGAGCCAACTATTTATGGCCTTCTTTGTTTAGGTGAAAGTCGAGAGCTTTACTAATCATGAACTGCGATACAATCATTTCAGAGGAAACTGAGTAGGAACCAAGGGCACATATTTATGGCCTTCTGTTGAATTTCAGCATTATGTGCATAATAGTGTTTTAAGTGGCTTTGCAGTTGTTCAACCCTTTTTTATTTTGTAACTGAAATCAGGGAAGAGACATGTAAGCAAGGTGCTATAATTCATTACTATCACTATTATTCGAGTTAGCTGCCCGTGGAAAGGAGCAAAAGAATTTTCAGAATGCAAATAAATTCAATCAAACTTACAAGTTTTAAAGGTCCATAATTTCGAGGAACTGATAGCTTCAGCACCTCATTCCATACCGGGTTCAGGTCACTCTTTTTAATCGTTGTTTGAGCTTTCTGCAATTAGGACAAAAAATTGAATGCTTTCAGGAATACATCAGCATAACAAACACAAATTATTTATGTATGTCCGGAATGAAATAAAAGATACCTGCTCTCCAAGTGTTAAAATAACATATGGATCACTTGTTAGCATATCTCTGATGGCCAACTGGGTACCTTTTACCACTTTAATGTTGAGCGCTCCAACAATTTCTCTTGTATCTTCCTGTGACCATTCTGCAAGGGTAAGGCTGATTGTTTGAAACACTAAAATTATGCAGCTTTCATGAAATATGCCCCCTTGCAATTGCTATGCAGCAATCTTTGCAACCCAGAAAATAAAAGGATTAATAAATCTCTACAGCTGTATCACCTATGTTTCAGCATAACAACTTACAAGGACATCCTTCCTTGAAGTGCTAGAGAAACTGCTATCTACACTCTTCACAGAATTGGTAGATTTGAAAGATGACTTTGAGGAAATGCGCAAGCTTGGCTTCAAAAAATCTTGTGTCTCATACTTGGCCCTGTGTATTAAAAGGATAAAAGATTAGTATTGAAATAATTCTGATGACATCATACAGAGTATGAAATGGAACGATTTATCAAACCTTATAAATTTGGTCCTATATTCCATCGTTGAATCCGATTTGGGTTTTGGGTGATCTTTTGGAAGAAATGCCTCATAAATTGAATTTGCATATGAGTTTCCACCAACCTCAACCATGGAGTCAATGTCGCTATCAGACCAATCATCCAAAGTCACAGATAAAACCTGATAAAGAACAAGTGGAAAAATGAAGATGGATTGAAGGTGCGTTCACATATTTAATTTTAGGTACAGTCTGAGGAAAAATCATACAAAATCAATATAGGCATATTGGGATAATTATTTTGGAAGAACTCGAAGTGATGAAGAAATTTCCAAATGTTAAAATAACCTTTGAAATGTCTGGCCCAAGGGCCCTGTGAACATCTCCACACTTTAAGCAAAGAAATACTCCAATATTTGCAGACCTGAAATGCACAATAAATGAAGCTTATATAAAGTTAAGATAGAATACACGCAAAATCGAAAAAAGGGTCTTGACTTGCTTCAGTGTACGGTTATTGTACTACACAACATGGCTACGATAGAAAAGCTACGTGTGTATTGCTGTATTTTCACGTAATAAATTTATTGTCCAATTTATCTATGTAAAATGAAGAAACTTTCTGTAGAAAAGCCATGAAAAACTGTCTCTGTTCTAAAATGGAAAACAGGATATTTGCTTATATATAAACGGTACCTTTATCTGTGTAAAAATGCCACTTACGCCCATTTGGGATCAGGTGCACCACAATCAGCACATATCCTATTGTCACTTTTTATCATGAGATCCTTCAACTTTCTTGCTTTGCCTACACATGGTAAAATATTATCCAAACACTTGAAACTGGTATATCAGCACCTCCCATGGTTCTAAAATAACTACATGACACATGGCATATAATATAGTAGCTAGGATACGCTATGCACCTAGAATAGGATTGGTTGACTTGATGTGTTGATAGCGATTAACAGTACTCATCTTTGCGGTGTAACCTTGGATAACTCAAAACACCAATCAAACTTCTTACACCTGAAGAAAACATAAACACAAGAGTCAATGATCAAAACAAAAAAGGAATAAGGCTATGGTAAAATATTTCTAAACATTTCCAAGTTCAAATAAGATAATTTCTCCAGTTTTTATCTCATAAGAGCGCGCCTCTAGCCTGCATGACAACCAGTGTTCAGCTGCCAGGCCCTCACCACAAAATAAGGTTTTCATTTGCCAATAGAAGCCAAATTTAAGAAGGCAGTCAAATAAATGAACAAACTTACATGCTCTGGGGGTAGCCTAGTTATTGAATTGAAATATTTAAGCATACAAGAGAGCTAATTCTGGGGCTGAAACAGATGTGGGAATCTCGGCTACCAAGCTCATGGAGTCGATTAGTCAATCTCTTCTATATATTTATCAATTTCGACAAAACCACGACTTGGTTAGAATCTATACATATATGTAACTCAAGAAAACAGGGATGATTAATCCAGCGCCAGTATGAATTTTGAAGCTGAAACACAAGAATGTAACTTCAGGGCCATTGCAAAGAATGGTACATCTATATCATCACATTTCTAGCACCCACTGTAAAGAGGCAATATTCAACTTGGTGATCAATCAGTCATCTGGAACACGTGAAATTCACATTCTACCTACCCAGATCACAGGACTAAGCACCATGAGATTTTGACATAACAGTAAACTAAACGAACATAGCTAATAGGAGTAACAACAAAGACACCCCCAATCCCAATCTATTGTAATGTAAACCTCACAACTCAAATCATCCCACAAGACATCTCCATGAAGAAAACAGACCAGGGATCTCACATTTCCCCTCTACCTAACCAGATCATAGCCCCACCCCACCAAATCACACCAAGACAGTAGATCAGAACAGATAAAGTAGCAAGTATACTATATCTTTAAACACGATGGACACAACTACACAAGTGCCCTGCAACTGCAAATCTACAGTTCTACTCTACAAGAAGACCTCTGTTTACAGAGGGAGGACTGAGGTACACAACTACGGCAACTAACAATTACGACATGGTGATTTTTTTATAACAGGGACACTCGGAGTCTCGGACGGAGTACCTAAACCCTGTTAATGAATAAATTTTATCTTTTATTCCCTGTTGTATTTTATCTACAGTTCTACTCTACAAGAAGACCTCTGTTTACAGAGGGAGGTCTGAGGTACACAACTACAGCAACTAACAAAAGGGAATCTTTACACAGCCAAACCAAGGCAGTAATCACAGAACGGAAAGATCGTTTAGCTTTGCCATCAAGTTGACTTCAGCCTGTCCAGTTTGAACTTGGCCTGTGAGATGGGCCATCAGAGATTAATATGCAGTGACTGTATCATATGAATTCAATAGCAAGAAATTTTTGAGCTGTAAATATGAATTCAGAAGCAGTGCTAAGTGCTAACCATTATGGCATGTATGTCGTCAAGAAAGGGCTGAAGCAACTGCACGAAGAAATGACCATCTGCTGCATGTAAGGCTTAAGCCGCATCATTACCATCTGCATTCAAAAAGAAATGACAGACTGATGAGTGTGACTACAGATTTTTTTAATTTCATGAAGAAAACCTTGATATGCACACTGGTCAACAAAGAACTGTGCTTAGTTCATTATTATTGTATAGATGCAATCAAAAAGTTCATGCGGCAAAAATAGAAGAGCTCTGAAGTCTGAAATTACCAGAATTTTGTGCTTTGAATATTGAGAGAGACTTTTTGGGACATCATGTTGCTCTTGTAAGAAAGCTGCTAATGTAGGAATTACATCTACAAGCTTCGCATACATATGTCGTCCATCTGTGTCTTCCAGGTCACTTTGCTCAACTAAAGAGCACAACAGCTGAAGGAGACTGCCTGACAGAATTCCTAACTGAACTGAATCATTACTTAAGCTAAATCTGCCATCCTTGACAAGGCTTACAAGTTCTCTAGCATTGAGTTGATAATAAGAATCCCAACGAATCTTCTGAATATGATGAATGGATAGACAAATAAAGTCGCATTTCAATTCACAGTCACTGTGTTTAAGAAACTTTAAAATAGCGTGTAATACTCAAAACAGGATGGCCATCGTCTGCCCACTAATATTGAGACACCGTAGCTGAAGTACTGCCATGAAGCTTGTGATACTGGTGCTTGAAATAGTAATGTTGTGCCTTACGCTTTCCACAACAGAGGAACAACAAATTGACCCTTCTCCAAAACAACTGCTGGAGTCAATTGTAGAATGTAAAGCATTATGAACACATGTTGATACTGTATGTATAGCTGCCCATATCAGCTCAACAAACTGAATCCAAACAGTTTCCTAAGAATACAGCAACAAGAATGGAATAATAATTAATTAATTTGACAGAGAAGTGCATACACCAAAAAAAGGAACAAAAGCATGAGAAGCGTACAAACTTCATTAAAGGATTAGATATGGCAATCAGGATATTCCCAGCTGAGTGTTTAACATAATCACTGCGGAAGCCAAGGAAACCAACCTGAAAAGAACGAGGTAATACAGAATTTGCATGATCGGAACCAAAATTTTGATGGAAACCGCGAACCCTAGAAACCAAATTCTAGCATGGATTACCCAGATGACAGTTGGTAATCCCCAGAATGAAATCGCGTGACTGGAACCAGAATGTAGACGAAATCGGGAACCCAAGAAAGCGGATTGAATTGAGGCACGTGAGAAGTTGGAGGTCGGATTGTAGCAATTGGAGAGCATAGAAGCGAGTTGGGGAGGGGAGGGGAGAGGAGGAAATACCCGCGCTGCGTCGTCGCCTGTGAGGGGGTCGGAGAATGAGAGGATGGACGAGGCGGAGGAGGAGGCAGCAGCGGCGCGGGATGGGGAGGAGGAGGCGAGGGCGGCGCGGCGGCGGAGGAGGGAGGGGAGGAGGCGAGGGCGGAGCGCCGGAGGAGAAAGGGGAGGAGGCGAGCGTGGCGCGGCGGCGGAGGAGGAAGGGGAGGAGAGATGGCTCCGTGCGAGGGAGGCGGAAGAATGAGGTGGGGGAGGCGGCGCACGGATTCACCGGGGGGGCGTACCGATTGTGGGGCTGTTCAATGATGTGCATGATCCAAATAATATTGGCCTTAGGATCTTCAATGAGTAAGAGAAGAAAGCTTGAGGAGCGATCCAGGCCATTCATTTGTATGAAGTTGGATTATTTGATACACAAATCTGGGTGAACTTAGATTAGGCATGACTGTGGGGGAGGTTGAGGGTGGTGGATTTAGCAAAGAAAATTTTGGTGTACTATAGAGTAGGGTAGATAAATCCTATGACTTAGAATTTTAACAAACATTCCTTAAACAATTTAAATCGTGCAATACATATAGTGGTGCAGGTTTCATCCACCAGTTACATGGTTTCGTTCACCTATGCTAGATTTTTGACCCGTAGGGTATATCCACCATAGTAATAACACTGGAGTACTTCCCCCAGGAAAAAGCCAAAGTTGGCGTACTTCCCCCGACAGGTTTTTCATCCCACCCACAAAATTTTGGAAATATAACTAACTGGAGGAAGTTACCATGTCGGCCCTTGACCGTGGGCACGGCTGTTCGAACAGTTTATACTCTATAGAGACTGTACATCTTTACCCACAAGAGACAATCAACCTGATGGACCTACGCGATTCCTTGGTCACGTAGATCGAGAGATTGTCACGAGGCCTTTACAATACCTCGTCCCATAGCACCTCATCCATACGGGGTTACTCCCACACGTAGTAAGTCCCATATGTTATGCGGGATGTCCACCACAGGTTAGCGCAGTTGGACTCTACTCTCTACAAACGCTAACCTTAGCAACATTATCTTACCTCGTGTCCTATTCAATGCCGGATTTTTATTATCCGCCTACACAAGTAACGCAGTGCTGAAGTTTCCCAGACAGCCTCAAGTCCTTGGTTATTTAAGCAGATTGCACCAAGGCCATTAGGGACACATATAAGAGCTTTACAAAATGGTATTACCCCAGCAGTCATTGATGGCAGAAAAGCATCTGGAAGACCAAGTTCTTTCAAAGTAGGAAAGCATGTAGGATTCTTGTTGAACTACCTGTCTACATTCTGAAATATAAGGGAAATTAAGATGGGCAAAGAATTATGATTAAGAGCTTTGAGAGCGAGTAGGATTTGCAGGAGAATATGTAGCACATCCTAACGCCTTGAGCAAAGCCTTAATAAATCGCTTCTGGGAGTAGAGATGGTTCTGATTTCACTGTATCACCAGTAACCATTGAATTGTCAGCAACACAGATAACATGCTACACTTCAAGTGATATAAACTTTTCTGTTTTTTAGCAGCTCTGCATGAAGCCTTTTTTTTTGGCGCCTCTATCCTCCCACATCTTTCGTTAGGCACTGACTCCTGGTCTCCTGGATAACAATAACAAACTCAAAAAGAGCGATGAATTGTTGAGCCCAACCTTGGATTGAAGAGTTGTAACAATCGAAATAGCATGTAAAACCCTATTTGCGATGAATAATTTCTGAAGGAACTATAGTGACATGAATTGTTTCCGTTAATATTTCTGCCATTCCGAGTGTAAAAAAATGCTGGCTCCCTATTTTTAAAGAAAATGTATTGGCTCCTAAAAGTGGTTGACAGGTTGACTTTCGTCGCCAGGAGAGAGATCGATGCTCCATAAAAAAAAGGAACAAGGGAGGTTAACAAAATAAATACGATAATTAGGAGGCCCTTGCTTGGCTTTGCTTTGACCCCAGCAAGCCTCCCTCCCCGTGCGCCAGCTCCCTCCCTTAAACAAGAAAGGCAAGAAGAAGAGTCGAGGCAGAGGGGGAGGGAGATCTGAGAGAGTGGAGGAGGACCAGTGGTGATGGAGAGCCAGCCGCTGCAGGACCCCACGGCTGAGGCCCAAGGAGCAGAACCAGCCGGAGCTCCGCCTGCTGTGGTAAGCACCGCTCACTTCACTGGCTTGCAGCCTAACCCCTCTTGCTCTTCTTCTTCTTGTGCTGCGATTTTTGGTTCTAGTTCTTGGTTGCTGGCTTGGCCTGTGGATGAATTGAGCTTAGTGGCCAACTGTGTCTGGATTCTGGTGGTGGAGGTGATTGGATCTCGCTTTCTAGCCTCGGTCAGGCCAGAGATCTGGTCCTATTGTCTGACCCTGCCCTACCAAGTTCTTGTGCGAATTGAGAGATCTGATGGGATCATCTTGGATCTGGGGGTTCCAATGGTGCTCATAGCGTTGACCAATCGATTTGTGATCGGACATCTCACTGACCAGATGATCCCATCAGTTGGTTCGTTGTGTTTCTCGGTGCTTACATCTGTGTTCCCTGCATTGCAGCTGCATGCGTGAATGTAGAGCTACTGATGCCTTGTGTTACTTTGGCGCGCAGGTTCCCGGGAAGGAGTTCACCCGCACCTGCAAGGGCCTCGTCGTCGTGCTCATCGGCGGATACGTCCTGCTCCAGCTCCTCCCCTCCTCCCTCGACTACCTCGCCATCATCCCCGCAAAGTACGTAACTCCGCGCAAGCAGTTCTCACCTTCTCCTAACTGCATCTCTGAGGACGCCCGGCTCTCCGGCCCACGCGAAGTACACGGCTCATCGCCGGCGAGCCCGGGCAGCTGCCTAGGCTCACTGGGCGGCGGCTCTGCCCCTGTCTGCGATTAGTTGGCCAGATCGTTCATCTGAATTTTACAAGATCTCTCACAAAAAGAAAAAACTCTTCAAAGTTTTGGCAGAAGTACATTTCCAAACTCTTTCTGCAACTTGCAGGACAATTCCATTTGTATGGACTGTCTTCACGGCTGGCTACATTGAGCAAGTTCTTCCAGGGGTGAGCTATATTTATTTCAAATTACTCCTCTTATGTTTGTTTTGATATCGTGACTGCAATATGCTTATGAGGCATCAAGTAGTTGTCTTACAATACTCCAAATCGAAATATTTGAGATGAAGAGCAAAACATTTACTTTCTACAGCATTCATCACTTTACAAAAGCATCACGGCTAGGTGTTTGTCCAATTAACCAGAGCATGGTCCTTACTCAAGTACTATGGTGCATCTGAGAGTTCCCTCCAAAAAGAATAAGAAAACATAACTGACATGACAATACGGCATAAATTAGAAACATTTTCTTTCTCCCTATGTTTAATCTTAACAAAAAGAATTTTCTTTTCTAGGCTATTGGCAGTTCTCTTGGTCTTCTCTTCTGTGGGAAGGATCTTGAACCAGTATGGGGTCGCAAGGAGTTCTTGAAGTTTATCATTTTGGTCAACTCCATATGTGGTGTCCTTGCATTCTTTTTTGCTGTTGCACTGTACTATGTCACTGGAAAGGAGAGCTTCCTGTAAGTTTTAAGCCATCAATCTACTAATGTCTACCTATTACTTATTACCATCTACCAGGCATTGTGGTTTTATTTTGTGTGCTTATTGCCCATGTGTTCCTTTTGCGTACAAATATATATTTGAGGTGCTCTTGTTAACATTTGCTTCTATTGAATAACACTCTACTCTTAGGTCTGCTACTCTGCTAGTAATATAACTATATCCAGGGTTGCAAATCCCGGCGGTAACCCGTTCTACCGGTGCCAACCGGTGGAACAAAAACCGTCGGTTTTTTTTATTTAATTCAAATTTAAAATTTTGAATGTAAAAATTAGTTTCCCTAATTATGTTTACATTGTTTAACACTAATGGAATGTATTAGGAATATGTATGCACCTCCCATGCTTGACTTCATGCTTTTGCCATGAATGTGTTAGGAATTTTCAATTTTTGAATGTAAAGATTTGTTTGCTTAATGATGTTTACATTGTTTAACACTAATGAAATGTATTAGGAAGATATATGTATCTCCCGTGTTTGACTTCGTACTTTTTGCTATGAATATGTTAGGAATTTCTATTTTCAAATTTGCAAAACCAGTTTTTAGCGGTTTTTCTCTGATTTTTTTGGATGGTAACCGGACGGTTTTTCTGGTTTCAAATTCAAACTTTGATGCTTAAAATTTAGTCATTTTTTCTGGTTACCGGTCGTCTAACGGTATTCCCCCTAGTTCTGGGTTTTGGAACCTCGACTATATCACACTATTATACTTCTATTCAATAATCTCTCTCTCTCTCTGGACATACTGATATGACATTTGTACTCTTGGTTATGTGGGCATCATTCAAGTCATCGGCTTAAGCCATACTATTTAGGAAAATAACATTGCTGCCCGAAATATTGCACATTACCATAACTAGCTGACTGTGCTAACTCACGCTGTGCAGTGTCACGCCACTCTCTGGCTTCCATGGTTCCCTTGCTGGCTTTCTGGTAGGCCTGAAGCAACTCTTACCAAACCTTGAGCTCCCCATGTGCTTTTTCTGGAAAATAAAGGCAAAGGTACGTTGATGGACTACGATAGTACAATTCCTTAACCTACAATTGTATTGCTTCGTACTTGTTCCACAACAAGTTACAGGTTTGCTGATGTGGAGCTCTCTCTTATCTCTTTGTTTTCTTCCCCACGACTCCTGTACCTCAGTGGATGCCATTCTTCGTCCTTTGTTTCTCAACTATCATGGCCTTCATTGTGCCTGATTCCATCAACTTCCTGCCGACTTTGCTGTCTGGGATGTATGTTAGCTGGATTTACCTGAGATACTTCCAAAGGAACCCTCTGACAGGACTTAAGGGCGATCCAAGTGATGACTTCTCCTTCCCCAGCTTGTTCCCAGATGCCATGCGGTAAATTTTCAATCCTTATGCTACATTTGGCAAAGGCTTTCATTGTTGATCCTGCTTTCGATATCATCCTTTGTTATGTGATCCTTGCAGACCAGTCACAGACCCTGTTGCTAACCTGTTCGACCGGATGCTGTGTGCGAGGTCTAGGCCTTCCGAGCTGGCCCTGCCAGTTTCAGATCCTACCAAGGCGTCAAGAAGGTATAATTCGCACGCAGAACTGGTTAACATGTGAGACAACAAAATGGCGGTAGTGTGAGATTGAAATTTTGAAACAATCGCTTGTCAAAAAGATCTTTTTTTTAAAAAAAAAAAGATTTGCTTCAAAGATCACCAATCCCATTTTCACAGGGAGCGTGGCGAGAGGGTTCTTGAGGAAAGGTTGGCTGCTGATCATGCAGCTGACACGGAAGCCACCACCGCAGAAGATTGAGAGCTTCCTCCCACTCAACGCTGTAACTCTGCAGACTTTGCGTTCTGGAGAGCGCATTCAGTTTACAGTGGGCCGATGGTGCCATATTTTACTCTCTTTTTTGTATCCTTGTTTTTCTAGTCCTTTTATTACAGTGAAAGAAGAAAAGGGTGGCATCTCCAGCCCCCAGATGTAATGTAGAAAAGAGTTGACTTGTCAGGATTAATGCTGAGATTGTTTTTCAAGTGAACTGTGATTTTGAGTCAAACAATAACAATAGGGTTCATATCGGGAAAATGTGCCCAACTTTGGCTTCAGTTTATAGTGGAGATTATGATTGTGAAGGGCGGTTTATAATTGGATGTGTTTGGGTCATGCTCGACACATTTCGATCAAAATGGACGATCACTGCCACGCGCATGAAATTTAATTTTTCGTACGAATTATGTAGGAAGTCTGATCGGAAGACATGGGTATGGCAAGAATAGAGTCGGGTATTGCGAATTATGAAGAGAGTAAGTCATTTTTCTTTTCAGATTTTTCATCCTGCCGCGGCAAAAATACAAAAACAAAAATGTCCTGACGGGGAGGATCAACAGTCTCTCGTCATGATACATAATAATACACTCGCTCTCCTTGCCAAAAAAAACTTCCATTTCGATTATCAGTAGGGGAAAGATGTGTTGCTGCCTAAAAAAGAGGGTTAAATTAAGGGTGAAAAGTAGATATGAATTATTCATATTATCCGATTACCGTATTCGATAGAATACGAATATAGTATAAATTTTTCTATCCAATTAATAATTTCTATCGTATTCGAATTCGCATAAAAAATATTGATGCGAATATAATATGTACTTTTACCATCCGAAATGTTATTTTATCCAAACCATCCGTATTCATATTCGGTGAAGCAATATACATATTTTATTACTATACAACTAATTAGTTAAATAAGTTTTTTAATTGAACGTGGATTCATGTTTCTTTAGGTGAAATAAATGAATTAGAATGATTAAAATAATTATATAAGGATAAAATGCCATTAATATCTTCATACTACATAAGTTGTAAGGATATCCAGATCCACCGAATTTGAGCACTATTGGATGTAATTAAAATAAATATATGATAAATGTTGAACGACTGTCTTGTGGGGTTAAGGCCTCTCGCGAACAGTCAATTAACTTTAATCTATAGGCTGTGGTTGTTTATTGTTGCGAAATGACTGAGCTTATTATCATAACTTCGCAATACCATCCCACCAGAAGAAAATCTCAATACTGATATAAAAAAAATACTTTTATTGAAAGTCCCAAAACAATGTGTAAATACGCAAAAGATATAAATTTTGTATACATATCGCCTTTTTGGCTTTTGAACTGAAAAAAAAAATGAATACAAACTGCTACAAGATGAACATATACACGGCAAAGATTAGGCGAAAGGGTAAATGCCGCAATACTAATTCTTGATCCTACAAAATATTTTCCCAGCAGTTGGGGACACTACAAAAGAGCTTCCACGCGATATGGAGAAACACCTGAAGTATATGCCTGAAACACCGTACCAGCTAATTAGTGTGCGAGATTAGCAGGATTGAAGAGTCTAGCATCAATACGTTACTACTGTCAGATGATGTAAACTTGTCAAGAGGTGAAACAGAGAGCGGTGATGAATGCAAACAAATGGATAGTCCAAATTTTGGGAGATTCAGCAAAAAAAGATTTAAAACAATCAATTGATTTTCATTTACAATCGTTCGACTGTAGTTCTCTTATCAAATTGGATACTTTTCTAATTATTCAACTTAGTAAATCAACTGCAAATTATTCGAAGTTTGCGAAATGGAAATTCATTTCTGAATTGTTTATATTTTCCAAAAAATTGAGCTTACCTAGCAAAATAATTTCAAATACACAAATGAAAAGCACACGTGATATAAAACAAATGTTTCCAATCGATCAAAGGAAGTAGTTATAGTGACAAAAAGAAAGCTGTGCCAACCATAGTCCCATCAACCAAGGACTCAGCATCTTGAATTTAAATTCAAGGAGTCACAATCAGAAGCCAATTAATTTAATACAGTGAACCCTAAGATGGCACACTTTTCTGCGAATTTGTGGAGCAAAACTCTTTTGTGTGTGTGTGTGCGCGCGCTAGCGTAAAGCTGAGAGTGAAAGCAGAGTCTGCAAAGCATTGGAAAGTAAAAAAAAAACGAACCTGTCAAAGGAGTTAGTGCTTTGATGAACATAGTTGGTGATACTATTTTAGAGGAATGATCACATCCAGATTCGTCCCAACTCGCCATCCTTTAGGATAGACAAGGTTGTCAGATGCAAATGGCACATGCCAGTTCATTATTTGAGAGCAGTCAGCAGGTATGCCTTCCATCTGGCTTTCATCTTCCACTAGCTGCTCTACAAACGTCGTTCCCTGCAAAGTAACAACCATCTCAGCTGTTATACTAGATGCAGAGAGGCATTGGAAACAAAGTCCAAACAAGGGGAGCGAGAAGGTCTCCCGTTAGCTGATCACCATGTGTTCGATGGGGCTATTTTTAGTCTTATTTTATTCTATTGCTATCTTCAATTTTTTTTGAAAAAAAATGTTCACATATCCGGCGTTGGTATAATAGTTGGAATGAGACAAATGTTTTCATCAATTAACTATGTAGATTCTTCACAACATGTATAAGAATGAAGTGCTAGTTTACTAGAGCATGAAGAACATGCTATGTAGCTCGGGATATTGAGAAAGAAACAAGTTACTTACCTGGAAACCCTCTTTCACCACGTCTGGATGCCGGATTGAATTCCAGGCCAAATGGGACCTCACTTTGGGATCCCAGAGCATCGTGCTGTTGAATGCAAAACCCGACATAGCAACATGAAATCTCCGGAGCTTGTTGCCATCCTCACTTGTATGCCATCCCACAACTTGCTTCTGTTTACATACAGGGCCTTCCAGCAGCACGCCGTTTCTGCTTTCAGAGATCACTGGAACAGGCCATGCGCCGAACCTCCTAATCATGGCAGAAATAAGTTAGTAGCTTGATTTGTATGCAGTACTCGATTTTCTCCGGTGACACAAAACATAAAGCAGCCAGCCGGATGTTTGCTTGCCCGAACAATAGGTAGCAGGTGTTCCAGGCAAGAATTTCCTTCAATGGTTAGTCAATTACCAGTATTGAATTACCCATGACAACGTACAAAGCAAGTTATTGATGCCATTGAATCTGCAACAAGGCGAATGGTAAGAATTTTGAGCCCATCGCAATATTTGCAATGCCTTCAATACAGTTTCAATCGTTTTTTTAAAACTCAATTCAAGCTGCATATCAGCGAAAAGATGGTTCCTTTTTTATAATTACATACCAAAATCACCTTGCCATCCTCAAAGCAGAAACAATGGACTCGTCGGCGATTGCAATGGACTCTCAAGACAAGAACAATTGCAAAGGTGTGTAGTGATTCACCAAAGAATGCATCTTTCGCACGCATAGCAGTGAATCTGAATGCGAGAATTGAGCATGTGGTTGATTAGGAGTACCTGATCTGGCGGAGGCGGTCGAAGAGTTGCAGGGAGTAGACGCCTTCCTCGTCGGCGAAGTAGACGATGCCGTCGAGGCGGTGGTTCTCAACCACCTCCAGGGCGGCATTCATCTGATGCGGGCGGTAGTCGACGCGGGAGGAGGCGTTGCTGGCGGCGAGCTTGTCGCAGCAGCCTAGGAAGCGGTGCATGACGGCGGTGCGGCGCAGCGCAGCGGCGGCCTCGGGGGTGGGCTTGCCGGCCTGGACGACCAGCCAGAGGACAGGCGGGTGGACGAGGCGCAGCGTCTGGGCCATCCTGCTGAGGTAGTAGGCCTGCGACGCCCGGGCCCGCGTGGGCGTGACGACGATGAGCAGCTTGTTGTCGGTGGCGGGTTGGTGAATCGGGTGCTGGATGGGGTGGTCGGATTGGGGCGTGTTTGGTACGGGGGGGAGCGGTCGGAGGGGGAGGTGGGAGAGGAAGTGGAGGAGGCCGAGGAAGGAGCCGAGGAGGAAGAAGGCCGCGAAGCGCGGGAGCGGGCGGCGGGAGAGAAGGAGGAAGGGGTGCGGGTAGTTGAGGAGGTGGTGGTGGGTTCTGGGCGAGGAGGAAGAGTGGCGGAGCGGGGAGGAGGAGGCGAAGGGGTGGCGGAGGAGGTGATGGTTCTTGGCCGGCGAGTGCGGCCGACGGATCGACGCCATTAGTAACCACCCTGCTGCTGCTGCTCTCTCCCGCCTACCAAACCAACAATTGCTTATTCCCTTGTTCTTGTTGTTGGGTTTGGCCACGGAGAGAGGTGGATGCAGATAAACAAGAGAAGAGTTTGGTGGAAGAGGAGTTAAAGGAATTGGGAATGGAATCGAAGGAGAGGATGGCGCGAATGGCGGGGAGATGTTGAAGCGCTTGCTCCTCCAATGGAACCACCCAAGAAGAAGAAGAAGAAGAAGAAGAAGAAGAAGAAGAAGAAGATGGTTTGGTTTGGTGGAAATGGAGAAGAAGAAGTTTGGGGGGAACGGAACAAGGTTCAGGGAGACGTCCGAGGTCGCCGTGGGGAGGAGACGTATGGTGTTGTCCGTGCATACTTATATTCTGCAACAAGTGTTGCTGTAATATTTATGCTGATTTTTTAAACTAATTGCAACCCTTGGTACTGCCGGACCCACATTTTATTGTATCGGAATCCTCTGTTATTCTACTGTACTATTCTCTGGATCAGTAGATAGTACCCACAAATACATTACTGAACACTACATACATATCTTACGGAAGCGTAACTAACACAGTAATAGACTTACACATAGCTCGATCAGGCTGAAATCTTTAAAGAACAGCAGCGGAAATGAAAACAACACACAAGTAAGACCCTTAGGATATGCCAACAGACAATCAACTAGGGGGCAATTGTGTGTGTGTGTAAAATACATGTAGTTTATCAGTTTTATGTTCATGCATTGGCTCTATAGCACATTATATATTCAGCCATATAAACTTTCATAATTTCCTATTTGATGGCTGCTTGTTTGAATTGTCCCAGATAACGAAGTAAAACTTCAAACTAGAAATGTTCGGGGCTAAATGGTTAACTTCTCTGGCTGGACTTCTCCTTCGAGATTTGATGTGCTACCCATCAAGTAGGCCTTGGATGTCTCATTGTGCTGACCTCCTGAACTACTCTAGCTAGCATCAGCTCAAAGCTTCCATGTTGGTTCATTTTGTTTTAGTTGGAAGCGCAAAAGCCTGACAACAGCTGTGCAGATTGCAGACAGTGCAGTGCTTAGCAACTAGTATATGTAAAGGTGTTATTATGGGTTTTAATCCTATCTTCTTTAGAGAACTCATGAACCTGGCTCTAGCTCCTACTTATCTGTTATCTACATGTTTCATGTACAGAATGGGCACTACACAAGAGATCGGTGTTAGTACCTACAGTTAGTCCTGAAAGAAGGAATGGGTTTATTTTCGAGGGAAAAAATAAGGAATGAATTTATGCCATTAAAACTCACAAATGTAATAGAGCGCGCTGGCGTCAGCTCTTAATTCTACCCCCTAGTTGTCTTGTGTGTTTACAAATGTTACTTTCTATGAATTTGGATGAATACACCCTGTATGTAAACTGCAAAAACAAATCTAGTCTTTCCAGACTTCAGATCAAAATTTACCTGATGTGCTCTAGCTAGCTAGTGTTGTTAGTATAGCCTCGATGTAAATCTGGAGTTCAAGCTCCAAAACAACTCGGTTTTGTGTGTTCGATTTCTAATGAAAAGGGACTAGTATCCAAATGGTTAATGGAGAGGAGGAAGAAGTTCACCGGCCATCTTCGTCGGAGCCGGAGGGCAGCGCCATGGCCAAGGGCCTACTGCTGCGAATCTGCGATGCGCGTTGGCTGCGGCGTGGGGGCGGCGGGCTGTCGCTGTTGGGGGCGGCGGGCTGAACTGGAAGGCGACGACGAGGGCGTGCGGGAGGACGAGTGTGCGGCGAGAGTGGCTGGAGCAGGAGCGCGACGGGAGGGCGAGTGTGGAGAGCGAGCGGAGAGCCGGAGACCGAGATGCGCGGAGAGCAGGAGCGGAGAGCCAGATGCGCCGCCGCTGTGGCGGCTGTTGAATCGGGGATTCGGGGTGGGGAGGACCGGAGGAGTGAGTAGTGAGTCTGAGTGCTAGCTAGGGTTAAATGGCTAATGGGCTGTATGGGGCATTGCCGCATTGGGGGCTTGGGGCTAAATGGCTAATGGGCTATAGGCTGGGTTGGTTTGCCTGGGAGGCTGGGAGCCTGGGTTTATAACTCCTATGGATCGGGTTTATATTACCCATGGGTTTACGGGTTTGGGTACTATAGGAACGTGCCTGAACCCGGCAGACCCGATGGGTTGGGCTTTTTGCCCATTAAGAGACCTATAGGTTAGGAAATTGACTCAGACCTATACTCTAATAGAGTAAAAACCCACCGGGTTTTGGGTACACATTGCCATCTCTACCCTCCACTTGCAGGCGTTCCGTGCGTCAGTTAAAATCGCCGATTAACATCTTAAAATTGTCAGGGAGAATAACAGCTCCTGATCCAGACAACTTAAAATTTTAAATAAAACGGGAGCGAGCGAGGCAGATTAATTCACACTTAAAATTGGCAGATCAGAATGGATAACTGGTTTTCGAATCCTAGCAGAAAATGTCTCCGTCCCATGCCATGCGTGGTGTCTCGTTCTGTAAGCAAGCAAAGCCGCCTCCTGCACGCATATGGGCATCCATATGCTGCTGCTACTTATCTAATCTAGCAATCGGCTGTTAATTATACTAGTCTAATTCATCTGAGAGTACGACGTATACCTACAGTGTCAGTATGTTAGCAACAGCAAACATATCGTATATACGCCTCCTGCATGCATGTCTACCATAAAAAGAAGAAGAAGAAGAAAACTCTTGGCTGCAGGCTGATGGAATGTAGTAGCCAAAGCCTGTCTGCCAAACTCACTTAGTCAACGACTGACTCTCTTCTCTTCTCTTCTAGCTAGGGTTTTAAAAACTCCTGATCTATTCGCATGATGGATCATGCGTGCGATCCAGCAGGTAGTCTGAACATGCATGCTATGCCAGGCTATGCCATGTACTGCACTTAATTTAGCTAGTGTAGCAATGCACAATGTCAACCATTGCCAGCAGGCAGTATAACAAACTTAAATGGTCAGTCACTAAGAGCAAATTAAGAAAAGCATCGCTATCACCGATGCGATGCGATCCATGCATGAAACCAAACCATACCATACCAGAAAGCTGAGTACGTTTTGATTGGACCGAAAACAAAGCAAAACAACACGATCTTGACATTCTATCTGACTTTGTATCAAAGACAAGACGTACACAAGAGAGAGAGAGAGAGAGAGCGAACGAGTGACTCATCATGCATGCACCAATTAGGAAAAGGGAATCACATATCAACATTGTTGAAGCTAATCTTGTTGTTGTGTATACTTACGTATTCAAGTATTATGTAGTCGTATGTTGAGTAATATGTAGTCATATGTCGAGTACTCATGTGTTCGAGTACTGTGTAATCATGTGTCGAGTACTATACAGTCGTGAGTCAAGCTGCGTAGTAATCGTAGCTATAGTGAACCGGTTGTAGTGGTGAGTCGAACTGCATAGTAGTCGTAGCTACAATGAACCGGTCATAGCAGTCGCAGTTGTGAGATGAGCTGCGTAGTGGTCGGAGCTACAGTAACTGGTCGGTGCTTGGAAGATCTGCATGATCGAAGACCGGCAGTACCACCTCTGTATGAGCGGTACTACTGGAGTTGCGGTCGAGAAGCTATGATCGACGAGTCGGTTGTAGCACCAAGCACCTAGGAACACGATAATGAAGGTCTGTGCGGCCACAGTAAGACCGGTTGTGTACTAGCGTCACACGCGACGTGTGTAGTGCTGATGTCAGCGGCGAGGGGCAATGAACGATGCTGGTGCAGACACTCCATGAGGAGAGTCGGCATAAGGCCAATGATGGTGGTTGTAGCCATCATCACAAGAGAGTCAGCGTGCAACATCGACAACCGGATATACAAGATGCCGCTATGTGTGGTAAGGTAATGCCAGTGTTAGATGTGTTGGTAGGAGACCGACAAAGGTGCGTGAGTCGTGCAAGAAGGCTGTTGCGTGCGGGAAGATAGTGCATTTGAACGCATCGAAGATGGACAACAAGATTAGGAGTTGATTGTTAGAACTAATCGTATTGTTGTGTGTACTCGCGTGTTCGAGTACTATGTAGTTGTATATTGAGTACTCGTGTATTCGAGTATTGTATACTCATGTGTGTCGAGTACTCATGTGTTCGAGTACTGTGCAGTCGTGAGTCGAGCTGCGTAGTAGTCGTAGCTATAGTGAACCGATCGTAGTAGACGCAGTCATAAGTCTAGCTACGTAGTAGTCGTAGCTATAGTGAATCGATCATAGCAGTCGCAGTCATAAGTCTAGCTGCGTAGTAGTTGTAGCTACAGTGAACCGGTCGTAGCAGTCGTAGTCGTGAGTCGAGCTACGTAGTAATCATAGTTACAGTGAGCTGGTCGTAACTACAGTGAAATGGTTGTTGCAGTCGCAGTCGTGAGCTGAGCTGTGTAGTAGTCGGAGCTACAGTAACTGGTCGATGGTCGGAGCTACAGTAACTATCGGTGGTCGGAGCTATAGTACCCTTCGGTGCTCAGAAGACATGTGTGGTCGAAGACCGGCAGTACCGGCTCTGTGTGAGCAGTACTACCGGAGTTACGGTCGAGAAGCTGTGGTCAAAATACTCGTATGTTGAGTAGCAACCATAGTCGAGGTGCAGTGGTCGTAAGTCGTCACTGGGCGTCCTGTAACAACTGAATCAATGAGTTGGCTAAGTCATGCGGATCGTGGAGAAGATCTCAGACAAGATCCTGGACAATGGCATGAGAATAGGTCCTAGTTGTTAGCTAATGGACTTAGTGTGTGCGTGTATTGTTCTAAGGGATATATATATATATACCTAAAGTGATAAAGGAGAAGAGGCGGGGTCTGCGAGAAGGCGGCGCGAGCGGCCGGCTCCGAAGAACCCGGGCCAGCCCGCGCCCTCCCCGCTCGCCTCTCCACGCGCCACCTCCCCTCAAGCCCCGAGCATCCCGGATCTGGGAGAAGATGAAGAAACCGCCGCACGGGAGAGAGCCACTAAAGCCGCCACCAACCGGATCGGGGAGGAGACAAAGTCTCCTCCCCCTTATCTCTTTCCCGTGAGACCGGCAGGTGGGCCCCACCTTTTAGGGCTCCCTTCCACTCTTATCAATTGGGAAATTCCCAAAATGCCCTCTCAAATACAACAGTAATTGTTGTGAATATTGCGGTATAAGCATATTTGCATATTTAATTCCAGCCAATACAAACACATAAAAAACATATTTCCAGCATAATAAGAATGACATAAATTGCATGTAAAAATGTAATTCTATCTTGCCATTGAAATTCACATAAATATTCAAAGAATATAACATTAATACTGCTGGGAATAACAATATATAGAACAGTCCTAAGAACAATGGAACAATTAAATCTAGCATAAAACAAATTAATTGTTTCATTATTGCTCTCAGAACAGAGTTGCACAAAATCATAGATTTTGGCCTTCTCATGCACATGGCCATACTCTTCATATATATAATCTTGTTACTAAAATCAGAATTTGAGCTCTAAGATTCACTGACAGTACTCAACAAATTGACTATCAGATTTAAGTGATCACATGCAAATGTAAACAGGATAGTATACTATCAGATTTCTAAACAATAACAGTAGGGATAATCTGCTATCAAAGATTAATGAACTCAATCCAACCCAAAGGATAGATTTCACAATTAATCACTCATAGACAGAACAAAGCAGTGGCTACAGTATACTCTAATAAATCATCAGCATGTGAACAAATCTACAAACATTTAACTGATAGACAATAAGCTACGACTTAGACAGGGAATACACCAGAAAGAGCTCAAATCTGACTCTCCTAACAAGTTTATAATCAGTACTGGATTATATTCATCACAGAGCATTCAAAGGCATCCACAATCATTCACAGTTAGCCTCTAATACTTGAACAAATTCTCAGATCAAGATATACTGCTGTAAATGATAAAGAACCGAATATGCTCACAGAACTGACAGTACTCAAAACTGTCAAGCAGTCAATAAACCGAAGAAACCAATCAATCCGGCAAGGCACGAAGAAGTCGCTGTCCCAGAAAATCTATCAACCCACTGTCGCAAGCGAGTAGATGATCCACGGAGATACAATGCCGCACTCCTCCTTTCAGCCGAAAGCCAAAGGAAAAGCCGAGGTACAGAGATGCCGCTCAAGACCATGATATGCGCACTGGCCAGGCGCGCACACACACAGCAGGGAACCGGCGTCGCCTTCTCCTCTCTCGGGTAGAGCTCCAAAGGTCCCGAATCCCCACTCCCCAAGTTAGGGTTTGCGCAGGAGATAAAAAGACCAAGCCTCAATTGGAGATGGCCGAAGCCAACACCCTCAGCACCACAAGAGAATAGAGAGGAGGAAGGAGACTCAAGAGGGCAAGCACCAGTTCGGAGAAGTTCCTTACTTACCCATGGAGGGAGCTCGGTGTATGAAGAGAAGAGGCGGGGTCTGCGAGAAGGCGGCGCGAGCGGCCGGCTCCGAAGAACCCGGGCCAGCCCGCGCCCTCCCCGCTCGCCTCTCCACGCGCCACCTCCCCTCAAGCCCCGAGCATCCCGGATCTGGGAGAAGATGAAGAAACCGCCACATGGGAGAGAGCCACTAAAGCCGCCACCAACCGGATCGGGGAGGAGACTTTCTCCTCCCCCTTATCTCTTTCCCGTGAGACCGGCAGGTGGGCCCCACCTAAAGTGATAAATAAGTATTTCAAGTTTGTTTAGGTGGTATATTAGAGGTGGGTGTAATTACACCCGGGAGTAAAAAGTATTTTTCATATATATATATATATATATATATATATATATATATATATATATATATATATATATATATATATATATATATATATATATATATATATATTCTTCAAAAGAGTAGCAATCAGAGTTAATAAGTTCAGCTCCGGTAAGCTGATGAGTTCAGCTCGAACAAACACACTACCAACCAAACTAACCCTGCTCGTTTTGTTTCTTCCTTCAATTTGTCTCCGCGTCAAGTTTATTTAATTCCTACTTCCTAGTACTACTACTACAAGGCATTACTGGAAACTCTCTCATAGAGTATCAAGTTTTTGATTTCTAATGCGTGCGAATGCTTCCAACATGTGCAACATGACAGCGGCAGAGCCAGAAATTCAGGAATGTTGCTACAAGGAAGGCACATGGAAAGGGTAATTGTAAGCCTGCTTTTGGACCAAACATTGGCGTCAAGATCGCTTCTATTTCAGGAGGAGGAAACAGGACAACGGGTCTGTTCTTTACGGCATCTAAAAACGGTTTTTAGCTTTTGCTATAATACTTAACTTTTAAAGGGAGTATTTTCTCAAGACGGGATCTATAAGTTAATTGTAGTACACATTAAAAGCCTAACATCTGTATCAACCAAAATCACAAGCGAGTATCTCTCTATCCGTAATCTCTGTCGCAAACAGTTAAAATTCAAACGTTTCAGCCAAAAACCATAAGCCAAAATCATATCAAACATGCCCAACAGCAATCCTCCCTGCACTCGAACTCGAAAGAGGCCTCTAAGGCTGCCAGTACTCGATTCGACCAGGAAGCTCAGGAAAAAAACGGCCCAGCCCAACAACTCTAGTAGTGTAGTGCTGACTAGCAAGTGTTGCTATTTGGTTTTGAACTTGAGCCATGTAATTGGATTTCCTACGAATTCGATTTCCTTTTTAATTGCTGCAATCCTACTTGAAAACTCCCTCCGGTTACATATACATATTGTTTTGGGATACGTGTAGTTAAAATTTTAAAATGTTTACTATTGATATCTTTTTTAAATATTTAGATTAAATACATAAAAATTTATTTGTACAAATTTGTTTTAAAAATAATATTATAATATTATTTAGTTTTATAAATATATTATAATATAAATTAGTGGTCAAATTTATGTTTTAGAGACCATATCTTGTAAGCTGAGAGAGCATAAACCAACGACATCCTTGTAGTAAGTAAAATTGTCCTTTGGATTGCAATCCTCGACTATTTTGGTCCATCAAAAATTCTTTTTAGCAGGTAGGTTGCAATAAAATTGTTTATTATCTTGTCTTTTACGTTGAAAGTGCTTTTAAATATAAATTTAATGGCTTTTCAACCGTTTTTGGCTTTTGGTTTCTCTCATCAACCGCTGTTTATTTCACTAATAAGCGCCAAAAGCCGTTGCCCAAACGAATAAGCCCATTGGGAAGGTTGTTTTAGTGTCTCCAAAGCTAATTACAACGATGATAAAGAATTGGAGCTCATCGCACAAATGATCCTGTAGCAATCTTTTCGCAAATCTGGCATCTATACGCGTAAAAATTGTAAACCTAGCCCTAACATGACTACGACAACAGTGAAAGGTGACATGTGTCACCTATCATGCTGCAGGAAGCTATTGAGCCTGCGGAGCCGGTAGGAATCTATCGCGCAATACCAGCTCAGCAAGAGTTACTGTCGAGCCCGCCCAAGCGGACCAGTGGGTCCCACCAACACAAGAGCAGTACTACGTGTAGTACAATGGAGCACTGTTAGAGACGGAGATGGAGCTGTGGGTGCGCTCGAGTTCATCGATGAATTTATGGACGCCAGCGTGCTCTTCTTTGGACAGCGAGTGACGAGGACGTCCTCTCAACTGCCAACAAACATCGACCTTGGAGCTTCTCCGATCCGTTGATGGAGCTAGCGGCCATCAATTTCCTTTTCTTTCTTTCGACATGACATCCTGGCTAGGCTGCTCTTACACAGGCAACTCCCGTCCATCTCTTCGATATCTAATGATTAGTTTAAGTTCTCGATCTCCATCATGCAAACATGAAAACCCAACTATTTGCATGTCAGCCTAAGCTTCTGCTTGAGGCCTGCTTATTTAGGTCTTTTTTTGGTGGTTTATGGTTTATTTTTCACTGTTTGGTATTGTAGATGGTTTATTTTGTGCCAACTTCTACCGGATCGTCCAAGTGCCGGTGCCGGCAAGCACTAAGAGTAATAGATCCCGGTGTTCGCTTGAATGCAAACCTAGTGCCAAATGGATTTGCAATTGAAATCTAGCACTAAATGCTCAACCACCTCACTTTGATGTGCAAAGGAAGAATTGAGATGAAATGAATGCTCTAGGGCTCAAGAAATGTGCAATGAGTCTCTAAAAAAATACCCTTGTGCAGTGGTGGGGGTATTTATAGCCTCCACCAACCAAACTAGCCGTTTGACACAATTTTCCGCAAAAATCAGGATGAGCGGTACTACCGCCCATCTGGGGCCGGTACTACCGCTCCCAAATCTTTGCGTCAGAATGGCTCTGTTAGACGTGAGCAGTGACCGTTGGATTCGGCGGCGCGGTACTACCGCCGTTGATATCTGCGGTACTACCGCTCTCCGGTAGTTCCGCAAAGTCGGCGCGGTACTACCGCTCTGGCCAAATTCCGAAGGGTCCTCAAGAATGCCGCTCTCTGGAAATTACATTTCGCTTGGGCTCCGGATCAACCGGACTCCGGAAGTACCGCTCTGGGTGCGGTACTACCGCTTCCTGCGGTAGTACCGATGTTGTGAATGCCGGTACTTCCGGTCTGGTTAAAATCCGAGACCAACCGGAGATGCTCTCTGGAAAAATCATACCGCTCAAACCTCCGGTTCTTCCGGGATCCGGAAGTACCGCTTAAGAATGCGGTACTACCGCTCGCAGCGGTAATACCGACGTTGAAACGGCCGGTACTTCCGTTCCGCGGAGATTTAACCGAGTTCGAGGGGTGCTCTCTGGAAAAAAGGTTCCGCTCCAGAAGCGGAGCTACCGCCCTGCGGTACTACCGCAATTTGGCGCGGTACTACCGCTCGCCGGTAGTACTGACGTTGAAATACGCGGTACTACCGCTCGTCCAGACAGAGCACAAACTTAGTTTTCAAATTGAATTTTCATGAATGCACGATTCACAAGATAATCCAAATGGCACTAGAACTATGTTTTCAAGTTACTAGCCAAGATCCCCCTTGATGGTACGATCATCTATCCTATAATCCGGTCTTCCACCATTCTCCAAGACCGGTAAAAATAAAATAGATCCTACGCTACGTGTACCTTTGCCTTGAGCCAAAATTTGGATCTTCATAAGAGTTCTTTGGCTTGCATCTTGTCACTCATATGTGAACTAACCCTTCACATGCTCAAAATACACGTTAGTCCCATATTTACATAATTTCATTAATTACCAAAATCATTTTTAGGGCCCTAGATGCTTTCATTAGTGCTACAGTACTTGTTGATGTGTGCTATAGTACCTGGTCGGTACTCGGTAGTCGATGGTAGAGTGACTGGTTGATGGTCGGTAGTCGTATACTGGGAGTGCTACAATACTTGTGATTTGTGAGTGTTCTGAGTGGTGGTAATTCCCAAGACTTGTGGTTTTGGAGTACTCATTGAGCTAATGGTCTGACTAGTCTGTGCATGGTGGTTATATCGGTCGTAATGAATGGTCGGAAGTTGATTTTTCTAGAAAGCATGGAATTCGTGGTTGTGGTTGACCTGGTTGGTATTTATGGATGGTTAAAGGTGTGGTATGAGTGTGTGGACTAATGTCGGTCAAGCTGGAAAGAACTTATGTCAGAGAAAATGTTCTTTGGTCTTTGCATGTGCAGGTTGGGCGTGAAGACGGTCATAGTCGGTGACGTGGAGAACCAAGACTAGGATGGAGAAATTTGAGGTCCAGGTGGTCGAGGATGTCATGAGGTGGTCGGGCTCACGCTGGAGCACGTGGAGATCAAAGATGATGATGCGTGGAGAAATTACGGGAGGTGTGGTCTTGGAAGCTTCGACATGTGAGGTTGATGATGCATGATGAAGATACAAGAGACGCGGTACTAGAGGTTTCATTACGTGCTAAGTTAGGAGTTGCACGATAAAGATACAAGAGGTGCATTCCTGAAAGATTCATTACGTAGTGAGTTAGGAGTTATGGATGGAGTCCATAACTGGGATGGATTACAGATTATGTAAAACCCATGTTCGGAAGTCTTTCGGATCCCTTGATTTTTGCAACAGATAGAATTTGATGTCCGTGTTTGAGTTGGACACAATTTGGAACGTTAGCCTATAAAAGGAGGGAGATGCTAAGGGCTAACGTGTGGATTAGAGAAGATTGGGAGAAGGAAAAGGTGGCTTTAGTTTTTTGTTAGAGCTTTTAGGGGTGCTTGTGATAGCACTTTGTAAATCCACGAAAATCCAGTAGTAAACATCATTTTGAATCAATCTAGTTCCTGATTTGCTTGAAGATTGCTGGTAATTGCAGTTAGGTTGGATCTTACAACGACGTGTAAAGGTACTCGAGAGGTTCGGCTTCTGGTGTTGATGTACAAATCGGTCGAAAATTAAAGCTAGGCAAGCAGTCGAACTCTGAGCGATCGATTGGGTAGTCGAATTCTGAGCAGTTGAAACCTTCAGAATCACCAGGAGATTGTAAAAAGCGGCGGCAGTCTTTCACTCCTCTCCGATTGTAGTATTCGATCCTATATAACGTCACAATGTTGTACATGTTCTAACATAAAGAGGAGGTGTATTCGAATTAATTAGTGGCGATTGAGGAGGGATAAGTGAGTGTAGGATACTCTACAGGGCAATTTGGAATGTTTTTTCTTTCTTTCTTTCTTTCTTTCTTTTCAGCCATTATTTGACCGACTGCCTTGGTATTTCCTTCTTTTGTTTCGTCTTTACCTGCTGCCTTGATAAATCTCTCTTGTTTGCGGTTGAGACCGGCCATTAATCTCCTCCTCCGCATTTGTCGTCGTCGTCGTCTTCTCGTTGGCCAACCACCCACCCCAACGTCAAAACCGCCCCGCCATTAAACCCTTTCCTTCCTTTCCTACTCCGCCCACACGGCCATTTATTTATTACTGCGAGCCGAGCCGAGCCTGTCTCTACCAGCGCCCAGCTGCTCTGCTGCTTCAGCGAGAATTCGATGGGTGGATCCGGGAGCAAGGGGAAGCCTCGCGCGATGGCGGCGGTGGAGGAGGTGGACATCTCCGCCGTCAGGTACAAGTCGCCCACGCTCACGGCGCCGCACCTCGCCGGGTTCTCTCTCAAGGCCTTCGTCTGGCTCATGGAGTCCCCGCTGCTCGGCACCCTCCTCACCTCCCTCCTCAAGGCGCAGAACAACATCACGCAGGTAGGCTCATCGAGTGCCGGCTGACTCGATCACAATTCCTTGCTTGCTCCGCCTCTTGACGCTTCTTGTTATCTTGCGTGCGGGCAGATGCTGCAGAAGACGGTGATCCCCGAGCGCCCCATGTACTACCCGGAGTACCCACCGCAGGGTAATTCACAGCCCTCAATTCCCCTTTCCTCTCCTAGGAATTTTCGTTGGTTCTTCAGCACGACAAGCAACTAGGATGACAGAAAAGAAAATTAACATAACCAGACAGCTCGTCCACTGCCTGTTTCCATTCCATGATCAAGTCCCATGGGACCTGAAAAAAAGACCGCGCCTTTCTTTCTTTGCTGGAACGAGAAATGCATGCTGCAAAACCACACCTGCCTGTTTTGCTCAGCTCAGTTACTCATGTTTTGCCAACTGACATCTTGTAAACCAATTTTTGGGCTTCTTGCCCATGGTGTGTTGTTGATTGGTGCTGCTGCTCCCGATTTGCCAGAGCCGGAGCAAGGAGTCGTACTCGTGGGGGATGACACGGACGCAGTCGAGAGGGTTGAGCAAGCACTGCAGTGCCTCCCCCCATTCGACCCGGCCGTGCGTTGGACAACCACCGAGGAGAAATCCCCTTTCCTCTACTGGAGGATTCGTGACTTTGCCTATGCGTACCGGTCCGGGATCACGACTCCGTTAGCTGTGAGTAGCTCACTGGGTAGAGAGATCGTTGCTTCATTCTCTAAATGCCCTCCTGCACCTGTGCTGTTCAACCTTGATCCGTTGCATATATAGGTTGCCGACCGTGTCATTGCGGGTGTGGAAGAGTGGAACAACAAGAAGCCTCCAATGCCGATGCTGGTCTATTTCAACGCAGATGACCTGAGGAAGCAAGCTGAAGCTTCCACAAAGAGATTTGTGCAAGGTTCACCCCAACTTTGCCACCTTGGTTCTGCTCTAACAGACTATGACTATTAGTATTTGGCCAGTTCATGATATTACATCTTTTTATCTTTGAAATGAACTGGCTTCAGGTAGAAACTCCAATCACCTCAATTCCTTTTTCTTGATATGAGTTGCTTCTTGTGCCCAGGAAATCCAATCTCCATTCTGGATGGGATCTTTGTCGCCATTAAGGATGACATCGACTGCTTCCCATATCCATCAAAGAGTTAGTTTATTCGACTGAAGCTGCCATTTGTTGCTGTGTCTGAGAATTTTATATTGTGTTTTCTTTGAAATGCAGGTGCTACCACATTTTTCGACAAAATCCGCATTGTGGAGAAAGATGCAGTCTGTGTTGCTCGTCTGCGGAGATGTGGAGTGATCTTTATCGGGAAAGCAAATATGCATGAGCTAGGCCTTGGGGTAACTGGGAACAATCCAAACTATGGGTACGGTTAATAATTGAGCACCTTCCCATTTTAATTAGTTGGAATCCAAGGGACACCCACATCCAGACAAAAAAGAGAGAAAGAAAGAAAGAACTCAAGTGTTGCTTTCCATTTGAACATAAAGGGTATATCGCTGCTTTGTCAACTGATACTCCGATGAAATAATTTTCTTCCTTTTCTATGTCATGCCGCAAACATGATAAATATCCAACATCTATGTGATTCCCTTGCTTTGCCTAAAGTTTGCTGAAGGAAAAAAGAAATTCTAATATTTTACTAGCTATTTTGTAGAAGCAAACTCAGTTGAGATTTAGTAAAGCTTGAGAATGAATCAGAATTCTGGAATGCACATAAATATTCTGAATTCCTGACCCAGCAGCCTCATTTAAAACCATCATATTATGAAAAAAAGCTTAGAATTCCCATTCATCATATAATCTCCATCCAGCCTGTTTTCTGATGTTTATCACTTTATCTCCATTTTTCCTTTTGCAGGACAGCAAGAAATCCACATTCAATTGATAGATATACTGGTGGTTCGTCATCCGGTCCAGCTGCACTTGTCTCATCAGGGTTATGCCCAGTAGCAATTGGAACAGATGGAGGAGGTTTGTACATATGAAACTGTGTGATTCATTGTCACTAGATTCTTTTCAGTACTAAAATCCAGTTACTACCTTTTGCTTGCAACAGGTTCAGTAAGAATTCCATCTTCCCTCTGTGGCATTGTTGGTTTGAAGACAACATACAGACGGACAGATATGACTGGGTAACTAAGAAAAGTTCAAACGCACTGGATATTTACCATAGTGGTTCTTTCAGGCATCATAATTCATATGGATTAGAATACCTTTCAACATCAGTGAGCTCATGTAGTCCTATCCTAACATTCCAGACGTTCTGAAACTGCTTTTGTGTCATGTCATTGTCCAGCAATCAAGTAAACGAGGCTGCTGAGTTGTTTTTATGCTTATCTTGCACTGGATCTGACTGGAAACTCTTTCTGCATACATTTAATTGTGAGCATACATAATTAGAGATCTTGTTTGCAGGGCACTTTGTGATTGTGGGACTGTTGAAGTTGCTTCTCCCCTTGCAGCATCTGTGGAGGATGCTATGCTAGTGTAAGCAGTTTGGCTTGCTAGATGAGATCAGGCGATTGGATAAGTCTGTTAGTCTTAGCTATCCTGTTGTTGAAGTTGGAAGTTTGTCAACACTCTTATTTACGTTCATGATATAAAAGATCCTTGACTATCTTGTGGGTAGAACTAAATACTTGTCAACACCCTTTGCTTTTCACTTAGGTATTTACTACTTTAACACTGCATTCTGGCATTTCAGGTACTCTGCAATTGCAGGCTGTAGACCTATGGATAAGCTTACTCTGAGACCTGTAAGATATTTTCTGTTCTAATTTTCCCCACCTGTTAAATACCAGAAATTCTGAAATGCCTAGCCAGTTTGTTTTTTGAAGGAAAAGGTCCATCTTTCAACCCTAAAGTATTGCCCAACTCTGAAAAACAACCTCTAACTTCAAAACCGTCCACTTTGCATCCTCAAACTATCAAAACCGTTCACTTTTCACCCCTAGACTGGTTTCATGGTGGTTTTCACCACATAGAAGGTCACATGACACATCACATATGTTTGCTTATCCACCCAGCCAGCAAGGAGAGAGGGAGGAGAAAGAAGAGGAGGTATTAGAGTATGACAATTAAGACCCTGGTTTTATATATGCTATTTACTTTTTAATTTGTTGTTGCTGATTAGGGTGCCACGTCAACATAAGCTTGCCTACTAAGCCGTATTATACAAGGAGTGGGTGCCCCTACCTGCTACCGCATAATTGCTTATTAGGCTACGTAATAGGGCCGATTATGCCATATAATCGCTATTTGGTGGGTGGCTGAACAAATTCCGCATACTGCTTTTTACAGCCTTGATTGGGATGCCACGTCAGCCAAAATCAATGATGTGGCCGCCACTGTCATCAACCATAATTCATAGGGGATAAACATCACCAAGAAGATGGCCGGATGGCATCGGCGTAGGAGAGAGAGACTATAGATGAGGAAGACTTTGTTATTTCTCTGCTTGATTCCAATAGCATGCGGTAGCTCTCTTATATAGATGAGCTTCCCCTAACAGATAGAATCTAGTCCCAATCATGTCTCTAACAAATATAGAAACTAATATCATATCCCTAATCATATCTCTAACAAAAGGAAACTAATCTCTAACTCAAATAGAGATTAGAAACTAATCTCTACTTCCCAATACTAAACCGGCTGGGCCCACGCCCATGACATTACACCCCTCCCGGACATGCAGCTCGTCCTCGAGCTGCTAGGCGGTGGCCATGGTTGCAGCTTCATGTCGACGAAGTGTAGTACTTTTGGCTAAACGACGCGTGCAAAATAATAATAATAATAATAAATATTTTTTCCTTTCCTTTTCTCCTTCTTTTCTTCATTTTTCCTTCCTTCACCGGCTCCTTGTTCCTATTAAAGACGAAGGCACGGTTTCACCACGGAAGCAGAGGCGGTGGTGGCGGAGGTTCTCCGGTCGGCATCGGCTCCGGTTCCTCGCCGGCGACGGCTCCAGCTCCTGCTCCCGGTGGTTGGCAGCCGGTGGAGAGCGTCCTGAGGCGACAGCCGACGTGCGGCCGGGTGACGGCGGCTCCGATCGATGCGGTGTTGGTGGAAGACCGACAGATCGAGACGGCGCCAGTGGGAGATCTGCGGATCGAGGCGCCGATGAAAGACCTCCAGCGCCAGCGTGGAAGACAAGCGGCCCGGATAGCAGCCGCCCAGCGGAGATTCAGCAAACGGCGGCGGGGTCCTGCAGCAGATGGAGACGGACGGCCGGATCCAAGCGGAACAAGGCCGGCGCGATCCCGATCTCGCTAATTCGAGGCACGGCCACGGAGACGGCAACGCGGGGAGAGGCGACTCAGCGGCGTAGAACGCCGGATCCGGTGGCAGCCACCACGGGATGGTCTATCGCAGCTGCGGTTCACGTCAATGGCAGCGGAATCCCGCGGTGATGATGACCGGCGACCGAGGACGGCGACGGCGACGGATGTGGATCCAGGTGGCATCGGCTGCGTAGATCGGCGGAACGAAGTAGGCGACGGACGAGCACAGCGGCGTCGATCTCGACGAAGGGGACGAGCTCCCGGAGGCAGACGGCGACCTTGGGCCGCATGGCGTTGAGGCTGCCAGGAGCAGCACTGCCGCCAACGGCGGCCGAGGAGGATCCTGGCGAGGTCTTTCAGCGGGCGAATGGCGATGACCGGCTCTCGCGGTCTGAGCTCGCCGCGCTGTTCGAGAGCCTGGGGCACGCGGCTCTCCTGATTCACAACCATCTTTTCCAAGATGGTATGTATATTGAGGAAGACGTCCGCCATCTCTTTGTTGATGCTGGCCATCTTATTAGCGTTAGCTTTAATTGTGGCCAACGACTCTGCAGCAGGAACCATGGTAGCAGAAGTCGTGGGAAGGGATTGACTGCTCTGATACCAAGTTGTCATGAATCTTAGTTCATAGGGGATAAACACCACCAAGAAGATGGCCGGATGGCGTCAGCATAGAAGGAGAGAGAGACTATAGATGAGGAAGACTTTGTTATTTCTCTGCTTGATTCCAATAGCATGCGGTAACCCTCTTATATAGATGGGTTCCTCCTAACAGATAGAATCTAGTCTCAATCATATCTCTAACAAATATAGAAACTAATATCATATCTCTAATCATATCTCTAACAAAAGGAAATTAATCTCTACTTCCCAATAATAAACCGGCTAGGCCCATGCCCATGACAACCACCGTGGCGAAAACCACTCACGAACCAGTTTAGCGGTGAAAAGTGAACGAATTTGATAGTTCAAGGATGCAAAGTGGACGGTTTTAAAGTCGGAGGTTATTTTTCGGACTCAGGCAATAGTTTAGGGTTGAAAATAGACCTTTTCCCTTTTTTTAATAGGAAACAGTATAGATGCTAGTCATTGCTGAATGATAGCAAACAAGAATGTGGTTGCTTTTTCTAAAATGAAATTTAAACTTCATGATGCGGAAATGATAATACAGTCATATGTTTACCTTCTCCACTATTCCTCAGGATGCACGATAATTTGACATTTGGCACTAACCTTAATGCATCCCATCAGGCTCACAGCTTCTGCTTTTCTTTCCCTTTTCGTCTCTACAGTCACCACTCTGTGTCCCTAACTTGGCGTCCTCTGACAGCAGCAATATCCTGCAATCAGTGAAAGTGGGAAAATACACGGAGGTATTCACATTAAATATTATATTGGTATGCATGTGCCTGTTCTTAAATGAAATTGGCTTTTGTAGTGGTTTCATGATGTTCCCGATTGTGAGATCTCAAATACATGTGAGGATGCTCTTAACCTTCTTTGCAGCACCTTCGGATGTCAGGTATACCCATTTCTATCCAACATACCTAACACAATAGGAACACAGTATTCTACTAGTTTAACTATCACATTTATATCTAGTCATATCAGCTATCATAGGTCTCATATCTACTATGTGTGCCCATTTTACACTTTTTACTATGTGTGCCTATTTTACTCTTTTTACTATGTGTGCCTATTTTACACTTTTTACTATGTGTGCCTATTTTACTCTTTTTTGACATCTCAGCTGATTACTGCTGATTAACATTTTTCAAGATAGAAGAGATAATATTGCCAGAGCTTGAGGAGATGCGTACTGCCCATGTTGTCTCAATTGGCTCAGAAGCCTTCTGCGACCTGAATCCTCATTACCAAGAAGGGTACCTATGTCTATTTGACAAATATCGGATTCTCGTATTAATCTCAGCAAGAGCTGTTGAAAATTTTCCTTTCAAGAGGAAATAACTCTTGAAATTGATGGTCCCTTAAGAGGCTGGAAATCTTTTGCTTGCTAATCTACTCTTCTGTACCATTGATCCCATTCTACTAATATTTTTCAGGAGGCGAACTGAATTTACGCTAGATACTCGAATTAGTTTGGCCCTTTTTGGGTCATTCACTTCAGCAGATTATGTTGCTTCTCAACGTATAAGGTGAATAAGAGTATACATGTAGCTGATGAGTTCATTCACCCCCCCCCCCCCCCCCCCCCGCCCCCCCTATATTACTTCTTTCATGAATCATGAGTATCAAGTAGGCTTTTTTGTCCTCCAATCGTATTCAGTCGTGGGAATTTTTTTAGCAACATCTTCCACTGTGATTGTGTGAAAGAAAGAAAAACTAAAAATATTAAGATTTTAGGATAGCTTCAGGATAATACAGGAAGATGATCAACTAAGCTTATCAAAGCGAAAAACATATCTAGTCTTATTTTCCCACAGGTTTCCATGAAACTCCTCCAGTGTATGTTAGTTAGGTTTAATTTGGAAACACCAAACATATGTAGTAAGAGCCCTGTGTATTACTAAATATATAAATTCAATTTCAATTCCATGTAATTGAACTCTG
Organism: Dendrocalamus latiflorus; assembly: GCA_017311315.1. NCBI lineage: Eukaryota > Viridiplantae > Streptophyta > Magnoliopsida > Poales > Poaceae > Dendrocalamus > Dendrocalamus latiflorus. Next base: position 699,881 of record CM029637.1, on the reverse strand, counting down.
TTAATATCTCTATCTCTGTCATGTTCTAGCTATTGGTTCTTGATCTAGCATTTTTCTTTGGAACCAAATTTGTAGGAAAGTAAAGAAATAGCACATGCATTACAGAGCGTATCTGACACCAGGTGATGGGGTACTGCAAAAATAATATTAATTGTGTGAACATTCTTACCGACTAACAATAATAACTAGAAGTTGTGCAGCTTCTATTTTATCCTTATCTGCTATTGGAAAGTGCTGATGATTAAAGCCATGTGTATCTGCAAATCTCTTTATTTCTTTAAAGCCACTATGGTCTTGAGTCTTGACTAGACTCCAAAATTTGGTATGTAGAAAAGCCCATTTCAGCCTTGTAGTTTGTTACATACTGGGTTACTGACAGTTCCTAAATGTGCTGACTGTACAAATTGTGGAAATTGAAGTGTTATTAAAGATCACTTGCCAAGTGTTTTTAAAGCTCACATGCCACATATTTGTCGTACGATAAATGTAATTAAGTCTGGAGTACAAACTGTGAACTGTAAAGTATATGTTGTTTTCTCCTGTTCTGCCAAATGTGTTCTTATGGTATCTTTGATGTGGTTTATATAGGAGAAGGATAATGTACTATCACATGGAAGCTTTCAAGAAGGTTGATGTCATAGCAACCCCTACAACTGGGTAATAGATGTTGAAATTTATTATAATTCATCCACACATATTTTATATGATTTTTCTAGTTTCTGTTAATAATGTATATGCATGCTTCTTCCTCCTTCATACTTGTTTTTGTTTAGCTGACAAAGCTAACACATGAGGAAAGTTACTACTTTCTAGCTTCCAATAGACTCTAGTAGACAGTAGTTCTAGGCGATCTTTATTTTTTGAACAATTACTGCGAATGCCAAGAGCAATGGGCATGTTTTAGAAAATACAGTGGGTGACTCCTGATTCCTGAAAGTATTTCTAATTAGTAGTTTTGTACCACATCACTAATGAACCAACTGCATGAATTTTTTGTTCCTTGAGCTCTTGCATCACCTTATTTAGAGCAGAGGAGTCAGATGCCATGTCTATTGCGCCTCAAAATGATTTAAACCTTGGTTTAGTCAAATCAACTGTGTACTTAAGTACTTCATTATCATGTTCTAAACTAAGCCTGGCAATATATTTCGATTGTAGTTTAGTAGTTTATATTTAGAATTCATGTCTAATTGATACTCTTAAGTTTAATTTGGGAAAGGTCTGTGGAGCTATACACAAAAGAATAGCAGTTTCTCACTCAAATGAATGCATCATGCTAGATAATATCTGTGAATTGACATATATTAATTCACAGTTCAGAATAGACAGGAATAGCTGACATAACTAACCAATGGGAAAGTAGTAGCTGAGCACGGGTTCACTGCACCCTGTATCGTGGACGTCCAGACTTTACTGGGATCGGAAACAAATCAATGCACTGTAATTACCTTGAGGAACTAACTTTACTAAGTGTGGTCCTTTGCAGCCTACCCAAACAGTGATAAACGTAGTATGTAGGCTTTGGATGTTTTTCCACACTTCACACAATGGAAGAAGGAAGGCAACATACTGTGTCCCTTGGAACATCTCAGCTGTGAAGCTTTGCAGCTTTCCAAGCGCCACTTGAACCAAGGAAAAGAGACATGCTGGGAGGGATTGATTTGTTGCCTTATTACACGAGTGAAGCCAGATACGGAGGAATTCTTAAGAAACACACACACACACAGAGAGAGAGAGAGAGAGAGAGAGAGAGAGAGAGATGGCGAGTGATTTGGTAATGATATTTTTTTGTTTTTTTTTCACGATGTCATGGTGATGCGTCAAAAATTGATATCGCAAACGAATATTGATTTTCATGTTCTAAGAAACTAGTCGTGTTCTAAGATACTATCCAAACTAAAAAACTTCTAAGAAAAAACAAGCATTGTTCAAAAGAAAATTACAATCTAAAAATGAGCCTTGTTGTACAAACCGCCTCAAGCCCACAACCTTGTTTATTCATGTCTTGCAATATTTATATGTAGTTTTTTTAACACATATCAACCACGTAGGAAAATGTTTTTACAAAGTTGAAAACGCCTCAAAAAGATGTCTTTACTCAACTAATTTATAGGAAAACTGGAGAGCGTCTTACAAGATAAAATTATCATGTATCTTCAAAACATCTCAACCGTCTCCATAGTACAATTTTTTAGATGATTTTAAAAATCTCTAAAAATGCATCCTGGTTCTAGACAAAGTTTTTTTTTGTAGTGTTGACACATATACTATGGAATATGTTGAATTATTTTTAACAAGACAAAAAGTACATGTGGCATAAAAGGGAAAAAATGTAGTGGGTTCTGTGCCTCACGTTTCTCCAAGGCAACAACAGTCCCTCGATCCTAGCAACTTCAATCTCAGTGGATCTTCCGGACAGCCAGCTAGCCCATAGGCCTTCTTTAAGGTGACTAAGGCCAGTCTCAGTGGGGGTTTCATGGAGTTTCATATGCATTAAATACGCTGACATGACACTGTATTGATGAAGAGAAAGATGATAAAAGTTTCATGGGAGTAGAGAGAGTTTCATGGGGATGAAAGAGAGTTTCATGGGGATGAAACTCTTCTGCACTGTTTCCAAAATATGGGTGTGTTGGAAACTGGGACATGAAACCTCCACTGAGACTGGCCTAAGCACCTCCTAACCAGTCTCATATCCCAACAAGCAGTGATTGAACCAACGGCGTCGATAAAAGATGCAGTGCGCCCAGGCTCACATAAGCCGTACTCCTAACCAATAGGTGTTTGTCTATGCTCCCTTGAATGCTGCATCCCTAAATTTACTTGGTTGTACCACTTTCAAGAAGCTTTTGTCTACTTTTGCCTCTTTTATCATATGTATCATCTGTTGCTATAACTACTAAGGAGATGTGCTTTCCCCCCCAGCATTACTGCACCAAAAATACCACCAAGTGCTCTGAAGTTAGGAGAGTCTAATTATGTTGTATCAGGTATATTCTTTGCAGTATATTGTTTTATGCATCTTCATTAGCTCTTTAACATGTGAAGTTACAGCTTACCCCAAGTTAAACTTTCTTGATCTATGTTAACATACAGGATAAAAACTGCTGAAATCTTGATGTGAAACAATTGTTATTTGACACAGCAAGTTGTGTTGATGTCTTATGTTGAGAAACAAGTTTGTACAACAACAAAATCTTTTATCCCAAACAAGTTGGGGTAGGCAAACAAGTTTGTAAAAAGAAAGAAAGAAAAAGATGACTGCTCTATAGGGCTATGTTTACTCGAGTTTGATTGCTCATTAAGCCATTCAGTCTAGAAAGGAAGGTGAACTTCGTAGGGAGATTTCATTGATTCCTTAGAGGGAATCGTGGCTGTTAATATACAGGGAGCCTTTCTTCCTATTTGGAGTTTAATGAAAATTAGCTGCGCAATACGGAAGTAAATATGTCAAGTTCATAATCTATATGAGTTTAGCAGTTCACTAAGCAAAGGATATATGCCTATTTTGATGGTAAGTACAAATATCTTTGCTTTGTTCTACAGAGATCAAATGCACCTTTTCTGTTTGTGATAGTCCCTTTATTGCAGCTTACCTGATGCGATTCATCGTAGCCGGGAACCTTCTTGGTTTGCCAGCCATTACTGTGCCTGTAAGTGGTGTCATGAGTATAAAACTCTCGTGAAAGGTTTTAAAAATATTATAGGAAAATATCCAGGATTTTGGTATAATATGGCTCACACACAGAAAAAGTGTACATTGCTAATATATACTCCTGTACTCAGGTTGGTCATGACAAGCAAGGGCTTCCTATAGGCTTGCAGCTGATAGGTCGTCCATGGGGTGAGGCTAGCTTATTGAGGGTGGCTTCTGCAGTAGAGGTATTGTATGCGTGTATCATAAAAGTTTGGGGGTTTTCCAGCTGAAAATGTTCTCAGATTTAAAAGGTCAATATGTGCTTTTTAAATCTGCATTCAGTATGAACCCTAATGAATCTCTGAACATGTCCAAGCCACTCCGTTACTCGATTGGATATTGACAAAAGTTTTTATTAGGCCACTATATATATATTTTAACCACAGCTATCCCAAATACCATGGTATCAAAAGTGTTCCTTTGTATTATTGTTCCTTTTCTTCTTTCACTGTATTGGGTAAATGGTATGTCATCTTTGATAAAACATGCCCCTGCATTTTTAGGTGGTGATCGGTTCGGCTGAAAAGCTCATGGCTTATGGCTGAAAAAAGCACTGTAGCTGACAGAGACTTATTTAGCATAATTATTTTAAAAAAAAATTAAAAATATAAAAAATATGTTAGCCCATTACGTATAATACAAACAAATACGGGAAAAAAAGAACCGGCAAAAAAGCTCAACAAAAAGCCAAAAGTTCAGAAAAAAGACGAAACTTATGAATAGTGAAAAATAAGCCAGAAGCCGAAGCCGAGTTGATCAGGTTGGGGTGTGACACTGACACATGGATTTTTGTGGTCCGAACACATCATTTTTTTTCTGCATGAAAACCTATTTACAAGGTCTAGTGGCATTTTTTATAATGCAATGTAAATGTATCTAAGCTAGAAATTACTCTTGAGGGCAATTTTAAGGGGAAAAAATGCTGAAGCTAATAAAAATGTTAGCCTGAAGCAATAATAATTTCTGGAACATTGTAAAATAGCCTACCCACTGAATCTGAAAATACTGCTAAGTGGAATCAGCATTATGAATGCGAGAAGAAACATAACTTGAGGCTTTTTTTTTACTTTGGAATATCTTGTTTATAGGACCCTGGTAAATTTAGCAACTGACGTTAATTTTCCCTGGCTGTAGGAGCTCTGTCTGAACAGAAGGAAACGGCCGTCTGCATTTTATGACATTCTAACGGCCTGAAATGGAGCAGTACATAATTCTGCTGATAGAGATTGCAGCCAATAGCCATAGGCATCAGTCATGAATGCACCTTGATATTTGCTGCTACATTTTCATTGGGTATATTTGTACACAGAATTGTTGGTACCTTGTTTCTATGGGACCTTCACCTTCCTTACATGGCAAGACAATCCTCCTCCATATTAGAGGAAATCGTCTGATACTGTAGTAACTCGGATGGGATGGTTGGACAGCAAATAATTTTACTATGAGTTCCTTTTGTGTGAAGCTGCCACTGGAAAAGCTGAGGGCCTGTTCTTTTTGGCTGCGGCTTGTGGCTTGTGACTGCGACTTGTGACTTTTGGGCTGTTTGTACGAGAGATTACAAAGTAATAGAAACTCACGTGCTGTTTTTGCCAATATAAATGAAGTCAGTAAAGTATGTACTATAATTAACTAGTAGACCTTATCTTAAAAAAATACTCCGTTTAAAAGCTAGTTACCGTAGAAAAGTCGAAAATCAGCTTTTAGAAGCTGAAAAGAACAGGGTCTCAGGATCCGTCCATACCGTACGTGCGTCGGTAATGCATGATATTAGTACTATGTTTTGGGTTTGGCTGGGATTTAGTTTTAGTTTATCACTTTCTGCTACAATAACTAGCTTTTAAATGATGTGTCTTTTTAAGATAGAATCTACAGGTAAATTGTAATGTATATTATATCGAGTTTAGTTATACCGGTCAAAATCACGTGAGACTATTTTCCTCTGTATTACATCTCGCGTGCTGTCAGAATTTAAAAACCATAAACCACAGCGCATCAAAAAAACGTGTCCTGTGATGTATAATCTGCCTTAATCGTATTCGTACTAATCTACTGGAGTGGCGAAAAAAAGTGGTTGACTGCTATCTGTCTTTAGTACTGTAGATATATTGTGTTCATTCGCTTCAGAGAGGGGGAAAAAAGATCCCTGGGCAAACGTTGCAATCAAAATGCAAAGGAAACATCGATCGCTAATTTGCATCACCATATGGATTCATGGATTCCCAGTGAAGTCCTGTCTTAAGAAGCTCCTCATTCGAGTCCCTGGCCTGCCTCCCATTTTTCAGATGCGCTGCGATGTTGGATTGTGTAAACCCATGCACGTACGCATTCATGTGTGAGCTTTAATCATGGATGGTTACGAGAATTTTCGACCATGCTACCAGCCTACCATCCACCAAGGTCCCCACCGCTGACGAGAACCCTTACTCCACTTTGGTGAGGAAAAACACTGTATCACCATGATTAGCTTAAGCGTGCATCATTAATTAGCCTAATGACAATGATTAGTTTAGTTAACCGTCACTGACGTGTGGCCCATCCCCATTTAATTAGTGCCTTGAGTAGCTGACGTGTGGGCCCTGTAGCCATTTTAAAACCTTTTAAGCCAATTTTTAAAGGTCTGAGCCACTAACAAATGGGCCCAGGTAACTGTTGGCATAGTAAATGGACCCAATCTGTTAGTCCCTCATTCATTTCCTTTTTGAAAATAAATGGACCCAATCTGTCAGTCCCTCATTCAACGTGTGTCTTCTTGATTTACATGTCCAAGAAAACATGTAAAACTTAACAAGTGATCATCTTCTATGGGTAAAGTATACAGTCTCTGCAGAGTATAACCTGTTCGAACAGCTGTGCCCATGGCTAAGGGTGGGCATAAGAACTTACTTGAGTTAGCTTCTATTTCAAAAACTTTTTGTGGGAGGGATGAAAACTCGTCGAGTGGATGCAACCCTGATTTTGACTTTGCTTAAGTGGATGTAACTCAGTGGTGGTAATAGAGTGGATGTAACCCTAATAATTAGAAACTAGCATATAACAGACAGATGGAATCTGTCTCGTTATAAATATTGCATACTTTCACTCTCTTGAATAAAAGCGTGATTTAGTTAAAATGTTAAGTCATTGGATTTTCTAATTATCGGTAATTCATAAATATTGCCTTTAGCAAATAAAAGAACTTGAGCCATCTTTGTTAAGCCTTGTATGTATAAATATTGCATTCTGTGTATTGTCTCGCGGAGCACTATTGCTTGTGCTCACTCTCGCTCATAAAATTCCTCAGAGCATGTGAACCAAGAGCACTACGAGTACTACGATGTTGCACGAGATGATGGTGAAGAATATGAAGGGGAATAGATTAGCCCCTAATAGTTCAGATCTCACCTTAGTCTGGCTAACTAAGGTAGTGTTCGTGTGCATCAATATTATTCAAGACTCTGGTTAATATCGATTGCACACAACCCTTCCCTAGTCGCTTGCCTGTGGTGAGATGCGTCAGTCCCTTTTGTTTTCGTATTTTATGCAATGTATCATTTGGTCTAGTCGATTCTATTGTAAACTTGACCTGATGCAGTCTAATTGAACTCTAATGCTGTAATATTATTGTATGGTACAGTTTATGTCTTATATGAAATGATCCAGTGATATATCTATAAGTACTATCTACTGATTTAGGGAATAGTGCAGTGGTATTGAGAGAGGACTCGGAATTGTGTGGATTCGGAACCGACGATGGCGTATTTATTTAGGACAATGAACGGTTAAATTTCGAAAGAATTTTGGGGTTCGGAACCAAAAGTCTTTTTGTCTTGTGGAGCACTATTGTTTGTGCTCACTCTCGCTCATAAAATCCCTTAGAGACTGTGGACCAAGAGCACTACGAGTACTATAATGTTCCAGGAGCTGATGGTAAAGAATATGAAGGGGAGTAGATTAGCCCCTAATAGTCTAGGTCTTACCTCAGTCTGGATAACTAAGGTAGTGTTCGTGTACATTGATATTATTCAAGTCTCTGGTTAATATCGGTTGTACACAAACCTTTTCTAATCTCTTGTCTATGGTGAAATGTGCATTCCCCTTTTGTTTCCGCATTTTATGTAATATATCATTTGGCCTAGTCGGCTCCATCGTAAACTTGACCCGATGCAGTCTAATTGAACTTTGATGTTGTAGTATTATTGTATCATACGGTTTACGTCCTATATTAAATGATTCAGTGATATATCTGTATCTACTGATTTAAATAATAGTTAAGTGGTATTCACAGTATTCACAGAGGATTCGGAATTGCGTAGATTCGGATCCGACGATGGCGTATTTTATTTAGGACGATGAACGGTTCAATTTCGGAAGAATTTTGGGGTTCGGAACCAAAAGTCTTTCAGCTTTACGGGAGCCCAAAAATACGGAATGCGGCCCGGCCCAATGATCGGTGGACCGTCGTCGTCGTCTAGTCCAAGATCCGAACCACCCTAGCCTAGCCTAGAACCCTCGCCTCCCCTCCCCTCCCCTCTCGCCGTTGCCTCCTCCGGCCGCATCTGCTTCCCTCTTCGCTCTAGGGATTTTGGGAGGCAGCGCAGGTGGCTCCTCTGACTGGGAGTTGAAGCCGCCGCCGCCGAGCCTTCCAAGGAGACGGGATCAGTACAGCAGGAGGAGGAGGAGGAGGAGCTAAGGATGGTTTCTCTGTCGACCTGGTTCCGCTACGCCGCCCACAAGTTCGAGTACTCCATCTCCCTCTCATGGAAGGTTGGTGCTACCTTGCTCTCTTGATCCATGCATGCTACTATCGATTTTCTTTTCTTGCCTTCTTCTAGTTGCCATGCCTGCCGGCCTGTAAGACGTCCGTCGCTCACTTTCGATTATTCTCGATTTGGAGCTAATTAAGCTGAGTACAGGAGAAGAACAAAATCATAGGAAAGATCATCGAATGAATACATCACGTCTATTTTTATCTATTCACACACATTATCTTGTCTTGTTCATTGTGGATTTCCATGCCGGTCGGATCCATGGAGAAAAAACATACCGTAGCAAACTAGCAACTCAGTTGTTACATCATCTTTGGCTTAATCCTGAACAACAGGGTAGACCAATTTATATGCTTGTTTCTCCTCTTCGTTTACATTTTGCTTTTTGTCCAATCTATATGCTTGTTTCTTCTATTCGTTTATATCTTGCTTTTTGTCCATCTTCATGCAGAAGTATAATGTCGGCCAGATCAACGGCACAGAGCTAACTGATGCTATATGGAAAAACTTTTTCAAAGGCAAGCTCACCTTCACGCGTTGGACCAAAGGGGGAGAAGCCATGGCCCCCATTGTGTCTGCAACTGGAGGGACCCTCCTTGTCAGAAAGCTCGCCAATTCAGCCCCAACGTAATCGATTACCTACTTCCCTTTCCCCTCTACCCTCTCTTTGTAATCTTGCCAATCGCTAGCATGCTTTTGCTTAGCAAGCAGTCTATGTTTTTGCATAAGATTTATATTGTGGTTGAACGAATCTGTGTAGCCTAGTTCTATAATTGGCTCACAGGGAATGGTTGAAGTGAACATAGATGAAATACTAGTCCATGCCATAAATTTTATCGCATCTTAGTAGTATCTTTTTTTATGCTTTACTCCTCTAGTTTTGCTTTAGAAATAGCTTTTTTACCTTTTAGTCCTTGCCGATCCTCTTAACATCTAAAGCCATTAAACTAAAACTGAGCTTTGAGACTGTTTCTGCCTCAACAATTAAGTGTTCCGACTAATATTGTTCATAAATATATTTATATGTTGGCCTGTATTTCTCTTTCCGTATCGAGATTTTCCCAATGTTGCTGTTGGTACTTCCCACCAATTGTGTGAACACTGAATCAGGGTTGCCTGATTTTTATGATGTAGAACTTCTAATGCAGTAGTCAACTAACATTGTTCCATGTGACTTGCTGCTTGCCAGAAAAAACCAATATTAAACTATCAAATCTGAGCACAACTCTGAAGCATAATTTTGAAATTTAGGCTGGAAATTTTCTGCGAAAATAAGAAAATCATACATATTTATGAAGATAGTGACTTGGGGTGGTAATTCTGTAAACAAGCCAGGTCTCCTAAACAGTTAAAGGTACTGGATTTTTTTTGTTTGGCTTGTTTGGCTTGCTGTTGGCAGCAGCAACACATGCGGCGAAGTTATTCAGTATGTTGAGTTGGAATTGGACTGATGCATGACCTGGATGGTTGTGCATTGCTCAATGCTCATTGGAGACAACTAGGATATGGACCAGAAATAGGATTTGATGTAGACTTAGCCTTGGTCTATATCTGCACGACTCATGACTCTGTTTCTACATGTAGTCCTGATTATTCTTAATTTGTAAATTATCTGAATGATCGGCAGAGTTAGAACTCCAATATATACTCAGATTCTATGGAAAACTGATATGCAAAGCCTGCTTCCTGGTCCGCTACTAATGTTGTCACCATATGATGCAATAGCACATACAGAGGATTGTTTCATGCTAATAAGCAATAAATAATGATTATAGTTAAGGTTGTAAGTTGTAACTCTGAGATTTCCTTGGAAAAAAGAGAAGATATCAACATTGTGTGCAGCTGCACTTAAAGTTGTTACCTGTTTCTCTCTTTTGAGACTGCACGTGCTGTCTTCACTTTCCTTGTTATTTTTGTTGTGTCATGATACTCTGATCTTACATCTTTATGATTATTGGTGCTATTTGTTAAGATGTAGTATTGATGAACAGATCATGTTACAGACTGAATCGTTTGATTACTGATCTAATTTTTGTTTGTGTAGAAAAGATGATAATTTTCAGATTGTGTTGATTATATGAAGTCTTTTTAAATCAAAACTGGTGGATCTCATAGAATAAGCATTATTATGCATTTGTAGGAAGTTTGGCACCATCTATTGCTTGAACACCTTTCCGAAAAGAAATAATCGAAGAGAACATCTGTTGAGTCAGCTTTAATGTAGCCTTTTATGCATCAAATTATCTTCACAGACATGTCTTTGTTGGGGATATCGTCTTGTTAAAAGACCTAGAGAAATCTTATGATTTAATTGTTCGACGATTGGCATTTCGGTGCCTTTTTAACATCACTTCTAATTTTCTATTTTTGGACTGGGAATAGGATTTTTTATGATGTAGGCTTAGCTTTGGACCTTATCTGCACAGCACATGGCTCTGTTTCTACATGCAATCCTGATTTTTCTTAACTTGTATATTATCTGAATGATCGACGTAATAGTAGAACTTAAATGTATACCCAAATTCTATGGAAAACTGATGTACAAATCCTGCCCCCTTGGTTCACCTACGAATTTATCTGCTATATGATGAACTAACATACACAATATTGTTTCATACTAATAAGTAATGAATAATGATTCTAGTTAAGGTTGTAACTCTGAGATTCCCTAGGAGAAGAAGACGAAGATAGTAACAGTGCATCTGTACTTAAATATAATACATGCGATAAGTTGCCACTTTTATTTTGATACATGTGCTGTCTTCACCTCCCTTGTTATTTTTTATTAGCATTATACTCTGATCAAGTGATCATACATCTTTATGATCATTGGTGTTATTTTTTGAATGTTGTATTGATGAGTAGACCATTTTAGAGACTGATCTTTTATTTATTGATCTAGTTTTCTGTTTGTTTATAAATGATGATAATTTGCAAACTGTGTTGGTTATCTAAAATCTAATTATCTCTCAAATTCAATTCTTTATTTATCTTTTATTCCAAAATTCTGATTTGTTGTGGAATCTATCAGTTGAGTAAATTAATAATATTAAAAACTAGATCATATAACCCCATTGAAACATGAAAATCCTAACAACGTCATGGCATGCTCAATTATCTCTTAACATAGCTATGCTAGGCTCTTCAACCATTGTTGTAGCCCATAATACACTCTTTGGTCTCGTTCTTTTCAACTTATAGCTTATGACTTCTTCGGAACAAACAAACGGAGTGGTTTTTCTGCCTTCGTTTTGAAACGGCTTATCAGGATAGCTTTTTTAAAGTTGCATATCGACTTATCAACACTCAATTCGTTCGCACAAGCACTCGTGCTAGGAAAAAAGCCATCAGCTATAGCAATATGCTATAAGCCGCAGTCGAAAAGAATGCACCCTTTGCCCCCCTATCCATATCTACGTACTGACTGCACCACATGTGGATTGGTGGATTTCTAATAGTCGGTGCGGGTTCTATCATGATGTGATGTGTTGGAGTGGCTGATACTGGATAACAATCTCTCTTTCTAAATTAACTGATGAGATCATACACGAAGCATTATCATGCATTTGTATGAAGTTTTGCATCATCTATTGCTTGAACCCTTTTCCGAATAGAAATAGTGAAAGAGAATATCTGTTCAGTCAGCTCTAACATTTATATCTCCATATATAGTAGTCTTTTATTCATCAAACTATCTGCGCAGACATGTCTTTGTGGGGGATGTCGTCTTGTTAAAAGACCCAGAGAAATCTGATGATTTAATTGTTCGACGATTGGCTGCCTTGGAAGGCTATGAGATGGCCTCTAGTGATGAGAAGGACGAACCTTTTGTACTTCTCAAGGATCAATGCTGGGTCCTGGCAGACAACCAATCACTGAAGCCAAAGGTATGTATGTTATTGATGCATCAAGCAATAATATACGTAATTTGTTGGTTGGTGTTCTACCATGATATCTTCATATTTTAATTACGTAAGAGTGAGATATGCGCGTCCTCATTGTAGATGCATAAAGCGTAACAAATGAGTATTATTGCATCTCAGCGAAGTACGTTTCATGCGTTTATCGTGATTGCTTTGGTGGCAGGAAGCTAGGGATAGCCGCTTGTTTGGACCTGTCCCTATGACTGATATCCTTGGCAGAGTGATATACTCTTTAAGAACAGCTGTCGATCACGGTCCAGTGGAGAACAGGTAGGATCCTTCGTTAAATTCAGTGTCGCCTCAAATCTTGTGCCAAACTTGGACCTGAGCTAATTGTTTGTTCCTACTGTTTCTGCAACAGTCGTATAGCCATGGACCAGGATTCACCAGTTTTGGCAGTAGAGCTTGATGTGGAGGAGATGGCAAATAATAATAATAAGATGTAGATAATTAGTGCTTTTGACATTGTGTGGTGTAACATCTGAATTCGATGGATTTTGTTATTTGAAATCAGTTGCTTCGAGTAGAACCTCCATCTGAGTGTCATTCAATATTTACTTGTGGAGAAGTCAATAATCACCTTGAGAAATAACAATACAGGTTGCTGAATTCTGATCTTTCCCAAGTTTTGAGCTATCCATTTGGTGCTGTCGTTGTGTACGTGTAACATCTGAATTTAAGAAGTTACATTGTATGAGGATTGATAGATTGGGCTGTCAATTAAGAAGAAAGGGAGAAACCACCCAGAAGCTGTCTCAATACGATGTTACAATGCAATCGCACAATATAATCGAAGCAGCATGCACCCAAAGGAGATGAAGCCACGAGGAAACGTATTCGAGGGTGGAAGTCTCCAGGGAGCTATCCCGTCAACTCTTGTTGAAGGCAGCCTTATCAATCAATTGTCCTCGTTCTGAAAAGAAGGCTACATGTACAGATGATCCTTACTACCGTGAATTTCAGTATGTGTTGAGACAAAAAAAAAAGCATAACAAATCCTGTAAAATCTAGCGAATCATACTCGAGTGGCAAATGGTAAGTCCTATCTGTTGATGTTGTCTGTCTTCGCTTCAGTTTCAGACTCGGTACAAACTTCACGATGTCAAAATGGGTTGATAAAAGAATTCAAGACCCCAGTGCTTGTGAGCTTCCTCAAGGTGCTTTTTACCCGCAACATCGCCAGGCAGATCAATCCGGCCGTACGGTTCTTCGCATCTTTCTTACAAGTTTGTCAGGAAGCTAAGTGTAGTACCAGATATTTGGTTTTGCACCGGTGCAGAGGATACACAGTAGTGCCAGCATTCGCCTCCATTTCTGCCCAAGACCATTGAAGCTTTAGGCAGAGAACAATAGTATTAAGAGCAAATTGCACAGTTGCAACCTGTACGTTCCTAAAATTGCAGATCCCCACCGTCACTCTAAAATCTGCCAATTCACAACCTATACTTTTGACTTGGTTCAAGGTATCACCTGTAGTTCTAATTGCGGCAACTTGCCACCCGTACTTTAAAATTTAACGTTATTTACTACCTACATTATTAAGTGAATGGCAATAAATCGGTTGTTTTATAGGTTCAGAAAAACTCAGTTGTTTTATTGATTAAATTTTTTACTAGTTCAAAATGATACATTCACAAAAAATGGGAAAAGCTAGCAACTGCTATCCCATTAGATCCCATCCCAAAAGGATACGTCTCCACCATCCGATATGGACATCATCACTACTCTAGCCCACTCTCCTAGCCACTCATCAATGTCTACCTTATCCAAACACTGAGAACCGGACTCCTCCATCTATCTCCCTTTCTCTCTCTGAGAATCAGACCCATGTAATACCAAAAATAAAGAAAAGAAAGGGTATGAGCCGAGCTAGCCCAAGCCGGCCCACACTGACTTCCTCTTAAGGATAAGCCAGGGGAAGGCAGTAGTCTTATGCTCTTCCCACCCTCATCCTCATCCCTGTGCGCCCCTGCCTCCTCTCCTTGCTCCCTTCGTGTGCTGCGCTGTAGGCTGCTACCGTCCTTCCCTTCGTGCCAAGCCATCTCTGTAGCTCGGGTGGAGGCAAAGGGAGGAGGAAACCGGGCCATGCTGTTGCAGCAAGGTGAGGGGAAGGAGGGCAATGACTACAGTAGGTGGACAAGGAAGGGAAGTGTACTAGGGGTGGTTCCCATCTAAGCCCATTTGTCCTTTTAGCCCCTAACAAGCCGGATGGGCTTAGGTGGAGGCCACCCCTACAACAGGAATCTCTCATGGTAAATGGCTTCTAGCAAGTCAGAACCATATCGCCCCAAACTTTGCCCTAGCAGATTCATACACACACCATTCAGCTTCCTCGCTGCTCTCCATCGCTTGTTGGCCGTTGATGGATCGCGTCCAATCAGCTCATATTCCGCCTCGGTCGCCGATGACCCCAGGCGGCCAAAAGTGCCATCGTGGCTCAACGAGGCAATGATGGCTGACCGGCGGGAACGCTCCCCACTACGGACCATTGAGCTGGAGCAGTTGGTGGAGCGGCCGATGGTGACAGACATTGCGCTTGCGGCTGGGTTGTTCACACGATGTCGTACCGAGCGGCGCTGGCGCAGAAGGGAGCTATAACAAAAATGGTTAGCGACACCAACTGACGTATATGAGAAGAGCACGTGTTGGAGCAGCAGCAAAAAGGTAGCGCTATGACACGAAGACGAGCATACGGGGCAGCGACTCGAGGAACATGATGGCTTTAAAGCCTGTTGTCCTCTTTGGTCGCACCTCGGGAACCCAACCGGTGAAACCGGTAGCGCATGAGGTTCCAATCTCGAACGGCCACATGCCCCACTACACAAAAACACCCGCACAACCCGGGTGAAACTTCACCTAAATCAAACATCAACCAGCCGACGATCAAGTGCACCACAGGCCATAGGGACGGAGGGGGCCAAGAGGCTCGACGACATGGTTCTGGCCTGCGGGAAGCTCTTTACCATGAGAGGCTCCTATAGTAGGGGGTGGCCCCACCTAAACCCATCCGGCCTATTAGGGGCTAAAAGGCCCAGTGGGTATGTACAAAGACTTGTATGCCTCTTTGCATGGTACACAACTGTGCATGGTATTGTTGTAATTAGGCCTTATGGCCATATATATATGTACCTTGGCCGTGGAGGACGACCAAGGTTAGTTCAGTTGTCATAACCACTTTACTACTCTCTTAGTTTACTATTTGGCCCATAGCCACAACAGAAAGGAAAAGAGGAGATGAAAAGGGTAATGTTCTAAGACCTATCCTCTCACAGTTTTAGCAATTAGATTGAGTTTTTGATGGAGTTGATTCAGATTTGGTGAGGCCTAATCCTCTCATAGTTCATCCTAATTTAAGATTAGGAGTTGTTGGAGTTTTTTAGGGGCTCTAGAGACTGAATCTAGGAATGGTGTTTACTAGGGAGATTAAGATATTTTTGTAAGCTTTCCATCAAGCTAAAGAATGTGCAAATCCATTGGTTAGTTGCTTGTTATGGTCTTTGAAA